>JAJQWJ010000014.1:18614740-19814740 GCA_023637945.1 Phaethornis superciliosus | reverse complement strand
TGTGTTTCCCTAAGGGCAGCAGCTGGACCTGTTAATACCCAAAGAAGCCTCATTGCAGCTGGTGTAAGCCCACAGAGGTCCCTTGGTCCCCGAGAAGGAAGGAAGCAGCATTTGGAGCCTTACTGGAACAGAAGCCTTTGGTGTCAGCTTGTCAGGGAGGCCTGGGATGAGAACTGAATGGCTCCTAGGACTAGTCTGGAGACTGCTGCTACTGCTACTCAGTGTCAGGCTGGTGTCCAGCTGCATCTTAGGGCTCACAGTCAAGTCCTCTGATGGCCTGCAGTAAACAAAGACAACAAAAAAAATCAAGCAGGGAAACTTAATGAAACAGATCTGTGTGAAACACTCAAGGTGAGGAGATGGGATCCACAAGAACACAACCAGAACGTCCCTGGTGTTATCCCTTGCTCTTTTCACTGTGGTCTGTCAACTAGAAACTGCAACTCACTGTTACAAGTTGGACTTGATGATCTTGGAGGTCTTCTCCAACCAAAAAGATTCTATGATTCCATTTCCTAGTGCCCACACAACCCAAAGAGATACACCAGGTGGAGACAAACACAAAAAAAAGTGGCAATTTTGATTGAGGACACCGTAATGTCTTAGAATTTGAGGTGTAAATGACAAAAGGGCCCTGTTCCATCTTCAGTTCATACTGCACAGAGCTTAGGGAGAAGAAGAACATGATGGGATAGGTCTCAGTCCTTTTCCCAGCCCCCAGAAATGAAGTTTCCCCTGCTAAGTGGCACAACCTGCCTCAGCACCAGTGAGATTTTCCTAACAGCCCCAGTGATCTGTCCCTGGGGGCTGCAGGGTTCTCTCTCTTACCTGGAAACAACGAGAGCCCTTTGGGAGAGGCAGGGAAAGCAACAGAGCTGAGCTGCAGTAAGAGAATCCCTGAGAGGCACAAAGGAAACACTACTGCTGGCCCTGGGGATGACAACAAGCCTGGCCAAAGCTACAGGAGAGATGCAAACAGCTGCCTCTGCAGGGACATCAGGACTCTGACACTTTCTAACTCTGGTTCCAATCTCCTCTCCTGCAAGATACACTACAGCTCTGGGACACCCCGAGGGACTGTCACTTCAGCAGCAGATATGTTACTTAACACACACACACACACTATAGAATCATAGAATATAAGAGGTTGGACAGGACCTCTAGAGATCACCCAGGGCAGGACACCCAGGAACACATCCAGGGGGGTTGGAAAGACTCCAGAGAAGGAGACTCCACAACCTCTCTGGGCAGTCTGGGCCCGGGCTTCCTCACCCTCACAGGAAAGAAGTTTCCCCTCATGTTGAGGTTCAGTGTAAACCCATGTTCCAGTATCAACCCATTATTCCCTGTCCTATTACTGGGCACCACTGAAAAGAGATTGGCCCCTTCCTCTTGACACCCACCCCTCAGATATTTATACATTAATAACATCCCCTCTCAGCCTTCTTTTCCCAAGGCTGAACAGCCCCAGCGCTCTCAGTCTTCCCAGCAGAGATGCTCAAGCCCCTTCATCATCCTCACAGCTCTCCCTTGGACTCTCCCCAGTAGATCCCTCTCTCTCTTGGAATGGGGAGCCCCAAACTGGATCCAGTATTCCAGGTGTGGTCTCACCAGAGTAGAGGGGGAGAAGAACCTTCCTGGTAGAAGACCAGAATAGAGAACAGTATTTACCTGGGCATAGAGGTGTCTGTGACAGAAGTACTGCTCATGGCTGTGACTGCAGTCAGGGAACTGACACTGCTGCCTGGAGAGACAGTGATCTAGAAAGAAAACACACAGCAGTCAGGATGTGATGGGAGAGTCCAACAGCAGAGCTTCACCTGAAAGCACTGTCTCCAGAACTCCTAAGGAGCCTTTGGCAAAGAGGGAAGAGAAAAAATAGGTGAAAACCACAGCACTGGTGGGGTGCTCAGGTGCTGGTTGAAGGGAAGGCCCAGAACCCCCTCCTCAGGTGAGCTTTTCTCAAGCATTTGTCTCCTGAAACACAGTGACATCCTGAAGGGCTCAGCATCAGATCCCCATTTCCTTCTTGGAGCTGGGCTGCTCTTGCCAAGGTCTTGTGCCAGCAGTGAGGACAGAGCCCACGGGGGTGAGGGAAAAAAATGTTTCCTAAAATCCAGCCTAAACCTCCCCTAGAACAAAATTCTTCATCAAGACAGAGGTCACCAAATCCCAAGGAATGCTCCATATGCTTCCTGACACTGCAAACACTGGAGCAAGCACAGAACCCTTGATTCTGTGCAAGTTCAGGCCTGCTGTGTTAGATTCAGGAAACACCACTGAGCTACTGAGTCACTGATTTGCAGACCTCATGCAGATGTTGCAGTCCCATCTCTGTACCTGATCATTCCAGACTCGTGTTCCCACAGGATCCCATCAGGCAGGATGGGCAGAGACAGCACATTTTGTTCCACTATAATTATATCACACCCTAAACAACATACCTAAACCAGTAAGAACAGTCTCCAGGCTTACAGTTATTTAGCAAACCTGCATTTCTACACAACACAGCTACAGCTTTGCAGAAAACACAACACCCACAACACAAGCTTAGCCCAGCTTAACACTTCAGAGATGCCAGCTGAGTTTGGTTCCAGGCAGAGAGTTTCCTGTGTGCTCTGTATCTGGTGAGCATCACCTACCAGAAACAACACAGCCTACAAAAAGTCTCCAAAAGTATCAAAATCCAAACCCAGCCCTTATCACAGAATCACAGAATGTTTTAGGTTGGAAGAGACCTCCAAAACCATCCAGTCCAACTTTTAACCAGTACTATAAACTAACCACTAAGCCACTTCCTTAAGGACCAGGTCCATATGCCTTTTAAATGCCTCCAGGGATGGGGACTCCACCACTGACCTGGGCCACCCCAATGCCTGACAGCTCTCTCAGGGAAAAAATATTTCCTAACCCCTAGCTTAAACCTCCCCTGCTGGCTTAGGCTACTCCCGCCTGTAAGAGTTGTGCTCTCTGGTTACCTGTTGCAGGGATGTACTCGGTGTCATGAATGCATCTGGAGTCATCAGCTTTGGTTTGGCCTCACTGGAGAGGGAGAGGAAGTCTGCTGGGACAGGCAGCTCCGCAATACGCCGCAGGTCTGGCTGGGAGCCATGCACTGAGCCCTGCTCAGAGCCCAGCCCCTCAGTGCTCAGGTCTGCCATGTGGTCTGGAAAGGCTTCCAGGGGAGAAAGACAAATTCATTTACAGGAATTTTCCCTGAAAGCTGAAGATTTAATTCTACAAAGTATGAACTGAGGCCATTGCCTGCCATACTGGATTCCAAAGGAACAAGGAAAAACCCAGTTGCAGCCTGGTCAAAGCTAACTCTAACTGCTTACTCTTTGCAGGCTGAACAGGGGATGTTATCAGCTTTGGTTATCAGAGATCCAAGTTTTGTTTCTTCCCTAAATGCACGGCCGGTGAAACAGTCACATCCCAGCAGGATGACTGAACAGAAGGAGCACATTACACAGCCCTGTCCCCTCTGCCCCCAGAGCTCCAGTGTCACTGTCATCTCTTCCACCTGACAAGAGACAACTGCAAAGCTTCTGGCACAAGCACCAAACCCCTGAGGATGGTGAACTCCAGCATGCACAGCACATGAGTGGTCCTTGCCTGACATGCCCCGGAGCTCCACACTCACCCTGGGCTCTGATCAAGCAGCCTGCTGCACACCTGCTCCTTATCCAGAACCCTTTGTGACTGAAGCACCCAAAGCTGCCCTCCTGCTGCCCTCCATAACTTTTCATGGCTCAGCAACACTGAACATCAATTAAACACCAGCACTCACCAAAGTCTTCATGAGAGCCATGGGGAGGGATGGATACACTCATATCAGGGCTATGAAGAGGCTGGAATCTAATCTGTACATCCTGTAGGGCTCTGGAAAAAAAAACAAAAAACAAGCAAACAAAATAGGCATCTCTTGGTAGTTTATCAATCACCAAGAGAAGTCTCATGCTTAGAGAATCCCTCTTCCCAGAACAGATTCCCTTGGAATACGTTACAGTGTTCTCTGCCTGTGACAGAAGTGGAAGCTGATTTCCATTCAGCAGTGCCACCCAGTGCTGACACCCAAGGTATTTGGGAGATGTTTCCCAACACTCAGAGAATCACAGAACATGAGGGACTGGAAGGGACCTCTGGAAATCATCTACTCCAACCCCTGCCACAGCAGGTTCACCTAAAGCAGGCTGCACAGGATGGCATCCAGGTGGCTTTGGAACATCTCCAGAAACAGAGACTCCCCCACCTCTCTGGGCAGCCCCTTCTAGTGCTCTGCCACTCCCAAAGGAGAGAAGTTTCTCCTCAAGTTTAGATGGAACTTGCAGTGTTCACATGAGCACAACTCCTAAGTCACTGCATCCTCATGACAACAAAACCACAAGCTTGCCACAGCACCAGGCAGGGCTACCCATGGTGAGGCCATACTGAACACACCACAGAAGTTTCCACAGGCCCAAGAAGGAGTTTTTGTTATGAGCAAAAGGAATTGTTAAGTTGAATTTCCACAGGTCAGTGCAGGGTTAGGAGAAGCACAGAGAGCTGCTGCACATACTCACTTGGTGTGCACACAGAAGAGTTTGATCAGCACGCCTGCTGCTGATTCAACAGCCCCAGCTCCCTGAGCACCTTCTGCAAGGGAGGCAAAAGTAAAACATGAAGTTGGATGGAAACTGCAAAAAAATTACTAGAAAAATATCATAGCAGATAAACCAGCGGACCATGAAGCATGATACAGCTTCATCACTTTGCTACTTCAGAGACAGAGCCACCCTGTTAAGTTAAAGTATATCCTACACTACCCTTACTTTTCAAGGTGAGAGCAATGAAATTTCCTCTATTCCGGTGAAAAAAGCCTCAAGGAAGAGAAAAATAAGATACATCAGTAGAAAAAGAGCAGAAGCTGAGGTCTGGAACTGCCAGTGAAATATTCTGGCCTGGATCTGCCACCAGCAATAGTCCTGTTGCAAGAAGCAGGTTGGACCAGAGCCCTCCAGAGATCCCTCGGAACCAACTCTGCTGAGTTTCCCTGAAGAACTCTACTCACACAGGATGTATTTTTACAGACTAAGAGAAAAACAAGCCAGACCCCCTCAGGAAAGAACTCCTGATCTCACAGCAGCCCAGTTCTCCCCATCACCTACCCACAGTGAGGCTGTCACTCTCCTCCTCTGCTGGCAGCACCTCGGTGTGCCTCAGCCGGCAGCGGCTCACTGCCTGGATGCCAAAGCTCAGCACAGGGTGGGTGAGAAGGAACTCAGAGATGGAGCTGAAGTAAGCTTTGCCCTCCTCCTGGTTCTGCATCAGCTCCATCACATAGAGCACCTGGAAGAACCAGAAACAGTAAGTCACTGGGCTTTGGGAGAAGATCACGAGAACAGTTGTGTGAACTGCAAAGCCTGAACCAGATCTGAACACCAGGAATAATGTGAGGGATAAAGCCCTCACCATTTATATGGCACAGGATCAGAGAAGTGGTTTGGGTTGGAAAGGCCCTTACACATCACCCAGTTCCAACCCCCCTGATACAGGCAGGGACACCTCCCACCAGCCCAGGTTGCTCCAAGCCCCATCCAACCTGGACTTGGACACTGCCAGGGATGGGGCAGCCACAGCTTCCTTGGGCAACATGGGCCATTGTCTCACCACCCTCATAAGAAATTATTTCCTCCTAACATCTAAATCTCCTCTCTTCAAGTTTTAACCCATTTCCCCTTGTCCTCTCCCTGCACCCCTGTGTCCAAAGCCCTCCCCCAGCTTTCTTGTAGCCCCTGCAGATATTGGAAGGTTGCTCTGAGCTCCCCTGAGAGCCTCCTCTTCTCCAGGCTGAACAACCCCAATCCCTCAGCCTGGCTTCCCAGGGAGGTGCTCAGCCCTCTGAGCATTTCAGTGGCTCTGCTCTGGACACCTTCCAGGAGCTCTGTGTCCTTCTGCTGTTGGGGACTCCAGACCTGGAGCCAGCACTGCAGGTGGGGTCTGAGCAGAGCAGAGCAGAGGGGCAGAATCCCCTCCCCTGACCACTGTCTGTGCTTCTGGTGATGCACCCAGGACATGGTTGGTTTCTGGGCTGAGCACACACTGACAGCTCATGTTGAGCAGGAGAGTGCTGGATGCTTGGCACAGCTCCAGGGAGGTGATATCTGTTGCTCTGCCTTTGTGCACTGAGGCTGTGACCCCATCATAAATGCCACCAGCTCAGGCAGGCAGGACTTGCCCTTAGTGCAGCCCTGTTGGCTGTCACCAGTCACCCTTTTGCTATCTGCTTGCCTTAGCAGAGCCTTCAGGAGCATCTGCTCCATCATCCTGCCAGGTACAATCATGAGACTGAGTGGCAAATATGAAACAGAAGACCCAAGGAACCACAACCAGCAGGCTCCTATTTGAGTCCTGCAGTGCCAGACACAGGCTCCTCCAGATGAGAGCTTGACTTTCAGGTGAGAAATAAACATTAAGGCTCTGAGATCAGTCAACTGAATCATTACTATTTGTCATTTTACACTGGAATAGCTCAGGCCAGCCTGAGAACTTCTAGCAAGTAATGTGCCAGTGCCAGACCTGGGCAGCTGCAGCAGTCACAGAAACGATTTCTCCTTCAGCCACCATCACCCCCACAGAAGCAGTAAAACCAACCACCTACTTTTCTTTGCACATCACTCAGGATCAGGTATTCAGCAGAGAGGTCCAGGCAGACTTTGAGGCTGGGCAGAATACTCATGGAGCTGAAGATGTCAGGAGAAAAGCTAGAGCCACAAATGAGAACATGGTGGGGGTGCAGAAAGCAAGGCAGATTAGCACAACCAGAGTGACTGCTATGGAACTCTGTTACTTAAAAAACAAAACCAAAACCCAACCATTTTAACAGTTTTACAGCCATATTGCACTGCAACCACAGAAACACCATTGCAGAATCTGGAGCTGACTTCAATTAAGACATCAACAGGGAGAAGAGAGAATAGGATCCAGTTATGGATTCTAAACATTGAAATGAAAGGTGACATTTGGTCATTTCCAATCATGCTCTGCATTCATAGGAGGACAAGAGCCAATGCTACAGATTTAAAAACAAAAATCCACCAAACCAAAATAACCCTCCTGTAAATTTTGGACTTTCTGTAGTACAAGGTGGGAAAAGCAGCACTCAGCTGTATGCCATATCCTTGTATGCCTTACACACACACATGTGATCAGAGAGGCCATGATCCACCATCAGAAAAGTAAAAACAGGGAATATAAGCTGAGTGATGGGATGACTTAAAGCAGAATTTGAACTTCTGAACCTATATGGCTCAGCAAATGAGCCTTGTGAAATTGCTTAAGCTCTGTCAACATAGCTTCTCATTATTTAAATACAAAAAGAAATAATACAAAAAGAAATAATACAAAAAGAAATAATACAAAAAGAAATAATACAAAAAGAAATAATACAAAAAGAAATAATACAAAAAGAAATAATACAAAAAGAAATAATACAAAAAGAAATAATACAAAAAGAAATAATACAAAAAGAAATAATACAAAAAGATCCTAGGTTGGTTATTAAATATTTAGTATTTTTACAGAAGAAAGGACTCAAGGAGTGCAATTTGGAATGCCTCTTTCTCCTCATGCTACAGGGATGTCTGTGCTATACAGAACAAAGCAAATACAACAGGTCCTGCTATCCTGTTGCTAAACCAGGAGACTTTATACAAAGAGCAACCTCTCTGCTCTTGCCAGAGCTTGACCTGACAGTCTGTTACAGCCCTGACAGCTTCAACCAAATCTGCCAGACTGGCAAAGGGGGAGGCTCTAAGTGGGGCTGGAGCAGACTCTGCTAGAGACCCAGGATCATCTTTGCAAAGTACACCTGGAAATGGAGAGCTCTGTTATGATCCACTGCAAATCACCAAAGCAAATCCAACCCTTCAGGAGCTGGGGTGTCAGCACTTACTGGACAGTTTGCAGACAAGTCCAGGACACTGTGCACCACATCTTCAGTTCTCTGTTCTGATCTGCTCCTGTGATGAGAAATCTCCAGAAAGGAACCCTGCAGGCAAAACAGAATTAAATTATCTTAAAGAAGATCTGGTCCTTCCATAAGAACATTTCACAGAAAAGTTCCTCACAAGCTGCCCATAGCTGATTTTGCTCAACTGTGTCTCAAAGTTCCCAGAAAATCTCTGCTTCTGAGGCAGATACAGCTCTCAAGAACCTTGGAGCCACAACTGACTGAAGAAGGAATAAATACTAAAAAACCAAACCAAATCAAAACCATCTTTAAATCAGCAGCAGTACAAATTTCACAGAATAATTTAGGTTGGAAAAAAACTTTCAGGTCATGAAGTTCAACCCCTCCCCCTGCACTGCCAAGGCCACCACTGCCCCATGTCCCCCAGCACCACATCTCCAGGGCTTTGAAACCCCTCCAGGGATGGGGACTCCAGCCCTGCCCTGGGCAGCTGGGCCAGAGTCCAAAAACCCTTTTGGGAAAGAAATTGGTCCTCATTTCCAACCCAAATCTCCCCTGGCAGAACTTGAGGCCATTTTCTCTCATCCTGTCTTGGAAGAAGAGAGTAACACTCACCTCACTACAACCTTCTTCCCATTAAAACTGACCACACCACAAACCTGAAAAGACTCATCAGTTTAGAATTTTCACTGCTTTCATGGAACTGACACTGGAATTCAGCTCACTTTAGGCTGTGCTCCAGAGCCTTATTTCTCCATCACTAGAACACTGACTACAGAGAGGACTGAAATTGCTTCTGCCACAGAGCTAAATTTTCACAAGTATTATGCAACTACAAGTAACCCTCTGAAGACATAACTGAACTGATAAACCAAGAACAGGATTGGGGACTTACTCTGGGTCTTGTTTTTTATGGTTGTCACAGAAAAGCAGGCAGGAGAGAGGTCTGCCATCATGGGGTTTCCACTCATGGAGACACCTAGGAAAGAAGCAGAGGAAACATCCAAGTGTGCAGGGAGGGGTAAGCACGGGAGATCTGAGGTGGGTGCTGAACACACCACCCCTTGTCCAAAGACAGCAGCCTGAGTCAGCAGCCACCAAGAGTTAGCAGCTTGTAGCTGTACAGGCTTACAGGACACATGGAGATGACAGACTGTGTGGCCTGTTGTGTTTTGCCCTGAGTCTTAACAAGGGCACAAGACATGCCAGAAGTAAACACAGAGAGGCACAGCTCAGAGCTTTCTGCACTGACAGGGTGAGAACAGCTTGACTCCAGCCTCTGCAAAATGAAAAAAACCTCCTGCTGCCAGACACAGCTCTCTGCTTGTTCCACAAATTCACCAAACCTTTGCTGTGCAGTGATGTAACTCTTCAGCAACAAATCACCTTACAAACAGTCACCCTGTATCTTTACAGTGACCACAGGATGACCCTGGAAGGTGATTCTGTGACCAGAAATTCTCACAGAGAAAATGCTGCTCTCTCTTCCAAAATCCTTCATTTTCTAATTCTCCACTTACCTTGGCTCATCTTGCCCCTCAATATAGATCTGCCAGAATTTGACAAAGCCATCATGGCTTGCTGTGGCCAACACAGTTCCATCTGGAGAAAGTGCTCCCTCACTCAGGCACTGCACACAGGGGACAAAAGCAACACAGAAAAGTCATTTCAGAGCTCTTCAGAGAGAGAAAGTACTCTCTTCAAACAGGATTTTGACTAAATCTGATAGGTTGGTTTCTAAGTCAGGTCATTAGACAGCTTAACCCTTCATAAAAGACTCTTTTTTTAATAATAAGTAGCAATCACCTTTTCCAGAAAGCAAATTTAGGCACAATGGATTATGCTGCTACTCTTCTCATTGCTACTCATATTACGAAAAGAGCTTATTTTGTTTTGGGATATTCTGTTTTTTCACAACCATAATCCTAAGTGATACAAGAACTCTGTCATCATCCTGCTCATAAAGTGAAATTGGGCTCTTTCCAGTTGTTGCTGTTATATCCAAAACATCACCTACTGGATTCTTAGCTGCAGTCCCTGCTCATTGTACTCACAGATGTAACTATCCTCCTCAGGGAAATAACAGAAGAATAAAGATGACTTTTGGCCTAATTTTCCCCTTCTCACCCAGCAGTAAACCACTGCAGTGTCAAGTGTTCCCCTTACCAGGAGATGTAACAGAAGAGCTGAAATACAACCCAGGGTGTCTAAGAGGCCCTCAGGGGAGTTTTTTTAAGACCTCTTTGCAAAGCAACCTACTACAAATTCATCCTGGCAGTTGCAACAAAGGTCACTTACCCATAACCTGTGTACACATCCAGAAGACTGTGGGTGGGTAAAAAACTTACTTGGCAGCAAAAGATCCTAAGACCTGCAGCTTCTGAGATGCTACAACCCAAAGAGAACCCACATGATCTGAACAAACACCTGTGTGATGGCAGTCAGGAAAACCAAGCAGTTTCATACCGTGCTGTGGCCTTTCACTATGATGAAGCCTTCCTTGATGCTGGGCACTTCCACAGGCCAGGAGCTGTTGTTTGTTCGGATAATGTCCAAATCCCACACCTCTGCCTGGAAATGAGATGTGGGGGCACACAGGTTTATTTCTACAACTGCTGGGGTCATCCAGTGGAAAATTTCTTATATTCTTATCTTCTCACATACAAGCCCAACAGCAAGTACATGACATAAACCTTCCCTTTTCCACCTAATTTGGCCCAGAGATGCTTTACCAGCCACCCAGTCATCACTGAGGACAGGGAACTGCTCTTGCTCACCAAGCCCTCTTCCCTGGGAATTGGCTCAGCCTGAGCTGAGGTGTGATGCTTCTGGCTCTGCACGTGGTTTCTAGTGGTCCTGTGATTTCATGGTGAGCAGAAGTTATCACCTCCCTTCCTCCTGAGGCCCAGAGACAAACATGACCTCCCCTTGGAAGAAGAGAAATCCCCACATCATGTATTATGGGAGGATCCCTCACATGGACTAGAAGAGCCTCTACAGCTCTGCCATTTCAGCTTTTCCTTTCACTAGATTCTCTCCCTCTAACACTAATAAGGAACAACATTTCAAAAGCACATGTTCCTTACCCTGTCCTCATGCAGCAATGCCAGTGTCTGACTTCCCTCTTCACCACTGTCCTCATTATCATCTGGGATGAAAGGGCACCAGATGATTCTTCGAGAGGTGTTCAAGGGGGTGTTGTCAGGTCTCTTGATGTTCACCAAGATCTCCTCTCTGATCACCACAGTTAAGGAATGTAACATGACAGTACTGCTGCTGACACTCAACAATTACCTCTTCAGGCTTAGTCCTCTGGCAAATCCTACCAAACCTCAAGATTTTGTGGATCATTGAGATTTAAAAAGTGGGATGAAAAGACTTCTGCTACAAAAGGTGGCAAACCAGTGTTTCTTCACTGGAAGGAGGAGGTCATGGTTGCAGAAGTTGAGAGTCTCTGATTTTCTCTCTCAGGCAGCAGACAGAAGAGCAGACAGCCACATGTGAATGTGCAACCCATGCAACTGCTGATGGACAGATTAAACAATTCCAGCTAGCACTGCAACAACACTACCACAGAGAGCCAGGGAAGCTATCACATTGCCCTGGTCTGAGTGCTCTGGTCCAACACACCAGATCTTAAACAACCTTTGCTCCAGTTGCTTTTGGGACAGAGTTGAAATGAAGCAGCCACAACGTAACACGACACATCCCAGAGAATGATGTGCTTCCCAAAAGCACTGAGCAATCACTCCAAGCAATTAAAAGGGGAAAATCTAAGGTAATGAATCAAACCCTGAAAATAAAACTCCAGGGCCACTGAAAGAACAGGGGTGGGTGACAGATTTGGAAGGAAGATAGCGAGCAGGAGGAAAGTACTACAGCCTCTTTTCCTTACAGAAAAGTAAGGAAAAAAGCTAGAGACAGACAAACTTGAGTAAAAAGCTTTGTCACATGCTGGAGGTAACACTGCCCACATGTAAAGGCAGAAAATACAGACCAACTTCAGACTCTTACAGACTGCTTCTGCCTGGATCAGAACTGTGGTGTCACCCCTAAAATTTCAAGTTACATGTGACTCTGAGGAATGACTGTGCTGACCACAGGCACGGGCTGACTGGTCTGATACTCTGGAAGGAGCAGAACTCTCCATCTTCCCCTTGCAAGCTGCTGTTCTGGAAAGGCCAGGGAACAATTTTGCAACACTGAGCCTGCACTGGCATCGCACCGTTCCAGAAAGACCAACAGGAGGCATATTTTGAGAAGATACTGGATTTTTTCTTTATCCATGTCCAGGCGCCAGACGAAGAGGTTGCCAGCCTCATCCAGACATGCCAGCTGGTTGGAGTTGAGATGAGCAAAAGCCAGGTCTGCAACCCCCCCCGTGAAGCCTTTCAGCAAGGTCCGCTCCGCCGTGCTGACGCTCAGCACCCGCACCATGGCAGAGCCATTGCTGGCAGCTGCAGGGGACAGAGGGAGAAGCCACCCTTGATTTCCTCATCACTTGTCATTTCCAGCCCCCCCCTGCCATCAGCCATCACTGCCAGCACCCCGAGAACCCCTTACAGTGACATGCCACAGAAAGGAGCCCTTCAGAGACCCGGGCTACAGGCACGCACTCATTCGCTGCAGCTCCTCAGCTTTGGTGCACAAGGTAGGAGTGACAGCATCAAGGAGGGCTTTGCCTGCCTTGGAATGGACATTTGGAGTCCTTGTATCTTCTAAAATTTCTTGAGCCCCTCAAATCATAACCTTCTCTACTTAAAAAAAGAAAAATTTAAAAAATCAACACAAGTTGACTGCTCATGGTTCCCAGGACTGCCCTCCTGTGAGATGCCTTTCCTAAATGCAAGGACTAAATCTTTATACCAGACTGATGGCCAAGCTACCAAACCTCCAGTGACAGTGAATTAAATTGCATTTTAGATTGAATCAGTTTTTAATTTTCAGTAACTAGAGGACTCACCACGAGGCAAACAGCTCAAACACACCTTCTGTGAGGGGAATGCAAAACACAGAAACAGCTCTTGGCAAAAGGCACTGCTTTTGGTCTGCATGACTGCAAACATGCTCTAGAGCACACAGACACCAAGCAAAGTTCCCAGCTCCTCCATTTCAGAAAAACATCCCTACAGTGCAGTCAGTCTCATGGAGACCCCAGTGTCTGCACTCCTTGATGCCCTAGCAGAGCACTCAGCTCTCCAGTGTTCCTGCACTCAGCTTTAAGACTTGGAACAAGGGTGAGACACCCTAAAGCTGCTCTAAAATTAACTCAGCAAAGGAAAAACACAACAGCAGGAGATTACTTCATAACAGGCCAGACAGCCTGGTGGGTATGAGAACTAAGAGGAAAGGGGAGAGCTGATGGAGCCCCACACAGTGTGGTTATAGGAGAGCAGCAAGAGACACTGCAGACAAAATTAAGTGTTCATTTGCTTCACCAAAGCTGTGAAACAACCTTTCCCTGTGTCACCCTGCTTTTCCTTCCTGCTGTAAAACACATTGCATCTTTACTGCTCTTAGGCTCCTCTAAATTTAGCCCTAAACTGAACTCTAAATTTATTCAACGAAATCCACTGCAAGCATTTATCTGCTCAAATTACCATGGGGCTGTTTCTGTACTTAGCTGCAGTGAGGCTTGTTTACTGCAGTAATATTTAATTACAGGAGTAATCTGAACATCAGTTTACTGTCCAACAGGAACCAACACAATCCTTCAACTTCCATCTCCACTGAGCTGTTCTCTTCATCAGAATAATCTTTCATTCTCAGGGGAAAATCTCCTGCACTACCCACACTTCCCTCCCCTGTAGCTTCATATATATATATATATATATATATATATATATATTCCCACTGCACCAGCACCCTGATGTGGCTACTGCCAGAAGTGTCTGAATTAGTGCCACTTACCTCCTTCTGATGCCAACTTTGCCTCTTTTAGAAAGCAAAAGAATACAAATCAGCCCCTAGACATGAAGATGTCTCACCTCTAATGGCGTAGGCTAGGTAAGAGTTTGAAACAGCTATCAGATTCCCATAATAGTATTTCTGCTCCCAGTCATACCTAGCAACAGGCTGGATTTTCACCTGCTCAGGAGAAAAAGAAAACAAAACACACAACAAGTGTCTGGGGTTAACTTCTTCCTGGAGCAGACTTGCCAAAGACATGATTTCTTCCCGGGAAGATCTGCAATGCCTGAGAGGAAACTGCCAGAAGCAGCAGCTGGCAGGATGCATGGCACACAGAATGCCAGGCAGCAGAGCCCTGAAGTCTGCAGGCAGAGTTCTGGAGGCTGATGGAGTTTCCTCCCCTTGCAAGAAGGAATGGAACTCAGCAGATCTGCCAGGCTGCAGAACAATGCTCGACCCTGCATTGAAGCAGCCTTCACCTCCTCATTGGCATTGGGTGGGGATTCCCAGTTCTTGGAAAACCTTTTTTTACATGTAGGTGTATAAAAAACAAGTGTTTGTGCAGCTAATAATTTAAATACTGCCTTCTAAGAAACTGAGAGTCCTGGCCTTATTTCGTAAGCATCACCTCTGCAAGCAAAGCATTAAGGAATACTGTGAAAGTGAAAGTGATCCTCCCTTTCATTTTCACCTTCTATGGAGAAGCAATGATGACATGGTACAATATTTATTTACAATCTCTAAGGTCCCTTAACTCACTGTACATCAAGAAACAAAATGACAGAATATGGAAGAGTGCCAGGAGAATGAGGCCCAGAGTTCTCCCATCACTGTTGGCATTTGCTCTGTTTTAGCACTCTGCTACAGACTGGTTCCAGTCCCTGCCTATTGATTCCCCTGCAGCTCTGACCTGCTGCCTGGAGCCCTCAGCAGGACTGAGCCCAGCGAGCTCCCAGGAGCCATCTTCCCCCCACAGGGAGGACTTTCCAGTGAAGAAAAGCAAGAAAAGCTTGTATGTGAAGGGAAGAGCACCTATGGCTCAGATTCTAGGCTTATTCCTGGAAGTCAGAGGACAACTTGGCCAGACTCTGGAATAACAGCATCAGTCAGTGACAAGATACTGCTCTGATTTTTTCCCCATGTTAAGCTCTTGTAAAACTTCTGTTTAGTTACAAACTACTATGATACCCAAGAGAAGACAGTAATTTATGTTTAAAATATTCAAGCATGAGCTGATACGACTAAAATAGAGACAGAACTATGCTTTCTCTTGCTTCTTACCTTGTTACTCCCTCGAGCTTTGCTGGTGATGCTGGAGTCACTGCTGGCCACTATCTCCACATCTTTTGCTGATATCACAACACAGGTGGAGCTGTCATCACCTGAAAGGCATCTTTGGAAAAGAAAAAAACAGAGGGAGAACTAAAAAAAAAAAAAAAATAATCACACGAGGAAAACAGAGGTCAGATATTTACTATTCATCATTTAGCAGCACTGCAGAGGTGCCTCTGGGAGGTGTGAGCTGAACAACTGAAAACAGAATCCACCTTTAAGACTCTCCCTTCCCCCTGTGTCTCAGAGACCCAAACTCACTCCTGGGCTGCTCAGCTTAACAGCCTCTGGGCACAGAGCTGCATTTGGGTAGAGGGGCTCTCACTGCAGCCCTGCTCTATGCTGTTCCCAGGATGTCAGCAGCCATCCCAGGAAGCCAGGCACCAGACAAATCAGACTCAGGTGGATTTGTAATTGTGGATTTGTATTATTACTCCCAGCACAAATCCAAAGGATCCTCCCTGCACCTCTTCTCTTCCACAGAAAGCACAACATGTGCACACTGCTGCACAACTCAGCAAAGAGTCAGGCAGAAACCTGGCTCAGGATCATCTGCCCTGCTTTCAGTTATGCTGAGAGAAATACTTCAACAGTGCAAGGTCTACTGCACTGCAAACTGGTGTAAGTTACCTCTCAGGTAAGCTGGGGCTCTGCAGGAGTCCAGCTGCAGAGAGAACACTACCTGAGAATGCTAAATTCCACCCCAGTCCCTGCTAAATTACCTCCACTCTGACCTGCAGTGTCTGCCACACAGCCAGTTGGGCTCCTCTTCCCTCTGAACAGCTCCTGAGACTCCTCAGGGCCTGAGCAGGAAGGGGGGGACAGCTCCCTGCACACCCTCACAGAGGTGTGACAGCTCTGAGAGCCAGCACAGACCCACAGCTCCCACCCCAACAGACACAGCACTCACTCTCAGATTTCCAGGGTGCCTGTTTCAGGCTCAAAGCAGATTTCCACAGTTTTCTATTTACCCTCAGCCTTTCTTCAGCAAAACTTACATGACTTGCTTCTCCTGCAGGGCTCCCAGGGAGATGCTGGGATGCACTGGCTTGGGCAAGGGAGGTGCCTCTACAGGCACCAGGGGATCAGGCACCAGCAGCCCATTCAGGTCTCCATTATAGGAACTGGGTGGCCTCTGGTTCTCACTCACTGAACCTAGGGAAAACAAAACATCCACTTCAGAGAAACAGCCTGCTGTGAAACACCCCCCTCAGGTGCCTTCCCTCAGGCTCTGCTGCTCAGTTGAGCAGAGTATGCTGAGCTGGCTGGGGAAGGGACATCCCATCCAAGCACCCAAAGGAGTGGAGCAGCAGCTCTCTCCTGACACAACCCATTCCCAGAGCACACAAAACACAGAACAGCTGCAAGGAACTCATCAGGCTCAAGCAGCAAATCGTGCTGGATCAGGAAAACTAAGCCGGTAATTCAGATTTACTGAGCCAAGAGCCAGAGCAAAGGGTTCCAGCAGGGTCATTTCTGAGCCCTGTGCCTGCAGAGAGTCAGCACCTCAGGGCTTTGCTCCACATCTGGGGCTGGCTGGAAATAACACATCTGTTCCTCTCCAAAGCTGGCTTCTGACTGAGCCCTGGCCTCAAACTCCAGCTGTTCAGGTAACTTTATAACAAAACCATGCAGCTGTGCCTACACAATTCCCAGTGGTTTTTTTTCCTTTCCTTACAGTTTTTGTGGAAAGCATCCATTTATTCCCAGGGGCAGCTCTGAAGAGTGCAGGTGCCCTGATTTCATGTCTCTGGCCCAGCAGAAGTTGCCTGGGGGCCCCTGTGCCTCCTGAAGGCCCCTAGAAGGGGAGAGCTGTGCCAGGGTGAAGGAGCCTTTCCTCTGCTTCACCAGCAGAGTGAGGAGCTGCCAAGCCTCCCAGGAGAGCAAGGGCCCTGCCCTCACCCCCCAGCACAGGGCACTCAGAGCCTCCCCCCTCACCAAAATCCTTGCTGGAAATTATCACTGGTTCTGAAAACTGGGATTTCTGCTGCTGCTGCCAGGTAGCAGCTGCTGCTGAGCTCCTGCAAAGTGTTTGCTCCAGGACCAGCAGCTCCCCTGGCACTTGGAACAAACCTGAAGAGAGCTGTGGGGCAGAGGTGTGTGCTGGGAATGCAAGGCAAGAGTCCCAGGAGCACAGCAGGGGGAATGCCAGGGCTTACAGAAACAACTGGGACTGTGACTCCTCCTGCCCAGCAGCACCAGCACACCCCACCAGACCCCTCTGGGCCCCCCCCTCCATTCTCCTGCACAAGGCAAGCAGCAGCAGCAGCACTCACACAGCACAGGGAACTGCAGGCCCCAGAAGGGGGTCCCAGAACCACCCAGAACCACCCAGAACCACCCAGAACCCAGGTGCTGTGCTTGCTTGAACCAACATCTGGCCCTGCCCCTCACTCACTCCCAGAGCAGATGCTGTGTGCTTGTCCCCTGCTGCTGGCTGAGACACAGCCCTGGCACCAGGAGCAGGAAGGGAGGGACTGCAGGGAGGCTGCCAGGGGAAGGGAACACATCCCTTGCTCCTGCTCAGTCTCTCTGCTGCTCCAGGGACAGCAACACTCACTCCATAGGGAAGTGACAGAGGAAGCATTCCCCAGAGGCTGAGGGGCAGAGGGAGGGTGCTCCAAAGCTCAGGAATGTGCTGAGCCCATCACTCAGAGGAGTGGGAGCCAGGGGAGCTCAGGTGCTGCCTGCACACTGTCCTGAAGGCACCCCAGAGGCTCAGCAGGTGCATGGATAAACCCCAAATCCTAACAGGAGTGGGGGCTCTTGGCCTTCAGAGGGAAAGGAGCAGAACTGTGCTCATCAGCTTTCCAAGGAGCAGGGAAGTGGGAGCAATGGGAGCTGAGATCCTCCCAGTGCCCCCACAGGAGGAATGTCACTGAGCCCCGAGTCCCTGGCAGAGCCCAGCTGCTCTGGGGGTACCACCTGAAGGATCCTGCCCACAGCCCCAGCTGCAGCTCCAGGATTTCCCCTCCACCTTCCCCCTCCTCAGGGCACACCAAAAAGGGGCAAGGGCTGCTGGAGCCATGGGAGGTGTTTGCCAGAACTGGGAGAAAACTCTGTCAGCAGAGCCTGGGGGGGTGAACCACATCCTCACCACAGCCAGACCCAGCAGAACCCAAAACTCTTGTGACAGCTGGAGCCTTTAGAGCAGGGAGTTTTTCTTGGACAGCACCCAGAAAAACCCAAGCCTGTGACAGCCACATGCACCTTGCGTGGCAAAGCTTCCTGGGGGGCAGTAACCTTGGAAAGCAGCTCAGCTGGGTGCCCAAAAATCCACCCCAGAGTAGGACAGCAAGGAGAGCTGGAGAGGGCCCTGGCCACAGCAAGCTGATGCCAGACAAGCCAAGCCCTGTGCCACTCAGGAGGCTGCTCCTGGTCTCTAGTGACAGCCTGGAAGGATGCTCCCTATCCCTCTCTTCTGACATCCAGCAGGATTTTCAGAGGCTTTCACTCAGCACTCTTGCTCTTCACTTTCTCATGTCCACTTCTTCCAAGTCTATTTGCTGTTACCCAGGCAGTGACTTCTGCTGAAATCACAGATTCCTCAGCTGCTTCACTTCCTGCCCGTTCTGCTCCTTCTCCTCTGCCTCCCTGTGCACTGGAGGTGGCAGAGAAAGTATAAAGAGAATGAACAGGAAAGGAGAAAAATGAAAATAAATGAGCCATACACAGTAAATAACTTTTTTTCTTCAAATAGGAGGAGAAGCAGTTTCAGGGGAAACCTGAGTCACCTTGAGAGAACAGAAACAACTCCGGGCACTTCCCAGGAACTGCCTGTGAAACAAGTGTTCCCTTTCAGTCTCTCAAGTACAAAGCACTGCACTGGGATGAAAAACCTCCCTTTCTCACAAGCCGGTGGGGAGGCTCAGCTCTGCCCTGCCTCTCGGGGGCTGCAAGCTCCGTTATTGCCGCTGCCTCCTGCCGAGGAGGGGCACAGCACGGGGCTGTCCTGCCCCGGGGCTCAGCTCTCCTCCCCCGGACACCAACACCCGGGAGCGGGCCCAGCAGAAGGGAAGGGTCGGTGCTGTTCCGTCCGGAGGGCACCGGCTGGCAGACACAGGGAGCCCCGGGTCCCGACCGATGATTCCCGGGAGCGGGGTCCCTCGGGGCGGGAGCCGCCGCCGCCTCCCCTCCTCCTGGCCCGGACACCGGGACCCGCCCCGCCGGTTGCCCCCGGGCCAGCGGACGGGCCCGCCGGGACCCCGAGCCAGCGAGCGATGACCCCGGGGCCGGCGGGGCCTGAGGCGGGAGCAGGGAGCGGGGCAGCGGCTGAGGAGGCTCCCGCAGCTGCCGCCAGGCCCCGCCCCGCCCCGCCCCGCCCCGGCCGGGCCCGCCGCCCCGGGCAGCGCTGCTCACCTGCCGGCCGGTCCAGCTTGAGGATGTCCCGCAGGTGCTGGGTGGCGTCCTCGATGTCGATGCTGGCGGAGGAGGCCATGGGCCCGGCCTGCTTCCCGCCGACACCGCGCTGCCCGGCCCGCACCCCGCACCCCGCTTCCGGATCCGGCCCCGCGCACGCTCTGCCGGACGGAAACCGCCTCCGGAACGAAGGGTTCCGGGAGCGGGGCGGGGCCGGGCCGGGTCCCACCGCATCTGGACCCCTCCTCGGCGGGACCGGGCCGGACCCACCCCCCCCCCGCTGCCTCCTCAGCCTCAGCCTCAGCCTCAGCCTCAGCCTCCTCATTCTTCTCCTTCTCCTCTTCCTCCTCCTCCTCCTCTCCGCGGGGCCGGGTCGGCCGGAACCGTTTCCCGGTCGGTACCAGGAGGAGGGACCCGAACCTGGGTGGTGGTACCGGAGGGTCCGCCCGGTCCGGAGGTGGTGCCGGGGCCGGTCCCGGGGCTGCTTCCGAAGGGACCCGCGGGGCTCCGGGGCAGCGCTCAGGGCCCCCCGGGACCGCCCCGCGCGGCTCAGGGGTAAAGGAACGGCGGGTTCGGTGCGGTTCGGTTCGGTTTTACGCTGACACCTCCCTGTCCGTTGGTCCTTCAGCCTGAGGGTGACACAAACCCAGCTGGGCGAGCTCCTTGTCCCCAGGACCACCCCGGCCTCAGGCAGGAGCCTCCTCCAGGTGTGAGGGAACCCAGGTACAGGAGGGAACTTGGAGCAGTCCCGAAAAGTGTCCCTAAAAATGTCCCGAAAAGTGTCCCTGAAACAAAGTGTCCTCAAAGCAGTGTCCCTAAAACAGTGTCCCTGAAAGTGTCCTCAGAGCAGGGACACCTCCCACCAGCCCAGGCTGCTCCAAGCCCCATCCAACCTTGGACACTGCCAGGGATGGGGCAGCCACAGCTTCCCTGGGAAACCTGGGACAGGGGCTCAGCACCCTCAAATTCAAGAATTTCTTCCTAATGTTCAACCTCAATCTCCCCTCTTCAAGTTTTAACCCATTTCCCCTTCTCCTCTCCCTACCCCCCTGTGTCCAAAGCCCTTTGACAAGGGAAATCCCTCATTCCCATCCCAAAGGAAGCTGAAGGATGCCTGCTGCCCCGTGAAGCTCCCGGTGTGGTCAGTGTGGAGGTTACCTGGGGGTGATGCTGCTGCCCCCAGGCAGGACACGGGACATGGGACATGGGACATGGGACATGGGACACAGGACACGGGATATGGGACACAGGACACGGGACATGGGACACAGGACACAGACTGCCCTGCACACCAGGCTGTGGAGCCAGCCCGGGGCACAAGGATGCTGGAAAGCCTGGGCAGGGCTGCAGGGATAGGAATTCCAGGAGGGCAGCACTGGATTGCCATGGCAGGGGTCAGCCTGAGGACAGACGGGGGGTGAAGGTGAGGGACAGCACAGAGATGAGCGAGGGGACGCTGGGACTGGGGTCATTCCTGGGTGTTTGGGCTTCTGCCCTGGTAAAATACAGCAGCTGGTCAGAGCAAGCCTGTCAGACTCAGCTGTAAAAGCTGCTGAGGGAGGGAAAAAAAGTTGTATGGCCCAGGGCCTCCATGAACTGCCTCTCCTGGGGACATGATCAAGTGCTCCTCAGCTCAGGAGCTGCTGGCAGACATTTCCCCAGCAGGCAGGCAGAGGGTACCCAAAGCAAGCAGTGCCACAGGCTCCACATCCAGCTCAGTAAAACAATTTAAACTGTTAAGAAAATCTTATGATTTTATTGTGTAATGTAGCATTGAAACATCTGAACAAATCAATATCTGGGCTGTACAGGCTGCTGTTCTTTCATTTCTTTGGGTTATAGAGCATCTTGTCAGTATATAAACAACAACCCTTTTGGATTAGAAATTCTTTCCAAGGCATGCTGGTACAACACAAATTTCTCTTATCAAATGCAGCTAAGTCTAACTTCCAAACATCATGCACAAGAAACTCATCTAGTGACAATGTAAACTCAGCAGAAGGGCAGGTCACAGCTCTTGCTCACTCAGGCTCTGCAGTGCTGCAGCTTTGTGTATGATATTTGGAATGTTCCGTGCGTGTGAATAATACCAGTAAGAGGAGAGGAGAAAAAAAAAAAAAAACCAAAAAATCATGGGTGCCTCGGGGTCACCAGCTCAGCCAAAGTTGTGCAATGCTAGCCTGAACATGTCATTGGTGCAAACCCAGGCATCGTTGATGTTCTTTAATAGAAATATCTGGTGGAATCCCATGATAGGGTCTTCATCAGCCTGCAGAAAGACAGGAAAAAAAGTTGAAGCAGCTCTTTTTTGGGGGAATGCATTCTGAAGCTTGTGGCAAGATGACAAAAACTAACATTAACAGTGATGTCACATGCTGTAAGACACCTCCAGAGACACCAATAAAACCAGAGGGTCTGCTCTAGGGTGCTCTGTAGACAAGCACCCAGGGCCCACCCCCACAGAAAACCTGTCAGAGCTCATCTGAAGCTGGGGTTTTCTCTAAGACTCGGGGACATCTCCTTCCAGCAGCCTCCCAACACTGGTAAGAGGCTCTCTGCTGAAGCACAGAGGTTCCCTGAGCCTTGCTGAAGAGCCAAACACAAACCAAGGTCCTCCAAGAGCAGTTTGCAGCTGCTGTACTTCAGAGTTTCTGTAGGAGTCAGCATCCACAACATTGCCTGATGAGCAGGACTGCAGACAGCTCTCCCAGAAGAGGTCCAGGCAGCCACACAGGACTTCCAATTTCCCCTGTCCAGGCACAGCCTGAAGGGAGGGAAGTGCCTGCTGTAGCTGTGAGATGTTACAAGCACAGGGCTCTGCAGCAGTGCCTCAGTTCCTGCCTTTCACACCCCCCCCCCAGGCAGGTTACAGTGCCTGAGCTCTAGTTAATGTATTACAAAAGCAGAGAAGTGTTACAGGGAGCTGGGCACTACACACAGCTGAGTGACCCCAGATGCTCCAGACAGCACAGACTAATCCTATCCCACTTTATTTTCCATCTCCATCACAGCCTAACTGAAAATTTACTCTTACTTTCCACTTCAAATTTAAAACTTTGTCCAACTCAAAAATTTGCATTCCAGGTGTGAGCCCAGGCTTGTAACAGGGAGTTCTATTTTTCCTACAAAGCTTTCCTTCCTTTATGCAGTTCAAATTCTCTCATGACATTCTGAAAGCAAAAATTAATTAAAAAAAAAAAGGTCACAGAATCAGACTGGAAGGAGCCTCTGCTTTCTATCCCAGCATCATGCTCAGCATCAGCATGGACCACGAGCAGGCACCACATCAGCCACAGCTTTGTCTGGCAGAGTCTCCCAAGCCTCCAAGAACAGAGATTTCAGAGGGTGGCCAGGCACCGTGCCTGAGTTTCAAACTTCCCATGAAAATAACATCTTTCCCTTGTGTCCATTTTGAACCTCCCAAGTTATGGTTTGCAGCCACTGTCCTTTGTTACACTGTCTGGCAACACCAAGATGGACATCAAATTAGATGTGCTTATATTGCCCAAGAACCCTGTCATGATGCTTTTTAATCCAGAGGACTCAGAAACCTTACAGTGTCAGGGCAAGAGAAATCCTGATCTTTCCAGACCTGTATGGTGTTTGTATGTAGAGTACAAGCCCTGGTACATGTGTACCTGGTCCCTGTAACCCAGGGTTACATGTGGAACATCACTGTCCAGTCACAGGAGGTTCACCTAGTGCAAGCTATCTGGAAGGATGAGCAGTTTTTTGACAGTCCTGAACAGCAGAATTATGTTCCAACACAAGCTTACCAGTGCTCCTTCCCCACCCAAGTGAGCATTTTCATGTTTTCAGAAATCAGATTGTTTAGAATCCTGCAGAAATCTAAGACACAAGCATTTTGTTAACCTGTAAGGGAAAGAGTTTACCTTTAGCTGTCCCACTACCATACTGAGTATACAGCTGTCAGGTGTAGGTTGGTGGTCTTGTGCTGTGATGCTGTGCTGTATTTTTTGGAAAGGGAGGCTCTACAATGAAGAGAAAGTAAAATCAGTATGTGTACAGTCAGTGCATTCCTTGACTTACCAAGCAGATATCCAGCAAATCCAACATTATGGAGGGTGAGACTATTTTGCAGAGACAGTTGTTGAACCTGGACACTGCTCAGGCTGGGCTGAGCATTAACAGTTGTGGTTTTCAGGCCCTGAGATGAAGCAGCACATCACAGAGATGTTGAGCACTACCTTCTCCTTGTCTAATTACACTGCTCAACGAGCTTTGGTTCATCACAAGCTGAATGTTCACATGGATGAGGGCACAAAGCTGCTCTGCTCTGAAGGGCACAAAAAGATTGGACCATTTAATACTTGGGCTTTACAGGTCAACTCCAAATGTGCTTCTCTGGTGAAGTGGCTGTGAACACAAGGGCAAGCAAAGGAAAGGTGGTTGAACAATAGCCAGTGCTCAGAACCTGAAACCCACATAGCCTCCCTGCCTTTTTGCTTTCCTTCTTGACAGATTCTGAAGGAAATTCACATAGGAACAGCCCCCATCTTTGCCATGTACCAGGCAGGAACAGGGGGAAAGGAGGAGGAAGTGAGGAAAACCACACACTGAAAAAAAAAAAAAAAAACAACTTTCCATGCTCATGTAGGATTTGGAAGTATGACTGGAGTTCAGTGTGCAAGGAACACACCTTGAGAAACACCAGACACTGGGGAGGAATTCCTCTCTTTCAGCTTAGACCATGGATGACTCCAAGCACTGAACATCAAATATCCTGGGGATCTCAGAGTCCTGGCACAGGAATGCAGTTCTGGCACTGTCCTGTCAGAGGGCACAGAGGGCTCTGAGTGAGCAGGACACTGACACCAGAGATGATCCCTGCACAGGACAGCAATGTGCAGACAGTCAAACCCTGGGTTCTACTTTCATGCCTTTGCTTCACCTCCCTGGTTTGTTAGCAGGTTGGGGCAGCTCAAGTAGGCACTCGTGAGGTAGGTAGGTAGGTGGATGAGTTCTACATTTCACTCTAGTGGAAGGAGCCCAAAAGACTTCCTAGAAGGTCTATGGGAAAGAGGAGGAGATCTGAGTCCTCCTGTCATGGACTCTGATAAGTGTAAGACTTCCCAAACAGTATCAGGAACCTAAATCCTTGGATAATGGAGTACACCAACTGTGGAAGGATCAGCACCTGGAGAAGCAAAGGAAATGTACAGAGCAGAGGGATACTGTCCAACAATACTCCCTAGTAAATCCTGCAGCATTTTGACCTGGCTGGGAGAACAACCCCAACCCACCAGGAACCACAGAGCACACCACTGGTTTGTAACGCAGAACAGACATCCTGTAACTTAAAAAAAAAATTCCAGAGCAGTCTTATCTGAACTATCAGCAGAATATTTTTCTGGAGTCATCATCCCAAACTGGAATGGGCACAAGCATAGACTGGGACACTGCACACCACTCCTTTGCCAAAGAGAGAGTGAAAGCTGTCCCACCTCAGCACCACAACTTCTTGTTGAACAAGTCCTGCAAGAAGAGTCTCTTGGAAATGCAGAGGGGTGAGGAGGAAATAATGGGGCTGTATCCAGAGCCCAGCTTCCAGTGTGACAAGATGCCAGTGAGAGGTGAGACTGGGAAGAGAAGACAGGGAGACAGAAAAGGCTCCAGAGGCAAGAGCCCTGCCAAGTGGTGACAAGGCTGGATGAGATGGTGCCTGTTTCAAGTATCAGAGAGGTTTTGGGAGAAAAGGACCCCACTGGTTGGCCAGCCCAGCCACATGCTCCTCATGTGATGCACTGGGGGAAATCCCCAGGAAAGCAGATTCATCTGACAGGATGAATCTGCACCAGTCCAGAGGATAGAGAGAAGCTACCTCAAAAGGATGGCTGCTTGGGAACATCCCTCTGTACTGGAGAGAAGCACTTCTTGGAACAAAAAGTACAACAAAAGCAACTAACAAATGAGGAGCAATGCAACAACCAAAGCCTTTAGTGTCCTCCAACAATAAAACTTGTCTGGGCTTTCACTACCAACACCATGGAATCCTCCTTGAAGACAACACAGAGAAATTCTGCAAGAATAAGTCAGGTACCTGAGACTGACTCCTGGCAACAAAGCTACCTGGCCCTGCTTCTTCCTTGGTTCCAGGAGCCTCACAGAACTACAGGATTATTTTGTGTGCTCATGTAACTCAGGCTGCCCCCTGATGAGGACAGCTGGAAACAGCTCCCAAGTCCAGCACCAATTCAGACTGCAGGACCAAGTGCCAGGTCCCACTCTGCAGCAAGGCACAGTGCTGGCACAGCAATGTCTGCACAACCTTCTCTTCCTCTACCAGCACCATCACAAAGTGCAGGCTGCTAAGGTGCTGTAGTGTGGCTGTTTCACAGCAGAGAACTTGCTGTGAAGGCAAACCTTGCCTCTTGGTGCCACCATCAGCCAGGCACTGAAGAACACAGAACTGTTGGAGAGCAAAAGAATCCCAGGGATCTGCTCAACTGACTAAGAAGCTCCAGAAGCAATGGAGTAGGTGAGCACATGAAACTGGTCCAGCAAACACAGCCCAAGCAGCTCAGTGCTGACAGATCTGCCTGAGGACATCAGCTGCAGGGTAAGCTGATACAGCTCCAAAAGGAGTCATGGCAGTGGAAGGACAGGGAGTAATTCTACTGTGTTGCTTCCTTACCTTAAGCAGATGGATACAAGTCAGAAAAGAATCCCCTGAGGCAAAGCAGCATGCTTTCACTCATCAGGCAAGGCACATGAATCCACACAGTCCAGCTTGCACTACAGACAGGGAAGGTAAAGATGAGGAATGCTCTGGTGGGAGAGGGGCTGATCTCCACTGGGCCAGATCCAAGGCAGCAGCCTGAGACACCAGGGCCAAGCAAATGCTCAGCTGGTTGGCTATCTAAATGGCTGCTAGCCCAGAAGGCTAAAGAACACAGAGTACACAAACAAGTCACTCCAGAGCTTGAGTATCTCCTCATCTAGAAGCAAGAACTTGCAAGCTGTGCTATTCTGAGTGCTGTAGCCTTCTCAAAGGCAATGTGAGCACCTAAAACACAGGTGCAAATGCAAACCTCAGCCTTCAGAGAGGTCTTGGATGAAAGCAGGGATTCCAAAAGCAGGAGCTGTGCAACAAGCATTCAAGTTCCAAAGCTTTTTTTCTTCTCAATGTGTAATAAAAATGCTCTATCTGCCTGATGTGCCATGCTCTGAGCAGAGTGACCAGGGACCTGAAGCATGCCTTCCACCTGGCTGCCAAGAGACACAAACTTTCCAGTCTCCTGACAGCTTAGAGCTCACACTCAGCTTTGCAACAAAGCACAGACTTACCCAAAAAGATATGAGGGAGAGTTTCAGTCTCCACACAGTAAGAAACCCTTCCTCTCCCCTGGTGATGGGGAGCCACAGGTTTCAAAGTCCTGACCCATCGTTACTCACAACTGACAAATGCTACAGTGCTGACAAGTTCAGGTTCTCCATTAGAGAACTCATTTGCAGTTTAGCTATCAAAAAAATGTTGTTTCATGCAATGATCTGCTGAACCCTTATCACAGGGAGATCCAAGTAACAGGTTTGCTACTGCTACTTCCTTGGCATGCTTCAAAAGAACAAAAAAAACACCTTTCATTATTCCACATCTTGGGGTCACCTTATGTGGGTTTTTTTGTTGTTTTGGTTTGTTTTTTTGTTTTTTTGTTTTAAATAAATCAACAATAGTAGTCACAAAATAACTTCACAAACTAATAGAGTCAGTTAACATTCTACTATCAGAGCCACAAATGAAACACCCCACTGCATAAAATTAAATCACAAGTAAGACTTTTTGAAGACCAAAAGTTGGCAACACAAGTGCCATGCTGAGAGTTTTAACACTGCTGGAGTCAAAACCAAATTGGCAGAAGAAATTAATTTAGTCTTAGAATTTGTTGCCCAAAACATCCAGTAAGGACTGCAGACTTACAGAGAGTTTTTCAACAATAGCTGCTTTGCCCTGGAACTGCTGTCCTTCCCACGTAAGGCATGATGCATCAATCTGAAGAAGGAAAAAAAACACAACCTGCTTAGGTAACGCTGAAGCAATCCTCATAAGTCACTTTTCTTATTTGGTATATATCCCTAGAACCCAGCCACTGGGAAACTACCCCAAAGAGAGATTGACAGAAAGAATCAAGAATAACTGAGAAACTTTGGAATAAAGTAGAAATTAAGTGAACTAAATGTCATTGTTATTTCACCAGCCTTAGGATCCAAG
Organism: Phaethornis superciliosus; assembly: GCA_023637945.1. Lineage (NCBI taxonomy): Eukaryota > Metazoa > Chordata > Aves > Apodiformes > Trochilidae > Phaethornis > Phaethornis superciliosus. The sequence continues at coordinate 19,786,958 of JAJQWJ010000014.1, read as the reverse complement.
CCAGCTTCCAGAGGAAAATCTTAAGGCTATAGAAACAATAATCCTATGGATGCAAAGTCAAGCATGTGAAGTGTCAAAAATATATGGAAAAAATATGACAAAATTACTTGCACTGCCATTTTTTTCCCCCCCTCTCAGGTATCAGTTTGCATATCCTGTTCACACAGAGCAAAGCAGAATGGGCTTCTCAAGGTTTTTTAAGACTGTCCTGTGTGGCACAGTCACTGAGCTGCTTCAGCCTACAAGCACATCAGTACCTTCAGGAGGGTGTTCTGGGCATGCAATGCCAGGAGCTTTCTGTCCAGCTTAAGATACACAATATCCCCCTATCAACACAGCTCTGCCTCCTCAAACCCAGGGTCAAACCTTGGCAAACAGACCCTTTAACTTGGGTTAACTGAGCTCAAAGTCTGCCTGCTGCCATCTCCAAACAATCTCACCCTGTACCTGATGCACCCTGCTAGTCCTTCCAGCTTTTTGAGTTTAAACACACCCAGGAATGTGATTCCCAGCTCCTTCACACCCAATCTTCAATTCTGACTAAAGTTCTAAGCAGAAAATGGCAGATTCCAAAGAATTCAATTTGTATGCTCTCTGGTAGCTTTTCCAGGCTCTGTTTCCCATCACAACACAAAGCCAATTCTTTCAGCCACATCTGCTATGCTGAGCCTGCACACCAATCACAACCACTCCAAAAAAGCTTCTGGTTCTCCCCATAGCATCAGAATGAACCCAACCATGCAGCAGGGGCCAAGAGAACAAAGAAAGGAACCAGGGGCAACAGCACAGAGCATTTCAGGGTCAGAGATGCAACCCAAAGCAGCATGCAGTGCCCCTGAACACAGCCTCCTCTGGAGCCTGGCCACGTTCTGTCCAGGAGGGAGCAGTCACAGAGCCACCCACCCTCCTGCCATGCCATCACTCCCTGAGCCTCCTGGCTTGGGAGGCAGGGGGGGGGAGGCTCTCCTCAAGCATCCAAGCACAGGGGATGCAGAACCTGCCTTCCTGACCCCACTGCAGCACTCAGCAGGTGAACACAGGGTGGTGCAGGACCCTCCTGCTGTTCCCAAGAGCAGCAGAGGACACAGATAAAGCTGATGAGGAATTAGTGTCCAGCTGGCTCACTGCTATAGGTCACCTCCACAGCCCCTTGCTGAATGAATGTATGATGTATGGATCTGGGAGCAACTGCTTCAAGAACAACAAGTAACCCTTCCTCCATCCTGAAAGCCCTGCAGAGGAGAAAACAGCACAAAAAGGTGAAAGTATTTCATTACAGGTAGGCAGACCCAAAGCAGGGGAAGGAAGCAGCTACAGCATCTTCCTGCAAAACACCTGCAGAGGTCTGACTGTAAAACAAGGCTTTGGCTTCACGCCAGAGTTCCTGTAACTCAAGTCAGTCACAGCAAAAGTGACTGTCCCAGACTCCTCCCTGGGACAGGTGAAAAAGGCTCAGCTGGCTTGGATCCCACTACTAAAGGAGAAAATTGAACCCTGGGATGGAAGAAGCAACACAGGAAGACAGAGGATGCAGAACAAACCCCAGAGCTCCCTGGTGCATTCCTGCTTGCTCCCACAGGCTGAGCAGAACCTCCTCTAACTCAGCCATTTTAGCCACACAAAACAGGGTCCATAGTTTAGGAACCCCACAAAAGAACACAGCAGGGGGAGCTGCCTAACACCCCCACTGAATGATGAAAGCCAGAAAGGTCCTGAGGGTGAAAAAGCCTTGGAGGTCACTGTATGGAAGGCCCTGTTTGGAGGAATTTCTATTAGCCTGTCCTTAAACATCAGAATTCTGAGGACTGCCATCATTTTGGTAGTAACATGACAGGAACTGCCAAGTGTCTTCATATTTAAAAGGTGTGGATTGAACACCAGCCACTTGGCTTTCTTGCTTTATAGGCTTCTGTACACAGCTCCTTGGCCAAAACAAGGCAACAATCTAGCACAGCAAATACACAGCAATCCAAAGAGCAAATCAGTGCTGGGGGGTACTGCTAAGGTGTAAGGAGGGGTGTCAGGCAGTGTTCCTGCAACAGTTCAAACCCTCAAGAGCTTGGTGAAGCTTCAAACAATTCATTCAGCACATGAAAAACAGCTCAGTAAGCAGGATATGCAGCTGGAAGACTTGTAAGACTCGAGTGTCTTGCTGAAGCAGCCCAGTGACCAAGCAGCATTCCTCCCACCAGTAATCAACTCCACACAGAGAGCACTCGGCACCTTCTGGAGGAGTCTTCCCCCAAATCTAGAGCAGGATGTTGCTTGCATGTTAGTGACAGTCTTTTCATTTCAGAAACCAAATCTACTTTGCTCCAAGTAGGGAACAAAAATAAAAAGCTTATTTTTTTAAGCTATTTCAACTGAATTTAAATTCAGCAAAGTTTAAACTGGATTCAAAAGCCTAAATCTATTTTATATGTTCTGAGGCTTAAAACAAAATGAGATCTGACAAACATCTGCAAAAACTTAAACACAGCGCAGGCCTTAAAACACATCCCCCCTCAAGAGGGATCCAAGGAAATCCATGCCTGTAAATTAATGGCAAACTAAGGCTGGCATATTTGGGGTTAGTGAGAGTTTCAAAGGAACATCATCTGCCCCCTCCACTACAAACCACTCCTACACCCAGCCAGTGGTTTCCTGACTCTGCCTGCCTGCAGATAAGGCAGCCAAAGCCCAGAACAGAAATGACATGCAGAAGAAATGCAGTTAATAAAAGCTGAGTGTGACTGCACTGACATTCTGGAGTCAGGATAAAACCCACCATCCCACCTTGTGGATTCCCACACATCAAAACAGGGAAACCTAGGCAGACAATAGGGCAGAGTCCCAGCCCCCTTTCTGCAGATACTCACATATATTGCTCCTAATTGAGTCCTGTCTGCATCAAAAAGCTGGTAGTAATGTTGTACAAAGCTGGACCCAATCTGCTCCCAGATAGGCTTGTCTCCCATTCTGAAGCCTCACCTAAAGCCAGTGACTGTAAAACAAAACCAAAAAGTCATCAGAAAGAACAATCATACACATAAGCAGAACATTTGGATTGAGCATTAACCATCAGCAAACACAGATCCTCTCAGCTGGCCAGAATTTTTCTTTCTAGGACAAATCTCACCTCTGTATCCTAGGCTCCTGTGATCCAACCAAACTTGGATACCAAATGGTTTAATTTCTTATTACAGCATCTGGTGACTCCAGAGTTATTTCAGTGTGAGGTCACAGCTCACATACTGAGGTGGAGAAAAGGACAGAACCGAGTGTTATCACCTTATATCCAGGTATGACACAAATTACACCACCTGTAAAGCTGGCAAGCACTTGCTGATGTAAGTGGCAACAACAGCCACGTTCCTATGAATTGTCTGTGAGCAGCTGACACCAAGGGACTGATGTCTGCAGCTCTTCAGGTACCCCACCAGCCAGAGGCCACCCCAAGGGGACACAAGAGGAGTTCAGCCATTAGCTGAATGTTCCCAGTGCAGGAACTGGAGCTCAGAGCCAGCTCTGACACTTCTGAATGTCAGTCCCTCTAGTTCAGAGCAATGAGATAGAGCCCAGGCAGAGCAGTCCTGGAGCTATCATGTACAGTCAGCACAGATAACCAATTCACCACCCCAGTAAGGTTTTCAAGAAAGTAAATTCATTCTTTAGCCTCATATCTCTCTGAAAGACTGAAGAATTGTGCTGAATTCAGAGCACAACAATACAGGGCCCATTATGTTACATTTTCAGATCTGAGTTTACTTCCAGCAAACACAATTCAACTTGCTGAAAGCCAAGCTCTGAGTCACCAGTCCCCAGCCAGGAACCCTGGAGCTCCACAAGTCTGGAAAGGTGAGAAGTTCTGTTTCAGGACACTGGACATGGTGGTTATTTTGGCTTCTCTTAGATATCAATTAGTCACACACCTACTCAAGATCTGACAAATTCCTAAGAGAGACAAAACCCAAATTCCTAAGATCTCTGCAGCAAGCACTTCCAGGACTGGCTTTCTGAGCACAGAAAGATCTATTTTAGGCCTCTGGCCATTTGAGCTTTACTCCTACAAACAGGAACTGAAATGGCTTCAAACCCTAGGCCAGAAGTTCTTGGGTTACACAATTTTGGCCAGAGCCAGAGAAATACCTTGCATTACAGGAGGCATCATACAAGTTTTCAGGGTGGTAAATTCAATTGCCAAAGTAAAATACAAATGAAGAACAACTTCTAGAGCTGAGAGACCCAGACTGCTGGAGGGAAAAAATGACTGGCACCTGTGGGGCAGAGATCAGGAGAGGAGAGAGAAGTGGCAAGCTGTCCCTGCTGCTGTTTTGAGGCCTGTGAAAAGAGGAGGGGCAGAGCAGGGAGAGCTTGAGCTGTGCCCAGGCACCACAAAAGCAGCCCATAAACTCCACCAGACATCTAACTGCATGCTGGTTCTCAAGTGGACCTTAGAAATTTAATTTCATTTTATTCAAGGATGAGGTAAAATTAACTTTATACAGAAACATATCATAGCCATCCTTATTTCAATACCAACCACCCAGACAATATGGTCAACAAACTCTGTAACCCTGCACACTAAGACTAAAAAGTCAAAAAAGATTTATTGCCACATAACTAATATTTGAACAGCTCCTGAAAGATCTACAGTCTGGCAGCAATCACCATCACACATGCTGCACTGCTACTTCCCAGACAAGACTCAGTTTTACCAAGGGGGTCACTCCCCTGGAGGAAGAGATCACAAATTAAAAGTCCATCCAAGCACGACAGGTTTATAAAGCAAAACACAGACCTTGAGTAACTCAAACATACTTCTTGACAGGAGGAAATGTTTATGGGCTGTGCATCCACACAGCAGCCTAACCGGCAGCAGATGTTCGATTTCCGACAGCTTCAGCCCCTATTAAAGTATTTAATGTTGAAAGAAAATCACTCTAAAAACATCTCACCAGCTGCCTGGAAGCTGTGCTGAGGGATGCCCACCCAGCTGCTAGGGAGGACTCCTTTGGAAACCCAGAAGTGCCATCAGGCAGTTTTCAAGTCTGCTGTTTCCATCCTAGACCTGCAGAGAATATTTTGGGATGGCTGGGGTGGAGCCAGCAAACAGTGAAAATCATTTCTGGGATCACTTTTTATGGATTGTCAGAGGTTCAGCTGCAGCCTGTGAACTCACCCCCCTCTCAGCTCCCCTTCCCAAACATTCACCCTCCAGTCTGCTTGGCAGTATTGATGTTCAGCCACCACTGATGCTGGGGTGAGCAGCAATGCACATCAGCTCCTTTTCCTGCAGCTCTGGCTGAGTTCACTCCCCCAGCCACACACTGGGATTTCCTCACACCTCACTGCACCAGGATCCAGCTGGGGGCTAGCACTGCATCCCACTGGGAACCAGAGCCTGGCAGCTCCTCACCCAGGCACCAGATGCCTCCTGTTCAGTCCTGAAGCCGAGAGAAAGCCTTGGAGACTCCCAAGAAATTAAGGAATTTGTATTTTAAATAGAGAAAGTAGCCTTATGGTTTCTAAAACTAAAAATTATTATGCTAGGTAGCTATCCCCTTAAAAAAAAAAAAAAAGTATTTGTATTTTGGCAGATAAAATACCATTAAATAGATTTTTTTTTAAAAATTGCATAAATTTGATCTGCTAAAATACTGATTTTGCTAGAAGGGAGTACCAACATGAAAAAAAAAATGCTGAGATTAATAATCCTTTATTATTTTTTTCTTTTGTTACAACCTTGCTTTTTTTCTGTACCATTCATATATGATTTTGTTGAACATTTTAATTCTCCCTGGAGAGGTGTTTTATTTTCCTTGTCTGGTTTGTCACCTTTTCCTCCCTACTGTCTTATGTTTTCTGTCTGTCATTACAAATGTAAGAAGCTTGGAGATGCACCTGAAGAAAGAAGCAGCAATGAGTGAGCTGTGTCACCAGGACTCTCCCCTTCACTGAGATACAGCCCTGTGAGGTTGCATTGATGTGATTATCAGGCTGGCTTAATCAGCTACGTGTAATCTATTTTTTTTTTTAGATCTATTGAGATAGATTTATTATAGATCCATATAGATCTATTGAGATCTATTCCAAAGCTAGGGAGAATCCATGCTCTTCCTTGTCAAACTCAGCACTACTGTGCCTCAGAGCCAAACCTATCCATGGTTCCCTCAGCCTTTGGTTGGAGGTAAGAATATTCATCCAGCACTGAGCAGGCAAAGGTGTTCAGGAAGCTGGAGAGCACACCAGCACCTGCTGAAAGCTGTCACTGGGCATTATTTGATATTCCATCTTAATTTCCCTTGAAAAAGGAGACAGTTTCCTCAAGCTAATCGATTTTCTTTCTTTTGCCACTTCAAACCAAACCTACCTCATTGCATCCACTTAAACCATCCCAGTCCATTTGTTATTAGCAGTTCCTTCACAGGGGTGCAGCAGCAAAGCTGAGCTGCCAGCACAGAGCAGAACACTTTGAACTCTCACTGCTCCACCTCTTGCCATGTGCTCACATCAGAGCTGACCAAACACCACCCAGCTCAGCTTGGAGCCCAGCTCAGAGAAGCTGCAGCTCTCTCAGGTACACCCAGACACCCTGCCTGCTGCTCACCGATGGAGAAATCAAAGTTTCAAAGAGGCCACACACCCCAACACATCCTGAAGTGTCAGCTCCATCCCCCCAGACATCCCACAGCCTGCTTCCTGCAGAGCTCTCCCTGCCAGGGACCCTCCCCAGCTGTCCCCCCCTGCCTGACACTGCTGCCCAGCACAGGGGGGGACACAGCACCCCTGAATGCACAGCAAGTTGGAATCCAGACCCTAAGCCATGCAGAATTCCCAGCTCCACAGGGTCACAGCCACCCCGGAGCTGGGGGTGTTCAGCCTGGAGAAGAGGAGGCTCAGGGGAGACCTCATCACTCTCTACAACTCCCTGAAAGGAGGCTGGAGCCAGGGGGGGGTTGGGCTCTTTTCCCAGGCAACTATCAGCAAGACAAGAGGGCATGGTCTCAAGTTGTGCCAGGGGAGGTTTAGGTTGGATATTAGAAAGAATTTCTTTATGGAGAGGGTGATCAGGCATTGGAATGGGCTGCCCAGGGAAGCAGTGGATTCTCCATCCTTGGAGATCTTTCAAAAGAGCCTGGATGTGGCACTCAGTGCCATGGGCTGGGAACCACAGGGGGAATGGATCAAGGGTTGGACTTGATGAGCTCTGAGGTCCCTTCTAACCCAGCCCATTCCGTGATTCTATGATTTCTCCAGGGCACCACAACCCCAAGAGCTGAGCCCACCAGGTGTGTGACACCAGCACTGCTGCTCACATCACACCCACCCTGAAGTTTCTCTCCTGTCCTGCAAGGAAGGAGTATCCTGTCCTCTCCAGGAAGGTCCCCTCGTCTGCTGGGGCACATGAAAGGTGGCACCAACACCTGGTGAAGCTCTACCACCCCAAGAGCAGTAAGAGGAGGGGGGAAAGGAAGGTGTGAGACAGAGAATGGAGGAGAAAGGAGCCTGCACATGGGCCTGGCACCAGGTTACAGTGCCCTCAGACAGCAGATTCCTGCCCACAACAGGCAGACACACAGGACCTTTCACACTGCCTGTCACAGCCCGGGCGTTCCTGCCTACTCTCACCCCTCTTACTTAGAGAAGTAAGGACTGTATTTACTTACTTATTTATTTCATGCCTCACACCAGGCGTGAAATAAACACCACCACAACCAGACTGACCATTACTGCTGGTGGGAGAACTTACAAGACCCATTTCTGCAAAAGGTCTGAATGAAACCTCTTCCCATTGCTCTCTTCAGCAAACAAGAAACCACAACACAACCCGAGATGACTCTTTGCAGTCCCTCCTTCTGCTTAAGCAGCACCATCAGAGCTACCTGGAGGTGAAATCCAAGGAAAAGCCACCTTTTTACTTGGCAAAAGCATACTGAGTTGCCTGCTGACCAGCAAGTAACCCAAGCACTTTTCCTGAAGCATGCAAGGGAGCAGGTGGGTTACTGTCACATCTTGGCAGTATGGAGAAAAACCAAATAATTGTTCCAGCCCACAGCTGTGTCAGCTGCATCATGAGACCTGGACATCTCTCAGCTTTCTGCTATCTAGCTCAAAAAGTAAGTGTTTTTTAATTCCAGCATGGCAGACCTGCCCCTCTGTAAGAACCCTACCAACAAAAATCCATCTGAAGACTCACAGTGTCAAACTGCTAAGGCAATCCCAGGTCACCTCCCAGGTACTGCCCCATGGAAAAAGCAAGATACATGCACAGCATCAAGAGCACAACCACCCTGGGCAAAAAGGCTCAGGAAAGACTTTCTGATCTGAGGAACACGAAGAAAGACAACAGAGATTCTGGAGGGGGGAAAATTCAAACCAATCCATTCTAACATGTTAGTGGAGAAAAAAAATGCTGCCTATGATGCAGTTATGACTACATTTATTCCGTAGGTAATCACACCATAATAAAACAACACTCCCTGGATATTAAAGCTGGCCCTACACACCTCTGCACCTGAGTTAAATCCCGTTAAGACTGAATCCAAGCCTGTTTTCTGGAAGATTGGAAAATCAGTGTAACAAGAGAGCACCAATGCTCCTTCTAATTGGTGTTGGTCCACAGCAAACATGATTCAACCCATCAGTTACTGGGCTCTTCACTACTGATTAACAAGGGCAGGTAAGGACAACAAAAGAGCTCCTGGTTGCCTCAGTTCCAGTTATTCATGCCATTTCTACCATGCATGTATTTTTGATCACTCAGATTAAAGGGTGGGCAGTTTTCAGACCACAGTAAGAAAGAAAAAAGTAAAGCACTAAGGTTTTTAGATCATTCTTCCTTTTATCTCTTCTCCATTGCCACTAAAACTTAAAAAGATGGGAATGTCTTCTGGACACACTTTCTAGGAACACAAGGGAACCCGTGTCACAGATCAGTTAATCTCAATCAGATCATCTATTCCACTACACCAGGGATCACCTGGTAACAGATTATCCTGCTTTAGCAAAGGCTGCACAGAAGGAACTCTGCAACTTACCACAGAGCCACAGAGCAGTCATTCAGCCTGCAAGGCTCAGCTAGGAGATGGTCAGACCAGGCTGCCTATGCCTTTATCCACCCTGATCCCCAAACACTGATGTTGGGACCACAAAGTGCTGCCAGGAACCTGTTCTGATGCTCAGCTGTCTTCAGGGCAGCTCTTCCATCCCTGACCAGAATCCCATCTGTTCCAGTTCATGTCTCCTCTGCTGGGAGAAGCCTGGCTGCAGTTTCCTGCCCAAGGTCTGAGAGGTGATGGAAGCCTTGCCCAAGCCTTCCCTCCCCTGGCTAACCAGCCCCAGCCCAGGCAGAATGCACCCAGCATGGGGGGGATGAAACTGGGACTGACTGGGGGACCTCATCAGTCATTTCTCTCAAACAGACCAAACCTTTTCCTGTGAAATCCACACTTGGTGGTGGTTTGAAAACCTGCACAACTTTCAGCTGAGGGGCAAACTCCATCATTCAGAGACAGAAAGCAGCACTTCTCTGAGGCACCATATTATGGCTTAGCTGGAAGGGACCTTAGAGCCCACCTAGTCCAGCCTCCCTCTCAGAGGGAGATGCCTCCTTACTACACAAAGCTGCTCCAAGCCCCATCCAACCTGGCCTTGAACACCTCCAGGGAGGGGGCAGCCACAGCTTCTCTACTCCAGACTCTCACCACCCTCCTACTGAAGAACTGCTTTAGATCTAATCTAAACCTCTTCTCCTTCACGTTAAAACCACTTCCCTTGTCCTGTCAGTGGACACTTGATGAAAAGTCCCTCTGCAGCCCCCCTGTGGGCTCCCTCCAGGGACTGGGGGGCAGCTCTAAGGCCCCTCAGAGTCTACCCCAGGCTGAACAACCCCAGCTCCTCAGCCTCTCCTGGGAGCAGAGCTGCTCCAGCCCCTGGATCATGTTTGGGGCCCTTCTCTGGACTCATTCCAACAGATCTGGGTCCTTCTTATGCTGGAGACACCGGAACTGGTCCCAGAGGAGCTAAGTGATCCACGGAGGTTAATGGTCTGAAAATTACTTTTCCAGGCCAATCGGAAATGACTGATTTCAGCAGAGATCTTCACCTAGTAATTGCCATGAGCTGCACTGTGCAGAAAATTACATTATTCTAAATGTATTTTCAGATCTAAAAATAAGTCCAGATATGTGAGAAGCAGAAGGATGGCAAAGGAGAAAGGGTGAGAGTGATGAGGCACAAACTGCCTCCTCCTAAAACATAAGGAGGGTATGGAGGGAAACTTTCCCTTTCTTCATCTTTTCATTCCTCTCCTCCATCCAACTTCATTAAAACAAGTTTAAGATACAAATTATGCCACCCTGAAGTATTTTTTGTTTTGTTACAGATGTCAGCAAGTACAAGGCCACTGGTAAACCCATCAGCTGGGGAGGACTGGGACAGCTCTCCCTGTGCCTGTACCTGGATGCTCACCCTGTTTGCAGGGACAGAGTCAGTCAAGCTGATTATTGAACCTACAGACATATCAGATGTAAGTGTCAGGAAGACATAATGTTGAGTAACACCCACAACACTACACATCTGGCATTTTCTCCACAGTATTTGTGCTGCCATCAAAAAGCTGAATTCAAGTTTGCAGTGCTGGAGTCACAGGATGAACCCAAGATTCCTCAGTTTTACAGCACCAGGAGATACCGGGGGGCAGCACGGAGACACCACTTGTTTCTTTATCTTATAGGCACAATAACCCAATATTTCATCTCCAAGTTTCTTGGAGATGTTAAGGTATTTCTTGCAGATTATAAGATATTTCTGCATCTCTGACTATCCTGGCAGCTGTTTCAGGCTAAGAGGAAAACTGGGGACTGATTTTTAAGTTATGGAAGCAGAGGTCACATTTCAGTTATTACCTCTTTTTTTCTACCAGTTCATCAGTTAGGAAATCCCCATTGTTCACTAACTCAACAGCAAAATAATATCCAATGTTATTTTTATATTCCAAACAAAACTTTTACCAACAATGGCGATTTGACCCTTGCAAGTTTTCTTGCAGTCCACAGCTGAAGTTTGGTACATTTGAAAACAATTCCTGTTGTAGGTGGGCTGAAGTAGCCAGTTTTGTTAATAACAACCCTGAATTAGATAGCACAAAGGTAGTGAACCCTAAAAAAATAACTCTAGGTACCCTGGTGCAGTGCCAAATGCAAGAGAACTGAGATAGCATTGCTGTTTTGCATGATATTGCCCCATAAATAAACCTAGGGTCAGCCAAAGTATTCCTCTATTCCTGACTGGGAGCAAGCAAAATAAGAAATATTTTCTCCAGCATGCTTTATGAACCACAAACTTTCACCTCTGGAAGCAAGGCTCTTTACACCTCCCCTCCATACAACTGCTAGCAGGTCTTCAGTGGAGATCCAAATTTCCCAAATACGGCTTAAAAAAAAAATCACCAAAGCTTTTCCTATAGTACCTGCCTGACCATCCCAACACTTTCCGATCCCCACACATTTTCCCCCTCTTGTTTTGCTTCCTTTTTTCCACCCTGTAACACACAATAGCCCTGAATTCCAGAAACATGGTATGGAAGCACACACATTAGTCAAAAACAAATGGGAATTATCAAAGCTAAGACCACGATATTTAGCAGATTTAAAAGTGGAAGAAATCATGCTTACAGCTGTTACCAACTATCAGTATATACTGCAATGCTTACACAAAACACAATCACACCACCAGTAAGGGGATGCCCCTGTTATTAACAACAGAGACAAAAGCAGCCCCAGCAGAGAGAGCTGCAGAGGGTTGTTACCATTTACATTTCCCTAAACAACTGAACAAACATGGATGTTATGGCAAATATATTCCAAATAATCTACCAAATAACTCAAAATCTTTAAGAGCATTAAGTAATAGTTACAACCTCAGCTGGAAATTAGTTATATAGTCTAAAAGTGAGCCAAAACGTTGCTGCACTCTGAAGCAGCTGATATGTTTCACTGTAATCTATTTCTACACAGACGTGTGGAATGCCTTTTTTTTTTTTTTTCCCCTGCTAAAAGAAAACTCATCTCCACACACAAACACAGAAAGCAATACTTGAACCCAATTTCACCCAGAAAGAGAGGAAAAGCGTCAACTTGAGAAGGTGGCTGACTGAGCAACCCCACCTAACTCGGGCAGCACAACCCCTGCCTCCCCAGGCACCCCCCGGGGCTCTGTTCCCGTCCCAGTGCACCCGGTGTGTCCCACAGCCTGCCTGGGACTGCCTCAAATGGGAATGGGAAGCACGGCCTCTTGGAGACTTACTGACCTTGGAAAAATTCATACTCAGAAAGTGCAACACGTGCTCCTTCCTCGGGGTATTTTTTCAGGATTTGTTTGGTTTTAAGGCTAAAAGGTGACAACAGCCAGAGAGGTGGGAGGAAGAAAAAATCATTTCTTGTAGAACCACACCTGAAACTGGCAACTCAGAGGAGAAACTAAAGGAGCAGAGCAGAGCGGTGAGCACATCCAGCTGGGCAGTTCCAGCCTCTCCTCGTCCCCCTGGGAAAGCGACCCAGCCCGCCCAGAGCAGCTCCGGTTCCTCGGAACCCCGGGGCAGAGCAGCGGAGTCAGCACACCAAGGGCACCCGGGGGAAACCCGACCCCGCTGCCCCCCACACCCCGTCCGTGTGCCCCCCAGAGCCGAGCCCTGACCCCCGCTGCACCCCACGGGGCACCCACGGGGCAGTCCCGGAGCCCCAGCCCGGAGCCCGCCGGGGCAGGGGCAGCACCCGCGGACCTGGCTCCGGGAGGCTCCGCCGGGGCTCAGCTCCTCTCCCCGTTACCCGCCTCAGGAGCCGCTCCCGGAGCCCGCACTCCCTCCCGGCCGAGCCCGATCACTTTCCGGAGCGGGGCCCGGGGCCTCCCCACCCCGCAGCCCCCCGCACACGGAGCCGCAGCTCCGCTCCCTCCGTCGGGGATCCGGGACGCGGCCGCCGCCCCTCGGGGCCCGCGCTGCCGCCGCCTCAAAGACGGGGAAGGTCAGGGCGGCTCCGGCCGCCGCCGCCCGCCGCCCCCCGCCCCTCCGGCCACCGGCTGCGGGCGGCGCCCCACGGCGGGGTTGGAACCGGAGTCCGGGGCCGCCGGGCGGGGCGGTGTCGTGTGCGGCCCTCGAGGACCCGCCCGCTCCCGGCCCCGCTCCCGCCATTCTCACCGCGGTCCCGGCCGCCGCCCCGCCCCCCCGCACTCACCCCGCGGCTCCCACTATGGCGGCGGCGGCGGCACCGTGCGCGGCGCGAGCCCCTCAGCCTCTCTCGCCCGCGCTCCCCGCCCCGCCTCGCCCCGCCCCGCCGGCCCCGCCCCGCGGCATGCCGGGACAGCGAGTCCCGCCGGCGGCAGCAGCGCCCACGGGGAGGGGCTCGGAGAACTACAACTCCCGGCGTGCTGCGCGCCGCCTGCCGCCGGGGCTCATTTGAATGAAGGAAGGAGGCCCGCGCAGGGCTGGTCCCGCAGGCGGTGCCCCGGAGCATTGTGGGATAGTGGCGGGGCGGGGAGGCTTGGCGGGGTGGAGGCGTGCGGCCTGTCCCGCACACAGACCCAGAGCCACCCCCCCCCCCCCCCCTTCAGGGCCCCGGAACCTCCCTGACCGAACCCCCTCTGCCCCGGGACCACCCCACGGACACCCCGCCGCATCCCATCCGTGGGCCGGCGGCAGAAGGGGGGTCCCGGCTCCCAGGGTGGGCACGGCCCCCAGCATGGGCCTGAGGGTGGGCACGGCCCCTGTGTCCCCGGGCCCATCTCTCCCGCACCCGCTGCAAACGTCCCGGGGTTGTCCCGGTGCCGGGATTTTACCCCAAGGAGGGTGGGAGGGAGGATGCCCCCCTCGGGCGGCTCTGGGCCCTGGGGGAGGATGTGGGACCTGAGCCAGTGAATTGCAGAACCTGAAAGTTGTTTTTTTTTTAACCCCCCCCTAACGAGCTATAAAAGAAACGATTATTTAATTTTGTTTTAATCTATAAAAAAAGGAGCCGTTAGCTTGGTTGCAGTGAAAAAGTTAGCACAAAAGCTGTGGGGTGGTAGAAAAGACCCTTCGGTTAAATACTTGCAAACAGAGAAGTGGTCTGGAAAACGTGGTCCTGCTGGAGGCTGCAAGCAGGAGCCCCAGGGAGGGCTCACAGGGGGGCAGAGACTGCATTACGAGTTCAGATCCTAGAGATGAGCCTGGAAGGGGTAAGTGTGTGTCCCACAGCATCTCAGCCCAGCCCCTGCTAACAAACCTGCTGGCATTGCACAGTGCTGCAAAGAGGTGACCCCACAGCTCCTTTCTTTGTATCCCAGAGGAGGTACAGGTGGCTGAGACTGAGCCTCCCTCCTAGTCTCTGATGTTGTGCTAAATGTCTTCCAAAAGATTTCTCCTTTTCAGTGAAAAGCAAACCCGAGTGGCAGTGCTGGGTCAGTCACCATCTCATGGCTTCTCACCCCACAGAGCTGGGAGGCTGAGCCTGCAGGGAGCTGATGCTCAGTACAGGTGAGGAAGAGCTGAGCAATAAAAGGATGAATTCCTCCCCCCACCACCTCTCTCCCCATTTGTTTTCTGGCTGAGGTGCTGGTTCATGCTTGAAGAAAACTATGAGCCTTTTCATCACTTCTTCCTGACATTCTCAGAACTCTAGCTGTCATCCTGAGCTGTGTTTATGTGCTCTGCACCGTGTGGCAGCCACTGATGTCACTCTCCCAGGGGGGTGGAGACATCAGTGGAATGACAGGCACCGTCCCGGCCACAGATCCATGTGAACTCAGCTTCAGGATTTGTGTAATTAACCTATTTTTTTTTTAAATTGTGGAGCCTGTGACGCTCTTACCTGGGTAAATAGTTTACCCACAGGAAACCTGACTCATCAGATCTATCCAGGAATATCTAGGGACAGGGTTGGTTACACAGCAGTGCAAGGCTCTGAACTGACAGGGAAAGGCAGAGGAGAGAGGTTTGTGTGAAATGGATCAGCTGGGTCCCACAGCTGACAGATGTGTTGGGAAGTCCCGGGCATAGGACCCACACGTTGCAGACCTTGGGATAAAATGGTGCTGACTTTCCTTCTGCTGTTCCTGTAAAGGGATCTACAGTGGGATGAGTGTTTTTTTTTAGGATGTGCTTACCCAGTTCCTTTCTGCTCCGTGCAGTGTAGGTTTTAGTTTTTGAAAGAGGGACATAGTAAGGATTTGAGGGGGAATTGCTGTGTGACTGGGGAGGAAAAGTAGACCTGAGATAGTGAGGGCTGAATGGAGCATCCTGGGAAGGAGATAACTGGGGTTTTAGGGATGTTTCCCTTGTATGAGAGCTGTTCCTAAATCATATTCCATCAGAAAGTTCATACCCAGAGGGAAGGGAAGCAGTGGAGGTCCATCAGCAGATGCTGACCTCACCATCCAGGAGACCACAGCATTTTTCTGTTCTTTTCCTGCAGAGTGGTGCCCAGGTGAGGTGTGGGAGGAACCTGGCATGGCCTGGGGCTCTGGGGCTGCCCCACCAATCCTGCCTGAGCTCTAGGGGCTGTTGCTGTGGGGAAACCATTAACCCTTTGGAGTAGGAAGGGACTGGGCAGCAGCTGAATGATGCTGATTCTTTATTTTTTAGCAGAAGTTCAGAAGGAGCCTGGGCAGCATCAAAGCTTCACTGGGCACTGTCTGCAAGTGGACAAGAGAGACAAGTTTTACCCTAGAAAATGTGCAGTGTAAAAACCAGAGAATAACATGGGTGCATGACAGAAGGTGCACACTTGGCTTGGTAGCATCCATCCCAACCCAATCTGAGCAAATTTTCCTTGGCCACTTCCCCCCTGACCCTCAGGCAATGATGACCTCGTGGGACCCCAGGAGAGCTCCCATGTTCTGCTCAGGAGGAAAGGGAAAGCTTTGGGTGCTCCTTGCCACTGCTGCTGGGAAGCTGCTGCTGTTTTCTGGGAATGATCCGAGGAGCCTGACAGACAGCCTGGGCTTGGGTCAGGAATAGCAAGGGGTGGCAAGAATGGGCCTCAGCTCCTCCTCAGACTAAAAATCAGGCATGTGATGAGATGCGGAGAAGAAAAAGAGCAAGGAGAAGGCAGCAGGGTTTGTTGGTGCCATCTCTCTGAATGTAGCCCTGATTTATCCCAGGATTTCAGCATTTCTGCTGTCTGGATAGAGAGCAGGGGAGTCTGAGATCCCCCAGCCAGCGGTGGGGCTGTGCTTACCAGTTCCCAGGGAAGCCCCCAGCCTCTGCAGCACTGATGCTCACTGACAGGGGAACTTTCCTGCCCTGTCGTGCCAAGCCCCTGGGCATGGGGCAGAGGGAGGATCAGCTCTGAGGGGAGGCAGTGTCCAAAGCTGGAAGCGTGACATGGGACAGGGAAACAGAAATGAATGTGGCGTGGGAACACACTGACTGACAACACAATGGGAAAACTTCAGGTGAAGAGTTTGGGCAAAATGCTGGAGAATGTTCCTTGTGGAGGAATCTACCCTGTGGAAGATGCTGTGTTAGAGGTCATGAATATGAATCACCTGACCAGTAATTTATCTGATCTCTAAAATACAGGAGACCTGAGCAAGATTTGTGCATGTGCACAGAAGACAGGGTTTCTCTACAGGAGAGAAGGTTTGGCATGGGAGAGAAGCTTCTTTGTCCTTTTCCTTTTTGATTCTGCCTCTTAACTTCTCGTCACCCAAGAGCCCCTCTGCCCCTTCCCATTCTTACCCCCAAGAACTCAGCACACAGCTCAGGCTGCAGCTCACCACCACCACCTTGCTCTCAGAGAAGCTCTGATGCCTTTTCATACCCCCTTCTCACAAAGGCTGATTTTACCTTATTAAAGTTCAAAGACCTCAATCTTTGGGGATGCAAACGCCTTGGGCAGAGCCACGTGCTCAGGACCACTTCCAGAAGCAAGCTCTCTCTTTTAATCCAGAGTCATGGATCAGTCTGGATTGTGCTTCACCCAGCTGGGGGGTGATTTTGGTTTCTTCTTTTGCAGCAACAACCAGAAAGTTTTTACAAGTTGAAAACCCTATCAGGCAGCTGGCAGCCTGACTGGCAGCTCTCCCTCCCCATTGCAGGCAGGATGCATTCTCCTCAGGATTTTAGGATATCATGGCTAAATGTGCCCTCGGTGGAGTTACTTTTCTGTGTTTCTTTTGGGACTGGAAAGCTGAGCTGGCAGATGAACTCGTAGCCTTGGGAGGCTGCTGAGGGCACCCATGACATGTTCAGTGCTTGAGCTCCGCAGCTGGGGAGTGTTGAGCAAGAATTCATGATCTTGAGATACAACTATCAGCCCCCTGAGCTAAAGGCTATTGTATTACTACAGGAAAACTTAAAAATAGGTACAGAACCCAGAAAGGGAGTTACTGGTAATCCCTACGGGTGATCATTACAGAGATGAAATTAAGATTTTTCTGTAGAACAGCAAAAGGCACTTTAAATACCCATTCTTCAGTCCCTCTACTAGGGCTAGTATTTGTAAATGTTCAGAGATGGGAAAGTGTCAGCCACAGAGTGTGGATGTTGGTGGAAGGAAAGCCCTGTGAGGGCACGGGCTAGATTAGAATACAGGATGCAGAAAGGGGATGAGTTGAAATGGAAACAAAATCACTTGTGTGGAACAGCAGCTCAGTCTGTTTGTTAACACGTGAAGAACCTGCAGAATTTGCCTCTTCAGTCCCTGCCAGTGCCACTGCTCACTTACCTTAATCCAGCAGCAAATGGGGGAAAGTTTGTGTGAGGAAAAGTGTTTGCTTTCCTTGTGCTGCTTCATTTGCTTCAACCCCAAAACGCTAGGTTTGAGGCAGAGCTGAATTTTTTTGCTGCTTCCATCTGTTTGCAATGGATAGCTGTAAACAAATCTGACATAGAGGAACTTTGGGAAATGGAATTAAAATCTCAAAGACACTAAACAGCAGCTCTTCCCTGCATGAGGCTGGCTCATGGGAAGCTGTTCTGTGTCCATGCTCCATCACATGGAACTGGGAGGCTCAGGTGAAGCCCTGCAGGGAAGACTGGCCTTGGCTGCTCTAATCACTCCTGGCTAATTAGGGAGAAGCCCTGTCCCCACACCTGTTTACCTACCCAAACAGCCCTGTGCAGACAGGCATCTCACATGCTGGAGAGATCCCAGACTCCTGTTCCTCGCCCTCCAGGAACGTGAAGGTCTTTGTGCTGTTGCAGCCATGGTGTTCATGAGCAGTAAAAGAAAATGTTGCAAAGGAGAAGACAAACTACAGCCACCAACCTTTCAGAAATATATATATATATATATACAGCATGAAAACAGGAAACATAACAAAACAAAATATACTTTATTAAAGTTAAGCATGTTAGCACCTCAGTGTAACCTGGAGAAGTCAAAAAGTCCAGCAGTTAACCAGTCCAGCAGGCCGAAGGGCTGAACATCCTGAAGTGCATTCCAATGGTAGAAAAAGTACCACGACTGTCACAACCTGCAGGGTCTCCAGAAGCCACGATGCAGAGGGAGAGACCTCGTGCTGCCTGTTGTTTGGATTGGAGCATAGAGAGCTGCTGGACCAATTACATATGTTAAATAAGATGGTGTAGCAGGTATCTGCCTTCCCTATAACAAAAACCCAAACAAACAAAAGATTCACTGCTTACTTGACTCGCAGGAAATGGGTATACGACGGAGCTGAAGTTCAGAGCTACATATCAGATGGAGAAAATAAATTAAAACGAAATAATGGGCAATACTTAGTACGTGAAAAGCCTCGTAAAATCCTTACCATCCAACTCAGCACACACAAAAAAATGACCCATGCACCAGGGACCAGGCTGTGACCACCGGTGCTGAACGGGCTCCATGGCCAGCAGCCAAACCTCCAGCCACCCAATCCCCCCGTGCCCCCTTGGTCTGGTCATGCAGAGAATGGGAACAGACAGCTGGAAAGCTACATTAGCCAGTGTTACAAAGATTACAATATTCTCAAACTAAAGATACTTTTTACATTTAGAAAATACTTCTATAGTTTAGTAAAACCCACACTGCCATCTCCCTCGGGGTTGCAGGAGGAAGCTCACACCAACCCAGGGCAACTTCCCTGGCACCTAAGGAGGGAGGGGTAACACCCAGCACTGCAGCAGCCGTGTCCCCTCCGCAGGCATCACCAGAGAGCTCTACAGGTGCACCAGCTGCCCTCCTCATCCTCATCCTCCTCCTCCTCTCCCACTGCCTGATCTGGAAGTGTATTTCCTGGCCAGCCTGGCAGCCCTCACCCCACCCTCTCTGCAGCAGCCAACATTAACTTGGTTCCTGTGGCTGGAAGGGAGGGAGCCAGTGCTGGCTGGGAACAGACATCACACCATCATTCCACACACATTTCTTACAATACTCCTCAACCTCAGTTTAGAACACGCCGGCACCTCTCAGAAAGGTCTTGCCTAACACACAGATTATTAGTCCTGCCAAATAGTTTAGGATAAGACAGCAAGGGGTCTGCAGGCACCGCAGACAAACTCACTTTGCTTCCATTGCATCTCAGCTCTTTAACACAAGCCAAGGGTTTACATTCGAGGTGTTTGTTACATACAAAGCCTCCGTTTCACCACAGGGAGTTCTGCAGCCCATGGGATAACCCCACAGCCACCAGATGCCTCTTGGGTTCCTTGTACCAGATCCCAACCTTCCCTGGTGTCAGAGCATCGAGAGAGCTGTAACGTATGGACTGTGGAGAGAGCAAGAGCTACACCACAGCAGAGCACGCTTTAATCTGGGGATTCTTTCACACTAGAAACAGGAGTCTTTATGGCATCAGTAATTTACTGAAGGAGCACACCACCCTGAGAGGGTTTCTAAAGCTTTCCTCGGGCCTTTGCTAAGCGAGGCCAAACGTGACATCCTTGTTTGTTCCTATGAAGGGCACAGTGCCGGCCAGGCGTTCGGATGCAGCTTCTCCGGGGGTCGTGTGGCTGCCACGCCACTCCACGCGGGACACCCCACGTCCGCTGGGCGGTGGGGGACACGGGTCCCATCGGCACCAGAAGCGCTTTCCGCCGGTCGCTGCCGGCACAGGGGAGGTGCCGAGGGGCCCGGGGGGGTGGGATGCCCGCAGTGCGGCTCCGGGGTGAAGTCACGGGCACGGGGAGCGGCGGCCCCGGCTGGGCAGGGGACGGGACGGGACGGGACGGGCTCGCCCGGCTCGGGGCGTTGGAACGCGGGGCAGTGAGAGGCGGGGGGTGCGGGGCCGGAGCCCGTCCCATCTCCGCTCCGCCCGGGCACCTCCGTGAGGGCGGCAGAGAGGATCCCGGGGCGGAGAGCCCCGCGGGAGCCGTTCCCCCGGGCCGTCCCCCGGCAGCCCTCAGAGGCCGTGGCGCTTGCGGGTGCCGGCGCTGGCGGCGTGGAGCAGCCGGTCCTTCTCGCGGATCTCCTCCCGGAGCTGGGCCTCGGCCAGGCGCAGGCGGCGGATGCTGCCCTTCATCTCCTTCATCTTCACCTCCAGCAGAGCGATGATGTCGCGCTGCTCGTTCAGCTTCCTCAGCAGCTCCTCCGACGTGGTGCCCGACGACAGCGAGTACGAGTGGTCCGGGGGGCCGCCCTCCACCGGCACCTCCTCTCCCGCCGCCGCCGGTAGCCCCGCGCCGGCCCCGGGCCCCAGCTCCACCTGCACCGTCAGGTCGATGGGCTTCACGTCCTCGCCCGCGCCCCCTGCCGGGGTTTCGGCGGGGGCACCGGGGCCCTGCGCGGCGGCGGCGGGGGCGGCGGGAGCGGCGGGGGCGGCGGTGGCGGCGGGGCGGTGGCGGCGGGAGGCCCGCTGCGTCTTGCGCTCGTTAACGCCGCGGAGCGGGAAGATGGTGGGGACCCGCACCAGGTAGGACTTGCGGCCGCCCTGGAAGTGCTCGCTGCAGACGCGGTGGCCCGTGGTGGGCTGGAAGGTGCTGAAGCAGCCGCTGACGCCCGCCCGGGAGACGTTCTTCAGCCAGAGCCGCCGCAGCTCCTCGTCCTTGGGGAAGGTGTAGAAGTGCAGAGCTTTGTCGCGGTGCGAGTTGTTGTAGCAGCCCGGCACGCAGCAGGTGAAGCCCGGCATGGCGGGGCGGCCTCCCCGGGGAGCGGGGGGAAGCCCCTGGGCGGCCCCGGCGGCGGGGAGAGGCGGCGCGGGGGGCCCGGCCGAACTACAGCTCCCACAAGGCAACCGCGGCCCTCCCGCCGCCCGCCGCCGCCGCACCGGAACTACGCGGACCACAATGCACCGCGCCGGAACTACGCGCCCCACACTGCGCCGCGCGGCCCCGCCCCCTCCCGTCGGGCGCCGCGCGGGGCTCTCGCGAGAGGCGGCGTGGCCGTTACCCGCGCGCGGGGCACTCCCGCTCCCGCTCCCGCTCCCGCCATGGCTGACAGACCCGCACCCAACCGCAACCGCCGCAGCGGCAGAGACACGGCCCGGACCGCCGGAAAGGTGCGGGGGGGCGGGACGAGACGGGGCGGGACAGGACGGGGAGAGTGGCGGTGGCGGTGTCGGGACCCGCTGCTTCCCCCCCACCCCGGTGCCGTTCTGCGTGAGGGAGAACCGAGCCCCCTGAGGGACGCTGCCTCGCTCGCGTTCGCCTTTACGCCTGGAAAATGGGGCGAAACTCCCGAATTTCGGGGTCAGCGGAGAGCCTCTGCCGCCGGTATCTGTCCCTCCCGGTTCTCCGGTTTGGGCAGGGCTGTGAGGGCCGCAGGGCCCCGGGCCGCGCCTTCGGGTGCCTCAGGGCTTTAACCCGGCCAAGAGCTTTGCATGCAAACCCCCCGGGTGGGACCTCCCCTTCCCTTCCCCTCCCCTCCCCTTCCCCTCCCCTTCCCCTGTCAGAGTTGTTCTGCCCCCAGACCCACCTCCAGCATTCTTCAGAACCAACTTTTTGTGCAGCCTTTCTTTTTGGGAATTTGGAAAACGTTTTGTGTTTACTGACGTTGGTTTCTATTGGATGGGAGGCGATGGGTGGCTACGATTCATCCTTACTGATGAAAATATCATTTTTGAGCTGCTCTTCCCCTGATTTCTCCCTTTAGACTGCATCTCATTCAGGAAAGGAGAACAGAGCTGGCAGGAGCACCTTGGCAAAGCAGAGACTCCCTCTGTTCCCAGAACTTGACCATGACACACCACGGGTTATGCTAAAGAGAATCATCCAGACCCGTAAATATTTTCTTTTTTTTTTTTTTTTCAGAAGGAAAGCATCCTGGGGGGAGCTGGGAACTCCTAGCTGGTGTTATTTTGTAGCCCCTTGCACACTGTGTCAGGCAGAGCAGAAATCCAGGGCACTGTGTAACTGGTTCCTCTAGAAGAGGGATTGGTGCAGGGCAGACACAGCTCTGTCTCAAGGACCAGGTTTGCAGAGGTGAAATCAGAGTCTGGAAAATCCCCTTCTCTGTCTTCATGGGCTGCTGGACAAACGGTGCTGGATCCAGCTGTGGGATCCAGCTGTGGAGATTGCAGAGGCACACACTGCTGCTGTTTCAACCCATTAATAGGTGTCACTTAGAGAAGGCAGTGTAGACTGACACTCCTTTTCATTTTAGCATTCTGCCTGGGTTGACTCATGGTAAGGAAATGTTTTATTTTGCTGGCAGAACCACAGGTCTCACCACTAGCACCTCAGACACCTCAGCATGAAGAAACAGAAGAATCTCAATCAGAACTGCCATCCAAGAGGATTTCTAACACGTAAGGAATTTTTATTTAACTTTTATTTTTCACTGGGACAGGAATAGCTAAATCCCTGTGAGGGGACTGGGGAGGAGGATGTCTTTGCTTCTCTTTCTGTGCTTGTGATTGTGTTCTCTCAGGTGGGACTTTCAGAAATGTCTCTCCAGTCACATAGGAATCACTGGGGCTGGGAGACTGAAGAGAGAATTCTGTGGGTTTGTGCTTGGTCCCCCTTCTAAAATGCAGGCATTTAGTATCTTTTTAATGTGGAATTGATGGATACAGTAAGTCTCCTGGTGGAAGCTTGTTTTTTCTTTAATTGTCAGGGAGAGATACTGAAATAGAAGTTCTCGGATTGCCCCAAGGCTGCAGGCTGAGCGTGGCCACTGCTGAGGTGTCAGAGCCACTGCTGTGTCTCTCATTCAGCACTCAAGAGGCTGCTGTCACTTTACAGCTCCTTGGTTGCCCTTGTTTGGGGCTGCTGGGTTTACATCCTCCCTGCAGTGGTTTGCAGGTGAGGTGTGAGCAGGTGCCAGCTGCTTTTATTCATGTTCAGCTTCCATCTCCCCCTCTGCTCTGCTCTGCTCAGACCCCACCTGCAGTGCTGGCTCCAGGTCTGGAGTCCCCAGCACCAGAAGGACACAGAGCTCCTGGAAGGTGTCCAGAGCAGAGCCACTGAAATGCTCAGAGGGCTGAGCACCTCCCTGGGAAGCCAGGCTGAGGGATTGGGGTTGTTCAGCCTGGAGCAGGGGAGGCTGCAGCAGCTTTCCCACATCTGAAGGGGCTGTAAGAGCTGGGGAGGGCTGTCTGCATCCTTTTCCCTGCTGCCTCCTGTTTGTTCCCCATTGCAGGTGGGGCCATTACAAGCTCAGGCATACCTTATGCTGATCATATAGTGAGGAAAATGTCTCCCAACTCCTTTTCTGATCCTCCAGTGCCTGCCTGGGATATTCTGTGTACCAGTGTGTACTGTGATACTGAATGTTTCCCAGGGTAACAGCTGACAAACCTGCTGTGTGCTGGCAGGAGAAGAGAGCTCCAGTGCTTGTGGATGTCCAGGTTTTTATTCTAACCTGACCTTTCTCAGCCCTGGTTTGGAATTCAAGTTTTGAATCTGTTTTGAGAAATTTACTTTGATTTAGTAGGAGGGTTCCTGCAGTTGCTGAGTTATTCACTGATTCTTCCTGCTGCTGCAAAGACAAATCACTGTAATCTGCTTTTCAGCCTTGTTACAGGGACCTCTCTAGGGCTGCTCAGGGGTGATGATGATGATGATGATGTCCTTTGTTAAAGGCTTGGTTTGTGTTGGTAGGGGTGAGATGCAACTGCCAGACCTTGTTCCAGAGAACACATCTATTGCCACCTTCCATATGACTAAGAAGAGAAAGAAACTCAGCATTTCTGAGTTTGAGAGAGCAGCAGATAAATGGCTTCCCCAGAAACAAGGTAAGGCTGCAGTCAGAAATCACTTTGGTCAGAGCTGCACTTGCTCTTGGTTGATTTTCATCTGCTGGAGTTCGGATCTTGGTGATTTCCCAGCTGGGCAGTTGAATGTTTGGAAGCAAGACTGCAACATCCTGTGCAAAGGGATAGCCAAGAAGATAAAGGCCCCTCCTAGCAAATGCAAAATAGGCCATCCCTCTCTGCCCCTCACTTCCAGCCACTTGAACAAACTGCATACTTTTGTTGCAATTACATGAAATAGTAAATAGAAATAATAACAACAATAAATAATAGAAATAAATGAAATAGACCCTCAGAAAAGAAGGTTGTGTTTTTTACTCGCCTTCCTTTTAAACAGAAATTTGCAAGTTTGGTAACTATAACCCTTATTTTAGTTGAAGTTTAGCACAGAGAGAGATAAAGCAGCTCCCCTCAGTTGGCATGTCCTGGTGGGGCAGGAGGAGAGCTGAGGGCCGGGGTTCAGCTCCAGATGCCAGACACAGGTACCTCAGGTCCCAGCTAAAGGCTCTGTGCTTGTGTGTGCAGAGGTGACTGGGGAGGGTGATCCAGCTCAGCCAAAAGCAGACACCTGCACTTGGTTAATTGTGCTTGGTCATCCTGGGAACACAGACACCTGGGTTTGGGTGTTTTAATCTGGAGCTGAATCTTGCCCTGACCCAACTGTGGTCAGAACATCACCTTCCTGTAGCCTGATCTCTGCTCTGTGACAGCAGAGGGGATCTGCTCTGCTATTTGCTAGTATTGGGTGATGGTGTCACTGCTTTGCAGATCTGCTTTTGGATTTTTGGGACTTTGGGAGTGGAACAGGTTTGAGTTACAGTATCACCAGCAGTCCATGGGGTAGTTACCTGTCCCTCTAAAGCTGCTCGATGCTTTACTGATGTTTGGAGTGCCAGAGGGTGGTTGTGGCTGAGGCCATAGCCTAGGATCTTGTTGTTAATGTGATAAAATTAGAATTATAGTGTGAGAATATGTGTCAAATTATCTTTGAAATAACTATTTTATTAACCTTTTAAAAATGACTGGAATTGCAATAGCCAGTTCTGAAACACAGGCAAGAAATTGTAGAGTGAAGCTGTCATCTCACTCTGTTCTCCCAGGCTGTAATGCTAGTGGGTTGTGCCACAGCTGCCTTTAGAAAGAGGAAGAGTCTTCAGGGTGCTCTGCACCTCTAGAGGGTGATTTCTCAGTGTAATTTCCCAGCTAATGAGTCACAAATCTTTTTTGTAGCTCGGTCAACGCTGGACAGCACCCTTTTGGCTCGGTGAGTTTTGACTTGTGGGTGCCCTCAGTTGAGCTGCATTCATTCACCAGCTCAGGAGTTGTGAAGAGCAGTGGGGTCCCTGGGGCCACGGGTGAGACCTCTGCTAGCAGTGGCAGAGTCATTTCCCATGCTGGGGGTGGAGTTTGCAGGTGTTACAACTGAAGACACTGAGACTTTCACAAAGTGGCTCTGCACTGCTTTCCCAACAACAGGACAAGGGGCAATGGTTATAAACTGGAGCATGGGCAGCTCTGTGTAAATACCAGGAAGAATTTTTTTCCCTGTGAGGGTGAGGGAGCCCTGGCCCAGGCTGCCCAGGGGGGTTGTGGAGTCTCAAAGCCCCCCTGGATGTGTTCCTGTGTGACTGCTGGAGGTGACCCTGCTCTGACAGGGCTTGGACTCCAGGATCTCTTCAGGTCCCTTCTAACCCCTGACTCTCTGTGATTCTGTGATTTCTGTGGTCTGGGAAATGTCTTGCTATTAGTGGCACCATGTGTGTCATCTGTGGGTAAAAGGGGAGAATGATTTCCTCCCTTCTCTTTCCCCAGATCTCTCCGGATGTCCATTGGTTCCCTCAACCACCCAGACACTGTGGAAAAGAGAGGTTTAGCCCGGAGGCCAAAAAACCGCAAAGCTATCGATGTGGAAGCTTTTGAGGGCAGAGTGGAGCAGAACATACTGAAGAGAAAAGGTTTCTTTTGTCTTGGTACTTCAGTTTTGGGAGGGAGGGCCTTATGTAAGGTGATTTTTTAATTTTTGTTTTAGAAGCAGTTGGTGAAGTCTGTATTTTAGGATGCAAAGGCTCCTAGCATGTTCCTCTGGAAGGCAAGGTGCAGCTGTAGTTGCTCTGATTCTTCAATGTATGCTTCAATGTGTGCTTCCCCCAGTCTGGTGATTCACACCACATGGATTGTTTGGGATTGTGTTCATCACTGGGAACTGGGGAGGTGGCTTGGTAGAGAAAGTTAGGGGCACTGAAGTGTGCTGGTGTGGTTTCACTGTTTGAGGTGGGGAGGAGGAATAAAATCTGGTGGAATTACCAGCAAACGCTGGTAATAAAAGTGTGTCTTTAAGCAGTTTTTCAAATAAAACTTGTTTAAAACTTTTTCAGCAGCACAGGACTGTTTTGTCGACTCAGAAGCAGCATCAGGGATCCAAACAGCCCTGCTAACAAATGATGCAGAGATTGTACTGAGTAACACAGAGCTCTTTGTGCAGCCTCAGTTTGATGAATCCGAGCAAAATAAGCTTTCTCCTCCTGAATCACATCTGTGGGATTCAAAAACTTCAGCACAGAGAAGTGAGACTCCTGCTGCAGCTCAGAAGGAAGCAGAGCTGCTGAGCCTGAGATCCAGTGGGAGCACAAATAAGAAAAGGACCCAAAGTTACTCTGAGGACTTCATCCTTGATGTTAAACGTGTTGGTGAAATGACTCCTGAATCCCCAAAAACACCTGCAAAGCAGCAAGATCAAAAAGATCATTCCCAGCAGACTAACCCAATGGAACAGCTTCCTGTTTCAGAAGAGGTGGTGGATGGGAGTGAGTACTGTGGGTTAGGACTTGGGGCTTAATAGTTATTATCTGAAGTCACAGAATGGTTCAGGTAGGAAGGGACCTCTGGAAGTCATTTTTTCCAACCCTCCTGCTCCAGCACAGCCACCCTGGAGCCCAGGATGTGTCCAGGTGGCATATCCTGTGTGTCTCCAAGGATGGAGACTGCAAACTCTGGGCAAACCATTCCAGTGCTCAGTCATCCTCACAGTGAAAAAGTTTTTCTTTATGTTTGGACAGAGCCTTCTGTGTGCCTGTGCCCACTGCCTTTCTCCTGGCACTGGGCACCAGGAATCAGTAAAAAGTAAAACTTGAATGTCTCAGTAGCATCTGATACTCCACTGCTGAAGAACTGCATCCCAGCAGTTATGGATGTCTCAGTTACGTGGGAGATGCACTGGAGCATTTGTCTTCTCCCCACAAAGCTGATTAATATTTCACTTAACTTAAGGCAAGATTTTGCCCTGTGTAGTGAGACTCTGTGAAACCTCGCAGTCACTGGAGGGGATGGTTAAAAATCCACTTTTATGGCTTTTGGTTCTGGGCTCAGCCAGGGTTTCCAAACCCTTCAGTAGGTGACAACACTATGAGAGGTGTCTGAGCTACATGGTAACAGACATGGGCTGTAAGTTTAGTCTGTAGGGAAAAGGAGTACTTAGCTACTCTTCCGGTACCTCAGGAAGTTGTTAATGACATGGAAATCATTTGTCCAGTTATTTCTCCTCATCCTGCCTGCTAGAGGCTTCTCTGAGATGGGTAAAACCACTGCTATGTGCTCTCCTCTTTTGTAATGCAGTGCATCTCCTCAGGATTGTTTGTTCAGAAAAGCTGAGATAATGTGGAGGAGAATCTGAACACAACCTCCATCTATTATGAGACTTCAAGAGAAATAAAAATTGGTTTGTCACACGATCACCAAAAGAGAGAGTAGACATAGGGATGGCAGATCTGGAGGAGCTCTGCTCACTGATTAATAAAATTCCTTCACTGGGATCCAGTGTAGGCCCTAAGTAGATGTCTGTAGAGCAGAGGGAACAGGGCATTGCTAAGCTGTAAGCTTTTGGAAGGGAACTGCATCTGCTTCCCTTATTGACAGCCTCTGGCTGCTGCTGAGTTCATTGATCATGAGTAAATGTTGGCAGCTGTTAATCTGTATTCTGGTGGTAGGGTGGGGTTTTTGGCAGGCAGGATTGATGGAAGTTCTCATTTTAGCTGCAGAGCATCGTGCAAGTCGTAGATATTCTGAACATATGGAGAAGAAACTGTCCAGAAATGCAGAATCACAAATCCTTGTGGCCCAGGATGCCAGAGTCAGCGCAGAAATGGCCCCTGCAGAAGAGGAGGGAGCAGCAGAAGGCAGTGTGGAACACCAAGGCTCTTTCAGAACTGGTGAGGACAACTTCTAATACTAAGACTGTCTCTTAAGCTGTATTTTTGGCATCAGTGTTGAGAAAGAGACTTATTAATTCATTTGCACTCTGGGATCTGGGCTAAATGCTGGGAAAATACCAAACTAATTTTGACATTTTAGAGCTGACTGCATTCTGCTCAAATGAGGAAAAAGTCATATTGGCAATAGTCTTGATTTTATATATAGTGGTGACAGCCATGTCAGGAATGGAAAGTTGGGGTTTGTTCTTAAGAGTGCTCTGAAATTTTGGCTGTGGTGCTTGTTTCAGTGATGTATTGTTTCTGCTTTGGAAATCTAGAGCATGAGCTTGATGGTGTTGGAGCTGGAAGACTGGACAGGCATTCTCATGCTTTTTCTTCTGAGAAATCTGGGCTGAAGCCATTAAAGGAAGCTGATGAACAAGCAGATGACCTGGAGAACCAGGCTATTATGATAGAACTGGATGATCTGGAAGATGAGGCTACTGAGAATGAAGCTGATGACCCTGAGAGTGAAGGTAAGAAAAGCATTGCAGCAGTAGCAGAAGGCAGTTGGAGAAGTCCTTCCCTGTTATCTCATGCTAGATTGTGGAGCAGCACAGATCAGTGATGTTATTAGTAATTTAGTCCATCAGATATTCCAAGGGGAAGCTGTTGGCTGCTGTTGCTAGGGACAAATTGTTACTGGCTCATCAGGTGCTTCAGGGACCTGGATCATCTTGTATGTGTTGTGGTGAAGGTAATGGAAGTGCACAAATAGGCAAAGTGGGTTTGTACAGTGGAACAGGAATATCCTTCTTAGTTTTCCTTCCTTCCTTCCTGACTCCTAACTTCCTGGTGATTTTTAATGTCTTAGCACTGAACAGCTGTTTCCACACCCATTTACTTGGACTCCAGACTTGAGACTGACTTTAGAACCCCACATCCTGTATGTGTAGTTACAGGTCCCCTTCCCAATTCACCACAAGCACAGTCTGGCTTCCCAGGAAGCTGAGGGGAAGTGTCTCCTCCTAAAGAGTTCTGCAGACACTGCAGCAGTCTGCTCTGCTGCCCCAAAAGTGCTTGTGCTTTTTGGGTGAACATTAACATCAGACTGAGTTCTGTATGATCACACGTTTGAGAATGCCCAAAATGTGGTTTAGTGGTGTCCTGGGGACTGATCTCAGTGTTCCAGAGCACCACCCTCCCTGAAATAAAGAAGTGTACAATGGACATGGTGAAAGAACCCGGCTGCCAGCAGTGGAGGCACTGTGGGCAGCTGCAATGAGACTCTCAGTGCATGGGTGCAGTCTGGAAGACACAAACCCAGGAGCTGAAGTGGTACAGGGTTAGCACAATGAAAACTGAGAAGTGTCAGGGCATCTCAGTGTGCTTGTCTTTAACACAGCTGTAGGAAGAGATGGAAAGGTCTTGACAAAAAGATAATGTGGAACAGAGTAGTATCTCTCTAGTCTGAAAGGTTTCATTGGAGAAGGGCAGGAAGAAAATATGAAGAATTTCACATTCTTGTATTAAAGTAACCTCAGAAACCTCAGCATAACTAGTGTCCTGGTTTTGCTGGAGTGGAATTACAGAATCAATTTTCTCTTTAGGGAAGCTGCACTCTTTGAGCAGGCTGCAGCACCTGATTCTGTGGGGACAGAGGTGGTAAGATGCTGTTAGTTTGTGGCCAGCCATGGGATGGGGTTCCCACAGTGAGCTGAGCAGTTCTGCACTAGCCAGGTGCTGTGGCCAGGAGTCCTGAGAGCCTCAGTGCTCACCTCCCCAGCCTCCTGCTCCCCACAGCTGCTCTCTGCTTTGCTGAGACTGTCATGCTCCTGCTGGAGCCGAGTGCTCACATAAGTGCTGACATTCACAGCTGGGATCACACAGCTCACAGCCACTGTATGGAATGAGGAGAGCTTGGGATTTCCTATCAGTATGGGATCAATAAGTTTTTAGTATTATTTTATTAAATCTGTTTCCATTTGAACCCGTGGGTCTACATTTTTTCCCTCCTGTCCCTCTTCTCTTCTGGGGAGGTTTCATGGGGTGATAGATAGAGCAACTGCCTAAATGCAGCCAACTTGTTTCTTGCCCTGCTCCTCCAGCTCATAATGTTGTTTCTTCAGAAGAATGTGAGGAACTGTGGTAGTTCAGCCAGCCCTGCCTGCTCTGAGAGACTCCTGACTTTAACTCTGAGTAGGACCTGAGGCCTCTCGTGGCTGGGCTCATCTCTCATGGCAGAGGGGTTGTGAATTCACACCTTTACCAGCTGTGCTGGACTCCTGGGCTGTACTTATCTTGGAAGGGAAGCTGTCAGGCAAGAAGCCTTCCATGGCCACTCTTCCTCCCAACAGCAAGCTGCTCAGTATTTCTGTTCTGTTAGTGTTGTTTCCTTCCTTGCTCTCACTTGCTAAGAAGTGAACAAATTCCAGAGTGAAGTTAGGGGATGCAGGAAACTGATCTGGGTGGTTCCTGGCAGAGGAGAGGTGAGGTACTGACTGTAACCTGAGCCTTGGCTGGAGGAGGGAATTTATGAAAATCTTTAAATATGGGAGATGCTCAGACTGACCCCTATAATATGATTTTGTTTGTCTCCTTGTACCTGTCTTCAGGAGAAGTTGCCACTAATTCAGCAGGATGGCAACGAGGTAGCTTGCAGGCTCCAGTTCTCTCTGAAAAAAGAGGCTGCAGCTTCTTGGCTGCTCAAGCTTCCCCCCCCCTCAGCCCTGAGCAGGGTTCTGCACCCTGGGGAAGCCACCAGCCTGGGTGGGTGCAGGAGTAGAGCAGCACTGGGCTATGTCTGCTGCACCACAGGAGTCTGAAAGCAGAGCTCAGTTCCTCACAAACTTTTTTTTTCTTTTCCCCCAGAGGTTTCCATGAAGACACCTGCATTTGTCCGTGCTCCAGCCTTCAAGGCTTCACTCCTAACTCCCCCTCCAGAAAAACCTCCTGCTCCCAAGCTGTCAGCTCCAAGCCCTGCCAAACCTGTAGTCCCCAGGTAAGTGTGAGCCACCTCACCAGCAGCCTGGCAGAAGGGTGTTGGGAGGGTGTAGGTGTCAGCCTGGTCAGTTCTTTTGTGCTTTAGCAGCTGTAGCAAGCAGTCAGCAGCCCTCAAGTGGTTCATTTACCACTTTAGCAGCTGAATAAAGAGTTCTCTCAAGTGAATGTCACTGCTCACCCAGAGTAGATCTGATGTCTCAAGTCTTTCCAGTGATCATTCTTGTAATATTTTATTGTGCTGAAGGCCAAAATGTTCTCCTAGGAGTTTTTCAACTGCTGAGCTCCAGTGGAGCCATCAGCTCCAGTGTGGGATGCAGAGGTCCCTGCAGTAGAGAGGGAGCTACAGATGATATTCCAGCAGTCACATGAAATGACAAATTTATATTGACTTTGGAAACCTAAGGCCAGACCTGGTTCTGTGCTGAGTATAAAATGAAAACTTGCCTAGAGGCAGAAAGTGAACCTGTCCTCTGCATAACTCCAAATCAATTTACATTTGTCACCCCCTTTACTGGAAATTTAATAAAGCCACATGCTTTATCAGGGCTACTAACAGTAGGCCCCAGGCAACCAGAGGAATTTTCTAGTACATGACTGAACTTTTGTTTATTGAAGCAATAAACACTAAAACCCAATTCTTACCCCCTGTGAGCAGAGATGAATGGAGAACAGTAGTGGTTTCCTCTGGCACTTGGTCTTGTTTAAGGAAAAACCTCACTAAGTAGAATGTTCATGACTATAAAAGTTGTGTGGAGATGTGTTGTGTGGGAGGAGATGGTGTCAAAAGAGGAGGAGGTTGTGCACAGACAAACTGAGTACACCCTGCAGACATGAGGAGGACACTGAGCTTTGTGCACTCCTGGAGAGTGACACTACAGGGATCCAATGAGGAGTGCCTTTGTGTACTGGAGACACTTAGAGTTTGCTGATTAATTATTATTCCAGTGCACTTACAGGAATCACAGCCTGGGTTGCTTCTCCCAGCACCCTGTGTAGTGTTACTGCACTTCATGGGCACGAGGACTTGGAAAATTGGGAGGGAGAAAGAATTAGGAGCTAAAGAATTAGTTCTTGTCCCTTCCAATGCAGTATAAGGTTTGCAGAAACTCAGCCTCTGCCCTGTGTGTGTTCATTTCATTTCATTTCAGGGGTGCCTTTTCCCTCTCCCCACAGGTCTGCCCTGCAGGCAAAGCCAGAGAGCTCAGGAGCCTCCCGGAGGAAAACCCGTGAGCCTGGAGTAGCAAGTAGTTTGATAAAGAACATATTCAGACATTATGTGAAAATGCCAGTGGCCAGAGAGGCATTCAAAATTGTTGAAAAATGGTAAGTGACAGCAAAGTGCTCCTCTTCCCATTCCTGTTAGATTTATTTTTTTTTCATTCTTTTCTCTCCTGAAATAACCAACCTGTTGGGAGTGGCACTGGCAAGTGGACAGCCCTCCCTCTTCAGCTGGAGAAGCAGAGTCTAATTAAAGGTCTAATTAAAATGAGGACAAATGTGCTGGGTGCTCTAGGTTGCTGTGAGTGTGTCTGTGACCAGCACTGTCTCACAGGAGCTCCTGAGCTTTGTCCCATCCAATGCAAATTACACTGTTCACAGTCTGATGTAATTAGCAGCACATTAGTGTCATTAATACTCTCCTTCAGTGGGATGGCTCTGGAGAATGATCCATGTGCCAGGCAAGTGGAATTGTTTCAACTCTGCAGTGTTACATCTGAATCCAGGTTGCTTTTGTGGTATTTTGCATCCATAGACCATGTTACCTTCAGGAGTCAAATCTGTTGAAACAAAAAATTGTTTTACCAGTGTGTCACCATAAGAGGAGTAAAATCTGCAGGTTATTTGAACAGTGTCACCACAAGAGCTAATAGTCTGAATCTGTCCTTGCTGCTGTGTTTTCACTTATGTTCTTGTACGGGTAGGAATTTGGGGAAAGGTTCTGGTTGCTGGATGTGCAGCTGTTTCACAGTTGTCCTGGTTGAGAAGCTGTCCTCTCTCCTGTGGGCTGGAGAATTTCTCCTGCAGTTTCCCCTGGCAGGCACAGGGAGCAGCTGTGGTGAACCTTGGCCTAACCTAATTTGTTTCCTCCTCAATTTTCTTTCAGCTCTGAGAGATACTTCAAGCAGTTAAGCAATGATCTGGAAGCTTACACCAGGCATGCAGGGAGGAAGACAGTGGAGATGGCTGACCTGGAGGTTCTGATGAGGAGGTAAAGGCAGGGTTATTCTTCACCTGTAGCAGTGTGCAGTGGTGGTTACCAAAGCAAGGCCAGGGTGTGCATGAGCAGTCAGTCTCAGCAAGTGTGATGCTTGGGGCTTAAACTGACAGTTCCTCTCCAGAGCAAGAAGGGGAACTGGCTGGCCTCTCCTCAGGACTGTGTTCCCCTGACCAGCAGCCTGGGGGAATTGTTCTCAGAACCTCTGTGCTGTGGGCTCCCTCAGCTGCTCCACCTCATGCCTGAATATACTTTGTCTTAGGACCCAAACTCAAGGGATTTCTGTTATTGGCTTGGGAACCTCCTGTAAAACTGTGTGGGGCCTGTAACAAATTCATTGTTCCTCATCCAAAAATCATTATTCCATGTTGTTGTTCCTTGTCAACACTGAAAGAGCTTCAGATGTGATGCTAAAGTCATTGGAGGGATTTTTGCAGGGCATATCTGATGAAAAGCATTGGTTCTGTGTGGGCCTGTGTAAATGGAGCTGCTGTAGCTGCTTGAAAGGGATTTTCTGGAGATCTTCATTTTACCACCTACCAGGAGCATGGTGAAATGAGTATGAACAGGCTGAGAGACACAGTAGTCTGGTTGGTCAGGTTTGAGGGTTCTGTACTCAGGTTATTTTAGCTTTTCCTAGAGGTCCTTATGCCTTTCCAGTGCCTTATAAAGGGATCAGGAATTATTCCTGGTTCATGAAGAACAGTATTTCTGTTTCTTCTACAAGGAAGTACAGATGAATATTGCTTTATATCTTTCTAAAAGATAATGGAGAAAAAACCTGTGTTGACATTAAGTTTGAGTGGAAACAGCTTGTCCCTAACAAATCTCTTCTCTGCTCTCTTCTTTTTGAACCCAAGACAAGGGCTGGTGACAGACAAGATGCCACTGCATGTGCTGATAGAGCATTACCTGCCTCTGGAGTACAGGAAGCTGCTGATCCCAGTGGCTGTGAGTGGAAATAAAGTGATCCCCTGCAAATGAGGGGGCCCCCCAGCAGCAGGGGCCCTGCAGGTGGGAGGATGGTTGGCTCAGAGCCTGGCTGTGGGCTCTCCACAGAACAGCTCTTTGTGGTTACTGGTGGAAAACCAGTAACTAGTCAGGCTGTCTCTCACATCAGCCTGCTGCATCTCACCAACTGTTATTACAAGTAATTTGACTGTCTTGACTTTTTTATGTTAAGCTTAAATACTTGTACAGCTCAGATAAATAAAACATTGTGTGTGTTCTGTGTGGTGTGCACGCTCCTTATGCCAGCAAGCTGACAGGCTGCAGCACTGCCTGGCTCCAAATGTTGCTCCTGGATGGTTAGCTGTGTTCCTGCTCTCTGTACTAACGAGGTGTGTGCTCAAAGGAGAAAAGTTATGCACTGCTTGTGGAAAGGAGCAGCTCCTTGCTGGAAGGTACTCAGCTGTGGATCTTTCTAGGGAAGAGGCTTTCAAATGTGTGGGCTCTTGTCCCCTTTTGCCATCCCAGTGTGCTGTGTCAGGAGCAGATCACAGTCCATCTGTCAGCACAGCTCTTTACTGATGTACACTGAAATGGGGAAAGCATACTTTGTACTTTTATTAAAAAAATAAATTTCACTGAGGATTGGCAAATGATAATTGACCCTAATTTTGCTTTGCTGTGCCCTGTGATATCCCTTGTTACAGAGCTACCTTTTCCCTCCCTGGTTCAGTGCCCACCCTGGGCTGAGCTCAGTGGGCACCCATCCACCTTTGGTGTCCTCCTCAGGGCTTGGTGCTTGGCACCAGGCTATTTTCCTGTGAAGAAACTGCCTCTTGTTTCAGATGAAATTATTCCTCTAAATCTGCAGCTGTCAGTCCTGTTTGCTCTTCCCACTCCACAGAACCAGCCTTTGAGGACACACAGGATTTTACTGCTGCTTTTGGGGAGCTGAGGAGGGTTAATGTAGCAACTCTGCCATTCCCTGGCAGCAGCATCTCCAGATTTCTCCTGGAGGTGGCCAAGAAAGAGCTCAGGCAGTCTGAGCCTCCCTGCCTGTGGCTCTGAGTGGCTCCCACAAGCAGCAGGACCAAACCCAGATCTGCCCATTGGATTCCAGGAGTTTGGATTCCAGGTCTCTGGCTCTTGGGGATCTCACTGGTGTCTTTCCCATTATTGGGGCATTCAAAATGTTTCTTCCAGGTGAACAGAGCTCTTCTGTTGCTGAGCTCACTGCTAGAGGCTCTCTTCTCCTGCCTGTTTTTGTGAAATAGGCAGGAATTTGGTACCTGCCAGGTGCAGCTGGGTTTGGCTCATGGGCTGGGACATGGAAGCAATTCCTGGAGAAAAGAGGCAGGGATTGCACCAACCCTGCTCCCTCAGGAACCGGGCTGACAGGGGAACAGCAGCCTCAGGAAACCTCAGTCCTGTGATTCTGTGAGTTGGGCTGACCTCAGGTGTTTCTGGCTTCCAGGTCAAGAGCAGAAATCTGTGAAGTGCCTCTGCCTGCCCCCGGGTTGCTTCCAGGAGCCTCAGCCCAGCATCTGGGGGATGGTGCAGTCCTTGGCCCCAGCACAGTGAGAGTGGAGCAGCCACTGGGATTTCCCTTTGGAGTTTTGTATTGCCCCAGCAGGCAGCCCGGGCTCTGTGCCTTGGCAGAGACCTCACAGCTCACACCTTGGCTCCTCAGCTCTGGCTCCCAACCCACCCTCCTCTGCCCTCACAGAAGGGGAAATGCTTTGGTGTTGGATTTTTGGGTTTTGGTTGGTTGGGGGTTTTTTAGTTGGGTTTTTGTTTTTGTTTGTTTGTTTGTTTTTGGGTTGGGGTTTTTGTGTGTGTGTGTGTTTTTTGTTGTTGTTTTTTTATTGTGTGTGTTACAAACTAAGCAAAGCACTTCCCTATTGATGAACAGTGGGAATGTGGTGCTCATTACAGACGTGAGGTGTCCATTCCCTGAGAGCAGAATTCAGGGATCCCAGTCCCCAGAGCAGGAGGAGTGGAGCTGACTGAGCTCCTGCTGCCTGCAGGGTTGCTGCCCCGAGGGGATTTTTGTTACCAGGATTTATGCAGCTCCGTGTGGATGAAGGAGAAGGCAGGAGCTGGGAGAGGCCCTGAGGAGCCCCCCCTGCTCTCTGCAGCTCCC
The DNA here is from genome assembly GCA_023637945.1 of Phaethornis superciliosus. NCBI lineage: Eukaryota > Metazoa > Chordata > Aves > Apodiformes > Trochilidae > Phaethornis > Phaethornis superciliosus. Next base: position 19,750,369 of record JAJQWJ010000014.1, on the reverse strand, counting down.
TCCAGGAGGTTGGGGTGAGGAGGGACTCAGCCTCCTCTCCTTGGTGACATCTGGCAGGACCAGAGGAGATGGATCCAAACTGCACCAGGGGGGTTATTGGGAAACATTTTATCCCTGTGCAGTCAGCATCCCTGGGAGCATGTAGATGGCACGTGGAGCTGATCCTTAGGGATGTGGCTTAGTGGTGACCCCGAGGGGCTCTTCCCTCCACAGACATTCTGTGGCTCTGTGAGTGGCCACTGTAGCAAATGCTGTTTGTGGAGAAGGGAAATGGGACAAACCTGCTGTTCAGTGCATTTTTCTCCTCCCAGACATCCTTTAGGTTGTTCACCACATCCTTCTTCCTCAGTCAGCTTTTGGTTCCTGACTTCACCTGAGGTGCACAGGGACCTCTGTCACCTCTGCCATCAGGAATGTAAAAGAAACACAGAAAGAGGTGGAGTCAAGCCACATCCTCAGCATCTGAAGCCATTAAAATGAGTAATTTGTGTGTCTCGTCCCCAGTGCTATGAAACACATCTGTCAGCACAGCTGCAGCACATTTCAACTGCTCCTGGGCACACAAAATGGGACTCTGAGAGCTTCTGCCCAACAGAAATTGAAGAGGAAAGCTCTTCCTTGGAAAAGTCCTCCAGGAATGGCAGGACAAACAATTGAAGCTTCTGGAGAGGCTGAGGAGGAGATGCTGAAGGACCAAAGCACTGCTGCCCTGTCCTGCAGAAACCTTCTGGGTTCAGTTATGTTTGGGATGACCTGAAGAATCCTTGAGGCATTTCCTTGTCCCTGCATCATTTCCCAGTTCCCCCAGGTGCAGCAGGACAGTGTCAGCTGAATGAAATTTCTGACACAGGAAAAGGAGTCACCCCCTGCTATGGAGCCTTGCTCCTCACTCTTGGTCACTCTGGTGAAAACAAATACTGCTCTGCTGGATGTTTCCCTGGCACTGCAGCTGGACCAGGAGATAAGGACAGGGGAGAAGGAAGGGTTTTCCCCGCAGGAAGCTGGGAATTTGGCTCAGGGACACAGCAGGAATTTGGCTGAGGGGGTGGAGGAACACCCGGGTGTCCTGGGCATCCCTGCAGAGTGTGGCCCCTGGGGCTGTGTCCTCAGTGCTCTCTGTTTCAGCTTTCCTATCACACCCTGCTTTTCCTGAAGTTTTTGGTGACCACACTAATGGGAAGGTGAATATTGAAGTAATCATTTGTGAGAGCAATTCCAGCAATCCTCCCCCCTTCCCAGTGCCTTTCCTACCAATCCCAGTCAGTGGAAAGAAGCAGCTGAGGGAGATGAGTCCTGAGACCCTGGGACTGCTTGGTTTGGGCTGGAGCAGAGAGCAGGAGGAGGGAGTGGAACAAGGGACAGAAAACTAGAGCAGGGTAGGGGGCAAGTGTAGAAAAGGATGGGCCAGGTAGAAACATGATGGATTCAGACTTAGCAGCACCGTGCACAGAAGTGCTCTGATCCATCTGAGCTTCACCCTTTGTGTGTGTTTCGGGGTCTGAATGACACTACTGAAGGGAATGATACAGAATGAAAGATCAGTTGTAAACTGTAAAAGAGTGCAATGTTGTGCAAGAGGCACAGTTGTAAAAGAGTGCCAAATTTTTACTGAAGAATTTAAAACATTAGTGCCAGGAATATATTTATTTTCCTCCCCCTTCAAAGGTGACCCTGGAAGAGCCAGATGGGACAGGAGGTACCAGAGCAGACTTCTGGCAGTGGCAGCATGGGCTGTCCCAAGGGGACAAGTTCTCCTCTGGAGCTGGGCAAGGTCAGCATCCCTGCCCTGCCTGATGCTCTGTGCCTGCCCCAGAACCCCCACTGCACCCAAGAGAAGGGGCTGGGGGAGCTCAGAGGGACAAACACAGCAGAGGAACATTTGACTCAGCAGTGTCTGAGCCCACAGAGAATGAGTCTCTTCCTCCATCTTGCCAAGGAAACTTAAAAGTTGTTTCTCCTGCTTTACCGTATATCTCTCCTCTTTCTCCTCCTCTTGTAGTGCCAGGAGCACTCCTGAGCTGTCACCACAGAGAACAATTTGTCCACTGAGACCATGGCATGAACCCCACTCAGCTGGGCTGGTGGACACCCAGCCCCAAACCTCTACTGGTGGGACTGGGGATGGGACTGGGATGGGACTGGGATGGGAGTGGCAGCTGCCCAGTGTCACCCCTCCTGTCCCCAGACTGTTCCTGTGCCCCTGTGACTGCTCTCCCTGTGGCCCCGGAATGCCAAGAGAGGCTGCAAGCAGAGAGCCAGGAGGAGCTCTGCCCCAGCAGAAATTTCACCCTCGCGTTACCAGAACCCCGCCCGGTTCCGTTCTGTTGTTCCGCACAGTTCACACCGAGGGACGGGGGCGGCTGGCAGGGGCAGATGTCCCGGTAAGGAAGGGGGTGCCGGGACTGCTGCCAGGCTGCGAGGCCTGAGCAGGGCCCGTGGCACAGGGACAGGGCTCACACACCCGCCCCTCGCTGCCCCTGGTGCTGCAGGAAGAGCCCTGACCCCCCCCCGCTCCTTATTTACACCCGAACAGGGCGGGGGGGCGGGGTTGAACCCTTCCCGGGTACCAACCCTCCGGCCCAGCCCGGGCCCGGCTCTCAGCGGGCTCAGACCTCCCGGCTGCCCTGCCCTGCCCTGCCCTGCCCTGCCCTGCCCTGCCCTGCCCTGCCCTGCCCTGCCCTGCCCTCCCCTCCCGGACCGGACCCTCCCGGGCCCTCCCGCCGATCCCGCCCCGGATGTTTACCGCCGTTGCCATGGAGACGCTCCCCTCCCTCTCTCCCTCCCTCCCCGCCTCCCCGCCGCCGCAAGGACCCCGTCTCGTGCCGCCATGGCTGTCCCCGCAGCGCCTGACGCGCTGATGTCTCTCTCCGACCTCGGCGGTCCCGGCCCGGCCCGGCCTGACCCCAGCGCGAGGCGCGTCCCGCGGAGCGGGCGGGCCCGGGGCGAGGGCATCGGGACGGCGCTTCCCGTGCCCGTGTCGGGGCGGCCTCCAGCGGCGCCTTCGGGGAGGCAGCCTCGGGGCGCCGGCAGGAGCGGGGCGGCCTCTGAGCACCGGCGCTGCCGCGGAGCACTCTGGGAGCGGTAGTCCTGGGCCCGGCCACGGTACCGGGGAGGGGAGGGGCGGGCGGGCTCTCTTCCCGGCGTGCGGCGCGCCGCGGGGCGGGGCCTGGGTCGCGGAGGCTTTCGGGAGTCGTAGTCCCGAGCGAGGCAGCGTTGGGTCGAGCGGGCGCCGCGGGGACTCGGATTCCCGCCGTGCCTCGCGGCTCCATTGTGGCCGCGCTCGGCGCCCATTGGCTGCGGGCCCCAGCCGGGCCTCGCGCCCCGCCCGCTGAGGCAGAGCGGAGCCAAGATGGCGGAGGCGGGCGCGGGCAGCCTGCACGGGGGGGACGCGGGGCCGGCCCAGGAGCAGGAGCTGAGCCAGCGCCTCCGCCGCCTCTACCCCGCCGTCAACCAGGAGGAGACGCCGCTGCCGCGGTCCTGGAGCCCCAAGGACAAGTACAACTACATCGGCCTCTCCCAGGGCAACCTGCGCGTCCACTACAAAGGTGCCGGGCTGGGCCGGGACGGCGGCCGCGGGGTCGGGTTCGGGCTCCGCGGGCAGCGGGGGGGGGTGCGGAGCGGGGGGTGCCCGGGAGCCCCGGGCTCTGTCCCCGCCGCCGGACGGGAGGAGCCGCGGTGTCCCCGGCCGGGCCCGTGGTCTCTGCTTTCCCCCTCCCCTCCCCCAGCGCGGGGATAGCGCCCACCCCGCGGAGCTGGGCCTGGGGCTGCCGGGAGGCTCGGGGCATCCCGGGGATGTTTTCCTCGCTGCCTGCCGGGGGTGTTCTCCCGACCCACCCGCCCAGAACTCCTCATTCCCTTCCCTGCCCCGCTCGTAAACACTGATGTAATTCCCCTCTTGTGTAATCGCGTTTTGTCTTCTCTTTGTGTACATTGGTTTTAAAATCATCGAATCCCGGACTGGTTTGGGTTGGAAGGGACCTTAAAGCTCACCCAGTCCCAATGCCATGGGCAGGGACACCTCCCACCAGCCCAGGTTGCTCCAAGCCCCATCCAACCTGGACTTGGGCACTGCCAGGGATGGGGCAGCCACAGCTTCCCTGGGCAACCTGGGCCAGGGGCTCAGCACCCTCACAGGACAGAATTTCTTCCCAAGACCTCATCTGAGTCTCCCCTCTTTTACTTTAAAACCATCCCCCCTTGCCCTTCCTCTCCAGGCCCCTGTACAAAGCCCCTCTCCAACTTCACACTGTCCCTGGGAGGAAGGGGAGAGGCAGTGCTGTCAGCCTTGCTTAGTGCCCTCCCAGTGAAACCAGAGGAAGGATTGCAGTGCTGGCAGGGCAGGGACCATTCCTGGGGGCAGTGCAGGACTGGAGACTGCTGCAGTTCTCTGAAAAGTGCACTTTAAATTGTTGGATTTGTGTGGCAGCAGATCCCTGGTGTGCTCAGACAGCAGTGGTTTAGATCAAGAGAGTTCCAGCCCCCTCTGGACTTGCATTTCTCTTTTTTCCTAGGTCATGGTAAAAATCACAAAGATGCTGCCTCTGTCAGGGCCACCCACCCCATACCTGCAGCCTGTGGCATTTATTACTTTGAGGTGAAGATCGTCAGTAAAGGCAGAGATGGGTAAGTGCAGAGCTTCCTGCTGCAGGGCTGGGATGGGGCTGGCACTGCTCCTGGCCTCTGCCCTCCCCTGCAGAAGGCCTGGGGGTCCCCTGGGTGTGCCAGGCATGGGAGGGTGTGTGCTCCTGGGTAAGAGGCATCAGTGTGGTAGAAGGTGCTGGAAACAGAGCTGTTCTCTGTCCTGGTTTGATTTGGTTTCAAAAATCAAGGAGGAAACTTTGGGTGTTCTGTGTAATTTGAATGAAAATAGGGTTTTCCTTTTGCTGGTGGCTCAGATCTCTGGAATTAAGATGCCTTAGGAGTGCAGTGAAATAGAAGGGAGGAATCTTGAGCTCAGTTTTGGGTTGTTAGAGAGGTGTTTGCACGGTGAGGAGGAGTTCTGGCAGAACTTGAGCACTGGAAGGAGAACATCCCAGAGGAGTTTTTAGAAACCCCATGTGCATGGTGAAGGAAAATGTGTTCAAAGAGAAGGAAATGAGATGATTGTAACTGCAAGCTGGAGCTGGCACTGCTCCTGCCATCTCTAGTCCAGGGCCTGAGTCTGGACTCCAGTCACTATCTCAGAACAGATTGCACCAGAGAGCCATGACAGATAACAACTCTGGAAGCCTGGGAGACTCTGTTGGAACCAGAATGCTAAAGATGAGAATGTTTTTCCTGATCCAATCGTGGTTTTTTTTTTGTTTTTGTGGTAATATTTAATCCTGTAGGCTGTGGTTGAGGCTGCCCTGGCCGTGCTGGTCTCTGCTCCTCTGAGCAGCAGCAAGGGGAGCAGTGGGGTTGGGAGCAGGCAGCACCTCCGAGCTCAGCTGGCTGTGGTTTTGGGTCTCCTCCTCTCTGTCAGTCACTGCATGGGGCAGTGTTTTCAGCCAGGGTGTAACTCAACCAAGATGCATGTGGTGTCCCTTTAAATTCAGGATGTTGGGAAATGTGGAAAAGCAAGAAAGGGGCATTTCTAACAAGGTCTGGGTTCCTCCTGCTAGGATAGGTTTAATTTTGAATCATTATACAGGTATCAGCCTGATTTTGTGTGCATGTGTTTGGCATTTTTCATTGCTAAACAATTAATAGTGCAGATATCCCTGTCCAGAAGGAAAAGTAGCACAGAAGGTGCTGAGTGCAATTAATTGATCCAAACCTTCAAGAATAACCCTGGAACTCTGTCCAGTTCAGAGGTCTCAGGGGGAAGGGCAGCAAACCATCCTATTAAAAACAAATTAAAGTCCTAACCTCTTGCTGCTGTCATCACTGAACTGAAGAGTGGGCTGCTTGTAATGGGACTGGGGAAGGATCTGGAATGGTGCTGCCTTTAGCCCTGTGATAGTTACTGGGTTATCTGTGCAGAGGTGGGTGCTGGGCTGGATGCCTCAGAGAGGCAGAGGAGAGGCCATCTTCTCTCACTCCACTTCACTGACGTGGTGTTTAGCTGCTGCTCTGTTTTGAAACCCTGCACTTTATTACTTTATGTAACTGCTGAAACTGAAAAAATTTACAGCAAACTTGCAAGACCATTTAAAAAAAAAAAAAAAATCACTTTACAAAAGGTCACTGAACAGCACTTAATCCTTACTGCACTCTCTGGATCAGTTTTACAGGGAGGTAATGGAATTTGATGCTTGTTCCCCAAGATCAGAGTTTGCTAAATTAGTAGTCTGTTGTTTTTATTGTGTAAATTTTACAATTACTCCCCAGAAATCCTTTCAGGATGTATGAGCACTGCAGCAGCATGAACATGAGCTGTTGCTGATCTGAGGTCAGGACTGTGGAGAGCCTTTGGGAGCTTCACTGAGGGCTCAGCCTTTCCCAGGCTTTGCTTTCCTTTTGCTGGGAGAGAGCACTCCAGTTTTATTCTTGCAGACTGTGGTGCTGGGGGTTTATAATTGTGAATTTATAACTGTGAGTTCATGTGGTAGCTGCCAGTCTGTCCCATAAGAAGGTGCTTTTGGGTGTCTCATCTTCTGAGTTTGTCTGCTGGGGGCTCAGCTGGCTGTGGCAGGGACCTCTCCTCTGTTCCTTACACCAGGGGGGCTTCACTGTAAAGGAATCAAAGTCCAGAAATCTAAAGAAGCTTTTCTGGGGGAAAGTAAGCAAGTTCTCAAGTGGCAAAACATTCATAGGAACTCAACTGGAAGCTTTTAGCAAGGGGAGAGGAAGAGGAATCTTTCTGAGCTCATTTCTGGAGTGGGTACTTCAGGTGTAGTCCTCTAGTAGCTTGGTAGTTTGTCTCTGCTGCAGGGAGTAGTCAGGTGAGGACCACACTGATGTTATTCTCTGTGTCTCTCTGGCTGGAGTTTGTCACAGCTTTTCACACTGAGGTTTAAAATGCAAGGCATTAGGTTTCAAAACAAGACTTGCACAAAAAATGCTTCGTGGGTTTGAGTTTCAGGAGGTGTGCTTTGAGGAGCCTCAGTAGCTCCGTGCTGTCCCCTCTGTGCTCATAGTTTTCAGTCTGGCACTCTGGTGAGGTGCTGACAGTTGTTAATAAACCACAGAAACTGAAGCTGCAGGTGAGAAGTGGAGTGGAAGCTCCCAGTGCCTTGCCCTGGAGATGGAAGAATCTCAGTCTGGTTTTTTTTTTTGCAAACTCCATTTAAACTCTCTGTACCATCACTGGACTTTTCTGCCTTGGCATTGCTGGGATCTGGCTTAGTTTCCTGAAGGGTATTTAAAAGAAGTACAGCATGCAAAATGTCCATTTGGGGCCCTTTAGGAACTTTCCAGATTTATTAACTCCTTAGCTTTGGATCTGCCACTGGTGGTGCACAAAGATATAACTGCAATTCTTTGAGTTAAAGAAGGATGACTGAGACTAATTTTTAGCTGAATGGTGGTCACTGCTCACCCTGGTGGTTTCAGTCTCTGTTGATGATAGGTGATGTTTATTTACTGAGTTTGGGTTTTTTTGGTAATTTTTTTATTTTACTGGGAGAGGGGAGGCTACCACTGAGCAATTGCCTTAACATAACAGATCAGATCTGGCAGCAGCCTGATCTGTTTGCTGGGTTTGGTTTGGAGGGATGGTTCTTATCCTCAGAGAGCAGAGGAGGATTTAGTTTCCAGCCCTCCTCTCACCTCCCTGTCTTTGCTGAGCACACAGGGAGTGGTTCCACACCACTTCCAGATGACACACACTGTGGTTCCACACACTTCCAGATGCCTCGTGCTCTGTGCCTTCAGTCATGCTGACAAGCTGTCACCTGGTCCTCTGGTGACCTGCATCAAGGAGGTAACTGCCTGAAAACTGGGCACATCAAAATAATTGCAGTGATTTAATCTGTTGACACCACTGATGGTGGTTTGTTTTTTTTTTTAATTGTGGAGTACTTTTCAGGGTTCTGCTCCTTGGGTTGATTGAGTGTTAGTAAAGGGCTGGGAGAGGGAGGAGTAGGATTGCAGCAACCCTCATTTCACTCCATTCAAAGCATGGCAGAGTTTTGTCTTGGGTGCTTGGTTGTGTGCCTGTCCCCTGAGTGCTCTCCCTTGGAACACGGGGACAGGAGGCAATGGGTCACAAGTTGTGGCAAGGGAAATGCCTGCTGAGTGTGAGAAGGAAAATGGTTACACACCACAACAGGATGCCCAGAGGGCCTGTGACATCTCCATCTTCCAGTCTGCCTGGGCAAGGCCCCAGTTGCTGGAGTTATTTATGCTCTGGGTGGGAGGATGCCAAGGGAAGGTCCCAAGGTCCCTTCCAGTGCAGAGCTCTGTGTGGCTCCATGCCTGGCTTGCTTCCCACATTCCTCAGATGAGCAGCATGGACGTGACTCCTGTCTTCCTCAGCTGCCACAAATAGCTCCTGCCTTTATCACAGGGGTGTTTAGAACACTTCAACCTGAACTATATTTGAAACACCAGAGTCTTATCCTCTCTCAGATCCCTGCTGCAGATTTGTCAGCCCATTTCCCAGCTGGATGCTCTCTGTTTGGTGTGAGCAGTGTGAGCCTCCTCAGGGCAGCCCACAGCTCCCACTGCTGTCACTCAGGGAGATGCTTCCTTCTTCTCTTTCTATTTTCTGTTCTTCTCTCTATGCTGGGGCAAGGTGCCTGTCTCCCGGGTTGCCCCTGACCACCCTTCCAGTTTTTTTTGCCTTTTTTTCCTGCCACCAGCCCCGTGGTTGGCTGTGATGGAGTGGCACAGCATCACAGAATCCTTCTGGCTGGAAAAGTCCTGCAAGGTGATGGACTCCCCTCATTAACCCAACTCTGCTGAGTCTGGAGCTCGTGTCCCTCAGCACCACATCTCCAGGGCTCCTGAGCACCTCCAGGGCTGGTGCCTCCACCACTGGCAGCTCCCTGGGCAGCTTCACCCTTTGGCTGAAGAGGTTTCTTTTAATATTCAATCTAAACCTCCCCTGGAACAACTTGAGCCCATTTGCCTCTTGTCCTATTGCTGCTGTTTATGGAGAAGAGACTGACCCCCCCCCCCTCTGCAGCCTTCCTGGGGGTTGCAGGGAGCAGGGAGCTCTTTCCTCAGCCTCCTTTCCCCATCCCCAGTGCCCCCCTTGTCAGCCCTGAGCTGGAGGGGACTGTCCCCAGCCCAGGGGTGCTTCTTGCTGTGATGGCTTTGGGGTAACCCCTCCCCTTTGTGCCAGGAGCTGTGTAAGGAGGAGCTGGGTCATCTTAACCCTCTGTTTGCTGGATCAGTCCTGGAAACAGAGCATGATGTGGGGGCAAGGAGACCCCAAAGGGCAGGAGGTGGAGGGTGGGAAGGTGTGAGTGGCAGTGTGTGTTGGTGTCCTGCTGCCAGCAGTGTGTGACAGCTGCTCTGGGGTGTCACCCTGCTGTCCTCTGGGGTTGGTCACAGCTTGATGGGGCCACGGGCATTTTTCTGGGAGAGGAAGAAAGAGCACTTTGAGGAGAGCAGCCCAAGAGCTAATCTACCTTAGTCCATGTCATAGTTTATTTAAAATCTGCCTTTAGCTTTCATACACAAGCACACCACATCCCAGACTTAAAAATAGCTTAGTTTTTCTCTGACTGAAGCAGAAAAGGTCAGCTGTGTTGGTTGTTCAGCTGTCATCCCATTACTAACAAGTGATCTGCCCCTCTCCTCCTCGGGTGTATTCCTCCTTCCCAACCTTCCCCTTCTCCTCAGCACGTGGGGAGTGTGATGGCTGTGAAAAGCCTCTCACTCCTGAGCTCTGGTGGCTTCCAGAAGCTGACACAAGGACTCTTTGTGCAGCACAGGGAGGTTGGTGCTGTCTGAGCATCCTCTGGCAGGTTCCACGTGTCTGGATGTGGCCAAAGGGAAGGCTAAGGAGTATTCTGGGGCAGGTGAGGATTTCCATAGTCTGTATGTGCTGCCTGATCCCTTATTTGTACCTGATAAGGCTGTAAATAATTTCCTCCCTCTTTTTAGTTTTTCCTTCCTTGTTTCCAAGAATACAAAACCAACACAGAGGTGGGGCTGTTGTGTTTGCAGGTGTGTCTGCTGTCCTGCAGACATTTAAACAAACCAACACCTAAATAACCCCCCCCCAAGTAGGTTCAGTGAACAGTTCTCATTTCTACATTTGCAAACAGCCCTGCCCAAGCAAGTCTTGCTTGCTGAGCTACTGGGTCTCTCCAAAATGCAGAGATACTCTCATTCTCGGTGGAGGTTTCACGTTACCTGATGACATCTCATATCAGCTGTTATTTTCTGTTGTTATTCTGCTGGACTCATTCAAAAGGGAGTAATATCAAGAATACCAAGAGCAGCTTTTTCAATGTAGAGCAAGGTGTCAGGTTGGAGTATCTGATTTGCAGATAGTTTTTTTGGTTTTTGTTTTGTTTTATCTCCTTTCTTGCTCACCCAGTGCTGTTCTTGAATAAAAGACAGGAATATGGACAAGTAAACTCTAGCAAAATCAACTTGAGCAACATGCTTCAGTTCTACAGAATGTTTACAGCTCATCAAATCAGAGAACAATAGCAACAAATTGTTTAAATGTTATTTAAGTGTTAAAAATGTTTAATTTTTAATTGTAGAACTCGCATAACTTTCGTGAACTTTCTTCCTTGACTTCTGAAGCTCTGGGATGATGAACTGTTAAGGAATTTATCATTTGCCGTGAACTGGACTCTTTTCCTTCAGCTCTGGCACTGTGAAGCTGAGGTGTGTTACCTGCTTTGTACTGCCTGCCAGTTTCATTTTCTCAGCTGCTTTTTTAGGGGTAGCAGGCTGGTTCTCTGTTTCCAGACTCTAGTTTCCATCCAGGGGATCCAGTCTTCCCTGTTGGTTACCAGCTGGTTTGTACTGATGCACTCTGCATCCAGCCTGCCACATGGAGAGCTCTGCATGTTGCTCTCCCAAGGCCCTCCCTGCCACTCTCTCTGCTTTAAAGAGAAAGTATTCTTATTTCATAAAGACATCCATTAAAACTTGGTGTTACTTTTTCTGCTATGTGCTTTCCACATTAAAAAAAAAAAACAAAACAAACCAGTTCTGTGTAAATGCTGCAGTTATTTTTTTCCCCTCCTCACACAGAATTGTTACTGCCAGTTTCCTGATCAAAGCCTAAACCAGAGCATGGGAGAACACCTCAAGAGCAGGAGGTACCTGGCAGCAGGGTGTTCTCTCCCCATTTGGGGATTGTGCTTACATTGTTCTCCCTGTGATTTGGTGGAGGACAGGACCTGGAGCTACTCTGGAGCTGGTTGGAATGCAGGATCAGCAGTGTGACACCTGAGCTCATGGTATCACTTGCTTGCTTTCAGATGTTGTTCTGTTAGATATTTGCTGTGCCTCTCCTGTCTGTATTCTTTTCTAGCCTTTGTTCATGCTGGGAAAAATGTCCTCTTGCTTAGACTGGCAGTGGGTCCATATTAACTCCATTCAGTCACTGAAACCTTTCACTTCCCTAATAAATTGGATCAAAATTTTTAACTCTGAGCAGCTCACTTGGAAGTGAGATTTGTTAATCATCAGGACAAACTCAACACATTTTGGATTTTTATTCAATGGGGTGTAATCAGAATAACTAATCAGAGAATTAATATCAGCATTGCTTTGTGCTGTTCCCAGCAGAGGGAATGCACTGCTCCTGTTCCACTGGTGTGCTTCACAGGGACTTGGTTGGAGCTGACATAGGGAACAAGTCAGCTGTCAGGAGTGAAAAATCTGAAGCTGGAGAACAACGTTTGTGGGATCCCTTAGTTTCAGGTGCAGTTGGGTTTGCCCACAGTATATATTGCAGGGCTTGGGGTCCTGTCTGATGTGGTGGGTGGAGGAGCAGATTATTCTGGCCAGATCCTCTGGTGATTTGAGCCTGCTGAGGCTCATATTATACCTTTTATTTCTTCAATGGGGGTCAAGTCAGGAATGCATCTCCAATGTGTATTTTCTCTCAGTATTCCAATTTATATTGCTAATCCACATAATCAGTCTTTTCCCTTCCTGAAAAGTAACACGAAAGAGGAACAGATCTGACCCTTCCTACAGCTCAGATGCAGCTCCAACATGGTCCTAAAATTGGAAAGGACCTGGGAATCTGACACCTTGGTCCACCAAAAATAGCTTTTTATTCTTCCTCTGTATTTTTGTCATAAACACACTGAGAAGATGTGTTATATTAGGGGAGAGATTACTGCTTCTTAATTTTGTTCTGCTCACTCACTTTCTCTTTGGCTTTTAGAGCTTCTCTGCCTTCCTAAGGACTGATGTGCAGTGGGCTCCCCCATGCCCCAGGTTGCTTGTAGTTGATTTTAATGAGCTTTTAAGAATTTTATTTTCATGCCTTTATCTACCTCTTTTCAGGCTTGCATTATTTGTCCTTAACTGATCTCTGCTTGGGGAATGGGGATTCTCCCTGGAGCCCATCAATGCTATTTCTGAAGCATTGTCACAGAACAGCCCAATATCCACCAATAAAACCAGAACCACTTCCACTTTAGAGATTCATTCTGTTCCATTATGCAGTACCAAAATATGTGTTGTTTGACTGCAAAGTCATAGACAGTTGGAATCCAGTATTTCATTTTGGTTTTTTACTGCTTTCAAACGAGGTGTCCCTTCCCCCACCACAACTCTGACAATGTGGTTTCAGGTGGTAAATTGATATAGGTTATCATTCCTCCCCACTCTTTAAACCTGGCCTGAAGTCAGCTGAGAGAGGGGTGATAGTTCAGAGCCCTGCACAGAAAAGGCCCAGCGTGGAGGGGGCATTATTCATCTCTAACTTAGTCACTGAGCTGGATTATTTCAGCCTTAACTCTGTGTGTTGAAAGAGTGGGGTGGCTGATAGCTGGGAGGACAGGATGCCAAGCAGATAAGTGTGGTTATTAGAAAAAATTACAGGATGCAGTAAGCCTCTGAATCATGGACTCTCCTCTGGAGGAGGGGAACATCCCTGGTTTGACTTGGAGCTCAGCTGGGATGCTTTGTCTTGGCTGAGCCACCTAATAAAATGTAAATCCCAGGAACTGCTGCCTCCTGTTAGTGGTATTGTTAGTTCACCAGCTGAGCAGGGAATGGAAGCTTTACTGAAAGTCGTGCCTGACAAAACAAATAATTTAAAGTGTTAGTTTTTAACTAAAGAGTTATCTTTGGTGCACCTCAGATGTGCAGCAAAACATCCCTGAAGGAGAGGCTGCTGGCTGAGGGTGTTAGCAGCAGAGGAGAGAGGGGTTCCAGGCTTGTGATGCACTGCTACACCTTGGTTTCCTGAGCTTCCAGGGGGGGGATTTTGGCTGCCTTCAAGGTCAACTTCACAGGCACTGGGCAGAGGAGCAGCAGGGATTGTTTCACTCTTCTGGTAAGATACCATCCAGCAGGTTAAGAAATAAATAAAGGGGAACCATAATATCTTCCTTTTCACAGCAGAGCCTTAATAAATCTGCTTTGTCAATTGCCAGAACTAGCATCTGAGAGGAGTACTCTTTTTAAGTTTCTTGGAGAAAATCTTAGCTTTTTGGGTGAAGAAATGCCTCCTCCTTCTTCCTCTGAAGTTTCCTGCCCTGATCCAGCTCAGCCCAGGAGCAGTGGTGCCTCTCTGTGCTGCACCTTTATTTACTTTGCATGTAGCAGTGCTTTGCAGGCAGTCAGAGGGTGATGTTTGTTGCTCCTGGGATTCTTTAAACCGAAGAACATAAAGCAGGGTTATACATGAGTTCTGCTGCTGTGTTCTCCTCCTTTCCACCCGATGAGTTCTTTGTTCCTGCACTGGAAAAGCCAAAGAGATGCAAGTGCTGGAATTTCAGTATGAGCAGCTTGTCAAAGGCTAGGTCTGTTCTGAAGGTTTTTTTGTTTGGTTTGTGGGGATTTTTGTGGGTTCCTCACACAAAGTAGCTTTAGACTACCCAAAATAACCTTTTCTTACGTTGACTTTTTGGCAGGCCTTCTGAGTATCATGGTTTTTTAATGAAGAAACATCTTTTGACTCAACTGCTGGTCACCTGTGTAGATTCCCTTTCTAGGGACAAACCCAATGCAGCCCTTGGTGTCTCTGCTTGCGTGGCCATGTAACCCTTAGAGCAGACTCTCTGCAGGATCCCTGCCTTTGACCTTAGGGCAGTCAATGCTATCATTCCTGTGAAATAGCTTTTTTTTTTTTAGCTTTTTGGGTAGTTTCTGCCTAATAGCAATATAATGCTTCCAGGCTGAGTGACTGCATCTGAGACCCTTTGTGTGTTTAAGAGTTACATTTTGATTTAGAAGTGCAGTGATCTGTTTGGCTCTTTCCATCTCGTTTCCAGGGAAAGCCTTTTCTTGGCAGAAGCATAAAATAATGTGTGTTAAAAAAACCCAAACAAACAAACAATCCCCAAGCAAACAAACCAAAACTAACACTAAATATAAGTTGCAACATGGAAAATATCTGCACTGCACAATCCACCAGGCAGGTTCTCCTAGGAGCCAGAAGTGAATGCTGTCCCTGCTGATGTGCACTGCTGGAGGACCTGGGAGCTGGGGGAGGGAACCAGAAAGCTTTGGCTCCTTGAACTTAATTTTACCACAGTCCCAGGTGCTGTGAATCCCAGAGGGGACAACGTGGGCAGTCCTGCTGGTGCTGAGCTCTGCAGAGGTGTGTGTGGTGCCAGCATCTCCTGACTGCTGCAGAACTCCCTCATCCTTCTGCTGTGGCCCAGGAGAGCCAGGACAGGGGTAAGAGAGGCAGAGGTGGTGCTGAAGTGGGGTAAATGCAGCTGGTTGGGGCTGGTCACATTTTCAAAAGCAGTTGGTATTGACTGGGCAGGGCTGAGGTGCGGGAGAAGTCTGGAAAAAATTGGTGCTATGGTAACTGCCGAGGCTGCTGGTGGGTGGGAGCAAAGCTTTCTGACAGTCCCCAGCATGTGTCTGCCTTTATTTTTGTCTGTCTGCTCTGGGTGGAATTGAGCTCCTGATGCAGCACTTCTGAAGCTTCTGATGGGGTCTGTGAGGCAGTTCCAAGCATTCAGTGTTCACTCCTGAGATGGTTTTAGGAGTCATGTTTGCCTGGCTGCAGTTCAGGTTATATCTGCCATATGATGGGTTTAAATGTATCAGTATCCAAAACCTTTTTTTTTCTCTGTTTGAAAATGAGTGTTAAAATTCCTGTGCTCTATGAATCCCTCAAAAAAGGGACTCCAGGTGATGGATGCCCCATGTGGAGTGTGTCCACAATTGAAGCCTCCAAAACCAGAGGTGGGGCAGGCAGCCTCTGCAGAGGTTTATGCTGGATGACATTAAATATTACAGTTTATTCATTTAGAGAAACAAGCAGTAGGTTGTGCCTGATGATGCCCACAAATAGTGTTTAACTACTTTTCAACTCGTACACACAAAACTGATCTCTGGAATCGAGGAAGTGAGAAGCAGTTCTGCACCAGGAAGCTCAGAAAGCAGCTGCTGCTCTGGGTGTTGGAGGAATTGAAAACAATTTTATTTTTATTCCTCTCAGTTTTCAAGAGAATAAGGCAATTTTTTAACCTGTAGGTCAGCTCATTTCACCCATCTCTTCTGATATGTTAATTGATAATAGACAGGATAAGCAAAGGAGCTTATCTGAAACAGTAACCAGCAATCAAGGATGGGACAGTTTGGGGTTCTGGATATGGGCTGTAGGCTGTGGAGTTGAGAACCGGCATGGTGTGAGAGTCTTACTTTATTCTAGTTTGTCAGCAAATTCTGTGTGCAGTTCTACAGTCATTATGGTCTTATTTTTAAAGTTTGTCTTAAGCTTTAAATGGGAGTGTAAGCTGAAGAGCAAAATTCTATGAACCAGGAAGGTGTATGGTCATACTGCTTCTTAATTTTTTTTTTTCTGGTGACTCATTTCCATGGTGTTGTGTATCTGGATTAAAGTGTAGTCTTAAATTTAGAATTTCTGGATTTGTAGTATTTCCTTCATATAAAAATGAAAGCTTCTAGCCCTAACTTAAAGCTGTGTACTCTGAAAATAGGAAGATACTATTGTCTGCTTTTTCTGCCCTGGGTCATGTGTGTGGGATTTGATGAAGTACAGGAAAGAAGGAGGGTGAATCTGCACAGAAATTCCTAAAGTTAAGCAGAATAAGCTGAAGTGGAAGATGACCTCTTGTATCTGAGTTCAACAATTGTGTTGTTTGGTGTAATTTCCAAGAGTTTGTCCCAGTGTTGCCACCCTTATGGTGGTGATGCAGTGCCATGACCCAGCAAGGCATAGGGATGAGGAAGCCATGGAAATGCAGGCACTGTGATCCTGCTGAAGCTGTGCACCCAGGGGGTTTGTGGAGCTCCTGGCTGAATTCTGGGGGTGCTCAGGTCAGCAGCAGCAGAGGAAGAGGCCAGCAGGCTCCAGCAGTGAGGAGGGATGGAGCAGTCCTGGGGTTCTTGTGCTATGGGATGGAGGAAGCTGAACCCATCCCAGGACAGAGCTTCACTGGAGGAGACAGAGAGGCCACAGCTCTGTCATGCTTCACCTTGGGCTCAGGAGCATTCCCTGCTCCCTGAACACAACTGGGCAGCTGCCAGGAAATCCAGGAGGATTGGCCTTGCTGGTGGGAGCAGGTGAAGGTGGGGGGGGTGGTGGCCAGAGCCACCGAGTGAGTGCTCTGCTCCTCCAGGGTGTCTTCTGGCCTGCCAGGATCAGGACCAGGCACTATGGAATGATTGCTCCAGGCTTAGATGGTGCCTTTTTCTGCTTCAGTTTGGGTCCCTGACTCACAGCTCCCCTGAGGCTTGAGCAGTTGGCAGAGGTGCTGGTTCAGTGCTCTCTGGAGTGGGGTTCTGGCTGTGCCCTCTGGTCCCAGCTGCTGGCACAGGTAGCTGAGAAGGCATCAAACAGTGGCCCCCCCATACAGCAGAGAAGACTCCAGCAGCAGAGGGTTCCAGGCTCAGTAGGAATAACAGATTTGAAGTGCTAATATCTTACCTACCAGTGAACCAAGAGGGTGGTGAGGAAGAGCTGGAGCTCTCCATACAGGTAGAGGGACAAGTCTTCTGCTTGTGCCTGGAAGTCTATAAACTTATCTGTAAAATTCTATTTATTCTTTGGGTCTGTATGTCACATAACCATGTGAGACTAAATTTTTAGATGCCATAAATGACTGCTTTGGAGAGGCCACTTGAGAACCTCATGAGAAAGGATGTAACTTCTGACTCATGCTCTGAGCAGGGCAGAAAATGTTTACCAAAAATGTGTCTTTAAAAGTTGCTCTGCAGCATCGACCATTTTTGAGAAGCACTATACAAAAGTTGCCATTTCAGTGTTTATTTAAAAAAGAGAAAAGACAGAAAACAAACCTATATAAATTGAAGAAGCTGGTTGAAAAGAGGTAATAAAAAGGTGAAGTCTTAGGGGTAGAGTGCTTTCAGGTGGTATGGAGACTGTTTAAGGAGACACACATCATATTGGAGGTTCAGTGAAATGTGTATCAGCTACTGGGGAGACTCAAAATGACTTCACAGTTGACATAAAAAGACAGAAGGTGAGAGAGGATAGGGATACACCCTCCAAAAACTGGAATTTGATTATGTAGGAGAAAGGGAAAGAACAACTTTTAAGTTTAAAGAAACCAGGAAGGTCGACCAAACTGACCTGAGGGACATCTGGCTCTCAAAACATCAGAGATGGAAGCTGGAGAATCCGTAAAGCCAAGAGAGGATTCAGTAGAACTTCTTATAAAGGGCTCTGGACAAGTAGCAATGTTTAGAGGATCCCAAATGCCCGTGGTGGCTGTTGAGGTAGGAGCTGGGTCAGGTTGAAGAAGAGTTAATATGACAATAATGTCATTTGCCAATAAAACAAGCAAATGCAGGTCTTTGTTTTTAGATGACTGTCTGGCTCTGTTTGAAGAGTTAATACTGTTAATACTGTTATTTATCCATAAAACACAGGAACAAACCATTGGAGGTTATCTGGTCTTCATTCCAAAGTTCTAAAGAATGAGATAGCTGACTCACTAACTGTGATGTTTAAAAAGTCTTGATTACATGGGAGAAAAGAGGTTTTTTGGTAGGTTGATTGTTTCCTTTCTTAAGATGTCCAAAGCAAGATCTCTTAGGGCTCTCTCTTAAAGTTTCTCATCAGAGCAGACCCTTCCTTGTTGCTTTTCCTTGTGGCCATGTGCCAGGTCTGTGCATATCACAGTATGTTTTATCTGGGAGGTCAGGGATGTTCTTTAGCTCAGAACCAGCCTTTCCTGGTTCCTCTCTTGTCCTTGGTGATAAGGCAGGAAGGTGGGTTCAGCTGGCATGACCATGTGTGCCATCTGTCTGGTTTCTCCCTTGGTCAGTACCCTGCTTTGGGCACTGCTGGGCCACGAGTTTGCTGCCTGGGGTTGGACGTGTCCTGATCAAGACACTGCTGAGTAGTTCAGGTGGCAAAGGTCTCTGCTGGTTCATCCCCCAGTCAAAGCAGGGCCAACCCCAAAGGTACATCAGGGTCCGCAGGACAAGGTGCAGTCAAGTTTTTGTCTATCTCTAGGGGTGCTGATTCAGTAGCTTTTCTGTGCCCTTCCTCCAGTGTTCAGTGACACATGGTTGAAACAGTTTTAGTAATGTCTAATTGGAATTTTCTTGGTTACAACTTTGATCCTCCCTTCATCCTATGTTCTTAAGACTGAACAACCACATTTCCCTCAGCCTCTCCTTGTCCATCATGACCTGAACCCCCTGACTGTCCTGGTGGCTTTTATTGTGCTCACTCCAGTGTGTTCCTTTTCCTCGTGCTGCAGAGCCCCAAACTGAACAGATCCTCAGAGGATCAGATCCCTGCCTTGACCTGCTGCCTGCATCCACCCAGGATGTGGGTGATGGGAGCAGTTCTGTTTCCCATCCTGCTGAGTCAGGTTGGTCTTTCTACCTCTCTCCTTTCTTTACCCCTTTCTTTTATTGCCTGAGTCTCCTTTTCAGGTCACAGGTATTTGTTCTGAGCCTATAATGTGACATTTTTACCTCATCTCTCTGTTCCTGGAGCCACTTTCCTTATCTCTTACAATTTAAATCAGTTACCAGTCTGCCAGCTGACTTTGGTTTTGTACCAAGATAATTTCTTACAGGTCTTTGGATGAAGGACCTGACCACTGCTGGAACACAGATGTTTTGTTAATTTGTTTGTATATAATCCTCCCGTGTCCTTTCCTGGCAGCTGTTGGGTTCTGGGTGCTGTGCAGGCTGAGTTTCCTATGACATAGAGGAGAGGTGAAGGCTTTCAGGGGTGCAGCAGGTGAGCCTGAATGGTGCTGAGCCCCCCTGCTCAGGTGGGATTTAAAGGGGTCCTGGGCCAAAGGGGAGCAACCTCTTCCCCTCTGGCCTCAGGGTAACAAAGGTGCTGGCAGCTCTGCCATTCCTTCTCAGATGGAACAGGTTTTTTGCTGTTTATTTGTCACTGAAGGGTGGAAGCAGACAGCCTAGAGAGCAGGTTCTTTCATCCTTAGAGTTCTCTGCAGCTTTAGGTTTTGGGATGAATGCCCAGAAGTCTGTCCTGTCCTTGCCCTGTTCAGGGACCTTTTGAAGCAATGCTACTATTGAGCTTTCTGCTTCAGGACCCACTGCAGAGCTCAATTTTGTCTGAACCTTCCCCACTCCAGTCTTTTGTTCCATCCTGCCTGGCTGCTCCATGGCAGCAGGAACCTTTGGGATGCCTTTGGTTGTGCTTTGGTAGCCTTAGCCTCTAATCCAATGCCAGCTGATCCCTATTTGTGCTGGATCTGGTAGGGAAGGTGATGGATGGCCTTGGGGTTTATCTCCAGGCTGGGGGCAGTGGATCTGAAAGCTTAGGGCTGCTGTCTGCAAGAAAAGGTCATTTTATGTGCAAAATACCCTCAGGGGGTTGCATTCCTCCATGCAGTGTGCCCATGCTGTGTTCCATAGAATCCTAGAATGGGCTGGGTTAGAAGGGACCTCAGAGATCATCAAGTCCAACCCTTGATCCACTCCTGCTGCAGTTCAGCAAGCAGAGCACCTCAAGCTCTCCTTTTGTAGGCTTTTAGCATTCCTGCAGAGAATAGCAGATTGGCTACATAATATTATATATCCTAGATATTTTGGAAGCCTTCACAAATCTCTTTTTATCCTTCTAAATGAGAAATAGGAAATCCAGCCAAATGTCCTGGCACCTGTCCTCTGGGACTGGAGGAATTTCTGAGATAAACTTGTTTGCCTTCGATGCCATCAGGAGGTTCAGATCTGCTGCTCCAAAGGTCTCTTTGGGGTATTCTTCCAAGTTCAGTGGTTTCCTTACTATTCAGTTTATCAAATACTAATGCTGTCCTGCTGCTTACCTAATTTATTCATGGTGAGAAGCAAAGGCCCTGGACTGAGCTGCCTTGGTTGTGGCTGTCCTGTGTGTCAGCAGGGACCTCAGACTGCTGGCTGGTGCTGAAGGTTTGTGTATAAGAAGCAAAGGTTTGTGTATAAAACTTTAACTATCCATGGGAGACTGGAAGCCAGGAGCTCTGCTGTAGCAGAATCCAAACTGCCCCTGCCTGCCTCTGCACCAGACTCTGCTTTGCCCAGGGTCAGAAAGAGGTGAGGAGGAACAGTTCTGGTATGTTGCTGAGGAACTGGTCTGTAAAGCAGAGGTTTGGATC
This sequence comes from Phaethornis superciliosus, assembly GCA_023637945.1. Taxonomy (NCBI): domain Eukaryota; kingdom Metazoa; phylum Chordata; class Aves; order Apodiformes; family Trochilidae; genus Phaethornis; species Phaethornis superciliosus. The sequence continues at coordinate 19,729,778 of JAJQWJ010000014.1, read as the reverse complement.
CTCTGGAACCCAGGATATTTCTGGAATACAGTGTGTGTTTTCTAAAGAAAGGACAAGCTTCCTGTAAAGCACTGTAAAACTGCTTCCAAGTATTTAAAATCTGGAAAGTTACAATACCAAGATGTGAAGTGTACAAGAAAGACAAAGTTGGCCACGTTTGTGCGGATGTGATGCTATTTATTAAGGAGATTATACACTCAAGTTTGATATGTCATAGATCTCTGGGAGTTCCAATTCCCGTGTAATCAATAAAAAAATAAAAATCAGTTATTCCCATTCCCATCCTGCTTCACTGGGGTAGCAGTGGTGATTGAAACACAGAGAAGTCAAGGAGAGCAAACAGTTGCTGCAGGAGACTTGACAATGGGATCCAATTCTGAAATATTTTTAGATGGGATTAATTGTGCTGTGAAGGAATAGCAGGGTTCTGGCTGCAACCTCTGCATTTATACAGAAATGTTAATTTTGAAGCACAGTAACCTAAAAATATGGAAGCTTGTTAAAGCCAAATTGAGCAGGGCAGCTGTTTCTGTGGCTCCAGAAGTATTAAAAGAATTCCAGACCATGCAAATTAACAGAAATGGAATAAAATGTGGTAGGTGCATAAATGCTGCAGTGAGGAAGAAGTGACGTACAGTCCTGCTGAATGCTGATGTAGGTAAGGATGGGGCTGCCTGAGATTGCAAAAGCCACATCCAGTCTCAAAAATTCTTGAGGGTAAAGGAAAAGTGAGATAAAGTGAAGGAGTTTGTGTGTCTGGATGGTGGGTTAGGATGTTGACCAACAGGTAGGAAGTGGAGAAGAGCAATGGCAGGGCCATGGCCCCTACCTCCCTGCAGCTGAGGATGTTCACTGCTGGGATGCTGCAGGGGTATGTGCTAAACCTCTGATATTCACTACATTAATAAATTACCTCATAGTGAAATTAATGTAAGACTGTTTTTTTGCTGATGGTACGAAGCTAATTAAAGGAATAAAATCAAGAGCTGTAGAATGGTGCTGGTTGACTGGACAAGAAGGTCAAAGATGCAGTTCAGGCTGGATGGATGTAAACCAGTTCTAGTGGGGTGAGAATAAAAATCCAAACTTGACAGGGAAATTGCCTCTGAGCTGCCTCTTCCTGTGCAGGTACAAGTTCCTTGTGTCACAGATCCAGGGAAAAATCAGCTCGTTGCTCACCTGTGATCAAAAAATAAACGGAATAATAGAGACCAGGAGGGGGAGAAATAGAAACCAAAAGGGGGAACACCATTGTCCTGATGTCTGTGATAATTACCATGGGTTTGTGTTGTGAATGAAGCAGTTCTGGCTTCCCTTGGTGCTCAAGGAAGATGCAGAACTGAAAGGTAGCAGGAGGATTTAGAGGTATAGATTGACTCCCACATGAGGAACAACTGAGTCCACTGCCAGTTCCCAACCTTGAGAGGGACCACTGGGGAGTGGGTGTGAATGAGGGCTTTAAAATCCTGGAGGAAGTTAACAGGGAAATGTTCTTCCTTGCTTCAAGTTCCAAAAATATGAGTACAGCAAAGGCAGCTGGGGCAGAAAGAGGATGGGGGAGCTGGAGGTGCCTTCTCACAGAGCTTCAGAAAGCACCCAGCTTGATAGAGGAAAACCTGTTCACCCCTGTTGGGGTGTGAAGTACAGAGACCACCTTTTGCTTCCAAAAGTCTGGAAAATGGGTGTCAGGCAGTAAAGTACAACTGTTTGCTCTGTCCCATGTCCCCCACCTCCCACCACTCCTGCAGACATTTTAGTGGGCTAGATGGACATTTATCCTCATATTCTATCTCTGCCCTTAGCTGTCGTTGTACTCTCTTGTTAATCACTGGTATAAATAGATTTTTTTCCTGATAATGTGAAAAAAATCCACCTCACTTAATTCATGATTGTTTTCCAGTCCTTTTCCTACCAGTGAGGAGCTGCAGAATAGCTGTAGCTCTATCCCAGAAAGCTGTCGGATGGACATTTTACCTTGGATTCAAGAAAACACTAAAAAAGGGTTGGAAAATCTGTAGTGATGTCAGCATTCTTACCTTAAATAATTTGTGGATTGGTTGGGTTGTGGGTTTTTTTGTTTGTTTGTTTTGCTGTATTTCTGCTGGAGGGAATCTCCTGGCTTGGCCATTCCATGCCTGACTGCTGTTTTGTTTGGGTTTTTTTGAAGGTACATGGGAATAGGACTTTCTGCTCAAGGGGTCAACATGAACAGGCTGCCGGGTAAGTCACTGTTAAGATTTGGTTTAGCTTTAATTCGAAATAAAGATTTTGATTTATATATATAAATTAGTGTATGTGTTTCTGTTTATAAAATGTCATAATACCTGAGTGTCTGACCTCTGGTGTTCCAAACTCTTGAGTGTTATCCTGAACTGAGTTACTGGTGTTGGTAGCGTAGCTATGATGATTTTGCAAATAATAGAAATTGATATTAGAATAATGAGTAATGGTAAGATGATGGGCTTTCAGACATGCAAGCTCTTCTTCTTGTCTGAAAAATAAGTAGCAAAATAATTAATAATATAAATCTTTATATCCTACTTGACAAACTTACCTAAAAGAATCTGAATATGACAGGAAAATCAGCCCATTATTGTCTCTGTTCTTCTCTCTTCACTGGGAAAAACTAGAAAAATGTGATAGTCATACATCCAGTTAATAGTGTGGCTTTCTTTGCTTGAAATTTTGTTTTTAGCTTAGCCTCTGAGTTGGTTATGAAGCTTCTTTTAAAAAAACATAAATAATCAGCATCTTATTTTATAGTTTTAGTTAACACATTGGATGTTGTTGACTTCTAAATTTGAACTGTGTTGTTAACTTCTAGATTTGAACCCACATAGTGACTTCCCTAGCAGGAATTCTTTCAGCTGGGTTAGGAACTAGAAGTTTTGTGTGGTTGGGAGACAGAAAATGTTCAAGTGCTGAAAGAGTTACAGCTGGTTCCCAGTGGTGAGAGTTTTTTTGTCTGGAGAGTGGCTTACTGCTGGTGCAGTTGTTTTGAAGCTGAAATGTGTGGTCATCCCTTACCAACACATCTTGGGATCTCCAAAGAAGGATGTTTTGTGCTATTTTGTGAATGTTTTGTGAATGTTGTAACAAAAGAAGAGGTTCCTTAGGGGTTGCACCAAGGCCTTTGTGAATCCATGTCTCAGTGATGATTTGCTTTCATCCTCACTGCTAATTAGCATATCCAAAGAGTGGAACAGACATTTTCCCCTTAGAACCTCCAAATTAAAATGCTACAACATCTGAGCAAAATCTCTGACAATTCTAGTAGAAAAATATGAGATTCTGTAGTTCTGTTATGGATTTCTGCAATGTTTATTTCTGTAGTTATGTTTCTGTGGTTGTGCTGAGGCTGTGGTTGTGCTCTCCTCAGCAAGGAGAGGAAAGGGAGACAAAGCCAGGCAGGCTGCTTGGATGCTTGCAGAGAGCAGCCAGCTTGCTGGTGCTTGTTCTTTTTGTTGTAAATCTGCTGCTGAATTTTGGAATGGAACAGCTGCCTTCTCTTACTGGAGAGAAGGATGGGAATCTTGGAGAATCCATGAGGAAGCATTTGGGATCTTGTGCTCTGCTAAAGAAGGAATTTGGAATTGTAGGCTAATAACATTAGTTAATACGTTTATTTACAATTTCAGCATTGAAACAATAAGCATTGTTGTTTTAGTGACAAATGCAGTGTGTGGGCCATTCATAAATCTCAGCCAGAGTTAACTGTTGCAGGCAGATTTGCCTTTTTTTCAGGTACCACTTTGATGATGTTTGATTAACCTTGAGAGTCTTCTTTTGGCCCCTGTCAGAGGCAAGTCCCAAGCACATCCTTCCTTGCATCTGTTTTTCTCTGCTGATTTCAGACCTGCTGCCAGACCTTGTGGAACCCCTAACTTTGGAGATATTTAGGACCTGGTGAGACATGGCCTTGACCAACCTGATTTAATTAGACCTCCTTTGAGCAGAGGTTGGACTCTAGGTAACTTCTGGAGGTCCCTTCCCTCCTTAGTAATTCTACATTTCTATGATAATTCTGGTTTTGGGAGAATGGTTTCAGTGACACCCATGTTTTAAAAAATTTGCATCTTACTGCACACTGTATTTGTTAATAATTCCTTGGAGAAGGAGAGCATATACACATTGGAGGGGGAATCAAGGTCCCAGCTCATGTCCAATCAGAACTGGACCAAGGAAGGAGAAAGGCAGGACACTGCCAGTTTTCACAAGTCATATTTGGTTGCTTTGGTAGGAAATGTCTAGATCAAGATGTTCTGGTGGCAATAGGTATGGAAGTCTCTGGATTTGGACCCCTCCACTCTGCACTCCCTCCCAACCCAGTGGGAACTCTGCCTGTACAAGATGCAGCATGAGTCCTGTCCCATCACCTCTGCCCAGGGCTCTTGGAGTGCTTGGCTGCTTGGAAGAGGAGTTGTTTGGAAAGATGGGTGGGATTGTCCTCTAGACTGCTGACTGGATTATGCTTAACCTGGGATTCTCCTGAGATTCTAACACAGATGTATGTATATATATATGTATATGCAAAAATAGAGTTGAATACTAACCTGAGCTGGTATGTACTGAATGCCATGTGTGCTGGCCTGAAACTGAACAGACAGCATTATTATTATTGTTTTTTCTTTGTAGAGACTAAAAATTAGTCAAACCACTTTTGGTAAATGACTTGAAAGCCCAAGAGCTCCATGGGCTCGTGTGTTCTGTTGCCACTTTGAGTCAAAATGCCTATATACTACTTTTATTTCTGGGGTGTATGTGGTGAATGTGGAATTCTTTTCTTTGAATACAATAAAACATGAGGTGAACTCGAGACACCAGGCAGTGCTGAGTTAGCAAGGAATTGCAGAAACTGGATCCCATGTGCCTGCTGTCTGACCCCATGCAGGTTATGGTGCCAAGGGTGATTCTGTGGGCAAAGTTAGGTTGATCTCCTACAGTCTGAGGCAAATGGACTGCATGGCTCTGTATTACAGCTCATAAAATATCTTCCTGGCAATGGAAAATGAGTCTGGTGGTTTGGTTTTGTGGGTTTGTTTTTTGTTTTTTTTACAGTTTATTGCTCAAGTAACAGAAGTGGGAAAGGTGGATTAGGCTTAACCATTACCAGGTCATTCACAGAGTGAGAGCTCACAACGAAGTGGCAGACTTTGGAGTCTTGACTTGGCTTCATGTCCAAGTGTAATTTTAACTTTTTGTTACCTGAAACCCTGCCAGGTTTGTCCCCTCAGACCCCATCCAAGTCACTTCTGCTCTAACAGATCAGTGTTCTCTGGGAGTGCTGGCAGGGTCATTGCACCCCACAACAAGTAGTGGTTTGGGACCCAAAGTCTGGGGTGGGAGCCAACTTTGGACCCTTTCTTGTTCTCACTTCAGTGGGGGGATCCTTGTCACCCTGCCAGCCCTCACCCAAAGATCAGCCTTGCTGTTGGGTTCTGTCCTGGGGCCTTCTCCTCCCCAGAGAACAAATGCTTTGCCCATATCCAGTTCCAAGTCAGGGCATTTGTGCTTGATGCCAAATTTCTTTTGGCTTCAGCCCAGCAGGGTGCTGGTGGGGGTCATGCTGAGCTTTTTCTGGAAGTTGGAAGTGTGGCTGGAGCAACCTCAGCATTTCCTTCAACTGTGCTGGGAGCTGAGACTGCTCTGGAAAGGAGAGTGCCTGGGCCATGTCTGACTCAGGGCTTCTCTGGGCTTGGCTTTGACCAGGCCTGAAATTATTGTGGGATTTTATTGATGTGCCAACCTTTATGACATATCTTGCCTTGTTAATTTTTTATTTTTTTTTTTTAAGAGCACATTTTTAATAAAAGTTTTGCTGCAAACTGGTGGCTTCTGTTGAGATATCTGCTCACTTCTTGTCCCAGGTGCTTTTTTTCATGTGTGCTCAGCATTTTGAAATCTGGGGATGAAATTCCATGTCAGAGCTGAACTGATCCAACTCACTGCCATCCAAGGGGAGAATCCCAACCCTTCCCTGCCCTGCAGTCCCTCTGCTCCCCCTGAGCAAGCCCCTGGCTCTGGCACTTGTCAGCTCCTGCCAGGCAGGGACCTGGGATGGTGGCAATGGGTTCCTTCAGAGCCCACTGAGCAATCTTCTTGTCTTATTTAAATTGTTATGGTTATTTGAATTATTATTGTTAATTAGCTCTCAGTGCACTAAGTGTTTCTGATCCCAGCTGAAGATGCATGGGTGATTCCCTCCAGGCTTCACCTGACCTTCATAAAAAGGAGAAAATCACTGTTCCCAGTGTTGGTGTGGATGAGATGTGCACCCTGGGGTGCGTTCTGCCCTGCATGTGGCCTTCTGCATTGCTTTCAGACCTTCCTGCCACTGAGAGAGAAGCTTCCAGCTCTTCCAGCTCTTCCAGGACAACCTAGCAGGAGCATGGAGCCAGGCAGAGGGAAGGAGGGAGGATTCTCAGAGGTCTTTGTTCAGCCCCAAATGTTGTGAAACCATTCCCTCAGGCATACCCTGCTTCAGGTTCTGAAACACCCCAGGTAGCATCTGGCCAATGGCTTTTAGAGACTTTAAACACCTTCTGGTTAATAACTGACTTACCCTGCTATGCCAGGTGCATGTGTGAAGGGCAGTGCCAGCTTTCTTGCCATTGTTTGTTATGAAACTCTGATTACTTTTTCAGCTTTTCAGACCCAAAGACACCTCTCAGCTTCCTCATTATCTGCCTGCTTCAGACTCCCTGTTAGAAGAACAAGCTTCCAAACCTAAGAATTTTTCTAGGCTCAAATGAGAGCACAGCCAACTAAGACAGCAGGATTTGGTGTGCAGAAACCTGCTCTGTATTGGGGTTTGGCCTTTGGGGCTGGAATGCCTTAAGTTCAGCAAGAGCAGAAGCAGTTTGGGTCAGCAAAGGGCCCTTGTGATGGATTTGCTTTCTGGGGATAAAGCAAGAGCCCTGGGAACTGAGACTTCCCCTGCTCCCCACCCAGCTGATAAACATCCCTTCCAGTCTGGCTTTGGTTGGAGATCCCTTCCTTTCCTTTTCAGTCCCCCCTTGCTGATAGGGTTCTGTTGGCATCTGGAGCCAGGACTTGATTTCTTCTCAGCTTATCTTGTGTGTTATCAGAGGAGATGGAAGCAGGGGAGCAAGGTTAGTGAGGAATCTGCCTGACTGTCTCTTCCTTAGTACGAAACAGATCCTGGTTTCTTTCCTTGGGATGTGCTCCCTGTGGAGGGGGACTGGAGAAGAGGGACAGGATGGATGTTGGGTGGTAGGAAGCAGAGTGAAATGCAGGAACTGGGCTTGGTCAGCAGAAAAGGGATTTAGGAACAGCCTTTCACTATCTAAAAGAGCTTGTGGAGAACATGGACCACAGGAGGAGAGACAAGAGGCAGCAACTGGAACAAAAAAATTCTCATGAGAAATCAGGTGTTATTCCTCATCAGAGTTGGGGATGGGTCACTAGAGAGGCTTTATCCTGACAGATAGATTCTGACCTCAGCTGACCCCCAGATGTTCCCTCTAGGCACTTCTGTAGTTTGGTTTTTGGTCTTTTGTTTTGTTTTTCTGTAATTGCCAGGTGATATTTCTACTTCAAATGTGTTTAAAAGACTTTCCATCTATCAGCTTCTGCTTTGGGTTGTCACTTTCTGTGCCTCCACTGACAAGTGAAAGGCCTGTACTAAAGGGCTTAGTCCCAGCAGTAAATATAATAATTTTAGAAGATGAGAGTTCCCCAAATAATCTGATCTGAAAGTAATTCAGTTATGCATCACTGCCTGACAGGTGTGTCTGAACCAGTCTTTCATTATCTTTCTGGCAACTTCTTCCAACACTGTCCTGGTGCTGGAAATCCTTTCTGGTGACTGAGCTGGATATCCTGTGTAGTTTAAATCCATTACTTTTGGATCATGGGGAGGTTGAAAAGAAGTCTTTTCTTTTTGTAGCTGTATACACGAAGCCCTCAGTCACTGCTCTGTGCTCTTCTCTGTAGTCCAAACACCTCTCACCCTTACCCTGTCCCTGTTTGTCATGTTGTCTTGATTTGTGACAACTCCTGGTGCCCTTGCACACTGGCTGCATCACGGGCACCATCCTCTTACTCCCTATAGTAAAAGCAAACCTTAAAATTCAGAGCAGGTCCAGGAAGCAGCTCTTACCCCAAGCTGCAGACAAGGAAGTCTTAGCCAAGCTAAAGCAAAAGGGTGAGGGGAAGAAGCTGGATGGTGAAGTGGGAGAGGAAGGGCCATCCCCTTGTCCTCTAGAGCAACCAGCATTAAGTATGGAGTTCAATATAGGAAAAGTACATTACAAACAAGTAGTCATTCAGCCTGCTTTCAAATCCTACCTAAATCAGCCTTTTGGACACCTGTCTTCAGAAGTAATTTCTATTAATTTGGTTTAACTATCTATGCAGCTGATCAAGCTCTTTCTTAAAATAACTTACAGTATGTGCCCTGCTGCAAAGCTCTTTCAGAGCTGTCCTTTAAAAGTCACCCGTGCTTCCCTGTCACTTGCTCTGCACACCTCAGGTGTAACCTCTACTCTGTTTGCTGTGGTGAGGAAATACAGTAAATTAAAGTTTTGCTTCAGTTCAGTTGTAATTTAATTTATGCAGTCTACCCTTCCTGCAGCTTGTTGGCACATTAGAAAGGCAAATGGGTGGAAAAAAGGCAAGAAGGCAGTGGCAGTCCAGGCTGCTGAGGATGCCCAAGCTCCTGTGTCTCCAGGAGCAGACACCAGCTCAGTGCACACCAGGCTGGAGCAGAGGTACTCCTGGTAGATGCCTCTGGAGTGGGTGCCTCCGAACCTGGGAACACCCTGGAGAAACCTGCATTGTGTTCCCCCTCTCCATCAGCATCCTAAGGAAGGGTTAATGCTGTCCAGAGGCCCAGGGGCACTCCTTACCTCCCCCTTGGCCTCTCCTGTTCTTAGTGGTGCTGTGGCTCTTCATGAAGAACTTGAGACCATTGAGCTTTCTAGTTAAAGCACTCAAATTATTCAAGAATGGCTGAAGGAAGCCTGGTGGTGTCTTGGAAGGGGTCTGAGCACTTGCTGTTCCCTGACCATTACTCAGAGTCCTCTGTGCTGCCCATTTTCCTTCCATCTTCCACTCGTGCTTTGCTGGGTCCTCTTCTGGCCTTACCACTACTGAGAGCTTTGGGTATTATTTGATAGAGGTTTGGGATAAAAGTGGTTAGTTGAGCAAATCAACCAGAGTGGTACCAAAACGTATACTGGATTCAACATTTAGTGTTTTTTGTGGCACTTTGGATTTGTTGATGTTACTTCTGCAAAACTTGGTAATGGTGATCCCATCTGTGCCATGTGCTGCTGGAATTACTCCCTGATGAGTGAATGTACAGCCCAGCTCTGCCTGTTCCTCCCCATTTAGACCTTTCCTCTTGCTGGCCAACTTGTCAGGAATTCTGATTTATTTGTGCAGTATGTTTGACCCAACTTGAGTGGTTTTGCTATGTGCTCTGCATATGGATGGATACCCATAAAGGCTTTCATAAGGACATCACTTATTTACCTGCATAAATTATAGAGGACGGGGATTATTTTTTACATGTCAGGTTAAGGAAAATCTCGTGTTTTCAGAACTAATAAATAGCTGTGCATTCCCCCCCAACTGCTCATGGGAACAGCTCCCTGGCTCCAGCCCTTCACTTGGCAGTGCCAGTTCCTATCCACAAACTTGCTTATGCTGCTGCTGCCCTCTCATTTACCCCAGCAAACCAGTTTGTGGAGCTGCATCTGAACTGGCTCATGTAATTGGGTTAATAATGATGGGCGGGGGCCCCTGCTTGATTTGGGGGCTGTTATTAAATCGGATCTGTGCTGTGGCCCAGTTGATCACACTGGTAGTGCAGGTGGGAACAACTCCTCAGTGAAACTTGCACGTGTGGGTAGCAATGGCCTGGGATTATTTTTGATAAAACCACATATTGCTCTTGCCCAAGATGTGCTCTGAAAACCTTGATTAAAGACAGAATGTCTCCTCCATTTGAGTTCTCCATAATCACTGAGAGCTTTTCTGGAGGAGCCTCTTGCTGCAGCAGCCTGGGCTGAAGATTGGGTGACTGCATCTCTGTAGTTGCTGTGTCTGCTTTTTTTCAAGTTGTTTGGAGAGGACAGCTGCATACCTTTTATTTTAGTGATTAGTCAGATGATACTTGATTTGTTTTTTCATTAAGCTTTGTTTCATTCAGTCACATAATAAAGCATTGAAAACAAATGTCAGTGAAAGCATATGCTTGGTTTGCTCTTACCTGTTTGATACTTTATAGTCCCAATGGTTGAGGGACTGAGGGTTTGTGCAGTCACTGAGCTCAGAAGGGCCATTAGCTATTCATAGCATATGGTGGCTGTCTGTCCCCTCCTTGGAAGTGTTGAGGACCAGGCTGGATGGGGCTTGGAGCAGCCTGGCCTGGTGGGAAGTCTCCCTGCCTGTGCCAGGGCTTGGTTCTAGATGAGTTTTAAGGTCCCTTCCAGCCCAAACCAGTCTGGGACTCTGTTCTGAGAAGGGCTGTGGGCTAATGTTGGGCAGTGCCTGGGCTATGGAAGGATGTCATGAGGAAAATTCAAGCAAAGGTGATGGAGGGAGAATCTTGGGGAATTTCTGGGCCATGTGGCTCCTAGCTGTGGTTTGTTGTCTGCTGTGTTGCTGGGGATCCATGAGGGGCTGCAGTGAGCCTGGCATGGTGATCCACACCCTGGGGCACGAGAGGATGAGAGCATCTGCAGAAATCATCTCCATGGCAGGGGACAAAGTTATCTGAAACAAAAGGGCAGTGACATCTTGAGAAGAAAATGTGTTGTAAAGGAGTCCAGGGGTAGCCTGAAGTAGAGGCCACCAGAAGTTCGTTCATAATAAATTGAGGGGGATGCTGTTAATCACTGAAATAGAGAGAGGTGTGAAAACTCAGAGCAGAGAATTCTGACTGCTGGTAGCTGCTGGCACAGAGCACTGAGGAGTGTCCTGGTGGTACCTGCAGGTCCCTGGGGAGCAGTTAGCAATGCCAAAAATGAGAGGGGACAAAAAGCAGCCTGAGAACTGCTCCAAACCCTTCCCTTGGGCAGCCTTGGCGCTGCCAACTCAACTAGGGTTTTGACCTGAAAAAGTAATTTGTCTCTGCCTTCAGCATCCTCAGAGGCTGTGTTCAGAAACTGCATGGTCCAGTGCCACCTCATGGAGAGCTGAGACCCAAGTGGGTCAGTGGCTTGGTTCAGCTCTGGAGTCTGGGATCTGTTTGTGCAGGTGGGATTTTCAGAGGAGCTTTTCACCACTCGAGAGCTGCTCTGGGTGGTGGGGAGTCTTGTGGTGGGTAATAAATATGTCCTAACAAGAAAAAGATGCACATTACAATAGATGTGAGATTTCTGGCCTTTGTAATCAGCATGTGAATTTGTGGGAGTCTTTTGGAAGTGGGGTGTATTTTTTAAGTGAATCTCCTAAATGTCACCACTTGCTGTATGCTTCTGTTTGCAGCTCTAGTTGTGCTACTCTTGTTTCTTCTAAACTCAACAGGAAGATGCACTCCTGGATCACAGTTTGGAGCATTTCAGCTGCTAATAACTATTCTGTCCACCAGTATCCATTTAAAAACTCAGACTGCAGAGATAGTACCCTGCAACTGGCTGAAGTTTGTTTCGTTCTCCAGACCTGCTCTTACTGTGCTGCCCCATGTGCTATTTTCAAAATAGCTCTTTAAAAAAAAAGTTCAAATTATTGTAATGCTAAAGAAATTGAGAAAAAATTTGGTTTTTTACATTAAACCCAAAGGGTTTCCTTTTAAATTAAGCTTTTATTCTTCTAGTATAAGAACTTTTCCTCTATGAAATCAATTGCATGTCTTCAGTGTATGCAAAACTGCATCATAGGAAAGTAATCTGAGAAATAGTAATTTTTTGCTTTTTCTGGGCATCTCTCGTTCATCTCTTTTTTTCTTTTTTCATCTTCACTCTCATTCCTACTTGGATATGGTGCATGGCCAAATTTTAAATGCACCTTGCTGCATCTATGTTAAAGAGTCTTGATCTCCAAGTTCCTCTGCCATTGCTTAATTCATCCTCATGCAGATCAGTAAACACACTATAAAAGATTGTTGATTCTCAAAATTGTGTGATTTTTTTTAAGATCATGTATATCTTTATGACTCTCGTGCTTTGTTTTACCTTTCCACTACCAGTGAGGGCTGCCAAGCTCCACTGAGTTGCTCATCATTTCCTCTTCATCCTACGTGTGCTGAGGCCTCCTCAACTTGTATGAAAATTCCAGCTTGAATATTGAAACGAAGTTGATGCATTTGCCATGAATTCAGTCATCTCCTTTCTTCAGCTCCTCGAGGAACTGGAGGTTCATTCTTTCACATTCTCCAGTTTTTCACATAGCAGTACTGGGCTTTCTGCCAGTGTTTCATAGACTCACAGAATGCTTTGGGATGGAAGGGACCTTAAAGCTCATCAAGATCCAACCCCCTGCATGGGCAGGGACACCTCCCACCAGCTCAGGTTGCTCCCAGCCCCATCCAACCTGGACTTGGACACTGCCAGGGATGGGGCAGCCACAGCTTCCATGGGCAACCTGGGCCAGGGGCTCAGCACCCTCAAATTAAGGAATTTCTTCCTCATGTCCAACCTCAATCCCCCCTCTTCAAGTTTTAACCCATTTCCCTTGTCCTCTCCCTACCCCCCCGTGTCCAAAGCCCTCCCCCAGCTTTCTTGTAGCCCCTTCAGATATTGGAAGGTTGCTCTGAGCTCACCTGGGAGCCTCCTCTTCTCCAGGCTGAACAACCCCAATCCCTCAGCCTGGCTTCCCAGGGAGGTGCTCAGCCCTCTGAGCATTTCAGTGGCTCTGCTCTGGACACCTTCCAGGAGCTCTGTGTCCTTCTGGTGCTGGGGACTCCAGAACTGGAGCCAGCACTGCAGGTGGGGTCATCCAGGTTTGGATTTTCAAGATTTAAGTTTTGGAGAGCTCCAAAGTTAAAACTTAGCAGTGTACAATTAAAAGAATTAGCTGGGGGTGTGGTGTGTGGGAGGGGAAGGTTGGGGACTGAATTTGTGTACAAGGATGGATAAAATCATTTTGATATAAAACAGACATTGAGTTATGAGAACTGATATTTTAGGTTAGATTGCATTGCTAGGGCATTTGAATAACCTAAATTCAGGTCAGCCCTTGTTTTAAAACATGTAGAAAGTTGTCAGGACCTGGAGGAGTCCCTGAGGACACTGGAGTTCCCTGCAGCACCTGGGCAGGAATTGCAAGAACTGCCCAGGGCTCTGTTGGTTGACACACCATTCCCTTCTGTTTCCCATCAAGTTTGGGGGTTTGGAGTTGTGGTGCTGAGGGGGGTGTGTAGTAGCTGTACTTGACAGTGGGCAGAGTGGCATGGCTTTTATAAGCAAAAGAAGAAATGCTGAGTTATTTGGACCTGGCAGCACGTGCAGTATTTTTCACACTCCTGTCCTGGCCAAAGCCTCCATCCCTCTGTGCCCTGCTGGTTAGGTGTGCCTCCCCTCAGGAGCTTATCTTCCACATGGCTGGGTACAGCTTAGGTGGGACTTGTTTTAAACCAGGAGCCTTCTGCTACAAGCTGATACTGGTGAGCTGGCAGAGCCCAGAGGAGTTGTGCAGTTATCTGTCACATGCTGTGTGACACTGGCTGAGGAGTGGCAGCAGGGTGGTGGGGATCAGGGGCTCAAGTGAGATCAGACCTGACACTGTCTATCAGATGTGGTCAGAGCTGGAGAGTAGCAAAACCAGCTCCTGAACCAAAAGCCTGGAGTGAATAACCTTCTAAATGTAGATGAAACTTAATATCATGTTTTATTTTTGGCTCTTTATGTGAAAATTAGGATTGTATAAAGTAAAAGTTTCTGCCTTTTCCCCCCTCAGACCGACTAAAGCCATTGGGTCAGGTTTTCAGGAAAATGTTGTTTTTACTTTCTTCCTTTTCTTTTTTAATTAGATTAGTCCTGGGCACACAGAATTTGGGTTTGAATGGAGGAGCCAGACCAAAAGCTGATTCAACCTGGGATATTTGGGCAAAGGCTTGGCCACATCTGAACAAACCTGTGCCTCAGTATTTCAAGGCAGTAGCCCTGACTGTGAAAGATTAACCAGAGAAAGCATTTCCCCTGTCTCTTGAGTTCTCAGGCATCAGTGTTGGTGCCTGAGAAGTGATTCTCAGTTGGGGTGCAGCTTTCCAGGTCCTCTCTCCTGTGCCCTGCCTCCTTTGGAGATGGGCTGGCTCCTGGTGAAGGTTCTGCAGCTCCTCCCTTGAGCAGCATGTCCCCAGGAATGGGTGCTACAGGTAGGCTGGAGCCTGCCCTTGTGTCAGCCTTGTGTCCCCCAGGAGGTTGTGTTGGGTTTGTGCCGTGGGAGAAGAGAATTTCCAAAGCAGAGCAGGGATGGGAGTGCTCAGGGTTGGGGTGTTTGGGCTTTATTACCACCCCAGGTTGCACCTCTGGTTGTAGCACAGGGAATGGACTCTCCAGGTAATCTCAGTGCAGTTGGGAGCTGTCTGGCAATTTAGGGACCTTTAGAGACAACACTTTGGCTGTCAGCAGAAGTTGTAATCAGCACTGGTTGTTTCCCTGATTTAAAAAAAAAAAAAAAAAAAAAAAGTCCTTTGTGGTGGCTCTGCTGGTTACTTGAGGCTTTCAGATAAAAGTTGACATCAACAGAGAGCTGGATTTCAGTGCAGCTCTGCCTGATGGCTAGCAGCTGTTGTTACTGATGGGGAGGTGTGATCTGCACAAATCCCATTTGCTTTATCTCCATTGGTGTGGGCAGTGTTTGAGGAGCATGACATCTTGTGTTTTTAGAAATAGTTTTAGTTTCTGCTTGTCTGACCTCACTGACTGCTATTTCAGGGGTTGGGTTTAATGGTAGCTGGATGCTCCCTGCGTGCTGAGCTCTGACATTGCTGTTGGCTGACTCAGTTCCCTGCTCTGCTTCCCTGATGTAAACTGGCTTTTCCCTGGTACCCTGCATGATTTTTCTGAAGGTGTCTTAATATTTTATAAAGGTGTTTTTCCCCATCAGCGAAAAGTTGAAAAGCTGCCCTATAAATTAATGTGTGAATTATTCAGTATGGTGAGAGTTGAGCCTGTGTACCTGATGAGCTTTTGCATCCAATTTATTCTTTGTCCCTGCCACTTCATAGATAAATGGCAAAACTGCTTATTTTTTTATCTCTTTTTTTTTTTTTTCATCCCTGCCCTACATTGTTTTGCACTCCTGCACTTGCCCCTGTCCCAGTGTGGTGCCAAGGACCAGAACAGGTACAACAGTCCAGGGCTGACCTGATGGGGCTTGGGGGTTTCTGAGCCTTTTCTGTGGCTCTGCTTTCACCACCCTGTGCTCTTTGTGTGGCTGTACATGGTTTATAACTTGTCTTGGCCTCTCTGCTGTAGGGAAGCCCAGATCATGTTCTGACTCTAGCAGAAGACCCATCATGCTGTAAGTCAGGACCCATCATGCTGTCTTCATTCATTCAAGGAACAATTTCTGGCTTTATTACTGTATTCTGTGGTGAGCTGCATGCTAAATAATAGTGAAATGGACTCATTAACAAATCTCTGGAGCAGGTGGAACAGACCATTCCTGTTCACAAGGTATTGTCCATGCTGCAGCCATCCAGAGCTTTCTGGTTTTGTCTTTTTATGAGTCAACAAGTAATGTCATTTTATATAATTATGTACAGACTGGGGTATTATGTTGTTTAGAAGCCCAGTTAACATGCAGTAGCTGACAAAAGGTGGGACTCACTGATTTGGTCTAAAAATTGCCCTGTCAGATCAATATTGTTAAAAAAGGGAATTTTACAGGAATCTGCTTTCTGATTATAGCCTTTATGGTGGAGCAGGCAATGCTTTGTGGCACCCCCTTCTGCTGGATCTCTCAGACTCTTGCAGATCTTTAAGCTGTCTGGCTGAGACTTTTTTTATCTTTGGGTCACTGTGTTCTTTTGTTCCTGCTCTCTGTTAATATCAGAGATGCTGTGATTTTTTTTTCTTTTTCCTCTGGATGCTTGCCACATTTAAGTCCTTCTGCCACAAGGATTTGGCCTGAGCTTTGTCTCTTTTACAGTTACAAGTGCAAACACTTTCCTAAACAACATAGAACAGCTTCT
The DNA here is from genome assembly GCA_023637945.1 of Phaethornis superciliosus. Lineage (NCBI taxonomy): Eukaryota > Metazoa > Chordata > Aves > Apodiformes > Trochilidae > Phaethornis > Phaethornis superciliosus. The sequence continues at coordinate 19,713,670 of JAJQWJ010000014.1, read as the reverse complement.
GGGCCAAACCTTCAGCCAGGAGTCCTTCACCCCTGGGTTAGCATCATCTGGTGCTGCTGTTGTAGGGCCCAAGTGTCCTGGGATGGATGTGTGTGATGTGGTGGGAGCTGGGGTGAGGAGGAGACCTTCCTGGGATGTGTCCCTGGTGTGGAGCACTGCACCATCACCTCGTGTGTGCCTGGGGGATACTGCAAGGGCTGGGGGAGCTGAGCTTGTCCAGTCCCTGCTTTAGGGACTTTGTCCTTCCTGAGAGCAGGGGTTTTATTTTCCCTCTCCACATTGGTCCTGCAGTGCAGTGTTGGGGCTGCTGCAGCACTCAGAGCTATTTTGCCACTCTGCAGAAGAAGTAGAAGCTGTTAGGAGATGGAAAAGTGCCTGGACAGGAGGTTGGGTGGTTAGGACTTCATTTCCTGGTGTCCTGGGAAGTGGGTTTTGGGGACAGTTTTTTGTTGTTGCTGCCACTTTCTGGGCAGATGCCCACACTCTTGAAGTTGTGGCAGAAAGGTGGTGTGGTGTGGTGTGTGGTGTGGTGTGGTGTGTGTGCTGTGGTGTGTGCTGTGGTCTGTGATGTGGTGTGTGATGTGGTGTGTGTGCTGTGGTGTGTGTGCTGTGTGCTGTGTGCTGTGGTGTGTGTGCTGTGTGCTGTGGTGTGTGTGCTGTGGTGTGTGTGATGTGGTGTGTGATGTGGTGTGTGCTGTGGTGTGTGCTGTGGTGTGGTGTGTGTGGTGTGTAGTGTGGTGTGTGTGCTGTGTGGTGTGGTGTGTGTGCTGTGGTGTGTGATGTGGTGTGTGTGGTGTGTGCTGTGGTGTGTGATGTGGTGTGTGATGTGGTGTGTGCTGTGGTGTGTGCTGTGGTGTGTGTGCTGTGGTGTGTGTGCTGTGGTGTGTGTGCTGTGGTGTGTGTGGTGTGGTGTGTGATGTGGTGTGTGCTGTGGTGTGTGTGCTGTGGTGTGTGCTGTGGTGTGTGCTGTGGTGTGTGTGGTGTGGTGTGTGATGTGGTGTGTGCTGTGGTGTGTGATGTGGTGTGTGCTGTGGTGTGTGTGGTGTGTGCTGTGGTGTGTGTGCTGTGTGGTGTGGTGTGTGTGTGCTGTGGTGTGTGTGCTGTGGTGTGTGTGCTGTGGTGTGTGCTGTGGTGTGTGTGGTGTGGTGTGTGTGGTGTGGTGTGTGTGCTGTGGTGTGTGATGTGGTGTGTGTGGTGTGGTGTGTGATGTGGTGTGTGTGGTGTGGTGTGTGTGATGTGGTGTGTGTGATGTGGTGTGTGTGCTGTGGTGTGTGATGTGGTGTGTGTGATGTGGTGTGTGTGATGTGGTGTGTGTGATGTGGTGTGTGATGTGGTGTGTGTGGTGTGGTGTGTGTGGTGTGGTGTGTGTGCTGTGGTGTGTGTGCTGTGTGCTGTGCTGTGGTGTGGTGTGTGTGCTGTGGTGTGTGTGCTGTGGTGAGCACACTGCTCCTCTTCCTGTCCTGCACCTGCAGCTGTGACCATACCCACACAGTTACTCCATGACAAAACCATGCCTCTCCTATTCTCACTTCCCCAGAGCTGCAGCGTAGTTTGCTGTGGCCACTGAGCAGCTATTTTTGCAGGTGTATTAGAGCAGCAAAAAGAAGTGTTGCAACTTGAATAGTTGTCACTGCTTGTGAAGCATGGTTGAGTGAAGAGCAAAACTTCCTCCCTGTTCTCACCCGAGCCTCTGATGTTTATGCAGCTTCATGCAGTTTGTCATAAATGCTGTAAAACTGAACTGCAGTTGAGATGCTGCAGCACCCCAGATGATGCTTGGGGCAAAAGACTTTTTTTGACCAGGCATTTAGCTTTTTAAGGGGCTTGCTCAGCCCTGTGCTAGTGGAAGGCTTGCAAAGGCATAGGTGCACCTGGGCTGATGTACACCTGGGCTGATGTACACCAAAGGTGCAAGTGCTGGCAGGGCTGAGTCCTCTGTGGGGTGGTACAGCAGTCAACAGAAGGTTCTTCTGCTGAGGTCACTGCTTTTTCCCCTTACTTATTTTTCCTGTCCCCTCAGACACCAGTCCCTGCCTGGGACTGCTCTGTCCAGGACACTGTAGCAGCACCTGCACCTACTCCCTGCACCATATCCATCAGTTCAGCATTTCTTCCATGTCCTTTTCCCCTCCACTGGCAGCATCCTCTGCTGCCACCCCAGAGCAGTGCATGGAGGTGGCCTGGGCTCCTACATCCCACATCCCATTCCCATAGCACCTACAGGCCAAGTTTGTCCATCTGTTTCTGCTGAACTTTGGATTCAGTAAGTCTTATTAGAAGGATTTTGTTTGGTTTATTTCAGTGTGTTGACACAAGTTCTTGTCCCTCTGTGGCTGGTGTGTGTACACTACTTGCCTGGCATGGGAAGTTGGGGCTGCTGGCCAGAGGGGTGGGAAGAGGAATGCCACAGGGAAAATACTGAGTGAGAACCAAGAGGGGAGAGAAAACAAAAAGTGTTTCAAAATGCAAAGAGATAAAGTAGGTACAGTTAAAACTTGGGGAAAGATCCAGACACTGCAAAGACTGTGGAGCAGCCACTGGGGGCTGTCCTGAAGAAGGCAGCTCCAAGCTCCAATGGTGTTTGTGGTACAACAGAGACAAAGCCAGAATTTACAAATCTCAGAGTCTTTCTAGGGAACTTCCATCTTATCTTCACATGGCCAGATACCTGCTGCACTGGTGTCATTTACATCTTTAGGTGCTGCAGGTTTTGCTGTTCCCAGGTCAGGTTCCCACTGGATGGATGTGGTGAGCAGGGCTCTGCCCTTTGCAGCACCCTCTGCCCCAGCTCTGTGTTTCCTCCCAGGCATGGGCTGAGCTGCTCTGAACACATTTTTCCCCTGGAATGTGCATGGGCAGGGTGTGGCCCACATCCCAATGGAAAAGTCCAACTGTCTGATGTCTTTAAGCCTGGTAAGCAGTGGAGCAGGAAGAATCTGAGGTGTCAGGCTGGGACTTAGTGTCACAAGCATCTTTGCCATGAGGAGTGAGCCTTGCATCAGTCCTGTGCCATCTGGGGGAGCTCAGTATGGATCCACAGGAATGTTGCCTTCTCCTGTGCCCACCAGCACATCTGGGGGGCTTGGACCCTGGTGTGTGGGGGATGTCATCCTTCTTTTCCACTCTGTGCAGAAGGAGCAGTGAGCCAGCAAAGGCAGAATGGAAATATTAGTGGTAGGAATTTGTGTCAGGGCCTCCTGCATGCTCCATGTTCAGATCCTGGTGTTCCTAGTTGTGTCACAGAGCCATGGTGACCACCTTCCCTGGTGCCTACCAGGAGTCCTCTGGCTCTCTTCAAATGGGAAGCCCAAATGCCATGTTGTTTTCAAGGTGCTAAGAGGTAAATGATGTCCCAGCCCAACAGTACCACTTTCCTTTTGGTGCCTGGCCCCAGATACAGACACCAGGCCCACCATGTTCTGGCCTGCTTATTGAGCACCACTGGAGCTTCCTCTGCTTTTGTTTTTGTTCACTGCATGTTGGGATCAAGGGACACTACCTTCTCGGCAGACTATCTGCTTTTTCTCGTTAGCAGGCCAAACAGAACTTCATTTTGGTGCTGAACAGGCAAAAATGTCCTCTGAAGCTCTGCTCACGGTTTCTGTTTTTCTTTCTTCCCCTTCTCTGATTGCACAGTCTGAGCCTTTCTCCAGCTGTCTGGCTGCTAACCAGTTCTGTACACACAGTTTGGGTTTGGAGGTTGAAGTGCTCAGTTCCATGGGATGGCCTTTTCACCTCTTTTTGTTCACTGGCTGCTGCAGGGTGGCTCTGCCAGGACATTTGCATTCCCAAAATGCAGTGATTTTCAAAATAAGCCCCAGTGAAAAGAGGCACCTTAGGAGGCTGAACATCCGGGGTCTGCTTTGTCCACTGCTGTGAGCTGGGTGGCCAGAACCTTTCTGTTCTCTTCTGGCCTCCCCTCTTTAAAATGACTTTGTGCTTTTGGAGAGAGGATGGGGAAGGAAAAGGACAGAATGGGAGAGCTGTGCTGACAACCCAGTCACTCCAGCTGACTTGATTTCAGTGTATGGACCTTTGGGGCCTGTGATTTACTTCTCAGAAGAGAAAAGCCCATTCTTCAATCTTGTTGTCCAGATTTCTGTTGTTTTGTTTTTTAATGGAATCTCCATTTGTGTTTGAGACTTGGTCAGTTGCTCATGGGTGTAAAGTGTCCTCTGCTCTAGATGTCAGCATCAGTCTGGATGTCGAGATCCCCCCAGGACTGAAGAGGGGTGTTATTTAAGCCCCCACAAGCCTTGTTGGAACAAGTTAGCAGTCAGAAACTGTTTGTGCATGGGAATCCTGGGGCTTTCTTAGAAGCAGCTGCCCAAGGACTGAGAGCCACTGTGGTGGGGAGGTGGAAGGTGCTGGAGCAGCTGATGCTGAGGGCACTGGGGGGGAGGTGGCAGCTGAGAATCTGTGCAGAGAGAGCATTGTCACAGGAGTGATGATGTGGTTTGGTGTGATTACAATAGCTTCAGTTCAGTGATAAAAAAGGATAATAAAGGGGAAAGTGCTGGGATTAACTGGCAGAGGGGGCAGGGACCAGTACAGACAATGTGTATGGCTGCCTTCTTTTCTCCAGGGTGCACCTTCATCTCCATGATTAAAAGCAATGCTGTAAATCCAGAAACAGTTCAGGTGCTGCTGCTCAGAAATGAGGGAATGGCTAATAAGGCAGAAGTCATCAGTCTGGAGAAGGGATGGCTATGGGGGATTTTGTAGAGGTCTATATGGTGATGTGTGTTGTGGAGAGACTGAAGAGGCAGTTTGCCACCTTCTCCAGGGCAAGAACTACAAAGGAGCAAATCCCAGTAGGAGGAGGCAGGTTTTCAGGCAGCTTGCAGGGTGAAACTCCTTGTTGCAGGATATAGTGGATGGCGTGAGTGTTTACATGTGCTTAAAGGAGGATGGGACAATTTAATGCCAAGAACATCCTTTGGGGAGCACAAAGGCAGCCAGGTCTCCATCTGGCTCAGGATGTGTCTGTGCTGCAGTGCTGGGAAATGGTGAGCAGGATCCAGGCACATCCTCTGCTTATGCCTCCTCTTTCCTTGAAGAGCATCCTCTGGAGTGACCCCATGGCCAGACACAGCTGGCATCTCCTCTCTCTGCCTTCTGGGTCACAACAGAGGCTTCTGGAAGGGCTCGAGTACAAGTGGGACGAAAGTGAAAATGCCCAGAGGAGTTGGAGCTGTGTGGGAAGCCTGGTGACTCCTTGGCAAAGCCCTGCTGAGTTCTGGAAAGGGAGAAGCTGCTGGGAGGTGCAGGAGGCAGAGCAGAGGTTGTAGTGTCAGAGACCCAGTACTAGGTGGCGATAGCAAATTGGTAATGATGCGGGGAAGTCCCAAGTTTTCAGCAAGTGGTTTTGTATTTGGAGAGAAGTGGGAGGATGGATTTGAAAACTAAGTGGTGAGTTCCTGCCCTCTCTCCTGGTAATTCAAGACAATGCCAGACACTTCCAGCACAGATACACTGTTTAAATGAATAGGCCCATAGAACTTTGACCTAGAAGGATTTCAAGTGCTGATTGTTATTTTTAATCCAGATTATTAAGCAACTGCAGAAGACTTGGCTGGGGTTGGCCAGTGCTGGAATGACCTGTACACCATTGCCCTTGGGTTTATTTGGGGCAGAATTTTAGGAATAGTGGTACATTATTTGATTAATGAATAACTCAAGGTTAGGCATATAATTAATGCCACTCAGTTTACGTTTATACTGAGTACAGTAAGTTCCCTGAAACAAATGTGGCTTGTTTTTTTAAGATGACCGTGGTGACTTGATAAGGCATATCCAAACCACTTAGTGCTCTGTCAGGTCCAGATTCATCACTGCACAACATTTGAGGTGAAAAAATCACTGTATATCACTAGCAAAGTGATGGGTGAGTGAGATTTCCTTTAACTGGTGATACCAGTGGTTGCTCTAGCTCTGCCAGGGGAGGTTTAGGTTGGATATTAGGAAAGAATTCTTAAGCCCATGGCCTCTTGTCTTACTGATATCTGCCTGGGAGAAGAGCCCAACCCCCCCTGGCTCCAGCCTCCTTTCAGGGAGTTGTAGAGAGTGATGAGGTCTCCCCTGAGCCTCCTCTTCTCCAGGCTGAACACCCCCAGCTCCCTCAGCCTCTCCTCACAGGACTTGTGCTGGATCCCTTCACCAGCCTGCTTGCCCTCCTTTGGACCTGCTCCAGGACCTCAATCTCCTTCCTGAACTCAGGGGCCCAGAACTGGACCCAGGACTCAGGGTACTCAGAGGGCCTTGGATGTGCACCAGATGTTTGCTGCTTTTCTGAGCAGCCCCAAGCAGGTGGGTCCTGCTGGAGACTGGATACCTGGATGCATGGAGCTGAGCAGCACTGGGCAGGATTAAATGTTGAGTGCCCTAATGCTGAGGCTGTTTTTTGTAGGAAAACAATGGAGTGCAGAAGTGCTCCAGTTCACCTTCAGACCTCTCTGGGCACTGCAGGGGTTTTTGCTTTATGAGAGGATTTGCACTTTCTGCTTGTTAACCCCCTTCCTCCCGTGGCTCTTGCATTTCTTCCATAGACCTTTTGCCAACCCCATAGCTTCACATGTGAGAGGTTCTGCACTACCCTTAGGTTGGACAAGGTCTGTCGATGGTCAGAGCACCATCTTGTCACTTCCAACTGGCATCATCTGCCTAAGGATCCAGCCAAAAACCCAGGTGTTACCATGTCATGTCTGTCTCAGGCTCTTGATAGGCTCACATCTCTCTCTGAGATGAGGTTTTGCTCATATAATTCTTAGAAAGGTTTCAAAGAGCTCGACACAATCCTGATTCTTCTTCAAAATCTATTACAAGACAGGGTATGTCATGCTTTCTGTAATCTCTCTGGTTAGAGGATGCTCCTCATGACTTCCTACCTGCTGGTCTCCCAAGAAAGAGAAGGATAAGCCAGTGGCAGCCAAAGTTGGCAGCCTGGGTTAGTAAATTCTGGTGGCACTCACTCTGTGGCCACAACAAGTGGAGTACTGGCTTGTCCTCTGTGGGAGGGAGAGGAGAATCCTGAAAGAAGCCCTGGAAAACACTTCAGCTTTTAAAGGATGGATTCATCTCTCTTCTTTGAGCAGTTACCAGGCACTGAGTGGACCCTCAGCAGGTTTGCTGATGGCACCAAGCTGTGTGGGGCAGCTGACAGGCTGGAGGGAAGGGATGGCATCCAGAGGGACCTGGACAGGCTGGAGAGGTGGCCCCATGGCAACCTCATAGAGTTCAACAAAACCAAGTGCAAGGTCCTGCACCTGGGTCAGGGCAATCCCAAACACCTATACAGGCTGGGAAGTGACTGCCTTGAGGGGACTTGGGGTGCTGGGGGATGAGAAGTTCAACATGAGCCATCAGGGTGCACTTGGCAGCCCAGAAAGCCCAGGGGGAGAAGTGTGGGCAGCAGCAGGGCCAGGGAGGGGATTCTCCCCCTCTGCTCTGCTCTCCTGAGACCCCACCTGGAGTCCTGCATCCAGTTCTGGGGCCACTTTCACAGGAGGGACGTGGAGGTGCTGAGTGTGTCCAGAGAAGGGCCACGGGGATGCTCAGAGGGCTGCAGCACCTCTGCTGTGACCACAGACTGAGAGAGTTGGGGTTGTTCAGTCTGGAGAGGAGAAGGCTCCAAGGAGACCTCATTGTGGCCTTCAAGTGTCTGAAGGATATCTCTCTGTGAAGGATAACAAAAAGTCCTTCTACAGATACATCAACAGCAAAAGGAGGGGCAAGGAGAACCTCCATTCTTTACTGGACATGGGTGGGAATAGAGGTATCAAAGATGAAGAAAAGGCTGAGGTATTTAACACCAGTCAAATGATTTGTTGATAATTGATGACCAGTCATTTATCTTCTGTTACTGATAGGAGAAAATAAATCCTCAGATGAATCACGAGCAGGAATCAAAATTTGGAAATTTGCTGCCAGCAAACTGTGTCCTGAGAGCTGTCCTTGCCATGTTGTTCTGCTGATCTGACCTGATTGCTGAGCTGCTCTTGTGTCTTGCAGGATGGGATAAGCATTCCTATGGGTACCATGGTGATGATGGGCACTCCTTCTGTTCCTCGGGGACAGGACAGCCCTATGGCCCCACCTTCACCACTGGAGATGTGATTGGCTGCTGTGTCAACCTGATCAACAATACCTGCTTTTACACAAAAAATGGCCACAGTTTAGGTAAGTGAAGAAAGATGTTTTCAGCAGGGGGATGCTCCTGCCCTGCTCTCACTGCTGTTTAATACTTCACATGTGTTGTAACTCTTGTTCTACATTTTTGGGTCAGATTTAAGAAAAAGGAGAGAAAAAGAGCACTAAGCAGCAGTCAGGAGATAGAAATTGGCTCCAAGACTTAAATACTTCCAGCATGGAAAGTGGTTTCTCTGCTGCTCAGTCTGTTAGTATTTCATCCCTGACTCCTGCTCCTTCCCTCTGCTGCTGCACAGCCTGTGGGAGGTGAGATACTGTGGCTGATGGTTGGGTGGGCAACAGGGAAATAGAGAATTAGGAAGTTTAGTCAGTTTATTCATCACCTAACTGCAACGACACTGTACCAGTTTCTTTTCACTTTTTGAAGTGACTTCTCCATCTGTGAGCCTTGGTCCAGGTATTCCAAAGGATAGACACTCATTTAGTGTACAAAGTCTCATTTAAGCTCCGTCCTGTAATTTGGTTCATTCCAAAGTTTATTTATGTATTTTTATTTATGTAGCTCCCTGAAAAGGCTTCAAAAAATTTGTCCAATGGAGTCTATCACAGGTATTTTCCAGGCATTCAGCATATCTGGTTTGTCTAAAATAGAAAGTCATGGCCATTTTCACCTAAAATATTTTTCCCTTGGATGATGCATTCTCCATTCCAGATAAATTCTTGTCAATATTTTTTTGGTCCTCTAACACATGGGTCTTCTCACCCTTTGTGCTGGAACTCATTTGGTTGGTAGGGCCAGGCACTCCTTTGCTTTGCTTCTCCTTGCTCTGTCAATTCTACTTTGCTGAAATCAAGATAAAGCAGCTGGTAGAAAAATTCCCCACTCAGAACATTTATCAGAACAGGAGTAATTTTGAGTTATGGTTGGGCTGAGGGAAGGAGTGGGACTGAAGGGCAGTGTGTGTCTGGAGAGCACACAATTGCTGGTGAGCTCTTGGGGAACAATACTGAGCTGCCTCACACAAGAAAGAGATGGATTTACTGGAGAGAGCCCAGTGAAGGGCCTTTAAGATGGTCAAGGGACTGGAGCATCATCATCAGTGTGTTTAAATACCTGCAGGGAGGCTGCAGAGGGGACTGGGCCAGGCTCAGGCACTGACTTGGCATCAGGCATTAACACACCCAGGACCAGCACCACAAGGGATGGGCACAACCTGAAACACAGGGCTGGCAGCAGCTGGAATCCAGGAGGTTTCCTCTGAACATCAGGACACTTTGTCACTGTGGGGATGGCCCAGAGAGGTTTGTGGGGTTTCTATCTGTACCTGGGCACCCAGCTCTGGGTGAGGGGTTGGACCCAGTGACCTCCAGAGGTGCCTCCAAACCAGTCTGTGATTCTGTGTCAGCAGGATCCTGTGCTCCAGCTGTAGCAGAGATGCAGAACTGAGGTGCAGACTTTTCCCCCTCAAATCTCAAGGAGAATCCTTCCTCTGAAGCAGATGCTGAAAGGCCTTGGTGCTCCTCCAGACAGCACTTCTTTTGGAAAATTCTTTTCAGTTTTCCTCTAATTGTATACCCAGCATTGGTTGGATTGTGAGAGGGTGATTGCCAGAATGAGGCCTGTGCCTTCTGGGGAGCATTCCAGGCTGAGTGTGTGCCTGGGCATTTAACAACTGGTCCTGGTGCTTTGCAGACACATCAAGAGGTCTTCAGCACTGAATGAAAAAAAATATTCTGTGAGCATCCTTTGAGACTTCTTTTTAACATTCTAGTTTTATCAATAGATACTCAAATCAGGGGAGCTGCTCAGAGCTGAGTGTCTGATCTGGCTTCTTTTTTAAAATTATAACTACTTATCAAACAGACCATGTGTGATGCTAGGGGACTCCTCGGGAAGACTTGTGGCTTTCTGCCTAGCAAGATCAGTCACTAGTAGAGATAGTGGGAATCATTTGTAGTCCCTAAGTATAGTTAACTTCCCAGATTTCTAGTAGCTGGATTATTCTAAACTTAAACTCATAATCTGTGGACATTGCCCTTGTCAGTCCTGTACTGGGAGGAAGGACAGAGGTATGGCAGTGGCTGGTGTAGAGCAGGTGCTGTTGCTTAGGAATGAGACAGGTTCACCATACACTGCTACTAAGGTGATGAAATAGCTAAAAAGATTTCACCAGATCTCTCATTTTAGCTGCTGTTCTTGATTTTAGTGTGTATTTACACACAAGTAGTGTCTTGTTTTGTACTGTGCCCCTCTGCTGCTTTCCTTTGAGTGAGCACTTTTCTAGCTTCACCATGTTTTAGCCTGGCAGTGCTGTTATATTTTGTCCTAATGAAAGTGTAGTGGTCAGGAAGAAGCCAGGCCTTCTGTTTAATTAATATCAGTTTGTTAATTTGAAATTTAACTCTTCAATGACCAGGAGTCAGCAGAGAAGAAGGGGTATTGGTTGAAAGGTTGTCCCTCTGTCCATCCTCTGTTCTGTTCCTAGGGCCATGTTGTGCCTGGATGTCTGGGCAGATGAAGCAAACCAGGAGCACTCTTCAGGAACTCCAGGGTTGCATTTTGTCATTCCCACCCTCCTGATTCTTTGCCTTGCGTCTTACTCAGAGATTTGTTTTGTTTGGGACATTTGGAGAGCTTTACAGAAATGAAGTTACCTGCTCTTCCTCTCTTAATTTTTAGTGCTTCTTTTCCTTCAAATATTTTTTTTTGGAGTGGAGAACTTGTGTTGTCTAATGTGACATGAAATGAGCACCCTATCAATAAGCACAGCCTGTGGGGAGAAACAGGAAAGGAAGGGAATTAAATTACACCATGCTTAGGGAAGAGCTGTAGATGATCACCACTGCTGTCTCCTGGGCATCCTTCTCTTGAGCTCTTCAGATGTATGGTACAAGACATGAAATATAGAGAAAATTACAGGCAAGAGACTCTCCTGAGTGTTGACACCTGGCTCAGTGGTGTAGCAGCTCCTCCCTCAGCTGTAGTGGTGTAGTGGTTGTGCTCAGAGAGGAAGGATGGATGGTGTGCTTAGAAGAGAGTGCTGGAAATAGGAGGGAGTTGCAGGCTGAGCTGATAACCCCAGAAGTGCTGCAACATTCTCCTGGCTTTTCCAAAATCAGAATGAAAACCTCAGCCAGGAAGACTCCTGTCAAGGGCCACTAGTGTCTGTTTATGACACTGATACAGGAACACAACCTTCAAGAGTTGGCTGGTGAGCCCCGGAGGAGCACAGGTCCCCATAGCTTCTCACCAGCACTGCACAGGGAGGTGGCAGAGAGGGGGTGAGCAGCAGAAACAATGATTTATCTGAGTGCTTTCTGACATTGTACAAGCATCGCCATGAAGATCTCCAACACTTCTTGATACTTATACCATCCTGAGAGTCTCATTTTTGTGTTGTCTAAACCTGAGGTTTACCAGGAAGGGCATGAATGGGCTTTCCTTGGATGTTCCCTGACACAAACCGCTGAAGCTGTGCATCTCTCCTCTTAGGAATTTAGGTCATTGTGTAATCCTGTTGCAGATACAAAAAATATTCATGAGTCTAATCAGCCCCTTCAGCCCCTTTGTGCTGGCAGTCAGCCTGACAGCAGGGCTGCAGGGCCCTGCCTCCCAGCATTGGAATTTGTCTCACTTTTAATGGAATTACTGTGGCTTTCCCTAAAGAGTATATTCTCTCTTCACAAATTCACCCTCTTTTTTTCATCTGTTAATTAGACACCTCCCCCTCCCCCTCAATTCCCTTGCAATTTCTCTCTCTCTCCTTAACTATGATCTTTCATTCTCTTCATACTCTTCCATTTCATTAGATCCATTAGGAGCACTGTGTAACAACTCTTTTCTTGGCCATCACAAATTCTGGATGTTCTGAATTAACAGAGCTAAGTGTTGAGCTTTGTTTGAGACGTTACATGAACACTTTCATGTTTTTCAGGGTATGTAGTCTTAATTCTCTGTTCTGGAAAATGTCTTCTGAATGGCTGCTGATGAATGCTTTTGACCAGTTCTGAGCAGAGTCCTGGCAGTCAAAAATATGATGAGATGTGACTAGAAGTGTGCTGAGGGTGGACTACAAGACAAAGAGAGAAAAGTATGAGAAGTGCTAGAGCTCCAGGTATTAAGCAGAGAGTCTTGGACACAGAAGGTGATGAGGGAATGTGAGTCCTGTAGGTCTCTGGGATCATAGAATGGTTTGGGTTGGAAGGGAAATTAAAGCTCCTCCAGTCCCCTGCATGGGCAGGGACACCTCCCACCATCCCAGGTTGCTCCAAGCCCCATCCAGCCTGGACTTGGACACTGCCAGGGATGGGGCAGCCACAGCTTCTCTGAGAAACCTGTGCCAGTGTCTCACCATCCTCAAATTAAAGAATCTCTCCCTAAGGAATGACTTTGCTGAGGTACTAATGTAGGAGTGTCACACAGTGACAGCAGGTGAAGGTAAATGGAGCAGTAGGGCTATAAAAAGAGAGTCCAGCCCTCTGAAGACTTGTCACAGAAAACTTCCTCTAGTCTGAGTTCTACTGCAGGCACTTGGACAGACTGAGTTAACCTGTAAAGTAAAATACCCTTTCTCAACCAGAGTTAATGAGGAAATCTATGTGTCATAGAGATCTGCACATGTTCATCCCAGCTTTGCCCAAGTTAACAGGTTTGTCCTCAAACCAACTTTCATAGAATCATTAAAGGAGAAGACCCAGGATGGTCAAGTTCAACCATCAACCCAACCCCATCATGCCAACCAAACCATGTCCAGAAGTGCCACCTCCGCACGTTTAACACCTCCAGGGATGCCCTGGATGCCCTGTTCTACTTGACCACTCTCTCAGTAAAGAAATTTTTCCTAATATCCAGTCTGAACCTCCCCTAATGCAACTTGAGGCTCCTTGTCCTATTGCTGATTACTGAGAGAAGAGACCAACACCCACCTCAATGCAATCTCCTTCCAGGGAGTTGTAGAGAGTGAGTAGGTCTCCTCTCAGCCTTCTCTTCTCCAGACTGAATACCCCCAGGTTTTTTTTCACCACTTCTCATAAGACTCATGCTTTAGACCTTTCCCAAGCTTTGTTGCCCTTCTCTGGACACACTCCAGCCCTTCAATGTCTTCCTTGTCACGAAGAACCAGAAGTGACCCCCGGATTTGAGGTGTGCAGGAAGCATCTGAACAATCCCTAAAGAACCCAGGTTCCCTCTACCTCTCTTCATCTTGTTGGCCTCTGTTGGGCTCAGTCCATTTGTGCTCTGGTGTTCTATATTGGAGAGCTCAAGAATGAACATCATGCTCCAAAATTTGGACTCACAGGTGTTGAGGGGAAGGGAGCAAGCTCTTCCTTCAGCTTTCAGTCTTACTGATAAAACCCAGCTCACTTATTTACCTCCAGCTCTTACTGCCACAGCCCAGGACGTGGTTGACCTTTGCTGCAAGGATGTGCTGCTGGCTCCTGCTCCTCTTCTTGCCCAGCAGGCTCCCTGCCTCCTGTCCTGCAGTTCTGCTTTCCTTCATCCAGCCCCAGGCTGTCCTGTTTTCTGGGAATATTACAGCCTTGTAGGAGGGTGCTTTCAGCTGCTTTTGTTGAAATTCACGAGGTTTGGGCTTGGTAATTTCTCCAGCATGTTGGAGAAATTCTGAATAGCACTATGCCTCCAGTGCATTGTCCATTTGGTAACATCTGTGAACCTGCTGGGAGTGCACACTGTCCCATCCTCCAGCTCACTGATAGAGACACTCAACTTTTGGCCCTTCCATCAGTCCCTGAGGGACCACACTTGGTCTTGGAGCTGCTGATCACAACTCTCCAATCCTGACAGTCCTTCCAATTGTCCACCCATCCCGGGAGCACTCAGCTTCCTCTGGTCCCCACATGCTGGGTCCATCTCCCAGCAGCACAGCTGTCTGGGTGGCTGGGGGAAGCCACTTTGAACGAGGTAGAGTTGGGTTGTTAATGGTTGGACTTGATCTTAAAGGTTTTTTCCAACCAGAACAATTCTGTGATGCCAGGGGGCAGAGGGAGACTCCAGCAGCAGACTCAGGGGGGTTGCTGTGAGGGTAGAAAGAAGCTTTAATCCAGCAAAACAAATGCAAAGTTAAAAACAGGTTTGAGGGAGGAATGGGATTTGGGCAAAGTGCTGAGGTGACAGAAATGCTAACTCAGCATTTTTCTAGCCAGTTTTTTAACGTTGCTTCTATACACAATTTCTGGTCAGATTGTGGAGAGGGAACCCAGCAGACAAGCTCCAGACGACCATGATGTTAATGAGACTGTATAGGCTGTTTGCCAGGATGTTAACAAAACCTTATGGGCTTTGTTTAGTAAAATATTCAGGATTTCTTTCCATGCATTTAGTTTTGAATCTGTCCTGTTTCAGGTAGTAATTGCTTGTTTCCTACGTTAACTTGGTTTAAATTACCACTTCAGGGTGATTAATTAGCATTTCAGGCTGGTAAGATGCCATTGCAGCTCTTGATTCAAACAGTCCTCACATTAAAAACACAACAAGGTGCTCTTGCTCCTGCGTACCCATCAGGGACTGCTGCAGGGCTGAGAGGTGAAACGTGTGCCAAACTGGTCATACTGGTGCCGAGACTTTCCTGCTGGTGGGGTCAGAAAGTGTAGTTGAGGATGAAGCCATTCCTGGCACAGTCTGTCTTGGGTGCCCCTGGCTGCAGCTTGGTCCTGTTGCAAAGCCTTGAATGTTCATTCCTGTCTCTCCAGCTAGGGACAGCCTAAACCAAAGCAGTGTTATACTAAAACTCTGTTTCTTTGGAAAGGTTTTTCATGAAAACCAAGTCCTTTATTATGAAAAAGGGAGAAGCAAAGAAAAGAGGAGATGCATTTTAAAAATTCAGGTTTGGGGGAAATGTCTGAAACATTTAAATGTTTCCCTGAACCTTTCTCCAGATGCAAAACCTTGCAGAGGAAGGAGCTGGGGAGGGAGGTGACTTCTAAGTATGACAGGTGGGGAAATGCAGGATCTGAGCTGGGATTTATTGCAATGTGGTAACTCTGTGTGGGATGTTAAGGATATAGTCAAGCAAGGAAAAAAATCCTTTGTCTTTTTAATTCTACTCTTTTTCCCCCTACAGGTATAGCCTTTACAGACCTCCCTGTAAGTACACCTATTTTCAGTATTTTAACTAAGGATGCAAACAGAAGGGAGGGGGAAGAGTGTGGGGTGTTTTTTTTTTAATGTTTGATGCCTTGATAAACAAAACGTTAACACACTACTGAGTGATGGGGATGCTCCTTTTTCTGAAACTTTGTAATCCTGTGGCTGGGTTTGTGGGCTACTCACATGCCTCCTCTCATCACTCATCACCTCTAAGAACATGTTGCTCCTTCTGGGATTAAGGCAAGGATTCAGACTTTAATACAGGTCACTGTCTTGCTAATGCATCTTTGACTCAGAGAGTCACAGAATCATGGAATACAGTCATAGAATCTACAGAGTTGGAAAGGACCAACTCCTGTCCCTGTGTAGGGCATGCTCAGAATCACCCCATGTGCCTCAAGACATCATCCAAACACTTCTGGAACTCAGGAAGTTTGGTGCTGTGAGCACTGGCACTGAGCAGCCTCTCATGTCCATCAGCAATGATGCTGTCCTCTGCTTCCTCCTGCCGTGTCCTTGCAGCCCTGATGGATTTGTCCCTGTTCCACAGAGTGGTTAGAGAAGGGTGTTTCTGAGAACACAGGTCAGGCTTAGCTCATTGCACAAGTTTTTCACAACTCTCCACCCATGAGGAGTACCCAGCTGGTGGAATTGCTGGAGCAAGGTGTTTGGCAGCCTTGTGGGGTTGATGCTCTGCTTCACTAGTCCTCATACTCTTGGGTTACTTTGGAGTGCAGTGACACCACCTGGGTTACACCAGGCTATAACTTCTAGTCAGGTCTTACAAAAGCACAACCTGCACAGCAGCTCGTGAACAAAACACTGATTGCTCTTCTTCAGCCCCAAGTGCTCCTGAACAAGGAGCCTGTGTTTTGGAGGAGATGAAACCAGATCAGGCAGCCTCCAGCACACCCACTGCCTCTGTTCCCTTCATACACAGAACTTCTTTTCCCTGAGGTCTCACTCCTGTCTTCTTACTTAATAACCCCAAATTAATTTCTCCTGAGGAATTTCTTCATTTCCGTAACTTGTTTAGGCCTCCAAAGTGATTGATTTTCTTGGCTGACATCCATGGTGTGTAGAAGAAAGCTTGGTTTTCTTTGTTTTGTACCTCCTGCCAAAAAATGATTTTGTTCCTCTGATTTTTGTGTTGTGTGAAATGACTTGCAGTCCCTGCTCACCTTCCCACTGGGATTTCTGGCATTACAGATCTCTCCCATACCTCAGTGTCTGTGCTGAAGGATGTTCCCGTTCTTTAACTTGCCTTTTTACATCAGCTGTCAGTACAGCTTTGGTTTTTTTATTCCCTGGCTCTTGGTAACATTGCAGTGTATTCTAAACCAGAAGCCCTCTTTGTGTGGGTTTTTTCATAGAAATTTATTCACTTGGTCCAAGTGCAGTTTAGAAAAGTAAAAGAATATTCATCCTGCTCTTGATCATCCTGGCAGGTCCTCATGCTGGTTTGGCTGTGTGCCCCATGCAGGGATGTTGTTTTAGAGTTAAACCAGAGGAAGACCCACTCAGGTGTCTTTTGGGATCAGCAGCTGGCATGCCTTGTTTTATGCAGAGTTTCTGATGGATGCATGGTATCTCTGTGCCTTTTACCAGTCGGAATGCTGGAGATCTTTTCCATGGAAATCTCCTTCTGGCCTCCACAGCAATACTGAATCAATAATGCTGTGTTTTTGGGCCAGGAAGGAAAACAGTGGATGCCCTATAAGCCTCCTACCTTTGAGAATTATCCTCCATGAGATAATTCCTCTTTAAAAACAGGATGAGAGAAGCATGGCTGGGTCACTTCCCTCCCCCCTCAGCTGCAGATGTGAGCAGGGACAGGAGAGCTCTGTCTCTGTGGATTTTGGACATTTCTCTCCATCTGCTAATGGCTCAGCTGCTGTGTTGGCAGCTTCATCCTAAGAATGCCCACAACCAACTTCCATTTTTGCCATCCTCCTTTTCCATCATCTTTCCCATGAATTATTGCCTTCTCCCCTCCCCCCTTGCAGATGCCTGTATGTTCCATGTCTTTTTCTGGATCTTTTTGCTCCTTCAGTCCATGGCTTCTTGGCTGTTAATCCAAGCACTTGATGTTGGTGCCTTTTTCCAAAGCAGAAGATGATCAGCCCAAGAGAGGCTTTTGGTTTAAATACAGCAGCTGTTGTCAGAGGTTGTAGGAGTCTACCAGAAGTAGGGAATTTGAAGCTGATATAACTTGATGGGGGTATTTTTCATTTATTACAGCACTGTGATAGAGAGTTGGCGTTTCAGTGAGATGACACAAGGGATCAACTTAACCCTTCAAAACATTGCCACCCTAGAGACTGAAATGCTTCTTACTGCCAAATCCCCCTTTCAGAGGCAATACTAGGAGGTTGGATTGGATATTTTCAGTTGAAAACCACATTATAATGTGATAATTCTCACACCCAGAGAAGCAGATTTACTTCAGTTCCCTCTAGAGTGGTGTCATTTGTATGAATATACAGGGGTGGAAAAAAAAAGTCATCTTGGCTTACCAGAGGTTAAAGTTAATGCAAAAGTAACAGCTTGCAAATAGAAGTCATTGTCCCACAGGGGAAGTTTTCCCCCCTTTTCCCCCAATTTAAGTCAATGTTTAGGCCTAGCTCTCTTACTTACACAATCCCATCTCAGGCTTCTCCTGCCTGGGAGTTTGCTGACACAATAGGGAATGTAAAAAAGCAGAATGTGGAAGAGCCCCGGGGTGGGACTGCAGGGATGCAAAGGGACAAGGAGGTTAAAAACCAAGTCAAGATGGATTTAAGGGTTGTGAACAACTGGCCACCAACATCTGAATCAAGAGGTGGTCCAGAAGTCAAAGGAAAAGTGTTCCTGAAGAACTTGGCAGGAGAAGCATCCTCATGGGGTGATGTGTCCCTGTGCCTGGCAGGGTGGTGGAGGCAGATACAGTTCCTGACAGTCACTAAACAGAGACAACACATCCCACATGTGAAAAATGGAATTTTAACTCAGAGATGATATGAGACAATTTAGCCAGTTTCCCCTCGAAGATACCCAAAAGTGACTGAAAAATACATTTTGGGTTGTGGTTTTTTTTTTAACTTCTAATTTTCAGGTAGTTTGGGAGTCTGAGTCCTGATTTTGGAAGTCCTTGAGTTCATAATACTAAAAAGTTAAGTTAATAAAAAAGTATAAAGCATGGACTGTGGAAAAAGCCTGATCCCTCATTAGAGATATTTTCTTGTCAGCTAAGGTTGAAAAAGAGGAGAGACTGACTCCAAATACAGTGTTGGCCTCTGGTAGCTCCTCCATCATGCTGTGTGTGACACCTCTAACCCAGCAATGCCCTTGGGTGAGCACAGGACAGGAGGTGTGAGATGCAGCAGTCACCCTGAGTTCTAATTTCAGTTTTCAGCTTGTAGTCCAAGATTCATTTTTTCCTTTGTTTTTTTCTTTATGGAAATTAGATAATTTCAAAGGTAGAGCAGGTTAGTCAGGATCTCTTATCTGGCTGAGTTTTGAGAACCTCTGAGGACAGAGTTGTTGCAGTCTCTCTGGGAACCTGTTCCAGTCTCTAGTCATTCTCAGAAGGAAGAATTTTTTCCTTATGCCCCACCAGCATTTCCCTGCAGCTTGTGCCCATTGCCCTTTCACTGAGGGCCACACATCTTCATCTTTTTTATCACCTGAAAGACTTGCAGTTAGGTTTTCCTTTTTTTCTCCTCCAAACTCCTTTCTTCAGCCTCTCCTTGCATGCCCTCTGACCATCTTAGCAGAGCTCAGCAGGATCCTGTTCCTGGCTCTGTTTTGTCCTGGGGCTGTGGCCATGGGGGAGCTGGACAGAGGAAGTGCTGTAGATGTAGCCATGCCAGGGAAAGCAGAGAGGAGGAATTGCTTCCCATGATATGCCAGCTCCATTTTTGCTGATGTGATTAGGATTCTGCTGAGTTCCACCTCTTAAGGATCTTAATCCCTTTAGTAAAATGTAAAATCCACGACTCCACTATGTCTTAAGGGGAAGTCAATGACATTGCCAGAGCCTGAGGTCTCCACAGTAGTGAAGAAAGCTCTTAAAAAAAGTGATCCAGTGTGAGCACAAGGCACCCCTGGACTGTTTCCCATACAAATTCTTCTCCCCACATTTAAGTGATCTCAGGGATTCAGTTGGTATCCAAAAGCTTATTCTTAAAACAGCTTTGAATTCAGAGGACTCCTAGGTAGACTTTGGGCCACCTGTTTTCAGTTAGATCACCCCTTTTGGAAGCTGAATTTTAGAGGTATTTTCACAGTGGTAGCCTTTTCCCTTTCCCCATGCCTTGGTGGCAGGTCAGATTTGTCGTTTGGATCCGTTTCTTAAAATGAATTTCTCTATCAGTAATGGAATTTCTGGTGTGGATGGCTTGCTTCAGAGCTCATATACCATCTGCTCCCTTGTATTCAGAGATGTATTCTGACAGCAGCTTCCAAAGAGTACAAGAGTTCATTTGAAACATTGGAGAACACATAGATCTGTTGATTGAGATGATGCCCCTTTCCTTAATTAGTATTTTTGGCAGAAATTGCAGAAAACTAAGGCAGAGAGTGGATAGACAGCAGTGGTGGCATTGGTCACAGACTCAAGGGGACTGATCCCATTTCTCTGGTGTTTTATAATAACTTTTAGTAACTGCACAATATGTTATGGGGTTCCTTCAGATGTACCTCAAGGGCTGCTGCCCTTTATGCTTCAATTTCACGTTTCAATTTAAAGAGCAGCTCTTCTGTCTGACCAAACCCTGCAGCTGGAAGCAGAAAGACAAGGCTGGGTTTATTATAAGTTTGTTTTGTTGTTTTTTTTTCTTCCCAGTCAAACCTTTACCCCACAGTGGGTCTTCAGACTCCAGGAGAGATAGTTGATGCCAACTTCGGGCAGCAGCCGTTTGTGTTTGACATTGAGGACTACATGAGGGAGTGGAGGTTGAAGATTCAGAGCACCATCAAGAGGTTCCCCATAGGAGACAGACTGGGCGAGTGGCAAGCCATGCTCCAGAAGTAAGTCACTGTCCTGATGTTTAGCTTCTTGTATGCTGTTAGACTTTAAAATACTTTTTTAAAAATGCTCATTTGTGCCTTCTCTTGGCAAAAATTGCCAGTCAGGACTCAGAAGTAGGACCCTGAGGGCTCAGCAAGCTGAGCTTGGTCACTGAAATTGCAACTTCTGCCATGCTGATTTTCTTTCCTCCGGTGTGATTCCCCTGTTTTACCACTGCCTCTTTGCATTTTCTGTTTTTCCAGCATGGTTTCATCGTATTTGGTTCACCATGGGTACTGCTCGACAGCCACTGCCTTTGCCAGAGTCACAGATACCACAATCCAGGAAGAACAGACCTCAATAAAGAACAGGCAAAGTAAGTCCTTTGGGTCGAGTTGTCCCCAAAGTGGGGCATGCTGGCCATGACCTTCTTCCACAACAGCACAAAGCTCTCCATGAGACTGCAGATTCCATGTTGCTGCCTGGGGGTCAGTAGAGCTGAGGGACAACTGCTTGGGGCACTTTTCCTCATCATCACTGTGTCCCCCTCACCTTCTGTTGTCTATGCCTGAAAAACTGCCCTGTTCTTCCCTTTGCCTTCCCTACAACATGGCCTGCATGTGTTGAAGGAGAGGAAGTTTTCTGATCAGCTTGGGTCATTTTCTGCAGTCTCGTTGCAACTTAATAGCTGGATCCTGGAAGAGATGGATGAGGTGGGGCTCAGCTTTTGACCCATCAAATGAGACATGGTATCCAGGGCAGAAGATGCCTTCTTGGGGGCAGTGGTTACCTCCAAGACTGGTTACCTTGGGCTTTCCCTGCTGGGAGCTCTCTGTGTCCCAGCATCCCTCTGGATGTGGTTCCTGTTGCAGCAGGGGCAGTTTTATTTGCTTGATCCCAGGGACACAGCAGCCTGTTCTGACTGCAGCTCCCAACGTCAGTGAGTCTTCCAGTCCCTGTGCTATGTTTGGTCTTCAGATAATTTTTTTGCCTGCTGAAGTTCTTGCAGATTCACAGCCAATGTGTTCAGCTTGCACTAAGGGAAGAATTTGTATTCTGTGTCTGGTTTGGTTACTGCAGTTTCCTGCAAGGTGCTTTATCTCTTAGGTGGTCAGGCTGGGAGTGCTTCCAGTTCCTGCAGAATAAGGCTCTGTGCAGTTTTCTCCTTCTGTATCTCTTTTTTTAGCTTTTCTATTCACAGGCTCAGCCTGCAGAGTCCCAGAACACCAGTGTGTTTTCTGCATTCTCCTGGCTGTTGAATACAGGCTACATCCCATTCTGTGCATTTCTCTTCCCTTTGTGAACTGTTTCTCATGTGACTGTCACATACCAGGAGCACCATGCCCCTTTGTGGCTCACTCTCCATACATTTCAGATGCTTAGCCAGCACTCAGGTTCAGCTGGGGACTCTGCTTAGTATCCAAAATAACTCCCAGTTGCTTGTTACTGCTGATGGGCTTGGAGTTTTCCAGGTCATGTTGTCCCCAGCCTGGTCCTGCTGGGCTGGGTTTGTTGGTTCAGTCTCAGAGGAGGCATGGGGGACAGGGTGGTCCCACTTGTCTGGGGTCAGGTGACAAGGCAGATGAAGGGAAGGAGTGTAGAGTCCTGCAGCTGGGGCTGATATAAAAGGTGTGAGGAAACCAGAGATGGTAAAACAAAAAGAGGGGGAAATATGAAAGGCAGTGACATCCGTGGGAGTTGCCAAACAAGGAGCAACATGAAAAGCAGCAAGACATGAAAATGGATGCACCAATAAGGAGAAGAAACAGAGTGAAATGAAGGGGACTGCAGCAGATGATGGTGTGAGAGCCAGGATGGTTGTAGCTTTCAGCAAGCACATAGACACTGAGAGGTGGGAGCCAAGAGAAGTGGTTGGGGATTGTTCCTGGGGGTTGCTCATCAGGATCTCCAGGCTGGGTGTTCAGCTGCTCCTCTCTTGCAGAACTCACAGTCTGCTGCTGGAGCCTCTGGTTGCAAAGCACCTCACAGATGATTCAAAACCTCCTCTCTGTTGTTTGTAAGGAGTCCTGGAAAAACAGAGAGGGAAATGCAATGCTTTTTGTAGAGTTAGTTTGTAGTTTTATGTACACTTAGAAAAAAACAAAACATGAAGCTCTGTAATCAGAAGCCCTGAGTGTCCAGGGGTGAAGGACTGTACCTGAGACATGAACACCCAGGGTGCTGGATGATGGAAGCTTCTTCCTTCTATCTTTGCACCTGCCAGAGGTATACAGCTGGTTGAGGTGTTTCTAGCTCAGGAACAGCTGATTCTTGGGGGTGGCTGATAGGTGCCACCACCTCCTTGCAAGCCAACCTCGAGTTACTTCTCTGGAAGTACCTTGTCATGTGGGATGTGCAGGAACCACTATAATTACTTCCACTTAGAGGTAGAGATATTGGGGAAAGAGTCCTGTGCTGGGGTTTAATCCTCCAGACCTTTTAGGAACACTTTACTTACCTGATGCTCAGCCATACATACTCTTTTCAGGCATCAACAAACCAGAGGAAGTAATGTGGGGGTGACCTAGGGGCTTCCTCTCAGATGGTCATTTCCCCATCATTCTCTTTGTACCTGTCCATGTGTCCTGCTTGCTTTTCCATTCCTGCATAGCTCTGTGACTAAAAGACTCAGGTCCCAGAGCACCCCCCTCATCCTGCAGATCCTTCTGCTCTTGGTGTTTCTCAGCTCCTGACAGGTTCTCCCTCATTTTCAAAGGCTTTTTCTCACCCATAAGAAACAAAATGTGGTCCCCCCTAGTCCTCCCTAGCTTTTGTGCAAGGTAGTAGTGTGTGAGACAATCCTGTGGCCATTCTTGCCGGCCAGTCCTGTGTGCCAATAGTTCTCCTTTTGCTTTCAGGAATACAGAAGCTAGTATTAGCAGGCAGAGTGGGAGAGGCTATAGAAGCCACCCAGCAGCTCTACCCTGGCCTCCTAGAACATAACCCCAACCTGCTCTTCATGTTAAAGTAAGTATGAATAGCTTTCTACTCCCTGATGCTGAAATATGTAGATGAAGGAGAGAAGGAAAAGGCTGTCCAGCCCTCCAGTCCATCTGCATGCCTTGGTCTAAGTTCAAACTGGTTGAGATCCCTTTGGGAACAGGTGGGAGAGGACATAGGATTTACTCCTGTGCACATTCCTTGGAGCAATGGAGACATAGCCCTTTGGTTGCTGCTCAGCACCAGTACAGCTTTGCCTCAGGAGGTGGGGCAGAGGTGTGTCATCCCAGCCCCATCAGTTGTGTAAGGACAGTTCCCAGTAAAGCTAGATGGGGAGGTGTCCTTGCTGTCACTGTCTATATTGGATTTTTTACTCTTCCTCATCTATTTTCCCTTGGCCACCAGGTTGTTGGAGTAGTGGGGGAGCTATGACACCTGGCAGATTTAGTATCTTCTCCCTGAAAACAAACCCTGTACTTCAGTTTTGGGCTAACCTGCAGGGACTGTGGAGACAAAAGTGTGCTGTAAAGGAAGTTTCTTCTTAGTGCAGTGGAAAGAAGCTTTTTTTGGGAATGTCTCAACATTCATTAGCCTCAAAGTTGCACTTTCTGGGCCAGGTTGTGGAGAGACAACACTCTCCCAGTGTTGTCAGAGCATTCACAGTACAAAGGTACCAGGACTCTGAAATGTCTTTTTCAAACCAAAGAGTTGTTGTGATAAAGAGTTATCTCTCTTTGTGTTGTCACGATAAAAAGAGAGATAAATTCCTTAGATATAAAACCAGTTTGGGATCAGGTGCTGAATTTGGGTGTATCACCATCCCTTCTGGAGGAACAGCCACGCCAGGTCACATCCAACCAAGATCCTGTGCTTGCTGCTGGTTGCCCAGGGAAGACTCTCTGAGGCAGGCAAGCCTACACTGGGGTTTTCCCAAGGTATTATGGAATAAATAGCTCTGATTTGCAATTGTCTTGGTATTAAACAGCCCCTGAGAGTTCAGTCAGTCATTTCTGAATCCGTGGTAATGCCCAAAAACGTCTGCTTGAAAGCAAAGACATTTCACTCTTCTGCAGTTTTTCGGACTTCTGCAGTCAGTCAGGAAGGAAAGGTCCCTGCAGAGCATCCTGGCTGTCACACCCCCTGTCCCCTCTCCCCTGCTCTGCCTCAGGTGCCGGCAGTTTGTGGAGATGGTGAATGGGACAGACAGTGAGGTCCTGTGCTTCAGTGCCCGCAGCCCCAGGTCCCAGGACAGCTACCCCGGCTCCCCCAGCTTGAGCCCCAGACATGGATCAAGCAACTCCCACATTCACAGTACTGGTAAGTGAGTTTTCTGTGTCTCCTGTCTGTCTCTTCTGTCCATCCTGTGAAGTGCTCCTTTTATTCCTGGTAGCCAGCTGACATGCTGCTGTCCTGGGTGTCTGTACTGTTACAAAATCAGTTCTCCTTTAGGTATTTTCCACAGACAGTTGTCTGCAGATTTTTTTTTTTTTTCAGAATAGAAGAGCTTTTGAGAGTGGCTTTCAGTCAGTGCTTCACTGACTGAGGAGGTCTGTAAAACAAATCCTATGTCCTGTGCCTTGGAGTCTGCAAAAGAATTGCTTTTCAGTTAGGACCCAACAAAAGATTTACTCTTCTGGCCATCTGATCAAGAGGTTAGGAGGATGCCTTGAGTGCGAGTTTCTCCTTCTCCCGTGGACTCTACTGTGCAAGCTTTAAACATGGGTAGTGGTTTCAAGCTGAAAGAGGGGAGATCTAGATGAGACATGAGAAGAAATTATTTCCTGTGAGGGTGGTGAGAACACTGGCCTAGGTCGCCCAGAGAATCATAGAGTCATAGAAAGCTAGTGGCTGGAAGGAACCCCAAAAACTCATGGAGTCCAAGCCCTGCCAGAGCAGGGTCACCTCCAGCAGTCACACAGGAACACATCCAGGGGGGCTTTGAGACTCCACAACCCCCCTGGGCAGCCTGGGCCAGGGCTCCCTCACCCTCACAGGGAAAAAATTCTTCCTGGTATTTATACAGAACTGCCCATGCTCCAGTTTATAACCATTGCCACTTGTCCTGTTGTTGGTCACCCCTGAGAAAAGCTTCACTCTGTCCTCCTGGCACTCACCCTTTACATATTTATAAACATTCATGAGCTCACCCCTCAGTCTCCTCCTCTCCAAGCTGCAGAGCCCCAGCTCCCTCAGCCTTTCCTCACCAGGAGATGTTCCACTCCCTTCAACATCTTGGTCCCTCTGCTCTGGACTCTCTCCAGCAGTTCCCTGTTCTTCAGGAACTGAGGGGCCCAGAACTGGACACAATATTCCAGATGTGGCCTCACCAGGGCAGAGCAGAAGAGGAGGAGAACCTCTCCTGACCTCCTGACCACCCCCTCCTAATGCCCCCCAGGTGCCATTGGCCTTCTTGGCCACCAGGACACATTGTTGGCTCGTGGCCATCCTTCCATCCACCAGCACCCCCAGCTCCCTTTCCCCTTTGCTGCTCTCCAACAGCTCAGTCCCCAGCTTGTCCTGGTACCTGGGGTTGTTCTTTCCCAGATGTCAGACTCTCCACTTGCCCTCCTTATAATTCATTCCATTTCTCCCTGCCCAACTCTCCAGCCTGTCCAGGTCCCTCTGGATGGCAGCACAGCCTCCTGGGGGGTTAGACACTCCTCCCAGCTTTGTGTCAGCAGCAAACTTGCTGACAGTGCACTCTGTTATCACATCCAGGTCATCAATAAATACACTGGGTGGTACTGGTCCCAGCACTGAGCTGACTCAGCCTAGTACTGAAGCTGCAGCTGCCCCATCCCTGGAAGTGTTCAAGGCCAGCTTGGATGCTTGGAGCAACTGGGGCTAATAGGAGGTTTCCCTACCCTTGGTGGTGGATTGGAACTGGATGTTTGTTTCCCTGTATTGTGTTGTGAGAAACCCTGGGTATGTTTCTCTGATCAGATAGTTAGAATGATCCCATCAATCCATAAAAGCTCTTGGGGATACCTGTTTTCAGCTGTACATAAAAATTCCCCTGCAATGGAAGGCAGCAGTTGTATCTATTTGTCTCCATACATGGGACACCATCTGCTGCAGATCTCTGTCAGACCTCATGCTTTCATAATAGTGATGATTTCATCAGTCATGTTTAAAGGTTAAGCAGAACTCTTGTGCAGAATCTATTGTCTTTGTCATTAAAATGCACAGAAGGGCCCTTTGTGTGAATCTTTCTGTTGTCATGATAAAAAGAGAGATAAATTCCCTAGATATAAAACCAGTTGTGGGATCAGCTGCTGAATTTGGGTGTATCACCATCCCTTCTGGAGGAACAGCCACATCAGGGCACAATTTCTAGCCCAGATCCTGTGCCTGCTGCTGGTTGCCCAGGGAAGACTCTGTGAGGAAGGTTTTTCCAAAATATCATGTGAGCCCTTAGTGATTTGCAATTGTCTTGGTATTAAACAGCCCCTGTGAGTTCAGTCAGTCATTTCTGAAGCCATGGTAATGAGCAAAGGTTTATGCCCTGTGTTGGTGAGCTCCTCAGCCTGAGGGGCACCTGTCTTGAGAGAGCAGATGAGATTTCAGGCCTGACTCTTCTCAGCAATGTCTGTTCTGAATGGGGAGGGTTAGGATTTTGAAGAGGACCGTTGTTATTTGCTGAGTGTTGTGGCAACAAGTGTCTGGCTAACCAGGGCCAGGTTGTGGAGAGCCTGAGTTTTCACCTGTGCTTCCGGAGTTTCCTGGATAGGGTATTTGTGACACATACTTGGATTTGTGAGAAGAGGATTTGCAAAACTCTTTACAGACCATGCTTTGTATTTCAACATTAATTTCTATGAGCTGTTTCTGCCCATCTCTCCTTTACAGACTGTTTTTAGAACTTCCTCAAGCTCAGATGTTGCTGGGGACAGTACCTGCCATATTAATTTATGTTTTCTCTAAACCTCATCAAACTCAAGAAAGATGAAGCATAACTTATGATCTGCAGTCTTACTTTGTTTTGTTTTCTTGCTAAATTGTTGACTTTGCAATAGAGTGATGATGTTGGTCTGGTCTCAGTTTTCCCTTTCTTCTTGACTTTCAGGAGCAGATAGTCCAACCTGTAGCAATGGAGTCATGTCCACAAAAAGCAAACAGGGTCACAGTAAATACCCAACACTGAGTTCGTCATCTTCATCTTCCTCCTCCTCCTCCCCCTCATCTGTGAACTATTCTGAATCCAATTCTACAGATTCTACCAAATCTCAGCAGCACAGTAGTACGAGTAACCAAGAAACCAGGTATTTTTTATTCCTTTGTAGATGCCTGAGGAGGGTGAGATGGTGGGAGAGGTCTCAATCTGAGGAGCCACAGGGACAGTTGTCCTGCTCTGCAGAACACCAGAATCTCTCTTCCTCTCTGCTGGGTCACTGGTATTCCCAGCAGACACAAGCCTCTTCCCGTTCTGCTCTGGCCCAGGCTTGGCAGCTCATCTCACAAGTAACATTTCAATGCTCTTGTTTCAGACACCAACCTGTCCCATTAAACTGATGTTGTCAGGTCCTACCAAGATGGTTTTGCACAGAAACACTCCCATTGAGCCCATTTTTGTTACTGCTGCCTCAGCACACTGGCTGTGCAGCTCAAGTGATTCCTGGGTTGGGGCACTGCCCTCATGAGTGTTTTCTTTGGGCTATCTCTACCTGTTGCCCAGTTCTTTCCAAATAAGCCTCTGAATCAACAGTGATTTGTTTCATCCTTGTGACAGCAAGTCAGGCCTTTAGGAAACCTCCCTCCTCCATGGAGTCACCAGCAGTCCAGGGGAGGGGGTAATTCATTTACTGAACCATGGGGCATATTGAGGTCTGGTGAGAACTTCCCTTGGGCTCATTTTCCAGGTCAGTGTTGCCAGGCTGGCTGGAGCAGGGATATCTTTGTGGTTTGTAGAATCTGTTGCTAACTGCAGCTGGCACTCATCTTCAGAGTTCTGAGCTGAGCAGAGTTTGCAGGACAGTTTGTAGTCCCTGTGGGGACCCCTTGGCAGCCATACAGCTCATAACTGTGTGAGGACAAGGATGTGGGGGTGGTAATAAATGAGAATCCCCTCCATGAGAATCTGAGACATGAGCTGTCTGTGTGCTTGAAGCCCAGAAGGCCAACCACATCCTGGGTTGCATCAAAAGAAGTATGGCCATCAGGGAGAGGGAGGGAATTCTGCTCTTGTGAGACCTCACCTGGAGCACTGCACACAGGTTTGGAGCCTCCAGCACAGGAAAGGTACAGCCCTGCTGGAGGGGGTGCAGGGAAGGGCCACAAAGATGATGAGAATGCTGGAGCATCTCTGCTACAGCCAGGCTGAGAGAGTTGGGGGTGTTCAGCCTGGAGAAGAGAAGGCTCTGGGAGACCTTATGGCAGCCTCCAGTCCATGAAGGGGCTACAGGAAAGCTGGGTGGGGGGGCTTCTCACCAGAGAGAGCAGTGACAGGACAAGGGGTGATGGCTTGAAACTGAAAAAGGAGAGACTTAGGTTAGAAATCAAGAAAAAAAAAAATCTTCACCCTGAGGGTAGTAAGACACTGGAATAGCTTGCCTAGGGAGGTTGTTGATACCCCAACCCTGGAGGTGCCCAAGTCCAGGTTGATGAAGCCTTGAGCACCCTGGGCTGGTGGGAGGGATCCCTGCCCATGACAGGGGGTTGGATCTTGATGATCTTTTAAGGTCCTTTCCAACCAAAACCATTCTATGATTCTATGAACTGAGTGAGAAATAGTTTACCAAAACCACTTGATAGTGCTGCATTTGTGATGGGATTTTATACATATGTATAATTGTAGAGCCTTACAGTTTTAAAAGTGCAGATAAAGTCCCAGCAAGAATTTCTTATAATTGCAGCTAATCAGGAGTTAGTCAGCAAGCTCATTCAGACTGCTGCCTAAGCCTGGGCCCTTGTATTCTGTCTGCATTGCACTTTTTTGCAGGGGTTGGAGGTTTAGCATAGCCAAGAATTCCCTCCTGGTCAGTATGTCACTATGTGATCTTTTTGCCTGGCTGCTGTTGCTGTCCTAGAGCTGACTATTTCCTGCAGGAAAGCACACCACACCTGTCAGGCACTTTAAGAACAGAAGCCTGTTTCATAAATTGTCTTCAGAAGCCTGCAAGAATTTTTGCTATGCTGAATTGGACCGTTTGGCTCCCTGTATTCCAACTTTTCCTGGTTTACTGGCCATTGATGGGCAATATCTGCCATCTGAGCTCTTCCTTTCTTCCCTTTCTAGTTCAGACATCTGATCTTTGGTTCCTCCTTTCCCCTCAGTGACAGTGAGATGGAGATGGAGGCTGAACATTACCCCAACGGAGTGCTGGAAAATTCATCCACCAGGATAATGAATGGCACCTACAAACATGAAGAGATCCTGCAGACAGATGAATCCAGCATGGGTAGGGCCTCAGAGACAGGAGGGGTAAAGGGAAATAGAAGGAACAGGGGTCAGGAGTTAAAATTGTGATTGGATATGGGGGAAAAAACACATTCTTTGACTTTCCTTCCCTTTCCTTGAGAACGAAGTTCTCAAGATGCCTATTTCACAAGGAAAATTAATGTGTCCCGGAACTAAAACTAGGTGTAGCTTCTTGTAGCCTTGCAGTAGTGCTGGTGATGGTGTGGAGCAGGGAAAGCAGTAGAGTCCAAGATCTATTCATTGTTGGTCATGGATGCCAGCTCAGAGCAGCCCTGAGACTTTTCCTGCAGCCCAGCTCAGATGGAACCACCCCTCCTTTGTGGGTGCTTTAGCTGGGAGTGAGGGGATGAACTGCCTGCATTACCTCTGGAACTGGGGGTTCCTCTAGGCAGAATGGCTGTTGTGGCCACTAATATTGGGAAACTGGTGGTGTTGGCATTTCTGAAAGTTTTCTGAGGCTGGGGGGGTTCCGTGTTTTGTGGACTGTATTGCAGACAGGAAAAGGTAATGCAACAGGAGTTTAAAGTTCCATGGTTTATCAGAATACTGGGTTTGTAGGTAGTCCTCAAGAATTAAACAGACTGAGCTTAACCTAACAGGCTGAGCTAAGCACCTAAGAGGTGCTGGGAAAAAAACCACTACTGGCAGGGGTCAGAAAAACCTTCACTGGGAAAAACTTGGAGCAGGGAGCAGGAAGTCTCTCCCTAGGCAGGGAAGGAGGTCAAGGGGAGCATGGCACAGGGTGGGTGGGAATGAGAGATGGTGGTACCTGCTGGTAACCTCTCTGCTGCTGTTCCTCCAGAAGAGAGCTGTCCCCAGAGGCAGCTCTGCGGGGGCAACCACGCAGCCACGGAGAGAATGATCCAGTTTGGCCGAGAGCTGCAGGTGCTGAGTGAGCAGCTCTGCCGAGACTACGGGAAGAACACGGTGCACAAAAAGATGCTGCAGGTAAGGCCGGGCCTTGTGCTGCCTGACAGCAGCTCCTGGGGCCAGGGCTGGGGCTGGGGCTTCTCTTGCAGAGCTCTGGGTGGCCCCCTCTGTGGCAGATGGTGAGGAAGAGGGGACCCGTGTGGGGATCCGGGGTTGGAACTCGGGGAATGGAGAGCATGGGGAGCAAGTTCTGTGTACAGGAGACACAGCTCCTGGCTGCTCCTGCTCTTCTCTCTGGGTGACACTGCCTGCCTTCCCCCACGGGCTGCCCTGGCAGGAGGGGACACTTCAACCCGCTGTCTTGTTGGCCCTATGTGGTCCTTGCTGCCAAGGAGAAAAGGGCCATTGCTTTTCAGGAGGTAGGTGCCCCAGGTGATGGACTCCGTGGTTCCCCAGTGTGTTTGCAGCCGTGCATGACATTACTGTGCCTTTTGTTCTCTCCCCCAGGATGCATTTAGCTTGTTAGCTTACTCAGACCCTTGGAACTGCCCCGTCGGTCAGCAGCTGGACCCCATCCAGAGGGAACCTGTGTGTGCTGCTCTTAATAGTGCTATTTTGGGTAAGGCCTGGTTCCAAGGTGAGCTCTACCTTCTGGACATACCTGCTCTTAGGGACTGTGTTGTGGCAGGCAAGGCTGTCGAGTATTAGGAGGAGCTCAGAAATGCTCATGTGGAGCTGTTGCCTCTCTTTGTGTTGCTGGGCAGTGGTGCAGGAAGGCAGGTGGAATGGAACAGATCCATCTGGACTAATCTTCTTTTGGCTCCCTTCCTGAGGTCTTCCTCAGTGCTGCTTCCAAAGGTGCTCCTTGGGATTTTCCTCCCTGCCAAGATCTTTGTGCTGCATTCCCTGAGCCTCTTCCCTCTTGCTCTCTGCCCACCTGGACAGTTTTGCTGGCATTACCAGGGCTCTTTTCCATGATGTTTGGGTTAGCAGAGTTTTGTCATGGCAGCATCCTGCTTTTTGGTAAGGGACACAATGGCTCTGCTGCATCAGAAGGTTTCTGTAGCAGAAAGGGGGGACATAAATCCATAAAACCAGTTACCTGAGCTCCTGTTGGGCACACAAAGTTAAATGGGTCTGTCCTTCAAGCACTGTGTCTGTATGTTCCCATCACATGGGCATTCTGCTAGAGCCCAGAGAGCCTGCTCCAGTGGTGGGATCAGGACTCTTGTAACACTCCAGCCCTGTCACTCTTTCCCTTCTGGTCTGAGCTGTGGTGAGAGGACCCTGCTCTCTGCAGAGATCTGCTTGTTGGTTGGTTTTCTTCAGCTAGCAAGGCAGCTCCCCTTTTTCTGATGAGCTTTGCTCTTCGTGTCAGCAGGAGTTATCATGGTTGGATCCAGGTGCCAGCAGTCCCTTGCACTCCTCTGTGTCCTCAGAGCTGAATGTTTAAGCCTCCTCTTCCATTTTGCTTGGACAAGCACATTCCTTGGTCCAGCTGCCTGTTGTCATTTACTTTTCTGTCCCTGAACCTGGCTCAGCCTCATGCAGAGTGTGCCAGAAGGAGCTGTAGAAGTTATCTTCTGGGGGAAGAAACAGCTTGATGGACAAATCCATGAGGGCTTCTGTTCTGAGTAAAGGAGCAGAAGTTCATAGTTTGGGAAAGACAGTCCCTGCCCCTGACAGTCAGCGTGGGCAGGGGTCCAGCTGGGTGGCTCAGTTCTGCCTGTTGTTTGTCCAGTGCTTGAGCAATGTGGACAAGTTGCTGAGGGATGTCAGCAGGGAGGTGTGAAAGAAGGTGTCTGGACGTGCTTCTGTAGCTCAGGTGAGGAGTCCCTCTTGTGTGCACAGCAAACGTGATGCTGGAAAGAAGTGGTGACCAGTGAGTGCATTTGTCCAGGGCTTGGGCTATCTAGACTTGCACAAATGGGAGAGATTGAGAGGTTGTCTCTCACTTGGTGCCATTTTCTCTTGCCTTCGTCTTCCATGCTCTGATCTCTCATGCTTGGAGGGTTTTCTGGCAGACCCTGAGGTAGCAGAAGCACCATTCCCTGCCTTTCCACATGCCCCAAAGCAGTGCTTGCTCAAGGGCCCCGTGCCCTGCTCAGGGGATGTGTGGTGGGGTGGGGTGTGCAGAGGAGCAGCAGTGCTCAGGACTAACTTCCTTCCAAACCCAGCCCCTTCTGCCAGGGATGTTGGGCTTGGTGCCCAGGCAGGACCGAGAGGTCCCGGAGTTGAGGTTGAGGCCAGTGTGCAGCCAGGACACTTCTTCTAAACAGATTTCTTTTTTTTTGCCCCCACAGAATCTCAGAACCTGCCAAAGCAGCCCCCACTGATGCTTGCCCTGGGCCAGGCCTCGGAGTGTCTGCGGCTCATGGCTCGGGTGGGCTTGGGCTCCTGCTCCTTTGCCAGAGTAGAGGACTATTTGCACTGACCAGACGGAGCTGACCGTGGGAGCGCTGCCCTCCACCCTCTGTCGCTGACACCACCACCTCGTGTGATAGCCTAACCTCCCTGCCACCAACCCGAGCACACACACACACTGCCCGGGCAAGGACGGAGCAAGTCCCTGGCTCTGTGGCCGTCCCTGTCCCCAGGAGCAGGTGGCAGAGCTCCCCCAGCTCCCTGCCATGGCTGTGGCTCCAGCGGCGCTCGGCGTCCCGCTGGCTCCTCTCGTGTAGCGCCTTCCAGCGTAGGGATTCCTCTTTGTTTTGATTTGAGTTGTTTCTCATGGATCCACCAGTATTTTATCTGGAGAGTTTTGCTGAGCTGGTTTCTGCTGATTTACTGAGGAAGCTCATCAAGTTGGTGACAGCTTGTACTTTTCCTCCCTTCTCCCTCCATCGTGCACACACGGCATCGTCTTCTGTGCTAGTTACCTGAAATCTTCTCGCAGTGGCAGTTCAGAGGGATTTTATTTTATTTTTTTTTTTAATTTTATTTGAAATCCTGTTTATTAAAAAGGTCTCTTCCACCTCCACAAAGTCACTCATGTATTTATTGCCCGCAGACACGGTCCTGGCCATGCACCTCATACAGCCCTGCAGGAGAGGGTAGGTGCTGGCAGAGGGAATCGGGAGCTTGGTCCTTCCTGGCACACACCTCTCTAGGTGCCCAAGGCTCCCAAAATCTTGTCCTTGTGAATGCAAAGAGTAGTGACCCCCATCGGGTCACATCAGCCTGCAGGAAACATCTGTGGGTGTTGCCCTGTTTTGCTGTCAATTGTTGTGTTAAATCACAAATCCTCCTCCTTCTTCATGTAGGAGGGCTCTGTCACTCAGACTCAACTCTAGCAGTATGTGCTGATGCTGCCCCCCAGAACACTGATCTAAGGGAGCACTTCTGAATTTTGGAAGTGTCTTGAGAAGAGTTCTGAGCTGTGCTCACCCGTGCTGGGGTCAGGCTGCAGGTGTCAGTGCCAACTTTGTGAGGTCACAGCAGGTCAGGAGGGAGCAGCAATGTTTCTTTATGGATTATTAAGAAAATCATTTTGGTTTCAGTTCTAGTAGTATCCAGGGAGATCAGGTCCAGCAAGGGGGACCTGTGGAGGTGTCACCTCCAAGGGAGATGGACTCAAGGCTCTGTTGCAGTGTGTGTCAGGGCCAGGGACCTAAGTGCTCCTAAGGTGTTGGCTCTCAGATCCTCTGCCTCTGAGTGTTTCTGAGCATGAACATTAGGGTGGCAAGGCCACGTGTGTGCCCCCTGAGCTACAGTGTTCAGAGGTGTTGGGGTCAGTCTGGCTGCAGAGGAGGGAATGTAGTTCTGCACCAAATGAGGTTTAGATCATCAGCTCAGGGGAGCTCAGGCCCAAATGTATTTTATTGCTGCTTGTGAATTTTGGTGTTTTTTTTTTTTTTGGAAGGGTCAACAAAGGATGAGCACCTTGTGTTGAAGTTGGTCCTCAAAGTGGAGGATGGGCTGTGCCAGGGCTCCCAGCAGCAAGAGAGCTTCTGTGCCACTGATGAAGGGAAGGTGAGGGTGACCTCAATGCAGTAGCCCAGAGCTTTAAGGATTTACAGGCTGAGTTTGCAGCTGGAACACGAGGTCTGACTTCCAGGCAGAGCAGGGACACAGGTGTCCCCTGCCCTGAGGGAAGCAGTTGTGGCACTGCATGTGCAGGTGGTGGTGGAGGTGGATGGGAGAGCCTCTCACTACCTTTTGGTGAAGGTATTGAGCTTGGTGGTCTAAGAAAACAGGCAATAGGAGGTTCAGAGGTAGAGGAGGTGTTTATTTGGTCAACTCATGTAGCTGGAAAAAAACCAGAGGGAGCTCTTCATCCCAGAGCCACTCTTCAGGCAGATAGGAGCAGAGACCCACACTAAGCAGAAGACTTCACCTTGCAAATCTGAGGCCTCTGTTTCAGTTCCAGGGAGCAGCTCACGTGCCTGAAGATTCATCCATTGGTTTGCTGCACTGCTGGTTGTCCTAGTGATGGATGTAACACCAGCCTGCAGTGGCAGACACTTTACTCGATGGGCAGGCTTCTTTCCTGGAACCTCTTGATGCCAGAGCTGCCAGGCTGCCCAGCCCAACCCATGGGTGCTGCTGGTGAACACGGGGCAGCATCAGAACATGGCCTGGTGAGAGATTCTTCTCCAGCCTCTCCATTCCCTAGACCCAAACTTGGAGTATTTCCACCCCAAGTACCCAGAAGCCAGGTTGGAAATACTCCAGTATTTCCAGGCTTATAGCTTGCTGCTGTGGTTGGCTTTCTCCTTCATCTTTGTGGCAGCACCATCTTCATCTCCAGGTGTTCTTTGTTCCTTTTCCTCAGAGCTGCTTTAAGCCACATCTCTTTGTCATGTGCTCTATTAATGACCCTCTTGTTCTCTTGGCCAATCTGTCGCTGACTTTTAGAACAATTTTTTGTTGTTTTGTTTTCCCTTCAACTACAAAAAAAAAAAAATCCCAAAACAAACATCCCCTAGAGCTGCTCCTGAGTACCTGGTTATTCTGATGGCACAATGGGATGGTCTCTCTGGCTTCTCTTGGAGACCCTCTTTGTGGTAGGAACCATTTTGCTGTTGTGTTGAGGTTAGTTCTGGGAGGCCAGACTTTTAATGATGATTAATGTATTGTTTAAGCATCTTAATGATGATTAATGTGCAGAGCTGAGTCACTTTTCCTGCCCTGGTGCTTTCCACTTTTTTCAGTCCAAGCAGTTGTGCAGATAGAGTTTTTCCCTTTCCACCCAGTTCCCAACCAGCCTCACAATGCCCAGCTCCTGGACCTGGTGTCCTGATCCTGACTTTTGAGGAGTGCAAAAGGCTTTTCCACTGTGACAGATCTGTCCCATTCCTGTTTGGTTCTTTTAATTTCAAGTGTTCTTGTGGTTTCCCTAATGGTTTCTGCTGGATGAGGTCATGGCTTGGTGTGGGGAAGCAAAATTTGTGGTGTGTGGTGGAGGTGGAGGCTATAACCTGCCACTGGATTGATTCCTACAAGAGATTTTGGGCTTGATTTTCCCAGGTTGTTTTTCAAAACCTCTTGGTTTTTGGGTGTTCCTGGCTGCTCCTTGATGGTTCCTGTCAGCCAAGACTTGGTTGGAATTGTTGTGGTAATTTTTAAAAGTGGAACAAAACTGAATTTAACCGAGGCCTTGAAATCTGAATGTGATTGTCCACCCAGCCAGAGCCTTCATGCACTTTAAGAATTATTTTTGTAGAAGTGATTTGGGATTTGTTATTCCAAGTGCCTCGTGCTTTGCTCAGAAACAGAGGAGCCAAGAACAGCCCTGGCCCAGGCTGCTTCCTCTGTCCCTTGCAGTGTCACTTCTCTCAAGAGTCCTTCAGTAAAGCCATGGGAAGGATTGTGCAGACTGTGGGAGAAAGTGCTGGCTTCCCAGTTCTGTGTGAGGGTGACAGAGTCTCAGCCATGGCTCAGCTGGTGGCATTACTGGATATGGGACATCCATCCCATGAGGCTGACATTTGCTGACATTTGTGGTTGGTTGCTTTGCTGGACTGACTTGAGATCCTGGAAGACAGGATCCAAAACCCCAGCCAGACACCACTCACAGGGAACATCTCTCA
Organism: Phaethornis superciliosus; assembly: GCA_023637945.1. NCBI lineage: Eukaryota > Metazoa > Chordata > Aves > Apodiformes > Trochilidae > Phaethornis > Phaethornis superciliosus. Next base: position 19,677,164 of record JAJQWJ010000014.1, on the reverse strand, counting down.
CTCTGCAGCCCCAGGAGGCTTTCTGGCTGTGACATCTTTCCCAGGACTTGTGAAATGCTCTAAAACTGAACCTCTTCCAGCTCTGCCATGTCTGCACACTCAGAGGATCTCAGCTTTCCACTGATCCAGTGTCACCACCAAAGGGTTGTAAGTGGAGCAGCCTCCAGCTGTGTGCCCTGGACACCAACCACTCCATCTGCCTCCCTCAAATTCAGCATCCCAGCAAGGACCTCTCACAAGGATGTTTCACAGAGACCTGGTGGAACCAAGGATGGTGAACTGCAGCCCTGCACATCATGGGCTTTAGTTTTCAGCCCAATATCTTTCCTATTAACATTGTGGGAACTCCAGATCTAGAACCTTGGTTAAAGTGTCCTTTAGTGGTTCTGCAGAGAGCTTCATGAAGCTGACATACACCACCAGACTTTTCTCAGCATGGACAGGGGTTCATGCTGTCACCACAAGCACTGAGTGAGGGCAGTAGCATAGAATCATAGAATTTCTTTGGTTGGAAAAGAAATTACAGATCATCAGGCCCAACTGTTAGGCCAGCACTGCCCCGTGTCCCTCAGCACCACAGCTCCAGGACTTTAGAGTCCCCCCAGGGATGGGGACTCCATCACTGCCCTGGGAAAGCCTGGGCTAGGCCCTGACAACCCTTTCTGGGAAGAAATTTTTCCCATCTGAACCTCCCCTGGCACATTTCCTCTTGTGTTATCCCTTGTTACTTGGGAGAAGAGACCAAGAGGTTTGGAGTGAGATGAAGCATCCTGTGAGTTAGAGACATTTGAGGAGCTCTTTCAGGGAAGTGTATTCTCCTTGTACACCTCAAGCTCCAGTCTGTGACCATCTCAGTGGCCTCTACTGGATGCATTCCAGTTTGTGGACATCTCTCCTGTACCAGAGGAGCCAGTTCTTGTTTCTCTTTATTCCTTTGGGAATCATCTTCTTCCAGACAGTTCCTCTTGCTGCTCTGTCATCCTGTCCTAGCAGGCATTTAACAGAAGCTGATTCAGGACTTAGAGGGTTGAGCCAGCTGTTGGTTGAGCTCTGCTGTGAGCAGGCAGGGCAAGAACCAGAACCAGCAGCAAGTACCAGAACCATAGCTCATTGTTTCAGGACTCGTGGGAGACGCGTGATTGTGTTGTAGCCTGTTCCCATTCCCAATGTTCTGGTAGTGCTCACCAACCCAATTGGGGCACCAGGAGATGGGTGATGTGGCCCCTTTGGCACTGTGGTTCCTCCTTACATCTGCTTCCTCATTCCTTCTGGTTTTTACAGTGACATCTCTGCCTATCCCCGAGCTGTGTCCTTTTTTTACATTGTCTTATTAGGGCATCATTACCATTCTTTAATTAGCTTTGTTCTGGAGGCTCCCTGGAATAACTGGAACAAGGAGAACTCTTGTAACTCTCTCCAGGGTTTGAATTTATCATTTTCCTCCTTAGGTGTCAGGTGTGCTGAGCTGTCTCCTTTTTCAGCCAAGTGAAATTGTTGGATTGCTGGGCTGCTGCTGTGTCCTGGTACCTCCCATAGCACATCTTGCTGAGGCAGTGAGGAGGGGGTCACCCATGGCTCACCATGGTAACCAAACTCTGTGGCAGCAGAGGTCACAGAGTGCCCAGGATGGGATGGAGAAGTTGTGTCCATGAAGAAGCAGTGAGAAATCTACAGCTGTCCTGTGGGGCAAGAGATGGAGAGATGAGATGGAGATGGAGATGGAGATGGAGATGGAGATGGAGATGGAGATGGAGATGGAGATGAGAGGACAGCAGTAGGTGGGGAGGTCTGTGTTCCATCATGCTCTATCATGCTCCAGTCCTGGGCACAGGGAGGCCCCATGGAGCTGGGCACAGTGTGAGAGAAGGAACATGTTCCTTGGGGAGGTGCTCCTGGTCTGCTTGGGAGTCCCCTGTGCAGAAGTAAGGAGACATGGCAGGGGACATGGGCTCTATGTCCTTGGGACATTTCTGCTGCCCCAGAAGAATGAGGGGTGGAGGGAACCTCAGCCCAGCAGCTCTCAGTTGGAGCCATAGGTTGTACCCTCTGCTGGGCAGGCTGGAGAGCTGAGGGTGCATTGACAGAGGGGGTGTGGGGAGTCCCAGCAGGTTTGGGGAGAAAAGGGGGAGCAGCTGAGAGCCTGGGGGCTTCTCCCAGAGGAAGCACCAGGGCTTCTCCAGCATCCTCCCTGCAGCAGGAGGTGGCAGGTGAGGAATGAGTGGCTGTGGCAGCTCTGTCCCCATGCTGTGTCCCACGGGGCAGCACACATCCTGCAGCCTTCAGCTGTGTCCTGGCAAGCCAAGGGTTCATCCAGGCTGGAGGAGCCCCTGTCCTGCCAGCCTGTCCCTTCCCAGGGGCAGTGACACTCCTGTCCCAGCAGAAACATCCCTGGGGGCCATGCAGACCCCTGCTCCTTGCTGAGGTTCCCCTGGCCAGGACCTGGGTCTGGGCCCAAGTGACTGTGACCTGGGGGGGCTTCAGCTGCCACCTCCCCAGGGAGGGAGCACGGGGGCTTCTCACAAGCTCAAAACTTGGAGAAAGAAGGAGCAACGGCAGCTTTGGGGCTAATCAGGATTTTCAAGAAAATGGAAAAAACTACAAGTGTGGTGACAGGTGTGGTGTCTCTCCCAGCCTAAGGACTCTGCCTGGGGTTTTCCTCTCTGGGTCCAACCTGTGCCCTCTCCAGAGCCAGCACCTGGAGCTCGGGCACTTCCAGGCCCTTCCTGCCACACAATTCCCTCTCTCCTGCTGCTTCCTCCAAACTCAGGTACGAAATGCTCAGCTGGAGCCTCAGCAGGTTCCTGGGAAGCCCTTGGAGTGACCATTCCTGGGATGGAGAGGATGCCCGAGGCCTCCTGCTCCGGGTTCCTCCTCCTTGGTACAACCTGGGCTGAACCCCACAAATCGTGCTCATTGCTTCAGCCTCAGCTCAGTATTTGTGAGTTAAGTTACCTGATGCTTCGCATGAAAAGTTTAAAAGGGGAAGGGGGGGATTTTAACTGAGAAAAAGCCTATGAAAATATACTGGAAATATAGCAAATCGACGTTCTCCTGTATATTGACAGAATTATTTTTATTAAAATACACATCCACGTGCAAGAGCTGGTGTGGAGCATCTGCTTTGTCAGTCCCTGGTCGCTGCTTGGGCAGCATCCTCCAGCCAGGGGGCTGGGATGAGCTCCAGGGAGGACCTGTCCCTGCCCCTGTCCCTATCCCTGTCCCTGTCCCTGTCCCTGTCCCATGGCAGGCAGGGCAGGCTCCTGGCCCGGGCATTGCTGCCTCCTGTACAGTTATTGAAGGGGAAAGAAGCCGTGGTTGCTGGGACTTTCTGGGAAGCCCTTCCCCTCTTTGGTGTCGGGGTGTTTCAGGGGCAGCTGCCACGGTGCCACAGCTGCTGTCACCTGCAGATGGCTCTGCCAACAACTCCCCATTCCCACTCCTCCCTTGCACAGCAGGAAATGTCTGATGGCTGTCACACAACCTCCTACAAAGGGCTTCTCCCACAGCTCGGGATTAAACCTCGAGGGCAGATCCTGGGAACTGGATCCAGCAGTGGTCTCATGGCCCATCTCCCACACCCCAATGTTCCCACCTGGAGCAGGTTACCCTTCATCTGCCCAAACAGGAGGTCCCTGGGGCCTGGAAGAGTTTGAATGTCCCTGCAACTCCCTTTCCTTCAGCCACTGGGGGGGTGAATTCCTCAGGAATATTGGTGTGTCCAGTGGAGCATCATTGTATTTTATTAACAGAGGGATAGGGAGTAGTAAAATCATCATCATCATCCTGACTTTTTTCACCAGGAACTGCTCTGTAATGAGGGCAGGCAGTGTTTGTCCCACATGTCCATCACCATGTTTCTCATAGAGGGTGCCATGTGTCACCATGTTCCCGGCATATTCCCGGATGCTCTGCTGGACATCTTGTCACCTCTGCTTGCCACCTCTTGTTGCCAACACTATATTGTAACACCTTTCACACCCTGACAATACAGCTCTTTTTGCAGGTCAAAAGTTTCTGGATGAGTTGTGTGTCACAGCAAGAACTGCTTTTTCTCTTGGAGCATCACATTTATCCTCTTGGAATACTCTGGTTGTGGGCCTGCTTGATTTTGATCTTCAGTGGTGCTTCAAAAAAAGGGAAACAGTCTTTTGTAACCCTCAGACTACTGAGGAAGGCTCTGTACTACTTCGCTAAGACTTTTATAGAGCCTCTGAAGTTCAGATGGAGGGTGTCTGGCTGGGAGCTTTCCACCTCACACAGCTCCTTGCACATCCATTTTTCCTCGCAGAAGAGAACAGACCCTCTGTGGGAAGTGCTGTGGAGGTGTAATCCTGGGACTTTATCAGCTAAGTGTGTCCATGAGACACTTGTCCCCCAAAATCTGACACAGCTTTCCTTCCCACCACTGTGTCACCCTGTTGTGCTTCAGATTTGGGAGCACAAAGTTCATCTGGGACATGTTCCTCCTTGCTGTCTGCATGCAGCCCTGCCCTGCACCCTGATGGTGCTTTAGGTTGGCAATCACTCCGTACATTTCTTGCCTTCACCCTTCTGAGGTTTTCCCAGATGCACTTTGAGCCTCTGGTGTCAGGAGGCACCATCAGCCCCGTGCTGCTCCCAACCCTCCCTGCCTGCCCTGGGCTCCAGGACCCCTTCCCCTGCCCACTGCAGTTGGGTGTCCTCACCCTCCCTGCTCTCTGCACTTGGGTTTTCATCCCCCTTGCTGGCTCAGCACTGGCCCCAGGATGTTTGGAGGCTGACAAGGCAGTGAGGGTTTGTACCTTCTCCTTCCCAACCACCTCCTCTTGGAGCTCCTGCAGAGCTGGGGGTGCTGAGGTTGTGCTGGGAGGACACTGAGGGGGGGGGACACACCTCATCTGTGGGTCCTGTACCCGTGGATCCATGGATCCGTGCCAGCTTCCCAGGGAAGCACACCACGACCAGGCATGGTTTGCTCCAAGCCTGTGGCAAAGGGAGGGTTTGGTCCCAGCGTGCCCCAAGGATCTGTTCCATGGGCTGAAGGAAAATTTCCCAGAGCAGCTTGTGGCAATGAGTCTTTATTATAAATATTTGCTCCTCTAGGCTGCTGGGGACGGAGCAGCAGGAGGGACTGGGTGACACCAGGTAAGGGCTGATCCCCCCCCTCTGGCACTGGCACCCACCACAGGACCCTTTGGAGAAGTGCCAGGGGTTCAGCCTGCTCTGTGGGAGGACTGAGAGGGATGGCGGAGGCAGGAGGAGGATTTCATTTTTTCCTTCGAAGCTTTTTCATGGCTCTTTTCACCCAGGGTTTCTTGGGGTCAGCACAGAGCTCGGTACCACTGGCAGCCACAATCCTGCCGTGAGGAAGTGAAGGAAGAAGGTGAGAACCTGACCCGGGAGCTGTTTCCTTCCCTGGCTCCACTTCTCCCCTCCCTGGGTGCAGCCTCATCCTCAGGGAGGTTTGGAGATGATCTCCAGCAGCCTCCTCCTGCAGGGCTTCCCAGAAAACACCAAATCCTCCATTGCCCATCCCACAGAGCTCCTCGCCTGCCATCCCTCATCCTTCCCAGGGATGCTCCCAGCCGGGACTGGTGGGGATGGAGGGAGCTGCTCCTGCTCCCGGCTGGGGTGGGGATGGGGAGGCAGAGCCCAGGACACTCACACGATGGCAGCCAGGGAGCAGTCAGGGGGGGTCAGGTAGAAATCCTGGGGGTGCTGGATGGGTTTCTCCACATAGCCATAGCAGCATTCCGTGGGTGTGGTGCGGGCTGTGGGGGAAAGGGAGAGATGTGCTGAAATTCCTGCAGGGAGCGTTTTGTGACACTTTGCACTGCCAGGTGACAGCACCAGGTGGAGATCCCCGGTGTCTCCCACAGCATCCTCTGATGGGAATGGGAGCACCAGGACTGGGAGAGGTGGGGAGGGGCAGAGCAGGGGTCCTGGTACCCCTCAGCCCTCCTCACTGCCACTGCTGCAGTGCACAAGGGGGGTCTGGAGATGAGGTTTTGGGGGTCTCCAGGGAGGGGGCACAACTTCCAAGGTATTTTAGGAGGCTCAAAAGATCCACGTGTGCTCCCTCCCCTGGCTCCAGCCACTCACTCATCCAGCTGAGACCCAGGGAATGGCTGCCAGAGCCTTCTCCAAGCTCCTGCAGCATCTCCCCAAGCCCCCGAGCTCTCCTTCACAGAGGAACCTCACAAGAACCTCACTCACCCCACACCCCAACCCTGCAGCCACCTCTGCCAGGGCCACCCAGCCCCAGGTGTCCTGTCCAGGGGTTGCTCCTGACAGCAGCACCATCACCCCAATGCTGGGTTCTCCTGCCTGACCCCAGTGGGATGGGGTCTGAGCCCAGAGGGATGGGGTCTGAGCCCAGTGGATTGGGGTCTGAGCCCAGTGGGATGAGGTCTGAGCCCAGTGGGATGAGGTCCTTACCTGGGGCAGGGTGCAGGGAGGAGGTGAGGAGCAGAGTGAGCAGCAGGAATGTCCTTGCAGGCAGCATGGTGGAGGTGCTCCCAGCTGCTGCTCTTCTCCAGTCTGCCTCCTGCCACCCTCTCCAGTTTCTGTGGCTTTGGCTCTCACCCTGGCTTCATTTATCCTCCATGTGACACCCACTTTAACCACTTTTTCAGAAATGTTTGGGACTGTTCTAAGAAGCCTCTTCCCAGGGACAGGGGGATTTCTGTCCTTGTTTATTCTGGGGGCATGGCAGGTCAAGGGGTGAGGCAGCCACTTCTGCTTTATGTGGAAGAACCTCAAGGCTGCGAGAGGCTTCCAGGAGGCTTTGGGGGAACCAAAATGTGCCCAGGAAAGCAGATAAAACCTTCAGTCCCTGGGGAAGAGACACCAGGTATAACACTTGCTGTTTATTCCTCATAGACAAGTGACCCAAAACCTCTGAGCAGGGACAGGGCATTGAGTGGTTTAACTCAGTTATCAAAGGCAAGAGACTAATGAGTCCCCCCCAGAACCACCCCCCCAAAACCTCCCTGATCATACAAAGGGTGGTGGGATAGGCAGTGAGGCACTTGGGATGGAGGGATGGGATGAGGTGGGATAGGACGGGATGGATGGGATGGTATGGATTGGATGGGATGTTGTCAGGCAGAAAAATCCACACTGGGTTAACAAGGGGAGACTCAGGAGCAGGATGCAGCCAAGATGCTTTTGGTGGGTTCAGGAGGCTTTGCGGAAGGGGAAGAAATGGGAGAAGAGCAGTGGGACAGCTGATGAGAGTATGGGTCTGATCCCAAGGCATTGCCTCTGCCTTCCACACCTGCAATGGGAGGGAAATGAGGTCAGGAGGATGGGGGCTTGCAGCATAGGACACAGTGCACAGAGGACACTTCTGCAGGGAGGGGGGACAGACCATCCCACAACACCAAGAGAAACATCCCAGAGCCCAGAGAGGACCCCAGGGGCAGGGGGTGGCACAGCCCCAGGTGGCAGCACCACAGGGTGCTGGTGGGCATCATCCCAGAGCTCCAGATCTGCTCCCTGGGAGGCAAAATGCTGCTGTGGTCCTGGTGTGAGCAGGGGCTGAGCACCCATGGGCACTCAGGGGGGGTTAGGGGGAGCAGGAGAGAGCGGGGATGAGGCAAGCCAGGGCTTCCTGGAGGAGTGGAAAGGCTGAACCAGACTTCCTTGAAGATTATCTCATGTTTGCATGACTTCTCTGGATGGAGAAAAGAGAAGGAAGCAAATCAAATGTGCTGACAGCTCTGATTTGGAAGGCGCAGAGTGCAGGACACCAAGTCTGCCATGGTGACAGGATGGCCATGAGGAGAGCAGGGCAGGGAACTGCTGGGTTCTAAAGACACCTTTTCCCAGAAAAAGCAGATATGTGTCCCTGGGCCCACTTCTACAGTCTCTGCATCACCACCACACCCTGGATCCCACATCTTCCCCTTCCTAGTTCCCACCCCATCCCTCACCTGCAGAGCCCAACATCCAGCAGCATCCCAGCACCTCCTGGGACCAGAGACAAGGGTGGGAGAACTCAGCTTCAGGCATTAAAATGGGTCAGCACTAACAAAATAAAGGCAGAGATGGGAAATATTCTCTGACTCATCAGAACTTGGAGTGTGACATTTATTTTCTGTAGGTTCCTGTTTGGTTGCAGCATTGCTTAAACAAAGCAAGAACCCAGCTGTTTTCTTTCAGTATTTGCTTGGCAGGATGAGACATGTGAGACCCTGTGAGAAAAGACATTCCATTACATTTTTTTGGCAAGACTGAAGCCCTTGAGCAGTGAAGACCATCAGCTGTGCCAGCTTCTCCAGTCCATCACCCCCCTTCCTCACTGAGCCACTGAGGGCTCCCAGTTTGGTCACACAGCCCTGGGCTCAACCCCTTCCCCCCAGAAACAAGAGTTTTTAACATAAGGACTTTATTAATTTTACTTGTGAAACAGGTACAGAACACATCTCTTGCACCCACACTCATGGATACCCCACAAACAAATGAATCAGAGCCTGTAACACTCAGCAGTTATTGTCTCTACACCAAATACCATTTTAAGCCCCAGGACCCAGTTAGAGCCCCAGACTCCCTGCTCCTGAGCCAACATCCACCTCCTGCCTTCCCAGAGTGCCCAGAAGGCAAGGAGGGGCTGTGGTCCCCCCTGCCTGGAGTTTAACTGCACCCCCCAGGAGGGATGCCAGGAGCTGACATCTCTAAGGATGCCCACACCAGCTGGATGGTGGTAGGAGCCATGGAGCCAAACCCAGGGTCCTAACAAACACCAGGGTGGGACTCTGAGTGGTCAGATCTCCCTGGTGCACATTTATCTCCCCAGCATCACTCCAAGCTGAAGATTTCCCCTGTGGCCAGCCAAGTGCCCACTGCACTGGCTGGAGACTGTCCCAGCTCCCATGGATGTGCACAAGGCAGCAGGAGCACAGACAAGGGACACTGATTCCCACTGTTCCCAGAAAGGTCTCAGCTCTGCCATGCTCCAGCAGAAAGGAAAAGGACAGGACACTACAGACATTCACATGGCTACAAACACAAACTTTACAACAAAAATAACATTGCCAGTGTTTCATATAAAAACAGTGCCCTGGCAAAGAGCCTCCCAAACCACGGGGCCACAAACCCTCCAGGTAAATCACCCCAGGTGCTGGGACAGAGCTGGGCTGCAGCACAAGGAGGATTGGGATCAATCTGATTGCATTTGGTACTCACAGAGCCTGAGCCAAAGCCCTGGCTCCCCTTGCTCAAGGAAACCAAATGCAGAAATAAGAGAAGCAATGATGGCAGAAAACAAACACTTTGGAGCCTCCCAGCTCCACATCCAGGGTGGATCCTGTCCCTGACAGTGGGATCAGATGGATAGAACAGGACACCTTCCTCCAGCTCTGCTGTACTGCTGGGACATCCTTTTCACTTTCATTAGCTTGCTTATTTATGTGGTTTTGCTTTCTTTTACACTATGTGCATGTTTATACTTGGGATCTGACCCACTGAGGTTGGTTGGAGCAGGATCTGACCCTTGATACATCTCTCTGCCTATGAAGCATCATATTGTGAAGACCTTTGCATGCTCCACCAATATTCACATTGAAGGCAACGTTTAAGGGCTGTCAGGAACTGATCACAGATGAAAGATGATGCTCACACAGAGCAATGTCTAGATGTGTAAAAATCCAGACCAACTTGGGTTAAAAAAGCCTGAGATGGTTATGGTGTTTTAACAGCCTCGTAATCAGTGCTGCACAAGAAAGAAAACCTGAACTGTGGCCAGAGCACAGGACCCTGATCAGGCATTTTGGGCTTTTCTGTGGACCAGCAAATGTGCTTAGAGAGAATACTAGACCAGAAGAATGGTCCATCCGCTGCAGTGGAGTCATTCCTGCATGACTAAGCCCAGAAGTGCACTTAGCTTCTCCAGGAGACCTGTTTCCTGGGTTCTGTGCTTTCAGAGAAAGCAAAATCCTTCCAACACTATCACAGGAATAGCAAAATTACTGGCTGACTTCTTGTCCCCTCCTGTCAGGAAGAGCGCGAAAACAGGGAGTCTGTGACTAAAACCAGGATGATTGATACACAGCACTCCACTTCATTAATAGTTACACAGCGTTATAGAGGGTTCAGGGGGCACGCCTCTTTCAGGTAACAAATACTTGCAGGTAACTACGTTTTGACTAGGCATCTTGTTTCTCCCTAAAGCTGCACCTGCCTCTGCCAAACTGGTTGCTCTAATTGCACTTTCAGAGACACTTCAAGGTTAGGTTGCTTACTGCTCTCAGGACTGAAAGTTTCAGTCTGCTTCATAGTTCTCAAAACAAGGATTGGCCACAAATGCTGGGTGGCCACATTCCTTGAGAAATTCCTTGCCATTTGCAAAGGCTCATCCACAGCATCCTGCCCTGCTGCTGGAGACATTGCTGGGCAGCAGGGTTTTATTGCAGTTGATTTGCCAGGAATGAGGTCTCAGCCTAAACCTGCAAGAAGAAATGCCCATAAGCTGCTTTTCCAGCAGCTGCTGGTCTGAGATGGGTGGAGGAGGTAAACCGGGTTGTCAGTTCCTCTGACTGTGGAGCTTTCATTCCACTGATCAGCTGGGAGTGTCTGCAAAGAGCTTTTTTCCCTTGTGCCATCAGCCAGAGTCAGTGGGGATTTGGCCCCAGGAGAGACAACGCCCAGCTGCCTACCAGCACCAGCCTTGGCTGGCAGAGCAGGGAAGTGCAAAGAACAAAGCAGAGGAGTTTGTTAAGTGCAAGTTGTGTGGTTTTGGTGTCCAGGTTGCTAAAGGGAGCCCAAGTCCAGCAGCATGGGTGTGGGGTGGTAGCTTCTCAGCTGGGCCATGATGAAACACGGTGAAATTCCCAACAGCAATTTGGAAATTCACGTTGGGCCACCACCTGGCAAAGAGCCACCAAGCAACATCTTTTGTAAAGAAAAGTGCCAGAAGAAAAAAATAGTCTCATTTATATTTCCCAAATACCACCGTTGGGCAGTTATGAATTTTATACACTTTTAGACATTCTGCTGTGGAAAAAGATCAGTTTTTCTTAGGCATTTTTATTGCCTACCCTGCTTTGTACTGGTCAGGTTAAGCAGCTTTCCTGTAGCAACACACAGGCAGTTCAGTCCAAAAATGTCTCCACAATAATGCATTCAGATTACTGTCATTGGGTAGACATTGTTTTGATGTCTCTGCTCTTGGTAGAGCAAGCCCTGTACCATTTCGCTTGATGTTTAAGCTCTGACTCTACGTTTCAGAAACAGACATACAACAACGCACTGCAAACTATCACAACAATCACAGACACTAGGATGAACACATGGGTTCGAGATGCTGAGGAGGAGCTGGGAGGAGGCAGAATGTTTGGTCTCTCTGTAGTCATATGCAGACCAGCTTGGTCTGGGTACCCTTTACCAGGAAAAGCTGATGGGCCTGAAGGCTCTTCCTTCCCTGCAGGTGATGAAGAATAAAATGTTCTAGTGCCAAAAGCATCTGCAGAGGAACTGCCAACCTTGCTGATATGTACAGAAGGACCTTTGTCTGCAGCAGTTGTGGAGTTTCGAGCAGAAACTGAAGTAATTTCTGGTGGAACTGGTGTGGCTGGGACTGTGGTGCTCAGGATGGAGGGGAGATCTGAACTGAAAGTGCCAGAAACAGGGTCTGGGGCTTTGGCTCTTGCATGCTCCAGGGATTTGTTGGGCTGGGGATAGTCTGATCCTTCAGCAAGGGACACAGGGCCTGAATTTGAGCTGGAAGTCATGCCTTGAACATCAGCCACAGCACTTGTGTTATGGCCTAAATGTTCTTCTGTATATCCAGCAGCACTGTGAAAGCCATGCAGAGGATCTGTGGGGTGTGGGGTGGGCTGGCTGGAGACCATGCCTGCTGCAAAAGTTGGTGAAGGTTCAGGAGGTTTTAAGGAATCTCTGTTTGCTTCTGGAGTGACTTGGGAGTGGGCAGCTTCCTGTGTCACAGGGGAGAATTCTGCATGGTGCTGGCTGGTGTCCTGAGTGACTGGTGGGGACCTGACAGTCCCTAGAAAGAAACCAGAAGGAGCAGAGGCTTGAGATGGAGCCATTACTGTATGCCCAACATGTTTCTGAAAAACAGCAGGGTCCTCTGGTGCCATTGCTTTGGTGACTTCATGTGGAAGCGAGGAGGCTGCAGCTTTCTTCTGGTCCAGTTTCTTTACAATCTTCTTTACCCAGTCTGCCTCTGGGTCTGCACAAATCTCCTTGGACTTCAGAGTATTAAATCTGAAAGCAGAAAGGGATGACTCACTGGATAGGAAAAGCCTGTCTTACCTGGGGTGTGATGGGGAAGGTCTGTGGGCGGCAGTGCTGACTCAACTGTATGGGCTGCACAGTTCCCTTCAGGCAGGACTGAAACCTGAGTGAGTGAGGAGCAGATGAATGTGACTCATGGGTGAAAGAAAGTTTTTCCCTTTCCAAAGCATCGTAGTGATGTTTGGATTCAATGTTTGCCTCCAGCTCTCAGAGCAGGAGGCTTGGAGGAACCAGCTGCTCAAGGCCAAGTGCATGTGCAGACAAATTCCCCCTGAATCCCTGAGATGAGACTTTGCAAGGTCAGCCCAGGAAGTTCACTTTGGAGCAAATTCTTGGGCTGCAATGAAGTGGTTTCAGTGGTACCTCATCTACAGAGTCAATTCAAACCAACAGTTACCCTGGGGGAAAACTGTAGCTCTTCTCATCTCTAGACAAACTCTGAATCTGTTTCCTCAGTTTCCAGAGGAAACGTGAGCTGTCAACCTGTCTGCTTCCACCACTCTGTTTTACCAGCAAGTACATCCTTCAGTCCCCCCCCATCCCTTCATCCCTGTCACACTCTGTGCCTGAGCCCCTGATCCCACCTGGAGGCTGCTGGTCTTTAAATAGGTGTAAAAAACACCCACCCTTCAAATAAACAGCAGTGCTGGCTTTGTTGGACTTGGCAGTGCTGGGTTAATGCTTGGGCTTGGTGGCCCAGAAAGCCAATAATATGGAGCCCAGAAAGCCAGCCCTCTTGTGGGCTCCATCACCACCAGCATCACCAGCAAAGCAGCAGTGAAACCTCACTGCAGTGCTGGGTCCAGTTCTGGGGTCCTGAACACAGGGAGGACATGGAGCTGCTGGAGCAAGTCCAGAAGAGGCCATGGAGATGACCCAAGAGGGGCTGGAGCTCCTCTGGTACAGAGCCAGGCTGAGGGAGTTGGGGGGGTTCAGCCCAGAGAAGAGAAGGCTGCAATGGGGGGACCTCAGAGCAGGTTCCAGTGCCTGAAGGGGCTGCAGGAAAGCTGGGGAGGGACTTGGGACAAGGGCCTGGAGTGTCAGGATGAGGGGGGAAGAGTTTCAAGCTGAAAGAGGGGAGATTGAGATGAGATCTTAAGAAATTCTTCCCTGTGAGGGTGCTGAGCCCCTGGCCCAGGTTGCCCCTGAGAATCTGTGGCTGCCCCATCCCTGGAAGTGTTCAAGTCCAGGTTGGATGGGGCTTGGAGCACCCTGGGCTGGTGGGAGGTGTCCCTGCTTGGGGGACCAGAGCACCTTTCAGGTCCCTTCCCACCCAGACTGGGATTCTGTGGTCTCAGAGCCCTTGTCAAACCAAAACAGTTCTACAGGTCTGCTCCCAGAGCGCTCCTTGCTCCAGGGAGTTTTGCTGGCAGGTGTTTCAGGGTGAGCCCCCAGGGTGTGCTGGGGTGGCAGGGATGCTCACATGACAGCTTGCTGGGAGCAAAGGTGCTCGGTCAGGCGGTAGCTCCTGATCCTCTTCTCTGCTATCCAGGAGCTGTAGCTGCTGCACTCTGTTGAGCACCTCAGAGGTCCTTTGGGCTGCCCTGAAAGAAAGTTTTCAACATAGGAAATGTTGGGGATTTTTATGAGGTGCTACAGAAACCAGCAGAGTTTCTTTTGCCCCTTCTCTGTGGAGGAGTTCAAAGCTTGCTCTGAAAGTTTCCAGTCCATGCTAAAATGAGATGGAGACAAAGCCCGGTGGGGCCATGACTGTTTGTATCACCCAAAGAGGTGGTAAACTACCCCGAAAAGTGCAGGAAACGCACTGTGAAAATTGGAAGTGTTGGAACACGGTGCAGGTGGCCTTACAGGATGCACAGGCACCAGCTAGAGGTTTATGCAAGCACCTGGACCTGCAGGTCCTCTCCTCCTTGGGTCACAGGAGGATGGCCCTAAGACATTCCTTCACCCCCAAAAGACCTGCTGCTACTGTCACCAGTGGGCTCCTGGAGCAGGCAGGGCAGAGCAGAGGGTAGGATGCTTGTCCCCTCCATATCTCAGTCAGTCACATCTCTTCCTGCAGTTGGAGGGAGCTCCCTTCCAGGGCATCACCCTGATTCTGCTGGTACAGGGTCTCTGAACACTCCTTGGACCCAGAGAAAAGGTGCAGAGAAAGAACCTTTTGGTGAAAACGTTGCTGCTGCAGATGTCCCAGCAGCCTGGCTTCACAGCATGGTTGGACACCAGACATGTCTTTTCCATTTCCTCCAGAAAACACACCAGCCTGGCACCCACCTGCCATGGCTCTGTGCCACAGCCCATCCCGGGGGCAGCTGTGCCACCTCCCCTGACCCCACTCAGCACCACCAAGAGCTCTCAGAGGTCCCTGTCCAGCAACTGGGAGAGTGTTTCCCACCCATGTTGATATGAACGTATGTAAAATGCAAGAAAATGTCTATTGAACCAGCATATGTGTCTGGTTGATATGTTAAAACACTTAATTAACATATCTTTACCACACCTGATAACTGTCTGGTTTCCTGCAATAAACAAAGACAATGGTGTTGGGATAGAAAGAAAGTGAAAGAAATATATTCTGAATCTGGTCATTTTAAAATTGATTTTCTTTGTAGAATTAGAGGTAGAAGAAAAGAGGAATGTGGAAACATGTAAAAGTTTTACCTGGTAAGGAACAGTACTTTGTTAGGAGTAGGGGATTAAGTACTTAGCATTTATTTAAGTAGTGAGATAAGGATGAGACCCTGCATCCCAAAGTTAGTTGAGTAGAGATAGAAGGAAGCCGGTAGTAAAAACAACTTGGAAGTTGCCACTTATCAGCTGGACTTTACCCAAGAGAAGGAAGGTGAAAAGGACACAGCGAGGAAGACGCCTTACTTCATCAGAGGAAGACCACTTACTTCATCCCTACGATCACCAGAGGGAGGCACGCAAGCGCAGAAGGGGCCAGTGTCACAATTCACCGATGAAGCAACCCACATATGCATATGTATTAGAAAATGATGTAACCTGTTGAATATACGATTAGGCTACGAAATTTTCGTGGATAAATTGTGGTCGTGCTGTAACAGACTTTGGAATCAGGTTTGGGTGCGTACCCCTGGTTCCCGGGGCCTCAAAATAAAGCACCACATAGAACCTCTCCCGAGTGGTTTTGTGTTTGTCTCTACACTAACAATGGGATTAGCAGAACAGGAAAAACTGATAAAGATTAATGAAGACAAGAAATTCTTTAGAAAGATAAAAGTTCGAATCAACTTTGAAAATGGTATGAAAGTTCTGATGGAAGAAACAGCAGAGAGAGCGACTCTTCTCTCTCAGCAAGCGGCCCTGCCACACCCAGCTCTGCGACTTCTCTCAGAACAGTGAAGATGGATCATCCCATCCCATCCCATCCCATCCCATCCCGTCCTGTCCTGTCCTGTCCCCCCCCTCCTGGGACAGCAGCAGCAGAAACCAGAAGCAGAAGCCAGAAGCCGCGGAAGGGTGACACAGGGTGACACAGCACAAGGACTCTCTTCTCTTTTGCTAATTACCTTAACTATAGTGTGCTCCTGAAAGAGCAGCTAAAATTGTAACAGTTTCTCTCTGGTAACCGGTTTTGTTTCTCTTTTGCCTTTTCCTTTTAAAAAGCAGCGTTATCGTCTCCCTTTCTTAAAATAAATCTTTGTAATTTGCTTAAATCACAAAGCCTGTTAGTTTTGTAATTCAGGCGACAGGTTCTGAGGTTGACCTTTCCTCGCAAAACATAACAAAATGTAAAAAATAATATCAAACGGATCATAACACATGCACACACACACAGAGCACCCTCACACACATGTACACACACAGAGCACCCTCACACACATGTACACACACAGAGCACCCTCACACACATGTACACACACACCCCTTAGACAGTCACCCAGCCCCAGACAGACACCCAGCCCCAGACAGACACCCTTGGACAGGTCCGACCCCGGTACAGGCCGTGGTCCCCTCAGAGGTGACAAAAGCCACCACGGGGCACCCGGACTTCCCCATCGCCCGGATCTCCCTCACCCCTTCCCAGCCCCAGCCTGATCCTGCTCTAAGCTCCCCCCCAGCCCGGGAAGGTCCTTTGGTGTTTGCTCCATCACCCCCTTCCCTCATCCCCTCTCTCCTGGGAGCCGGGACTCACCTGCCCCCGGGGCCGCCATGAAGAGGAGCCACCACGGGAGCCCCAGCAGAAGGAGGAGCTGGGGCCGCAGAGCTCTCATCTCCACCTGGGCGGTGAGCTCCGGCCCACAGGGAAGGATCCCGGGCAGGACTTTTTCCTCTCCCGATGGTTTATGGCAACCTCCGGAGCCACGCGGCTGCCGTGTCCCGTTCCTCGGTTCTGGAGCCCTGGGACACTGGGGCAGGGCTGGGTTTTGTTCCACACCTCCCACGCTGACGTGGGGAGGCGGAGGGCCGGGAAGGGATGAATTCACACTCCTGGAATTCTCCCGGCAGGGTGTCTCACCTGATTTTCTCAGAACAGCTCTAGCTTCCTTGGGAAACGATTCCAGCAGGGATTTTCAGGAGCCGGCTGCTCCGTCTTCCTCCTGCAGAGCTGTCCCTGTGCCTGCACTGCTCTCCTTGGGTTTGTGACATCCCCACCGCCCCCCGACCCGGGCACCCATGGCTGTTAACCTCATTATTCACCCCGAAAGCAAAAGCAGCTCTTCCCCCCCTGGTTTTGGCAGCCAACAGCCGAGCCGGTCGTTAGGGGGGAAGAGGAGGAATTTGGGAATCGGGATGCCAGGCTGGTGAGCAGCAGAGGGGGAGCAGGGACACCCCCAGCAGCTCCATGGCCCCTGCAGCCTCTGCTCCCCTGCTGCAGCCCAGACCTGGGCACCCAGCAGGGACTCGGCCATCAGGGGCTCACAAGGGTCCCCCAGATCTGGCTGGGGGGCTCCCAGCAGCCAAGGCCTGAGGCAGACCCAGGGGAACAGCAGACACATCCTGCACCTTGACTTTCTCTTTCATCTCAGATCCCATCACCATTTCCCCTGCCAACTCCTCCATCTGAAAGATGAAGATAAGATGAAGGCTGCAGTGGTGTGGCTGCCTTCACAATACTTTTTCCCCTTTTTTTTCTTAGGGCTGCTGGAAACCTGGCATGTCTGTGCTGTGGGAAATTCCAGCATTTCCACATGGCATTTTATGGCTACAGAAACCCCAGGTTTCTGTATGCTGATGTTTAAAAAAACTTCATGAAATCCCCATCCATTGCTTTTATTGGAATAGATGATAAAAACTATTTCAAGCAAATAAAACAAAATTTAAGATCTGTTTGATCCAGCCAGAACAGAACACACCACATCTGTCGGGATGCTTCCTGACCCCTTCCTCAAACAGTGTTTGCTCAGGCTTAGGGGAAAACGTTTTCATTCCAGGAACTGGCCTTGCCCAAGGCTGCAGGGCACCCTGGCTGCTGGAACTGAGGGGTCAGCCCACACAGACTCCATCTCCCCTGAAGAAACAGGTTCTGCTGCTTCTGCAGAGCAGTGACTAAGCCTGCAGAAAGGCTCAGGCCAGCACATCAGTGGGAAGGAGAGTGCTCTGTTTGCTAAAGGCATGGCTTACCTCAGGCATGGTTCCCTCTCTGCCATAAAGCAGCAGCTTTCCCTGCCCGGGGGGGATTTTATCCCCAGGACACTCTCAGAGATCATCTGTTGCTCCCCGTGAGCTCAGCAGCTGGATGTGGAGGTGGCAGCTGGATGTGGAGGTGACAGCAGTCCCAGGAGGTCCTGCAGCAGGAGGAGGGGGTTGGGGGCAGCTGCAGCCTCAGCTCTGTGGGACAGGAGAAGCCTCCAGGTGCAGCAGAGACATGGGCTGAGCCACCAGCAAGCCCTGCAGCTCCCACCAAAAGCAGGACACGGAGGCACAGCCCCTGGCTCTGGTGGGAATGGGCAGATCCCAGGAGTGGTGACAGAGCTGGGCTGCAGCTGGCAGAAAACAGGCACCATCCATCAGTCCCAACCTCCTTCCTCTGCCTCCCCCTGCACCTCTGCCCTACAGCACACCAGTGTCAGCCACTCACTGCATTTCTTTTAGACCTTCCAGGAATGAAAAACCTGGAGTCAGAGGATCCACGGTGGCCCAGGAAATGTTTCTCCTGTAACTAGTAATAAACCACAGGTGTTGGATATATCTGACAGTGAAGGATCTCAGGAATACTTGAGGCTCATCTTGGCTTCAGCTGATTTTCACTTCTTTAGTCACAATAGAAATGGTCTAGGAAATTGGTGTCATCTTAATTTGATTTAGTTTTACTTTAGTTTGTAGGAACAGAAAGTAGTTACTCAGTGTGGGTCGGGGACTGTAGATTAAACTGTGCTGTGGATGGAAGCAGGCAGAGGACACCAGCAGCTCCAGCCCATAAACAAGAATGACAGCACCCAAGCAATAAGGTGCAGGAACAACCAGATCTGAAGGCAAAAAGAGCAGGAAAACTGAGTGACAGGAAACCAGAGAATGCAGACAGTACTAAGAAAATGTATGAAAATGAAACCAAGCAGACCAAGACCGAGGAGGAAGAACGCCCACCATGAAGGTCACATCCTTCCAGTGTGGTTTGGGGCAGCTATCACAGCCCTGCCCCACTCTTGCCCAGGATGACTGGGAGGAAGCTTCCAGAGGTTCTCTGAAACACCAAAGAAAACCAGAAGATCCTAGGAAGAGGATTGATTTTCCTCCCGTGTGAGTTTAACCATAGCATGACTGAGGAAGGCCCTTAGGCTGATCAGAGACAAGGACCAGTGAAGGTCACGAGTGACCAGAGGTCTCAGTATCTGCAATGGCCTCTGGGCCAAGGAACCATGCACGGGGCACTGAGCACCCGTGGGGCTGGGGGTGTAACCTCTGGGCCATAGAACACAGCTCCAGTTTTGATCCTCAGCACCCCCAAAACCTCTGTGTCTCAGGGCAGACAGTTCAGAGCCGGGGCTGCAGTCTGGGCTGTGTGCCTCTAATTCCTGCTCTCTCCCCACAGCAGTTTCCCGGCAGGATGGGTGTCCTGCTACTCAGACACTGGTTCTGCTGCAGAGAGACACAGAACAAGCTCTGGGTGTTGGTGACAGCACAAGGCATGCTCAGAAGTCTGGTCTGATGTCATGCCAAACTTTTGGTTAGTCAGCGGCAACTGTGAGCCAGGAGCTTGGTTTATTGCTCCACACCACAGATACCGTGAGCCAAAGGGCCAGATCCTATCTTCTCCATGACAGAAGCTTTGTCAGGGCAGGTTCTCAGCTGTGCCCGGGGTCAAGGTCCTTGTGAGTGGCAGGGATCTGACTGATGCCAGGGGAGTTGCTCCTGAAGGATAAAAACAACTTGACGCTACAAAGGCAATATGCAAAACAATATGCAAAGGTAACAAGGGTTGTGTCTTAAACAGGAAACAGCCCCAGAACATGGAAAGTCTCTTACAGGGTGTTTCCATGTTAGACACGTGTGCTCCTTGGCTGTTTATTGTTCTCCATGCAAGGCTGTGCTGGTTGTTACACAGGTTTTTATTCCTGGAAATCAGGAGCTGCCTGGAGAGAAGGAAAAAGTCAGTGGGACCTAGAAGGCTGTATGTCACCTGGGAGAAAGAGATGCCAGAGCTGATCAGATGAGAACACTGATGACTTCTGATGCATGGTCTGTTCAGGAGCTCCCAAGGCTTCAGGAGGTGGTGTCCCTGGAGCAGGGAAGCCCAGCACCATTGGCAGCAGGCATTAACAGCATCCTTTGCTGTCCATAATGTTCTTTGTGGTCTCCCTTCTGCAGGCTTGCTGGAACACTTAGCTTTCTGGAAGACCCAGGCAGTCTTGATGCTGCAAAGGGGAGAGGCTGACCCAGGACTCCAACTCCAGGCATCCAAGGAGATTCTCTTTATCCCAGCTGTGTTTCCAGCTCTGGCACTGCACCCACCTCTCCTCAGTAGGGTTGGCAGCTCAGCCACCACTCCCATACATTCATCTTTTACTGCAGCCCCAGGGTGTTAAACTCAAGGCAGCTCAAGCCCCACTACTGCACCAGAACTTCCATGCTCACCAGGACTGGGCTCCTCCAGGTTCTCCTTGGGGAACATCCGTGCAGGAGGAGCTGTGAGCCAAGAGGTGGAGACTGGGGGTGACGAGGCCAACGTGTGCAGCCATTCCCTGATGTCTGGGACCAGGTTCCCATAGTTCAATCTGAAGGAACCCTGATGGTTTTTCCAATGACATTGCATTGGGTGGTGTGGCCCAAAGAGGTCCAGAACCAATCGAGCATCCTCCTCTCTCCCAGCCAAGGCAGCTAGTGCCAGACTCAGGTGTTCCCTAAAGGCAAAAGGCTGCTTCTCATTTTGGAGGTGCCCTCAGCCCACCTTTGGTATATTCTTCTTGAGCCACGAGTGTGATAAGGGAGAGCATGAAATGACAGAGGATACAGAAAAATCTGTTTGGCACCACACAACTTTAAATTTTCTCACATTAAAGAAAAAGATGGGAAATGAGCAGATATCTGGGGCTGGCTGCAGCCAATGTTTCCACAGAGGATGCAACAACTCCTGTTTGGGAAGTATTGGGCAGTCCAGGGCTTGGGTTTATAAGAAGCTGCTTTACATAGAAATAGTTTTTAAAAATAGCAGAGAACATCACACAGGCCTTCACTTCTCTGAACACAGTGACTTCCTCCTTCCTTGTGAATAAGAACAAATTTGGGCTTCAGTGCACACTACAAAATGCTGCTGTTTCCTGGCCAGCATCCCAGCCCTGCCAGGCTATGGGATGGGCTCTTGCCCTGGCAGCATGACAGGTGGATGATCTCAGCGAGATGCCATGGAAAGGTACACACCTGAGTGGGAATCAATGCCTCTCCTTGGCAGCTGGAGCAGCCAGAACTGAGGAGAACTCATTCTGTGACTGTCCCACGGAGACTGACAATAAACAGGAGTTAAATTGGGTGAAAATACAGCGTGCAAAGAAACAAACGTGAAGCTGGTCGGTCTGCAAAGCAATAAACACAGAGGCAGTTAGTTTGCAGCATGGTTAAGCTCTTCCAGAACAAAGCAGAGTCACTTGCCCCCCCCTCCAGAGTGATGCAGCCACCAGCTGGAAGCTCTCCCCTAGCCCAGGGGACAGGGAAGGCTCTTCTGGGGAGATGTGCCTGGCAGAGAATTGGAGCAGCTTTGCAGGTCAGGAGAAGGAACGTGCTGAGGCTTGGCAAGAATGGGCTTGCCTGAGCACATTGCCTGCCAGGTGCCTGTGGAGGTGAGACACATCCTGATGATGCAGTTCTCTGCAGTCCCTGGAGGCAACACACCCACAGAGCTGGCTGGCTGCAGGGGAGCCTGGTGAACCCCCAGAGGGTGGTCTGTCACCAGTGGGCATGGCAGACACCTCCACACAGCCCAGGGGACAGCAGGAGCTGCTGCCACGGTGTCGGGCTGGCAGTGCTGCTGTGCCTGGGCCTGGGGCGGCACAGGGGACTCTGCCCTCCTTTGCATCCTGGACATCTTGGTCCTACCAGGGCCACTGTGGGAACAGGAAACTGAGCAGGAAAAGCACTTTGCCATTTCACCCCTGCCAGAGCCCAGAGCCAGGCTGGTGCCTCCTGCCCTGGCTGAGGAGAGAGGAGGAGGAGAGAGGAGAAGGAGAGAAGAGGAGGAGAGAGGAGGAGGAGAGAGGAGGAGGAGAGAAGAGAAGGAGAGAAGAGGAGGAGAGAAGAGGACGAGGAGAGAGGAGGACGAGGAGAGAGGAGGAACAGGGTGCATGTGGCTCTTGGCAGCAACCCCAATGACTGCCCACATTCCTCCCTCTTGCAGCAGCAGGAGCAGCCTCTGTCTGTGCCAGCAACCCCCCTGTCCTGGGAGGATCCTTCTCCTCCCAGGAATGGCCAGAGCCTGGCCACAGCCCTTTGCTCTGGGGCATGGGGAGATCCCAGACCTGCTGCAGACCCAGCCCTTCCACATCCTCACTTCCCATTTCCCCGCCAGATACGTTTGCACATGGATGCTGCCAGTTTCTGAGAAAGGAGCTTATCAGAAGGATCTCAGTTTAATGCCTTCTCAGAAAGATTCACCTCTTCCCATCTCCTCCAGGCAGGAGAAGGCTCTGTGCCTCCCAGCAGCAGCTGTGGGACCAGTTTAACATGAGCTGAACTTTAAGCTGTGATGACAGGTGAAGGAGAAGTGAACAAAACCCCCTCTCCAGTGGTGCTACTGGGGCTGCCTGGCTGGTCACAAATCCAGACACATGGCCCTCTCTCCACGTTTTTACCCTTTTTTCAGGCCTTGCTGGCTCAGCTAGGAGACCATGGAGTCACCAGACCCCCTCCCCTCTCCCACCCCAGCTTTTCTGCACCTCCTGTTGTAAGAAGAAGGTATCTCCTCCCTGCTTCAGTCCACAGCCTCCAATCTCCTGGCAGGTTTGGGCTGCAGCCCCACTCGTGACCTCCTCCCCCACCAGTCTGGTCCCAGGGAAATGTGCTTTTGCCTTACCCAAACTTTATTCCGAGGAGCACCACTCCTGCCCCACCATCTGGTGCGAGAGCTCCTTGGGCTCCTGATGGGCTGTGGAGGCTGTGGGGTGTGTTTATAGGGTAATGCAGTGATCCCACCTCCTACAGAGCAACAGGCTACAGATGCTGGCCTTTAGCACTGCAGAGCTGGCTGGGGATAGTTAAAAAAGGGGTTGCTGGGAGTAAGAATAAGGGAAATTCCAGAGCTGGGCCTTGATTCCTCATATCAAGGCCAAGAGGCAGCAGGAGGGAATGGGCTAAAGCAAAGACTGAGGCATGCCTGGGATTCAAACTGCTGAAGAGGGAATAAACTCCCCCCCAGGACAGCTGCTGATCTCATGGCAGAGCTTGTGCCCCAGGGCAGTCCTGCTCAAACGTGCATGCTGGAGGAAGCTGAACTGCTGCCAGAGCTGTGCCTCTGCCTCCTTCCAGAGCCCAGAGACCTCCCCATGGGGAATCCTCCCCATCCACCCCCAGCTCACCCCTTCAGGGCACCACAGGTTCCAGAGAGGGGGAATTTAGGGACCAGCCCTGCTGCAGACAGCCCTGAGGACACCCTGAGCTGTGACAGAAGGGACATTAAGCAGTGCTAAAGCCCAGGCTGCCTGCAGGAGGGGTGCAGGGCAGTACTGGTGGAGCTTGGCCCCCACCAGCCCCTTGGCCACCAGCTCCAGGCATCCTCCCAGATGCAGCTTCCCCTGGGCACCCACCGGATGCCTCAGCCAAAGGAACGCACACAAAGTGCTCCCACCTCCTGGCCCACCAGCAGGGCCCCTGGCTGTGACACGGGGGTCACAAGGAAGGGACGTGCATCCTTTCCTGCTCTGTGGAAGGACCCCCCTCACTCCCAGGGGCTCTGCCTCAGGAAAGGCTCCAGCAGAGCTTCCCGAGGTGGAAAGGCCCCTGCCTCTCGCTGCCATTGTCTGGCAGTTATCACTTCAGCAGCTGAAGCATCCATGCTAAAAATTCCTGCTTTATCCCCAGAGTTTTTTAGCAAACCCCTGCCACAGTGTCTGCCCAAGGAGATCCTCTGAGCAGTGCTGGTGCTGGGGAGGTGGTCTGGGTGGAGCAGGGCTGCCAAATGCCAGCCTCTCCGTGGGTCCTGGACACCTCCAGAGGCTGGGATTTTCCTCCTCAGTGGCAAAGGGACCCCCTGGGACAAGCCCAGCCCATAAAGGTACCTGGATCCAGGCAGAGAGCTGGCCCCACAGATGAAGGGGCCACGTGGAGGAGGTGATTCCATGCTGTGTCATTTCCTCCTCGTTAAGATGCAGAACACGGGCACAGACACAAACCTGCCAGGACTTTCACCAGAGGACATGAGCTCATGGAAAAGTTCAAGATAGCTTTCTCTGCTGGCTGTTGATGCCATTCTGGATGTGGCTTTTCCCCTTTCTGCCCCTCCAGTTACTTTTCCCCCCAGTGCCTGCTCTCCCAACTTGCTTTCATGGTGACAGCCCATGCAAAGGTGGCCAAGAAGAACCCTGAGCTGTAACTGGGCAGAGCGGGCAGGGCACTACAGGCAGGCTCAGTACTGACCTTCCTCCAAATTCCCAGCTGGAGGATTGCAAGCAAACCCCATTCCTGGGGAAGGTTAGATCCTGGAGCTGGCAGCCAGCTCAGGGGCTCAGCTGCAGGGATACACAACCAAGTGCCACCTCCTGGTCCTGTGTGACGGATGTCCTGGCACCTCCTGCAGCCCCTAGCAGCCTCCACTTCTCCAGAACACATAATACCACATTTCATATAAAGCAGATATTAAACATAGTCAGGGAAGCAACAGGAGCTACCGGGAGGTGCCAAGAGGATTGGGTTTTTCTGTAGAGAAACCCAAACTCTCTCACTTCCCTGTGCCTGGCCTGTGAAGAGTCATCCTCCATCACACCCTCAGAGAGGCAGTGCCACCTATTTCTGGTGCCTTTCTCCACACACAAGCCAGCAGGAGCACAGTGTGCAGGGCTGTGGTGGCATTTCCCTGCATCCCATCAGGAAGGGGATGCTGTCTGACACTTCCCACCACTGTGTTGCCCTGGCCATGGACCTCCCGGCTCCTGTCTCCCACCCCAGGCTCTGCTCCTGTCCCCAGCCCTGGCAGAAGGACATCCCCATGGTGTTTCTGCCAGGGGTGGAGGTGGTGGCATCAGCTGTGCTGCATCCCTGGGCATGGTGGCTTCTCTCCTGCACGGTGAGTGTTTGTTGTAAGGCTTGACCAGGGCACGGTGGGGCCTTCGGGACAGTTTTTGCCCCCAGTGAATTTGTCATAAACACCCAGGGTAGAGGTGACGTGAGGCACAAACCCCTCCGAGGCCGTGCCAGCCTGCAAGCAGGGGATCTGCAGCCCCTCACCCCCAGCAGCTCCAGGCCCTCGGTGGCCACACGACCACTGAGACGGAACCACCGGGAGCCCAGCAGCGGTGCCCGAACCTCCCAGCCCTTACCTGGGGACCCTCAGGGTCTCAGCACCCCAGGAATCACAGAATGTTTGGGTTGGAAGAGACCTCCAAGCTCATCCAGTCCAACCTTTGATTAACACCACAGTCAGCTACTGAACCGCGTCCTTAAGGACCAGGTCCAAATGCCTTTTAAATGCCTCCAGGGATGGTGACTCCACCACTGTCCTGGGCCATTCCAATGCCTGACAGCTCTCTCAGGGAAAAATATTTCCTAACGGCAGCCTAAACCTCCCCTGGCAGAGCTTCCATCCATCCCCTCTGCTCCTCTCCCATCCCTCAGGACTTTCCCTCCTCCCCAGCCTCCCCTGAGGCAGCTGCTCAGAGCCAGCAGGTCACCCCTCACAAACACCCCCAGCTCCTCAGCTCCTCCCAGGGTCTGTGCTCCAGGCCCTCCATTGGCGTTGTTGCCCTTCTCTGACCCCTCCAGCCCTTCCCTCTCCCTCGCTATCCCGCGGTTCGGTGCCCAGGACCCAATCCCGGGGCTGCCGGGAGCCGCGGACCCCGCGCTGCGCACCCCAGCTGGGGGTGGGGCGGGATGAGGCCCCGCGTGGCTGTCAGGATGGCCGAGCGGTCTAAGGCGCTGCGTTCAGGTCGCAGTCTCCCCTGGAGGCGTGGGTTCGAATCCCACTTCTGACAGAGCGGTTCCGTTTTGCCTCCCCGTTCCGGTCCAAACCGCAGCTCACCCAATCTTTTTCCCACGCCGGCCCCAAACCCCCCGCGGCCTCTCCCCCCCAGGCAAAAAGCGGCCGCGAGGAGGCGCAAAAAGGAATTGTCAGAAGTGGGATTCGAACCCACGCCTCCAGGGGAGACTGCGACCTGAACGCAGCGCCTTAGACCGCTCGGCCATCCTGACCCACGCCCGAGTTCCCCTCCCGTATCCATCTCCCCGCCAGACCCGGCCCGAGCCGCTCCCGGGAACCGCGGGAAGCGTCGGGCTCCAGGTGGGAGTCACCCCAAGGGCAGCCGGGGAGCCACGGGCCGGCCAGCCCCATCCCCACTGCGGGAAGGTGCTGGAACCTCCCAGGAATTGTCCCCAGGCAGGTGAAAACCACCAGGAGCAACCAGCGAAAGCTCCTCCTGCGGGAGCAGACCAGCGAGATAAACATCTGTGCTGAAATGACAGGCGTGGCCCATGAGGGGAGGGCAGCAGATATTATCTACCGAGACTTGTGCGGGGCCATGAACGCCATCTCCCACAGGATCCCCCCAGAGCAGCCGCTGGAGGCTGCAGATGAAGTCTGTCTGAGGTGGTACACCCTGGCTGGCAGCGCTGGGTCCCGTTTCATTTAAGGTTTTCATCAGTGACCTAGATGAGAGTGCACCCACACCAGGCTGCCAGCTGACACCAAACTGGAAGGAGTGGCTGATATTCCAGAGGGTTGTCCTGTTATCCACAGGGACCCGCACAGGTTGGAGAAATCCACCAGCAGGAACCTACAGAAGTTGAGGGCGGTGAGACAGTGGCCCAGGGTGCCCAGAGAGGTGGGATCTGCCCCATCCCTGGAAACATTCCGGGTCAGGATGGACGGGGCACTGAGCAACCTGATCAGCTGCCTGCAGAGGGTTGGGGCAGATACCTTTAAAGGTCCCTTCTGCCCCCCCCCATGCTGGGACTGAACAAGGAGAGGTGCCAGGTGCTGCCCCTGGGGAAGAACAACCAGAGCCCGGGACACGCAGGAGCCCAGGAGCAGGCGCTGGGCTGCGGGGGGCAGAGCCCTGCCCGGGGTGGGTGTCCTGCCGCCGGTACCCCCCCTGGGGTGCGGGGGTCGGGGATCCCCAGTCCCGGAGGAACGGGGCCGGGCTGAGGTTCCCCCGCGGTGCGGTTTCGGGGGGCCGGGACAGCCGCGAGGGTTCGGCCCGGAGCGTCCCCCTCAACCCGGGATGCTGGGATGCTGGGATACTGGGATACTGGGATGTGGGTGGGGAGTGGGAGGGCCCACCCGCCACGCCCGAAGAGGGGCAGAAGGCAGCGGAGGCCGTCCCGGGGCGGTCCCGGAGCCGGTGCCCAGGGAATGGCGGGGCTGCCCGGTTCGGCGCGGCACCTCCGTGGTCCCCCGGGCCCCTCCGCCGCCCTGCCCGCCCCGGACACCGCCTTCCTGCGCTCCCCGCTCGGGGGGCTGATGGGCGCCGAGGCCGTGAGTACCAAAGAGGGGGCACCGAGGGGGTTCGGCCGAGGGGTCCGTGCACGTCATCCACTTGCAGTGTTGTTCTGCCTTGCCCTGGTTGGAAGCAGTCAGATTTTCCCTCGGCTGCCATCCCGCCCCATCCTAGCTCTCTAACCCCGAGGTCCCGCAGCTCCCCACTCTCCTCCATCCCTCTCTAAAGCCAGGGAATTTGGCTGCTTGTCCTCACGCCTTTTGCCGACTGTAGCTGAGCTCGACAGCTCCCAGCACCGGGCGAGTTCGCGGACACATCCCTGGGGGACAGGAGCCCACGGGTCCCATCCCGGCACCCACAGCCCCTGGCAAGGCCTGGGAGGGGGGAGATGTATGAAACACGGTGGCTCCGACTGAGGGGTGTGTGTGGCTGCCCCTGGGCTTCTGACATCCTCCGGGGGCACTCAGCCCTCCAGGCTGTCTGCTCAGCTCTTTGGTGGCTGCTCTCAGACAGACCCCGGGGGCTGAGCATCACCTCTGCATCACTTCAGCGCTGGAGGCAACCACAGAATAAACTCCTGCTGCTGCTGCTCTCTTCTAGGACCCGGGACCTCAAGAGCAACATCTGCACTTAGGGGCGTCCGGGGCCACGCGTGACCTGCCCCGGGGTTTGCCCACGCGTGACCTGCCCCGGGGTTTGCCCACGCTGCTGCTGCTTCTCCAGCGTTCCCCGGGCAGGGCTCTGGGGACAGCCGTGGGACGTGCCCTGAGCAGCGGCTGGAAAAACACCTGCCACAGAGCTGGCTCACGGCTCCACATTTCCACCCCTGGGCATGGCCGAGCCGGCGGTGAAACAGGAATAAACACTCAAGGATAGGTCAGGGAAGGATGCTGCTGGAAGTGTCTTGCAGGTGCACCAGGAAAGAGGGACAGAGCCAAGAGCAGAAGGAGCTCTGGTTCCACCTCTCCAGCCCGTTGCCACCCTGTGGAACAGCCCAGTCCTGATCTGCCAAGCCCCACTGCTCCCCAGAACTTCCCTCTGAAGGTTCCTGCTTTTCTCCCCCTGCAGCTGGAGCAGGGCAGCTCACACATGCTGCCTGCTGCCCCCTCAGCACACCGGGTTTTTTCCTATCCAGCTTTCTCCCTGTCACATGTTTGCCACCACGAATGTTAGAAATGTCTGTGACAGACAAGGAGGCATTGTTGGGGCAGCCAAACACCAGGACCCTGGACTCAGACAGGACAAAGGACATTGTGCTTCTCCCTTGACAATAAGCAATGAGGGCTTAGTCAGGGACAGAGTGGCTTTCCAGAGAGCCCTTCTCCTTCCCACTGGTGGGAGACGACTTCGGGGTTCCCCTGCCAGAGTGGGGGTGAGCACAGCAGCCTCTCAGTGGTGGTGGCTTCGCTGGCTCAAACAGATCCCAGCCCCAGCTGGGGACCAGAAGATGCCACTGCGGCATCCAAAGCACAGTCCCACCACAACTGTGCCAAGGGGATTTATCTCCTCGGGATGTTTGGTCCTGCTGGGAAATGCAGAGGGTCCTTGTCCCTTGGGAAGCAGGTATGAAGGCTCCCTGCTTTCATCTGGTCCAGGCAGAATGGGACTGGTGGTGCTGATCTGGTGCTGCCAGAGCCCTAGCTCCCTGTCCTGGTGCACGGGCTGTGGTTGAGCCTGCAGATCAAATGAGGAAAAGCACAGAAAGTGACATTTCCTTTGCAAAAAATCTCTCTTGTCCAATCCCCACTGCTACATGTTCCATCATGGACTAGGAGCCTTTGAAATAAAAAACCTACCTGCCATGGCTGCTCCAGGACATTCCCTGGAGTGGGGGTGCTGTAGAAGGTGGCTGCTCTACGGCCCCATCACTGCTGGCAAAGTGGGGCAGCACCTCCCCAGGAGTCCAAAGATTGGGGATGGACACAACAACAAAAAAAAAAGTTAAATTTGATACCCTGGGCTGGTCTTCTCCATCCCTCCCATCCCAGGGCAGAGACCTGCTCCCTGCTGCTGGCCTGCAGGCTCAGCCAGGAGCTGCAGGGACGGAAGGAAGTGGCTGTGCTGATTTCCCCTTGAGCAGACCCAGACACAGCCTCACCCACCTGCTTTTCTGTAGGTCCCTCTGCAGGAACACCATCATGCCATTGCTCTGTAACTAAAACTGCTTACCACTGAGCGGGGAGCCCTAGAACGGGCACACACAGGAGAGATGAACCAGACCAGGCAGTGGAGAGCTGAGAAGCTTCAATTTTTCTTTCTATTGTGGTTTATTTTTTTGTTAGTTTAGTTTAGTTTAGTTTAGTTTTGGTTTATATGATGTTGCACCTGGGGGAGGTCGAGGCTGAGCTGGGGCCGCAGGAGCCCCCACTCCAGTTGTCCTCCAGCCCATGAGATGTCCCCAACACTGCCCCAGCACCTGCACAGACTGGCCCTGGGCATGGGGCTGCTGGGTGAGAAGGGACCTTTGGTGCTGAGGACACCCTGGTTTCACCCATCCTACCTCACAGGACACCCCTGCACCAGTTCCTGGGGCAGCAATACCAGGAATGAGCCCAACCCCGAGGAAGGAGGGTCCCTGGGGGACTCCCCAGCCTGAGCTGTCCCCCAGCTCTGCAGCTCTGGAGCCAGGGGGATCTGTGGGTGCTGTGGGTGCTGGTGAGCCTGGGCTCATGGAAGCACCGCCTGAACCTCTTCCCATTTCACCTGCAGGTCCTGGGCTTGCTGGTGTGGGCTCTCATTGCTGACACGACGTACTACCTGCACGCAGCATACAGCTGGGTGTTGTTTGTGTCCATCTTCTTCTGGATACTAACAGTCCTTTTCTTCGTGACTTACCTCCTGCAGCTCCAGCTGAAGTTCCATGTGATCCCCTGGCCCCTCATGGTATGCAGCCAAGAGGGAGCAGGGAGGGGGGGGTGGTTCCAAGTGGGAAGCATCCTGGAGAGATGCTCTGAGAGGACCAGAGCTTTAGGGTCTTCAGGGCTGATGGAACAAAGTCCCCTGCTCTTTGCACAAAGTTGTGTCGTTCTACCCATCAAATGCTTAGAAAATGTTCAAAAGAGGGAGCCCTGTATCAATACAAAAAGTTACAGCCCCTGTTTCACTGCTGCAGTCATGGTGTCAGCCAACCACACCAGCACCACTGGGGGTGCATTTAATGGGATTTAAACCTCAGCTTTGTTCCCAGGGTGAGGGGCTGGAGGCTTTTCCCCTGGGGAAGGAAGCAGGAGGAACACGAAACATTTTGCTCATCCCTCCTCCCAGACCCCACAGCCTCCTCTTTGCCTTCCCAGCTGATGATCTTCAACGCCTTGGCCACCGTGCTCTACGTCAGCGCCTTCGTGACCTGCGCGGCCGCGGTGCAGCCCACGTCGTGGCGGCAGTGGGACTACAACCGGAGAGCTGCGGCAGCTGTGAGTAGCGGTGTGCAGGGGAGGGCTGTGGTGCTGGGGCAGCTCCCACACTCCTGCCCGGGGGGCTGCTCCTCTTACAGTTCTTTGCCTGCCTGGCAATGGTTGCCTACGGGGCCAGCACCTTCTTCAGCTTCCGTGCCTGGAGGGGGCTCGGCAGCAACGCAGCCACCAGCCAAGTGACCGACCATGTGTGAGGAGCTGACGGCAGAGCCCTGGGACACCATGGGCCAGCTCAGGGTGGCCTCTGGCTGGCAACCTCACCTGCTTCCATCTCGCCCTTGGACCGGCCTGCACGGGCAGTGATGGGCAGGAGCAGGGCACAGCCACGCTGCGGTCCCTGGCTGTGCTTCCAGACGATGTCCCCACAAAGCCACCGGTGCTGTGACCCACAGACTCACTGGCAGGACGCTGATTTGCTCCTGCTCGTCCTTGGGGTTCATCTGGATCCTGCCTGAAGCAGCTCCATGGAATGGCTCAGCCACGGCAGCTCACTCCAGCACTAACATCCACTAAACCGGGCTGCTGGCTCAGGCCAGTCCAGCTGCAGCGTAATTAATTCCAATTAACAGCAGACAGAGATGTTGGCAGAGCTGGAAGATGAAGGCTCAGCAAAGGAAGCGGTCCAACTGTCTTTGTATTGATTTGTAACAATTCAGAGAACAAATTTCATGCTCTAAATAAAATCTTCCTAACAAATTGAGCTTTTATTTCCTGGGGACATGGGCTGAAGTTTGTCAGAACTACAGCAGCTCTTCCCTTTAGATCCTCCTTGCACAAACTAATAAAAGTAGGTTAAATGGGTTCAATTTCTTTCTGGGTATTTCTACACTCTACAGTGACTGACACTGCAAAATCTATTGCTTGCTCTGCATGGGAAATGTATTAGCAACTTGTCTTGAGAGGCTGGGGAAATTTACCTGCGTTAAAGGTGGGAACTGGAAAGGCCTGGCCAGCCTGCCCTGGCCATCTGCCCTCAGTTGTGCTCAGGGAACTACACCAAGGGTCAAGTTTCCACAGCTATGAGTATGTACCTATAAAAATCAGTAAGAAAATGAGCCTCTTCATCCACTGTATGTAGCAACACAATTAAAACTCTTGAAACGTGCAAGAGCTGCACACCGTAGTGAAATTTATTGTCTTTAAAGAAAGGCACTGGAGAGGGACAGCTGCCAGGTGGGTCACAGAGGAATGAGTTACCCCCAGAGCTGCAGCCCACAGAAAACCCAGACAGAAGGGCACAGCAGAGGGGCAGAAGGGCATTGCAGGAAGCTCTGAGATAAAATTCCCCTCAAAATAAGAATATTCATCCTGAATAATGTCATATAGCCTCTGGGATTACCAAACACCTCCCTTAAAACAGCACAGAGCTCCCTTCAGAATACAGCAGCCTGAGGTATTCACTTCTGTATGCCATGAGTGTAAGTAATTAATTGAAACAATTGTAATAGGCACAGAATGAACATTTTTTTATAGTTAAAATTACAGGGATATTTTTAGTTTTAGCTGCAAATAATTTAGCTCAACAATTAACAATTAAAACAAACAAACAGGATTCCTTTAAAATTTGGTAATTTTTTTTCCAGTTCCCAACTTTCCAATATTTTCAGTTAAAAGGAAAATAAAAGTTCAAATTCGTGCCCCATGTCAGGACCCAATTATTCTGCCGCAGCTCAGCAATTTGGGCAGACCCAAACCCAAAGGACAGAATTATTCTGTAACTCCCTCCGCCCTCAAAGGGAAAATAAAAGAAGAAAAAGAAAAAAAACCCACCCCAAAATTAATCCTCCCCATTGCAATAATAAACGAGAACGGATAATTTACAAACAATTCACCCCTCATCCCATCACCACAACCGTAACAACCAGAATGCCCCATAAATAATTCCAGCATCCTCCAGTCCATGTTTTCCCCGTTCCCTCCTGGTTCGGGCTCCATGTGGGGTGCCAGTTTTTCTGTCCCAGCTCAGCAGGTTGGGCAGACCCAAACCCAAAGGACAGAATTATTCTGTTACCCCCCCGAGAGAAGGGGAGATACAAAGGGCAACAAAGACCGGAGACTTCAAGCTGGAAATCAAAACACCTGGCAGCAGATCTCCTAGAAGAGGGCAATAACCTAAGGGATGAAGCAGCAGGATGTCCCTGCCTGTCCATGTGTCCCCATCCCGCACTCAGGGGATGCTGTCAGGGACAGGTCCCTGAGGGTCCCTGCGGCAGGGCCGGCTCAGGCTGAGGCTCCAGGGCTCTGCCCAGCACCCGATGGATGTGGATTCTGCAGAGCAGTGGCAGCGGGGGGGAAAGGAGAGCAGGGGAAGAGCAGCCAAGCAGGGAGCCCCCAAAAAAGAGGAGGAGGAGGGGCGGGGGTCTGCCTGAGCTGGAGAGAGTCTGGGCAGGGATGGGAGGGAATGGAGCCCTCTGTGTGCCGCCCCTCTCAGGGCCTGAAACCTCCTCCTGAAACGGCTCCTCCCGCTCCAGCTCCTCCTGCTCACACGGTGACACAGACCGCTTGCCAATCTGTGTGTAAATTCGGTTTAAAACGTAAGAAATGGCACCAGGGTCTCCCTGGGGAGCTGAGTGATGCTGTGGAAGGCTGGGTCAGCCAGGATGCTTCCAGAGCCCCTCAAGCCCTGGGGGTCCCAGTGCCACCTCCCTGCCTGGCCCTGGTCGTGCAGAGGAATCCTGCCCTGGTGCTGAGCAGAGGGCAGCCCGGGGCAGGCACTGGGCTTGGGCTGAGTCTCTTGGCTGGGCTCAGCCTCTGGGGCTCCTTGCTTTGGACTCTTGTCCTCCGAGCTCATGTCCTCAGCTGACACCGAAGCCTTTCAGCCCTTGGCTTTCTCCTCAGACCATCCCTCCATCTACTTCTGTCACCCTGCTAATCCTTCCCTTATCCCGTTTTTGCCCTCTGGTAGCCCAGCCGATGGGGTGTGTTGGTCAGTGCTCCCCTTCCCTTTCCTCCTCTAGGCCTGGTTCAGAGAGGAAATCTGATTTTCTGGGGTTTTTAGCCTCTTTATGACTGGGTTTGCATCATGAAGGGGTGGCATGAGACAGCCCAGGGTAGAAATTGGCCAAGCCAGGTGGATCCAATGGCTCCATCTGATCTGCTCTTCCTTTCTCTCCCCATCAGGGATTTCTCCTTGGGCATACTGAAGTGGCCTCACCTCTGGCAAGGACAGAGAGGGCCTGGAGGTGGCTGTCCCTGAGCCCTCCTGTCCCTGCCTTTCTCTCCTGGGCTGATGCTCACTGGCTCCCAAACGGGGACATCAGAATGGTTTCCTGTGCTCTGTGCTGGGGCCACCCTGTGTACAGCCCTGTGCCCAGGTGGGGGGCATGGCTGAGGGGGCTGTGTTCTTCATCCCTCTGTTAAAACACAACTTTTGTATTTGTTACTGAGAAAAGCAACACTGCCACCTCCCAATTTCCCTCCTTCCAGAGGGTGCTTTGGTGATGCCAGAGCT
Organism: Phaethornis superciliosus; assembly: GCA_023637945.1. Taxonomy (NCBI): domain Eukaryota; kingdom Metazoa; phylum Chordata; class Aves; order Apodiformes; family Trochilidae; genus Phaethornis; species Phaethornis superciliosus. The sequence goes on along the minus strand of JAJQWJ010000014.1, from coordinate 19,643,064 downwards.
GCTTCTGCTGTTTGTGGCCCTGGCACAGGTTGGGCTCAGCACTGGTGGAGTGGGACATGATGGGGGTGAGAGGTCCCTGCTCCATGTCCCATCCCCTTCCTCCTTCCCATCCCTCCACACACACCACAGGAGATTGCAGTGGGTGAGCTCTGATCCCCCCAAGCCCTGCCTGGACCCGAGGGCTCCCGGGTGGTCTCTCACTTTACTCCATCAGCCTTTTGCTGAGTCCCAGAGCCCCCATGGGCATCTCTGCACAGCCCGGAGCCCCCAGAGTCACCTGTGTCCCCTGGAAATGTACACAGCACCCAGAGCCCGTCCTGGCTCAGCACACAAGCTTGGAAGAGAAGGTGCAACCACCCAGAAGACAGATGGAGAGAGGATTTAATAGGGAGGTAGAAGAGAGGGAGAGGAGGGGGTTTCCCATGCTTGGGAGAGATCAGGACCACGTTCACAGGAGTCATCACCGTATCCCTGTGTCTTTGGTTCTGCCAGGAGTCTGGACACCTTTCCCTTGGATCTTGGAGAGGTATCTGCTGTCCAATGCTGTGACATTGAGGAGGAAGAGGTTGGTGTTACTGTGTAGGGAGGGAGGAGGATGCAGAAATGCCATGTTTTTGGATATTCTGGGTTCTGGTTTATCAGGCATTTCTGTGCTTTCTGGCATCCCAGGCAAGGAGAGGGTTCCCTGTGCAGGCAGTCAGCCTGGGGACTGCAGAATCCCAGACTGGTTCAGGTTGGAAAGGTCCTCAAAGACCATCTGGTCCCAGCCCACCTGCATGGCCAGGGACACTTCCCACTAGAGCAGGCTGCTCCTTACTCAATCCAGCCTGGGCTTGGACACTTCCAGGGATTATTTGGGCAACGGAGGATACTTTGGATCAAAGAGGCATCACCCCAGCAGGGCAAGGAGTCTCAGTGTCTCAGGAGAAACCAATGGAAAGACCCTTTTTCCTTTGGCTACCCATGACTTTCTGGTCTCACCTAGAGATGGTTCCAGGGTCCCCAGAAGCTGTCCCTTGGGTGTCAGGGTGCCTCATCCCAAGCTTGCTGCCCTCCCACAAGGGGTGCCCGGGAGGGACCCCCTTCCCCGGGCTCTCCTGGCTGTGGAGGGCAGGGCATGGCAGGGAATGGGGAGACACCATCCACAGCTGGAGAGATTTACCAGAAGAGCTGCTGCTCCTTGTGATTCCTCTGCTGGTTCTGCTCTACTCTCCTGCTCCACTCTTCCCGACGCATGTGGTAGGTCTCCAGGAGTTTCAGGGTGTAGTTTGCTCTCACAGAAAACTGTCTGCAAGAGGAAGGGAAAGGTCTGAGCTGCCTTCTGGTGAGACCTTCCTGCCTCCCCTTGCCTTCATCTTGGAGGCAGTTTGGGGCTGCCTGGATCAGGGTCTGAGCCAGGTCAAGGGAAAGCAGAGATGCCATACCCAGACCCAGAGCTCAGGAGTTCCAGTTCTTTATGCCTTGGGCAGGTTCTGCTGTCCAGGTTTCCCAGGCTGAGGTTGGTTTGTCTGCTCAGCCCCTGCTGCCTCTCCATCCAGGCTCTCTGCAGGTAGGAAGCAGTCTCCTCCTCTTCCCCAGTTGGTGGCAGGGATGAGTGCGGCCAAAGCTCTGTCCATGTGTCTGGAGACCACCCAGCCTGCATCAGAATCACAGAGTCATGGAGTCAGTGTCAGGTTGGAAGGGACCTCAGGGATAAGCTGGGCCAACCCCTCTGATATTATTGTTTATCTGAGATGTCCCAGCACCCCATGGAGATGACACTTTCCAGTCCTCCCCCCTCTCCATTTTGGGATGGTGAGGAGGAATCCACCTAAAACCTCGTGGGTCAGGACAAGGGCTGTGAGGGCTCCACTCACCAATTACAGTCACGGGCAAAACAGACTCAACCTGGGGAATAAAACAGTTTAATTTACCACTAAAAGGGCAAAGAGAAAACACAAACCAGAGCTTAAATCCTTCCCTTCCCCCCTCCCTTCTTCCCCAGCCCAAAGTCCTTTGTTCTGGGTACCTCCACCTCCTCCCCAGCACACAGGGGACAGGCAGTGGGGTTCACAGCCCGGACCTCAGGGGTTGTTCTCTGCTGCTCCTTCCTCCTCAGGGAGAAGGATTCCTCCCAGGCTTCCCCTGCTCCACCGCGGGGTCCCTGCCAGGGCAGAAAGTCCTTCAGGAACCCCTCCAACGGGAGTCCCTCCCTCAGCACAGCTCCTCAGGAGCAAACTGCTCCAGCACGGGCGGCCCAGGGAGCCAGGGACTGCTCGGGGAAGAGTCCCCTCCATGGCTACAGGGACACAACATCTGCTCCCTCATCTTCCACAGGCTGCAGCTCCACAGCTGCTCCAGCGGGATCCTTCCCGGGCGGCAGCTCCACAACACCTGCAGCTCCGTGGGCCTTCAGGGTCTGCTCCAGGGACTCCTCCATGGGTGCAGGGGGCAGGGCTGCCGTCTGACCACGGGATGGAGAGAGAAATCTCTTCAGGAACCTTCTCCCTCTCCTTCCTCACCACCCTTGGCCTCTCTGCTCTCCGCCATTGCTCTGCTCTGCTCCTCTTCTCTCTCTCCTCTGTTCTTCTCTCTCACCTCCCCCTCTCCTCTGCCTGCTCTTACCCACCCTGTATCTATCTCCCCTTTTTGGGTCTGTTAATCACAGAGGCCAAAATTTTTTTGCTCCCTGCTGGCCTGAGGTAGGGCCCAGTCCCTTGGAGCAGGCAGAGCCATTCTCACAGCTTCCATGAGCCCCCCCTGGGGAGGGGACCCCTTCCCTGCTACCAAAACTGGCACCATATCGACCCAGAACGTTCCTCGCCTCTGCCAACCGCACATTCAAGAACTAGTTTTAAAATCAACATTCAAAACTAAAATTTCAACAACTTATTTCAAAAACCCAAACACCCCCCAAAAAAATCCCTGAACAATATTAATATTGTAATAAACAAGAACGGATCATTTACAAACAATTCACCCCTCATCCCATCACCACAACCGTAACAACCAGAATGCCCCATAAATAATTCCAGCATCCTCCAGTCCATGTTTTCCCCGTTCCCTCCTGGTTTGGGCTCCACGTGGGGTGCCAGTTCTTCTGTCCCAGCTCAGCAGGTTGGGCAGACCCAAACCCAAAGGACAGAATTATTCTGTTACCCCCCCGAGAGAAGGGGAGATACAAAGGGCAACAAAGACCGGAGACTTCAAGCTGGAAATCAAAACACCTGGCAGCAGATCTCCTAGAAGAGGGCAATAACCTAAGGGATGAAGCAGCAGGATGTCCCTGCCTGTCCATGTGTCCCCATCCCGCACTCAGGGGATGCTGTCAGGGACAGGTCCCTGAGGGTCCCTGCGGCAGGGCCGGCTCAGGCTGAGGCTCCAGGGCTCTGCCCAGCACCCGATGGATGTGGATTCTGCAGAGCAGTGGCAGCGGGGGGGAAAGGAGAGCAGGGGAAGAGCAGCCAAGCAGGGAGCCCCCAAGAAAGAGGAGGAGGAGGGGCGGGGGTCTGCCTGAGCTGGAGAGAGTCTGGGCAGGGATGGGAGGGAATGGAGCCCTCTGTGTGCCGCCCCTCTCAGGGCCTGAAACCTCCTCCTGAAACGGCTCCTCCCGCAAAAACCCCGACAGGGATTCACTTCTCGAGGCCCCGAGTCCCGGATTTGAAACAACTGAAATAGGAAAAGAACACAGTTCTTTTTCATTAAAAAAAAAAAAAAAATTGGCTGCAAGTAATTACTTTAGCTCAACAATTAACAAAAGGCAAACAGGATTCTTTTAAAACTTTATGTTCCTGACATTGTAAGTCAATGTTACACAGATGGGAAGTTAAATGGAGAACTCCAGTCCATACACTGTCAGCAGAAAAACAAAGAGATTTTAAAGTTTAGTTTTCTCTGATCGTACCCTTAGGATTCCCATAGCAGGGGAGCTGCATCTAAGTTGTTAAACATACGACAATGTTTTTTCGTTGTTGTTTTTATGCTTTTTTCTTGGGAACAAGCAGGACCTCTGCTCACCAACTGCCCACGTGTGCCTGAGCACTGACTTCTGTGCTCATGGAAAAGGTGTGTGCAGCACAGGAGGGAAGGAGACCCCTCTAACAAGTGTTCTGGTAGAGACAGAAATGTCACATTCTCTGGTCACTGACCACAGACAGACTTGGCTAAGAGGTGTTTTTAGCATCAGGCCTCTGAAGGTGCTGTCTGGAGGGTGACTGAGTTTTCATCAGATTGCACCATGTTTCCCACGACCCTCAGTACTTTCATGTCCAAATGCACTGGTGGAGAAGAAAAGCACTGCATGAACTGTTCTAGGAGGGGGACATTGATGATTTATTTAATGAAGTCACCACTAACTCAATGCTTGAATCCACACTTCGACCTTCTTTTTCCTAGAAACATGAAAGAGTAAGAAATGTGCATCAATGATGTTTGGGAATAAGCAGTTTGGAAAAAAAAACAAAATCAAACCAAACCCAAAACTGGCAGCTCGTGTTCTGTTACTTCAAATCAATACAAAACTGAGGATCTGTGCCTGCATCCAGCTTGCTGGTGGAATATTCATTTCCTCCCACTCGTATCCTTAGGTGGACCCAAGCTTGAAGAAGAGCTGGTGCAGGACTCCCTGGAGCAGGGTGTCTGTCACTCTGTCACTCTGCCAGTGCTGGCCCAGGTCACAGCAGGCAAGAGCACCCAGCAGGAGGCTCACAGAGCAGAAGGAACTGCTGGAACCAGCTCCTGTGCTTTGCCTCCCCAGTGTCCCCCCAGGGACAAACCTCAACAGGAACAGCCAGGGCCCAGCTTCTTCTCCTCATCTGCCCCATTTTCACTGAGCTTAAAGGGGTGGGGGGAGGCAGCAGGGGACACAACACCCTGCAGAGCTTTGACTCCTGTGCTCCCTTGGCAAATGCCAGAGAGACACTGGGGGGTACTTGTATGTATCTCATTTCCCTAGGAAAAACATTGTTCAAAAGCCATAATGCTGTTTTGTTTGTTTCTCTAGCCTGAACAGAGAGGAGAAATGCAAATGCTTGAAGAGCTATTTTTTGGGGGGAAAAAAATAACTAGTTAAGGAAATGTATCCTATAATTACAGAACAGTAAGGGTGGGAAGGGACCTCTGGAGGTCATCAGGCCCAAACCCCCAGCTGCAGCAGGGCACCTCAGCACCATGTCCAGATGGCTTCTCCTCATCTCCACAGATGGAGACTCCACAACCTCTCTGGGCAACCTGTGCCAGTGCTTGGCCACCCTCACAATAAAAATGTATTTCCTGATGCTCAGTTGGAAATCAAGCATTACAGATGCACAAAGCATTTGTTCCTGAAAAACTGTTCCACATACCAGCTTCACTCATGTTTTCCAGAAATTATTAAATGTATTTTGAGTTTAAATACCTCCCCCCAGGGAAGTTATTTTCCTTTTTGACTCTTTTCAGCCTTTGAATAAGTGCTGCTACCTACTGCTACACCTCTGTTCCACCACTGCCTTTGGTACTGTCAGGCAGAGCTACACAAAGACAACAGCCATTATGCCAACGAAAATAAAGAACCTGACATACTTACAGCTCTGTAATCCAAGAACATTCTTTTGAATGCCAGAAAGTCAGTAAATGTGAGAAGTATATCAAATAAATCACCTGTCATCTCATCTTTGTGCTGTCTACAGAGAGAAGTTGGAGAATTAGAAAACTGTGGGGTAAATAAAATCTTACATTAAAATGGGATGAGGTCAAAAGGATACCAGGACAAGTAGAACAATATCAAAATTTAAACAGGAATGTTATTATGGGTCTTTTGTAAAACAAAACATTACCCAAACATTAGCTTGTAGTATTCCCAATCCAAGTACTTTTAACATATTGTATTTATCTAAACTGAAAACCTAAGAGTATCACAGCAGTCTGCAGACACTGATCTGTAAGTAGAAGACCCATTCCATTTATCTATTTATTTATCCTGAGCACTGGAACATCTGGACAGTGCCCTGAAAGGTGGGAGAGGGTGAGGAGGGGCACAGGATGCTCACATGAACCCCTAATGGGAGACTGCAGACAATCCCTATAGGATTTTCAGGGTTGGAAGGGACACCTCCCACTAGGATCAGGGTGCTCAAAGCCCTGTCCAGCCTGGCCTTAGAAACTTCCAGGGAAGTACAGTTCTTGGGACAGGACTTTTGACAAGAAGTGATCCCACATCAGTGTATTTCAGCACAGCTTTCTTCACAGTCAAGAGCTGTGTTTTTCCTTTTTGTGATTTAATTCTTACCAGAGGGAACTTTGGCTTAAAAAAATTATCATTTAAGCGTACTGGGTGCATTCACAGTAACCTTCCAATGTTTTTTTAAAAAAAAAAAAAAAAAAAAAAAAAGAAGAAAAAGAAAAAAAAATTACTGTAAGATACTCAGTTCCCAATGAGACTTGATTTTCTTATTTAAGGGGAAAACCAGAACACCAGGGACTATTCAAAGTGACCCCTCCCTAGAGCTGGTTAAGCTGAAGGGACCAAGTACAAAAGCTTAAGACAAAGCAAACTTTTCTCTGAATGCTTTCTACAAGTAGTACAATAAAAACATTATATCACATGACTGTTTCAGACCATCAGGGCACTTAAATGTCCAACACAGAGCCTAAAAGTGATAAATGAGACTCAACCTTTGAAGGCTCTGCTTCAAAATGACAATGATGGAGAAAAGCCTTCAGTGTTCACATTCTGATTTCTCTTCCTACCCCCAAAACCAAATATATTTCAGCATGACACTTCAGGAACTGAATAGCACAACACACTGGAGGCAGGAAAATTGCATGCAGGAACACTTTTTTCTTATTAATTAAACAGGAACCTCTGACTGAAGGCAGGATGGTCAAACCTAAGCTGTAATCTAGACAGAGGTCATTGAGAAGTCCATAACCTGCCCCAGACCAGAGGCAAAGCAGAGACTTACTGCAGTGACATGGTGAAAGCTGTCATATTAAAACCAGGAATCCGAGCCAGCAGTTTGTCTTCAATGTATTTCTCTACCAAAGAGATCTGAAAACAAAAAACAGACCACCTCAACATCACAACAGGTTTCAGGAGCAGGTTTAAAACCAGCACATCTTCCTCCCACTGACACCCTCCTGACCCATTATTACCCATTTGGTATTATCCAAATGGGCACACAGGTGCAGAGTCCTCAGCCAGGCAATGCTCACCCAACTATTCAACATTTTTTGCTGGGAATACTGGTGAGAACAAATCCTCTGGACAAGTTTTCAGGTGAAACAAAGAGAAAGGAAGCTCCAGAAAAAAAACCTTTCTTGCTCACAACTCATGAAGAAGACAGCAGGCAGTATGTTGGCTCTGCTCCATGTAAACACCGTATTTTATAAGGGAAGAATGCAGGACCTCATGTTTGCCTTAAGAAAACCGAAGAGCAACACATACAAGGAAGAGGCAAAAGTTTCTTACGTATTCATTAAAAATAGAAGTATAGATGAGCTTGTTTTCTTCTGAGTCCTCAAACTCCTGGTAGTGCTTCTCCATAAAAGTCCTCTGTATTAACTGGAAATCACCCTCTGGGCCACAACCAAAATGCATCATCCCGTTAGGAGCTCAGTCATTCTTTCTGTAACACAAACCCCATTGACTGCTTCTCCCCTCCCTCCCAGAACCACAGGGCCCAGCACATGTGCAGGGTCAGTCCCAGCAGCACCATTTCTGACCCAGCTGTGGGGAGGCTGCAGGTGGAGCCAGGGCAGCAGCACCACAGATGCTGCTTGGACACAGTTTTGTGTTCAGAATGGAACAAGATGAACATCCCACCCCTGCCAAGCTCTACTATTGCCTCTTGCAGTTTTCGTTTACCCTCAGTATTGGCACAAAGTCCTCCTGCTTTACACTTCTTTAACAAATTTATTTATTCTGAACCCCTTTTTGTTCAGGATATAAAGTCAGCAAAACATCTGTATTGTTTTATTGAAGTGAAACAACACAAAACCTCTTCCCTGCAAGAATTAAATAGGCATTTCTTTTTCCCTTGAATTAAAAAATATTAGTGAAACTCCCAGATTAATTTTCAATTGCTGAAGAAATGTTTTCTAGCTGTGAAGGGAAACGAGAATAAAAATTTAACTCCGTAGGTCACCATGAAATTCAACACAACAGGTAAAAATTTACTTTTACAGTGTTAAAATACACAAATCTCAGCTTTCTGAACCCTAAAATCAGTTAAAACCAGCTCAGTTAATATTTCTCCATGTTCAGATACATAAGCAGGCAAACTGAGGCTGCAGAACCTCCATCTCTCTGGGAAGGATGTGGTAAAAGGATTACAGGCTGTTCTTATGAAGCAGCTGATAGCTCATCACCACAAATTCTGTTTTGGCATCTTGCAAACATCTTCCTTGCCCACACTGACTTCTGGTCCTGGGAATTCAGCACCTTTTATTGCCTAAGCTCAAACAATGAGGTTGGTGACATGCAACAAAACTGAGTTAGGAGTCTCAAAAAGTGAAAGGCAAGAAAGGTGAGGAGAGCCCAGCTCTGCAGCACAGACAGAGGATATAAACTGTGTGGACGTTGAGCAGAGCCAGGGTGCTGCAGCACAGACACCTCACACTGAGGGTTACAAAAGGCTGCCCACAGCAGCAGCTAACTGCCTGGACAAACCATGGCAGCTTCAGAAATATCCTGATGGAGATGTCAGGAGTGGCTCAGGCAGAGCAGGGGAAGGTGACCTCTCTCCCACTCCCTTTATTAGAGGGTATAAAATCACAGAATCCCAGGATGGGAGGGCTTGGAAGGCACTTGGGGAGATTATCCACTCAGACCTGCCCTGGCAGGGAGGGAGATCCAGAGCAGGTTGCACAGGATGGTGCCCATGGGTCCTGAATATCTCCTGAGTCAGAGACTCCCCCATCTCTCTGGGCAGCCTGTTCCCAGCTCTGATACCCTCACACAGGTTCCTTCTGGCCTTTAAATGGCACTTCCTATGTTCAGGTTTGTTCCTGTGATCCCTTGTCCTGTCACAGGGCACCACTGAGAAAGGACAGGTCCCTTCCTCCTGTCACCCACCCTTTGATATTTATCACTGTAGCTAAGATCCCCCCCTAGCCTTCTCCAAACTAAAAAACCCAAGTCTCAGCCTTTTCTCATATGGGATGGCCTCATCTCCAGTCAGTCCCAGAAAGCATTGACCTCTACATGAGATTTCCAGGTGTCTTTATCACTGATGTGTGAAGGAATGTATGGCAGCAGTGCAAAGGATAATTTTCAAGACCCCAAAGCACACAAAGGACTTGTGTGTGTATTGTTACTGTGCTGGGTGATGGGAACAAAGGAAGGAGAGCTGTCAGGAGTGTCACAGCTCAGCTGTTTGGGCAGACCAAAAACCAAAGGACAGAATTATGCTGTTACCCCCCCCCCCCCAGTAGAAGGGAAGATAAAAAGGGGAACAAAGACTGGAGACTGAAAGCTGGAACTTAAAACATCTGGAAGCAGATTTACTAGAAGAGGGCAATAACCTAAGGGATAAAGAAGAAAAATGCCAATCTCTGTCAAATCTCCTGCTCCAGCTCCTCCTGCTCACACTCTGACAATGGGGCAGGCAGGGAATGTTTTAACTCTGTGCCTGCTAAGGGAAGGGCAGTTTGGAATGTGCTCAGCACCCATCTTGTCATCTCTAACTGCTTGCAGAGCTTACCCATGATAATATCCTCCAGACACCCAACAACTGCATCAAACTCTGCATCAGAAGGGGAGGAGCTGAAAGCAAAGAAAGATGGGACTGCATAAATGGGTATTTCAACCACAGCAGAAATTAAAGTAAAAATTAAACAAGTGTTAACAAAAGCTTACACATGAATAATCCTGGTAATTACAAGATAACTGAATAATTTCCTACTTTCAACCTCCAAAATAATCCACAACACTGTTCAGACTGCTTCATGGGGATTTTCATCAGGGCTCTACTGCATTTGCCGCAGATAGGTTCCTACTGAGGTTGTTTTACTGCATTACTGTTAAGGCAATTCCAGACCTGATGCAGAAGGATGTAAAAGGTGTCATCAGAACAGCAAATTAAGCACTTTCCAACTCACAGATCCCAGCTGCTAATACCAGCTTTCTGTCTGCTCTCTCCCCTGTGTAACTTGCTGTGATCACACAACTCCAGACACTTGAGAATATTTTGAAAGACTTGGGCTTGTGAAACCACTTAAACTCAGTATATACACAACTCTCATAGAACTGAAGGAAGTTAAATACTTTTGTTATGGAAGAAAAATTCCTACGTGCTACAAATGAATGGTATAATCTCCTAAGGTTTGTTATGAGCAAACACTAAGCACCATTACAGATCTGAAGCCATCCAGGGAAGAAACTTTTGGGCCCCCCTCAGTACTTCAGGACTCTGGATCCCTCTGCTAAATCTGCTCCTCTGCAGCTTGTGCAGACTCATCAGATGCTCCACAGCATCTCCTTGGCCTTCACAGAGCTCATCCTTGGAGAGGGTGAACTCCTTCCACACATCCAGCCGATGAAAGGCTTATCTCACACAAGGGAAACCAGTCACATAGGACATTTGTCTTTCAGAAAAATGTTACCTCTGATCAGCAAAAGCACCATTTTAATTAAATCAAAATGTCTGTTTCTCTTTCAAATTGCCCTTAGTAAACAGACCAGAATACTCAAGTCAGTTTTAAAAAGCTCACTGAAGGTTATTTTGCTACTGAATAATAGTGCAGTGAAATTAATCCAGTAACAGCTTAACTGAGAGTTGGGCTCTGACGAACCACAGGACTCATTTTGATCGTGAAAAGTGAGAAGATACTTGACTTGAAAAGGCATCTGATCAGCAAGAGACGTTCCAGCAACATTTCTGACTTGGGAAGCCTTGGGAGACAGCAAAGCTGAGGCAAGCGACTGGAGAAGTGTTTTTCCAGCAGAGGGCAGGACAGCACCAGGAGAGGAGCTGGCAGAGCCGCCGCAGCATTACATTCCCTGAGCATCCCATTCCGGACTTCAGGAATCAGGGCTCATCATTTGCCTTTCCCGTGCAAGGACAGGCGACTTCACCGGGGATAACTTCTACTTCCCACCCCCTCCAAAACTGTTGGGTTCAGAGCTTATTTCAACGGCAACAGAAACTTTAAATATTAATTCAAACTCCAGCTTAAGCTTGTGAGACAAATGAAGGAGTTGTTCCTGTGCTGAATCAGCAGCAAAGTCTCCACACAACACACCCACATCCACACCCCTGAGGAAACAAACTCCCAAACCCTGTGATTTCAGCATTTATCACCTCATCCAACCTGGCCCAGCACAGCCTTAGGGACATGGCAGATTGTGATGGACAGAGAGAATTCAGTCTGAACTAGAGCAGCAGAGGCACAGGCACACATCCCCTTCTGCCCTGGCTTTAGGAGAAGAGAATGTCAGCAGATGGGGGGCCAAGCAGTGTCCTAATACCTACCAGTGTAAAATTTGGTTGAGGTCACCTGTAAAAAGTCTCACATGTCTCAAAGGAGCACCTTCACAAATAGTCTCTGCTTAGAATCTACAATATAAGATAATATATGCACTTGAAAATGAGAAATTTTTAATTTAAAGTTAAAACAAACCCCCAGTTTTCAGCCTTACAGGGTTTATTTTGACCACTCAGCCAGGGCTATCTGGTGCTACTCTGACTGCACTCTGACTTCCCTCAGGATTCTGGTGTTACTCCCTCCTGGAGCTTTGCATTCTGTGCCCTTTTTCTCCTAAGAGGCAGAATCTGCTGCTCAGTGTGATATAAACTGTGTAACTATATTTGTATTAAGGTATATTTTAACTAGCAATAGCTTACTGAGAATCTGACACTGGATGTAGCATACTCACGTGGCTGCAATAAAGATTTCCTCCTCAGGAGTCTCCATCACTGCTGCACAAGCTCCTGGAGTGGAGGCCACCCCTTGTGTTGCTGCTCTGACTGGTCACTCCTTCTTTAGGGACAAGACACTCTGGAATAATAGGAGACTTGGCATTAATGTGAATTCCATGGTTAAATTACCATGAACTTCCACAAGTTTTAAGGTTTAGATCTAAGAATTTGAAAATCAAGTTCTTCCGGGACTCCCCCTGCTTCTTTTCCCTCCTAACTCTCCAGTAACTTTCACCACCTCCTCAGAGAAAAGGCTCAGAGCTGCAGACACCAGCAATCCCGGTGACCTTTGTGTCTTTGCTCCTGAAGCACCCGTGTCTGATGCTTGTCCAGAGCCCAGAACACAAAGGCAGAGGAGAGGCAGCTGCCCCCCCAGCCAGCCCGGCCTGGAGACCTCCCAGGCCCTGGGCACTGCTCCCTCTGCCAGCCCCGGATCCCTGCCCCTGGATGCTCCTTGTCCCTGGATGCTCCCTGCCCCTGGATGCTCCCTGTCCCTGGATGCTCCCTGCCCCTGGATGCTTCCTGTCCCGGGCAGAGCCTGGCACACTGACCCCTTGGACAGGGCAGGACAGGACGGGACAGGGAAGGGAAGGGAAGGACAGGACAGGACAGGACAGGACGGGACAGGACGGGACAGGACGGGACAGGACGGGACAGGACGGGACAGGACAGGGAAGGGAAGGACAGGACAGGGAAGGACGGGACGGGACAGGACAGGACGGGACAGGACGGGACAGGACGGGACAGGACGGGGAAGGACGGGGAAGGACGGGGAAGGACGGGGAAGGACGGGGAAGGACAGGACAGGACAGGCAGCACCCCGGGAGCACCCCGCTGATCCCCGGGGCAGCCCGCTAAGGGTGGTCGCCTCAAGGCCCAGGGGGCAGGGCTGAGCCCCCACCTCCCTCCCCCTTCCTCTGTGGCCCCGGGGAGAGCCAAGCTCCCGGCCCCGGCCCCGGCCCCAGGCCCCGCCTCATCCCCGTCCCTTCCCGCTCCCCAGGCTCTCACGTAACCCGTCCTCTCACCGCTCCCTCCCGCCCACCCGGAGAACGGCCCGGGGGGCCCAGCCCTGCCCGGCACCAGCCGCACATCAGGCCGCCCCGGTACCGCTCACAGCCCCGGTACCGCTCTGCTCACACCCCGGTACCGCTCACAGCCCCGCTCACGTCCCGGTCCCGGTACTGGTCCTGGTCCTGGTACCGCTCACGTCCCCGTCCCGGTACCGCTCAGAGCCCCCTCAGGCGCCGCCGTCACCGGGGAAACGGCTCCTTCCGCCCCGCCCACTGCCACCGCAGAGCGGAACGGCCGCGGAGGGCCCGCCCACGCTCGGAGGGACCAATGGGAGCGCAGGGGAGGGCCCGCCCACGCTCGGAGGGACCAATGGGAGCGCAGGGGAGGGCCCGCCCACGCTCGGAGGGACCAATGGGAGCGCGGCGGTGTCGGGGGGGCTGCCCCGGTCCCGGTGCCGTGGGTCAGAGCCGCTCCGGGGAAGCCGCGGGACAGAAGGGGCTCGGGGGGTGCGCGCTGCTCCCACAGCCCCGGGGCTCCGGGTTTCCCCCTGGCGGAACGAGGCCCGAGGGCTGCGGAGCGGCGAAGGCCGCAGGAGCGCAGCGGGGGTGAGGGAACCGCAAACCCCGGCCCGGGGCTGGGCTCCCCTCTGCCTCCCAGCCAACGCCTGGCGGGCACGGCTCTGCGCTCCCGAGGCATAAAAAAAACCCCAAATCAATCCATCCTCTTTCAGTTTAAAACCATCATCCCTTGTCCCATTGCAACAACAGGTCCTGCTAAAGAGTTTGTCCCCAACGTTTTTAAAAGCCCAGTCAGCAGCAATCAGTAACTCCAAGCCTCAGAAGTATCAGGCTCCTACCACTCAGCTGAGGGCTTTTTTGTTTTTTTTTTATGGTGTTTTAAGGCCCCTGCTTGTATGAGGAAGTTCAGAGGAAATTGGCCAATGGGTTTCAGAACTCCCGTGGCCAAGAAGAGGAAGGGGATTGGCTGCTTGAGAGAGAAACTCAGGCATGTATGTGTTTCACAAGGCAGCCTAAAGATGGTTTGAACAAGAGTGAGGTTTGGTTTCTTATTGCTGTACATCAAAAAAGTTTGAGAGCTCAAGAATTTCAGCTTTCAAACACCTGTACCTGTCTGAGGAACACAGCCATCGTGGTCATCTGGGGCTTCTCCTAAAGAACTCCGTGGGGAACTTCAGAAGCATGAAGATTAAACTGGTTTGATAATTACATCTAGGTGTAGCAGTAAAAGCTCTAAAGAGAGAACAACTCACTCATTGTTTAAATTTATATATTTTTTTTTAGTCTTTCACTCCAGATCTGATACACTGACTAGAGTTGAGTGCAAACACATGCAGGATTCCTCATTCACCATCAGGTGAATGGCTTTCCCCATGCCCCCAGCTTCACTTTTAGAAATGTTTGTATCCCCATCTCCTGAGGGCGGCGAAAGAAGCAGAGAGCAAGAACCAGCCTTCAGGATGCGTTTATTGTGGAATGGGCTTCGCTACAATTCATTGCCCCCTCTGAGGGCCTCTGGAGCCACCACTTCCCCAGCCCAGACCCAGCCTTGGGGGCAGCCCAGCAGAGAGGGAGGCCCTGGCCGGGGCAGGGAGGATGAAGCTTTCCAAGGATGCTCCTTCCCCCCCTTCCTGCCCCGTGGGTCTCGGCACAAAGCCCCTGGGAGCTCAGGGTCTGTCTGTGTGCAATGAACAGGACGGGGCTCTGCACCCCAGCTCTCTCCTCCAGAACCATTGGCTTCCTCTACCCAGCACCAGCTGCACGGAAGACTGCCTGGGGCAAAATTTTCCAAAGCGTTTACATCTGTCCAACAAAACCCACAGGCACTTAGTCCCGTGTCCACAAAGGCAGTGAGGCACTTAGGTCACCTCTGGTTCAGGGGACAGCAGACACCTGGGAGCCTTTGTGGACCTAGGCCTGAAGAGCTTCATCTCCTCCAGCACTGGACACAGATTGGGCACTTCTGAAAATTTTACCTCAGTTAATCCTGGCCAGGGAGAGAAAGCAAAGCCCTGAAGTTACTGGAATCTATTAAGGCAGAGTTCAAAATGTTTCTGTCCCACCTCTTCCCTAACGTGTCCCCTGCCATGAGGCACAGAGCCCCATCCCTGCATCTGGGAACATTTCAAACTTCAAGGGATTCTGAAATTCAGGAATCCCCGGGGCAGTGCTGGTGTTCACCTGGCTCACTCAGCACCCAGCAGGAAGGGGCTCAGCCCCGAGTGGCAACGTGGATTACAGCAAAACAGGGGGAAGGACAGTCAGGAGGAAATGAGGTCCCCGTGGCAGAGCTTTGCCAGTCCAACTTGAATCAAAACAGGCATCCAAGGTGGAAGAGAGTTCACATTTCAGCAGAAAGACTATAACCAGCTCTGCATTTGTGGTTCCAGTCTGTGTTTGGGAAAAAGTCTACAAGAAGATGATGGACAGAACTTTCCTAATTCACACACTGCACTCCAGAGGTTGAATGCAGACACTTCCCCCCCTTTTTTTTATTTAAATAAAATCTCTGGATGGGATGTAAGTCAGCAACCTTGAGTTAGCAAAGGCATAAGGTGAAAGGAGTTGCTGGAGAGCTTGGTTTTGTGATCTGTGTGCAGGAGTCTCTGCTCCTGTGTAGGTGAGTAGGAAATGGGAGTGGTCAGCAGGGGGAAGCAGCCTCAGCACAATTCATATAATCAATGGTTTTAAAAATAAGATATATCACAGCATGAGAACACACACTAGGAACTGCTGCTGCTGCTGAGTCACCACCAAGAAGGGGGATGGTTTGGGTGCAAGTTGTGTGTGATTTAGTAAAGTGTAATTTCAAAAAGCAACCTGAACAAGTCTTGGAAGGGACCAAGTCATATCCTCAGTTGGTGCCAAATAACAACAACTCCACTGATTCTTGTGCTACTTCACTGACACCAGCTGTGAACCCTGATTCCTTGTAGAAACCCAGTGAAACAGTCAACAGCTGCCTGCTGAAATGCATTTGTAACAAATGGACATCACAAATTTGTAACTAAACTGGAGCATACATTTCCACTCTATGATTCCTACCAAAAACATGAAGTGTAGCCCCAAACCTGCTTGGCAAAAAAAGGTGCATTTTTAAAGTTACAGAGTAAGACTGAACCTGCTATCCAAATAACATTTCTTTAAATAACCTGGCCCAAAATTCTCCTCCAATCTAAGAGAGCTCAATAGTTCCAAAGTGAATAAAACTTTCAAAACCAACACTGATTAAAAAAGATGTTCAATGATACCTTAAAAAATACCCAGAGTATCAAATTAATTCCAGTCCAGCTTTATAATTAGTTAAGAATACCTGCTGAAAATTATATTCTCACCAAAAAAAGAGGTGGGTACTGAAGTTAAAAGCATCAGAAATATTATTTACTTGAAAATACCACCCATCTTTTAACGTTAAAAAACAAATCAGAACATTCTTTGGAATCACCAAGGTATTATTAAAACATGTGAGTTTCTCTGCAGTCTCCCCAGGGTCTTTTCCCATCAATCTGTGCACATTCCATCTTTGAGCAGTTTAACATCCACTGCTGGAAAATACAGAGTCTCTGACCAGCAGGAGCTACATGAAACAGGAAAACACCAGCATCCTCTTTTTAGCACTGGCTTCTGCCAAAAGGAGACTTTTGAGCACAAGACAGAAAGAAGGGCCCTGGTTTAGGAGATATTTCTTTTTTTTCAGCACCTGGGACAGGCAAGAAGGGGGAAGAGAGAGAGAGAGAGAGAGCCTCTGCTCTGCTCTTGCCTGCAGGACCCAAGAGCCTGCAGCACACTGACCTCCAGCTCTCCTTCCTGCTGGACCCAGCTCCTATTGCTGCCAACTGGGAATAGCTCCTTAAGGATTTCATTCCTAGGATAAACAGATTTCAGGTTAGCATGGAACCCGGCCGTGGCTATGGTTCTATGTGCATAAGGTTGGTTAGAGATGCTTTCCCCTCTCAGTATTGGTTGGAGTTCAGTGAAAACAAATCTGTGGTGGTTCTCCCCCTGTGTCATGAAATGTGAGAGATCTGTCTGACTCGGGTCTGGATCTCCTGTCGACACAAAGGGCAGGTCTCCAGTTGCAAGGCACACTTCATGCACAGGTCACTGAAAGAAAAGAAAAAGCAGTTAAAACTGTCATTGAGTGTACGAATAAAGCAAAGAAAAAAAAAATTCAAGCACTAAGCTGTTTGTTTATTCTGCTAGAAACGTGGTCAAGGAAGACTCTGCAGAGATTAGGAACTGCAAGGGCTGCAGATCTCCAGGCTTTGGGAGGAGGCTCCTCCTGCCTTGGGAAGAGCAACTGACAGACCCAAAAGTGTGGCTGTAGCTGGCTGGTAACACACCAGGAACTGTCACTGATCTTATCACTTTTTTTGACTTGGAGAACAGCAGCCCAAGTGCCTGGGAGGAAGCTTTCTCCACTTCTTGTTGAGGCACACTGGGCACATCTCCTTCCTTCTCTGCACCACCAGAGCAAGACTGCTTCCACAAGCACCATAAAACCAGTAAGGGACTGGACTTCACTGGATTAATTTCACAGGAGGCTCTTTAAATAGAGGAAAGTGTAATTATGGTATTACTCATCCTGCTGCCCTATTTTGGTCTTTTAGATTTGTGGCTCGACACAATCCACTGGTTGAGCATTTGATGAGTATTTGATTATCCAATGAATTCTCTGCTCCCCTCACATAACTTGGATTTCACAGCACCAGTAGTAAGAAAGTAAAACTTGTGATATGAGGGAATTAAGGTTTGGTAGCCACAGTACTCCTCCCATGCCAAACACACACACACAGTGAGAAACTGAATCTGCTCCTGGCTGGGGTGAGGGGAAGAGTGGGACTGCTGTGCTTCCCCCAGCCCTCAAAGGAGGGGTCACTGCCTTGGTGCTGGGGAGTCACCCACGACAGGCAGGGATTGCATCTGGTCCCACCTAAGCTGAGTGCCAAACACCCCTTTTCCCATTTCCTGGATTTCTTTGGGGTTGCTTTCAAGGTTTTACCTGTGTCCACAGGGCCTGAGCTCTGTGTCTGCCACCTCATCACAGCAGAGGGTGCAGCAGTTCTCCCGGATGCTGACTTGTTTCAGCAGCGCCAGGCGCCTGTGTCTGCAGGGAGAGACAAAGAGGAGTTGGGCTCAGAACAAAGGCTGAGTCCTGCACCAGGACCTGCACCACTTCCCTGTGCTACTCAACACTACTGCTGATAAAAATCGATCACAGCTTCCCACAAAAAAGGCTTTACACACCCAGAGATGTTCAGAACAGTCTTCAGTTCCCTATTCTGGTCTGCCAGAGAGGGACAAAGAGGGTGTTAGATTACAATTCTTCCAGCTCCCACAGCTGAACACTTCAAAATAAAAATTGTTCTTTAGTATCTGTGGACTTTTAAGAGCTAAGAAGGAAAACAACTGCACAAACCCATGTATCAACAAAATTCAGAAACCCTAAATTCTGTAACACAACGAATAGAAATGGAAAATAAAATCAACAACTCGGTATGCCATCTGCCACAAGGGAGAGTAAATGGATAAAAATCCCCCAGTTTGGTGAAACAGGACATTTCCTGTTTGGAATACAGACACTAGCAATGGCAGGGTGACAGCTCTGGCCCCCAGACAGCATGCATGAAACACAGCACAGCTCTGCATGGATTCATGGCAAGTCTTGGGGGCATGATAAGGGTCCAGCTCAGGCCCTTGCCTTTTTTCCCTTTCACTTTTAAGTTCATAACTATCTTTTTATTAAGGACTGGCTTCTGGTTTCCCAACACTGCAGGCTGTAGGGCAAGAATGATCTCTGTGTACAGTGCCCAACTTTGAATGGAGCCTCTTGGTGCCCTTGCACAGCCTCTAACACAGGAGGCCAAGTTTCTCCAGTCAGACATCAAGAGAAAACCAGTTTCCTCCCAGTTTCTCTCGGCATCTTTTAGCAAAATCAGGTAGCAACTCTCACAGGTAGTGCTTAAATATTGCAAGAGTAGTGCCAGAGTGGTATCACTAACAATGACCTCTGAACATCACCTAAAAACTACAAAAAAAAAAACCCCTCACCTAGAGCACAACACACAAGACAGAAGAACACTCAATATGAACAGCAGACTGACCAGGAATGACAATTAACATCATCTTAAGGGGTTCAGTCAGAACTTCCCACTTAAAGCTCCTGCAGTCACAAGCAGGTGTAAATTGCTCTGGCTACCTGAGACTACCAAGTGGTCTTGCAAGTTGCATCTGATTTTCTCTGCATAAACACAAAAGCCTCAAACTTTGCCTGTGTGTGACTCAGAGTAAGGTATTTTTTTTGTTTATTCTTAAACACTGAGACACTTAAGTACCTCAAGTACACTTGACCAGGCAGCTAGATAATTCAAAACCAGCCTCTGAGTTTTATTATAGCCACCTGCAACAAATTCCCCCCACTTAATCAGAAGCACAAAAGATTATTTCAACCACATAGAGCACTACTCTGAGGACAATCTTCAGACAAAGCTACAAATCTAGGGTGCAGCTGCATTACACATAACACTGTGTAGTGTTTCTGACAGGCTTCCAGTAAAGCATTTTGTTACTAGTGACCTAGATAAGAAAAGCTATTGGTTTTTGCTCCTGCAAGGACTTTGTAAGTACAGGAAAAATGTATCCAAACCTGTTTCTACATGGCTTGACTTAGGTGAGAAAACAATTCTAAATTTGTATAACCTTTGTCAGTACTATCATTTACAAATGGGGAAATTTTCATCTGGGTCAGAAAAGAAGGACAGCCTGAAGTCTTACAATCACTCAGTACCTCCACACTGTCAACATCAATAATTAGATCAATTTTAAATACATTTTTTTTAAAATTAGGACTATACTTCCTTGACCAGCCTAATCATTCTTAGATGGCAGGAAGCAATTATACTGGAAACAGTTTCTTGTGCAGTACTATAATATGCTGTATTTTAACTTAGTTTAATATTACAAAAAATATTTACCTGAATGGATTTTGGCTGTTTCTCTCCTGCCCTACTCATTAGGTTACACTGGAGCAGACAGTCTGCTCCTTTTCTGAACTGACCTATGGATAAGTGACCCCACAAAAGACAACTTTGCCAAGTACAACAAACTATACAACTCAGAAGTGAAGCATTTTATTCTTCTGTATGCAAACACACTCAAACCAGATAGGAGGATTACC
Source organism: Phaethornis superciliosus (assembly GCA_023637945.1). Classification (NCBI taxonomy): domain Eukaryota; kingdom Metazoa; phylum Chordata; class Aves; order Apodiformes; family Trochilidae; genus Phaethornis; species Phaethornis superciliosus. Next base: position 19,622,983 of record JAJQWJ010000014.1, on the reverse strand, counting down.
TGGGCAAAATGATTTTTTCTTCTGCTGTCAGAAAGGCATAATCATTAAAGGTACTAAACTTCATTGGTGGTGGGTACTTGAAAGGTTTTGCCCCAAAGTTGAACTCACATTGTTGATAGGACATGAAACTAGCTGCAGCAAAAAAGCCAGACCTACAATATGATGAATGACATGTTAGAGTGACTTTAACAACAGTAAAGCTTTACAGACATTTTACTGTTACCAGACAAAACCACCCTGAAACAGAGAAAAGAGTTTCTTCAATAGTAACATTCTGCAGCTGAGTGGGAGAACAACCTGTAACACACCCTGTTTCAGCTGCACATCCTTTCCTTGTTTAGTTCTCACATTCTGAATTGACTATTAGGGTTTATCAGGATTTACTATTGAGTAATTTACTATTGATGAAGGCTGCCTACTCTACAACTAGGATTAGTCACACTAAGAGCAGATACACACACCTGAACAGCCCAGAACCTGATCCTCTTACACTGAGGAAGTGTGCTGCTGGTTTTTAAAGCTGTGATGAGTAGTACCAGCTGCAAGGGACATCTCCACGTCTCCTTTGCTTTCTTTGAGCAGGCACAAATCTGAGGAACTTGAGATCCATGGGCTGTGTGGGACCCATGAAGCAAGGTCTGAGCAATCCTAGCACAAGTGTCTGCTCCTCCTCACCCCTGCAGGATTACCTCCTCACACCTCTCACTCTTCTCAGCCACACAGACCCCTTGTAAGAATACCATAGATATCACCTCTTGCCATTTGATTTACTGAAGGGGCTCAAGCTGAGCAACACCCTCAGTCCTAACCAAGTAACACAATCTGGTGAGCATCCAGGTGACACACTCCAGGTGACACACTCTAGCAGCAGAGAACTGCAAGCTGAAGAGACAAGATACTCTGCAGCTCTTTGAACTATTCTTTACTTGCATCTTCAACTTTCTTTAAGAAAACATGAATGAAATTCTTAGCACAGTAATATTAATTTACAAAGCACTGTAACATTTTATTAAGCTGCATAGGAAGCTGCTTTTTCAAGTATCACCCCTGCTTATCTTCCCAGAAATAAAAGGCTGATTTTTTTCCATGAGAATGAGAGGAGTTACCCACGTTAATTTTAACAGATTTGGAAAAATAAGCCTAACACCTTTCTGCACTGCTACCAAGAGATGTGCTCCCCTGCTACTACAAGCTACTACAGAAACTGCCCCCAGTGAATAACAGCAAGGTAACATGCAGTCTGCAGCATTTACAGGAGGGAGGGTTGATTTTTTAAAACAAAATTCCTCAAGCACTAACAGAAAAGTGTTCCCCTCTGCTACAGCCTCATTCTATTCAATGCTCTGCTACTTTAACAGTAGAAAACATCAAGCTGAACCTACCTTTAGACCCTGAAAACCATCTATAAAATTATATCCTTCTCACTGATTCCTAAGGAACTTTCAATTGGGAAACCTGCCTAATGATGGCTTCAGGTAAGCAAATATGAATTTACATCTCAAATGGGAAATGCTTCACATGATTAAAACAGTTACCCCTACAGGTCAATGTCCTTCCAAATGAGCACATACTCACACAGCAGATGAAAATACTTGCTTCTCAGCAGGAAGTTGGTTTCCATTTAAATAGAAGATCATTTGCTTTTCTTGCAAGTCTAGTAGAAATCCTATTGTGTCTCCTTATACACAAAACAAAGATAATATAAAGTATTTAACTTTTGTTAAATGCTAACAGATGATACAGTTATTAAGTATCACAATGAGTTGTCTCTCTTAAAAGGAACTGTTTGCAAAAGCATAAAAGGAAGAAATATTAATAAAGACAGCAACAAAGAAAAAAGAAAACCAGGACAAAATAGTAAAAAACCCTGTATTTTATTCTGCCAAAGTATTAAGACTACATAATTGTAGTATCGCAGAATATTTGACAAAGCCAGAAAAAAGCTGCACTCTGCCTGTCCTTCACTATTTTGCATCATCAGGACAAATAGTTGCTAAATTCTGATATGCTTATGCTATTTATTTGTACTAAATGTTCAATTTAGCCATCCTCGGGAGAAATTTTTAATATAAGAGAAGGTGGCACAGTTCACACAAGCCTGGCATGCCTGAGATCAAGAACAGAGCTTTGCTGTCCAAGCAATTATCCAAAAACTTAAAGCAAGCAAGACAGTGCAACTCCTCCTTAGAAATAAAAGCCTAATTCAGAGATCAAGGTTTTCCCCCTCACTCGAAAACAAACTTTTCAACCCAGAAAGAGTCATTTAAACTCTGTTTTTGTAGAACTACATCTGGAAAAAAGATTTGTGTCCAGCGATGTTCGTTGGTGCTATGGTTTGTACTCTGCCTATGAAAAGAAAAAGCATTTAACCAACCAGGCTCTCTTTACACAGGCCGAGGAACAACAGTATGGTGCCTACTTCATACTTTTAGACCACTGCAAATACTAGGAAGGGCACAATAATTCAACCTTAAGCATCATCAGGACTATGCAGTAACTTCTCAGTACACACCTACTAAAAATGATGGCTTCTAGACACCCGCAGGAGAAAAAAAAAATGTGTGCAGAAATCCCACTAGGATAAAGAGCAGAAGGAGGAGTGAATACCTTCTTTCCAACAGGGATGGGAATGGGGTTTACTTCTGGCATTGTACCAAATCAGCTGCCTGCAGCCATCGTATGCACAGGAGTATTCATCATCCCCAATGCCATAACCTTCCTTTGGAACAACAAAGAGTGAAGCATTTCAGTCTGCAGCCATTCCTCACACAGAACGACTCAAGTTTGTTGTTATTTGACTAAACCACTTCTCCAAGAGGAAGAAGGGGTTCTCCCACCCCCCTGAAGATACTTTTTTAAACCTAGGCTTTGATTCATTTTCACATCAAAAGGAATTGGTTGGGGTGGGAAAGGGGGAAGAAGGGAATATAATTTCCAAAGTGTTTTTCATTCTCTGTGAGCTCAAATCTTTCCTACTGAACTATTTAAACTAGAAGGCTAGTACCTAAATAGCTAACATTTTTCATCTTAAAAATCAATGTAGAAATGTAACCACTCTTATCTTGAATTCCCAGTACCAGACTTGCAATACTTTCCCACAAAAGAACAAGAGAACAAACCCAAAGTCCCTTCACTGAATTTGTTGCATACTGTGTTCCTTTCCCTGCCAGCCTCCCTCAGTTCCTAGGTCCAAGATAAATACAAACCCAGAAGTGTCAGAGTGTGAGAGGAATTTGTCATGTAGGGAGTCCAAATGTGAAACCCAGGAGTGTTACAGAGGAGAAGTTCCTTGTGCTCAGCATGGATTAACCAAAGTGCAGATAGTGGGGAGCATCTGAGCAGACAAGCCTCTGATGTCCCAGACTGAAGCTAAGCCTGGCTAATGGGTCTTTAATGTAATATTTAGGCCTAGTCTTTTTGTCACACTGTCAATAAAGAGCATGTGGCTGCTCTGATGGCCCTGCCTGTGATATACCCAGAAGATAACATCCAGTATTTCAGGCTGACACCTGACGAACTGAAAGAAAAGCAGCATTTAGCCACCTGCAGAACAGCTGTAGCAACAGAAAATTATCCTGCTCGGAGATGCAACAGCTCCTACTTTTCTGCCTTGTACAGAAAGCACAGACAGAAAAATGCATTTACACCAAGCTGCTCAACTGTAAATGGGAAAAATCTTTTAAGCCTCTTAGTGTCTAAAGACAGACACATGGCCTTTTATTTTCCATAATGTCTGCACTGCCTGTGCTTGGGATGGGTCTGTATGGTATTTTTGTTTGTTTGTGTTCTTTTTGTTTTGTTTGTTTGGTTGCTTTTTTCTTGTTTTGGCTTTGTTTGTTCTGTTTTGTTTTTCATTTAAATCACACTTGGCAACTCTATGTCTGGAAGGTAAGAGTGGGCTTTGGATGTGAGGCAGATATATATGCATGTTATAGACCAGCAGAACACAATGCTATTTACATGAATTATTAGAAGCCATGGAGCAAGACCACTGAACTCACGGGAAGAATTAAGTGGTGAGAAAAGCTACTCTCTCATTCCTGCTGGGTTTCTTGCCACTGATGCTTGTTTTATATGGATGCCTTTCTCTCATTCCCCCCCATCAGTATGTACTCCTATGTATTTGGCCTATCTTCACATTAGCTTCTGCATTTGACTCAGCTGCAGAATGACTTCTTCTATGATGAGAAATGAGCAGTTTTAACTGCTTATCTCTACATTTGTATATATAATTCTTTCCCTAAATTAAAGTCCAAGTAGGACAGAAAGCCATGAAGTTACAACACTGAAGTAGGGCTAAGAGCACATTTCTTTCTCAAAGCCAGCCAGTAGAAGCACTAACTTAAAATCCCAGCACTGTATTTCAGCTCTGGTCAGTGGCAGCAGTCTATGTCATACACAGCATTTGTAGTTAAATTCTAGCTTGCCCTTTAATGGGTGTTTGGAAGGCTGGTAACATGGAAAGTCCTCTGTAAGCTGAAGGTTTTTTGGGAAGTCAGCATTACCCTTTCTTAGTGTTACAGAAATACCAAAGCCAACATGCTACAGCATTCTGAGTTGACAGCTGCCATACAGAGTTAAGACAGTACCCACTGCTGTTATCCAAAGAACTTCCAAGAACAGACCAAGGCACAAGAACAAGCAGTTTGCCTGTAGCTCTCAGATAGCAGCAGGTCTGTTACATGCTGTCAGTGCAGGGCTTCTGTCAGCAGTGTCTGTCTGACAGGGACAATCCAGCCTTTCCGTGGACCACTAAATGCAGTAAAAACAGCTTCATGGAAGTACAGAAAAACCGAGGGAAACATGCAGGTTGCTCAGTTACTAACACAGAATAACCAGAGCTATTTTCATAGGTGAAATAAAAATACTGGAGTTACCTCATTGGCTAGATGACATTACATGCACTCACATGATTGAGGAATTTGCTGTCTTTGGTAGCCCATCCTATCTGCATCACTCCCGAGGTGATGACTGTCACTTCATAGTACCAGACTCCAGAATCAACACAGAATGTACATCTAACACTTTCAAAGGAGGAGGCATCACACCGAGCCTACCAAAACCAAACAGAAATTAACTTCCCATAAAAACTGCAATAAATTACAGCAAATAAGCCCCTTTCTTCCCTGGATCAAGTTACTAGCATTTTAAGAATAAAGCAACATAATTGTAGAATAACTTTAGACAGAAACTGACCTTTATTTATAGCAACAGTTGTCACACTAACAAGGAGGGCAGACTGAAAATTGCTCAGTGGCAAGGTACAGGGGGAGGAGAGCAAAGGAGGAGAAGGGGGAGAGCAAAGGAGGAGAAGGGGGAGAGCAAAGAATAGTTGTTAAAAGTCCATTTAAAGATTTAAAGACAAGGACCAAGACAGGAAGACTGAAGTCACTGATTGTTAGCTGACTCCTGGTGTGTAGGACAGAGAACCATGCAATGTTAGTTCATGAAAACCCATCTCTAAGTAGGCAAACAAGGTTTTTAAAAAAGTAACAGAGGAAGAAAAAACAACATGGGGTTGAGAAAAATCCTACTGCTATGGGATTTTCAAGACTAGACAGGAATAAACAAATAAGAATTATACTTTGTGAAAAATTTTTGCCAAATGAGTGAAAAGCCAGCCAACACGGGTACAGGGAGTTACTTTTACTGTGAACATTTGTACAATTGAGATTGCTACACCAATGTTAAAACCCTTGGACAAAGCAAATTTTCTGTTCAAAACTGGCAAAGAACTAGATTCATTCTAGGAAATCACAGGAGCAAGGAGCAAACAAAAATAATTAAAACCCGCATTTTTGTACAGACTCCTTTTTAGGTCAAAATCATGAAATTATTTCCTACCTCTAATCCATGTGGTGAGATCTTCAGGTATTCACTGACATCATTACTGTTCAGCATAGCCCTAATGTTGGTCAAGTCAACCTTCTCATATGTAAACTGCCTGCCTTCTTTTAAAACTGCAAAATAAAACTAGTTTTTAATCAGTGCTGCAGCAAAATCACTTTAAACATTTCACACAGTGGCAATCAATCTCTCCAGGATCCAGCTAATTTTTGACAAAACCCAAGGAAACTGACGTTTTGAAAGCAGCATTCCTTTCACCACCCTGTGTGTCAAATATCCTCTAGACATAAGAGCATGACCTGTGCCTCTGAATAAAGCCTCTACAATCTAATTACTGCTCTCAGGAATTCCACAGGCACAAGTAAAGCATCCAACTTCACACCAAAATGCCATTCTTTCAGGATTTACATATTCATTCAGTATTTGCATATCCAGTTGGCAGTTTCTGAGACACTTTCACTTTGGATCACAAGACCCTGTCTTTAAAAAGTCTTCAATAATTCCTGGAGCCTGTGCACTGCTGGGGTCTGATGACAGTAGTGATATTCACCAGGGTATGTCAGAAATTCAGCTGTTCCACCTGGAGACAGAGCAGCACATCTGACATTCTCTGCCTGCCTGCCGAAGCCTGAGTTACAGGAGACATGGTGCAGAGGAGAATTTTCATTGCAGCTCCAATTTGCAGAGTACAAACCACTTCCTTTCACAAACCTTTTCCTTGAAAAACCCTTAGTTCCATGCAATTACACTGGATTTGCTGCATTTTTATAAGGAAGAGGTATATTTACTCTTACACAAAACAAAGTAGTCCTCAACCTCTTTGGAGAAGTGAAACTACTACATTAATAATTACTAATATTAAAAATAGTTACTAATATTAATCTACTACTTCATTATACCTACACAGATTGTCTAAACTCCACTGGGCACAGAATCCAACCTGGCGTTTCAGATAATCTGGGTTATCTGTCCATTTCTCTAGCAAGATCAGTTGGTCACTAATGCATGATTCAGAAACTGTCATTTTATTTTCACCTGCAATTTAAGAGCAAAAAATGATTAATTGCTATAGACCAGGGACAGGTTTAAGTAAAAAGAGTAACATTTTACAAATATAAACCTCAGTACTAAAAAGAGCATGAAATTCTTTTCCCAAACAGACATGGAATGAACTCAGCACTCAGATACACCACTTCTCAGCACAGAGGTGCAACATCAGGAGCTGATGAGATCACAGCTGCTCTCCCTCTCTCTGCTACAGGTTGGTTTATTTTTCAGGTAATAAAAGTCTCCCGTCATAAGTCTTTAGGTAGCAATTTCTAAGCTGAGGACTGAGTTTCAGTAGATCTTTAAAGGGTTTGTGGGTGGGGATGTCATTCGAGCAATAAACTTTGTTTCCTGTCCAGAGCTGCTCTCCATCACTGGCACAGATTTATTGCAGTGACAAAGGCCTCATGTCACAAGTCCTTCTGTAGCTATTTCTAACTGGGAAGCACTGCACTGAGTTTCCCAAATATCAAAAGGGTTTTGAGGGGTATCCCTAAAGCAATAAATATTCCTCCTTGCCTGTAAGTGGACAAACATTTCCCTTTGACATTTGTGTTCCCACCAATCCATTCTCCCATGTCCCAAGTGCCATCAGACCCAAGGGACAGTCATGCATGGCTGCTCAGGGGAGTACTTACTCGTCTGTGCAAACTTCTCCAGTGCTATTAGTGCAAAAAGCATCACTGTGGGGTGGGACTGGAAGTTCTAAACATGAAGAGTAAGAAAGGTTATTTAATAAATACTAAATGAGCATAGGTGGATCAGAAAAGCTGCTGGTCTGTCACAGAATGCTTTAGGTGGCTCTAGAGCTCATCCATCCCACCCTCCCAGCTCTGAGCACATCAGGCTGCTGAGCACCCTGTCCTGATGACTCCTAATGAGCTCCAAAGATGGAGATTCCACAGCCTCACTGGGATCTCAGCTTCCTATAACATACATTACCAGTAGTTACCAAACATGATCATAGGTTTTCACAATCGTAATAAAAATAAACTGCATGGTAACTGCTAAGTATGGACAGAAACAAAAAGACCAAGCACACTTACCAGGCTGTGAAGTAAATACTCCAATATGCCTGGGCTGAGTAAGCCTATGCTTGCAGGACCTACAAGAACATTAAAAATTAAATCCATGCATGGGGACTACCACATACTTATCATCACACACAAACTTTTAAACAAGGAATCACAGAACACTAAGAACTTTGCAGCAAAGCGGAACTATAAAATAAAATAATTATCATTGTTCCCAGACAAATATTTGCTACATGTGATATTTACCAGTACTGTCAAATGACAAACACTCAGTTTACCTGCTGTAAACAGAGTTCTAGCCACACCTCTGAGATTTTGAAGAAAGGCTCTCCTAGTCTCTGCCTAGCATCTCCATGCTTGTTACTCTCAAAATGAGACTGCTCCCCTTTATTTCCAGAGTCAAGGTTTAAAGATGAGCTCCATTTATCAGCAGCCCAGAATAAGCAAACCTGAGCATCCAATATATCCTGTTTGTTAATGATACTGACTGCAGCAGCACCATGGCAAGCAGCCAATTTTTTAAAAATGCCCTGAAATGCTGTATACAAGGGAATAAACTCTGGCATCTATGAACTCTTAACAAGCTGCAAAAGCTTCCAGCACAGCATTAACTGCTCTGCTGCCTCTGCTGGTGCAGCAAGATCTGCTCTCTGGCCACTAAGATAGATACAGGATTTGATTTTGACTTAGTATAACAAGGCAGAAGCACTATAGTACAAAAACGCTTCCTGCCTTTTTTTTTTTCCTTTTTTTTGACAGAAATATTTTGAAAAAAATGTAATAACCATTAGGTGATACCAGATAATCCTTCCTCATTTTTCTGTCTGCTTTCTGAAAAGGACCAAAAAAACAGATAGAAACCCAACCATCAGCAGGAAGGAAACTTGGTAATTTCCAGCAGGGTACTAGAAATGACAGGAACTAAAAAACTCTGTATGCAAAATCATCTCAAATTAGAATCCCAGCAATTTTCTTTTAAATAACACAGAAGAGGGAATCTTTTCTGCTAACTGCAATAGAGTAACACATGTTTATTGGAAGGAACTTTCTTCTTTTTTTGTTTCTACACAGATTCCAAGACTACTAACCTTGTATTCCTGCCTACTGGCTAAAGAGCTGTGTATTTTCAGCAATTCACACATACCCAGGGTAGGTCTACACACAAAAAACCCTGAAAAAGACAATGTACCCTAAACAAACACTTATCCACAACCCATCACTGGGCATCAGAGACATTTGTTCTTTTCAAGTATCTGGGATTCTGAATGGCTCATTCAGACCCAAGCTAGTGACTGTTCAACATCTGAATCAAGCAGCAGACTATCACCCAAGGTCTCCCTGAGATGCAGACCATTTGAAAATATTTCTGAAGGAGTTGCACTGCAGGGCTAAGGCAGAAAGTGCTGTGGGGAGGCACCTGGAAGCTCCCAGCAGAACCCCATTTCTTTACCTGCCAACTTCTCTGCTAAGCAGCCCAGCACTGCAGTCGTGTTCCGGTGCTTGGCAGGGTGGGAAGCATCCTGGCAGGCAGCAGCTCCACTTAAGTTTAATATTTCTGTTAACTTTTGTAATGCATCCTGAAAAAGAACAATTAGAAATCTCTCCAGCATTCCTGACAGGTACAGTTTTCACCCTAACTCAGGAGAGTACAAATTATTCTTACACTATATTACCAATATTTAATATTACCACATTAAAGACAGCAAGGCTACAGCAGGCAGGGAGATAAACTCAACATCCCCAAGATCTGTAATTTTTAATTACCACCAGATTGGTGCTTATTCTTGTGACATCTCTGGATGTACACAAGTGAGCTGCCTACAGCAACATAAATCCAAATAGCAAGCAAAGGTAACAATACCAACCAGCACCTGTGGCACTACTACCACCTAATCTGTTTCCAGGGTCCTAAAAAAAATTTAAAAAAAATTAAAAATCACACCCTTTGACACAAAAAAGGGCTGTTTTAGACCTTAGAATTTGTGACTGAAAAGATATGCCTCCAAAAAAGAGCCCACATCTCCATCACAAATTTAGGATGCTATCAGCTTTACAGGACATCATAAATTGTGTTCTTGAGTGCACAAATGGCTTTCTGTAGTCACACTAAATGAGGATAATAAATCTGAAATGCCATGCTTTGACTTGCTTCATTCAGGCAGTATGGTGTGGAGAGAATTCAAGAAAGATCTCAAACATACCTTCAATTTTCAGAGTAGCTAGGGGTGAATCTACAAGTTATGCCACAGGGAGAACCCCACCCCAGAAAGCTCCAAAATCCCCCTCAACTTTCCAGGCTTCATGAAAGTTTCAGCTGCTTCAGACTGAAACTGCATCATTTCAGGCTAGGATCTAATTAAAACAGAAGAGCTCCTCACACTGAAGTCATCAGCAGGCTATTTGGAGAAAAAAAATAAGTACTGCTCAAACTGAATAGATAAGGTTTTTTGAATGGTGTTCTGAGCCACACTCACATCATTTCACTGCTCTAAAGCCTGGTGTTTGTAGAGAGGCAGCATAAGTAGGAGATTAAGAAATGAAAGCTGCAACGATATAATCAGTTTCTGATGAAATGAGGTAACAAGCAGCATGTGAAGATAGAAATGTTCTCTGCACAAGCATCATGTTGAAAGGGATTCAGCAGTGGCTGACACCTTGAAGAACTTAATGCTCTCACTACAACTCCTGTACCCAAAGAGTGTGAACCCCTCTGGCCCTCCTTCCATCCAAAAGATGGAAAAAAACCAACCCAGACCAGTGCTCAGTAAAAAAAGAAGTATTCAGAGTAGCCAAAACTGTATCTAGATATTTCATAGTTTAAAAAAAAATACTGTTTGTCTAACACCCACTTGCCTTGCATTTCTGAAGTGCAGGGCATGGAAGTTTCAACAGGGACTTGTAAATGTGCAACTTGCCAAACTTGAGAAGAAAACACCAGAACTTGTACTGAGTTTGCAGCACCTGTGCACCATTGCCTCACAGAATGTACCACATAGCAGGAGAGGACAGGTAATAAAAGCAGCTAAACACCAAACACCACTTGTTTGTTCTTCCCCATGGACCAGATCTTATTTATTTTTTCCCCCTGTGGTGCTTCTAAGCAGCAGATACCAATCCACCACAAAATACCCAAAGTTCCAACTTACACCCATTTTTGGAACAGCCCACAGAGTCTTGCATCACTTGTGAAAACCACCCAGAAGTATTTTGGGTGTGGCAGCCATGAATAATTGAAAGCCAGAGGCTTTAGACTCACTTTCGTTGGCAGTGGACATTCATCAAGTAGCAGTGTTATGACAGCTGGTCCCAGGGGATCTTCTAATGGAATAACTCTAATTAAGGATTGGACAACTTCCAGCCAGCCTTCATCTGTCAACCACAAAAAAGAAATAAAGCTCAGAATTAACACCATGATGCTGAAGTGTTCAAAATAAAAGCAAACTGAAAAATCCTCAAAATTACCCAGTGAGTTTACAGACAATAGGAAAAACAAAAGAAAAAAAAAAAAGGATATGACGAGTTTACTTTTTTACATTTATGTCTAAGTTTAAATTCAAGGATAAAAAAAAAAAATTTGCAGTGAACCCCTCTGTTGTCTGGAGAACCCTCTTGCCCAGGCCAGAGCATCCCTGAGTACCCACCAGCATTAGGAAGGAAGACTCAGGATGAGTACAAACACTTTGCTCAGTGTGCTACTCAAGGCTTCAGTGTCCATGGTCAACTCTTATTACAATATACTAGTTCCCTCAGAAGTGAAAACAGAGTCTGTAACTGCATACAAGTGAGCAAGCCTGGAGAGACTCAGTGCTCCCTTCACCAGTGACAAGTAAATGTAAGTAATGTATCAGAGGCTGAGTTTTGTCAGCACATTCCCCAGAAAACATTTTAATGAATTGCTGTAATGTCTAATCAGCTGATTAACTTATTTTTATACAGAAATACATTTCTTAAGACCGGTACCAACTCTAAAACAAACAAACAAACAAAATTTAAAAATCACCTACACCAGAAACCTGGTGGAGGTCTTGAGCTGGAGGAATTTCTCATACCATAACAAAGGGAAAAAAAAAAAAACAAAAAAGCCCTAGAGCAAACACAGCTCAGCTTGTAGGAGCTGCAAAGTGGAGGTCTAAGGAGAGCACAACCCTCCCCAACACTGGAGCACACAGTTTTAAACCATGTCTGCAAACAGACATTCCCCACCAGTTCAATGGCACTACACTGTGTCTGGGGCCATCCCTTGGCTGCTTCTGCAGAGCTCCTGGAGATAACAGGGTTCATAAGAACACAGGCAGATGCAACCAGCTCAGTGCAACCTCTGAAGGGCAGAGCTGTGTCCTAGAGCTAGACCCAGTCATAAGGGATGGAGCTCACATCTATTTTCTGTGCAAAGGAAAGGGAGATTTGAGTGTTTTGGAGTCAAGTGGAGTGCCCAGCACAGGGCTGTGGTACCTGTTTCTGCCATTTCATGCAATGTGATCATCGAATAAGGAGGCTCCTGGTCACTGAAAGAGATATTACACAGGTCAAAATATATGCACAATCATCAATATAATAGACCAAATATGACAATACACAGACAGAAAATTAATCCAGTAAGTATTCAACGAAAGAAAGTTAGAAGCTGCAGACTGCTAGTGCTGCTTTCCAATCTGGAACACAGATGGGATGTGAGACTTTTTCTGGCTCCAAATCAACACCTCCACATCCACACGAGCTGCTAAATGACATGATCCATACCTGCATGTCTGCAAGCCAAACACAGTGCTTAGGTGCAGTGCTGTTCATTAGCAGGGCTCCTCTGAGTACACAACAAGAGGAACATGTGTCAGAGGTCATGAAGTGAACCAAGAGCAGTGCACAAGGGACATTGCTTAAACACTGCATTTCCCACAGAAAATTCTCTGCTGAACCTGGAAATGCATTTGTATAAAACCACAAAACTGAAAGGCAAGCCACCTGACAGCATCACAGACTTCAAACTCTTGTTAATGAGTTGTAAGAAACGGTTAATGCAGTTTAACAGAAGGTATTTAACCACATGCCCCTTTCCAACATTATTTTGAATTATAAAAAGTTAAATTAGAAGAGTTTCTCAAGCTGGTTTGATGGAGCAATGGCAAGAACCTATGGGCAGTGCTCATCTGAGCAGGCACTGAAAGTACCCAAAAATCCTGTTCAATGAGCATCTCCAGGTCCAGAAAAAGCTTTTGCAGCAGCATGTTCAGCACTACTGAGGCTTTGTGAACTAACCCGAGGCTTAGAGTATGCTCCACACTTCATTTCTATCACACACCTCAGAAATAAAACCAGAAACACTAAATACAGATTGAGTTTAGAAAATTTCAACACAGAATAATCATGCAGATAATAAAGCTACCTACTTTGGAGGGATCCATGATAAAAAAAAAAAGTCTCAGTTTTATCTAAAATTATTAAAATACATGCTTTTCTCAACAAAAATTAACACACTCAAATATCCACACAAGAAGAGGGCAAGGTATAGACACATTTTTATATTGCCACAATATTGGAAACAAATTGACCCCACTCATCTCTTTGCCTTGCTTCTGGAAGCCAATCTGCCCAGCAGGAAAAAGCAGTGCAATGCTGCAAGCAGGATTACCTTGAGAGAAAGGGTGTAAAGACTCAAATAAAGAAGAAACAACAACATAAGTACAAGAAAAGGCTATGACAAAAAAGAAGGAAATTTTGATCAGCAAGATTTCTGATTCAGTCATGGGAAGGAGGTCTCAGCACTGAGCTAAGCAGAGTTCTGTCCCACTGATTTGCCATTTTAATCACTTAACATCCCTACATCCCTTCCAGCACACACCTCTCCCACTTGGAAACAAAACAGTTATTTTTCTAATTTCTTAGCTTGTAAAGCAGCACTTCATACCAACTCCAAAATTAGAACTTATCCTCCTGAGGCTAGGGAATGAAATTTAACTCCTTTCTAGAAAGGCATTATCTCTAGATACAAGAGGAAAAAAGCAGTTGTGAAATATATCTTAGGTCTTAATTTCGAGAACTGATAAAACCAACCCACAAAAAGCTCAAGAAAACCCAAAAACCCAGCAAACATGGAAAGTAATGGCTCACTGCACAGTGAGATCACAGTGGATCACAGTGTAAGAAGCTGATTCACAGTGTAAGAAGCTGATTTGTAATTCACCTCAGAGCATCCCCATGTATTAACTCAAATTTGGAAAAAAATGGCCAGAAACAGGGGCTTTGCCTTCCTTTCATTACACTGCTACCTTTTGCTTTTCAAAGCTGTACGTTCACACTGAAGCCTGGATTTCCAACCTGCTGTTACTTACACAAGTTTCATTTTAGTTTGACCTTATTCTTGCCCATTTTTTGACACAGAGATCTGTCACCTTCAGTTGGGGTGTTTGCAAAACTGAAAAATCACTCTAGAAGAACAGGTGATAAAGGGACATACTTATTCCTACAGTCTATCACACTGAAAACCAAGATTTCCAGACATGGATTATTACTTTTCTCCCCAAGCAAGCATTCCTATTAATCTGAAAAGAGCTATCATTAGCTTCTAGTCTAGGAGAAAGACTCCTTAATTTTTTTTCATACATATTTAGGTGAAGTTTGCCTCTTCCACAGGCCTTCAGTTATTTATAGCTGTAGGTCTTGGTCTTATCTCTAGCAACTTGTAATATGAAGCTGCATCTTACTACTAATATAAAACAAGGGAAGCCAGGTACATCCATACAGTGCCACTTTGGGGCACTCCAGGAAAAGGCAGACACTGGTGTAAGGGAGCACAGCTAGTACAGGGCTTCCAAGCTGGCTGAGGGCTGGAGAACATGACATACAAGCACAAAGATCAGAGAAAAAGGTTTGCTCACCCTTAAGGGGGGTGGTGGGAAGGAGAGGAAACCATACAGAGAGGACAGAGCCAGGCTCTTCTCCAAGGGGCACAGCACCCAAGAGGCAACAGGGATGTCTTGGAACGTGGGAAACTCCAGCTTTTAAAGATATTTACTTATTTAAAACATGGGGAGGGATCAACACTGGGCCAGGGATCCAAGGAGGTGCAGAATCTCCATATTCTGAAGGTGTTCAGCACTTCAGTGGATAAGACACTGAGCCACCTGCTCCAGCCAGACCTGGGTTTAAAGCAGGAAGGTGAATGGATGAACTCTGGAAATCCATAATCACAACCTATGTCATTATGTGAGCCTGAGTAAGTATTTCACTGGCTCTGTATAGAAAAATGAGCAGCTTCAGGAATTTGTCAGAAACAGGACTCCAGGGTCTGTGAAATAACTATGCTTATTGTCCCTCAGCAGCATAGGAAAGCATTTAGGAGATTACTGAACGGAGTGCAAGACCCACAGGAACAGGATCAGCTACACAGCAGAGGGTTGTGAAAGAGCTCAAAGAGCTGAACTTGGGGGAAAGGGGAAGGCCTGCAAGATTAGGGAGACACTTGAAAAAAATCTACCATTACTTTAACTTCATGATTTGAAGACAAGACCAAAATAAAACCTGTTAAAAAAAGCCCAAACCCCTCAGATTTAAATGTTCAGGGCAAAAAAAGCCTCAATATTTCAATTGAAATTATTTTACAGCAGGAAAGCAAACTCTTCCTCTGCAGGAACACACCAGAGTACCAGTGCAGGTGTAGGAACCAAGGCTCACCTACTCTGAGCTTCATCCACTTTCAACTCAGCCCCCAGCTGTCAGCTACAATAGCATTTTTCCTTCTGTTTTGGCTTCTCCAGTTCCTAGCCTGGACCTAACTTAAGCTAACTTAGCCCATCATTTTAAAGGTCCTTTTAAAGCTTTGTACAAAGCAACATAAAGCAAACAAACAAAAAAGGATGAACCCATAAATATCCCCCACACCCCTAATGGATGCTTTGAGCATGCAAAGAATGCAATCCTGGGATCAGGAGCTGAACAGTCACAACGTGCAGTCCCTAAAAAGTAGTCAGACTTATAATTGGAAATAAAACCTTGGTCTGTTTATACAAGTTAAAGATCAAAGCTCTCCATGTTGCTTAACCATTTCCAAAGTAAATACAGCCTGAAAAGAGAAAACTAGCACAACAACCAATTTTTAGGAAAGAAGTTCCCAAACTCTCAGGTGTTCATTGCTTCCTAAACTGTGTATCTCAGCCAGGAAGGAAACACTGAGCATGCTCCTCACCCCAAGAGGAACTCTGAGAAAGCTCCTCAGCTCCTGGAAGACTCTTGGGCACTCAGGAGCTACTCCCGTTACCTATGGAAGGTGCTCCTCTCCCAAGCCTCCAGATGGAAACATGTGGCTGCTTCAGGGAGGATCAGGTGCAAGTCGGTGACAGGATGGAGTCACAGTTTGAGAGAAGACAAGAACATTTTCATTCATGTTGCATTACTCCTTGAGGAGGTACTTACTTATCTACTAATGTCCGAATTACCGCCAGTGTGTCAAGCACCAGGCCGTCCACATTCTGCTTTTTCCTTCTGGGCTCATGGGGCCCTCGACCCCTCCTGGGTGGGCGCACAGGGTCCCTTGGGTGGCTCCTTGCTTCAGGGATGTGCACTCTGCTGTTCTCTGTTTGCCTGCCCTGAGACTCCACGTTGTCCTCTGCTCCGCTGTCATCGCGGCAAACGCAGGAGTTCCCCATGCTGCCGGCCAAGGCTCCCAGCACCCGAGGAACCTGGTGCTCTAGAGTCAACAGCAAACCTTGAAAAAGGCTTCTGCTAGCATAGAACACAGCCAAAGCAACTACAATCATCTAGAATGCTTTAAGAGCAATGTTTGTGTGATCCTGAATCGTGGCTTTTTTGCATTGTAAGCGCTGCTGCCAGGAACGAAGCTGGAGAGAGTTTCTGATATAGTCGCTTATAAACATACATTGGTCATCCAGAGGGAGGTCTGAAAAAGCAAAACCAGAACAAAAGTCAGCGTTACCAATTCTAATAACAACAGACTAATTCCTGCTTTAGTAAACAGAATCAATATTGGTGGATAAAGCACCTGGGAAATGGAAGGTTTGCATCTGAAATCCCTCTGGGAAGGGGGAAGTTCACTGGGCAAGCTCCCACCCACACGTTGTTCCTTTCCATCCCACCTATTACTTCCCATTTCCTCCACAGCTTCTGGATCCAGAAGCAACTATGTCCTCAAATCTAGCACACTGCTACTGTTTAAGTGGGAAGATAAACAGTTTCACTTATTCTTTCCCCTTACAAAGATACCCTTCTTTACCCTTTACAGCTCAAGCCACCCAAGTAAAGGCTGCACATTTAAGTTTCTCATTTCACATCAGGAATATTCAGTATCATTTCCAGACAAATTCTAAAAAATAGCAAAAATTATAAGACTAGCACTTTAAAATTTTTACTATCTCAACAAACAACAGCAACAATGAACTGAATGCTTGGTCCATCTGGGCATATACATGTCTTTTTGGAATGTGCCTGGATCACCTGGATTCTCACCCAAAGAAGCAGCAAGTACCAACTTTGAAATAAACAGGAATTATAAACAGCATTTTCATGTCTACAGATCTAAGTGGGATTTTGAAAGGGATGTTTTTTCTATGCTTCTTCAGATATAGCAGCAAGTCTTCCCTGTTAGGGAACCAAGACTCTCAGACATTCTTTTGTTCTTGATTCACATGGAGTGGGTCCAACACAGGCCCACAACCAACTGAGACTGTGGGGCAGTCCCTCCACATCCCTGAGCTGAGAATGCTAGCAAAAGGTTTAAAACTCCATTTCATTAAAAGTTGTCTTTCATGTCACAGGATGTATTTCTACAGAGTAGTATATAAAGTCTCAGCTAAAATAAAGCCCTACAAAAGGCACCATTTCACTGCTTTGCACTACTTTTCACTAAATTGTACTCTAAGTGTGCAAGCAAGAATAAATACGTGGCTTTCAAGACTAAACACGTTAGTAATTTAAGAATCCAGTTAAACATTTAAGCTAGAACTTATGGTGAATATTCGGTAGCAAGTTCTACAATTCTATGATCTATTTAACAGCAGTCACGTAGCACCATAACATTTGAAGAAAGTCAAAGATATTTACAACCTGGAAGTGCATTCTCTTCTTTTAGGACAGAGAAATGTTTAGTATTAAGAAATTAACTGAGGGCTACCTGGGAGAACCAAAAATCCCTTGAGGAAAGTTAACAGCAAAAAACCACAGGATCTTGACTTCTGGTACAAGAAATTCCTAAAGCACAGATCATTAAAAAGGGCTTCAGGAGCACAAGATCCCTGCCTCACTCTGTAAGCTGCCTGCAGCAAGGGGTGGCACAGGAGCCCTTCCAGATGGGCACACGTGGCTCTTTTCTCAGTCAGCAAGTAAAAAGTAGATGCCAGGGTGCAAATACAGATTGCAGAGATCTCACACAGAATTGTCCAAATTACTTTAAAAGGCTGTGGGCTAAGGGTTATTTCTTTTTTTTTTGGGGGGGGGGTGGGGGTGGGAAGAGTTAGTTGTATTAAAGGCAAAATCTTCCAGGGAAAAAATATGGACTTATGAATCCATATCATTAAAGGCCACTTTAGTAACATAGTACTAAAATGTAAAAGCATTACACAGTTAGAATCTGCATCAAGCTGCTCAAGTTTAAAAAATGTTAACACAGTGAATCTACCTTGCCATCAAAATGCACATGGAGAAGCTGTATTTTAGGGATTAGCAACAATTAAGAAACGTAAGAAAACAAAACCAGACATAAGTCAAGATTAAAACTAATTATTGAAACCTAGGTTTTCTGCTTCACAGCTTGGAGCATGATTAAAAGCAACTGCTTGTGATGAACTCACCTGTACATGTGTTTGGCTCAGGAGCAGCTCAGCTCCCTCACACAGCACCAGGAGGTCACAGATGCACCCAGAGGAGCAGCACTCAGCAGAGCATCACCAGGGGCTCTGAGCCATGAGACCTGGCTCTGCTTTCCCTTTTAGGAGCTACACTGAAGACTCCCTGAAAGCAGAGGGAAAAGAAAAAACAATCCACTTGAACGTGCCTCCCAGGTAGATGCATTCCTCCCCACACCCATCATGACATCAAGCCAAGCTGTTATTTTCAGCCATATCCAGTTTTTACAGGGGCAGTTCTCACAAGGCTTCCAAAACCAGTTTGCCACCTGCTGCCTTTAGGACCAGACACAGCTCCTGAGAACCCAGGCTGTTTTCACAGCCTCCACAGCACAAGTGCAGTGACTGACTCCCCCCTTCAAATTACTCCTTGCAGGAGGAAGAAGGGAAGCAGTAATATCTGCAGAAAATAAAAGTACACTATAAAAGCTGATTAGATAAAGTGGAAAAGAGAAATTGCAGGATAAGCTCCCCTTGTTTAGCAAAGAGCTAAGTCTGACAGCATACTCAGGGCTGTTGCTTACCACCAGGCACCAGGAGTTCCCTTTGTCAAGCTCAAAATGAAAACCTAAATATTAGGACCATAAGGTAGAAGATGGGATTGCTACAGATTTGCCTTGCAAACCAGCTTGTCTGGACAGAGCATGAATGCATGAAGAGGGGTTCTGAAGAGGAAAAGCTTTTTAAGAAAAATCTTTTAAAACTAGACTGCATTTGAGCTGGCATATTTTTTAAGTACAGCTTTACAGCATTATCATGAACTGTGGCTACAGAATTAGGTAGCTTGGTGGCCATCCCAGCTCCCTTACTCTCACTACTGAACTAAAAAAGATGGAGATGTCAGAGCAGCTTGGGACAGCTGCAGGATGGAACAGGGAATGCAGGAGAGGAGGGAGACACAAGGGATGAGCATAAACAATTCTGCTCCTGTCCAAAGCTGGAGTCCCCAGTGACACACAAAACCAAAAGCATTTTGCACATTATGAAGGATTAAATATTTTATTGTTTCAGTAAGAGGTAACAATCTCTGCATGCAGAGATGCAAAGAAATTTTAACTTCAGACTGATTCTTACTCTAATCCCCACTCTCAACAAAAATATGGTTTTTTACTTGCAAAAGTACTTAACAGTCTGCTTGCAAATATTGTGCTAACTAAAAAAAATGCTTTTTTAAGACTTTGTCTAAAAGAAGAAAAAATTTAAGGATCAAACCAAGCATATCACAAAAGCAGGATGGATATAGGCCAGGATAAGCCTCCTGTCCTACCTGCTGGCACTGACCTAAAGCTGGGCTTAACAGCAGCATCCCATAGAGAAGAAATAAGCTCTTTCCTCATGAGCTCACCTGAGAGTCCTTAGGACAGTCTCCTGAGACAAAGGCCCCACGTTTGTTTTGCTGTTAAAATACAGCTAAGGAATCCCAGAATCATAGAATGTGAGGGGTCGGAAGGGACCTCTGGAGGTCACCCAGTCCAACCCCCCTGGCACAGCAGGAACCCCCAGGGCAGAACACACAGAGACAAAAATTTCCAGAGGAGACTCCACAACCTTTCTGGGCAGCCAGGGCTCCCTCACCCTCACAGGAAGGAAGTTTCCCCTCATGCTGAGGTGGAACTTCCCATGTTCCAGCTTCAACCCATTATTCCCTGTCCTATTACTGGGCACCACTGAAAAGAGATTGGCCCCTTCCTCTTGACACCCACCCCTCAGATATTTATACATTAATAACATCCCCTCTCAGCCTTCTTTTCTCAAGGCTGAACAGCCCCAGGGCTCTCAGTCTTTCTTCCCAGCAGAGATGCTCAAGCCCCTTCATCATCCTCATCACCCTTGGACTCTCCCCAGTAGATCCCTCTCTCTCTTGGACTGGGGAGCCCCAAACTGGGAACTGAGAAGAGCTGAGAGGGAACTAATCTTCCAGAATCCATGATTTAAATACTTTTTCAGTAGTCACACAGCTAAGACTCTCTGCAGCTGCTTTTAAAATTCAGCAGTCTTCCAGTATAACGTTGTAAACAATTTTTTACCAAAGTGGGCCAGTTTTCAAAAAAATTACAATACTGGAGAATTTCACGTGGTTTGCGACTTGTACCTTTCATGTTTTCCTGTCACATCAAAACACTCTAAGCCAAATCTGTTACGAGCTAGCAGTTAAGATTCATCTAAACCCCAGCAAGAGAGTAAGGCCAAGTTCCCCTGAAGGGAACAGAAACCTATTGACTAATTACAGGCTACAGTGACATTGTGCAAACACCATTTTGTTAAACAATTAGTGCAAGTCAAAGTAGAACTGAAAGACTTGACATGAAGCAACTGAGCATGAAAACACCAGCAAGAGCTGAGCTGCAGGACTGAGCAAAAAAAAGTTCTCCGTATTAAAGGTTGTGACCACTTTCCCCAGCCTAATTTTGTGTCATTCAGGTATTTTGCAGTGCTAGAAAGCCCCATCCCACCAGTTTTGCACTTGTCCCAAGAACAGTGTTGATCAAATTTAGAAAGTGATAATAAGACTATGAAAGCTGTTCCCAACAGCATCCAGATTTACAGAAGTGATAACACTTTTACATTACATTAGAATGGTATTTTAGTATAGGCTTGACCCCACATTTTTAAGTGCAAGAAAAGGTAAAGGCAGCAGGAATTACCTGCTTGGGTACAGACAGGGTCACCCATTCACTATGAATTCTGACCATCCAATGCTACTTTGAGATGCAGCTCTATGAAGCTGACAAATATATGATCAAAACTTAAGTTCTTAGAGAATAAGAAGTTCCTGGTACTGATACCCCTCACTCTGAACAGATACTGCAGAGAACACCAGTACCCAACACCTCTTTCTTTCCACTAGAGAGCACCTGCAGGACACCCACTCTGGCACATTTCCCCCTAAAGAGAGCACCAGGCTCTAGCTTGGACACCATCCCTGCACAGAGGGAAAGGCAACACTGGGCCACCCCCCCCAAAAAACCCCCACACCTTCTTTGGGACCATCCCTACACCTCCTTTGGGACTATCTCCACCAGCAAAGCAGCCACTCTCCTGGCAGGCTCAAGGAGACTCATGGATGCATGGAGAAGTTGCACAGGCTGACCAACCTGCCAGAGCTGGAAGTCCAGGTAGGAAAGATGAACTCATTGGCCACTGAAATTAATGGTTCTGGAGTGGGTTTACACCTGCCTGGCAGCAGGGATGCCAAGAGAGGACTCCTCATGATCATCCAAGAGAGCAACACCAATGGAGGAGTCAGCCCCAAGTGGCATCAGCCTCAGCTGCAATAAGCAGCCCAAGAGTCAGTGATTCATACCCTCAAATATTTGGTTACAGCCAACCATAGTACCTCATCAGGATGGAAAATCTCTCTCCTTCCCATGGAATGGAGCACCTTGCCAAGCAAGCAAAAAAACCCCTTCAAGTAGGTTTCATCCACCAGAACCACTTTCCCAGCTTCTGCCACCACTACAAGAGTACCACTGGTTATTTCTCCTCCCACTGGTTATTTCTCCTCCCACTGGTTATTTATTTCTCCTCCCAGCTGCAGAGTAACACAGCCCAGAAACCAAACCACACAGGAAAGGTGACAGCTTTTCAAATGCAAACCTGTGAGGTTTGGGCAGCAGTTTCATATTAAGAAGATAAAATAATTACAAATATTTCCTCAGCATTTCTTTCCCAAGAAATGATGCTCCTAAAACAAAAGAGATGGAAATGTTTGTGATGCCAGTCGGATGAAAAGTTCAAACTACCACGAGATGGAAACACAACTGATTCACTCCAAAATAAATCAACTGCAACCAGCACAGGAATAAGAGAGGGGAAGAGGCTGTGTGCAACTACAAACTTTGATAGCATGGAGAGGATCCCAGCTTTGAAATCTTCAGGGTAGGTAATGAAAATATGAAACTTCCAGTAAATAAAATACCATTGTAATGTGAAATGGAGACTTTCTCAGGAGATTGCATGGAGATCTGAGGTCAACCTCTCTGCTGTAAGACTTGTGCAACTAAAGAGAAAGAGCAGCTTGGGAGCCAGGTGGCTGCCACACAGCACATGCAAGGAGTGGACCACAGGCATCAGGAGGGAGCACCCAAACCACATTGTGTCATCTGAAGCAAACCTCCAAGTCTATTTTCTTTAAAAATATCCCAGAGGGTTAAGACTCGTATTCAGGCTCAATGGGAAGCAGCATTTCCTGGCATGCAGTGTCACCATCAGCAGGACCAGGCCATTGTCCCCTTTGTTGTTCCCTTTCTTGCTGTTGTAACAGAACCCTAAAGCACAAGCAGACTGACCCTGACCATGCCTGTTTCACAGAGAGGGCAAGAGACCTCGAAAACTTCCCAGCTTTGTACTGTTGTCAGTGAAAACCCTCGAGGTTGTGCAGGGCTTGTGCAGATAATTTAGCTTCAACTCTGCAGCCTTTTCTAGGTAACCAAAGCTTGTTCAGCAACGTGGAGTAGTTGAAGGATCTGCTCTCTATTTCAGCTTGATGTGGTAACAGTCAAGGAAGAAAGAAGCAGAAGACAGACCACAGTAGGTGTTTGGGTTGTTTTTTTTTTTTTTTTTTTTTTTTTTGCTCTATAGACTTACTATGGAAGTCAGATTTTGTAGTAATCTGAACACTGGACTACTTTGCCTTTTTACTTCCCTTAAATCTGTTGTTAAGCTGGTACAGGAACACTAAAATTGCAGCATAGACTTCAGGAGACCTTCATGGTCTCACTCAAACTAATGTCTTTACAGCTGGCCTGGTAAAGGGACTTCTGCCCTGCTCAGGGGTTCCTTTCCCTCTGGATAAGGGGACTGCTGCTCAGTCCTTCCCAAACTTCAGAGTCTGTTCTGTTGGGTACAGTTCTTACTGAAAGGGAAACTTCACCCCCTCCCAGCTTCTTCCACCTCAGAGGGCACAAAGGGATCATTTTGTTGGAAGTGTCCTTTGTGCCAAGGCCTGCAGAAAACCCCAGCTGCACTTTGGTGTTCTGAATATCCACACCACACACACCCAGCACCCTCTCAGCCCTGCAGAACATCCATCCCTTCCTTGTTCCCTCTCTCAGAAACTGCAGAAGGGTCATCACGTTTCTTCTCGGAGACAAAGCTGTGCTTTGAGGCAGATGAATACCTCTCCAAGATAATAATCTTTTTTTTTTTTTTTTTTTTTTTTTTTTTTTTAAAGCACAGTGTATCTGACAGCTCTGGGGAAGCTGAGCAGGCCTTGCCCTCCAGCAGGCTGACGTGGCAGAGCTGCACCAGCTCAGCACTGGCCCAAGGAGCAGAGGGTAATGCCCTGCAGATGGCAGGGAGCACTAATCCTGACAGCCAAAGGGATACAAGCACGTGAAATAAAGTTGATTAGCTAAACCATATTAAGTTTTGGCAGAGACAAGCACTTGGAGGCTTGTAAATAAATCCTTCAATTAATTCAAGTTAATCTTCCCTTTTGCCCTCACAGTTAAAGAGGTTATCAAAAGTAAGTGAATTTGCTAAATTTTGACAAAAATGTTCATATTAGGATTCACAATAAAAATGAAAAAAGCACCAACTAATTCCAGAACAGACAGTTCCCAGACAGCTGAGAGGAAAGTGGAGACTCTTTGGGTACTGAGAAGAGGAACACAAAGGAACAACACAAAAAACCCAATGCATTTTTTTTAAGCTTTTCTAGTAAATTTCACAGCATCCATTCCAGAAAGGATATGGCTTTACCTATATCTCAATGCAGAAACCTGTGAGAGAGTTCTCTTAGATCATGGGGATATCAACTCATTGTAGCAAACTGCAATACTACTAGTTAAAAGCACCTGAGACTTTAACAAGAAATAAACCTTAAAACCATTCTGAGGGACAAACCGAGTCACTGAGCAGCTCAAAGAGTCACACACTGCAGTCCCACCACGAGAGAAAGGTTTAGGGCTAGCACAGGGGCAGCTGAGTAATCACACCATGGGCTATCCAAAAATCTTCCAAGCAGGGACTACTGGGAGCAGGAGCAGATTCTTTTGTCAGCTTTGTGTAACAGAGCCCAAATGGTGACACCCTGGAGTTGTGCTGTTTCTCATCTCTCAGCTGCTCTCAGTGCTTTTGTCTTTCTGGTTGGGCAGAGCTGGGCTTCATTCCCAAGGATGGAGCCTCAGCAGATCTGTCACTTGATGTCACTGGCTATCATCTCAAACACAAAAAATCCAGCAGTGGGGCAGGAAAGAGGCTGAAGAAAGTTCCCCCTCCTGTTAATTCAAGCAGCACTGGTATGGCCAACCCTTTGGTGGCAGCTCGGTGACCTGGCCCTGCCAGCCACGGAGAGCCAGGAGCTCTGTGCCAGCCTCAGCTCAGGCCTGTCCTGGCAGAGCAGAGGGCATCATCCCAATTCTCTTTCCTCCTGTACCTGGATCCAGTGGCAGCTCCTCAAAGCACTGCCTCCCAGTCAGACATGTAGGTCACTGGGTTAGGAAAGCTGCCTGGGAAGTGTGATACCTGAGCTGGGGCTTCCAGAGATGGAGGCTACAGAACCTGATGCACAGCTCTGGGCAGGTCACTGGAACCCCTTATCTCAGCTATGAAAAAGCAAAACAAACAAAAAACCCATACAGAACAGTTTCTTTTTGACACATTTGTCTCTTCAGGTTCTGCCTTGAGCATCTTTTCTCTCTCCCCTGCTACAAGTCTAGCAGGAAAGCATGGGGTGGGAGAGTTGGTGACCATGTGTAACACAATTGTTTAATAGAGAAGGGGTTTTATACAATGATTTGGGTTTGATCATCTCATTCCAATCCCCTGCATGGTCAGGGACACCTCCCACCAGCCCAGGTTGCTCCCAGCCCCATCCAACCTGGGCTGAGACACTGCCAGGGATGGGGCAGCCACAGTTTCCTTGGGCAACCTGGGCCAAGGGCTCAGCACCCTCAGCATAAAAAAAACCCAAAAATCAATCCATCCTCTTTCAGTTTGAAACCATCATCCCGTGTCCCATTGCAACAACAGGTCCTGCTAAAGAGTTTGTCCCCAACGTTTTTAAAAGCCCAGTCAGCAGCAATCGGTAACTCCAAGCCTCAGAAGCATCAGGCTCCTACCACTCAGCTGAGGGCTTTTTTGTTTTTTTTTATGGTGTTTTAAGGCCCCTGCTTGTATGAGGAAGTTCAGAGGAAATTGGCCAATGGGTTTCAGAACTCCCGTGGCCAAGAAGAGGAAGGGGATTGGCTGCTTGAGAGAGAAACTCAGGCATGTATGTGTTTCACCAGGCAGCCTAAAGATGGTTTGAACAAGAGTGAGGTTTGGTTTCTTATTGCTGTACATCAAAAAAGTTTGAGAGCTCAAGAATTTAAGCTTTCAAACACCTGTACCTGTCTGAGGAACACAGCCATCGTGGTCATCTGGGGCTTCTCCTAAAGAACGCCGTGGGGAACTTCAGAAGCATGAAGATTAAACTGGTTTGATAATTACATCTAGGTGTAGCAGTAAAAGCTCTAAAGAGAGAACAACTCACTCATTGTTTAAATTTATATATATTTTTTTTAGCCTTTCACTCCAGACCTGATACACTGACTAGAGTTGAGTGCAAACACATGCAGGATTCCTCATTCACCATTAGGTGAATGGCTTTCCCCATGCCACCAGCTTCACTTTTAGAAAAAACCCAGCATATCTGCTGTATTTTTATTTTTTGAGATCACTTTCTAGCTTGCCCCACTGTCTCCAGGAAGGCAGAACACACCCAGGGATGGCAGAGCCTTCTGGCATGTAGTTCACTGGCTCTCTTCTAACTCATGATTCAAGCTGCATTAACATCACTTTGTGCACATGCACTGAAGCAAGCAATCCAAAAAGCCACACCAATACTTCCCATCCAAATGTCCTCAACTCTGGTCCTTCTCTTCATGTTCAGGAAAACATTCAGATACTCAAAAAATTAAAGCAAAAGTGATGCACTTCCTATAGGAAAAAAAAAAAAAAAAAAAAAGAAGAAGAAAAAGAAAAAAGAGCCTTAGAAGGGGTGAAAAATAACTAAAAATAACTAATAACTACTGTTGCAAGTGTTTTGCAGGCTTAGATACCCCAACTTCTCCAAAGGGAGGGATGTATCAGGTAAAGGATGGATTTCTGGTCACCAGTCACGGGGATTTGCCAAACTCCCACTAATAAATGACAAGCAGAACCTCAGTCCAGACTCTCAGCCAGCAAGAATTGGTACTGAATGGGCAAAGTCTACCACAGAGATAGGAAGATGGCAGAGCTGGGCAAACGTCTAAACCACAATTTGGCTACAGGAATGGCAGAGCAAGGTACTGGATGATGACACAGCAGAGCTGAGGAGGGATCAGGAAGCAGTGGTCAGTCACATAATGTTTGACTTGCATTAGATCTCAGCAACATGTAGAAGAACAGAAAAAGAAAT
Source organism: Phaethornis superciliosus (assembly GCA_023637945.1). Taxonomy (NCBI): domain Eukaryota; kingdom Metazoa; phylum Chordata; class Aves; order Apodiformes; family Trochilidae; genus Phaethornis; species Phaethornis superciliosus. The sequence goes on along the minus strand of JAJQWJ010000014.1, from coordinate 19,595,819 downwards.
AAAGTTTCTGCTGCCATGCCAGCTCCACAGCCATTGCATCTCAGCCAGGAAGGGAAAACAAAATGTATTGTTAGGACACCAGGAAACACAAAGCACAAAATGGCACAATTCAAATGAGGTACTTGAGAGACAAGGAAGCCCAGGCCAGGACCTCTGCTTGCTCTGCCTTACAGCAGGGAATTCATTCAAAGTTTCCTGAACCATCAGGAGAGAAAAATATACTCCAACCCCCAAAACTTCAAAATGCTGAACGCAACATAATGGAGCAGAACAGGACAAAATTCATCACATCAGCTTGCCTTCAAGCTTGTCACCTTACTAGGAGGGGACAACACCTCAGGTGTCCCTTCAGACAGAGAAGCAGCAACTGCTCCTTGTTGTGAGGATCCCAACACATCTCTAAGGGACTTCAGGAGATCAACAGGAAACATTTCCAGATGTGATGGAGTATCAGCCAGGGAAGATGTTGATGCGAAAGGAAATTTGAACGAAGGAGCCTAAAAGAGTAACAGGCCAGTCCAGTAAGCATTCCATGACAAATTCCCACCTCTATCACTAACTTACTACTTCAGCTACTCAATATCTCCCTCCAATTCCTTAATTTTAACACACAAGGAAAATGGACTTTGGTATCAGCTGACAGGCAGAGCATGTGAGACGTCCTGCTTTATATGAGGAAACCAGATTTTCTAGACAACCTATTCCAGCCCATCCATGAGAGTCAGGACACAAAGCAGAAACACTGAGAAGGTACCAAGAAGTTGTGCAGAAAATCATCGTGCCCCTTCTGAGAGAAGAGCTGAGCATTAAGCAAAGCACAGAAGAGAGCAGTGAGATGAAGGGTATCACTGAGTGACCCCTGAGTTAGGAGGGCAGAGAGCAGGACATCAGAGCAGCAAACAGGAGGCACAGCACCTGAACCCCACGTGTAGGAGGCTGAAGATAAAACAAAAGGAATATTAAAGCTCCAAGGAAACCAACAGCCCCCCCACCAATACCCCTGCTGAAGATAAAGGAGTGTGTGGAGCAGCTGTACAGCAGGTAAAGAACAGAGACCAAGCTAGCAGCCAGCAAGAGCAGGATTTGTGCACGGTGCAAAACACTGCCCTGGTGCTGGAGGAGCTTCTCACACAGGCAGGGGATGCTGGAAACTTTTAGAGACAGCAGGAACCTCGAGAGAGCATTTGGATGGAAAGGGAAGATAGAGGGAGAGCTGGTCACATAACCAGAGTTTCACACATCTGGGAAAACAAACAAAACCACAAGAAGAAAAATGCACAACCTGGTTCATAAATGAGACCAAAGAGCAGAGATTGGGGCACAAAACAATAACAGCAGTGTCCTCAAGAAGGGACCCAGGAAGGGTGCCAGCAGGAGAAAGGACCTCTTGCTGAGTGGGCTTTGCTAGAGGAGAAAGAGACACATGGAAAAGCTCTTCCTGAAGAATGGGCCAGATTTAGATCAGAGCAAACAACAGATCAATTCTTCTCATTTGGACAAATTAAAAAAAAAAATAATAATTGAACAGCACTGCAAACTTAAAGTGATCCAAAAGGTTCTGAGGCTGCATGATCCTCCAGCAGCCCACGGCCAAATCCAGCAAGCCCAGGGACAAGATGGGAAGGGGATGTAGCAGGCAGCTCATAGGTTTTGAGAACTGTTAAGAGATCTGTCTGGTTTAGCAAAGCAATAACAAAGGTTACAATACTGATATACAGTGGGGGAAGATTCACAACACATATGTCAGTAGATGTAGACAATAAACTCGCAGCACTGATGGATGTACAGAAAATTGTGAATAAAGCAAAAAACTGGTCTGAGGACCAGCATGGGGATAAAAAAACAACCAAAACCCTACCACCAAACCAAAGAAAGGTAGCCACTGCAAGAGGACAGAAAAATTAAAAAACCTGAGGCAAAACCAATGCAAAGTGGAAAAAAAGTAAAAAATCTCTTACTTACATTGAAGAAAACAAATACTGATACAGACATAAAAAGACAAAAAACAGCAAACACATCAGTATTCAGAAAATAATGTGGTATCCAGAAGGCTGAATAATTTTAGGAGAGAAAAGGCAGCTCTGAAGCCTGTGATTCCTCATGGACCAAAGTTCTGCTGCTCACAAACAGGGGCTGAGCACCAAAACGAACCCAGGGCTCGGGCTGATCCTGAGAGATCCAGAGAGCTGCACTTTTCAAAAACCAGACTAGAAAATGAAAGCAAAGATGACTCCAGTCATTCTCGGGACCTACCACAAGGCTCTGGCAAGAAGCAACATTGCACCTAGTGCTGCTGAACATGAGATAAGAAGCAGGGAAAGAAGAGATGTGGGAGATGGGGATGAGCAGGGCAGAACCCAGAGGTGTCTGACTGGGGTCCCAGCTCAGAGAGCAAAGCAGCACCCAGATGTCACCATGTCACCAGGAGAGGTGACACTGCTCATCTACTGCAAAAAGGGAGAAATAATTGCATCTGGTACCTCACCCCACACCTCCGGATTCTCTGCAGAAGTCAGAAAACTGCAGAGCTGATTTCCCATCGAGTGCTAAAGAGCTTTCAGCATTCACAGAACCACAGACTGGGCCGGGTTGGAAGGGACCTCAGCGATCATCAAGTCCAACCCTTACATTCAGGCTTTTCCCATGAGTGTAAAAACACTGAAGGGCTCAGGGAAATCCTCCCCCTGTCCCCGAGGGCTCAGGACCCGCTTCTCACTTTGTCCCCTGCTCCACCGAACCCCAGTCCGCTCCGAGCCTCCCTAGCCCAGCCCCTGTTTTGCAAGTCACACAAGCCCCGGGTCCATCTCCCGGAGGGGCCGTTCCGCAGCTGTCAGCCCTCGGTGACCCGGAGAGCCGCCGGGTCGGGCTGCCGGGCCCTCACGGACCCTCCGGTTCCCGGTACCGAAAGGGGGATGGGCGGGGGGAGGTTTGCTGGGACCGGACCGGGCAGCCCCGGGCCCTCCCTGCCCAGCCCCGGGAGCACCGCTCCTGCCAGCAGCCCGTCCGGGCACACCGCTCCCCGGGAGAGCCCCGGGGGTCCCGGGCAGGACCCGCACCCGGCACTGCCCCAGGCCCCGACCCCGCCCCGAGGCCTTCCCGGCTCCCACCCAGCGGGACCCTGCCCCGCCGGCACACCCGGCACCGGGAGAGCGGGGCCCCGGGAGGGCGGGGTGACGCCGCAGCCCGGTTCCGCGACCCTCGGGCCCGCCGCTACCGGAGCCCCGCCGGGCGCTGCCCCTCAGCCCGCTCCGCGCCTCGCTCCGCCTCAGCCCCGTCCCCATCCCCCCCAGCCTCACCTCGGCCCCACGGAGAACCGCACGGGGCGGCCCTGGCAGCCGCACCCCCCTCGTGTCCCGGCCCGGCCGCTCCGGATCCCGGCTCCCGGCTCCCGGCCCCCCCGCTCCTTTGTGCGCCGCGGCCGCGCTCTGACGGAAGATGGAGACCGCGCACCCGCCGGGCCCGCCCCGCCAATGGACACGCCCCTTCCCGACCACGCCCCTTTCCCGGACACGCCCCTTTCCCGGACACGCCCCTTTCCCGGCCCCCGCCCTTCTCCTGACCCCACCCTTTCCCCCGCCCTGTTTCTGGCCCCGCCCCTTTCTCCGCCCCCGAATATTTCGCCCAATCGCAGCCCTGCGCTTCCCTGACGTCACCAGGCAGCCACCCACCCTCCCCCCCCCGCTCCTGGCCGTGCCGCTCTTTGCTCCGCCCCCCGTCAGAGCCCCGGGGATTGGCTGCCAGGCCGCGGGCACGCTCCAGGAAGAGCTCTGGCGATTGGCTCTCGTGGGCGGAAGGGGCGTGTCCCGAGCGGTCCGGGCCTGCGCGGAGGATCAATGGCGGCGCTCAGGGCCGGGCTGCGCCTCTCGCTGTAACGGGACGGGGCCGCGGTGCGTGCGGGGCGTGCGGGGAGCGGCGGCCGCGGTACCGGGCAGGAGGGACCCGTCCTGGGCCGGGCCGGGGGGGAGGGAGCGGCGGGAGCGGGGGAGGGAGCGGCCCGGCCCGGCCCGGGGAGGGGCAGCGGCAGCCCCGGTGCCCGCAGCCGGCAGTGGGCTCGGCCCGAGCGCGCCTCTTGGTCCTGGCGGTACCGGTTCCGGTGCTCAGCGCTGCCCCCGTGCGCTGCAGCCTCTGCCCGGGGCCTTTTCCCGCCTGGGGGATGGAGAGGGCCGGGAGGTGGTACCGGGTGTGCGGGCAGGGCGGTGGCAGCCGGGACATCGCTGCCCAGCCCCGGGACACGGACACCGGGAGGAACGGAGCAGAGGCGCCCGTTATGGCTGGGCTGGCAGGGTCGGTGTGTGGGGAGGGATCCAGGAGGAGGAGGAGGAGGAGGAGGAGGAGGGACAGGGGCACCGGTGCGGGATGCTGCTCGGGTTTGAGCTTCTTCATTCCTGCCCCTGAGCCCAGGGATCCCCTGCCTGTTCCTGGAGTGTCCCATGGATCCCAACACCCATGCAGGGCACTGACTGAGCCAGAGGCAGCACTCGGCTCCAGGGGGTGCTGTGCCCTTGCCGAATCCCCCTCTTTCAGGTTATTTTTAGGACTTTTTGTCACTCTTGTGGAGGAACTCTCTGGTTCCTCCCTGACCAGCTGGCTTGGGCTGGCAAAGGGGAGGTTACGTGGCTCATGCAGCCCTTTGGTGGCTGTGTCAGGAGGGGGATCCAACCTTCCTGTTGTTGGTAATTCCCACCTTGGGAATGCATCCTGCTCTAACAGATGTGTCCCCACTGCTCTAACCTGGGTTTTTTTCCAGGACCTCAGCTTTTCATTTGAATTTCAAACCATACCCCAGGAAAGCATCAGGTGTTATAAGAATTTCAGGACTCTTGATTCCTGCAGGCGGGATTCCTGGTGGCATGACAGAAGGAGGACAATCTGTCTCTGTCCCTGCTTTGGGTGCCTGCATCCCTCTCTTTCTGCAGGAATAAATGCATAGGGTTTGTTTGTTTGTTTTTCCCAGGGCTGAAATGCAGGCAGGGGGAGATTCTAAGTGCAGAATATTTGGCTGTTCAGGGGATGCCTGTCTGCAGTCCTTGGGGCATGGGATGAGATTGCAGGAAGGGACTGAGAGGGCACTGGGGAGGAGTCAGTCTGAGCAGCTCTTTGTGCTGTGCTCTGCCTGGATCTGGGTGTGACCAGCACCCCAGGCATTGGGGTTTTGTTCCACAGCATGGAGCTGGCAGGAGGAGCCTGGGGATGCCCCATGGGTGTGCTCCTGGGCTGCCAGCTGGCAGGGACAGCAGTTTCCCAAATCCCAGGGTGACTCCTTGGAGCATCTCCTGTGCCTGCTCCTGGGTCTGGGGTCTCCCAGGTGTCCTGGGCTGAGGTTCTGCTCCTGCTCTCTGATCCCAGTCTTGCCTTGGGAATTCCCTTTCACCCAGCCCCTCCTGGCCCAGCTCCCCCTGGATGCTTTGGGTTTGGAGAGGCTGATTTCTGCAGTCTCCCTGCTGAGCCCCTGCATGCTGAAATCACTGCCAACAGGAAAACTTTCCTCAGTGTTCTGGGAGTGGCTGGGAAGAAATCAGGTGGGGTGAGGGAGAAGTATCAGGTTCTTTCTGCAGAGCAGCCAGGTGTAAGGCCTGAAATAATACATCTGTAGATTTGTTTTGCTTTTAATTTATTTTATCTGTTATATTTATTTAGCAGGGAAAATCCCAGGTGTGCCAGGCAAAATCCCATTAAACTGTGGCTTTTAGAGAAGTTGTCTGGGGCAGGCAGCTCAGAGGGGAAATGTTCCTGACAAAAAGGGGAGAGCCAGGGTAAGAAGTGGCAGTGTTAGCATTGCCCATCCCCAGCAGGCCCCTGGGGGCTCTCCTGTTGCATTTTTAGGCCGTGCTGTTCCAGGATGGATGGGGGTGATGGTGCTGCTGACCTGGTGATCAACAAGAGGTTTGTGTCTGAGTCAGAGCTGGAGGAGAGGAGGAAGAGAAGGCAAGAGGAGTGGGAAAAGGTCCGGAAACCTGAGGATCCTGAAGGTATGGGGTGGATCTGAGAATATTTCACTTTTGTGGAAAAGAGAACTAAAAGGGAATGATTTGTATCCTGCAGGTTCAGAAGGGGTTGTGCATGGGGGGAACTGAGCTGTTGGTGACTGAGTGATTCTGATGTATGCTCTCATTTCCCCATTTCTCCTTCCTTTCAGAATGCCCAGAGGAGGCATATGACCCACGTTCATTGTATGAAAGGCTTCAGGAGCAGAGAGAAAAGAAGCAGCAGGAGTTTGAGGAGCAATTTAAATTCAGTAAGCACCAGCAGTTTCTGCTTGGAAACAAAGCCCAGCAAGCTGCATGTATTGTGTGTAAAGAGGGATGTACCTGTGTGTCTTGTCTGCCTCTCCAAGAGATAAACAGAGTCCAGAATGATAAGAGATAAGAGATAATCCCGAAGAATAAGAGATAAACAGAATCAGTGTTACTGAAATGTTGTGGTTTTCAGGGGTGGTGGAGACTCCTGCAGCCAGCAGACTGCAGGCAGCAAGGCAGCATTGCACAACTCAAAAGTTTGTTGCAGTTGTGGAGCTGCATCCTGTGAAGTGTGGAATATGAGGCTGCTTGTGCACATCACATCAAAAGAATTCCTGGTCCTGATCCATGGAAATGTAACATGGAACTTGTGCTTCAACTTGGGACCCTGCTAGGAGAATCAATAAAGAGAAATCCTGTCCCAGCAGCTGGTACATTGCCAATGAGCTGACACAAATGTGATCTGAGGCCCAAGTTTTTGGATGAAGTAAACATATGGGAGTTGATGCAAAAAGTAAATATTTAACTCTCTAATGAAAGGGAAACCTGATTTCTACTGATGTTTGAATTTCTGGTTTTATAGAAAAATTCTTTGCACTGTATCACCAGTGTATGTGCTGCAAAGCTGATATTGAGAACTAGAAAATTATTTATTAGTCAGCCATTTGGGGAAAAAGGGAGCAATTGGCTCTGTCTAAAGAGGAGTGAGGATGATACTGTGGGACTCCATGTAAGGTGGGTTCTGATTGGTTTTGGTTCTTTAGCTGGAAGCCTTCCCCTTGTGCTGCTGTGTTTGTTCAGCTCCAGATTCTGTCTGGAATTCCACTTGCATGTGCAGTGCAACAGAAGTGTCTCACCTGTAGGTGTGGCAGAGGCTTGGAGTTGTCATTTCAGGCACCCCGGGTGCCTCTGCAGGAATTGCTCAGTGCAGTTCTGATGGCCCTGATCACCTTTCCTGTTCTTAGAATCCTTCCTCTAGGCACATTTCCTCAGGAGAAGGGAAGTAGGAACTGGCTCCTCAGTGTTGGGTGGACTCTGGACTGCTAGGTTACCACTGGTTTACTACTTCAGCCAGTTGGGCCACTTGTGACAACATTTTTCCCCTGATATCTGTGAACTTGCCTTAAAATTCTTGAAGTATTCTTTCTGCCCATGGGAATTTTGGATGAGTAGAACACAAGGCCCATGCACTGCTGTTCTGATCTGCCACATTTGGTGATCAGACTTGGGAAGAATTGTGTGTGCATAAGCCTGCAGGTTTAGTTGCTTTAAACCTTTTGTGCAGATAAAAGCTGGATAGAGGTTGGGAGTTCTTTCTGCTAGGTTGTTCAGCATTGCAAGAATGTCTTCATTTTCAAAGTTAAATAATTTTCGTAGAATGCTATAGCAGTTTAAATGAAAAATGATACCAGTATTCTCTAACATTCAAAAAACTTTCTTTCTGAATGGTTAAGGATAAGTGGAAGTGATTTCCTGTCCCTTCAGTTTTGCTTGGATTTTGTTTTCTGTGGTAGGAAGCAGAGATAGCAGCATTAATGCTTTGAAGTCTCCAGCTGTACCCACAGGATTCTTTTCCAGATGGAGGAAAAGCTCAGTTTATTTCAGTAAACTTTTGATCTTTGGTGGTGTGGCTAAGCAATTCTTGTCCAAGTAGCCACAAGAGAAGTGAGTGCTCTCAGCCTGGGTGGGAAAGGCTTCTAATAACTCTCTCAATTAATTGTTTGCCTTGCCCAGTTATGTTGGACCTGCAGTGTCTTCTCTTGGCTTCAGGAAACCTGAGAGGCATTCCTTTGAGGGGTGACAGGAGGAAACCACCAGCTGAAGGAGAGCAGAGCTTGGGGAATCACTGATACCTGCTCACCTGGAGAGCAAACCCTGCTGCAGACTCAGTCATATCAGCCATGAGGATCTCTGGGGCTGCTCCTCTTGGTTTGCAGGCCAGAGAGGCAGAGGATGACATTAATTCCTGGCACTCACTGCAAAAAGTGCCCACAGTTTCCCTGCTTTGGCTTTCTCTCTGCAGAGCCCCTCAGCAGTAGCAGTGAATGCTGCACATCACTGCTCAAAGGCTTACAGGTGAGCTCTGCAGTTGGAAACAATAGGGCTCAGCCTTAAATGTAACCTCTGATGATAATGGATTTCTAGAGCTTTTCTGTCAGAGACAGAAGCTTGCCAATGATCAGAGTAAATGGATTTCTTAGCATGCAATTATAGTGAGCAGAACTTGGCTCTGTGGGTGAAGATTAAAAAAATAGGCATAAAAGGAAAAATAATCATCTTACAGAGTTAAATTCTAATGAAAACTAAAGGTCTTGTTTGGGTTAAGATTTTCCAGGCTGACTACAAACAGCAAGACTTGGTCTTTAAAAAATTTTTTTTTTTTTTAATTGATTGAGAAATGTTGGAGCATTTGCAAAAAATAAAAGGCCTTCCTACTGCACTAGTGTGTACTTTCCTCAGGGAAGGGTAGGCTGTTTAGAATTAATTTTATTTGGAAGCTAGGAATTGTCTTGCTGCTACATTTTTGTTATTTTTTAAAAACAAGTTAGTCTCAAGTTACTAGTGGTTTACTTCAAGATCATGTAGGCAAGATTTATGGGGAGAAGTAATAAGGTTTTTTCAGTTACTGTTTGGTTTGAGAACAGTTTCTGAGGAGACAGGCTTCAACTCTGTTTGAAACCAAAGCAACAAACAGCTTCATGTGTTTATTCCTGGTTTTGTGTAACCTGTTCCAAATGGCATTGCAGAGCTGCACAGAGCTGCTGGTGTGAAAGCTTTGTTGATTTTCCTTCATTGTGTTGCCAAGCAGGAGAGCATTTCATGGCTCCCCAGGAATTGTGTCCTGGTTTTCCCTGTAGCAGCAGTGTTGTGTTCAAACTTCAGTTGTCCATTGTAGTTTGGGTGCTTCAGTGTGGAGGAGTTTTGGCTTGTTAGCATCCAGCATTCTTCACTGGAACTGTTTTATGTATTTTAGAGTATATTTTTTTTGGTTTTTTGTTTTTTTTGTTTTTATTTTATGAATCAGGGAGTGGTGAGGAAGGGGTGGGCTCATGAATGTTTATAAATATGTAAGGGGTGAGTGCCAGGAGGACAGAGTGAAGCTTTTCTCAGGGGTGACCAACAACAGGACAAGGGGCAATGGTTATAAACTGGAGCATGGGCAGCTCTGTGTAAATACCAGGAAGAATTTTTTCCCTGTGAGGGTGAGGGAGCCCTGGCCCAGGCTGCCCAGGGGGGTTGTGGAGTCTCAAAGCCCCCCTGGATGTGTTGCTGTGTGACTGCTGGAGGTGACCCTGCTCTGACAGGGCTTGGACTCCAGGATCTCTTCAGGTCCCTTCCAACCCCTCACTTTCTGTGATTCTATGATTTGAATTCCTTAATTTACAGATTCCAGCTGGTAGCTCATGGAGTTTGCTTTGTGCCCTTTGCTCAGCAGAGGAGCTGCCTGCCCCAGGACCCACCTCACCCAGGACTCTGCTCCTGCCTTCCCCATCACTTTGTGCAAATTGTTCTGCTCACCCACACTCACCACCACTGCCAAATCCTTGGAGCATGTTACAAGAGAATGGTGAAGTGTAATGCAAAATAACTGAGTGCTCCCTAAGGGGGTTTAGCTTGTCTTTGTGCCTTCTTTCCTTTATTCAGAAAACATGGTGAGAGGCTTAGATGAAGATGAGACACATTTCCTTGATGAGGTTTCTCGACAGCAAGAGCTCCTAGAAAAACAACGGAGAGAAGAAGAGCTGAAAGAACTCAATGAGTACAGAATATCCTTTGCATTAAGGTGGTTGTACAGAGGACTCTGGGTTTACTGTCACTGACATTTCTGTACAGCTGCTTCACACAATGATAGACTTAAACTTTGATAGTTTCCCTATAGCTTGAGCCTCCTGCTGTGATGTTTGATGCTCTCCCCCTCAACCCCTGTGTGTCTTTGCTTGGTTTCTTTCCTTCTCTACCCTCCCCACTGATGTTTCTGTTTGGTTGTTTTGTTTTTTGTTTGTTTTCATTACTGAGGACATAAAGAAACAGCTAAAAAGAGGGAGAATGTAAAGGCAAACCAGGATATAACTGCTAAGCTTTTTTGTCTTCTTATTGAAAAGGAAATGTTCTTGTTTAGGTTTCTTTTAACAGTGCATTGGCTGGTTTTACCATGCCTTTTGGAATAATGTTTGAATTGCACTCTCTCACTCTTCTTGAAGGGACACTTTCTCCCTTGATGATAATTGCAGGATGAGAGGTTAAATACATGTGAACTGTCTGCAGATGGGCTCCTGGAGTCGTGGTGCTTTTGGTTAATACAGATTCTTAGGCAGTACTGAGAACAGGACAGTTTGATTTTTGCTGTTAAGTGTCAAATTTTCATGGAGATGTGCTAGAAAATAGCGTGGGATACATTTTTCTCTCTAATCAGTCAAGGGAGATTGGAATGATTTGAGGATTTCTGTGCAAAATTAAATGGTTTTTTGAGGTTTATTGAATCTGTGCAGAACCTGATGGTTGCTTTGCCTCCTCATCAAAACCATTGCTTTTAAGTCATCAGTGAGCAAATCACTCACTGAAGAGCATTTACATTATCTCAGCACAGTGTTTGTGAAAAGGCAATACTGATGCAGTTTTTCACTTCAGAAGTAGGCTGAAGTTGGTCGATGAATTTGGCATATTTTCTTGTTTTATTGGATCCAATAATGGGATGTTCATGGGGGGTATTTCACTGGCTGATGGCTGCTTGTGAGCCTGGCTGGTGCAGGGATGTGCAGTATAAGGCTGTGCTGCTGAGCTCTGGTCAGGTCACACATGTCTGGGATGAACCCTGCCAGCCCAGAGGGATCTCACAGTCAGGCAGATAAAGCCCTGAACCCTGAATTTACAGAGCTGGGCTTCCTCAGGGTGTACAGGCACAGCTGCCTCCAGTCTTTGCAGTCTGAGCAGCACTGAGCTCTGGATCCAAGGTGTTGCTGTAAATAAACTGTGGAACTCAGTGCTGATGGGCTGGGGAAAGGCAGATAGTTTGTGGTCATGTCATCTCACAAAAAATCTTGGAAGTTTTCCCCATTCTTTTTATTTATTTATTTAACCATAATATTTCAAGCAAAGCTCAACAACTTGCAAATCTACATCCACTTGAAATTTTTGGTGGTACTTATTTATTTAAATGCAAAGTGTTTTTTGCATCTGCAGGTTGTTACTGATGCTTTGTCAAAAAGCAGTGGGCAGTAGGCAAATGTGCTGGATCTGTAGGTACTGTTGAGGTATTTTTTAGTTTATTATTATGATTATTATTAATAGGAAGTTTTACTTATTCATTTATAGGAGGAATGCCAACCCAGTGGGTTTGAGTATTTGGTCTTTTTCCTGGTATAACATCCAATTTAAGCTACACAGACAATGTAAAACCTATGTCAGTATTCAAGTACAGATTTTTTTCTTTTTTTCTTCATTTTTTTAGGTTGAACAGTCATGAAATCTTATCTTAAGGATAACCATGCCTTGGAATATTTTAATGTGCTCTCAAGCACAAGAAATTTGTATGCATGGATGCATGGAATTTTTACTTCCTCCTACATGAACAACAAGGGTTTTTTTGCTTCTTACCCCATCCTGACTCCTGACAGTGTTGAAAGATTAACAGGTATTTTTTTTAAAGCCAGTTTCAAAAGTGTTTGAGAACAGCATCCTCTTGTCTTGAATCCTATGCACATGTAGGAAAAGTCCCCCTCCAAGATGCAGGCTTTACTATGGGACAGCTTTTTAAAAGCAGTTAGTATTGCAGATTGAGAACTTTACCTCTAATTTTGTCTCCCTGAGAGGGGACACTTCTTGGCTGGGTGTAATGTCACCTTTGCTAATGTCAGCAGTGCCTACAACATCTCTGGTAGCTGAGGAGTGTTTGGAGATCTGCATCCTAGATGGAAGTGAGAAGCCCACAATCAGGCATCCTTGAAAAGAGAAGTCCCTGGGATTCTCAGGCAGTGCACTCTTGAAATGTCACAAGCAAGGAACCAGGCTGTGGGGTGTGGAGGTCTCAGATTGCTGCTGATAGCCACAGGATGGCACTCCTGTGCCATCGTGAAGGAAAAACCAGCTTGGACAGTCTGCCTTTTACTGGGAAGGCTTTCAGCTGAGGTAGGGAGTAGCCTGGGTAACTCCATGTCCTTGTAAAACACAGGTGAGGAGTGGCATCTGACCACTCCTGATGTGTCCCTTCAGAGGGAGGGGTGAGAGTTTCCGATATGAAGATGTTCAGTGGGGAAAAAAACTCCTCTGACTTCAAAAATGTGGTCCATCAATATGAAATTCACTGTCCCAATATTCATCTGCAGTGACTGGAGCACCTGTGGAGCTCCAGCTTGTGGCTCTGTCCTCTGAGCAGTGAGACCATAGAAAAGAAAACTCAAATAAGCATTGTAAGCAAATATCCTTTTAAATTTGGTTGATTTGCCTTTGCTCCGTGCAGTTTAAAAGTTTTGCAGAAGATTTTGTGACTCCACCTCAGTAATAAATAGGGTCTGTGGTGGACCTTGCTTCAGGTACAGTGGACACCAACCCTGTGGTCAAGGCAGGACTCAATCCTGCCACAAAAGGAGATCTGTTTAGTGTGAGATTGCCTTAATAACAGACCAAGCTGCTGCTTATCCTGTCTGAGAACCTGCTTAAGCTTTGCCACCTCATCACAAGTTTCAGCTGCATCCCACCTACCTAACACTGTTTTAAGCTGCTTAGTTATTTTGTACAGTCTTTTTGGGTGAATGTTGGACCACATGGACCCTTAATCAGATCTGCCTGGTTCCTCTTGGAGCTGGTGGTCAAAACAGCAGTTAATAGCCTTGAAGTCCTTACAGAGAGATGAGCTGGAAAGTTAGTGATAAACACCAAAACCAAACTGGAACCCTGTGCTTTGGTGGGCTGAGGTCTGCTGGGCTCAGCAGAAGGAGGAAGTGAGGCCACACCTTGCTGCTTGGTTTTGCTGATGAGGATCAGAAGGATTAGGTGTTGAAGCAGTAAATTTAAATTAGAAATGTCTTGATCCTGTAGAAGGGGAAGTGTTGGATTGCTTTTTTTTTTTTTTTTTTCTTTTCTTTTTTTTTTTGTGGTCCAGTCTGACCATTTTGCCTTTCTAGGACCTTCAGGAAGCAGCAGGACAATAGGTATGTTTATGGGTGCTGAATGTGGTGTGTGTTGCACCTTTCTGACATAGGAGAAGCAGCTCCTGCTCTGCTGCCTGGACATCCCTACAGGAGGAGCTGAGGAGCTCTGAACTTAGTGGGTGAAGTCTTTACTGTCTTGGCTGAAGGTGCCAGCTAAATGTCATTACATATAAGTTTATTTTGATAGAGAATGTGAATGAACTTTGGTTGCTGCTGTCAGCAGAGCTGGCTCAAGATATCAGAGAGGAAGTGTCTGTTCTCCCCATTCTTTCCTGCTTGATCCTTAACCCTTAATTCACAGCACTCTCACCAAAGTGGACCCAAAGAAGGAAACTGAGAAGAAATTGCCCATGAAGTCAGTGGAAAACAAGAACAAATTCTCTCAGGCAAAGCTGTTGGCAGGAGCTGTGAAACACAGAAGGTTGGTTTCACACCTCTATAAATTCATGAGGAACGGAACCCAGTTCCCAGTGTAAAGGGAAGGAGGCCAAAACTGCCTCCAGAGAGCTGGCTGTGAACCTTAGCCCCTAAAGAAAAAGGGGGGAAGGTACAAGAAAAGACCAGCCTTGTTTCTGTGGGCTCTCCCAACCTGTGGGAAAAACATGAAGTGTTTCAACTAGATAAGTGTGTGTCAAGCAAGTGTGTAGACTCTTTGTTGTAGACTGCCAGGCTTGGAAAGTCCTGCTTGAGAACCTAGAGGGAATCTGTTTTTACATCTCTGTTTGGGGAGTCACCTCACACATGTAATTTCATTCGGGTTTGCTTTATTTATCAGTGTCTAAAATGTCGAATTTCTGCTGAGGACAGCAGGTTACCAGAGAACTTTGTGTTCCAATTTGATCCCCAGGGCATCAAACAAACTCCTCCTGTTCCTCACCCATCTGCACGGGTCCATCCTCTCCCTTCCCCTCCTGGGGGTGGCAGTTCAGTTTGTGATGTGTTTGCTGTGTTGACCTTGACCTGCAGACACAGCTGTGGTGTGCTGCAGGTTACAGAGAAACCAGGCATGTGGAACCTGGGTTACTGTCCACGGAGGTCATTTCCCACAGTGGAGTACTTAAGATGATAACTGACATCTAGAAATTCAGTCAGTGTTTTTGAATCAGTCCCAGAGAAGGAGAGATTATTTTAGAAGCTTATCTTGTAGGGTGATGTTTAGCTCCCAGTACAGCAGTAATTGCATGTCTGGAAACTGAAGTATGCACTTCCCCCACCTGGTGAGGGGGGGCTTGTGTAGTTGTTTGGGTTTTTAGAGGGCAGAGATCACAAGCAGCCAAGAATGTTTTTTTCTTGTAAATACTAGTACTTAACCCATCAGAATGTAGAGAAGGAGCTTAGTGTCAGATCTGAAGTCTGCAGATGGCATCTGTTAGAAGACAGCATCTGAACTGACACGACAGTGCCATCACAGCCTTGCTTTGCAGTCTTTTGTTTTTGACATCTTTTATTACAAACTGGCCAAAACCAAGTGTAGGGTGAGTTCAACATCTTTTTTGAGCTTTGTTATTTTCAGTAAAGGATGTGTTACTCCTTGCACAGAGTGACTTTTCACTTGTAATGCACGTTCTGGCAGGGACAGAAAAGAATTAATGTATGGAAATGCTTGTATTTCATCACTTTATTTGCTCACAGCTGAAGCTGGAAAACATTTGTTTATGTGGATTACATAGGGCTGGGGCCTTGCCAGGGGAGATGGGAAAAACTGAGCAAGGACAGGGAGGAGATGTGGAAGTTCTGAAGTTTCAGAAGTCCAAGTAATGCTCCTTTCCTCCAACACCAGTTTGGACCTGGGTGTGGATTGCTGTAAAACCTCCCAAGCTTCTTACTGGGTGAAAGATCCATAGATGCTTTAGAACGAGCTCTCCCCAGTGCTCCAAGGAAGAGAAGGAAATCCCTTAAGGGGTGAGACACCAGTGCTGCACCATCAAGCATGGCAATCATCCATCCACACGTGAGGCTGTGGTGCTGTGGGTGGCTGAAGCTCAGGCACCTCCTGGTCTCACACCTCAGGGAACAGGCAGCTCAGGGCCACTGTGAGAGGTCTGACTTGGATCCCAGAGGCATTTTGCTGTGTCCCACATTTAGGGTGATGCTTGTAGTGGAGGTGTTGACTCCTAGGATTCTGTGTGTTCTCCAAGGAGCCCCAGTTTTCAGCTGTTGGAAGTGGTGCTGGTCACTGGGGACTTGCTGTGAGATGTTACTTTTAACCTCACAGTAATTCAGTGGTTGCTTATGAGGAACAAGACACTTTCTTATTTTTTCCACAGTTCAGATGGTGGTAACAGTGTGAAGAGATTGAAACTAGATACTGATCATGATGAAAAGAATCAAGGTAGGTCCTGATTTCTGCACGTGGGAAGCTGTCTGTCTCTCACCTGGGCAGCAACTGGCAGAGGATCTGCCTTTTCTGCTCCTTTGTTATGCAAGACAGCTCAGGCTGCAGCTGGAAAGTTTTCTCTTAAAGAAAGGTGGGAACTACCAGCACTGACAGCCCCTCACAGAACGGGCTGGAAGGAACCTCTGCAGGGTCCTGCATAACCCATTCTTGAGAGATGTTTCTCTAAGCTCTCTTGACTCTCCACAGCAAGTGGTGGTGCACCCTCCTTGGGCAGTTTATTCTAATGCTGAACTGGTTTTACCCTGGAAGAGTTTTGCCTGATAATGAATAGGAGTCTCCACAGCTGCATTTCCAGCCTGGTGCTTGTCCTGTCAACAGGAGACATGGAGACCAGACCATCCCTTCCCCCTTCACAGCAGGACTGGGTGCATTTGAATACCCCCACTATTACCTCCTCATGCTGCCAAATGATCTTGTCCATCCTGAAACCAGTTCATTTCAGCAAATTGTAGGGAACTAGAGGAAAATAAAGTTGTGTTTCAGCCTCAGTTATTAGGGCCACGATTGATTTGCTGTCAAGATACTCAACATAAATGATAACCCAGGGTGCTTCCTGACTCTCCTTCTGTTCAGTAAACTTTCTGAGCACTGGAAATAATTAATTAGCTGTAGAAGATAGGGGATGTTGACTAGCAGAGCAATGGGATGAAACTTTAACTATGCTGTTATATCACAAAAAATATTCAGTTACACAAAGCAGAGCTGTTTATTCTTATTTATCGAGTTTGGTACTTGACAAGCATCAAGCTGACAACTTTAGAATAAAAATCTGTAATGCCAGCATAGAGCTGGGCTTACATTAGTGATGAGGAAAAAAAAATCCCCTGAGGTAGTGAGTCCTTCCTGTCAGAACAGCTTTATTGCAGCATGAAGCTGCCTTCTGCTTTAATTAAATCCTGCAATCAGCCTCCGCTGATGTGGCAAGAGCAGGTGAATGAATGGAATTTGGCAGTTCCTGAGCTAATTAAAGCCCTTTCCTGTGCCCTCCTTTCAGAAAAAGCCTCCTGTGTAGCCCTGGGCAGCAGCTCAGTGGGATGCTCCAGCGTCCACTGTCCCTCGGCAGCCGTCTGCATCGGGATCCTGCCTGGCCTGGGCGCCTACTCGGGGAGCAGTGACTCTGAGTCCAGCTCAGACAGTGAGGGCACCATCAACTCCACTGGGAAGATTGTCTCTTCTGTCTTTCGCAGCAACAGTTTCTTTGATGGGCCCTAACAAAATCCCTCCCTGTGTAATGCAGTGCAGGGCATCTCCCGAAGCACTGAGGGATGCTTGATGCATCCTGCTGCCCCAACTATAATCTTTCGAGCTAACCTCTCAACTTTAATACACTCAGATACCTAAAATAACTCATTATATCTTACCCCCCCCCCAACTTTCCATTTCTGGGGTGTGTTCTGAGCCTGGGAGAAAGGCTGCCATCCAAAACCAGAAGGCGTGCCTGGTAAGGAAGGTCCTGAGGGTAGGAAGGTGAGAGCATTATCTTAAAATTATTCTTACGGAAAGAATGAATTCTGATGACCTAAGAAGTTTATACAAGACTAGCAGGCAAAAAAAATTCACTTGAAGCAGTGAAATCTTGTAGAAGCAACCATGTGTTCTGTTTTAAAATGTCATTTTTATTCTGTATTTGAGAAATGGGGGAAGAACAAAAATCAAGCAGATGGTGAAGTGTAGATTGCCATGACACTGTAAAGAAGTTTTAGTGTTACATG
Organism: Phaethornis superciliosus; assembly: GCA_023637945.1. NCBI lineage: Eukaryota > Metazoa > Chordata > Aves > Apodiformes > Trochilidae > Phaethornis > Phaethornis superciliosus. The sequence continues at coordinate 19,578,325 of JAJQWJ010000014.1, read as the reverse complement.
ATTAAAGACATTCTGAATGCATTTTTTTTTCTTGGCTTGTGCCATTCATAATTGTTCCAGATCCATTAAGCAATTTCTGCTCTACCCAACCAGCCCCTTCCTCAAACTGCCATCCAGAAGAAGTGTGAGCCAGCCTCCCACGAATGTGGAAATGGTGATGGGAGAGTCTGGGTGAGTTCAGAGGAGGCTGAGGTGGCTGCTCTGCTCAAAGGCCATTGCTCCTGCACTGGCACATGACCACTTGTGCAGCTTTTCTGCAGCAGTGTCCTGAGGAGCATGAATCCTGAGTAGGATGCTCTTGTTGAGCCAAATGCCTTTTTGCTCCTGTAACAAAACCTGCAGAGCTGTCCCAGCTCCTCACCCCCTCTGCTGGTCCCCTTCACCTCCTGACAGCCAGAACGCTTCTGATGTTAAAATACTGGAAACATGAACTGGGGGGTGAAGCCTGCAAGGGCTGGAGAATAACTCAAACCTTCGGGAAAGGGCAGTGGTGGCTGCAGCCTGGCCCCAGGGCTGGGGAAGGGTTCCTGCAGCTGGGACACCATCCAGTGCTGCCTTTACAGTTTGTTGTTTAAAACTCTTCCCTCTTTACCACATCGTGTGTGCTTCCTCCCCTCCCCAGGGACAGCTTCATGAATGGTTTGTTGTCTGTGCAAAGCTTCAGAGGGAAGTTAAAAAAAAACAACACAACCCCCCCAGTCTGCCAGCAGAAGGGCCATCCTGCTGGGGTGTCTGCATGTGGGGGTCTTATGGAAAAAAAAAGAATAATTTCCAGAGCTGGAGACTTTGATCTGGAAGTGGAGCTGTACACAGCATTATTTTTAAACAAGTCACCCTTAAAAGGCTGAGTCTCCACTTGGAAAAGGTGGGGGTGGTGGTTGGGTTTTTTCCTTTCCAGAGGCTTTGCAAGGCCATTGTGTCACAGGATCAGAGACTTGTTCTGGTTGGAAAGACCTTTGGGTTATGCTTGATGATCTCAGCTCTACCAAGCATTACCCCACTGTACCGAGTCCAGTGCTAAACAATGTCCTTCAGCACCACAGCGACACAGCTTTTAAACCCCTCCATGGCTGGGGGTTCAACCACTCCCTGGGCAGCCTGGGCCAGTGTTTAATTACCCTTTGAGTCAAGAGTTTTCTTCTAATATCCAATCTAAACCTCCCCTGGTGCAACTTGAGGCAGTTGCCTCTTCCTCCTTGGGAGAAAAGTCTGCCTCCCCCTTCACTCCAACCTGGTTTCAGGGAGTTGCAGAGGTTGAGGTCTCCCCTCAGCCCCTCCTCATGCTCCAGTCCCACCTCTCCCCAGGGATGAGGCCTCAGCCCCTCTCATGGCTGGGGGTGACCTGGGGCTTTGCCATCACCCTTGCCCAGGCTGTGGGACCCTGTGGGGCAGCCCCTGTGCCGGTGACCCGGTGGCAGCAGTGACAGTGGCATCCCCACAGCACAGAGCCTCCCACCACAGCCTCTGCTGCCTGCCAGGAGAAAGGGGGAGGTCAGGGAGCAAAGAGGGGGCAGCAAGGCCCTTGGTCTGCTTCCAGCTGCCATCTTCTAAAGGCCTCCCTGGGGTTCCCGGAGAAGGGAGCAGCAGTGAGGATGGCTCATGGCTGAGGAGGTGCTGGAGAGATGCCCTCTGTGGCCCAGTCCACACCTCCAGGTATCCGGGAGCTGCTGGATGTGGGGAGATGTCCTGAGGCATGGCCATGGTGAGCCCCGGAGCTGCTTTGCTGCTCTGCTCTGCTTCATGGGCTTTCCCCCAGGCAGAGCCATGGCCACGCTCCTCCCGCTCGGGCTGTGGTGCCCGGGCACGTGGATCAGGGGGAAAGTGAGGGGGTGCCCCCCACCCCCTGAGCACCCATGTTCACTGATGGAGGAGCGAGGGGTTGCTCCCCACCTCGGGTACCAGAGCACAGCAAGCAGCAGCCCTGAGCAGAGGGTGAGGGGCTGGGGATCGGGACATCCTGGCTCAGGGTGACTCAAGTGCCCAGCACTGCTGACCCCCCCCTCCCAGACCTTCCCATCTAGGAGAGCCTTAGCTTAAATGTCCAAGATTGTTTATTAACCTGAGTATAACAAATATAACATGTACACAGTATAAAAATGAACATAGAGCATGACAGAGGTACAGGTACAACAGGTACAACTATACAATGGCCAGTTCATTGGATGGTAATATATTAAGCATTTAATGGCTTGGGAAAAGCAAGTTTTGATTGTAAAATTTGTATCCTGTTCCACCGAAGTTATACAAAGTACATTCAATACTGAAAAGTGACTCAACAGAACAGGACCAGGCCTGGCCACTTCGTGTTACATTGATCCGGGACTGTACAAAATGGATCCAGACACTTGTCTGGGATGAATTTTAAGAACTTAGCAATTAAATTAGGAAGTACAAAGTGTTTCAGGGAGGGCGTTCTTCTTTTAAAAGCATGTAGAACATTTGCTGTTGGTGGAACCAACGGGCACCAGCGACATGCAGAGGGCACAGCCCAGCTCAGCCCTATGCCAGGTCCGAGGTGATGGGTGGGAGGTTTTGGTGCTTGAAGTATTGCACCACTTGCTGGGGCAGCTCTGCCAGCACGGCTTTGGCCAGAGTCTCCTTGGGGGCCTGTGGGGAAAGGGAACAAATGCTGGTGTAAGGGTGGCCGTGCAGGATCAGTCAAGCAGCAGCATTTTATCCACCTAGGGTGACATTCTGTACCACACTGTCCCTCCAGGAGATAAGGCACTGGTGAGGAGGAATCAAACATCCTCAGTGGATCAGAAAAAAAAGGTATGGAGTAACAGCAGGAGAAATGGAAACACACTGATGACTTGCAAAATGAGGGAAAATGAGCACCGGCTGATTTTCCGCATCCTCTGGCAATGTCAGCCAGGCTGGCCCAGCAGAGAGCTGCAGCTCACTGGGGCTTTTGGTTTTTCCTTGCTTACACTGACTTTTTCCTGACCCCAGCAGTGGGCTGGGCAGTGGTGGTGGGGAAGCCACCCTGCAGAGGGGACACAGGTACTGGGAGGGGACCAGGGGGTCTCGGGGCTCACCCCCTGGACTGGGGCCATTTGTCATTAAGCACGGCACATCACAGGGGCCAGAGGTGGGAGACATCAGCCTGGGACCGCGGTGAGGGACATGAGCCCAGATCCACCCCAGCTTGCTGTGATGACCCCGCTGTAATTAACTGTTGGGTGGGGTTTTTTTGACAAGGGGAGGTGAGACAGGGGGGTGATCAGCTGGAGCCCATCCACAGCTGCAGAGCACAGCACCCACCCGCCTGATCCCTGCCAGCACTGGCAAAGCTCCTGGCACACAAGGCCAGGGTTCAGGTGGGTGTCAGCCCTTCAGCCTCCTCACACCCAGGCTGCTCCATTTCCAGGGTCACTTTCAGGCTTGCATCCCCCTCCCTGCCTGCCTGGATCCCCTCCCCTGCCCACACTCACGTTGCGGAAGTCCCGGAAGGGCACGAACTGCACGATGTCCCTCAGGGCCTCCTCGCCCGTCTGGGAGCGCAGGACGCGGCTGTCCCCATCCAGGAACTCCATGGCAGCAAAGTCAGCGTTGCCCACCCCCACGATGATGATGGACATGGGCAGCTTGGATGCCTGCACCACGGCGTCTCTTGTCTCGTCCATGTCGCTGATCACCCCGTCCGTGATGATGAGGAGGATGAAGTATTGCTGGGGGGGGGGAGGAGGAAGGGTCAGACCCATGAGGAGCACCCTCACAGCACAGTGGGGGCCCTGGGGTGCCAGTGGCTGGGATACTCCACACTTTGGGGCGGGGAGTCAGGTTCCCGGGGAATTTGGGAGCACGAGGTTCCTCCCCAGGCCTGCCAGCATCACCCCCTGCACAGAGCCACAGGACAGGTTGGCTTGGAAGGGACCTTAAAACCCACCCAGTTCCAACCCCCTGCCATGGGCAGGGACACCTCCCACTGCACCAGGCTGCTAAAAGCCTCATCCAACCTGACCCTGAACACTTCCAGGGATGGGGCAGCCACCAGCACCCAGAAATTTCAGATGCTCCCGCTCCCCCTGCTTTTTGAAAGTTGATAAGCAAACAATAAACCAACTCCTACCTCAAAATATTTTGCTGGTTAGTACTGCACTTTATAACGGGGAAAAAACCCCAAGAATCTATACAGAGACCTCCATGTGAGGGCCAGGAGGAGTTTGGGGCCAGGACCTGAGCCCATCTGGGAGATGAAAGTGGAGACACCAACAGTAGCAGGGAGCTGGGGGATGCCAGAGCAGCAGCACGGGCATCTGCTCCCCTTCCCATGGGAAAGGAGGGCAGTGTGGCTGATCCACAGAGGATACACAGATGGACACAGTCCCAGCTCAGCAAATCTGGGGCATGCAGGCCCCAAAACCTCATCTCCTCTGCCTCAGGGGAAAGGAATGGTTCAATTTTGGCACATTATGGAGCCTGCATGTGCTGGAGAAATGACAAAAACAAGCACTTCAATGCATTAAAGCCCTTTGTTCCTCTCCTCATTCTTTCCATTTCCTCTGAAAACTGCCAGTGCAGCCATTCTGGGAAAGCAGGAGAGGGAACGCCTCCTCAGGCCCCTTTCCTTGGTTCTCCTCCAGCCCACATCTTCTGAAAACTTTGTTGCTCTCCCTTGACACTCTCCAGTCGTAAATTCCAAGCACCAAGGAGGTTGGGTCAAGCTTAAACACAACCCAGGGATGAGGGTGAGGGTTGGACAGGATGCCAGCCCCGTCCCGACCCTTTCAGTGTGTTCTGCTGGCAGAGCACTGCCCAGGCTTTAGGGGTTTGTTTTGTTTTCTTCTCCTTAATCCAAACTTTTCAGAACAAATCACATGGAGACAAAGGTCTAAAGAGCAGGAGCCAAACATCTGAGTTGGAGAGTAAAATTAAGTCTAGGAGAAGACCTGCATGGTCCTAGCTGGTGGGCAGCATTGGAAGCAGGATGAGTGCTGGAGTCAGAACAGGCACGGGAGGAAAAGGGGAACCTCGAGGAGAGCACTGAGAATGGGAGTGACTTTTAGCTGATCTCCCCCCTGCTCCCCATCCAGCCATTATCTGTGAATAAACCAGAGCCCAAACTGCCTCTCTGCATGTGCAAAAAAAAGAAACCCAGAAAGGCCAAGCTCCCTGTGTTCCCTTTTTTCTGGGAAATCTGTAACGAGATCAGAGAAAAATGCTGGAAAGTCTGCAGGAAAAGAGTGGGGAGCAAGCTCACCAGGACCTATTCCAGAGGAATAAGAAATATTGGTGGTGTGATCCCTGAGACTTGGGGGGCTGCCCAGAGCATCACTGCCAGCAGCAGGCACCCGGTCAGTGTCCCCAGGGTTTCCCCAAGAAGTAATGCCAGAGTTGGAAGAGGCAGAAAATGGCAGGGGTGGTGGTGGCAGCACCCAGGGTGTCATCTCTGCCAAGTCCCCACCATCACTGCCCCATGGCCAGGTTCCTCTGGGATCCAACCTGGCAGCACTTTCCCCCCTTCACATCTTTTTTTTTTTTTTTTTTTTTTTTTTTTTTTTTTTTTTTTTTTTTTTTTTCTTTTCCTCGGATTACCCACTGGTGAATCCAGCAGGGACTCTGGGGATGATTTCTGGCCCTGCACCCGAGGAGGAGGTGGTGAGGCTGCATTAAGCAGCATTCAGTGAGGGAAGGGGCAGGTTGGCTGCAGGGACCCTGCTGGAAAGGTATTAATTCCCCAAAGTTAATTAATTCCCCGAGAATCAAATCGTGTGTAATCCCTTACCATCCACCCCACCTCGGGACACATTTGAGTCCTCCCATCCCTTAACAACTGATGGCTCCAATGTTTGTGAGCTGCATTGCCATGGAAAAGCTCCAGAAGGGTGGGGTTTGGTTCCTATTTGAAATGTTCCAGAGGAAGAGGAGGGAAGATCCAGGAAGGCAGCGGGGCTGTGGCCCCAAGAGAGGCTTTGCACACCTTGATGATGGGATGGGAGAGACGACCCCAGGGGTGCAAGACCCCTCATCAATGACACTTTGTGCTTCCCCCCCAAAAAGCTGAAGCCAGCACAGCTCTGAAGGCACTGCTAGTGCCAATTGTTTAAAATTTCCTGTGAAATTATCAGTGCTAACAGAGGGGTGCAATTTGCATATGATCAGTGCCTCTGCTCACCACAGAGCCCGTGGGCTTCTCCCTCCCCCACTGATGCTGAGAGACAACAGAAAAAATGAGGAGTGACCTGGATTTGTGCTGAATTAAATTAAATTCCTATTTCCTTGTGCCCAGGTCTGGGAAAAGCAGTAGCAGTTGAGCCAAGGCTGGGAAAGTTCCCTTTGCGGAGAAGGTTGCAGGTGTGATCCCGCTTTGTTCCAGGCAGGAATTAGGAAAGCTTCTACCCACTGGAAGCTCCTGGTACACAGGTGCTGATGGCCAAGCTGAGCTGCTTTTGGCCAGCAAAACCTGGCCCAGGTTGCCCATGGAAGCTGTGGCTGCCCCATCCCTGGCAGTGTCCAAGTCCAGGCTGGATGGGGCTTGCAGCAACCTGGGCTGTGGGAGGTGTCCCTGCCCATGCAGGGGGTTGGGACTGGATGGGCTTTGAAGTCCCAACTTAAACCAGTCTGGGATTCTATGAACCATCACTTCCTCCTTCTAGAAGAACAAAACTTTTATGTAACCTATCCAGGCTGTAAAGATCAGATGATTTGCAAGCAATGCTTGTGAGGAACTCCAACATTTGGGAATGGGAAATCTGCAGAAAAGCTTTGGCTGATGTTCCACAGCTGATGTTGTGTTGACTGTTGTCAAGTTTCTGAGTCTGGTTTTGTTTTTTCTTCCTCAGAATTGTCTGCAATGTCTCCACACTGAAGGGACAACAGCCAACTGGGAGCCCACAGCTGCAGGGACCCCAGGGATTGTCCCTCTGGGAACTCTCTGGCTCCTTTCACACAAAGGGAAACACATGAAAGAAAGCTCAAGCCTTTCCTTCCCCTGCCCAAAGCTTTCAGGATCACCATCACACCACGGGATCACCATGGGATCACCAACACACCACAGGATCACCATCACACCACGGGATCACCATGGGATCACCATGACACCACGGGATCACCATCACACCAAGAGATCACCATCACACCATGGGATCACCAGCACACCAGGAGATCACCAGCACACCAGGGGATCACTATCACACCACAGGATCACCAGGACACCAGGGGATCACCACCCCATTATGGGATGTGACAGACTTACAGCTGCAGCCTGCTGCTGGGTGGCCTGAGCTGCGAATCGAGCCACGTGGTTGATGATGGGGGAGAAGTTGGTGGGTCCATAGAAGCGGATGTGGGGCAGGCAGGCTGAGTATGCTTGGACAATGCCCTCCACACCTTGAGGGGAAGCAGAGGAGGCAGGCATTACAAGGAGCCACAGCTCAGGCCCACCACAAGCTCCATCAGTAGCTAAGCTCTTATAGGAGCTGAAGTTAAGACCTATCTCCCCTCCCTCAGCTCATGCAGCTCTACAACTTTCATCCACCTCAACTCAAATCCTCTAATGCCAGGGGTTTGCTCTTTGGTCATGTTGTAGTGGGGCCTCAAGCCCTCTGGGCTAAGAGAGCCCAGGCAGTGCCCCCAGTCAGAGGTGGCTGTCCTCAGGTCTCCACAGAAATCTTGGAATCAGCCAAAGAGGAGGAGCCAAAAGAAAAGCAATTCCTAAGCAATTCCTGGCTTCAGAGGATAACCAAAAACCAGACAGACATGGAGCAGAGGTAGTGGAGAGCAGCAAAACAATCCCAGAAGCACCCTTGGAGCTCCCAACTGTGGCACCCACAGGTCACGGGAGAGCCCTCACCACAGCAGAGACCTTGGGACATCTCCAAGATGTTGTTGGCAGAGGGAAGGAGAGAGGATACTGAAGGCACCCAAGGAGTCTTGAACACCTGGTAGATGCTTACCTGAACAGAACGGGTTTGTGGGGTTGAAGTTAATGGCAAACTCATGAGATACCTGGGGAGAAGAAAGGCCCAAGATGAGCACAGAGGCCACTGCAGATGCTTCAAGGTTGGTTTGGGGCTGAGGGCTGGGGGGCACAACCCATCCTGCTGGGTCAGCAACACCTCCCAGCCCTCTGCTCCCCAGCCAGCAAGGAACAGCAATTGCCAACATGGCTGAGCACTGGAGGCTGGAGTGGGTCCTCAATTCACCCATCACGCTGACACAGGAAATTCTCACACCACATCCTTCTATCGCTCTCAGAGCAGGTTGGTCCCCACGGCTTCCCAAAGCAGGAGGGAGGCAGACCCAGAGCAAGCCAGGCTGCAGACCTGCTCAGGAATGTCAGCTGCCATGCCAAAGCCACCTCCATCCCCTGGGTCACCATGAGGGTGAAAGGCAGGGCAGGAGAAGAGCCACAGCTGCCTGGGGGGAGCAGACAGCAAGTCCCAGCCTGGCATGGCCTGCTTTTCACTGACCTGAAACCATCCCTCCTCCAAGGCAGCATTCTTCAGGTTTCTCACCACCTCCTCCCTACCTGAAAGGAGGCTGGAGCCAGGGGGGGGTTGGGCTCTTTTCCCAGGCAACTCTCAGCAAGACAAGAGGGCATGGTCTCAAGTTGTGCCAGGGGAGGTTTAGGTTGGATATTAGAAAGAATTTCTTCCCGGAGAGGGTGATCAGCCATTGGAATGGGCTGCCCAGGGAAGCAGTGGATTCTCCATCCCTGGAGATCTTTCAAAAGAGCCTGGATGTGGCACTCAGTGCCATGGGCTGGGAACCACAGGGGGAATGGATCAAGGGTTGGACTTGATGAGCTCTGAGGTCCCTTCCAACCCAGCCCATTCTATGATTCTATGATTCTATGATTCTAAGCTGAGGGAGATGCTCTCACAGGGAGGTCCTGGAGGACCCTGACAACCAATGGCCCTGCACATCTCTGTCCCTGCTTTGCTGCACTTCCCCAGCCAGAGAAACCAGGCAGCTGCACTGCCTACAAACCACCAAACCTCCCCCATCCCTTCCCATAGGAAGAGCCTGCAGGCAGGGAACACAACACGCTGGGCACCCATTGCTCTGAGGCCGTGGCTACCAGCAGGGGCAGCTCAGTGGCCCACTCATGGGTCAGGAATCCTCCTGGCTGCCATGTGAGCCTGGACAGTGCCACAGCAGCCCTGGGGACCCTGAGGAGCAAAGCTGCCTCTGCCAGACCCTCTGAAGGTTGAAGGGGATGATTTGGGCTTTCAGGCCACCAGCTCAAGGGTTAGAACAAAAAGCTCCTGCTCTGCTCCTGCCAGAGAGACAAAACAAAGGTATTTTCTCCCTCGTGGAAGGGTGGGGGTTTGCTGAGCTGCTGGGCCAGGGAATTGCTTGGGGACATGGATATTCCTAATGCTGGCCAAATGGCTGTCCTCAAAGTGCCCTGTGAAGCAGAAGGTTGTCCTGAGTCTGCAAAAGCAACACACATCTGATTCAGACTTTCCAGTTGTACAGGGGCATTGTGTCAACAGCAGCAGAAAGTATTTTTGTGAGAGGCTGTGGGGTGGGAAATAGCAACCAAACCAAAGCAGGTCCTCCCAAAGTCCTCCCAGTGCTGCAGAGCTGCCAGGACAACATCACCAGCCTGGAGCTGGTCAGCAACCAGCAATGCCCTGGACAGAGATGTGGGATGAAACACAAGATGGTTTTGCACATGCCCTTTCTTGTAGAAACCTCAATTTTGGAAGTTTAACTCAAATTTCTTTCTTTTAATTTTTTTTTTTTTTTTTAATGAAAATATGCAACATTCTGCTATGCAAGTATTTATAGATATGGCAAGGAAAAGCATTATCATGCTTTGCACTCCAGAAGAGGGGTTTCACCTTCTTCACCAAGAAAAAGGTTTGGAGCTGTGCTCTTCCCTGGCTACAGAGCAGACACCTTGTCTGGCAGAAGCACTGCAAAACCTCCTCAGGAGTTTTAGGGCTTGTATCTATGTATCTCTGCTAAAAAAACCCAACAGGAGGGCTTCGAAAATAACAACAAAAAATAGCTTCTCACTCCTTATTCAGTTTATACTTTGTAAAACAGTGTCCATGTACAGGAAGCAGCAACAGAAAGTCTTTCAAACCACCCCAAAGGGTCACAGTTTGTCCAGGCTGTGTCCCTTCCAGGCTGTTCCTGGCTGGGAATGGCTGTAGCTCCATCTTTTCCCATCAAGAATTACGGATGCACTTCACAAACACACAGCCAGAGCCTGTGCCAGAGAACTGACCCTGAAGGTTCTCTGCCATCTCCCCCAGTGACCCCCCCTGCTGTGACTCAGTTTCCCTGCATAAGAAAAACAAGGCAAATGGAGGGAAAACCTTGAGAGGTGGCACATTGGAAAAGCTGCCAGCTTCAGCTGGAGAGTCTAAGCTCTGTGGGAACAAAGACTTTTCCTTTGTCCAAGCCCATCAGACTATATATTAGTTAGAAATTTTTTACACTGAGGGTGGTGAGAACTGGCCCAGGTTGCCCAGAGAGCTGGGAAATGTCCCATCCCTGGAAGCATTCAGGGTCAGGCTGCAGAGTCTCTGAACAACATGATCCAGCTGAAGATGTCTCTGCTCACTACAGGGAGGTTGGACTGGATGGTTTGCAAAGGTCCCTTCCCACCCAAACCATTCAATGATTCCAGCTCCCAAACTCAGGACAAGTGGTGGAGCTCAGATTTTCAGCCTCACCCTCTCTGCTGCCACTTTGCATGTGCTCATCCCCCAGAAACTGCATCCCATCTGCTTCCCTCTCCTGTTCCCTACTGGGAAACTGCTTGGGGCTCTGTATGGAGCTGTTACACAGCAAGATGTTCTTTGACATTTCCAACAAGACTTTTGTGTGCACAACATCTTGCTCTGATGGGTGCCTGGAAATGCTGGGGAAGCCATGGCAACAGAGGCAGAAAGTGCCTTTTATACTATTCTTACCTCTTAACAATCTTCCCCATTTTCACTCTGGTCTGGGGGTACAGCTGCTGCCCTTGGCTGTGTCCCCCAGGAAGATCAGTGGCCATGCAGCTCCCTGGAGCCTGCCTGCTGGGACACAGGGCACAGGTTTCAATGGAGCACTGCTGCTTTGCCTTGGAATTGTGGAATCCCAGACTGGTTTGGGTTGGAAGAGACCTTAAAGATCACCTAATTCCACCCCCCTTGCCATGGGCAGGGACCCCTCCCACAGCCCAGGTTGTTCCAAGCCCCATCCAACCTGGGCTTGAGCACTTCCAGGGATGGAGCAGCCACAGCTTCTCTGGGCAACCTGGGCCATTCCCTCACCACCTTCAAAGGAGGAGTTTCTTCCTAACATCCAAGCTAAGTCTCCCCTCTTCCAGTTTAAACCCATCCCACTTTATCCTATCACTCCATGCCCTTGTAAAAAGACCCTCCCCAGTGTTCCTGTAGCCTCTCTGGGCACTGGAAGGTGCCCAGGAGCCTTCTCCAGGCTGAACAACCCCAACTGTCTCAGCCTGGCTCCATAGCAAAGGTTGTCCAGCCCTTGGTCAGTCTCCGTGGCCTAAAAAATATGGAATATTTCCCAAACATGTGTATCATTGGAAACAACCCAACAATTTCCAAAATTGCCAAAAAAACCTTAGATGTGTGATCTGTGCAGATGGCACACAGACCTTGTGGTCAGGCAAGCCAGAGAGGGATGAAGAGAGATGCACCTCAGCTGGAGGTGCAGGGTGATGCCTGGGGGGTTCCAACCACTGAGGGGTCACTCTGTGAACTTTAAGTAGGGGCCAAGCACCAGTGCTGACATGGGCTTAGACATCATTCTGGGAGAAAACAAGGTGGTTTTGCTGGTAGCACTTCAGAAGCATTGGGAACCAGTTGAGCAGCAGGCACCTCTCTGTTCCAGCTGGCACAGTCCCCATCTCCAGCCCTTCCCAGCCCACTGACCCTTTTGTCACTCTGCTGAGTGATGGACACTGTGACAACTCACCCACTGCCCCTGCATCCTGACCTGCATTACCACCTCCATCCCCACTGGGGTTTCCATTCCCATGCCTCTCCCAGGTGGCTGCTGGCTGTTAGTCCTTGGGAGCTGCCTAGAAATGGTGAAGTGACAGACCAGAGACATTTGCTGGCCAAGGAGAATGAATCAGCTCCAAAGTACAAGCAGAGGGATCTCCTCTGGTGCCTGGCAAACAGAGACCTCCTCTGAGTCAGATGAATTTTGGCTGCTGGGAGAGCAGAGAAAAGCACAAAGCTGGAGTGGGTAGGAGATCCCCAGCCTTGAGGGCTGGCAGTCCTGAGCTTCCCAGACAGATCCACAGCCACTGGTGACTACGTGCCACGCTGTGTTAAGTTCCCCTCCCAAAGAATACCAAAGGTTCATCAAGATCCAACCCCAGCCCAAAGCTGGGAACTTCTCAAAACCAGCAAGCAGACAGAAAATCCACATTAAGGGCCTGAGCAAAGAGCAGCCAAAGACCCAGGCAGCAAGGAAAGATGGTGGTGGTGTCCCAGGGCATCTTCACAGCCCCAGCCCTTGTCCACCTGAGGAGTAGAATCCTCCTGGTCCCTTGCAGGACCAATGTGCTTTTAACCCCTTCAGCACCTAATCCCAACAAAAGATCAAGGTGGCATTTGGGAAAGCATTTTGGAAAGCCCCTCTGCTCCTGCCCTTTCAACACCACTTCAAGCCTACCCGGTTCTTGGACTTCACTGCCACATGTTCATCCAGGGACCTTTTCCCTTGCCCAAAATCGTTCCTGCCTCCTGCCAGGAGAATGAATCAAAGCTTGTCCCTGCCCCTCAATGCCTGGGAGCTGCTGCTTTCACACCAGCCCCTCCCCACCTTGCTGCCCACCCACCCTGTCACATCTCACTCTCCATCAGCTGAAAGCCCTCATGCACCCATTCCCCCTCTGCCCAATACTTTTTCCCTGACAGATCCAGTTGGGAATCCTGGGCAGCTCTGCCCCAGCCCAGACAGTGTCAGAAGAAACCCATCTCAAACATGCAGGTGGCCACAACACCTCACCTTCCAGTCTGGTGGGAGCTGGGCACCGAATCCCAGAGCAGGAAACATCTTGTCTCTAAAAGAGAAGAAGAAAAACCTGTAGTGCATTTGCACACACCACGTGGACTCACACAGCTCAGGCCACAGTGCTACCAGCTGCCCAAGCACCACTGAAAAAGATGCCAGCCAACAACATTTGAGCTTTAAAAATAATGAGAGCTGAACAGAGAGAGAACAGATGTTCCCCTTTGGCTTTTGATCTTCAGAGAGAAAAGAGTGCAGCTCTGCTTCATCACCCACAGGGATCAGGAGCATCCTCTTGCCCAGACACCTGAGTCTCTTGCAGATGTGTAACCATGGAGACTTAAAAATAAAATAACTCCCAGTTTTAGTCACAAAAGCACAAAAGATAGAGAATTCCCTTGTACTGGTGTCTGAGATGATGCCCTGTGTTGCACACCTCAGGGTGGCCAGGGTGACCAAGGTGAGGCCCCGAGGGGCTGCTCTCCAGGTGTCCCCAGCAGCTCTAAGTCCCAGTGTTAGATGCTCCCCCCAGGGGGGACAGGAGGAATCCTGTCCATACCCTCTCCCGTTCCTGCATCCCCAGGGCCATTTCTCCCAAGGCAATACTTAGCCCCTGCTCTGCCCAGAGGAAGCCAAGGCAGATCCATCCCGGGAGCCCTTGGGAAGGCAGGGAAACATCTGCTGGAGCTTACGAGTCGTAGTCCTGGATGATCTGTCCAACAGCCCAGATGGCTGACAGGTACTCGTTTGTCCCCACGGGGCTGATGTAGTGCAATGAAGAGGGGTCCCGGGGGTTCCCGTTGGAGGCTGTGAAGTCGATCCCAACCTGGGGGAGAAGGGAGAAGCCCAGCCCTGGCCTCCTTCAGCCTTTTCACCACAGAGCACCCCACGAGTGTCCTGAAGCAGCCCCTGTTCCTCAAGGCATCAGCTCCATCACAGAACCCCCACTGCTCATCTCCCAGGTGTTAAGCTCAGGCACGGCACACAGAGCAAAGCAGCCAGGGCCACCTGGGCATCTGAACCTTATGCCCACAGAGCCACAGCCCTGAGCAGCTCTTTCCTTGCAGCCACTCTTCCCCAGGACTCCTCGGGGACCGATAGACGCTGAGCTCTGAGGGGACTTTGGCATTTCTACAAATGTCTTTAAATAGAAAACCTAATTGAGAAGGGAGAAAAATAAAGTGTTCTGCTGACAGTCTCAGCCCCAGTTAAATCTGGTCAGGAGAGGCCACCTGACTGGGAGTGACTGGGAGGGGACAGTCGGGAAGAGGCAACTGTGCCCGCTCTGTTTGCTCATCAAACAGGCAAACCCCAGAATAACTCCAGCAGCTAAACTGAGCTCAGGGAATTCACCAGGGACTTGGCTCTGGAACTGTAAAGGAAGAGGATGAGCTGCAATTGGGCTCAGAAGGGACCTTGGCCTGGCTGCGGCAAGAAGACAGCAAAGTCCTGGACATGGCACCAGGGTGACTGCTAAAATCCACTTGACAGGGCAAGGGGACACAGTTTTAACCTGGAAGAGGGTAGGTTTGGATTGGAGGTAAGGGATAAATGTTGTATAATGAGGATGGTGAGACAAAGGCCCGGGCTGCCAGAGAAGCTGTGGCTGCCCCATCCCTGGAAGTGTTCAAGGACAGGTTGGATGGGGCTTGGAGCACCCTGGGCTGGTGGGAAGTGTCCCATAGAAGGGGGGTGGACTGATGATCTTCAAAGGTCTCTTCCAGATAAAACCACTCTATAGTTCTATGAAAAGCCAGCTTTGTCAAGAAGCCCTACAGCCTCACCAACCTGTGGTTCAGTTCTGGAGCACCTGTGCCTGTGTGCCCAGCTCCTGCTGAGCACCACCAGGGAGCAAGAAGGAAACCAAAGCAGGGGGAGGGAGCTCAGGGGTGTCAGACAGGCACAGCACCCATTTGTGCAAGCAATGTTACCAAGAAGCACCCCAGAAACAATTCAGTGGAGGCAACTGGTCTGTCCCCAGCATCAGGAGGCAAGCAGCTGGGCAAAGTGTGCCCCTTCCCTGTGGCTTCAGCTCTTCTCTCCCCCATCTCCCTTAGTGAGGAGGAGATCAGAGCCCTTTCTGAATTGAAAGGGTGTATGTGGCAGCATCTTCCTCCTGGCTCAGGCCTTTCTGCAGTATTGTAGCAGGGCTTTGGACCAAAGGTACCTTGGGAGGGGGAGAAACCCTCCAAAAATCAGTGGATCTTTATCTAAATTTGATCCAATTAATATTTTTCTCTTCTGTTCACTCTCCAGCACCAAGGACTCAGCAGCAGAGCAGCACACAAAAAGCTCTCCCAATCACAAAAAGCTCTCCCAATTGCTCCTGTTCCTATGGCAACTCTTCCTCCTACTACTACTCTCCCCCCATTGTGTTTTTAGACAAAACAACAAAATACAAACTGAAACATTGTGAGTGCCTGCAGCTCTCCCAGTGCTGCACCAGGAAAGGTTTCAGGAATTAAATAAACCCAGTTCTGCATCAGGGCAGTTTCTCTTGGGGATGTGATGTCCACTCTTGATAAGCTGTGGTTCAGCATGAAAGAAGGTGGGAATGCCAGTAAAAATGCAGAAAACCACCTCAGGAACAGCTCAAAGCCTCTCAGATGGCTTCAAATAAGGACAGCTTCCACAAAAAACTGGAGGGTGGTTAAGCCAAGAAGTTAGTAATGTTTTGTGAAAGGTGAGAAAGTCCTTGTCCAAACTTGACCTCCAGCCAGCATCATGCCAGGTCCCTCCTTACCTGAGCATCACAGAAACAACCCCCCCAAAACCACATGGTTTAACAGCAAAATGGGACAGCTCCTCACTGGAGCACCCAAGTTAGTGCTAAATCTCCTGCAAAACCTCCCTTCCCAGTTTTGAGCATTACAGACAGGTTACTGTGACTGGGCAAAGAGAAGCAAAAGTCCTTACTGTAAACATCAGCTGGCAGCCTCCCAGGATGTAGTCCAGGAAGGAGAAATCTCTTGTGATCTGAAAGAAAACCCCCCAAAAAGTGTTTCAATAATCTGCACAGTTTCAGAAGATCGAAAATAAATACACAGAAGTACCCAAGCCTGCAGTCACTGTGCCCTTGGGCTTTTGGGGCCCTTCAGCCACATGGGAAAGCAATGGGAACAACCACTTGGGTTTCCTGTGGCAGTGTGCTGGCACTTCACATGGGGCCCAGAAGATCCCATGTTGGTCCAAGGCTGGGGTGGGAGCCTGGAGAGGGATCCCTAAGAGCTGGAAGCATCCATGGTGGGGAATTGAATGGAAGATCCTCTCCCTGTGGTCACAGCACCTGGAGATCTGGGGTGGGCAGAGCTATGTTGGTGTTTTCCCTGCTGTGCTGCTATTATATGAAGGGAGGACTTCACCAAGACCTCAGCTCCCAAGGCCTTCTCCCACCTGCACTCAGTCCCTGCCCTCAAGGACGCAGCAAGCAGTTGGGAAGCACCCACAGCTTGGGCTGTCCCTGCTGGATATGTCCTCCTGGATCTGTGGGCACCTGGGATATGGGGTGGCACCAGCAACTTCGAACAGCAGATGGTCCAAGTGGAGAGGAAGCCAAGCAGGAAGGAAATCCCTCTTTTAGCCATACTAAACAGGGTCCACAAGGGACCTGTGCTTGGGAACGGGAGGGCACTGAAAGCAGAAGGGATGGGGAGAGTTTGGGAAGACTCAAGCTTGACCAAGAGCAGAAGGAAACATTCCAGCATTGGACTCACTTTGCAGGACTTGACAATGATGATCCCAGAGTTCTTGTAATTCTTTTTCTTCTTCTGTTTTTTGGGGTTGATGCACTCCACCTCAAGCTGTAACACACAAGATGGGTACTGGTGTGAGCACAGAGCTGGGCTTTGCAGATGCCACCAGCAGCCACATCCTGCAGTCATCCTCCCTCCACACTTTTCCAAGTGCTGAAGAAGCCCTTGGAAGCAAGCCACCAGAATTTAGTGATGGAAGTGGAGGCAGAGGACTTGCATGGGAAGAGGCTGCTTTCACCTTGCCCAGGACATGGGCATCTCCAGCTCAGGTGCTCTGGCCATGACAGTGGCCTGGGTCACTCATGGTGCAGGTGGGAGGAGAGAAGTGATGGGACTTGGCTTCTGAGCACAGTCTGAGGATCTCAGTGCAAGTTCCAAAATCCACCACCAGCCCTTAGGAGCCCCTTACCTCCTCCTTCCCAAAATCACAATGACACTTACAGGAAAGGCATCCTGGGCTTCACACATCCTGGCCACTGAGGTCTGAAACTCCCCAATGAAGTCATGTCCTCCATCACTGTCATAGTCATAGCACATCACCTAGGGCAGAAGGAGCACAAACCAGCTTCAGTAACCATCCTCTGAAAGGAAACATGCTGAAGTCCTCAGCCTCTCCTGCTGGAAACCCCAAATAAGGTGGGTTTTTTTTTGTTGTTGTTGTTGTTGTTCAGGGAGTTGTTCTAGTTTAGTTTGTTTGGGTTTTCTTAATGAACAGGACATAGGGGTTCATATATTTAGGGGTTGATCTCAAGGTCTGACCACCAGGACACAAACCAAAGGGCCCCCTGTTACCTTGACTGGCTTCTCCACATCTCCATCACACAGTGACACCAGAGGCACAGTGAATGGCTTCCAGACAGGGTCCAGTGTGTACTTGATCACCTGAAGGGTGGGAATGGAGGGAAACCATCACATGGGCATGTCTGAAAGGGGAGACTGGCACAAAGCAGGGATGTCCCTGAGAGAAACACTGCGTAAGGGTCTCAGGTAAAGCCATAGAAAGCCCCATCTCAGCCCTCTGGGCAGCATGGACCCCGCATCTCCCCAGCTGCTGCTTCTCAGGCTGTCACAAATTACAACAGCTTCATTTGCTTCTGGAGGCAATGAAAGAAACCTGCTGGAGCAAAGAGATGCAGCAGACTGGCAGCACACGACCAGAGCACTGGCACAACCACTCACCCACCACTTCCAGGCCAGCAGTTACTATTTATGCCCTCTGCATCCAACTGCTTGCCCCTGCTCATTGCCTATAGAATCTCAGACTGGTTTTGGTTGGAAAAGTCCCTGCCCAGCTTCCCTGTAACCCCCTCAGGCACTGGAAGATGCTCTAAGGTCTCCCCAGAGCCTTCTCCAGGCTGAGACAGCCCAACTCCTTCAGCCTGTCCCCAGAGTAGAGGGGCTGCAGCCCTCTGAGCAGCTCTGGACTCAGACATGTCCTTGGTGTCTTGGGAACCAGAGGGGTGGAATCCTCACCCTGCTGGGGATGCATGGTTGGTTTCTGGGCTGCCAGTACACGTGGCTGGCTCATGCTGAGCTTTGCACTTTGCTTACTGGGCAGCAGATGAACCCTTCCCTGAGCAGGGTAAAGGTGGTGACACCCGGGGTGGGGGATCTGGGGGCTTTGGAACACAAGCAGCCCAGTGAGGAGGAACTTTCTTCTCTAAAAAAGAACAACCCTGGGCCCAGGCTGCTCAGGGCAGTGGAGGAGCCCCCATCCCTGGAGGGGTTTCAGAGCCCTGGAGATGTGGTGCTGAGGGACGTGGGGCAGTGGTGGCCTTGGCAGTGTTGGGGTGACAGTTGGATCTGTTGATCTCAAAAGTCTTTTCCAACCCAATAGATGTGAGGATTCAATGATTTGATGGAGAGATCCATGGCTGCCACTGCTGTGGGAACCTGCAAGGAGTATCTTGTTTTACAGACAGGCTCTTGCATGAGCCCGGGAAACCCTGACACCATGAGCACAGTTAAGTCAAGAGTTTGTAAAGATCTCCTCTACTTCCAGTGCCTGAAGGGGCTCCAGGAAAGCTGGGAAGGGACTTGGGAGAAGGACATGGAGCTGCCCATGCCAGGTGGCTCATCCACCACATCCCAGGAGTGAGCTTGAGAATAGGAACAAAATATGGCAGCAGGGATGAGTGGGGGACAGGGAGAGGTTGGCTGCCCCTGAAGGGACCCAGCAGGACCTCAGAACAGATCTCTGCCTCCTCAGCCAGGGCTCCAGCTCTGCTTGTCATGAGGCCAAGCACTTGTGCACAGATGCTGGAAATGGCCAAGCATCCTCTCAGGTGAGCTGAGGACCTGGCAAAAGCTCATGTGAACCTGGCCCTACTACTGCTCTCTAATCATCTTCCATCACCTCTCTCCACCATCTCCCCATCCTGCTGCTTCTGCAAGTGGAGGGAGTGTGGTCCAGGGCTCAGCCTGTGCTAGAGATTAATGTGGGTTAAAAGACCACCTCCCTCTCTGCTTGGTAGATACAGCAGTAAGTAGGATAGAAAAGGTATCAAGACCTAGCTGGCCTCAGTAAATCTCCATCTGCTGGAGTCCAGCAGCCTCAGCTAGACACTGAGAAGGCAGCTGTAAGGGTTTGGAATCCCTGGATCCCACTCTGGGTGCTTGATGAGCTAATGGCATGAAGGGTGTGAGGAGCTGATATAAGGATGGGGGTGTCTCAGCACCTCAGGTCAGAGTCATGCTCACCTCTGTCCTGTGGACCAGCATCCACTTCCCATCATCACCTGGTTTGTAGAACTCCAAGAAGGGGTCTGACTTTCCAAACAGGTCCTGGGGGACAACAGGGTGAGTTAAACAGTGCTCAGTGACAATGAAAGAGCTCCTTTCCCACAGGCTGCACATTGCCAGCTCTCCCTCTCCTGGTCAGGGAAATCCTGTTGACATTTCTCATTCCAGCACTGCGACAGCAGGCAGGTCAGCACCCTGGCAGGGACTGCAACAGAGAAGCTGTGGCTGCTCCAGCCCTGAAAGTGTGAGAGGACAGGTTGGATGGGGCTTGGAGCAAGCTGGTCTAGTGGAAGGTGTCCCTGCCCATGGCAGGGGGTTGAAACTAGGAGGTCTTTAAGGTCTCTTCCAACCCAAACCAGTGTGAGATACAACAATCTGCTGGCAGTGGCAAGCTCTCCGGGCACAGATGCCACAGAAAACAACCCCAGCTGGGAGGCAGCTGAGCTTGGGCTTGGAAAAACAGCTAAAGCTTCAAAGGAAAAGCAGAATTATGAAGCACACGAATGTCTTGGGGGAAAAGGGAAAAAAACAACCACCCTCCTACACACAGCAGTAAAGCACAAGCAGAGGAAATGTTTAAGGCACAAGCTGCCTTGGTGTTGACAGAGATCATGTAACACCAGCCAAGATCCACAGCCCTGAGTCAGCATGTGCTGCTGCCTTCCCTGCCAGCATCCCCGTGGCTATTCCCCTGATAAAGAGCTGCTGAGCAGTATGCACACAGCCACCATGGGGCTGGGGCAGGGCACCTGCAGCCAGGGCAACTCCAGCACTGCTGAGCAGAACTTCCTTCCCATTCAGAAACATGAGGAAGGGGCTAACACGAAACTAGGCCCTAAATATTCCCAACGAATTACTGAGAACCAGTTCAACTGGAGGTAGGTCCTGCAAAAAGCTGGAGGAGCTTCTTATAGGTTCGACCAGGAGTCTTTTGGGCTCCCAAATGATGCAGGGAATGCTTGAGGAGGAGGAAGCATGGACAACCCAGGAAGGGAAGCATGGACACCCAAGCAGAGGAAGTATGGACACCTGAGGAGAGGAAGCAGAGATGCCCCAGGATGCCCTGCCCACCCCAGAGGTGGTGCTGGGCTGGGCACAGGCCCTAGTGTTGCCCCAGAAGAAAACCTGATAACATTTTCCAAGTCCTGTTTCCAAAGCCAGCCAGACAAGTACACAAGTGCAAAGTGTTTTGGCTTGAAGAAACCAATCTGCTTCAGCCCAAACCCTTCTGCCAGAGGAGCAGACTCTCCAGGCTTGCAGAGATGTTCTCTGCTGAGATGAGGCTCTTCTTCTCCCACCCCTCTTCCCAGATTTCTAGGAGAGATCATCAAGCTGTTCTTTCTGTGGGGCTATGGTTCTGGCACAGCTCTGATTCTGCTCACCCATATCTCCCAAGCATCGCTGATGGATTAAAGAACCTACACTGCCTGAGCCTCCAAGCCAAGGTGGGCTGGTGGAGGCACTGGTTTGGAGGATTTCTGCTGCCATTCCACACAGAGCAGCCCAGGTCACAAGGGCCTCACTCCCCTCAGAGCAGGGTAGGAGATGTCTCTGAGCCTCAGGGTTGTGGGATGCTAATTTAAAATGTCAAACCCACAAACATCTCACCCTGCAAGCCTGGCAGGAGATGGAAACTGAGCAACCAAAGGATCTTAGCAGACCAGATCAATCTGCAAACTGGTCCAAGAATCTAAATCATCAGAACTGGTCCTTGTAGAGCACAGACAAGGAGGGTGGAGGTGGCACTTCCCTGGACCACAGCTTCCAGCACCAATCCTGGCTCACAGCCCTTGCTGTCCCCAGCCATGCTGAGGCACCACTGCCCTCCTGCCATCCCTGCAGCTCTGCTGGTCCCAGGTGAAAACAACTCTCCTGCAAGTTATCAACCCTCCCAAGGGCTGATGTGACATGAGGGATAAG
The DNA here is from genome assembly GCA_023637945.1 of Phaethornis superciliosus. Taxonomy (NCBI): domain Eukaryota; kingdom Metazoa; phylum Chordata; class Aves; order Apodiformes; family Trochilidae; genus Phaethornis; species Phaethornis superciliosus. Next base: position 19,556,972 of record JAJQWJ010000014.1, on the reverse strand, counting down.
GGTTTCAAGTTGGCTCTGCTGCTGACATCCTCCTGATGTGCAGCTTTGGCACTTAAAGCAAGTTTTAGTGAGCCACAGGTAGGGAAACCCTGTAGGTGTGATGGGAAGGAGGACATCAGGAGCACAGCCTGAGGGAGGCCCCAGCCTCTGAGGAGGCTCAGGAGGAGCTGCCTGGGATGGAGCATGGCTCCAGGCTGGGTTTGCCAGTAAGGGATGCTCACAGCTCCAGCTCAGTGTGGGCATCAGGATAATCCCATGGTCTCAACATCAAATCCTGAAACATCTGGTCCATTCTCATGGCTAAGCCTTGCTTCCCAGCTACCTCCTGTGGGATGCAGGAGGGTGTTATCCCCCTAGGCTGCAGTCACAGAATCACAGAATCATTTGGGTTGGAAGGGACCTCTGAGGTCATCAAGTCCAACCCTTGATCCACTCCCCCCGTGGTTCCCAGACCACTGAGTGCCACATCCAGGCTCTTCTTAAAAACCTCCAGGGATGGAGAATCCACCACCATTCCCAATGCCTGATCACATTCTCTGGAAAGAATTTTTTCCTAATATCCAACCTAAACCTCTCCTGGTAGAACAGCTCTGCCAGGGGAGGTTTAGGTTGGATATTAGGAAGAAATTCTTAAGCCCATGCCCTCTTGTCTTACTGATATCTGCTTGGGAAAAGAGCCCAACCCCCCCCTGGCTCCAGCCTCCTTTCAGGGAGTTGTAGAGAGTGATGAGGTCTCCCCTGAGCCTCCTCTTCTCCAGGCTGAACACCCCCAGCTCCCTCAGCCTCTCCTCACAGGACTTGTGCTGGATCCCTTCACAGCCTCCTTGCCCCAAACATCTCACCCCTGCAAGTTTTAGCTTGGCCAACTCTGCTCTCTTCCTTAAGCTTAAACAACTTCTCAACAGCCCCAACAGTTGCATTTCATCCATGATCAATTATGACCCCAAAATCTCCTGCCTCTTTCAATGTCCTCACTCAGAGATGGTTTTAATTTGCCTGAAGTGACACAAACATCCATTGCCCATTAGCAGGACTTAAAGCTGTGTTCTGAGAATCATCAGAGAAACCTTTTTGCTCTGCCTGCTGTCACCAAGGAAGGACCTTTCTGCTGTCACCTATTGATAAGCTGGAGGGAAACCCAGATTATTCATAGTCCTTATCCCAACATGAGCAGGTGGCTGATGAATTTCTGTACCTTGACCTGGAGGGCAGCTGACCTGTAGGTATCATGTCCTGGCTGAAGTACATCAAAAGATGTCACCTTTGCATAACCTGATGGAGCAGCTTGGCTGCAAACCAGCTGAGAAAGCTTTGCAGCTCCTGCCCATGCAGCAAGTGATGCCATCAGCAAAGCTGCCAAAAGAGAAGTGCTAAATACTAACTCAGCCTGGAATTTGTGCAGTTAAGTGCATGTATCAAAGGCAATTCCAGACTTGTTCTATCTGTCACTTTAATAAACTCTATGTTTTCAGCCTTGCACAGCTGTCTCAGCACAAGCCCTTGGTGGGCTCTGGAACAGGTCAGTGCTGTCTCTGCTGGTGGCCTCACACATACAATCCCTCAGACAAACTGTTCACCCAGCCTGGAACTAGGCCTGGACCCACCCAGACCCAGACCCTGACCCTCTCTGAGGAGGGGGGTCCAGTCTGAACCTTGCAGCTCAAGAGGAGGGTGTCCAGCAGCCACCCTGCAGGCTCAGACCCTTCTACATTACATGGAGGACCCCAGTCCTTGGCCTGGATATTCACAAATGGCCAGAAGGACCCTGCAGAAGGACTCAGAACACTTTCCCCAAGCTTATGGAGACATCCCAGCCTTGCTTTGCAAGAGAACAGAGGCATTTTCTTGGGGTGCTGTAGGAAAATGGTTGCTGTGGGGTGCCTCCATTGCTGTGCACGGGGTGCACCCTCAGCCAGGTCTCAGAGGAAGCCACCAGTTCAAAGATATCTTCCAGCCCATCACTCAAATGGAGTTATTTGGGGATTTCTTAACACTTGGCTCCTGGCACTAGGCAGGGTAAGAAGGGTGAGAAAAAAGCACTTCCCAACAGGTAGGAAAAACACTTGGATGAACCAGAATGCATCCAGTTTGGACAGTGGGACTGGACTAACCACATCTTCTTCCCCAGCAAATCCCCTCCTGCTGGATTCTTGCTGTACCCTGGTTTGAAAACCAAGGGCCATGCTGTCAGTCACACCAGCTCTGGAGAGACCAGAAAGAAGCGAAAAAGAATATTCCCACCAATTGCTTAGCAACAGCTCTGGATTAAGAGGAATATCTCTGGTTGTCTGGTAAAGAAGGTTAGCTGGCTTTGTCCAGAAAGGTTCGGAGTCTCCTGCCTATCCTACCCAACACAGAACTCAAGCTTTACCTGCCTCCATGGAGTCAACACTTGCTTTTCAGAAATGACAGTTTGATACTGAGTAGATGCCCACTCCATTTCCAGAGGGGCTGAAGCCAGGAGCTCTCAGAACTAGCAGCTCCATCAAGGACATTTCCAAATGACAGCCACTGAAGTTGTCTTTAAGAGGTGCAGTACACAGAGCCTAGGCCACATGTAATCTTTCCACTGCCACACGTGTGCAACACCATGACAACAGGGAAACTGAGGCACGGGAGTACCCAGAACTCAGTGGCACTGCCAGGACTTGAACCCCTCCAGTCTCACCCTAATGCTTTCTCCAGTAGGACTATTTTTGTCAATGCTCTACCCAAGAGCAGAGGTTTCTTTAGATCCCTTGGCCAGAAGGTCAGCCAATTCTATCCTCAGACACAGCCCCACTCACCTTTTTGTCCAGTTTTCTGCCAGCCATGCTCAGAGTAATCACCCTATTATCTGAGAGCTCCTGGGCAGCTATCTAAAAGACAAGGGAAAGTGGCATTAATTTCCAGCACAATAATGAAGTCAACACCAAAGCAGATGAGAATTCAGACCCTGAGGACGTGCACACAACTCCTGCAAAACTCTTTTCCCAGGGAAGGGAAAGGGGAAAGGGATCGGATCACCTCTTGCACACAGTATTTCATTGTTGTTAAAATGATTTTACCTTTGCAGATCAATTTTGGGACCCAAGCTTCATTCCAAACATCTCCCTATAATGGAGAAGGGTGGAGAAAAAGCCTAGACTTCCCATGGACAGGCATTGCCATTTACCTTGGTGGTGCCAAGGTGGTGACAGAGAAGCTTCAAAACAAACCAGGATAGGTGTCTTGAGCTGTGATGCCCCCAGGACACCCCCTGCCCTCCCCAGCCTCAGCACTGGGGCTTGGTCCAGGTGAAACTTGCAGGGCTGGAAGTCAACAGGTAGCATTATATTTCTTGAATGGACAACCCAAAGGGAGAATGAGGTTTCAGGACACCCTGAGCAGCCTCCTACCCCCCAGGCCATCAGGTCTAAATAAAATGAAGCTTCTAGGAAGAAACTCATCCCTGTTCTCAGGTGCCACATCTGAGCTGGTCCCAGGTGGCTTTTCATGCCCCAGGACCTGATGGAGTCTCCAAGAAACAAGCTATGAGGAAGGAGGAGCAATAAAAGCCTTGCCAGCCAGATGTGCCATCTTGTCCTCCCTGTCCCATAATGGTCTTGGCACAAAGCCACTGCTCCCCCCCCTGAGGGAGATGCTGGGAGCACCAAGGACTCAAGCCAGGCCTCTGCAGGGTCACAGCCTCAAGCATAAAAACCCCAGTGTTGCTCCCAAGCAGTCAGGATTAATTCCCTTACTTCACTTGGAGAGACAGGGCAAGTCTCCAGAAGGGCTTCAGCTGGCTGCCACCAGTGGGCCAGCTTTCTCTGGAACATGATCTGATCAGTGTCTTGGTATTTCAAAAAAGGGAATGTTTATAACAAAACCCACATTCATTCACTCCTGTTACCAGGCGTTTTCTGAATCATTTGTATGTTTTTCCTCAAGGATGTGTCCTGCCCAAGCATCTGCTTCCCACCTCTTCCTTCTCAGCATCCCAGGGCAGGCTGAGCTGTCTCCCAGCAATCCTGCCTGCAGCTGGGCAGGATCTGGGACTGGCACAGCCAGGAGCATGGTGTGGACATTGCTCCCCCCATGGTGCTCCCAACCCCAGCTGATTGCTGCTTGTCTGCTGGAGCTAGACGATGGAATCACAGAAAGGCTTTAAAAAAAAAAAACAACACAACAAGCAGAAACCAAGGGAACCATTTTCTGCAAAGCCATCAGTTTTCTTCCCCCACGTGCTCCTTATGGGGGGAATGTACTGTCACCAAAACCAACATGAGGAAAAGGAGCTGAAGGGAAGCAGATAAAGTTTGCCCTCTGCTGATGCTCATAAAAGCACCAACTCACACAGCTGCTCTACAGCATTTCAGGGCTGTGTAAAAGCCAGACCATAGAGACAAGCCAGGGGTGTCCTCGTGCCGCTGCTGGTGTCATCTCATGGACAATTAACAGCATCCCCACTGCTGTGCCCAGAGACATGTGGCAAGATCTCAGGTCTGATTTCTGCACAGTGCCTCACTGGCATTTTCTCCATCTCTTCAAACCTAGGGACCCCTGTGTGATCCTGTTCAGCCAACCAAGGTTCTTCTGTCACATCCACCCCTCTGGCATCTCAGGTAACAAAAAGGCAAATTTGAAGGGGATGGAGGTGAGGAAGGTAGGGTCTGGCTCCCAGCTCCATGTTTTATGTCAAGAGAATCCCTAGCAGAAGCCTGCTCCTTGGCTGGTGCCCACAGCTTGTGCTTCAGTGCCATGGCAGGCAGTGAAGAGAGGTACCCACCACACATGACCCTGTTGTCTTCATCTCAACAGGGAAAGAAAAAAAACAAAAAACCCCAATAGATCAGAAAATGAAGCAGATGTCAGGTCGAAACTTCCCTTTTCTAACAACCTGTAACCTCTGAACTTGACTGGAAAGTTTGCATCTGGCCCAGCTCTTCCCACTTGAGGGTTGGAGAGCCCACTCCTCAGGGATGGCACCTGGCAGCAGCCACAACTTGGGAGCATCACTGTGGCTTTATTCTTGCATTTGAAGATGAACTGAAGCCAATAAGAGCAAAAAGGTGGCAGCATCTTCCCAACCTCCAGAGCACATAGCAGTGGAGGTATCCTGAGTTTTGAAACCCTTCCAGTGCTTCTAAACCTGATGGAAGTTTAGCTCCTCAATGGCCTTTTCTTCCACACCTTTGCTGCCTGGCTGCACATCTCACAAAGCCCGTAACACAGAAGAGATCCAAAACGGATGGGAGATGTGGCAGAAGCAAAATAAGACTAAATTTAGCCTTTTGTTTTTTAAAAAAAGCCTGTCACTGAAGAGATCTGCAGCAGAAAGGTCACTGCCCGAAGGGGTCTGCAATGGGAGCAGTGGCTGTTGCTATGAGAGTTGTTGCTATGGCACAGCTCCTGTCCTCTCTCTCCAAACAAAATCACCCATCAGTGCAAAGGAACCAGCCCTGTGCCTCCCACTGATCCAGGGAGGGCTGAGCCACTGTCTTGGACCAGATAACAAACAGCAGCTGCAGAGATTTATTTTGTTCTTCTCCAGATCGAGGTTTTTTGGTTTTTTTTATTTCAGAGACCAAAGAAAGCAGAAACTGAAGAATCCCAGCACTGGGCATCATGCATGATGGGTCCTGCCCCAAATCTATCATCCCTCAAACAGACTGAAGTGGGCAAGAAAGTAGGAGGTAAAGGGGAAAATGCTCATGAGAAAATCTTCTGGATGGCAGGTGAGCAGCCAGCATTGCCCCCGGGTTATTTCCCCCCTTTCCATGCTGAGGGGGTGATGTAAATCAGGGACCATACCGTTATCATCCCCTTCCCAGCAGGTTTGCCATTCCCCAGGAGGAGGCTCCTTGTGATTTTCTTGCTGGAGACAATCTAGAGAAACCACAGCAAATGAAATCGTGATTGTAGAAACGATGAAAAGCAGACTCATAACCAACTGATCATTGCTCACCTTAGGCAATTCATATTTAAACATTTGCAACAGTAGAAGAAAGACAACGTGGGGGATGATGGTGACACTGTGAATATCACCCCCATCTCCCAAGCCCATGGGGCAGAGGGCAGCAGCAGCAATGGTGCAAGGTGAAGTATCACCTCCTGTGGGCACCACCACCAGCTCTTGGCATGGAGCCAGGCAGTGGGACCTCATAGAGCTGAAAGTCTGTGATCTGCCTCCAGCAAAAGCACCATTCAACCTTTCAAACCCCATTTTAAACACTTGTAACATGACCTCTGCCAGGAGATTGCTTCCAGGCCATGTTTCCATGTAAAAACCCCAGTTACAATCTGGATGCTCTCCCCTAGCATACTTTTGGATCCCTGGCAGACCTGCTGCCAAGCAAGACACAGGGGTCAGCACCCCCAGGGCACTTACCCCCTTTGACCTCTGGATGGACAGACCCTTAAAGGTCTCTTCCAACCCAAACCCTTCTGTGATCCAAGATTCTTGCAATTTCAAGAAAAAACCCTTTCCCACTCTGGCCATCCAGCTTTGTCCTGGTGCCTTTGATCCAGGAAGGCACAGGAGGCACCAGCCAACACAACTGCATGTTTAGCAGAAGCCAGGGACACCTGCCCACCAACATTCTGATCCATGCTATGTCTCATTTGGCCACAGAGATCAATACAGACCCACAATGATCCAGTTGTCCTTTTAAATCTTACCACAGACCCAATTAGTTGCAATACAAGAACGTGGCTAATCTGACAAACATCTGATGCAAACTCAAAACTGAAAAGTGAGACAGCTCTGTGGCTGTTGCTGCCCATGCTACTGCCCTTCAGCCACATCAAGCTCGTGAGTTGGCAACAGCAAAGTCCCTTGTGCCCCTGTGCCATGGTCAGGACCATGTTCCAGTCTGTGCTGCAAAGCAATTGAGTTCAGAAGCTCCCCTGAACTGGACACTGCCCCACCAGTGTCTGCTTTCTCCTGGTTCCCACCTCCAAGCACAACAGAGGTGTTTTCTCCCAGCCCATGCCACGTACCACAGCAGCCCTGAGCAGCTGGATGCTGCAAAAGAATGGAAAAAAATCTCCCTTATTCCTTGCCTCTGAGTCAGAGCAAGCTTAGAAGACAAAGACATTTGGAGAACATAGCTGCCAAGAGTGTCTGGGCTCGTGAAAGCAAAGATCTTCTAAAGACTTATAAGTCAGATTGTGCCCTGTAAAATTTTCCACAGAAAGAGCAGAAGACACATTCCTGTACCAACACACTAAAGCAGAATATGATTTCCTACACAACAGCAAAGGAGAAATCTTTCAAAAAAAAAAACCCAAAATTGAGATGGAAACGTAGACTGCAATGCATCCTAACTTTGTACAGCTGGAAGTTGCCCAAGCCCAGGCCCAAGCTGGTCATCAGGGCTCTTACTGAAACCCATGGTGAGACACAGGTGCCTCCAAAAACTTCAGCTCATGTCTCTGAAGGCACCAACAGAAGCCCACACTATGCCTAAGACTTCAGCAAGTAACCAACAGCACTAATGTGGAATGGTTCAACCTCACCACTTGAAGCACGATAAGATTCAAGCTTCCCCAGGAAGGAGCCAGCAAACTGTAAAGTAGGTAAGAGCAACAGCTCAAATCCCTGCATGTCCTGTGGCTGATGTTATTTGGGTTCCTTTTAGTGGAGGACAGAGAGCTGCAGGGACATCAGATACTCACCATGCCCAGCGTGCAGGAGAATTCACCCAGGAAGTCATGCTCATACAGCTGCATGCTCGACTTGTCTTGGTCAAACAGGGCAAACTTGAGCTTCTGCACTTCCTCAAAGTGGTAGTCGACAATGAACTTCTTAGCAAAAGCTGGGTTGAGGTTGTTCACAGCTGTCTCTGTCCTGTCAAGCTGCAAAGGAAAGAAAGAGAGGCATTTAGGCATGTGCATCTTGCATCTTTCTCACTGCCATGTCTCTTCTCTGACTTCAGCCAGAGCCACCCAGAAACTCTGCCATGGCCATCAGGGAGCGAGGGCACCAAGCAGAGCTCTCCCTGAGTGCAGGCCAAACACCCAGCACAGAAGGTGGGCTCCATCCAACTGAGTGATGGCACAGCCTTCAGGGAGCTGCATCCCCAGGGATGGGGTGCAGAGGGCTGGGCAAGGTCCCTTTGCCTGGGGCAGTGGTGCAGCCACCATCCCTGGATGGATTCCAAGGCAGATGTGGTGCCGAGGGACAGGGTTCTGTGGTGGCCTTGGCAGTGCTGGGGTAACTGTTGATCTTGATGATCTTAAGGATCTTTTCCAATCAAAATGATTAAATCACTCTGCAAGCCCATCCCAGGCAACTGCCAGGCAAGGAGCCCCCACTCAGCCAAGGTCAGTTTGGTCTCATGGCTCACAGGAGGCAGAGCTGCTTCATTTGCTTCTAAGCTCCCTTATCCCCAGGGCTGAAGCTCTCACACACCTCTGCTCCTCAAGGAGCCCCTCACTGCTGAATCCCAAAATGAGCAAAATGAGAAAACATGTCACAGAACAACACCCTCCAGCACTTCCTTCCAGACCTCAAACCAAAATATCCATGTGGTTCTTATTTCTTGGCCTTCCAGGGAAGAAATAGAGAAATAAAGTCAAACCACTGCAGGACATTTTTTGCAGATTTCATGAAGCATTAGGAGAAACAGGAGGCTGGAAGGACCCAGAAGACAAGATTTCAATAGACTTTGTCATGCTGAGCTATTGTGAGGAGGAGAAGGAAACCATGTCCCCCATGGCCTGGAGGGGCAAGTGCCTGGAGGATGATGGAAACTGGAAGGTGGGTGAGGAACCTGCCCTTGGAGAGGAACCACCACAGCACTCTGCAGCATCCCACGGCCAAGAGCAGCAACCAGGCAGAGGAAACATGGCAGGCAGGGAGGGTGGGTTCACAATGCAGCATGGCACAGGCAGGCAGAAAGCCAGAACCAAAACATCCCAGGGAGAGCCAGGCAGGAGCTGGCAGGATGCTGCCACAGTCACAGAGCCCATAAGTCAGAGCTCAGGACCCTGGTGAGAACAGTACCACCAGCTGGGCTCCCAGGGTGCTCTCACACAAACACCCATCCTTGTGGCAAAAGTGGGAGAAAAGGAAGCAAAAAAACCCCAACCAGAGTGCTTGTGCACCTGTGCTGTCTTAAACCAGGACAGAACTAGTTTTCTTTTTAGTCATTTTACTTTTCAGTTAAGTCTCTTCTAAAACTGCACCCTCTGAAATTACCAGTGTGTTTGCCAGGCAGTGTCTGCTTCCAGGAGTGACAGCACTCAGTGGCCATCACTGGAGAACCAAGGGCACTGCTTGGCTCTGCCACACTTCTATGAGCCAGAAACGAAAGTGACAGAAGGGTCACAACTTTGACACTCTTGTGGAGAAAAGCAGACTGGACAGGCATCCCAAAGTGCTGAAACAATGCTGGATAGAGCCCACAGGAGGCCACAGAGATGCTCAGAATGGCCAGAGGCCCTGTGCTATGGAGACAGGCTGAGAGAATTTGGGTTGTTGAGCCTGGAGAATGCTCTGGGGAGACCTTAGTGAAGTACAAGCATCCAGAGGGACTTTCTCAGGCTCAAGAAGTGGGCTCATGGCAACTGCATGAAGTTCAACACGGCCAAGTGCAAGGCTCTGCACCTGGCTCAAGGACACCCCACGCACAAATAGAGCTTGGGAGGAGAAGGACTTGGGGGGGGGGTGGAGCAGAAGCTCAACATGAGCTGTCAGTGTGTGCTCAGAAACCAACCATGTCCTGGGTGCATCACCAGAAGCACAGACAGTGGTCAGGGGAGGGGATTCTGCCCCTCTGCTCTGCTCTGCTCAGACCCCACCTGCAGTGCTGGCTCCAGGTCTGGAGTCCCCAGCACCAGAAGGACACAGAGCTCCTGGAAGGTGTCCAGAGCAGAGCCACTGAAATGCTCAGAGGGCTGAGCACCTCCCTGGGAAGCCAGGCTGAGGGATTGGGGTTGTTCAGCCTGGAGAAGGCTCTGGGGTGGCCTCACAGCAGCTTTCCAGTCCCTGAGAGGGGCTACAGGAGAGCTGGGGCTGGGCTGTTTGCATGGCTGTGTGGGGAGAGGAGAAGGGGCAGTGGTTTAAAACTTGAAAAGGGGAGATTTATACCAGATATTAGGAAGAAATTCTTTAATATGAGGGTAGGAAGAAAAGAAAGGGCCCACGCAACACTTGGCAATTGGCAACTCTGTTTTGGAGCCCTGGGAGCCCTGGCACAGGGTGCCTTCTGGGGTGGGGAAGCTCTGCCCCTGCTCTGGGGTAGAGGGGGTACAGGGGGGCTGGGACCCTTGAAAGGAGCCAGGTGGGGGGTGTCCCTGAGGACCCCCAACCCTTCACCACCTCATCCAGGGGACCCCAGGGTGGGATAAGGAGGGGGCTGAGGCCCAGCACCCAAGGGGAGGTGCAGGGCATGCCCAAGGGCAGCAGAATGGCAGATCTCCAGGAAAGGGGGGATCATCCCCTTCCACCCTCCTCCTCCTCCCCCAGCAGGCATTCCTCCAGGCCCCCAGCTCCCATCTTTGACCACACACATCACCTCACTGCCAGGTGCCATGGGCACGGGGATCCCAGAGCCTGAGCTGAGCTGTGAGGCTGTCAGGTGCCTGTGGGAAGATGGAGCAGAGCAGTGGGGAGAGTGTCTGCCCAGCTCTGAGCCAGGGAGAGCAGAGGCAAGAGGAGGCAGAGGCTGAGGGGATGGAACCTATGGAGGGGGAGCCCACCTGGAGACCAAGAAGGACCCCTGGAAGAGGAACAAGCTCCAGCACAGCTCCCCCAGCACCACAGCCTCACACCAGGGGTCCCCTCCTCCTTGCCAAGCCCATCAGAGCACTCACCCAGCACCACAACACCAGGCTTAGGCTCTGCACCCAGTGTCAGCCAAGAGACCCAACCTCTGTGCCCAGCATTACCTGGAGGCCTCCGGGCACAGCCACCCCCTGGGCTCACCCCTTCCACCACCAGCAGCTGCTCTGGGATTCCATCATTTCCTCGTGACCCCAAGTCATGCTGAGGATACAGCTGAGGGACCACCTCTTCATCCCTGGCAGCATCCTGGGAGGAGGAGAGCATCTCTGCCTCTGCTTTTCATCCTGACCTGCTTGTTCCTGCACACCCAACACTGAGCCCAGGAGCCCAATCCAGGACTGTCCCAGGGCCTCAGAGTGTTGGTTTTGTTGTTTTCTTTGGTTTGTTCCTTTTTCACTGTTTTTTCTGTTCCTCATTACTGTTTCATTAACGTTGTGTACTTCAGCTTCCAACCCCTAAGCCTCTCTCCCTTATTCTCTCTCCTTTCCCTCTGGCTGATAAAGAGCATCTCTGGTAAGTGCCAGCCCAGCTGGAAGCCCTGGCAGCAGCCCTGCTCCCAGGGAAAGACCCCTGTGGAAAGCAGCCCCTGGGCCAGCATCCCCAGGCAGCACTGTGCCAAGAGCCAGGACAGCAGAGGAGAAAAAAAGCCAAAAAAAGAAATAAAGGGAGGAAAAAATAGCAAACGCACACCTTAGTCCCAGAGCAGCTCATCCAGCAGAAGAGGTGGGGTGTGGATGGTCTGAGGGGAACATGGGGGAGCTGTAGATACACCAACATGTATGGTGCAGGGGTTTTGAAGATGGGTGCTTCATCTCTCTTAATTGCCAAGAAGCAATTAAAGGAACTGCTGTGCCCAGAGCAGCACCTGCTGTGCTGCAGGGACTCAAACACCCAGCACTGGTGGATCCTTCCCTCTCTGCTGCCATCCTGAACCCAAGGATGCCAACCTCTGCTGGAGCTGTGGGGGACCAGGAGCAGTGGGCATCCCCCAGCACTGCTGTGCTGAGAGGCACAGACACCAAATGGGTTGGGTGGGAAGGGAGCTTTAGGGGTCACCCAGTCCCAGCAGAGCAGGCTGCTCAGAGCCCTGCCCAAATCACCTTCAGTGGTTCCAGGGAGGGGGCATCTACCACCTCTCTGGGCAACCTGGGCCAGGGACTCCCCACACTCAGTGTAAATCATTTCTTCCTGACATCTAGCCTTGATCTCCCCTCTTTCAGTTCACAGCCATCACCCCTTGTCCTACTGCTACAGGCAATCCTAAAATCTCTGCTCCCATCCTTCTTTTAGGCCCCTTTTAAGCACTGAGAGGCCCCAGTAAGGTCCCTTTGGAGCCTTCTCTTCTCCAGTCTAAACAACCCCAGCTCCCTCAGCCTCTTTCAGCAGCACAACACAGGCAAATCCCCTCTTTCAAGCCCCAGATATGAGGCTGCAGGCAACAGAAATGGGTTTTAGCTCCTTCCATGCTCCCTGAACTGCTCGACAGCGAGGGACCAATGGAAACCAGTCCTCTTGCTCCCAAGCACTGGTTCAAAGGATGTAACTTGAGGTCCTGCCTCCAGCTTTGCTCTGGAACAGGTGGCCCAGGGAAGGGAAAGAAAAATCCAACCCATGTGTCTGGAGCTCCAAGCCTCTGGAGTGACAGAGCTGCCTTCAACACCAAGATGAAACCGAGTGCTTTATCTCCTGCCAGCAGAAGCACAATCAAATAACAGGCACGTGCAAGGACTCATCATCATCTCTGGCTTGATAAGCACCAGTCACCTTCAGCCACCACCATGTACCAGACCTCTTCACACAACCTCCAACAGCTCCTGCCTTCTCCTTCACCCCAGCCCTTACGGGTCTGCATTCCCCACAAAGAGCAGCGGTGGCTTTGTCACTCCAGGGCAGAAAGGCATGAGGGTTTTCAAGAGGCAACCAGGCAAATTAAAGAGACCTGCTTGGGTAAGAGTCCTGGTATTACAAATCAAGTATGAAAAAGGGAAATCATCTCCAGTGAAAGCCCTTGTGTTCAATGAATGCAGCTGTAGTGTCCTCCAGTGTTTGAAGGGAGGGTGGTGAGAGATCTTCAAGCATCCCCATCATGCTTGATGCCTGATGCTCCAGCAGTGGGAGGTGCTCTCCCCAGTGCCATGGAAAGCTCGTGGTGAAGGTGTGGGGCCAGCCAGAGGACTCAGAGTAGCAGGAAGGCAGCAGCATGGCTGAGCCATGTGTCCCTGCTCCTGGCAGCACAGGCCAGGTCCTTCATGGGTCCTGCAACCCCACATCATCATGCAGGACATCTAACCATCACCCATCTTCATGCCACTCAGCCTGGGGTTTATTGCCCCTCCCTCCCCTACCCATTCCAAGGCTGATTCACAAAGATTTCTTTAATTCCTATTTAGCTCAGCAAGACAAAATGACTGTATTTGGGAACAAATGTGACAGCTAGAAAGAACAGCAAGCAGAAAAGGGCACCAGCTGGTGCCACCATCCAGCAGAGATGCTGGCCCCAGCATGGCTGCTGCTGGTCCTGCAGGAGGAGACCCATCTCCTGAGAAGGTGCAGATGTGTCCCTGGCCTGGGGAAGAGGATGCAGGGACAATGTGGTGGGATGGGTTCACACCACTGAGCTGCTGCTGCCCCCACCCCTCCTCTCTGTCTCAGCTGTGTTATGAAGGCCACTGCCTTCAGAGAGGGGAGAGGCTCCTCTCAGCCAAGGGGCACGTGGCCAAAATCGGTGCAGGACAATGCTGGCACCCCCAGGGAGCTCTGAACCACACTGGCACCAGCTCTCCCAGCCAGAGAGGCTCACAGGGTGAGCCCACCCTCCCTGCACACCTCCCCACAGCTCAAACCCCCCAATACCTGTGGGTGCAGGGGGTCTGAGTCCCAGCTGTGCTCCCGGAATGCCAGGGGCCAGGGGCAGCTCTGTGACATGTGAGGACATCACACCACATCCCAGCCTGAGCATCACACTGACCACTGAAGCACCAAGAGCCCAGGGGCTGGCAGCCAGTGCCTAGCATGCCAATTAAAAAGAAGCTAAAAATAGCAGAGGGAAATAAAAACCACCACCAAAACCAAAACAACAAAACCCAGTTGTACTGTAAAACTGTACAACTGTATGGTTGTACTGTAAAATGAGCTGTGGAATCAAAACTTCTGGACTGAGATGTTGCTAACAGAAAGAGAAATTCCTGAAAAGTACAGTCAGCTCAGAGAAATTACATCTGTCATGGCTGGAAAGTCCATCAGTCTCCTCCAGACTGCTGAGTAATGTTAATTCCAGGCCATGGTGAGGGGAGGTTTGCCCCATGGACAGAGAGATCAGCTGCAAGACACCATAGGTGCTGCCCAGTGATTCAGCAGCTCCTTGGCCACGTGCTCAGAGACTCAGAGTCCAAGCAACTGCAAAATGAGACCACCTCATTTACCACAAAATGGGGCAATTTTTGTTTGGCTTTTAATGCCTTTGGGCTGCTCAATCTGAGCTGCTGGTACCTGTACCCACCCATCTATCACCCCCCATGCTCTGCTGATCTGGCCCCTCCTAGATCAACCTTAAGCTATGTACAACTGCAGTTATAGCATGAAATCCCCACTTTTTTCTCCATGTATTTTAGCCCAGAGTCTTTCCTCCACAGCCAAAAGTCTTTCTCATGGAATCATAGAATCACAGAATGGTTTGGGCTGGAAAGGACTATAAATTTGCAGGGGGTAGGGAGAAAGGGGATAAAACTAGGCCATCTAGGAATAAGTCTGGGGATATCATGCCAGGGTTTGTAGGATGGTAGCAAACACCCTCACTCTACTATCTCAGCTGTGACAGAGAAACAATGAGAAACAAAGAGGCAAGGGTTATTGGTGGTTTAGAAAGCATAGGAACACCTGAGAAGGGTCAGGTAGGAATTAGAGCCCCAAATCTGAAGCATGCCTTGGTTACAGCAGATTGAGAGAGGGCTGCTACCCCTTTGAAGGTGGCAAAATGTTTTCATTCCTGCCACGTGCCTTGCCAGAGACCAAACAGCACTTTGAGGTCTGCAGTTAGATCTAATCCTCAGCACAAAGCAGAAAATTCAACAGGGAAAGGACTGGGTGGGAAACAGACTCACTAGCACATCAGCACCATGCACAAGGAGGAACTTCCACCTCTGCTTAGGGATGAATGTGGATCAGCTTTGTAGTGCAGAGAGGAGCCATCAGCACAGGCAAAGCATGGAATCCTAGAATGGGCTGGGTTGGAAGGGACCTCAGAGATCACCAAGTCCAACCCTTGATCCATTCCCCCTGTGGTTCCCAGCCCATGGCACTGAGTGCCACATCCAGGCTCTTTTGAAAGATCTCCAGGGATGGAGAATCCACTGCTTCCCTGGGCAGCCCATTCCAATGGCTGATCACCCTCTCCAGGAAGAAATTCTTTCTAATATCCAACCTAAACCTCCCCTGGCACAACTTGAGACCATGCCCTCTTGTCTTGCTGAGAGTTGCCTGGGAAAAGAGCCCAACCCCCCCTGGCTCCAGCCTCCTTTCAGGGAGTTGTAGAGAGTGATGAGGTCTCCCCTGAGCCTCCTCTTCTCCAGGCTGAACACCCCCAGCTCCCTCAGCCTCTCCTCACAGGACTTGTGCTGGATCCCTTCACCAGCCTGCTTGCCCTCCTTTGGACCTGCTCCAGGACCTCAATCTCCTTTCTGAACTGAGGGGCCCAGAACTGGACCCAGGACTCCAGCTGTGGCCTCACCAGGGCTGAGTACAGGGGCAGAATCCCTTCCCTGGACCTGCTGGCCACGCTGTTCCTGATCCAGGCCAGGATGCCATTGGCCTTCTTGGCCACCTGGGCACACTGCTGGCTCCTGTTCAGCTTCCTGGCAATCCAGACTCCCAGGTCCCTTTTTGTCACTCTGTGCCCAGCCTGGAGCTCCCCATGGGGTTGTTGTGTTGAACCTCATCCCATTGGAATCAGCCCAACTCTCCAGTCTGTCCAGGTCCCTCTGCAGAGCCCTCCTGCCTTCCAGCTGATCCACACTCCCCCACAGCTTAGTGTCATCTGCAAATTTGCTGATGATGGACTCAATCCCCAGAGGAGGAAATCCACAAATCTCCAGGACTTACCTCCACCCACTTCCCATTGACTTCCATGAAGAGGACACAGAAGGGGTCGGATTTGGAGGTGACATCCCTGTCCAGAAGGTTCTGGCCACAGACAGACAACTCGACTCTGCAGACGCAGTACTGGGAGCCGAGGGGCCCCGCTGGTGTGGGGGGCATGGTGTATGCCATGGACTCCAGCAGCAGCAGCTCCAGGCAGGCTCTGGGACAGGAAAAGAGAGAAGAACCTCAGTGCAGGTGGAAAGGCAGCAAATGGCACCAGCGGGCTGGGCACAGCCAGAGTCTCAGGCTCTAAGTTACACTCAATACATTCTGAGGCTTTCCTGGCCCCCAAACCAGTCCCCTGCCCAGTCCCCACACCAGGAAGACATCCTGAGAGGGACCCCAGGAGAACACCTACAACCTGCCTGGGTTTGCTCCACGAATAACAGATTTTCAAGAAAAGGAATGCCTTCTGCTTCCCCACAGCCTGAGGGAGTTGGGGGTCCTCAGCCTCCTGTAAAAAGTCTGCTCCCAAAGCCATTTCACAGCAACACATGTGGGTTATACCATTGCCAGTGCAAAACCCCACACCACAGCTGCCCCCTTCCCAAAAGGCAGCAGGAAAATGCCACCACCCCTTTCCCCACCATCCCAGATTTTTCCACTAAGGAGCTGCTGCCAGCCCACCAGGACTGGGGATGCAAAGAGATGGGCAGCTCCCCCAAATCCTGGCTCAGATAACTCCTTCCCCCAGCTCCAGTCCTGGTAGAAAACCTTCAGCAGAGTCACCATTCTGATTCAGCCAAGAAGTAATTGGTTCAAATGAAAACCCCACACCACATCTGCCTTCTGATGTGCAGTTGACTTGGCCACCAAAAAAACACCAAACAGAGAAGAGGAATGGGGGGTGGGGGGGAGAGAAGGAAAAGCATTTTCAAATTAATTTATAGTAATAGATGTTCATGGCTGAGGTTGGTAGTGGGAAGAGCTCTTTCCAGCAGCTGCTTCAGTACCTTTCCTCTTTTTCAAGAGTGTCTCCTGGCTCCCCCACTTCATCTGAGAACCTCAAACATGTCCTCCCTCCACCTTGATAAGCCATCTGCTGCTGTTTGGTTTTGAATCCTAAATCAATATTATTTATTTGTTTAACCTGGGCACAAGCCCATGGGTTGCTGGGAGTTGGGCTGCTGCCCTCTTCCCTTATGGCTTCTCCAGCTGGGATGGGGGTGTGGGGGACAGGGATGGGTGATCCCAGCACAGCTGGGAGACAGAGTTCAGTGTCAGCTGAGAGTGAAACAGTCTATGGGACCGGATGGGATCCACCCAAGGGTGATGAGGGAGCTGGCAGAAGAGCTCTCCAAGCCTCTCTCTATCATCTACCAACAGTCCTGGCTCACTGGGGACATCCCAGATGATTGGAAGTTGGGGAATGTCACTCCAATCCACAAAAAGGGCCGGAAGGAGGACCCAGGAAACTACAGGCCTGTCAGCCTGACCTCAGTGCCTGGCAAGGTTATGGAGCAGATCATCCTCAGTGCAATCACACAGAACCTGGCAGTGTCCAAGTCCAGGCTGGATGGGGCTTGGAGCAACCTGGGCTGGTGGGAGGTGTCCCTGCCCATGCAGGGGGTTGGGACTGGGTGAGCTTTAAGGTCCCTTTCAACCCAAACCAGTCTGGGATTCCATGATTCATCACAGCTCACTGCTCAGGGCAAGAACAGGGCAATCATTTCAGCTCCAGAGGAACCCAGAAATATCTCCAGAAGAAAATTTGCATCCTCAGCTGCACACATAGGTGGGTACCATCAAAACAGTACCCACATCCCTTCCCCAAGCAGCTTCCCCTTGCCCAGACCAAGCCCACCTCGGGCCCTCAGCCCCTGCCCGCAGCAGTGGCACCCAAACGGTGGCAGTGGGGACACCCAGGTGGTGGCACCTATGGGCAGCTGTCCTCCCAAAGCTGCAACTTTGAGGAGAAACTCAGGCAGAAGTAAAAGTCCTCCCAGGCCATCCACTAGGAGATGCCTCTGTGGCTGCAATGCCTTTGAAACTCCAGTTCCCTCTGGAGCTGCCTCTGCTCCTCTCGAGCACGTGCTGCCAGCTGCAGCTAAAAGTAGTTTTTTATTTATTTCTTTTCCTTAATGCAGAGATCATGTAAGCAATGCCTTAAAATAGCCAGGCCCCTGCTATTTATGCTGCTGTGTGTCTGCTGCTCCCTCCAAAAAGCAAACAGGGGGCAGCTGTGCTGGCATGGACCTGGTCCTGCTTGAGACCAGGGCTGGGTTTTTCCACCTCCCCTTCCCCCAAATCTCAGTGCTGTCTCACAAAAAGCAGAGGCAGCAAATGACTCAGTGGAAAAAAGCTTTTTCCCAGGGCTGGCAAGCACCAAGCAACATCCTCTCAGCACGCTGAGCATCCCCTGTGCTCCAGCCCCTGGACTCATCCATCCCCTCGGAGGGCACCCAAATTGAGGGGCTGGGTGCTGGCCTCTCCCACAGCTGCCATCCTGGAGAGCTTGATGCCATCAGGGCTGCCAAGCACAAAATCCTGCAGCTGCCCCCTTCCCAAAAGGCAGCAGGAAAATGCCACCACCCCTTTCCCCACCATCCCAGATTTTTCCACTAAGGAGCTGCTGCCAGCCCACCAGGACTGGGGATGCAAAGAGATGGGCAGCTCCCCCAAATCCTGGCTCAGACAACTCCTTCCCCCAGCTCCAGTCCTGGTAGAAAACCTTCAGCAGAATCACCATTCTGATTCATCCAAAAAGTAATTGGTTCAAATGGAAAGGTAATTTTCCCAGCCAGGTTGGCCCCCAAACAGCCCTGTGGAAAGGGAAAGGCTTCAAGAGGTGGCAGAAGGTGGTGATGCCACCAGGCCACGGCCATGTCTGTAGGTGCCACCATGACCAACCCCACACACGTCCTGCCCTGGGGAACAGCCCCCCCCCAGGCTTCAGCAAGCCACTGGCACTGTGACCTCCCAGCACTGCTTTAAATTCAGAGGGGGATTTGGGATGGCTCCAAAAGGGATGGCTCACCACCATCTCCATTCATCTCTCCTCCTTTTTTGTTCTCCCCTCCCCACATTCACTGCCCTAAAGCCCTGAGACAAGCTCAGCATCTGTGGCCAAATATTCTTCTTGTCTACAAGCCCAGCTGTCACCTTCCTGCTGGGACACAGGATGACAACAAGAGATCTCAGGGGCAAGCACGAAGGTCTGACTGTCCCACCTTCCCTCTGCCATGCCAGATCAGATGCCTGAAGAAATGTCAAAAGAGCAAGACCAGGGCAGAAGGACGTGGTCCCCAAATCCTTTCTGGGCTCCAGCTTCCAGGACTTCCCTAGTCAGACACATCTTTGCACTTCATAACTTTCAAGTGCTTTTTCCTCCCTGGCTTGGCTGCCTCCAAGCTCCTCCATGTCCACGATGTCCCACAGCATTTACAGGCTGGGGGCATGCACAAGCCCTGGGGCCACTCAGAATATCTGAGATGAATGTGTGGGAGCCCCAGAGCAACACACCAATGTTCTCCTCATCCTCCTCACCCCATTCCCACCACCACCCCACCCAGACCTCCACAACAGGTCCCCAGAACACATCCAGAACAGCTGGCTAGCTGCTGGCTAGAAGCCCTGCCATCCTTTCTTCTGCTCTTATCTGGAAGAGGAGGAGGGGAAGGAGTTCCCTGCTTTGCAGACAAACTCCTGCTGATAGTGCCATTAAACTTCAGTGATCTTCTCTCCTTAAAGATATCAGAGTTATTTTCACAGGGAATCCCAGGCATATTTGAAACAGGACAGGAGCTGTGACACAGCCTGTCCCACCCATGGGTCCCACTGTTGGGTGGCCTAGGGATGCCCTTTGGGAGCCCAGTGGCCAAGATGCAGGGGCCAGGCTGAGGGGACAGGAGCATCCCCTGCCTGCCTGCCACCTCCCAGGCCATCTCATGCCCCATGGAGTCAGGACCTTGGCAGGTACCACTCCAGCATCATCTACAGAGTACCAGTCTAACCACATCACCAGGTGAAGTATGTAAGACCCTGAGGGGAAGGGGGATTAGGAGCCATTATTATTATTATTATTATTATTATTATTATTATTATTATTATTATTATTATTATTAGTTCATCTCACTGGCAGAGCTCCTTTTGGTGCCCATGCAGCCCAGCCCTGATCTCAGCTGTGGCACTCAGCCACCCTGGAGAGGACAGGGTCACCTTTCTCTGCTCTCTCCAGACCTCCTTAGCAAAGCTGCTCCATGCCATTCCACCTCTCTTCAGCCTGAGGGTCCAAGCCAAGGAGGCATACTGCCTGTTGGAATTCCATGCCATGAGGAGAGCTGCTGGCAGGCAGAGGCAGGGAAGATGCTCTGGAGAAGCCAGGGGGATGGAGTGCCATCCCCTGACACACACCTCTGATCATGGGGCCTCCTCTGCTGCCGTAAGGCACTGCACTCCCCAGTGTTCCTCTGGTTTGGGAAACACCATCACCTGTAAAAGCCACCCCAAAACACTTCCCCTGCCCAGCCCAGAGCCCAGGCAGCTGACACAGAGGTCAAGCACAAAGCCACCCCCTTCAGCCACCTCTGCCACCTCCCGTGTGGCATCATGGCTGCCAGAGAGAGACAAGAAACAAACCAGTGATTGGCACCCACAGGGTAGGAGTAAGGCCCCTCCGCCATCCCATCCCATCCCATCCCACCCAGCATCACCCCTCCTACTGCAGCCCCAGCAACATCTCTGAGGATGCCCCCGTGGGACCCCCTGAACCTG
Source organism: Phaethornis superciliosus (assembly GCA_023637945.1). NCBI lineage: Eukaryota > Metazoa > Chordata > Aves > Apodiformes > Trochilidae > Phaethornis > Phaethornis superciliosus. The sequence goes on along the minus strand of JAJQWJ010000014.1, from coordinate 19,536,370 downwards.
TCCCCCTGGCTGCTCCTCCAGCCAAGCAGAACCAGGAAGTTCCTGGGGCTACTCTGCCCCAAGCAGGAGCCTTGGGACTCAGGGAGCTGCTGTCCCCAAGGCAGTGACACGGGAGGGGACAAGAGCCCCTCTCTGTACCAACCCAGCAACCCTCAGGCTGGTCCCCCCAGAGCTATAGGGACACAGCTGTAGGGGCTGTACAGTCACTGCTCCAGGACCCACAGAACCCATCGGGACTCATAGAACCCATCGGGACCCACAGAACCCATCAGGGCCCACAGAACCTATTGGGACTCATAGAACCCGTCGGGACCCACAGAATCCATCAGGACCCACAGAATCTATCAGGACCCACAGAACCCATCAGGTCCCACAGAACCCATCGGGACACACAGAACTCATCGGGACCCATAGAACCCATCGGGACCCACAGAACCCATCAGATCCCACAGAACCCATCGGGACACACAGAACTCATCGGGACCCATAGAACGCATTGGGACCCACAGAACCCATCAGGACCCACAGAACCTATCAGGACCCACGGGACCCACAGAACCCATCGGGACCCATAGAACCCATCGGGACCCACAGAATCCATCAGGACCCACAGAACACATTGGGACCCACAGAACCTATCAGGACCCACAGAACCCATCAGGGCCCACAGAACCCATCAGGACCCACAGAACCTATCAGGACCCACAGAACCCATCGGGACCCACGTCCTTGCAGAGGAGGCACCGATCCCCCAGAGCTCAGGGATGCACCACTGACCCACTGACCCAAACCAGCTCCATGTGCTTCCAGCACCGCCCCGGGGCAGAGCTGGTCCTGGCACTGGGGCAGCAAAGGGCAGCACCATGCCTTCTCCTGCCCACTCTGGATGAAGCCTGAAGTTCCCCAAGTGCCTAAAGCCACTCACGGAGAAATCAGGAGTGCTGAAGGGCTGAGTGCTCTGGAGAGGGAAGGGCCCGGGCAGCTTCCTGTGATTCTCACAAGTGAAAGCAAAAGCAGCTCCTGCACACCCAGGCAAGGGAGGTGGCACCATGGCTGCCAGGGCTGGGAGATGGAGTTGGTCAGGAATGCTCAGGGAGCAGAACGGGGCAGAGGACACAGCAAACTATTGCCTTGGAAGCAGAGGGAAAACAGAGGGAGGGGTTCTGATGCTGATGAGGAGTTCTGATGGCTGCTCCCAGCTGCAAGGCCAGCGAGGGGCAGGACAGATGTCACCAGAGTCCCCATCCAGGCCGTGCAGCACAGACTGAGCCTGCTCTGCCTCCTCTGCCAAGGGCACGTTTGGCTGAGCTCTGCTGAGGGGCTGCCATCTTTGCACTGGAGAACAGCTTTCCTCTGGGGCTCAGTTTAGGGAAATCTGTGATTTAGGGCAGAAAACATCACGACGTCGCTGTGAATCCTGGGGATGGCAGCAAACCCTTTCCACAACAGCCATTAGAAACAGGCCCCAGGAGGAGGTTTACACACCAGCCCTGCACCCTTTGCCCAGGGCAGACCCTTCCCTGCCCACTGCTCTGCACAGCCCCACACTGCTCAGCACTGCACAGCCCCACACTGCTCATCACAACCCCACACTGCTCTGCACAGCCCCACACTGCTCACAGCCCCACACTGCTCATCACAGCCCCACACTGCTCAGCACTGCACAGCCCCACACTGCTCATCACAGCCCCACACTGCTCAGCACTGCACAGCCCCACACTGCTCATCACAACCCCACACTGCTCTGCACAGCCCCACACTGCTCAGCACTGCACAGCCCCACACTGATCAGCACTGCACAGCCCCACACTGCTCAGAGCCCCACACTGCTCATCACAGCCCCACACTGCTCATCACTGCACAGCCCCACACTGCTCATCACAACCCCACGCTGCTCATCACAGCCCCACACTGCTCTGCACAGTCCCACACTGCTCATCACAACCCCACACTGCTCTGCACAGCCCCACACTGATCAGCACTGCACAGCCCCACACTGCTCACAGCCCCACACTGCTCATCACAGCCCCACACTGCTCATCACAACCCCACACTGCTCACAGCCCCACACTGCTCAGCACTGCACAGCCCCACACTGCTCACTGGCAGGGGGAAGGTCCTTTGCCATCAACACAGCCACAGGCATCATCAGGGCCACGGGCAGCCCAGTGATGCTCACGTTGCAAACTGGTCTAGGGAGCTGGGACCAGATGAGCTTTAGGGTCCCTTCCAACCCAAAGGAGTCTGGGATTCTATGCTGGACACGTGCTCCAGGTGGGACAAACAAGGAAACCAGGAGACACGGGGAGGGGGGGTGAGGCACTCGCAGGATTTCAGAGCAGATTTTAGTTGCCAGTCACTGCATTAAAACTTACTCACCCCAATTCTACAGCCGCCATACCAGCTGCTCTCATGAAGGGGGAGTGGGGGTACATCTGTTTTGACAGCCAGTAAAGGCAGAAAGTTGACTTAATGAAAGCAAAGCAAGACCCCAAGAAACATAAAGGAGCAGGGTAGCCCCAGGAGGATGGCTGCTGGGCTGTGAACCCAGCCAAGATCCTTCACAGGAGCCTCCAACATTTTAAGTATACTGGATGTATACTGGATGTTTAACTTATTAAAGGCTTATCTCTCTTATTAAAATCAAAACCACTGGCTCTCTGAATTTTAATTGAATTCCTATTTCCATCCAACACGATGTATCACAAGTGAGAAGGCGAAAAAACCAAAAATCACCACTTAGGAAATAAGACCTATCTTTAACCAACTGCTAACTTAACCAGGTGTCAAAATGGCAAGTGTTCCAGAAAGGCCCCCCCAGCAGCCCCTCCACCAGGAGAACAAATGTGCAGGTCTGTCTCACCCCCTAGCAGACAGAGCTGAGCCTCTCCCTGATAACACAAATAAATATTCATTAAAAATAGGCAGTTCCATGCAGTGCTCATTTGCACACCACCATCGAGCCCTAAAGAGCACACCTGATGTCTCCCAGGGCTGGACCTTTCCCCCAGATGGAGCAGATTCCTATCACTACGATCCCAGCTTTTCCTAAAAAACGTCATTTTTTCAGCCTGCTTTGCAGCAGATAGATGCAGCCACTTGAGGTGTGAAGCTTCACCCTGAGAGAGATTGGTATGCCAGCAATACAAAAAATGTGGCAGTTTGTAACGAGGATTAACCCAGGCTCCTTCCCAACAGCTGTAGACACCACTCAGGGGAATACAAACTGGGTTTAACTGGTTGCACAGCCCTGGGCTTGTTGTTGAACAGCAAAACTTGTGTTCACAGCTTGACTCAATTTGAAAGCCAGCCTTGTGACCGCTCATGTTTTTTCCTGAATCTTCAGCTTCTGGAACTCTGTGATGATGGAAAATCCGGGGCTGGGGAAAAGGCGACTGTTTCAGACGCAAGCTTTTTCCTGCTGGCTACAGGCAGAAAATCTGACAGCTCCCAGACCCAAAGCCCTGGCCAAAGCAGCAGACAAACAACACGTGGAATCCTTCTTGCTGTATACTACAAGTTAACTACTTGTTAGCTTTTCTGATATTTTAACAACATTGTTATATCCTCCGAGCTCATCTGAGTTCCCAGGAATTACTTTTTCCCCTGCTCCTGTGATCTAAACCAGTAACCCCACGAAGCCAGCTGCCAGGAAACTGAGCCAAAGCAGCAAAAAGTGATGACTCAGCTCACCCAACAAATACTTTACAGAGGTTTAAAAGACAAACTGTAAGAATATTTTTTTGAGAGGGAAGTTCTACGCTCTTTTTTTTTTTTATTTCCACACCGTTTTGCATCCTGCCAGGAGAACCTTTTCTAACACCTGGCTACTCCACCATGACAGAAAATTTGTCTTTTCTTTTTCTTTCCCCCAAACCCTGCCTCTGAACACAAGCCAAGGCTCTCACATAAAGAGCTCCTTATGAGACCTAGCAACCCCAAAGCAGGACAGGAGGCTGCAACCGTCACTTTTTCATCAATTACCCAGGTATTATATTTTCAGCACGCTGACAGCTCCTGCAGAACAAGCCCTGATTTATGGTGCATGAGCAACTCAAACCAGGGCAGAGGTTTCCACTGCATTCAGTGGGAAACTCTTTCCACCAGGTGTGACAGGAGCACAAAAAGGAGTCACTCCTCCCAGACTCCTCCCATGCCACAGTGAGACCACTAAAAGGAAAATGGAGCTGATGCAATTCCAGTATACAACTGGGCAGACTGGTAAATCCTGGGGTTAGTAGCAGCCACTCTGGCACCATGCAACCCCGCTGCTCTGTGGCACAGGAAATGGCAAAACAACAACCTCCAGAAGAGCAGAGAGGCCAGCAGAAACATCCCCCCGGGACCAAGAGCATCCTCACCCACAGCTCAGCTCAAGCACTTGAACCCAAACAGAATTTCTCCCCACTGAAACCCCCAGTGATCCAGCACAGACTGGCCAAGCACCAGTGTCCCTGGTGAGCAACAGCACCACAAACTGCACCAGCTGTGAGGAGATGGCACAGGGTCCTCCCAGGAGGAAAGGGTGTCCCCAAGACAAGATGTGCTGGTCCCCCCGTAGAGGATCTCATTTCACTCCAGACCACGCTCAGAAAGGCAAGGGGGAGGAAGAAGTGTCCCAGCCAGTCCCAGACACCAGCAGCCATACAGCTCTGCCCACCCTCACCTTGCCACAGCACGATGTCTGCAGAATGCTCAGGAGATGCAAACTGCAGGTCCTGGTGCTGCTGGGGACAGATCTGGCTCCGGGAAACCCGGGAAAGAAGACCTCCTCCCCAGGGTGCTGATGGATGCTGGGCTCTGGGATAGCAGCTCCCGGACTGCCTGTTTGCCCAGGGCAAGTGCTAGGGCTGCTAACACTGCAACTTAAGGGGACACCTGGAAGCTTCACCAGGTGCCTTCCCTCCACCTCATCCCAGCCAGGATGTTCCAGAGGTAACGGCAGAGGAACATTAATGCACATCACCAAAACACGTATGTCCCAGGCCATCACACAGCTGTAACTAAAGCAAACGCAGCATTTCCCTGACGTGATGCCAGGAAAACATCCTCCACTGACTCAGTTCTTCAAAACAGATTCTTCTGACGTGCCCCGAGCATTTATTCCCAGCCCTCCTCTTCTGCATTTTCTGACCCCAGAAAGCACAGTGCTATCCCACACCATCATAATACTGGCAACAGAGGAGCAATATCACACCTGAGCACCCCTGGGCTGTGCTCACACCAGTGCAATTCTGACTCCAGCTTCTCCAGTAAGGTTCAAGTGCATTCCAAGAGGCTTCAAATTTGGGGGGTTAGAGGTTCACAGGGATCCTCCCCATTCCTTCCCATGAAGCAGCTCAGGCTCTCAGGGAATCAGTAGTAGTCTGCCAGAGCAGCTCAGCTCTCAACTCACCTCTGCCTCCTGAGCCACCCTCCTTGCTATGACAAGCTCCCAAAGGTCTGTTTGACCACAGCCCCACTCCAGCCCCACTGGATTTAGTCCAGCCACTCGCCTGGATTAGGGTTACTCACTCAGAGACTTCTTTTATCAGGTCCTTGGGCTGCTGGAGCAGATGGGAAAACCCCTCCTTGCCTCCCTGCCACCCTCCCAGCACCCTGACACTGCTGAGCAGAATTGTCCCCTCAGCGCTCTCCCAGGGGATGAGGAGTTTTGCTGGGTGCCCAGGAGAGAGGGGCAGCCCATCCAGGACCCTAAACCTCAGACACGATGCACAAAGGAGTTTGTCACCAAGCCAGAGCAGCATTGGGCTGCAAAGAGCTCCTGGAGAAGCACTCGTGCTCTCCCCCAGCCCTCAGCCCCCCAAAACTTGATTCTGGAGGAGCAGGAGAGGGTGAAGGAAGCTGCCAGGATTAACCCTCACCAATAACCCTAATCAATTACCCTAACCAATAACCCCCACCAATAACCCCACCACCACTAATCCTCACCAGTAACCCTCACCCTGCCATGGGGATCGAGGCCACCGGGCCCTGGCACTTCCCTGGGCTCACACCTCTGGATGGCATCCCTAGGAGCCGGGACTGCAAGGACAACTTTTACACCGTGCTAGAATTGGGCAGGGGGGAGCCCAGGCTGGGAACGGGGGGGTAAATTGAGGAGGGGGTCAGAAGAGGGCACGGAGGGGCTGACCCTGAGGTTAGAGGGTCTGTCTGAGGGGCTGAAGGATCTGTCTGAGGGTTTAGAGGGTCTGGAGGGGCTGACCCTGAGGTTAGAGGGTTTGTCTGAGGGTTTAGAGGGTCTTACCCAGGGTCTGGAGGGGCTGACCCTGAGGTTGGGGCACCGGTGCCCGGGGTCAGGGGGTCGGAGGCAGAGGCTGGAGGGTCAGATCCCGGGGTTGGAAGGTCTGTCCAAGCGGACAGGGGATCTCTCCGAGAGGACGGGGGGTCGGAGCGCCAAGGGCCACCGCACATCCCTGGGACACACCGGCGGTGACACCGCTCTGCGGATCCCCCTCCGGGAGTCACACTGCCCGGACAGTGTCCCCAAGCCCCGGGCTACCCGCGGTCCCCCCCTCACAACCCCCTCCGAACCCTTTCACCTCCCCGGGACGCCGAGCCCGTGTCAAACCTAATGTCCCCCCGAACCCTACCCCAACCCTACCCCCGGTACTCACCGCCGCGGGCCGGGCCGGGCCGGGCCGGGCCGTGCAGCTCCCGGGGGCCGCGGGCTCTGCCACCTCCTGACGGCCGCGCCCGCCGCCCGCCCCCCGCCATCACCGCCCCGAGGAGGGGGGTGCCGGGGGGTGGGCGGTGATGTCGGGCGCGGCCATGCTGGGCCGGCCCCTCAGCCCGGAGGGGTCCCCCGGCCCTTCCCGCCTCCGGGGGCCGGGACGGCGGAACAGAGGGCGGGATCCCCGGGGCCCCAGTGCTCCCGGGTCAGCGCTGGCACTACCGAACGGAAAGCGGAACCGAGTTTTTAAGGCGGAAAAGCCCTTTCTGCGGAAACCCGGCCAGAAAAGCACCGCAGGAAGGGTCGGGGCTCGAAAGAGGAATTCAAGTGGGGTCTGCACCCCTCCTCCTGCCTCCGCTCCAGGCTTAAAATGTCACTTTGGGGGGGAGAGGAGAGGCAGAGGCAGCCCCTGTTTTATGAGTGTCAGTGCGCCTCGTTGCTCCAAAATGCGGTTTTTTCCCCTGCTTTCTCTCCGGGCCGAGTCACAGCCGGTCCGGTGCTGCCGTGGGGTGCCCAGCGGGGCCCGGGATGGCTCCGGCTGCTCCCCAGCAGACACTCCGGGCTCCTCACCCCCATCCAGCACTCTGCTCATCTCCGGCAGTGACTTCCTAAAGGTTTGGTCCCAGGGGGCAAAACCCCTTCCGTGTAGGACACCTGTACTGAGGGGCTCAGACACTGCCTTTGGATCCTGCGAGGCAGCCTGAGAAAACAGAGCTGTGCAGATACAGTTCCATCTTTGGACCGTGATCAATCTGAAACGTAACAGTAACGGTTCTAAAAATGGACCGTGTTAATTATCTATGTGGGAATCGGGTCGGTGTTCAGCTGTCTCACACCATACCCAAAGGCCTCATGTCTTCCCCCAGACTAGAACATTCATTTTACCCCTCAAAACTTGACGAAACCGCCAGGTTTCCCTTGGAAACTTTCAGAGAGCACCACAAGCTGCCGTGTGGACATCAGCAGTGCCATGAAAAGGAGCAGCTGGCTGGGGAAGGGCAGCCTGCAAGTCCCTGGCAATCCCTGGAAGAAACAAACCAGGGACCAACTGCGCTCTTGCTTTTCATGCCCAACTCAACGCAAACCTCAGGGGTTTTTTTGAAAAAATGCAACCCACACACTCAAAAGACAGCGCAGAACCTGGTTTTAGCCCAAATCAGTGGGCTGCAGAGAAGCGCTTCCGATTTTTGGGGTTTTGCTGACACCTGGTGTTCTGGACAAGGTTTTGTGATGCTGCAAGTCCCTTCCCAGCTCCTGCTGTGATCCCTGCTCTCCCGGCTGGACAGATGTGTGTCCCGGAGCTAATCCTGCATGGGGGCAGAGATGGGAAATCCAGGTGGGCATTTAGATTTCAGAGGCACTCTTTTAACATCCCGAGTCAAGAGAAGTGCTGCAGCATGCCTCGTTTACTGCAAACCTTGGATCTGCTTCCTAACCTCGGGAGTCAGGGAAATTCCAAGGGGCAATCTCAGGTCTTGTTTATTTTTTAAAGAGTGTGTCTCATTGCAAGGGAAAACAACCCACACCCAAGATATCTCTCTACAATGGCTTCCTCACCCAAGACCCAGGAAAATAAACTGACTTCAGCAGTCAAGCAGCATTCTTATTTATAGCGTTAGGAGCATATTTTTACCCACCAAAAAAAGAGGAAAAACAATAAGCAGGAACACATGTTTCACAACAGTGAAGGAGAAAAATGAATTCTCATGACATGTAAACAAATTCAGCTGCAGGAGTGAGCAGCATCAAGGAAATGATTCAATGGAGCTGAACAAAGAACTGTTTGACAGTGGTAGTTTCTGTTTTGCCTCCTGGCTCATGGGCCTGTGGCAACAGCAAAAAGGCTCTGGTTGCTGCTGCAGATGACAAAACAGCAGTCACAAAGTGTATTTAAAAGTCCAGTCCCACTACTTTCCTTCTTCAGTCTCTATTACTTAACACACACAGTACTTTATCCTACAAAAATGATATTTAAATGCAAGAAAAAATGACTTTTCAGCTCAGAACCTGGACCAAACCAGACTGCTACTGCAAACTCTGTCCAACCTCCTGCATTTCCAAATGGAGTCCTGGGGGCCCAGAGCCTGAGAAGAGCCCAGCTGAGAAACACACTCACCTTGAAAGCTATGAAGAGCTAAAGGCACCAAAACACACTCTGGTAACAAATGACACTGCCTTTTGTGCCCCCTTCCTCTGATGGGCACTACTCAGATTCGCATCTGCAAAACTAGATCTGAAAATACTGAATGGAAAGGAAAGCCACATTTGGTGAAACTTTTCCTAAATGCCAGTCTTTCAATCTCAGGTACTTGAGTATTACATTGAATTATGGCCTGATAAGGAATTTCACTACATTATCTTTTTGTTGTTGCTTTCAAACCCTTTTCAGAGTGTGCAACACGTGTCCCACCTTTCAACACCAGTGTCAGGATCTCACAGAGCCCAGTGATGGTCTTTAAATTAGAGCAGTGGCTCCCCCAGGGATGACACACATCCTCTGCCAGAAGGTTTGCTGGACCAGCGTTCCCACCTCATTCCAAATGCCTGCCCTGCCCAAATCAGATCACTTCCATCTCCCCAGTTTCCTCAGGTCCCACATCCAGTGCCCAGTGACACGCAGGCTTTAGGATTCAGGGGGCTGTAGAGGACACCATGTGGCCAGTGTTTCAAGCTAACTGACCCCTGGCTTCACCTCAAAGAAATTAGTGCAATCAAGTCTTCCAAAACCTCCACAAAAGTCTAGAACATCCCATGTGAACACAGCCTCTCACACAGAATAATCACAGTCTTCTTCCAGATTGTTTTACCATCCCAGTACTTTAAAGCTTCTCAAAGGCAAGAGGGTATCAGCCTTTCCATGTTCTTGCAGTATAAATATTGATCATTTTGAGGGAATAATTCAAAATTTTTAAAAGTCCTGAAGTTTCTACTAAGAATCTGAGGCAATACGGTATAAAAAGGAGCCTGCTATGCAGCAAACAAAACCACATATCACAATTTTTTGCCTCCAAATCAGAGGTATTTCACATACAATTTTATTTCACATACAATTCACTAAACCCATACCTTTTCAGTAAACTTAGCTGACTTATATAGCAAATTTATGCTAACTGGTAAATAATTTTCTAGTTGATATATTGCAGAGCTTAAAAGCAACTTAAATCCTGCTATATAAGAAATAGTACACTCTGTAAATCAATTCACAGACAATGGATAAAATAACCTATTAAAATAAAAAAAAGAAATTCCTTAATATAATTAATTCCAATTTTGTTTCAAACAGAAAACAAAAAAGATTAAAATTAATTTTTGTTGACTTTGATTTGCCAACAGTTAAGCTGTAAAGCAGTGTCCATTTATAAAGTCATAATTTAAGGAGACAACATTCTTGCTTTTCTAACAGCTCTCCTGCATTGGTACCTGGCATGCAGTTCAGTAGTGTTTGGACAAGAAACTGCTTCCTTTGCCAAAATGGGAACAGCATTTAGGAAAGATTGCTGCTGTTCAGACTGAACAGAAGGAAGAACACAGCCTCAGCTGATGGACCCAACAGCATCTGCCCTGCACAAGCACCCTGAAGCACACGTTCTTTTACTTCGTGGGTTTCTCCAAACTTTTGAAATTGTGTGTTTATGACCCAACAAACCCATTATCAGATCATCTTTTTTTACTCTGCAAGCTACACCTCCCATTAATTTAGAATCAGAGACACTTCCTCAGAAGTGCCAACAAAAGAATCATGAACCATTTTGGGGTTATGTAGGGAATGACTACACAACCACAGTGCAGTTAAACACTTGCTACAACAATTCCAATTAAATATGACATATCGAAGCAGTGCAGTGTAAACCCTCACATTTAAAGCATCTCCAAGAACACAATACCAGCCAACTCTGATTTATTCTTTAATTGCATGTTATTCTGTTTCATTACATGTTGAACCACATTAAACATGAAACACGAGGCTGTGCTTCTACAAACCTTTGCTTGCTCTCAGGGCAGAGAACACCATGCCTGTGAGCCTCCAAGGAATCACCCGTGACAACACCACTGTAGGGGTAGAACAGAAAGCTGTGAAGGAATGATGCTTGCAAATTGTACCAGCTTCCTACTGTTTCCTTGTGATCAGTTGCTTCTCTGAGGACATGCTGGCATTTTTCCCAAGCTGCACTGTGTGCCCAGAAAAGCAGAGGAACAGGTTCATTCCTCCTTTCCTCCCTCTTTCCAACATACTTCTAAACACTTCTAATCATACTGCAAAGCTAGTAGTTAATTCTGGCTCAGAGTCCAAGCAATAACTGTAGGTATTTGGAGTTCACTTGCTCGTGTGCTCAAGGGTGTGTGGAAGATCTTCAAAGGCAGAGTTGCTCCCCTTTAACTGGGGTGGGCAGGCAGTGCTGTGGCTTTGCCTGCAGCACAGCTTTGGGGCCACCACTCCCCTGTAATACAAACTACACTGAAATGCCTACACTTTCAGCAGCTTTGCTTTGCTTTGCTCTGCCTGCTGCTCTTTGAACTGCGCCTGCTGGGGTTCTAAAGCCTTTACATCCCTTCACAAATCAGGGTGGGTTTCTCCACCTAAAAAGATGCAGATCTATATAGGGGGGGGGGTTTCCTGGCAGCAGTCTCTCTCATTCAGCACTCTGTTGTTACAGGAGTGTTAAAAAGGAGTACAGGAGAAGAGAAAGGAGTACAGGAGGCCTCACAAAAAGGCTGTGAAAACAGGGAGCCATCCTCTCTTGTGCAGAGGTGCAGCAATCTCAATCCAAGCCTGACCAAGGGGAAGAAACTTGAGGAAGAGGTAGAAAGTCATGCCAGGCACCAAGTTGAGCACATGCATTGCAGTTCCTGGGGAGGTGTCAGTGAGGCCATAATTCCATTGGGACTATTTTAATACATCTGGGTAACAACTGTGAGGCTGAGTCTCAGACTGAGCCAAGCCTCCAGCAGAGTCCTGCTTGCTCTGAAATGTCTGTGCCCCAGCTTCACACACCACTGTGTGTGTCCTCCACTGGCATCTCTAAAAGCGAGTGTCACCCCTTAAAGAGATATCTAGCACCTCTGCTCTGATGAGCATTTAAACCCTCTCTCTGATGCTATGCTTGGCCTTATTGTTACTACCATTTTTAATAGGTTTAAGACATTTTTACTCACTCATTTTTCTTCAGCTTTGCCATTCTGGAAAACAGGTCCACCACCTTCTTCTCTTCACCTCTGGATCCTGTATCCATCTGTCCTGCAAGCTGCACATAGATTTATTCTCATTGTTTGCTCTACTCAAAAGAGAGGCAGCATACAAAAAAGTACAGCCAGAATGGACTTATCATCTTAATATCCTTCAATCACTCACAAATGCATAATTAAATAAAGTCCTTCAGTATCCAGGCTATGCTGTTCAGGTTAGAATTTCTCACATCTTTCTCTCCCTTCACACTTTCCCTTCTCCTAACCAGGCTTGCCCATCCCACCCCTTAGCCCTGCTCTCCACCCACCAGCTCATAGCATTCCACACATTTACCTCAACTGCTCTGTATTTTTGCAGCTGGACAGAACTTCCAACCGAAGTCCATTAGACACCCTGCAAAATTCAAATGAGTCAAATCCTGGCCTGAGAAGATAATGAATGCCAAAGCTGACATGTCCAGAGGTGTCAGCCTGGAGTTTTTAAACTTGTGCTTGAAATTCAGCAGGCTCCTGATGTGCTGGGCTAATTTGAGGTCTTGCATTTCAAAAGTGCAGTGGCAGAGCTCAGTGACCTTAGGCCCTGTCAGATGAGAAGCTGCCAGCTTCGTGAGAAACTGCAGGATTGCATCCTGCTTATCCTGCACCTGAGCTTCACCTGGTTCAGCTAGTCCTACATTCTTTTGATGACAAGCCTGAAAGATGTGAAAATTTCCCATTAATTTAATCTTTGCCTCATTCTTTAAAATTGCCTTTCACTTCAAGCCATTCAGGACAGTGACCAAGGAACTCCACTAGCTGGGGCAGGTCTTTGCCACAGCTGCTTCCAGGTCACCATTTGGAAATGGAGGTTAGAGGGATGAACCCAGGAAGGGTAGAGATGGGCATGGAGCAAAAGATACTCACTGACACAGCCCTGCTGCCAAGCAGCTAGCATAGCCCTTGATGACCTGATCTGCTTTCCTACCCCCCAGGTCCAACCTAGCATTTCTTATCTGCCTTACACTCCCCGGGTCACACAGCAAACCCCAGCCCAGCCACTCCGTGGTGCAGGGACCACAGTGCCTGGCTCGGAGAGGGGACAGGAGGAGGCATCAGCCAGGGGGAAGCTCTGCTGACATCTGTTTTGCTGCAGTGGCAAAAGAGATGCCACCTCAGGCATCTTTCACATGCAGCAGGACCTCTGAGGAGGTGTGAGACTCTAAGAGATTTCCTTGCACAAACAGGCAGCAGTTCTTGCTGCTTGTTTTGTGGAAACAAACAAGTAATTTCTGCTTTGGTGACATCACCCTCCATTCCCACTTCCTTTCCACAGCAAATCCAGGTACCTACGGTCTCCTACCTGCATCGTTCTGTGGTCAGCCTCCTCTCAGGTGTCAAATGCAAAGCTGGTTGCTGTTCCATAACCTGATGATGAACTGAACTGCTAGGGCAGCTATCAGCACACAGTGACACCCCAACACTTGGGGCATGCCCACCATGCACTGTCTCATTCAGTGCAGATAACAGCAGCAGAGCAGAATACAGGCATGAAAGGGTACAGGCAATTACACAGGTCCCAGACCTAGAAGCTCTGCCTTTGATCCTGGGGTCAGATGTGGAGCTTTTAATCTCTAGGTAGCAACCTCAACTGAAACCAGCAGGCTGCTAACCCACCACTATCTGGAATGCAGCCCTTCAGTGCCTTTTGTGACCCAGGAACAAAATGAAAGTCACGCCAGCTCAGAATTCCCCCGTCGCGACTCACCTGTGGTAAAAACAGTCAGATGAGCAAAAATACCCAAACAGAAAAGCAGGAGAATGTCACCGATTCTAAACTCCATAGCTGGATGATAATTTAGCTGCAGTTTTGGGGGAGACCCCCAAAGAAATGGGACTCAAAGGCAAACAGTCGCTGAACTCTGATTTGTTTGTGGCTAAAGCTGTGCACAGTAATCTCCAGATCTAGACAGATAAGGTGACAACAAGCATTCCAATATTATTATTATTTTTCCAGATAATAGAGAAGTTACACTGGAAAACCAGATACAATCTGCAGTGGAGTCCCAGACAAGGCAAGGTGGCACCCAGCACTGCTAGAAAATACATTTACCTATAAAAACGGAAACCAAAACCAAACCAAAAAAGAGGTCCAGCAGCATCCCACGTGTCTGGATGTGAAAGGAGAGCTCTGGGCAGCCCTCACCATGCAGGGAGTACTGGAGGCTCCAAGGGTGGGTGGAGGGGACAGTGGGTAATGAGGGGCAGATGGGAAAGTGAGGGGCTCTGCCCCAGGCTTGGGCCACCCACCACCCCACCTGGGCCACCCACCACCCCACCTGGGCCACCCACCATCCCACACGGGCCACCCACCATCCCACACGGGCCACCCACCACCTCACCTGGGACACCCACCATCCCACACGGGCCACCCACCACCCCACCGGGGCCACCCACCACCTCACCTGGGACACCCACCATCCCACACGGGCCACCCACCATCTCACCTCCCTCTGATGTTCCCTCCAGACCAGAAGCTGTATCATCACCCTCACCTCAGCCCCTCTGTAGTTCACCTGGCAGTTTTGTGCCTCAAAAATCCCAAATCTCCTTTGGCTCATCAAAGCTGCGATGTCGATAACAGTAAAGGGCACTTCCAACAACACTTCCAACCTCCTTAGGCTGGAATGTGGGAAGCAGAGTGCTCAGCCATGCACCTGCATGTCCCAGCCCCTCTTGGGGTGTCCAGCACCCCACGGCACTCATGACGCTGCATCCCGACACGTTCCCATACCGGTGGCAGCGAGGGGTCCATGGCCTCCCGGATCCGAAGGCACGGGGGGCAAAGCACTTCCCCGGGAGCGCAGCGCTGGGCCCGGTGCCCCTCAGCACTCGGCCGACATTTTGTGGAAGGGCTCCCAGTGCCCCTCAGCACTCGGCCGACATTTTGTGGAAGGGCTCCCGGTGCCCCTCAGCGCTCAGCCGACATTTTGCATAAGGGCTCCCCGTGCCCCTCAGCGCTCGGCCGACATTTTGCGGAAAGGCTCCCGGTGTCCCCCAGCACAGGGCTTGGCCACCATTTTGTGGTTTCGCTCCAGCCCCCCTCAGGACCTTCTGGGGGGACCACCAGCACCTCCCTGAGCCTTTCCCCCTCCAGCAGGCTCCCCGCTTCCCCAAGCAAGGGCAGACATCTTTCCCAGCCCCCAGGACCTGCCAACAGTGAATGTCCCCAGCAGACACCTTCCCCTGGTGGGTCAAGGCAGCGGGGCAGAGAAAAGGCATTTTTCATGCCATTTTTATTAATGCTCATCATTCTAGTGGGAGGTCATGGAGGAGGACCAGAGGACACTGTCATGGCAGAAGCTGGTTCCCATAGCCCTCAGTAGACATTGCCATGCAGAGAGAAACAGTGTCATGGGAGCAGTGGTGGCTTAGGAGCAGGAGGGAGCACAGGCAAGCCCTGAGCCAGCACTGAGACAGGTGACAGAGGCAGTGATGGGAGCATGGCAGGAAAGGAGAGAGATGGAAAGTTGCCCACTACACCAGGGCTTCTTCAGGGCCACTGTTGGCCACACCAATGCTATCATGTCTTTCATGCCTCCTGGTTCCTGCTGTGATGTGGACAGGGCTGGTTGAGACTCTGTAAAATAAATCTTCCTTGGCTGCCATGGAGCAACCAGAAAAGTCAGCTTACTCAGTGTGCCATGGCCTTCTTTGCCATCCTTGGCACCATGGCCACTGAAGAAATGTTAAACCCTTAAGTCATGTGGAAGTGCATGGGGATGTCCTGCAGGCTCGGTGGCCTCTGGCTTTGAGGGTGGGAGACGAGCAGGTCAGAGGAGTCTGGCTCAGGAGGACACCCATGGCAGTGCCAAGGGAGTCACCACCATGTCCTGGGAACCTGAGAAGTGGAGGCCACTCTGCCACTGGCCTCACAGGGCTCTCTCTGTGGGAGCCCCAACCTTAATAGTGCTTTGAGTGGGAGGGAAACATCAGTCTCTGTCTCCCTGAGGTTTGTTGCCTGATGCGTCTTCCAAGTGAAAAGGCATTTTAAAAAGGGAAGTATGAATTAGGATAGGAAAACAAGTGAACTGATGTCAGTTATTCACTAAATAAGTAAAACTTTAGGGAAAAAAAATCACATTTGAGAACATAAGAGACATGCAGAATAAAAAATACAGCTCACATAACAGTGAAACAGTAAAAATCAGACAAAACCAGATTCCAATCAGAGAGAAACATATCCCAAGAAGTCAATAGTCTGGCCTGGAGCCAGACCTGCAAGACACATTTAAGAGATGAAAGGGATGGGAAGGAGCACTGCCCACCACTTATCTTGGCTACAGCCTTGAGCACTGGGTAAAAAAAACATTGAGCAATTGGACTCACTGTATTAACATTCATTACTGTATTAATGAGCTATTAGCATACTAAAATACCCACCCATAGGCTGGAGGGACCCCTGCTAACAAAGAGCCCCTGACTCTTTGGGCACACACAGGGAAATTTATGAGAACTGACACTTGGAATGGAAGGGAGGGGTTAGTTAACCAATGGTGGGTGTGAGTGGTAGAATAGTGTTAGAGATAAAGATTTTTCTCACTGTTTTGGGTACAAAAGTAGCACTTGTGATTTGGGAAGCAGAGCCTGCTTTGTGGGATACCTCCCTGCTCCCCTTTCTGCACAGAACCGGGAATTAAAGCGAATATTTCAGCTCTGAGTGGATTGGCACATCTGGTAACAGAACCACTTCAGATAAAGCATTGTGCTGTAGTAGGGAGGGACAGGAACCTGCTGTCTGACAAGATGCTTAGACTTTCTCTTTTAACCTCTTTGGCTTCCTTATAATTTTCACTGGTTTTCTCAAGTTTTGCTCCCACTGTTTTTACATCAGGGTCATAGCAATATAGCTCTAAACAGAGTTCACAGGCTCTGTAAAGAAGGAAATATTCATGTCCCATTTACCTTCTTCAGCCATACCCCTGTCTTTAGCATAACTGGTTCTGAGCATTCTCAGATTTTTGGTAGTATCATTTGAATTGCTTGAGTCTTGTCAAAATTAGCATCCTCTGGGCTCAGAGGGTAGAAATGAAAACCCTGGGTCAGCAAAAAAGGTCTTACATTTCCAAAATGTAACATCAGACGTGCCAAAAGGTGGACACAAATTTCTGCTGCCTGCCCCGAGTACTGACCCAGAGCCCAGGCACTTCAAGAATCCAACCCATAGTCCTAACACACAAGTCCTCTAAAGATCCTGAAAAGGCAGCATGCGTAGAGGTGCAGACTTCAAGATCTTTGCAGAAGAAAGGTTCTGTGGAAATACAATTTTTATAACACTGGAGCATTACTCAGGAAAAGAAAATTCAACTGAAGCTGATTTAAATCAGTTCATCTTTTAGTTGGTTCACCCACAATCTTTGTTTTCACCCAGGTTCCGGTGTTTCTTTATGATGAGATCAGCTCTATAATCTTTCCTCAAGAAAACCAAGGAGCAAATGATTTGGGAAGCTAAAGTCAAGTTGTACAATTACGTATCCCTAAAAAGGGAAGAGAAAGAAGAAAAGTATTGTATCAGTTTATGCCACACTCCCCAGAAGGACTTTTGACAGCCATTTGTTTCTGAACTCTACTTGCCTCTCTTGTGATGATCTCAGGATTTTTTATATCAAATAGATGAAGCCCTTTGCTGTTCAACAGGGAAGTCAAAGCTAGTTCAATACCTGTGAAATCAATAAGCCCATCCAGTTATGGGTACATCCATCCTGGCTTGCAGCTCATCACCTACTGCAACCTTGTTTCCCTGTTGCCAAAAGCTAATTGTGCCCCAGTACCCCACGACCTTCAGCCTGATGGAAAACTCACTTTTCCTTTGTCCCAGCCATATACAAAGGGACCCCTATTCCCCAGGTGAACCCTGCAGGAATTCACATCAATGATGTGGTTCCCTCCCACCAGCTGTCAGGGTTATTGGTGTATTTTTTTAGTGCTTATGTTTAGGAGATCTGATGTTAGACACTTTAGGTTAGTACTTCCCCAAACAGAAGACTTACTTGAAATCACTTCAGGGATTCCAACAGCTGAGATAATTGTCTGCAGGAAGTTTCTTAGGGATGGGTCATTCTAAAAGACAGAAAATTCATACAGAAAGGTTTTTAAGACATTATTTAACCACAAATCACCTAGAGAATACTTTTGGAGGACTTACCCCACTTGGATCAGCTGTGCATTTAAAGGCTTTAAACTCTGTCCTGAAGGGAAGGAAAAGGAGGGGGGGAAGGTTAGTAAGGACTGCAGAGATTATTTTTTTGTTGTTTTGTCGTTTTGCTGTTCTCAGGCATGGACTAAAATGGGCAATGAAGCCCTGAGGAGACCACAAGACCAACCTGGAGTCCACGGGGTGCAAGATGAGTTTCTTCTCTGCATAGGCAGCTTGGATAGTGACCGTGGTTTCCTGCAGAAAGGTAACAGCAGAGTTGAGATGCAGCTCATCTTGCCTCATAGCAGGGATTGCATTGGGTAATTCTGGTTTCCTCTGTATGGCCCAGAGTTCAGCATCAGCCTGGCTTTACCTCCAGAGATTACTAGAAGAGGTCAGCATTTCACTCATCCATTTGCATGCAACAAACTCCCCTCTGCTGCCTGCAGCCTCAGCCTCTGGAGCTCTAGACTGGCTCATCCAGAGGGCTGATGCCTGTGGCATTTTGTCACCCAAGTCCTGCACAGGGAATGGTTATGTAGGGTGTACATAACAGGCAGGATTATCAGACTGGATGTGGACAAACTATCTCCAGGGTAGCCAGGACTACCACAAATATTCTTATGATAGTTTTTGCATTCATAACCAAATTTTAAAACAAATCGATCTCTGCATTCTGGTCATTTAGGCTTATCTTTTCACTTGTGTTTCTGTGCAAATGTTCCTTTGTTAAAAGGTCACAGGTCAGGACTGGCAGGCTAGGAGCAGATGACATCCTGAGAGCCACCATTTTTAGCTCTGGTTCAGTACTCTGGAGTCCTATCAGAAACTGGCTTCAAAATATCACCATGCATGGAAACCAGCAGTGCACATTTCCCCATAACACCCTGCTAACATGGGACACTTGCAGAGGGAAGGAGGTACCTATTCCCTATTCCAGCCCTGCAGAGGATTACAGTTTAGCCCTTTAAAAACAGTCTGCTCTGCCCTCAGGCAGAGATTTGCTTTTGTGCAGTATTTAGTGTCTGTAGCAGCCCATAATGACAAGGCTGGACAAACACACTACTTTCTTGTGACATTACCAATCCCAGCAAGGCTGTTGGCATTTCTTTTTTCTGCCTGCTTCCTTTCAGGATAAAGCAGTTATGGGTATAACACAGTGTGAGCAGGACCTTTCATACAGGCATACATAGATGAAAAGGTTACATTTGGAGTTTTGCACTCTTCAGAGCTGTATCTACATTTCAGAGACAACCACTTCGTAAGTGAGAGCCAGAGCTAGAATTTGGGAACAAGGGGATTTCAAAAGAAATACATTACCATGGTGCCTTCATCCTCTCCCAAAATACCTCAGCTAAAGGAGCTGCACTGTGTCCCATGCAGCTTAATGGGGGGCTCATCAGAAACACCTTGCACAGAAGCACTGGGCCACCCTAATAGAGGAGGTGCTGAGCCAACACAGTCATTGTCATCATTCCCAGACTCAAATAACAAGGGAGAAGTGGAAGCATTAAAAGGAACTCCTATGCCCTCACCTCCCATGGTTTAGCCACCACCCCCTTCCCAAGGGCTCTTTTCCATCACTGTCCCTAACCACCAGGAGTGGTCCAGACTCAGGACAGAGCCTGTCTCAAGGTCCTCACAGTCAGGAGAAGCTGGAACTAACCTTCTCCATGTACAGGACCATCTTGGGATCTTCTCCCGGAGGAAAGATGCTGACCTCCACTGCTACCAAGGACTTCACAATTGTCCCTTCAGTTTGAACAGAGATTTGGGGATGGGAAAGACTCCACACCTTGGCCACTGAATCGTTATAGGAGGTGCCTTGAAAAATCTTACCAAAAAAGGAACGAGAGAAGAGTCAGGCTTTTTCTAGACCAATTTCAGACCAACTTGCCACCAGAGCTGCATCCCCTTTGTAGTCCCCAACGCCTCCTCCAGCATTCCCAAAAGCCAAATAACTCAGCCAGGTTCCAGGGAAGCAAGCCTGGGGGTGGAGAACTCTTCCTTGCAAAGCACAGCAGTTTCTCCATCAGTACCTGCTGGGTTTTCCCCATCAGCCCCACCCAAAACTCTGGAATTGCTGAGGGAAGGCCAGGAGATGTGACAATGCAACAGAAGCCATTTGAAAAGTTCCTCCTTTGAGATAAAATGCAGTTACCATCTGCACTGCTTTCCGCTGCTCTTCAGTGTCTTCTGCTTGAAACAGTGCCTTCAGAAACAGAAGAGAAAGAGGTTGTAGCACATGAGGGAGGGTGTTATGATTAGCTCTGCTGCAGGCTGGAGGGACTGCTGAGACAAGTGCTGAGGTGGGGCTTGGGGCCAGTTTGAAGGCATAGCTGAGTGCCTCCCGAGTTCCCCTCCTGTCTGCTTCAGTACTCCCACAGAAAATCATAACTTCATAACTCAGCAGACAAGTTACTGTCAGCCGATGTCATTGCTCTAAGGGATAATGCTACCTGGCAGCACATACTTGCTAAGAAGGCACCAATTTCTGACCAGGATCACATATGGTGACTACTGTAGATTTCTCTCTTCTACAGAAACTCTCTCTCACCAAAAAACCATAGAGAGCTTTTTACTCTTTCACCAGAACATGATCAGAGAATCATAGAATCACAGAATGGGCTGGGTTGGAAGGGACCTCAGAGATCATCAAGTCCAACCCTTGATCCATTCCCCCTGTGGTTCCCAGCCCATGGCACTGAGTGCCTCATCCAGGCTCTTTTGAAAGATCTCCAGGGATGGAGAATCCACTGCTTCCCTGGGCAGCCCATTCCAATGGCTGATCACCCTCTCCAGGAAGAAATTCTTTCTAATATCCAACCTAAACCTCCCCTGGCACAACTTAAGTCCATGCCCTCTTGTCTTGCTGAGAGTTGCCTGGGAGCAGAGCCCAACCCCCCCCTGGCTCCAGCCTCCTTTCAGGGAGTTGTAGAGAGTGATGAGGTCTCCCCTGAGCCTCCTCTTCTCCAGGCTGAACACCCCCAGCTCCCTCAGCCTCTCCTCACAGGACTTGTGCTGGAGTCCCTTGTAAGGAGGGAATCATCCCCACAATAGTCACCTGCAACTTCTCTCCTCGGATGCTCAACATCAGGCGCTTATCCAAGAAAGCTGCCAAAGCCAGGGAGTTGAGGATGTGTTCAGAGAACCAGAAGTAGAGCATTCGGGACTCAGTCAGCAGCGACGGGGAGAAAACGGAGTCACTGAAGACACCAGAGTAGTTCTTGTACAGTACAAGGCCCTTTAAAGAAAAGCAAGTGAGTTGGGCCACAAGCAGCAGGGAGAAAGGACAAAATGTCATTGTCACTGGGAGGCAAAGGCCTGGCTGGCTGGAGTGAGAGCAGAGCTGAGGGAAAGGTTGGGCTCATGCTGCAGAGCAGCAGAACTGCCTAGCAGCCAAGGCACCCACCTCTCCTAGCCCTCCAGCAGTCAGCAGCACCAGAAAACATTTGCTCTCTGAACAGCCCCAGTTACTTTACCTTGTGATGTGATTCTAGGTAATTTGCTTTTATTAAAGGAGCTGACGCAAGGGAGATATCAAGCTTGATATCCCCATCCTGGACAAAGTTTTCTGCAGGAAGAAAACACAAAAATCTTCATACCAGAAATATGACCATAAACTGGGCTTGCAAGACAGTTGCTTTAAGGACTTGCTGCAGAAGGTGACTCGGAGTTATAAAAGGGCACAGAGATGGACCTGGGCTGTCCCACTTTGGGTGCTAGTGCTGATCCTGCTACTGCTCACTGACTCGGTTTCTCTGCTGGGAAATAGGGGTATTTACTCTGTTTTGCATTCTGCTCCTCTTCTCTGCTATTTTGGGACTGGAAACCATGGGAATATGTTCAGCACGCAGATACAGATGCTGCAATATCTCAGCCCCAGTCCTCCAATCCTTGCTCCTGTTCTAGCCAACATCTGCAGCAATCCTCCACCTCTGGTCATTACTTGATGAAGCAGAGATAACTTACAAACAGAAATGTGTCTGTCAACAAGTGCAGTCACACTTAAAACTCAGCCTCATGCAGAAAATTCATAGCATAGCATTGCTGAATTTTATTTTGTTGCTGGCTGGAGTCATGGGATCCCACACACATTTGCAAAGGAGTTTTTTGGTGGATGTGGCTGTTGTCCTGCTGGGGCTCAAATGTTAAAAGTTTAATTGAAAAAAAAAAAGGAGAAAAAGAAAGGATATTTACCTGCTAAATTTTGCACAAAATTTGCCAGCATCTGGGCAAGAAAATTGATTTCTTTGCACACCTGCAAGAGGAAAAGAGGGGAGAAACTGAAGGTGAGGGGGTAAGATTTTTGGGTTGTGGAGCCAAGCTGGGTCTGGGGGCTGTGGGTCAGAGTCCATCCCCCTCAGAGACAGTGTCAGTGCAACCCCCCATCTCCTACAAGCTGGGTCTTCTTGTGGGTTCTATTTATTCGTCTTATTTTTTGCACATACTAAAATGATATTGCCATTATTTTGTGGGCGTACACGAGCAGAGGAGTGTGTGGCACAAACCTAACCTTTCCTCTGCCCCCAGAGGACAGACCTTACCTCTCTCTTGAGGACAAGCTTCAGAGTGAAGGAGATGAAATCAGTGAAGAGCTGCTTCAGCCAGCCTGGCCTGGGCAAGGCAGAAGCAGAGAGTCAGGAACCACCCAGCAGCCCCATGGTGGGCAGTGCCAGTCCCTGGCCAGCTGAAGCCCGGGGCTGAAGGGGGAGAGACTCACTCCTTGTCTCCTTGGAGGTGCAGTGTCAGCTTGTGGAAAGTCAGGTAGCAGTCTGAGGCATCAGCAGCCACTTTGTCCTCCTGGCATCCTGCACGGGAGGAAAGGAAAAAAGTGGATAATTTGCTACTAAGACAAAGAAGACAAAGTACACTTTGCAGACAGCACAGGCCTGGAGCAGGGCATCACTGCATCCCCACCCGTCCTGGGGAATGGTCCCAAAAGACTCGGGGCCCTGCAGAGTGGGAGCAGATGGGGCTATGTTGTACCTGGATGGAGAATTTCTCCTGCCAGCTCCAGCTAAGCTGGCCCACCAAACACCCTTCTTCACCCTTCATTTAGATACCTCTGTGCTTTTCTTGCTTCTCTCACCAGGGACTCAGCTGTCCCCTAACATCATCCAGGAGAACCAGGGCAGAATGTGTAATCCCACAAACCAGAGCAAGGAAGGAATTAAGTTGTATTGCAAAAAGCTTGAAAATTGCAATATACTGACACTGAGAGATTTGTGCTGCACCTCTCCCACTGGGAGAAAATGTATTTTGATGCAGGAAAATATATTTTGAAGGCACCTGTGATAAGCCATGTTCCTCTCACTCCTTACAGGAGGCAGATGCCTGTGTCCCTTTCTAGTCTAAGACCTTCCTAAGGAAGAGGATTTGTTTCCCAGAGCACACTGTGGGTCTGACCTGAAGACAACTGAAAAGGTGGACTGTAGGGACATTCCAACCTCCTGCACCACACCCTCATTTGGCTCAAGTATTTTGAAATATCTCCTTAGGTTTTTTTTTTCAGATCATCCTGAACAGCAGGAGATGAAAAGCTGATCCTGAAGAGTCCAAAAGGCCAGACTTTTCTTTGCTTGCTGCTGGTGTGTCCTGGTTTGGGGCAGGATAAAGGTAATTTTCTGTCTTGTACTTTTGCTTTCAGCACGTGTAACTACTTACAAGAGACTTAGCTGAAAGCAAAAGCACAAGACAGAATTAAAGACCTTTATCCTGCCCCAAACCAGGACATGGTAAAAATCAGCATTATTTTGCTGACATGGTTTCACTGCTTGATCCATTTAAACCAAGGTCTCTGACAGCCACATTGTCTCCTACCCCATGTGCACAGGGTGGCAGAGATCCACTTCCAGCCTCTGGAAGCCATCTGAGCCCCACAGGGCTAAGCAGAGCCAGCCAGGGCTTGCTGCCCCCTGCCCAGTCCCTCCTGCTGTTCTCAAGGGTATGCCCACAACCCCAAACCCACCCAGCAAGCCACCCCCAGTGGGTACTTACTCAGCTCAGTGTTTATCTGGAGGTCAATGGAAGAATCAATTTCGAAGTCAAGTGAATGAAAAAGGTTGAGACTGTAAGGGGAGAGGAGAGGACATTTAGCAGTCTGTGCTGGGAGCAGCCTCTCCCTGGCCACACATCACCCTGGGCACATGGCAGCCCCTCTCAAATCCTCCAGCTTTGAATCACTGCAAACCACTGCCTTAGCAGCACCTAGGCCAACAGAAGCAGTAAGCCCCTTTTATCCCTACTCAGAGACAAAAGAGAGTGAAGATGCCAATGGGATGTACTGGCCACCTTGCCTCCTTGTGCAGGGGGTGATAGTGAGGGTGGGAAGGCAGAAAGCAAGATGTGAAGAGCAGCAGTGGGGTTAACAGCATTGCTAGCAGGTAAAACCTTGCCTGGCTCAGGCAGTGATGCTGCTGCCCAGGGGCACAGCCTCTCCACATCTGCTCATCCCAGGAACAGGTCCTGCCTCTGGGCAGCAGCTCCAGCTGGGGCAGCTGTGCTGGGCAGCCCCCAGGCACCCCCAGACACCCCCCCGGGCACCCCAAGGAACCCCCAGGCACCCCAAGGAACCCCCAGGCACCCCGAGGAACCCCCAGGAACCTCTAGGCACCTCCAGGCACCCCAAGGAACCTCCAGGCACCTCTGGGCACCCGAGGAGCCCCCAGGCACCCCAAGGAACTCCAAGGAACCCCCAGGCACCCCCAGGCACCTCCAGGCACCCCAAAGAACCCACAGGCACCTCCAGGCACCCCAAGGAACCCCCAGGAACCTCTAGGCACCCCAAGGAACCCCCAGGCACCTATCCAGGCACCCTGAGGAACACCCAGGAACCTCTAGGCACCCCAAAGAACCCCCAGGAACCTCTAGGCACCCCCAGGCACCCCAAGGAACCCCCAGGCACCCCAAGGAACCCCCAGGAACCTCTAGGCACCCCCAGGCACCCCAAGGAACCTCCAGGCACCCCCAGGCACTTACAACCAGGCCCCAGCATAGCCGTAGGTCAGGGTCCCTTTGAAGATGGCTGTCACATTTTTAATGGTGATGTGAATGGCATTGTCCTCCTGCAGCTCCACCTCACTCTGCTCTATGGACAAGTCATTGACCTGGATGCTGGGAACAACAGAAACCCACTTTGTCCCCAGTTTCAGGGACACTTTCTGTGACGGGGTGCAAGAGGTTTGTTCCTGAGGAGGTGGGGTCTCCAAGGAGCCTCTGCTGACTCCGGAACTTTTGCAAATCCCAGGGACTGCTCAGGAGCAATGGTGCTTTCACTGCTCCTCCCCTGCAGTGTTCAGACACAAGGTGGGGAGGAATGCTCCGAACAGGAAACCTGGAGCAACAAAACACCCTGCAGGACCTGGAGCAGCAACACCCTGCAGGACCTGGAGCAGCAACACCCTGCAGGACCTGGAGCAGCAACACCCTGCAGGACCAGCTCTCCTCTACTGCCGTGTCCTGTGCCAGGAACTCCATCCTTCATTAGCACCACTCTATTTTTTTTGTCCCCAGATAACAGTTAGCAAACCCCAGCCTTGCTTGTCACAAAGCGTGGCCAAGTGACATCCAGGTGACACGGGTGGCCCGGCAGCCCGACCCGACTGGCGGTACCCCCGGTGCCATCCGTCGGTGCCAGCCCCGGGAGGTCCCAGCCCGTGTGTCAGCGCTGTGCTCCATGCACCTCCTGCCCCTCTGCCCCCAGCCAGGAAAGCTCTGAAATAACAGCACAGCGGCAGCAGAAACCTTCCCCTGCAAGCTGGCTGCAAGGCGAAGATCCCAAAAGGGATCTGCCCCGCTCCAGCTCTGTGCTTGCCCCTGGAACCGCTGGATGGAAGCTCCCTCCGAGGACAATTCCCATTCCTCCCCAGCAGCCCGCACCTCCCCTGGCACAGAGAGAGACACAGAGACACAGAGAGACACACAGAGACACAGAGACACAGAGACACAGAGACACAGACACACAGAGACACAGAGACACACACACAGAAACACAGACACACAGAGACACAGAGACACAGACACAGAGACACAGAGACACACACACACACACACAGACACACAGACACTCACTTGGTCAGCCCGTAAGCCACCTTGCCGAGGACCCGCATGGATTTTTCCCCGGTGATATTTGGGAAGTTGGCATTTCTGAAGGCTGCTTGGATGACCTGGGCTGTTTCCTGGTTCACTGTTGGGGGAAAAAAAGGACAAAGACACCAAACTGCAATCGCTCCTGGATGCACAGGGGGTCGGCATCCTGGATTAAAGCACTGTGTTATCCAGTGCGTTTCCACTTCACTAAGAAAGCACTAGAAGTAGCTTCAGAGTAAATTAAAAGCATAAAAATCTGTAACTTGAAGAGCTGATGGCAGCTGGGGACACAGCAGCGTGTGTAGCTCAATAGTCCAGGACTGTAACCAGGGAATCAAGCCCAGCTTTCAGACAACTCAGAAGCAAGAAGCAGAGATCTTGGAAAGGTTAAGGATGTGCTCATCCTTACATCACACGAGCTCTTGACTTCACCCCAGCACTTTGCTTGGTTGCTGCTCGCTTGTTTTGCAGTCAGCTTTTTGGTCTCCAAATGAAAACTCCTGGGACCGAAGTTCCTGTACCCATTTTTCTAAAGTTATCCACCCACTCCAGCCTCAGGCACATTCCTGTACAGGATTTTTTCCTTCCAGAAATACCCTCTCTTCGTTTGGCCCAGCACCCTCCTCTGCATGCAGCTCTGTTAGAAGGGATGGGACAGACCTGTTCCCAGCCTTTGCAAAGCTCTGATTATTCCTCCCCATACCTGCAAGCACCCAAAACCTTTGCAAATAAATGCACAGCAGTAAAAAAAAAAAAAATCCCTTTACTCCAGGAGCTGAGATTGCAGTGAGGTGAGAAATCACACATTTGCTCCACTATGCCAGCCCTCAACAAGGAGCATTGCTAAAACTCTGGGCTAAGAAGAGGGCTTTGGGATGCTTTACCAGCTCCTGGGAGAAGTTGTGCCCCTTCAGCTCAGGTGCCCGTGCTTTACCCCACGCTCCCAGGCACATATTAATACATCTCCCTAAATTCCAAAGAGCTGGGGAAGCAAGAAAACCCCTCACTTGGCCAATCTCTCAGTCTTAACTTCTCCTACCAGGGAGGGGGGCACAGCAGGAGCAGGACTTACACAGCAGCGCCGCGGGCTTGGTCATCCTGCAGACGATCCCTGTGGCACTGTAAGGGAAGGGCCCAAACTCACAGGCTGCTGATGCATGGAAAAGCATTACCAAGATCCCGAAGTTCTCCAGCCTCATCCTGCCAGCCCGGAGCATCCTCAGCCAGAGTGGAGTTCAACTGATTCTTGACCGTGGCAAAGGCTGCTTTCATACCTCCAAGCAGAGCTTGTTCAAAGCAGGACATGACCTGCTTCCTCCACTTATCAAAACTCATCACACGTTTCCTAATCTTCCAATAGTTTCCTTAATACCCCCCAAGCTGCACTCTGCCTCCCTCCTGCAGCAGGCATCCAGGATGAAGGACACGGCTCTCCTGCCAAGTCTGCTTCAACTCAGGACATGCACGTGTTGAGGAGGGCAGAGAAGGCTGGAGGGGGGGTAGAAATGGGAAGGGGATAAAGTCAAGGGAGAAGCCTCACACTTGGCCTCCAGCCAGTTCACCAGAAGCTTTCTGTATCAGTGATTTCCCAGCAAAGCCCTCTCTGAAAGGTACCCACATTATTCAGTGCCTGCCTCCCCCCCACCCCCAATTTTAGGCACAGTGTGGGGAAATTGAGGCACACTCCCGGGGGGATCTCTCTCTCCTGGTACTGCTGAGTGAACTCATATCTCTGACCTCCCTAGAGAGCTCCGTGACCAGAGAGTTGGGGTGCTCTCTGACAGATTTGTGGACCATCTTTGTTTTGCCACCTTCCAGATGGGGAAAACCCTTTTAAGCTGGAGCCTTTTGTGCATCTATCCTCAGCTGCTATTTGGAAAAAATGAGCAAAAAGCTTGCATCCACACCTAGTGTATGTCTGCTCTGCATGCCACCGTTCCTCTGCAATCCTGTTGTGGTGCTGGGCCCATCCATAAATGAGCTCCAGGACAAACCAGTGAGCTGACTTCAGCAACACAGTTCTCAGCAGTTCCTGTGAACCATTTTTTCCAGCAAAGACTGATAGAGAAGGGGAGGTCATCCAGAGGGACCCTGAGAGGTGAGCCCATGCAAACCACATGAAGCTCATCAAGGCCAAGTGCTGCACCTGGACCAGGGGAATCCCAAGCACAAACAGAGGCTGGGGGGAACATGGATGGAGAACAGTCCTCAGGAGAACTTGGGGGATGATGAGAAGCTCACCATGAGCCAGCAATGTACAGTGGCAGCCCAGAAAGACAACTGTGCTCTGGGCTACATCGCCAGCAGTGTGACCAGCAGGTGAGGACTGGATTCTGTCTCCACTCTGGTGAGACCCCCCTGCTGGGTCCAGCTTAGGGAGCCCCCCCCCCCAAGAAGGACACAGAGCTATTGGAGTGAGCCCAGAGGAGGCCATGGAGATGCTCTGAGGAGTGGAGCAGCCCTCCTATGGGAACAGGCAGGGAGAGAGCAGAAAAGAAGGAGCCAGGGAGACCTCAAAACATCTTCCTGTACCTGAAGGGGCTATGGGGAAGGACTTTTTGCAAGGGCATGGAGAGATAGGATAAGGGGGGGAGGTATTTAAACTGGAAGAGGGGAAATTGAGATATTAGGAACAAATTCTGTCCTGTGAGGGTGGTGAGCCCAGAGAAGCCATGGCTTCCCCATGCCTGAAATGGTCAAGGCCAGGATGGATGGGCTTGGAGCAACCACTGGCTGAGTGGGAGCTGTTCCTGCCCACGGCAGGGAGTGGAACTGGATGATCTTTAAGGTCCCTTCCAACCTAAACCAGTCTCTGAGAGGTAAGATTGGGAACAGTCCTGAGGAGAAGGAGGTGGGGGATGCTGAGGAGCTCACCAATGTCCAAGGCAGCAGGAGCACATTCCAGCCGCTGGGAAAGCCGAGGTGCCCGCCTCCCTCTTCTGCCTGGCAGATGCTTTGTCCCCCCCCTCCGTGCCGAGCACATTTCCTCCGGGGAGCCCCCCCAGCCCGCAGCCCCCACCCTGTGGCTCTGTTTTCTTCCTGAGTTGAGAAAGTGAACGGCCTCGGGTACCCCGGGAGGCACTGCCGGTCACTCACCCCCTGAGGGAAAAAACACTCCCGGCCTCTCCCGCTGTGCTGCAGAGTGACTGCCAGCTGTGACACCTCTGCCCCACCGATGGAAAACCTCGGCAGCACCCATCCCCACCTCAGGGGTGCACCCAGAGAGCACCCGCAGCCAGCCCAGCACCTCAGCCCTGTCCTCACTGCCCTGGCCTGGGGGTTCCTGACTGGGAAGCTGCAAAGGGCACAGACACACTACAAAAGGATTTAAATTCAGGAGGCTTTAAACTGGTGACAGCTCTGGTTTCTGTCCTCCAGCTCATGGCTCCCCCGTGCCCCAGCAGCTCCAGGGCCATGGGTGCAGGGCCTGGGGGGGCATTTCGGGGCACTGCAGCACAAAGATCACAGGCAGAGAGGGACACGGGGCTGCTGAGTGGCACACAAACACTGCCCCTGTCCTCAGCACAACTTGTGGCACAGGAAGGACAGGGTCCTGTTCGTAGCAGGACACAAGCTCGGGAATCTTGCCTGCAGTTTACATTTTTCTGGCACAGATCTGGAGAAGCCTGCAGCAGGGAAGCAGCCCCACTGCTGACAGTCACTGTACATGGGAGCGAGGGGGACCCAGGAGGCCACAGCCACCCCCCTGCCCTGGGCAGCAGTTGAAGGATGGATGAAGGAAAGGGAAAAACACAGCATTTTGATACAGGGACATTTGTCACTGGTGCCCCAGGGTAGAAAAAAAAGACAGAAAGACCCAAGAATCCAGAGCCAAGATGCTGGTCATGGCAGATGTGCATTCAGAGGCCAGCTCCTGGCCACATCACCACTTCAGAGGCTGCTGCTGCTGAGAGACAACATGAGCTGAGAGCAAGTGAGGACAGAGGACTGCCGGGCATTGACCTCCAGCAAGAACAGGAAGGCTGGAGACTTTCTGCCTACAATCACAAAAGTGTGGGGAACACGGAGGTGCTGCAAGCATCCCTGCCCTGGAGTAACCAGGCAGAGGCCAGGGCAGCAGGGCACAGCAGCTCACCCCTCCCAGTGCAAGGTCAGGCTAGCAGGAGGCAGGTCAGAGTTAAAAACCTTCAGAAAGGTTAAATTCGGCTATGAGGCGGCAGGGCAGGCTTTAAAACCCAAAGTCAGGTTAAATGCCCAAGCTGCTGTGTAGCCCTTGTGAAGGGGGTGCTGGAAGGTGTTTTGATAAGCACGTGCTGTGCCAGGCTGTATCTTAAGGCCACGCAGGCACACTCACCACCTTCCTATGGATTATTGCAAAACTGGGGTTGTTTTTCCCCACACTCTCCGGAGCAGAGGTCCATCACAGTGCCATTAATCTTTGTGCTGCATTGACACAAATGTTCACTGTTACCCTGCAGCTGCTTCCTGAGATAGCTTCCCAGGTAGCCTGGGAATTCTGCTCCATCAGCAGGATGGGGTCCAGCACCTCCTTCAGGACTCCTGCAGGACCATGTGCCCAAACTTGGCTGCCTCCACCTTACACAAATCCCACACTCAGCAGCACAAGGCTGTGGTCAATCCCACACCAGCAGGAGCAGCAGCACATGCCCTGTCCAGCACTGAGCTGCCAAGCCCCACCAGCAGGAACCCTGGGCTGGAAAGAGACTCAGCTTTGAAGAGAGGTTAAAAATTGTGATCATGGCAGGCACAGATGTAAACTCACAAACTCCACGTCATGAATTGTGAGATTTTAACAGACTTGGAAGGGTAAGCCACCCACAAGAGGTTTCTTCGGGACAATGAAATTTCACATGGTTTTCCATTAAATTCTCCTGAGACCAACCAAATTTCTTTCCTTCTCTGGGAGTATCACCCATAACAACCTCCAAAAGCCAAAAAAGAAGTTGGCACACACAGGTGGCCCTGGGTCAGACCAGGGTTTCCACAGCTTGGAAAAGGTTGTGTGTTTCTGCAGCACTAATCCTGCACTGCCACATCCAGACTGAACTAGCAGCAAATACAGCTTTCAGTGCTAATAAAAAAACCAAACCTCTGGATGGTTCCTCTGAAGCACAAACCAGTGACAAGGCACAGGCCTAGAAACTCCAAGCATTTGCCCAGCACTCCTCTGCAGGCAGCTGAGCCCTCTCCCCTCAGTTTTGTGACTTGGGCTGTATACCAGGCCTGCTTTTAACTCCATACTCTCATTCTATTTGATATCCAGACAAGATGAAATACCAGCAGACATTTCTGGAGCTGTTCTCCTGAAGCAGAGGGACTGAGATGAAGTGATGAAGGTGCAGCTGGAATAGACCTGGGATGGCCTCCAGCTGGCCTGACATGTCCCTGAGGAGAGACCCTCTGTAATGGACATTTCTGCAAATCCAACCAGCCAGGAACAGCTGGAAGGGGATCACAGAGCAGAGACCAGAGGGAGGTTCTCAACACTTTGCTGGGTCACTGCATGGGCCTTGGGATGTCCCCAGCTGCTGAAAACAGGGACAAGCAGCATGTGCACAAGGGAACCAGCTCTTGGGATTTCTGTTCCATGAACTGAGGACAGGAGCATACTCTTGGTGACAAACAGGACTTAAAGTGTTTCCCCTAAATAAGCAGCATGCTAGAAGCTTCCACAGTGAAAAGAAAAATCCCTGAGAAGACAGCCAGGACAGAGTGATTTTCCAGCAAGGAGGGAGACCTGGTGTGGGGGAAGCTGAGGAGCAGGCTTAGCCCTGGGGCCCATCACCACCAGCAGAAGCCTCATGCCCTCAGGGTAGCCCTGCACAGCACACCCATGGCCAGATGCTTGCAGGTTTGAGGGGATGTCAACTGAGAGCCAAACCCCAGAGCGTGACACGGGAGCCAAGACAAACCCAGCTTCCTAAACCCAGATCCTGGAGGCCCCCCCTTTCTGTTCTCTGTAACCCCAGCACTTGGCTCACAATACTTCCAGAAAACTTCCCAGATTCCCATGCTCTTTCAGCAGCCCTGCTCTGGAATTTCCAAGGCTTTTTTCTAATGTCCATCCTGAATGGCCTCGAATAATTTCAGACCTGTGCTGTTCCCCCCAGCTGGCACACAGGCTGCACCCCCTCCCTTGCCATCCCTCTTGGCATCTCCTGTTCCCATTTCCCTCCCCCAGGCTGAGCTGCCTGCCTCAGGGAGGCTCAGCCCCAGGAGCCATGGCTGGGGACAGGGCTCAGGCCTTGCCACACTCCAGGTAGCCCCAGGCACCCTCAGCCAAGCCCTGCTCCCTGCTTCCCAGTGCCACTTCCAGACAGTTTGCCCTACATCCTCTGCTCCTTCCACCCCAAGGCAAGCAGCAACACACACTGCAGGCAGGCAGGAAATATTCTAAGGCTCAGGACCCTCACTACATCCCCCCTGTGACATTAGCTATGCTTAATTGGTTTTCCAGCTAATTTTAAACCGATCTGCTTACAAGAGGTGCTAAACCCTCAAAACAGCAGTTGCTTTGCTGTGTCTTGTAACAGATCAAAATTTTCACCAAGTAATCCAGCAGTCTGCTTGCTGCCTGAACCAGTACCAGACCAGTTTACCTCTGGCTGCCAAGAGACCCCCTCTGCTCCTGAGACTGGGCTCAGGAACATCCCAGTTGATTTAGGAACATGGCTTAGACACCAAGTGATGATCAGATCCACTCTGTAAAAAAAAAAAAAATTCATCCACAACATGCAGTGCTGAGCATCAGCAGACTTACCAGCCACAGGGCAAATAGGAAGGGGCACGACCTCCAAGAACATCCTCAGAGGCTTGTGGAGAATAAACACAAAGTAACAAAACACACTTCCTCTCACAACATTTTATTCATAAATATTGACGTTATTGCCAATTTTTACCACTTTGTCCTACCCATCCTCCCCAGCAAACTGATAATGTGGCAGAACAGCTACTTGCTAAGAGGCTTGGAAAGGAAATTGTTTAACACACACACACATGAAAAAAAAGTCACTAAAATGAAACTTGTTACTGCAGGTACCCATAACTATGTCTAACATCAGTTTGAAGCAACACAACCAAGCACTGTCAGTGAGGCTGTTACAACAGCTTCTACTCTTGTACTGACTCAGGCACATCAGCTCTATCACCAGCTGCAGGTGGCACTGAGGAAAACCTTCAGAGGCTCCACAAGATGCTTGTTCTCAGACATTTCCAGCCAAGTTAATTCCCCAAGCCAAGATAACATGCTGCAAAGCCACCAGGAGCCACTTGGGGCTCAGGGGGTCAAAACTCTGTCTTTTCCAAACACCTGCAGAATTACCAGCTTTAAGATGCCCCTGGCCTTTGTGCCAGCAGCTTTCAGTGAGCAAATCAAAGCTACAACCACACCAAGGCAATGCAACTGCAACAGGCCAAAGAAAAGCAGCTGAGTTTCAGGCTCTGTGAGTCTCTCCTCCTCTCAAATCCCAACTCATTTATCATGACTTCTACATTACAAGGCAAGAACACATCCTGTGCCATGCACAGGGAGTCTTCCCATGGCCAGAGTGGATACAAGTATGGATATAAATGTCTGCAAATTTAATTGGAACCAAAGCCCTTAACCATAGCAGCAACACAATGGAGCCAGAA
Source organism: Phaethornis superciliosus (assembly GCA_023637945.1). NCBI lineage: Eukaryota > Metazoa > Chordata > Aves > Apodiformes > Trochilidae > Phaethornis > Phaethornis superciliosus. The sequence goes on along the minus strand of JAJQWJ010000014.1, from coordinate 19,502,636 downwards.
TAAGTCAGAGTACAAGCATTAGACTCTTTTAGCTTTGTACCCAAAAGCAGTGTCTGCAAGTTCACAACTTTCAAGCATTCTTTCTAGATAGAGCTGAATACACTCTCTTCCCATGATTTGGCAGGGGGGGAATGAAGCTTTCAGTATCCTCATTTGGAACAATGAAATTTAACCTGCAACTCCACCAAGGTAATTGCTCATCAAGAGGTCACTGTCTTGCAGTCCTCCACAAGAAAATTGCACCAATCATCCTTCATCAGAAAATATTTACACAGAAATTATAAACTGCTGAAGCAATTTAACAACAGAACTTTCCTAAATATCTAATGCATATCTAGCATATTTTTTGAGCTCCTACACTCAGTGTAATTTAAATAGCATTTGAAACATTCCAACAGGAATCACATTGCACAGAAGCAATTTGCTTCTTTAATGTTTTTGCACATCCACTCAGTCTGTGCTTTTAGTGCTCCAGTTAACAATGCCAAGCCTCTACACAGGTACCTAGTAAATGTTACAGAACAAAGTTCCTTGGAATGGGGGCAAGCATCTTTGCCTCTAGGCTGCAACAACTTAAGGCTTTGGTTGGTTGGACAATGAAAGCCAGAGAAGTGCCATCCACATTCACTTCTAGTTTGGAGCTGGTATCCGAGTCCCTCTGATTCCCACTGCCTTCCCAGACAAGCAGATCCATAAGGAGTCAGTTCTGGAACACTCCAGGCCCTTCTGGAAGGAGGGATGCAAAGAAAGTCTTGAAAAAAACCCATGCTGTGCTCATAAGTGAGGGGCTGGCAGGCTGCAGTTCCTGTAAAACCTGCCCCACATCAGGAGGGGCCTCAGATTCATCTGCTCTCTCTGCATCTCCTCCCTGGGGAAAGAAAGGCTACATGGTAAGCAAGAATCATGACAGAAATGAATCATCATCAGGTGTCAAGCAGCACATTTTGTTACCCAAATCTCACTGCCAGAATACAAAAAGCATGCAAAACCCCCCAGGGGACCAAGCTGAAAAAACAAGCTGCACACTGGTATGAATGGTTAACTCATGCTGTGCAGCCAAGAAATCTCTCAAGGCCAGGTAGCACCTGACCAGGTGAACAATGTCTTCTAATTAACTAATTAACTTTCACTGCCATCAGCCAGAAGTGTCAGCTTGAAATCTGAGATTCATACTGCTTGTAGACTCACATCCTACCACTGAGGTACTACTGAACTCCTTTCTTCAGTCACAGAACCTCCTCAGCCTGTAACAGGCCACTCTCTGTTACAACACCCTAACTGCCAGAAAACAACATTCAGCTTGAGGTAGTTTCTAGAACAGAAGTGAGGTACAAAGGAGGAATCAGGATGGGGATTGTTCCTCCATGGAAGTTTCTGGGGGAGGTTTGTAGAATAACATTTTCGCTCCCACATTTTATTAGCAAACTGGAAGTAAAACTTCAGTGTTTTATGCTCATGGTTGGTTTAAGAAAACTACCAGAGACAGTACCTGCAAGTTATTGTTCTGGTCCTGGTTTGCAGCAGCTTGAGGAGGAGCATTGCCTGGGAAGGGCTGAGCTGCCCTCTGTCTGAAGGGAAGCCACCCAACATGGTGCCTGGGAAAGCAAAGGATTTTTTAAACACAGGTTCCACATGACTGTGTCCTGTCACACCAACACAGTGTAAGTAACACCTGACTGCTCGGGGTGCAGACAAGCAAATTCAGTACTTCAAGGTCTCTTCTGCCCTGACCTAGCAAGTCCTTTCAAAGCCCTCTGGCTAGCAACAAACGATGAGGTAGGAGGGGAAGACAGAGTATCTGCTCACTTTCAGAATAAGCAGCACTAGATGCAGGTTTGTGTGGAGGTGATGAAGGCTCAGCCTGCTGGGAATGCTGCCAGAGGCACACAGAGCCTGCTGAATCCCCATGGGATGTGCACCCTGAGAAGTCTCTACTCAGACTGAAAAAAGGCCACAATAAAGCACGCAGAACAGCACCATCTGACCAAAACATACCAGGCCACAGAGACCTTTGATCTGTATCTCTACAGCACATGCACCTTGTAACCCACAGTATAAACTGCCCAGTTACACTTCAGAATTGCCAACAGTAGAATGTAAGGACTTCTAATCAATCAATTAACCTTCACTCCAAGGCTGCACAGTAGCTGGAAAAGCTGATCACTGGAGCTGCCCTCCTAGACTCACCCACAGATATTCAGAGGCCTACATAGCTGTCCCACCAGTGATCAAAGAATTTGAGGGGGACAGATCATCTTTCTCAGACAAGACATCCAAGCACGTCAACAGAGGCCCCATTATCTTTGTGTCTGAGATTTTTTTCCATGTTTCCCCCTGCTAGAGAGGCTCCAAGGTGGCTCAGGTCACTGCATTCAGTTTAGCACTGTCTGCTTTCCAGGGAGGCACCACACAGCAGAAAAATCCACCTGGGTACCTGACTTAGCAAGTGTGGGACCCCTCTTTGGAGCAGACTCCAAACACTTGTCCCCCTGACAAGCACCAATCATTTATTACCTTGGATCTACACACCTGCCCTACACTGCCAACCTGCTGGGGCTTTACACCCAGAGCTACTTAGGTTTTGATTAGTTTTCTCAAAAGAAAGCCAGCCCCACCAGAAGTGTTAATACAAAAGCCAGGTAAGATCTCCTGCTCTCACCCATTCTCCATTTCCTTTGGGCAGATGCTGTACTGGTATTTTTGCCAAACACCAAGTTACAGCAGCACAGAGGAATGGTTCACTCTCTCCAGGTGCAAGAGTTTTGTGAAGCTCAACTGATCAGAGGCCAGGGCTCAATACTGCCATAAAACAACTCAGAAGACAGCAGTGAATGCTCACACCATGCACTTACAGGTACATCAGCACAGTGCCACCCATCACCAGGAGGAATCTGCTGACACTGGAGTAGAAATAAATAATGTTGACAAAAACGTAGAAGAGTGTTGCTGAGTAGAGCCAGTCCAGCCAATCTCGATTGCCACCCTCCTCCTCTTCCTCCATGAGGGGGCCCCCTTGGGCATTCATCCTCAAGTTTGGGTTGGCTGCAGCATTAGCCTGGGCAGCAGCGTTCTGGTTTCCAGGCTGATTTTGTGGAGGAAAGGGGTGTGAGAGAGGAGCTGGGGCTGTCACTGGGATCTCCTGAGAACGTTGTGCATGGGATGGGTCAGCAGATGCAGCAGTAGAAGCCAAGCTGAAACCAGAGAACACAAAGTGCAGAGTAAGACCCAGTCAAATCCTTTCACACTGTGCAGACACAGGATTTGTCCATTTCAAGCACTGAGTCAGTCATACAAGTAGAAAGCCTTGAGTTTAGAGGCTACAGAGGGCTGAAACCAAGTTTTAGTTCTACCCATGACATCAGCTGCACGATTACTTCAAGTCAAACCAGGCACCTTCCACTTGATAAAGAGTAACTTCAAGACTTTGCAAAAAACTTTTTAAAGCAATCTGCAGAAGCCTGGAAGGCTGCTCCAAGTCCCAGTTTCACCTTTTTTCACCAACCTCCAGTGCTCTGTGTCCTGCTTTAAGCACTCAAAACCATGAAGAGCAAACCCTCAGCAGCAGGATTATGTTCAGTACACAGACAGCTGCCCTCCCAACCCTGAGAGTCAGAGCTGTAATGTGCAAGATTCAAAACCCTTGGCCTGAACAAGGGAGCAATCACCATGGTTCAGAGGGACATCCCAACACCATTCAGCCCAAGTTACAACAAAGTCTCCTGATCAAACTACATCAAAACAGGATGAACTGCTAGAAGCTTTCTTTGGATTAGTTTCTGCTTCCCACTGGTAACTTTGGACAGAAAACTTACTATTGCATGTAATATTGTCCTGCATAGAGCTGCTGAAGCCAGGAGATCTGGAGCATGCTGTAGGCTGTGTAAGCAGAGAAGGCAGAAGTGACACCTTGGAAAGGGTGGTGAGCTGGCTGAAACCTGGGTGAAAAGTTCAACACATTTGTTAGCAAATAGAGGACAAACCACAAGTGTCATTACAGAACTATGCAAATAACTCTTCTACCATTGTTGTGCATCTAAAATCAAAATTATTACTTCTAAAATATTAAAGAATCTCTTGACCACCATGAATAAAGGGGAGATTTCCAACTAACAGAAGTGTCTTTCCTCTGTGTCCACTGAAGCTTTTATATTCAACCTCTTCATCTCTGGCCCGTGTTTTATGAAGTGAAGAGAGCATGTGTGGCATAAGGAGCTGCATGCAACACAGTGTGCTAATAACTTTAGTGATGTACATAATTGTATCTACCTGTTACTGGCCTCTGCTGAAGACTGGCCCCCAGAAGAGGATCTCTGGTTGGAGGAAGCTGGTTCTGGATTGGCTCCCAATGGTGATTTTGGCTGAGCAGCTCTGACCTGGGGGCAGCAATGCAGTCACTGAGCTTTGTTCAAGCCTCATGCGAAGAGGTCAAGGAACACTGAACATGCTTTCATCTCATAACTCCTACACAGCTCTTGCACTTTGTTCCACACAGTTCCTCTAGGCACTGAGGCAGCATCACACTGCTCTTGGGCACCATCCCACAGGCACCCCAGCAGCTCCTTCACAGAAGGCTGGCAAAGAAGACTGACTTGATTTTACTCTTTCACTAGATCTACACCTCAGATTTATTAATTTTTTACACGTGAAGACAGATCCCATGTAGTTAGAAAAATATAATTGGGAGAAACAGAGCAAACTGCACTCAAGACAACTTGACTTCTTAGCAAAGTACTCACACACACCAACTGCTGTACACCAAATTCAAGAGCAGTTCTGGGGTGACTGTGATCAGTCTAGTATCCAGAGCAAAGATGGCTCACATCTAGCTAACACCAGATGCATAGAATAAGCTAAAATTGTCTGTAACACACCCACTTGCAAGTAAGAAAAAGGAAGGAAAAGCTGCAGTATTGGTGAATATTAAAATAGCCATTCAATACTTCCCATACTTAGTCACAACCCCAAGATTCAGAATAGTTTTTTAACTTAGTATGAATACCTCTGCATTGGTTTCTTGCAGATTTGCAGGAGTCTTGAAGTTGTACACCAAATGAAGAGCATGCAGCTCCCCCTGCTGAAATGTAAGGGGAGACATGTTAATAAAAATCACTTTTCTTGATATATTACAGCACATCATGAAAGATTTTTTTTATACCTTTGGCAGCAGGTCTCTCAGATAATGATGATCCAGCAGCAGCTTCCCACAATAAATCAGCCTTTGGTCATCTTCAGACTTTGAATAAAGAAAACAAAGAACAGGATGACTTGCCCTGTACTGACACAGCCTCCAGCCAGATGGACAGGGGCACACAGCTGGAAGTAGCCTGTACCTTGAAGTGCATAGGGGTGGTGAACATCTAAACTAACAATTTAATACTGAAGTGCAAGGTTACTAACACCGAAGTCTAAAGCAGCGGGAGAACATAAAGCACTCCTTCAGCAAACAACTTGAAGTGTTGTCTCCTGCGGTCCCGGCAAAACCACCATCTGTGTTTCTTAGAAACGTGTGTCTGGAGTGCCAGCTAACCCCAGATGGTGTCAAACCCAAGTGTTACCCCCCCGGAGCCCCTGCGGTGTGGGTTAAAGCAGAGCCAAGGCCTTCCCGGGCAACCGCCCCGTTCCCAGGGGAAGCGAGGGGGGAAAAAAGCAGCTCCGGGTGCCGAGCTCCGGGTGCCGAGCGTAGCGGAGCGGCAGCTCTCAAGAGCCGAGGCTGCAGGGATGAAAGCTCTGCGTTTTCAGCACCTGCGAGGCCCCGGTTGATGTTAATGTTTAACCCCGGCCAAGTCCCCGAGGAGCAGCTGATGCAATCGGATGAGGGACGCCCCACGGGAAGGTGGCGGAGGCTCCGGGAGGCCCCGACCCCTCCCGGCGGTGCTCCCCGGGGCACCAGACCCCCCCACAACCCCCCCCTCCCCCCCCCATATCACCCCGAGGGTGACGGGGAGGCGGGGATGGCTCTGACTCACCGGTGCCTCGGGCACGAGGCGGCGCAGCTCGGCCTTAAGGCGGCGAACGGTCCAGGCGGGGCCGGCGCGAAGGTGGAGGTCCGGGTGTCGTTGCGAGGGGCTGCGGACGAGCAGCGGGAGCATCGGCATCGCCTCCCCCATGAGTGCGCGGAGCCGCCAGCACCCCCACGGCCTCTGACAGGAACAGTGCGCGGGGGTCTCCCCACCACGGTACTTATAGGGTCCCGCTGCGCCCCGCCCCGCTGCAGGGCCGCGGTGGCTGCAGCTGATTGGTGAGAGCGGGGGCGCGGTTCTACGTGGACCAATGGGACGGAGCCCCGCGTGCGGCGTGGCGGAAGGGCGGCGGCGGAGGCGTGGATTGGGCGGCGCTGGGGGTGCGGAGGGGCCTGGAGCCACCATGGCGGCTGCACCCTGCGCACCCTGCGCACCCTGCGCACCCTGCCCACCCTGACCACCCTGCGCACCCTGCCCACCCTGACCACCCTGCGCACCCTGCCCACCCTGCCCACCCTGACCACCCTGACCACCCGCCGCCTCCCCCGGCCCTCACCGACCCGCTCAGCCCCCCCGGACCCGCTCAGCCCCCACAGACCCGCACAGTCCCCCCAGACCCTCTCAGCCCCCACATACCCGCTCAGCCCCCCCGGACCCTCTCAGCCCCCCCAGACCCGCTCAGCTGCCCCGGACCCGCACAGCCCCCCCCGGACCCGCTCAGCCCCCCCGGACCCGCTGCTCGCACCGCGCAGCCGTGGTCTCCCGACCCCCTGTGCCGCTCCGGGACTGAGGGAGCCGAACCTGTCCGCAGCGCCGCAGCCGCACCGGGCCCGGGCTGCTCTCTCCTCCGGCACCGAGCGGGGAAGGTTGGGGCCGTGTGACCGCTGCTCTGCCGCCTCTCCCCTTCAGACACCCGGCCCGAGTCCCTCTCCCACCCCGCTACGGCGGCCTCCGGCTCCCTACGCCCCCCGGGGCCGTCACTGCGGGCTCTCTGCTCCCGGCTCAGTCCGTAGCTCCACCGCCTCTCTGCGGCAGCAGCGCCAGGTTCAGGGATCCCCGGTTTGTTCCCGTTGCCCTCCGCCCGCAGGAGCAGCAGGGCTGTCCCCGGGGCCCTGTGCAGCTGGGGGAAACCATCGCCCTTTGTCACAAAGTCGCTTTGCCAGAGCAGCGCAGCCAGCTCCCAGCTCTGATGCTGCCTTCCTGTGCTGATTTCCACACACGCTACACTCCAGCTAAAGGGAGCGTTCAGAAAATATGATAAATGAAGAAATCTCTCTCACACACACAGATACAAAAGAAATAAAAATAACAAAACCAACCACCAACAATAAAAATTTAGAAGAGCAGTTTCTGAGTCATCCTCCCTGTACCCAGCCTCCTTTGAGGTAGGATCCAGCACCTGGAAAACCTGTGGCGATGATCCCACTGCAGCAGGAGGGTGCTTTAGCTGCTTTAAAACACCTCAGGGATGTGAGCAGTCGGTTTATCTGTCGGCACCACATGTATTTACTCATCGTGTTCCATGAGCTGTTCAATGTTCCCTGTTAGCCAAAGGCACGGACGAGTTTGCAGTCAACACCAGATTTTGCAGCCCGCAGACACTGCCGTGAGGGACGCATCACCCCGCAGCTCCCCTGGGCCACGGGACACCGCCACCGCGGGAGCCCACGACAGAAATCACACAGAAATGGACAGAGGCCACGTCTGGCCCCAGCCCCCCCCATGGCTGCAGGGGTTGTGTAGGTGGAGGGTGCTGGTGGAGCCCTTTCCTGAGTTTCCCTCCCCACAGCGAGCACGGCGGCAGCAGCAGGAATCCTTCTGGGGGGGCAGCTGCTCCTCCCTCAGCCCCCCGGGTGGGCTTCCCCGCTCCTGCGTTCTCACCAAGCCCAGGAGGTGCTGTTCCAGCTCCGCTGCTCCTGCTCTGGTGGGAGCCGTGTCCCTCGGCCCCTGGAGGAGGAATGGCAGTGCCCAGGGCCCTGGCTCTCCAGTGTCCCCTCTGAGGGTCAAGGTGACTTTGCTGCTCTCTCGGTCGCAGCCTGTGCTTGGAGGGCCCAGAGGGCTCCAGGGGCTGGCGGGGACAGAGTAAAGCTGCGGCGATACTGATCTCAAACCGGGTTCTCAGGCTCAGCTGGGACTCCCGGTGTGATCCTGCCTCCAGCTCCCGTGTTTCTCACAGACACCGGGCAAGGAGAGCTCCACACCCCAAACCATCTGCCGGCAAAAAAACATCGGCTCAGGGACAACCTCCTGAGCCCCCCCCGCGCTCCCCCGGCTCGGAGCTCAACCGAGGGGGGGCTCAACCCGGGGGCTCAACCTGGCAGCAAATCTGGGGACCCTTCCAGTGACGGCCAGGGCAGGCGGGCGGCTTCCCGCCGGGGCAGAGGAGCCGTCCGGCCGCTGCCCTGCCCCCGCCACCGGGCCCGGGGGATGATGGCGGGGGAGGGGGGGACACAGCGGGATGCTGGGGGGGGTCCCCGCCCCCGTTGCCACAGCGACGTTGTCAGCGATCCCCCTCCCTGTCCCCGCCTCCCCCCTCCCATCCCGGGCCAATGGAGCGGCAGCGCCGGTGACGTCATGGCCGGTGAAAATCCCCCTGTGGCCGCGGGAGCGGTGGCGGCCCCGTGGCCCGGTACGGCCCCGGCCCGGCCCCGGCCGCGGCCCGCAGCATGGCCAAGCATCACCGCACACCGGCGCGTTCCGCCGAGCCCGTCATCGAGGTGAAGAGCAAGGTAAGAACCCGCCGGTGATGTCGGTACCGCGGCTCACGGAGGGGCTCTCCGCTTCTCGGTCCGCCCCTCTGCCGAGCATCCATCCCCGTGCCCCGGCGTCCGGCATCAGAGAGCGCTCGGCCGGCGGGTGCGTGTTCCCGGCATCCCTGGTGCAGCCGCGGGGGTGCGGGGGTGCGGGGGTGCGGGTCACCCCGGCTGCCCGCGCCTCACCCAGGTGTGTGTCCGACTCAGGGCACGCGGATTCCCGGCGGTGCTGCCAGCCCGATGCGCACACCCTGCTCCGGGTCAGCCCCCCCAAACCTGCCCCCGGCCTCAGCCCAGATGTGTACCCCGCTGCCTGCAGTGTGGTCTCTCCCAGATGTGCGCTCACCTGGCCCCGCTCCTCCCCAGATGCGACCCTCGCCCAGATGTGTGCCCTCTCCCAGATGTGCCCACCGGGCTGACACGGGGCTCGCCCCCCGCCTGCCCGGACCCCCGCGGGGTGCCTGCTGCCCCCCGTCCCAGGGCACAGGGGCCACTGCCGGTCCCGCTGCCCGGGAGCTGATTCCCACGGGCTGTGCTCTCCTCCTACCCCACCTCAGCCTCTTCCTCGGCTTTGTCTCTGTCGTGACTGAAGGAGGCGATAATTAGTGCTGTTGCTCACCGGGTGCTGTGGCAGCCCCTGTGCTGGAGGGAAGGGCTCTCCTGGCGGCATGGCATCCACCGCGGCTGGCAGTAAAGCCGAAGGGTCCTTCCTCTCTGCGGGGACACCTCATACCCCACCACCTTGATGCTTGGGCAGGGAAAGAGTTCGGTTCCTTTAGTTTACTTTGGGATGGGCTGTGGCTCTCGGGTGCTGCCGCCTCGGTGCTGTGCCCAGCAACACCCGGCTCTGCCTGCCCCAGAGCAGCTGCAGCTCCCCATGGTGCCCTCCCGGCATCGGTCCTGTCAGCCTCAGCCAGCCCTGCCCTGCCTCACCTTCCTCCTCCTCCTCTGCAGTTTGATGCTGAATTTCGCCGCTTTGCCATGAAACGCTCCGGTGCTGGCAGCTTCCAGGACTTCTACTGCTTGCTGCAGACGGTGCACCAGATCCCACAGGTGGATGTGCTCCTGGGGTACACAGACATCCACGGAGACCTCCTGCCCATCAACAATGATGACAACTACCACAAAGCCCTGTCCTCTGCCAACCCTCTCCTCAGAGTCATCATCCAGAAGAAGGGTAAGCTGGAGGCAGAGAAGAGTGCTGGATCTGTAGAAGGGTGCTGGGTCCATCCTTCCCATCCAGGGAGGTGATCCACATCCCTCATACCACTGCTTCCACCTTTGGGCTGCTCCAGTAGTAGTGGTGGTGGCTGGTCACAAACCCTTCAGCCACCACTGTGGTGACTGGATACTGAGGTGGTGTCATCAGGAGAGCCCCACTGAGGCTGGGGAACCCACCTGGGCTTTTCCCAACAGCCTTTCCCCATGGCAGAGGCACCCACACCAGTCCAGCCCCACGCACCCTGGTGAGCAAAGGCAAATCCTGGCCATTCATCCAATTGAAGTCACGTTTCCCAGCAGGGCTTGTGCAGGCTCCTGGAAAACACTCTGTTGCTCCTGTGAGTGCCATGTCCAGCTCCCTGCTCTGAGGTGGTGGCAGCCAATGTTTTGGCAGAGCTCTCAGGGTGCTGCTGAGTTTTTTGGTGGTGCAAGGAGGTTTGTCTCCTCCCTGGCAGCCCAGATGCTCTCCCTGACCTTAGTGACACGTTCCAGGAGAGCAGCTTCCTCACTCAGGAGCACAAAGTCACTGTGATAGCAGTGTCCAGGAAAGGACAAAAGCATCCTGGTGAAAAAAATCCCTGGTTATGTCTCCTCTTTGCTGGGATGTTCCCTTTGGCTCGGTTTAGAAAACCTCTGAGGATTTATCTCCAGTAGCACTATCGAGCACCTGTGTGCAAAGCTGGAGCCTGTACTAAAAGCCTCAGTTTCCCTGGAGCAGCTCTGTGTTTCCAGCTCATGTCAGTGGTATGAAGGGCCTGGGTGAGTGGTGATGCTGGTGGCCAGCCCTGGCTGCAGTGCCAGTTTTCCTGGGCTCTGAGATGATGGTGATGCGGGACGCCCTGGACATGCATTTTCTTCAGGGTTACACAGCACTAGGGGCTGGCAGCGGCAAGCCAGGCTGCTGGGAGGAGAGCCAGAGCCCGTGGTGTGCCCCAGGGGCTGTCGCTGCTGGCACCAGACCATCCTGTTCCTGGGCCAACACCTAGACCCAGGCATGGGGAGCAGGCGCAGGGCTGGGCGTGCCAGGATTGCTGTGGGAGCGTTGCTTCTGCTCCCAGAGCCACTTTATCTCCTGCTGGAAAAAGCCTGCAGTGGTCCCTGGATGACCACTCGGAGGTGTCACGGTGCAGAGGGTGGGCAGCCACAGCCCTGGCAATGTCAGCAGTGTGATCAGGAGCCAGCAAACCCCAGCACCCAGCCATGCCCCCGGGAGAGCGGCTGCGGGGCCAGCAGCACCTCGGGAAATGTGCGGGGAGGCCAGAAACAAGTCCTGGGTGAGTCACAGCTGATTTTAAATGGATCCAGGTCACCCTGGGGCTGGGCTCTAGTCGAACCTGTCAGGGTTGGCAAGGGATGGAGCTGCAGAGCCTCTCTGACACGCCAGGTGCTGAGCACATGCGTGTGAAGGTAGGTGTGCACCTGTAGTGGGCTCCGTGGCAGCCCTGCTGCAGAGGCTCAAAAAGCAAAGGCTGCAGCTTGGATCCTCTGCCTGCCATCGACCCCTTGGGTGAAGCCTGGCAGCCTGGCTGGGAACAGGGGTGCTGGGCCCCCACAGTTGGCCTTGGCTCACGGCAAAGACAGAGCAAAGGCCAGCACGTTGCCAGGGCCACTGGTGGGTTCCTCCACGGGGTCCTCGACCCAGCCGCTCCGTGCCTGTAGGAGAAGAGCTGTGAGCTGAAATAGCTGTGGGAAAGCCTCCGCTGCCATTCCCCAAGCTAAAAATACGCCTGGCTCTGTGAGCAAGGAGGTATTTTTAACACAGGAGCCCTGGCAGACTGTCTTTAGTAGGGAGAAACCCTGAGTCCCCTGGGCTGGGGCATCCCCAACATCCCTGCAGCTGGAGTGGGGTCCAGGTAGTGAGAGGCACTGCAGGGAATGTGCTGGCAACACAGTGTCCGGATCTGGGCTCCCCCATGGAATGGGATGGGGAGAAACCAGCCAGTGCTCTGGGAATGCTCCCCAGGACCTGGTGGAGGAGGCCAAGGGGGATGTGTGGTGGAACTGGGCCCCACCAAAGCATCCCCAGGGCAGGGTTCAGGAGGACAGAGTCAAACCGCATGCAGAGGTGCCCGATGGTGGAACAAGAGATGGTGGCACGAATCCCAGTGGGATGTCCAGGGGCCCTGGGGATGCTGAAACCTCAGAACGGGGCTCCAAGTGGTGGGGAGCCTCCATCCTTGGGCATGGCAGGACATGGCCACAGCCATCCACATCCCCTGCCAGTGATGGCCCTGCTCCAGCAGGGACAAGGGACATTGATGCTGGCTCATAGGGCAAGACTTGCCCTTAGGGAGCCAACTGTTGCTGCAGGACCCTTTCATGGGGGGGAGCCTTGTGAAGGGAGGTTCCTTCTCCCCAAACTGGGACACAGCCATGGCTTCCAAGCTGTCAGGGCTGTCAGTCAGCTATAGCGTTAAGCTGCAGAGTTTGGCTTAAAGTGTGATTAAGGCTGAATCGCCGCCTCCAGCCCACTAATCCTGGCCTTGTGTACGGTGGATTAATCCCAGGAGATGGGCCCAGCAGGGACAGGCTGCAGGAAGAGCGAGGGTGATGCTCCAGGGAGGAAAAGCTGGTAGGACCCCTCAGCAGAACGCTTCTCCCACCAGCTCCACCACCACCCGGGGCCAAGGGCAGGTGGCTGCGTCCCCGGGTGGCTGCGGTACCTGACCCGTGTCCTCCTCCCTCGCTCCCCACAGCAGAGTCCGATGCCGGTGTCTTCAACTCCAACTCCTTGCAGCGGAAAAAGAAGGGGCTGCTGCGGCCCGCACAGTACCGGGCCAAGCACCTCCTCATCAGCTTGCCCCAGGACTTCCGACAGATCTCTTCCATCATCGACGTGGACATCCTGCCCGAGACCCACCGCCGCGTGCGGCTCCACAAGCACGGCTCCGACAAGCCCCTGGGCTTCTACATCCGCGACGGCGTCAGCGTGCGCGTGGCCCCGCAGGGCGTTGAGAAGGTGCCCGGCATCTTCATCTCCCGCCTGGTGAAGGGCGGCCTGGCCGAGAGCACGGGCCTGCTGGCGGTCAGTGATGAGATCCTGGAGGTCAATGGCATCGATGTGGCCGGGAAGTCCCTGGACCAGGTGACAGACATGATGGTGGCCAACAGCCACAACCTCATCATCACCGTCAAACCGGCCAACCAGCGCAACAACGTCATCCGCAGCAGCAAGGCCTCGGGCAGCTCCGGCGTCTCCACAGACAGCACCCCCAGCCAGCAGACCCCCAGCCCCGCCTCGCAGTACCTGAGCAACTACAGCACGGCCGAGAGCGACGAGGAGGGTGACCTGGTGATCGAGAGTGACGCCGCACCGCTCTACCTCCCGGGGGGATGCCCCAACGGGGGCACCACGGACGGACCCCTCCGGCGCAGCCTGTCCCCACGCAGCTCCAGGTTATCCCTGCAGTCCCTTGGCAGCCACAATGGCAGCCCCAGTCGTGGCAGCGGGCGGGAGGACGGCACCCTCCTCACCCTATAGCCACAGGGTCCCTGCTGCCCCCGGGTGCTGGATGGGTTCCCGTGCAGCCGGGCTTGTCGTGGGTGCTGAAGCAACACCATGGCCGGTGGGCAGGGGCAGAGGGGGCTGCCCACTGCCCCCCTTGTCCCACTGCAGCTCCCGCTCCTGTCAGGCACTGCCCTGCCAAGCCCCCTTGTCTCCCATCCCCTCTTTTCAACCGAGTGGGTTTTTAAAATTGTTTTATCAAAATACGCACCATCCATTAATATATTGCAATGGACAGTAAAACCTTTTCTAGAAAGCTCCCTACCTTGTCCCTGTCTCACATCACCGCAGAGGACGGACCCCAGTGGCTGTGGGGTAGGACAGCAAACAGCCCTGGTGCCATGTGATGGGGAAAGGCATGTCCCCCATCACACCCCCTGCTCTTTCCCACATGCAGTGTCCCATCCCATCACGGGTCAGCATGAACCCCACCACCAATTCCACAGGTGAACTGGGAGGAGGGGGACAGCAGGTGGGGCCCCTTGCTCTGCCAGGGACTGTGGTGCCTCTCCTGGCTTTGCTGCTGTGCTGGGCAATCCCAGCAAGGCCCATTGTGGGGAGGAGCAGGGGTTCCTTCTCATCTCTGTCATATCCCTGGCATGTCCCTGTCTCATGCCACATGTCCTGGCTGTTCTGGTCAGCAAGCCTGGCATGGTGGCCCAACACAAAGAGCCTGACCCCATAAGGAGCCCCACCTTGTTCCCACTGCAGTGTCCTTGGTATGCAGGGGACACCCCGATGGCATCTGCAGTGAGTTTGCTGGGAGCAGCACCCAAGCCATCCCTCAGCCACCATAAACACTGGGGGGGTGGCATGGCTCCATCCTGCTCCTTCATCCCAAAGCTCGGGAAGCTGTACCCAACCCCTGCTCCCAGCACCCTCTGTCTCTGTCCCAGCTCTGAAGTGCAGGGTGGATGGGCTCTTGGGTCTCTGCTTTGCTGCTGGCCCGGCCCAGCCCAGCCCCAACCAGCACCTTCTGCCCGTGGGGAGGGACAGAGCAACACTCCAGCAGGAAGGTCCCATGGTGGTGACAGCTTCTGCTCCTGTCCGGGGCAACAAGCCTGGCACATGCTTGCCAAGATGTGACCCTCCCACAGATGTGTGGCTGTCTCCATCAGCCTTTGCCCCTTCCTGTCCCCCCTCCTGCAGTATCAGCCTTGAGCACCATCACCCCTGTGCCAGCTCACCCCAAAAATGTTCCCTGGCACATTGCCCTGCCAGGCTGCTCACCTGGGGGCACGGGGGGACAGAGACAGTCCCTGTGTGGCACAAGGGCTCTCCCACTGATTCAGGCCTGTGAGATGTGAGAGCAGGTGCTGCAGGAGAGGAGGAGAGGAAAAGGAGAGGGAGAGGAAGAAGAGGAGAACAGAGCAGAGCAGAGGAGGGCAGGGCAGGGCACTGGTTTGGTTATCCCAGTTGCTGGGTCAGGGAGGTGCCCGGGGCTGGTGCTGTCAGCCCACCCTCACCCAGCCAGCCCATCCAGTCTGTCCCAGGGCAGCCCCAGGGAGCGTGGGCTGATTTTCCTGCTGCCATCTGTCCTCCGTCCCTTGAGTGCTAAAGGTTTCCCAGGCCCCTGGCAGCAGCATTGACCCTCAACGACCTGGGGAACCTTAGAGCTCTGGGGGCTGAGGGCAGGGTGAAGTGCTTGGCAGTGTCCCAACCAGCAAAATCCTGCCTGGGGATGGAGTAACATCCCCAGGGATAACCATGCACGGCATCCCCACCCAACCCAGCTGCAGGAGACAGGGCAACAAGCACAGGTTACAACCGGGAAGTTTTGTTGGGACTTCAGGAAAAGTAAGTGTTTGCCCTGAGGGGGCCAGAGCCCCAGCCAGGTGGTGGTGGAGTAATCTCCATCCTTGCAGATTTTCCCATCTCAGCCAGACAAGGCCCTGAGCTGTGGAGATGGCCAAGTGCTGAGCAGAGATGGATCCAGCCCTCCAGAGATCCCTTCTAGCCTAATTCTTTCTATGCTTCACATAGCAGGATCTCTGTAAAGGTCACAGGTCCCTGTGTGGCACCTGAAGGAGGCAGCAAGCTCACCTCTATCATGGCACCTGACCAACTGTGTCCTGCCAGCCTGCAGACTGAGATCTAGCAGGACTTTGCACATTCTCCACTCAGAGTCCACCACCACGTCCCAGCTCCCCAGCACTGAGACACTAAACCTCCCTGGCAACTTTGCTTTTCTGAAGAAAGTGGGAGCAGGACCCACAGCTGTCCCCCCCAACCTCCACTACATCACTGCTCCACTACATCACTACATCCCCTCCACCACTACATCACACAAGGTTTGTGTGCAGGTGCTCAGAATCAGCCAAGACCATGCCCCAGCTCAGGAGAAAGAGGGGGACAAGGAACACCACCAGCAGCAGCACAGGAGACCTCCTACCAGTGTCTAGAAGTGGGAAAAGATGGGAAAGTAAGAGGTGATGCCATAGGTCCAGAGCAGAGAGCTCATCTCCAAGAGAACAGAGACAACAGTTCTCCTGGCAACAGAGTAGAGAGTATCTTAGGGTAGTACCTCCCTCCCTTTCCTGGGAACAAGACACAGCACTGGAGGGTGAGCAAAAGACACCAGCTGCATGTTGGACACTAAAAGGGCTCAGGGTGCTGAACTTGCCTTTTCCTCTTTCCCTCCCAAAGTGACACTGGTCCCTTCCCAGCAGAGAAGGCTCTTTACACAGAGCAGCACAACACACTCGGCCACACTGGCTCAAGTGTCCAGCTTGATGAAGACCTTGGGCCTGGAGAAAATTTTGATTGCCTCCTCTATCTGAGAGAGATTCCTCTCCAGCTCTATTCGCCTCCTCTGCATGCTGAGGGTGTCCGCACGCACCGGCAGCATCACCATCTCCTTTATCAGCTGCTCCTGGCCTGTAAATATAAAAAAAAAAAAAAAAAAAAATAGGTGCATAGGTGGAAGAGCAAAGAAATTAATCCTTTTCCCAGCTCTCTGACCTCATCCTCACTCAGGAAAATGATGGCAGCAGTGAAACAAGGACCTAGAATAAGCATCCCTCTCTTCACAGCTCTGATGGATGAGGATGTGCTCCATTTCAGAAGTGTTGAACTGGAGACCTCCAAGGCTCCCTTCCAACAACAATCTTTGTATTATTTTAAGAGCAATACTAAGCCTGACATCAGGCCCACTGGGCAGGGCTGCTCCAGAGAGCCAGGCGGGTAACCTGCAGGTCCCACTAACCAGAAGGAGCTTGCACTTTTCATGCAGGGAGCTCAAGTGCTGCAACATCCCAGCTACCCCCTTACTCCAGGCAACTCTCCCAAGTTCTGCACCCCAGAACTCTCTTCTCTAATCCTGCCTAGGGTCACCTGTTTTTCTGAGGTGGAATCCCCATTTTTTTCCCCACTCACTGCGCTTCAGATTGCCAAGAGTCTCCAGTCTCTGTCTCTCTGGCATCATGGTGTGACCAGGTGGCATGTTGGGATCTGGCAGATTCCGCAGTTCCTCCTCCATCTGCCTACGCCACAGCTCCTTCCTCTCCAGCAGGCTGCCAAGGCAAAGGAAAGCACACATCAGCACACATCTGGCAGGGGAGGTGGCCCAGGGAGGCAGGCAGGGGCCAGGAACCCTGCTCATCTCCATGTTGCTGCTGAAGACTTCAGAGTCTCGCCCTGCTGGCCCCTGCTGTGGAAAGATGCAGCCTGGTTTAGCCCATATGCATGAAGCAGCAAACATACTCTATGAGTAGCAAAAGGCAGACAGAAGACATACACCAGGGTCAGCCTGAGCTCCTCAGGGACAAGGGCTCTGCTCCTTGCTTCTGGTCCAGGCCACTGAGTCCTCCCAAAACCATCCACGGGCCAGTGACAGAATGAAGGTGGATGGAATGCAGGGAATCCTGGCAAGGAATGGCAGGCATGGCAGAGAACTGACACCACAGTCAGTCCTAGACAGAGTCACCCAGAAACTCTTTTCAATACAGGGCACTGGCAGGGTGTTCCTCAGATTCCAGGTCCCAGGCAGGGTGAACACTCATGTGGCAGAGCCAGCTATTTGCCTCCAAATCCAGACCTTTTAATACTGAAGCTACGACACGTGGAGCAAGGCTGATGCAGGGCTGGAAGCACCTTTCTCAGAGATTCAATGTAGACAGCAAGCAAGGGAGGAGGAGACAAAATTCTTTCTGAGCCCAGTCAGACTGGGATGCTCCTTAAGTCAAGAACCCAGGAGAGATTGGATTTATTCCCCAGGCCACATGAAATCTCAGGGCTTGCATATGGTGAGAGAATCTCCTGCCCATAGCCCTGTTTTTCTCTCTCTGCAGAAGCTGGGGATGTGGCAAAGGGAGGTTATGTTTGGTCTGGAGAACAAGTCTTAGGAAGCTGGGAGTGTTCAGCCTAGAGAAAAGGAAGCTGAGGGGGAACCTTCTCACTCTCTGCAACTCCCTGAGAGGAGGCTGGAGGAAGGGGGTGTCAGTCTCCCAAGGAACAAGGACAAGTTGGAATGATCTCAAGCTGTGAAAGGGGAGGTTTAAATCGGATATTAGGAACAATTTTTTCACTGAAAGTGTAATAAAACACCAGAACAGGCTTCCCAGGGAAGTGATTTAATCACTATCCCTGGAGATGTTTAAAACCTGTGCAGATGTGGTGCTGAGGGCCACGGTTTAACAGCGGACTCAGCAGAACTGGGTTAATGCTTGGACTTGATGCCCGTAAAGGCCTTTTCCAAGAAGCCTGATTCTCTGAGGTGGGCTTGTTCCAGAAAGTCCCATGGATTGGAGAGGGGCATACGTACTACTTGGGGATGTGTCCCTTCTGCTTGGCATTGTACTCCTCCTGCTCCCGGTGCCTCTGCTCCAGCAGCTCAGCCACGCTCTGCAGGGAGCGGGAACGCCGCAGCGGGGCCCGTTTGGCATGGCAGGCGTTGTGCTTGATGAAGTCAATGCTCTGCCCCTCCACCTGGAGCTGGGAGGGGAGAGAGGGAGACAAGCTCAGCAGAGACACGCAGGCAGCTGTCCTTGTCCCCGTCAGAGACACCCCAAGGAGATCCCTCAGCTCATCCCATCTCAGGAGCCATGGCCATGGCTTGAGAAGAAACCAGTGCCAGAAACCATGGTTGCCATGGTTTACCAAAGGCCAGGAAGAGCCTAAACCCCATCTTTTTTGAGCCCCTCAAGTTGACCCCGTGCCCTCCAGACCAGAAGGACAGGAAGAGACAGGACTTGGTCCACACGGCTCCTGCTGCTGTGTTCTGAGCCCGCTGGAACAGGCAGAAGATTGGGGGGAAAACTGGTCAGGTCCTCACCAGCCCAGTAAAGGCAACAGAGCCCCTGGAAGAGCAGGGACTCAGCTGGCTCTTGGGAGCATCTCCCCAGAGACAGTACCCTCTACCACAGCTCCTCTGGTGGTCAAGGAACCAGAGAGGAACACTGGGTTCTTAGGGTAAAGTTTTCTTCTCTTGGTTTTCCTCCTTCAGAGTTTATATCCTGCTTAAATTAAGTCAGACCATGGCATCTGGGAACCAACCACACCATGCTGGTTAGAGAAGATGTGTCACAGAGCAGTTTAGGACCTCCCAGACAAGACCACTTGAAAGGCTTAACTGTTAATACTGGTTTAAGTCTCCAGACTAAAAGCATACCCATTTCCCAATTTTTATATCCAATATTTAGAGGTCAGAGTTCCTTAGATTAAGCCAGGAGCAGTCTCTCAATCCCCAAAACCTCCTGCAAAGCCCTAGGAAGAGCAGATTTGAGATCACTGCCACTTCTACAGCAAGAAGGTGGGGTTTTCAAACCTCATGATCTTCATGATCACCCCCAAACTTCATGATCACTTTAACTATGAGCAAGGATGAAGCCAGGGGGTAGTAACAGCAAACCTTGATCACCTGTCTCACCAACCCAGTGACCAGGGTCCTGTTCCTTCCCTTCATCCAGGGCAGTACTTACAGATTTTCCTATTTATGCAGCACACCTGACACAACACTTTAGAGGAACACATGAAGAGTTCAGAGCAGGAGCAACAGGTAAGTGCCAGACAAACCCCCGGGATGGATGCAATCAGTGTGCAACTCACCTTGGTTTCAGCACCACGTGCCTCCAGAGCCTCTTTATCTGCCCCTGCTTTGGTGCTGGCAGGTCTTGGGCTGGGCAGTCTGCATGGCTTGATCCCAGGGCCACAGCGAGAATATGCCCTCAGGAATTTCAGAGACTCTAGATTTGGAGGTGGGGAACTCTCCTGGGAAAGGCAATAAGAGAAAACACACAGTAGCAGAAAAGAGAAACCCCCCCAGTGAAGTTTGGGTGGCCAACCACAAGCTGGGCCACAGACTTCCAGCAGGCAGGTGACACTGCACTCTTTCTGCCACGACTTGGCAGAGGTTTCTAAGGGAAAGCAATCTCTACATAGCCAGCAAAGGCCAAGCAGCTGCCTACAGCATCAAAGCCAGACCTGGCAACTGAACTTTGTAAAGAAATGCTTAAAAAGGGAAAAATGTGCAGAAACACACATTTGGATCAAACACACGTGTAGTAGAGTGTTCTATGAAGGCAGAACAAAGGGGTGGATGAAGGGAGAGCACTGTGTCTCATACACCTTGACTTGAGTTAAATTTTTGACATGGTCTCCCACAAGATCCTCACAGGGAACCTCAAGAAATGTGGGACAGACAACAGAGTACAGTGTCATGGTCAGCAGCAGAATCAAACTGGAGGCCCATGGCGAGTGGTGTTCCCCAGGGATCAGTACTGGGTCCAGTTTTGTTCAATATCTTCATCAATGACCTCGATGAGGGGATGGAGTGTTCCCTCAGCAAGTTCACTGATGATACAAAGCTGGGAGGGGTGGCTGAGGCACCAGGAGGCTGTGCTGCTCCCCAACCTGATCTAGACAGGCTGGAGAGCTGGCAAAATGAACCTCATGAAGTTCAGTAAGAACAAGGGTAGAGTCCTGCATCTGGGTAGGAATAGCACCAACTACCAGTACAGATTAGGGAATGTGCTGCTGGAAAACAGTTCCATGGAGAAAGACCTTGGAGTCTCCATGGACAGCAAATTCTCCATGGGTCAGTAAAGTGTCCTGGTGGCCAAGAGGCCAGTGGTGTCCTGGGGGTATCAGGAAAAGTGTGTCCAGCAGATCCAGGGAGGTTCTACTCCTCCTCTGCTCTGCCCTGGCAAGACCACACCTGGAATACTGGATCCAGTTTTTGGCTCCCCAGTCCAAGAGAGAGAGGGATCTACTGGGGAGAGTCCAAGGGAGAGCTGTGAGGATGATGAAGGGACTTGAGCATCTCTGCTAGGAAGAAAGACTGAGAGCCCTGGGGCTGTTCAGCCTTGAGAAAAGAAGGCTGAGAGGGGATGTTATTAATGTATAAATATCTGAGGGGTGGGTGTCAAGAGGAAGGGGCCAATCTCTTTTCAGTGGTGCCCAGTAATAGGACAGGGAATAATGGGTTGAAGCTGGAACATGGGAAGTTGTGGAGTGTCTTTCTCTGGAGACTTTCCAAACCACCCTGGATGCATTCCTGGGTGTTCCTGCTGTGGCAGGGGGGTTGGACTCCAGAGGTCCCTTCCAACCCCTCACATTCTATGATACTATGATATTGACTGAAGAGTCTCCCTTTAATGACTAGGGAGGCATGACTGCAGGCATGAAAGGAAAGCAGCACCAGGGAACCCAAGACAGAGACTAACCAGAGCTAGGGACAATCTAAAGGGATGGAAAGTCCATCTGGCAGTGACTGTGACTCCTTATAAAGCATAAATCTTACTGTGAAAAGAGAAAATGGCAGAATGGAGTAAGTGTCCTGAACACAAGAGACATTCCAGTCTCCCTCCCAGGCAGCACTAGAGCACCCGAACCCTCAGAAGAAGACATCCCAACCCCATAAACGCAGAGCACACTGCAGAGCCCTGCTGCAGCAAACTGACACAAATCAGATGCTGCTCTGAAATGCTGAACAATTCTCCAGACCTGTACAGGCACCCCAGGGCTCAGCTGCTCTCTCAGCTGAACTGCTGTCCCCCTGGCAGAGATTCCTCATTTGTCACCTGGCCCAAGCATCCTGGCAGAGCTGCAGCTGGGAAGCAGGACAGGAGAGGACATCAGCAGCCATGGTGTAAGGAGCAGGGTATGCAATGCCCTCTGATCATGCCCCAAGGATGGTCAGCCTTGTTTCAACAAGAGCCAGGAGACTCAGATCTCTCTGGTGAGCTCATCAGAAGCACCTTTACCTCGTGTGGTTGGTTTGAAGTCAAAGTGATCTCAGGAGTGTGCCAGCAGAGTGCATCTGCCCTTCTCTGCCTCTGCAGGAGCCCTGAAACCATCAGAGCCCTTTTCAAGGCAGCTGCTACAATTAACAGCCCCAGAGACAGATGAGAGAAGGAACTTGGTGTCAGACATCAAGAACTAACAGCATCACTTTGAGCTCTGAGCAGCAGCAGCTCCACAGAAGACAGATCCTTCCTAGGGAACACCCCAGCTCTAGGAGTGCAAAGTTAAACAACAATTTTAATTTGCAGCAGTTAAAGCAAGGTGAGTCAGCACCAGGGCCTCCCACCACCTCCTCTGCAGGCACCTGCAGAGCACACATAATGCACCACACAGAAACTGCCTGCACAGACCACCTCTCTGCCCAAAAACAAAAGGAGAAACTATCTCAATCTTCCTCTAACCCAGAGAATTTGTCAAACAGGAGCATAGGCGTAGGTTTGCTTTGTGTGTGGAAGGATCACAGACGTCAGAGGTTGGTGGCACAGTGGGAAGAAGGGACACAGCATTTGGAATCACTGTCGTGCAAACCATCTCACCAATTTTTGCAGTTATGTAGACACACGTCATTTTCGTGTCTAAAATTGGCCTAAGAGCAACAGACCATTGGGAAGCAATGCAGAGAGGGAACTTGAAGGCTCCAGCTCAGGAAGAGAGCACCAGGAGAAGGCCTATGTAAATAAATGGCAGTGCTGGAGGTGTCTCACACCCACTGTCTGCCCTGTGCTGCTCATGTCCACACAGCCTGGTTGGCTGCAAAGACAGAAGAGAGATGTCAAGTGTGAAGGTTACCAGGGACTCACAGCTGACAATCCTGATGGGAATGCAGGTTCACAAAGCCAACAGTGTGAGGTTACTCCAGAGAGCCAGTGGCTCATCTGCCAAAGCAGCAGCCCTGCACCTCCTCATCCTCAGGGATTTTCCCCCATGTGAGGCTGAGCTGGGAAGGAACCCCAAGGCCTCTGCCCCAGGAGGTGATGATCATGAAGGAGAACACAACCTGACACGTGGTGGGATCCCACCCCATCAGTGGGAGCTGCAGTACCTACTTCTGAAAGAAGGAAAAGGCCAAATAAACACAAAGGTCACCTGGATGACAGGGCTCTCCCAGATCAAGTGATTACTAGATCCACCCAAGGACACTGATGGAGCTCTCCTTCCCTCTTCCCATGGGCCTTAACTTTACCTTCTGCACAGACTGCTAGACTTAGGCAGCTGCTTCAGTGCATTTTACGAAGCTCTCTGACCAAAACATAATTTAAACACCAGGAGCCCACCAGGGCAGAAAACATTAGCAAGAGAAATACAAAATAAAAAAGTCAAAAGCAATCCAATACTTTCACAAAGCCAGACACCAACTCAGAACCGAGGCCCTGAATGTTTCAGGAGTGGAAAAAGCCTCAGGATACAAGGCTGGGCCCCACACTCCTCCTACAAGCATGGAGCACAGGAGGTAAGTACACCCTGGTGGGCTGTGCTGGAGGTCCAGGTCCCCACCCTCACTGCCGGGGGCTGTCTCTGTGCCTCCAGTGTGCAGTGGTCATTCACCAGGACAACGGTTTGGAGATGACTGGAGATACACAGCCCAACAAGAGTTGGACTGAGGTCTGAGGCAGCCTGAAGGACCAGTGGGGCAGAATACCACGGCCTTTCAGCACAAACCCCAGAAAAACATTGCCCCAGACACTGGGAAGATGAAAAGCCAGCTGGATGTAGCTCTAGGCAGAGAATCCAGCTTCCAGGAACAGCCTGAAGTTCCCTAACAAGTGAGGGGGCAGGTCAGAGATAGGATTTTCCTCTTATCAGCTCCCCCTCCAGGGGAACTGTAGTTGGTCAGGCAGGATGCAGACTATTACAGCAACAGCTCTCCAGACCCAAGCCAAATGTTCACACTTGGCACACAGCCTCACCATTACATCTGCCCACTTTGCTTCACTGCAGAGTTGCCCCAGACTTAGAGGTTCTGTGATATCCTCATCTCCACCACTCCACAGAACCTTGTGACCCACACCCCAGGCCAGGAGAGTTCAGGAGCTCATCTGGAACCAACCTGCAGTTTGGCCTTCACTTTTGACTCCACGTTCTCGTATTTCTGGGATTTCCACAGAGCTTTCACAGGCTTGGGCTGGCTGTGCACCTGGGCTCGCTCCTTCTCTTTGCACTTCTTCTGAATCTCTTTTATTCGCTTCACATTTTCCTTCTCGTGGTCCTTGGGCTCCTTCCCTGCACAGCAAGGGAAGACACAGCCCCCTCAGACACTGACAAGGCATGCAGGGGCTGGGAGCACTGCCACCAGAGCCCACTGCTCCATCTCCAGAGCTGCTCCAAACCACCCACAGAAATCACAAGCTCTCCCCTCTCCTGCAGGCTGGACAACCTCTTCCCATTCCAGACCTGTGCCAGATGAGTCAGGGTGGCCACAGCAGCACTGGTTCCAGCATGGGACACCACTGCCAGGACAAACAGAGGAGATGAGGTGACCAGCCCTGCGAAGCTCAAGCCCTCCTCAGGCAGCAGACCTAAGCAATCCCCCCAAATCCTTCATCCCCAGCCCCAAACACAACCCAGGCCAGCAGCAACTCAGCTGTACTTACTCCTGGCTGGCAGTCCCCCATCAAGGGAGATCCCTTCGAGCTGCAGCAAGAGCCTGAGTGTCCCCTCCTGTCCCCTCTCCAGGAAGTCCTTCCCACTGGGGCGAATGCGAGGAGCTGGCTGGACCTGACGGGCACTGCTCAAAGTGGAGTATGGGCTGGGAACTGGGAAGGAGCCAGAGGTAAAATCCTGCTTCTGAGCATTCTCTTCCAGCCTCCCTCGAGCTACAGAGAAAGAAAGAGGAGGAGATTGATCAGAAAATTATCTTACCTCGTGGTTTTCTTTACCCACAACCTGTGAACAGCACCCAAGACCCTCTCTCCACCTTCTGCTTTCCCATCTTTCAACCATCTGCACCAGTGTGAGTGGAGACCACTGAAGATGCCAAAGAGGAAGGACATCAAATAGGCAAACTATGTCTGGCAAAGCCACCCATCCCTAACAAGCATTAAGGACTCACCTGAGAAGGAGCGTTTGTAATAGTTTGGAAAGAGTGTAGGGTCTGGAGGAATGGGTCCAGAAATCCAGGATGGGCCTTCACACATCCTGCTGTCACTCTGTCTCCAACACCACTGAGAACAGAAATGAACAGAGCTTGCTAAGCCACTGAAAAGCTAAATTTAATATATACATGTGTGTGTGTGTGTGTGTGTGTGTGTGTGTGTGTGTGTGTGTGAACTCCTGCCCTTTATTAGAAAGCTCATACCCACCTCCAGAGATGACCTACAGATAGGAAACCACCTGACACTGGAATCCATGCAGGCCAGACAAGGGTTCCAGCAGCACTGTCCCTACTGTGGAGATAACCAGCTTTTTTACCACTGTCGACCCTGAAATGTACAGGGGTGCTGCAATTCTGAGATCTGTACCAAAAATCCTCCCTGGCTTGGCTCTCCTATAGGGAAACTTTTAATGCAGACATGCAGGGGGGGCTGAGCTGCTGTAGCTGTGCCTTCAGTGAACAGGAAACAAGTGGCAGCTGGACATCACCTGACACATTTTAGCCTCAGATTTGAATTATCTTGCATCTTGAGCAATTTCCAAATAGCTCCAGTGGAGCCCACAGCATGCTGCCACAGGGAACCCGCTCTGCTGTAACATCCACAAGTGCCATAAGCACCCTGAGGACACACCACAAAACATTCCAGGACCATGCTGGGGCAGATGATGAATTTCTGGGGAAAAGAGCCCAGCTGTCTCCCTGCTCTCCAGGAGAATGGAAAGTTACCTGTTTAGAAAAATCACCTCTCATTTCTAAAGAACTTTTCAATGCAGATCAACAGGGACCAGCACAGACCCACAAACCCCTGCACTGGCCCAAGCCAACTAGTCCCTGCTGCCTCTCTCCTTCCTCCCCAAGGCAGGAGAAGCACGGATTCTGACAGCACAGAAGCTGCCAGCATTTATTTCTCCACCAAGAACATGAGCAGTATTTCATTGCCTACGAGAAAGCTGAAGGACTGGCTCCCCGGGCAGAAAGTGAGGATGCAGGATGCTGCCTCTCCCCATCCCCACCCCAGCCACAACACCCCTGATACCTCACACGACTCTGACAAGCACCAGGGCAGCTTGCCTGCTGCCATCAGTGTAAGAGCTGAGGCTACAACCAGCATACCCTCACTCCTGAGGCAGTAATTTACAGATTTCAGAGACAACCCCCTTCAGGATCCTTGGCACGCCAGCACTGATGGGATGCAGGAGCTGTAGTTTAATTTATAAACCAATAAATGATCAGGACAAGGCTGATTTAGGCAGAGTCATGGCAACTAATGTACTGCAGCTTTTCCAGCTAAATAATCCCTGTTGGCATGAGACCCATTAGCAAAAAGCTGTTATTCATCTCCCAGACATGACTGTAGAGGCAAGATAAGCAATGCTGACTACTGCACACTAGCATGTACTCATGGTCTGTACCTGGCAACTCTGGAAAAGCTGTTTTTGAAGAGCAGACAGACTCTCACCCTCAGATAAAAGGAAACTGTTTTGGTATCATTTAATCTCCTTGATAGTGGTTCCAACTAAGCCAGAAGAGGCCCTCATATTCTAGAACAAAAAACAGTGTTTGCCATGAGATCACTCCGGAACAGCAACTGGCCTTGAGATTCACATCTGATCTAAACCCACTAATGGGTTCAAGCCCACTAATTTACACACAAAAATGGGAGGCTGAAATCAAGATCTGTAACAGAGCAGGCAATTAGTGTGGGAGACTGAAGGAGGAAAGGCTGATGGGAGGTGGGGGATGGAAGCTTGCTTTATCCCTTGATACAAATCACATCTCACATCCCAACAGCCCTGTCCTGCTGCAGGGAATTTGCAAATGACACCCACTCCCTGATTTACAAGTCACATGGCCTCTGGATTGGGATCTTGCAAGATCAGACAACCTTATCATCAGCATGCACCTTGCCTCTCTAGGTACCTCCAGTGATCCCACCCAGATGGGACCCAAGCCCCCAGCACCAATCCCCTCGCCCTGAGAAGCAGCAGCCAAACCCCAAAGATGTGTACAGGCTGCCCAAACTGCTGCTCTGCTCCTGCCACCAGGGATGCACCCAGGGGACAAAGTGAGGCTCCCTTCTGCTAAAAGGGGATATGCAGATCTTCTCCCTGCCATTCCCAGCCTTCTGTGTCATCTCTTGTGGTATCTCTGTAGTGCAAATGCCCCTGTGCTGAGCTGGTTCACCTCCTGCCCTGCAGGAAATGAGTCCCTTCTGCTGGGACAGCTTTCTGATGGCTTCTCCTTCTGTCCAAAAGCAACCTGGCTGTGACCTCCATGGGGGCTCCAGAGAAGCCCTGGAGCAAGCAGGAAGGAAACAAAGCAGGAGCCCATGTGTATAAACACAGAGGAGGAAAGAAGACAGGCCAGGGCCAGCCCTTCCCAGCAGTGACCCAGCTGCTGGCTCAGCCACATTGTCTCATTTGCACCTTCTCTGTCACTGTGATTAAAATCCTGAACATCAGGAATACGGTCCCTGACCTGTTGGTACCTGCCAGAAAGACAGTTCAGAGCACTCTCAGACTGTGAGATACAGCCTGGTGAAGTCCAGGGAACCAGACAGGTGTGTGTGTGCAGCTCCTTTCTCCTCTGAACCCCTGCCAGGCTGCTAGGGAATCAGGGATGCTGCTCCCAGCCACAGAGCTGCACCAATCCCATTCCCTGCTCCCTGTGACAGGACAGGTGCAGGGCACTGGACAGAGTAACCCAATGACTTTGGCACTGCTTACTCTCCTCCTGTATGAGCCTAACTCCCTGTATGCTCACCTCCCTGCCAGGACCATTGCTTAATCCTGGCCTAGCAATGCCAGCTCCAATCCTACCTCTCCCAGAATGTTTCTGTCAGTTTAAGAACCATTAATTTGACCCTTTGTGCCCTTTGCCCCTGCTTACCAAATGGTAAAAATGCTCCTTATCCCCCCCCGTAAACAGATCTTTCAGAGCTACACAAGCCACAGTTTCCCTTTGTGACCTGTTTTCAGCATCAGAGTTTAGGAAACTGGGAAGGGACAAGGGTCTGGCAGTGTTTGTCACAGCCCTGAACCTGCTGCATCTGACTTTCAAGCACCTCCTCTTCTTCACTGATCCCATTTTCCCTGGGCCTGGGTCTCTGGGCAGGCAGCTCTTACTACACACAGAGCTGAGTTCATGCCTTTATGAGTCAACCTCTACAAAAAGCATGGGGAAAAAGGAAATTCAACAGCTGTGATAAGCTGTAATAAGCAGAGAAAGTCAGCAGAAGCAAATCAAAGGGCTAAACTCTGTGCAGCTGACAGGGGCTGTTTGCTTCTTCCCTCAATAGTTCTAGCTGAAATGGAGAGTAGCACCAGGATGACTTCTGGGACCCAGGGCTGAGCTGGGGGTCAGGAAACAAAGTCAGGATGCTGTGAACCCACCCAGTGGTCCATGACTATGCTTTTCCCTTGCAAACTGCAATCAGAGAATCAGCCCTCTCCTTTTAACACCATGGCTCCTCAGGCACCACCAGCTCTTCCTCACCTGCCTGTCTGCAAGACACATTTACTCTTTTGTCTCTGCAACCAAAGAGGCACAGGTATGGCCAAGTGTAACACTGGTGTCTGCATGTAGAAGGTGTTCCCCAGGAGCTGGGCACTTCTCCACCATCAGCCCTCAAGGAACAAACTAGCTTGTCCTGCAGCAGCTGGGAAAGGAAGGGGAAAGGGGAAAGGGGAAAGGAAAAGGGGAAAGCGGAAGGGGAAAGGGAAAAGGGAAAGGGAAAGGGAAAGGGAAAGGGAAAAGGAAAAGGAAAGGGGAAGGGGGAAGGGAATGGAAGGGGGGCGGGTGCTGGTGCTGGTCCAGGGCAGGTCCCGGTGTGGGCATCGCAGAGCTTTGGCCAGGTCTGCTCAGAGAGCAAGGAACAACCCCGGGGAGGCCCCTCTGGATTCACCACCTGCTCTGCAAAGCTGGTCCCGGTCCAGACCCTGTGCTGGATGGAGGGACATCACATCACTCCAGACCCTGTGCTGGGGTCCCGCACCCCGCTGAGCAACACCGCACACCCCCGCAACCTCCTCCCAGGCACCCTTCGGCCTCTTCGCTCCTGGGAAGGGGGTGACGGAGGGAGAAGCCCAGCCAGGACGGCAGACCCGGGGATGTCGTAACCGAGCTGCCCGGAGCCGCGGCTGGAGGCACCCCCCAGGCCTTCCCCCGGCCCCTGCTCTGCCCGTTCCCTGCCCCGCAGACTCGGACCAAGCCGGGCGCGCTGGGGCCGTGGAAGGGAAATCCCCGAGCGGACTCACCGAGGGAGGCGGTGGGGAAGCTGCCCCGGGGCTGGGGCCGGGGCTGGGGCTGGGGCCGGGCTGGGCCGAGCAGGCCGCGCCCCGGGCTGAGGTTGAGGCCGCCGGGATGGAGCCGGAGCTGCGGCCGCGCAGCGCTCCCGGGCAACCACCGCTTCCGCAGGGAGGGACCCGGGGCCGGGGCCGGGGCCGGGGCTGGGGCTGGGGCTGGGGCGGGCCTGCCGCGACACCGGCCCGGTTCCGGGTGCGGGATTGGGTTAGGTGGCGGGTTCGGGTCACGGTACGGGGCCGGGTTTGGGTCTGGGTTGGGGTCCCGGTCCGGACTCAGCTGTCAGGCGGACTCGGTCCCGCTGAGCCGTGCCCCCGCACCCCCTGCCCCGCAGCGCCGGCAGTTTCGGTGTCCCCGCAGAGCAGCGCGGGGCCGGGTGCCCCTGTAGCCACGTTCACACTCGGTGCCATTGCCCCCAGTGGGTGGGTGAACAAATTTCAGGGCATTTCATAAAATCATAGAATCATAGAATGGGCTGGGTTGGAAGGGACCTCAGAGATCATCAAGTCCAACCCTTGATCCATTCCCCCTGTGGTTCCCAGCCCATGGCACTGAGTGCCACATCCAGGCTCTTTTGAAAGATCTCCAGGGATGGAGAATCTACTGCTTCCCTGGGCAGCCCATTCCAATGGCTGATCACCCTCTCCGTAAAGAAATTCTTTCTAATATCCAACCTAAACCTCCCCTGGCACAACTTGAGACCATGCCCTCTTGTCTTGCTGAGAGTTGCCTGGGAAAAGAGCCCAACCCCCCCTGGCTCCAGCCTCCTTTCAGGGAGTTGTAGAGAGTGATGAGGTCTCCCCTGAGCCTCCTCTTCTCCAGGCTGAACACCCCCAGCTCCCTCAGCCTCTCCTCACAGGACTTGTGCTGGATCCCTTCACCAGCCTGCTTGCCCTCCTTTGGACCTGCTCCAGGACCTCAATCTCCTTCCTGAACTGAGGGGCCCAGAACTGGACACAGGACTCAAGCTGTGGCCTCACCAGTGCTGAGAAGGAGAAGTATTACCGCTCATCAGAGGAGATGTGTTCGCTGGGTCAGTCCTCAGCTGCCACCATGCTGCCTCCTGCCATGGTGCAGAGAGGAGCTCTGCCAGGATGGGATGAAGACATGGAGACAACTTCTTCCCTCACAGTTCACCTCTCCTGAATGCTCCGGGGTGCAAAAGCCAAACAAAATACAGGCTGTTGGCTGAAGGATGGGACTTGGTGCTGGCCTTCAGAGACCCCGTCAGAGACATGGTTGTGGGGACAAGTCCCTCCTCCCTGTGGGAGTCATTCAATCCCAGAATAGTTTAGGTTGGAAGAGACCTTAAAGCTCACCCAGTCGCATCCCCCTGCTATGGGCAAGGACACATCCTGCTAGACCAGGTGGCTCCAAGTCCCATCCAACCTGATCCTGAACACTGCCAGGAGCGGGGCAGCCACAGCTTCTCTGGGCAGTCTAGCCCAGTGTCTCACCCCAAAATAATTTATGTCTAAGGTCCCATCACAATCTCCCCTCTTACACTCCACATACATTCACTGGTGCTGGATTGCTGTGGCCACAGCCATGTCCCACTGAGCCCTGTTGTCCCCAAGGACAGAGACTCCTTACCTCCTGGTGACCTCTCCAAGGGCTGCGGCATCCCCAGGACCCCTGAACTTCTGCCACCACCATGTCCAGCCCCAGAGGCCCAGTGCCACTGCATCCCCCAGTGCCAGGGAGCCATCTCTGGGCCATCTCTGGTTTCTCCAGCTTCTTTTTCATCCAGGAGTCCAGAGCTGGGGGATCCATTGCTGGTGCCAGGATTAACACTTTTCTGGAACCTCCTGCCCAGTTAGCACCTTCAAAGGAATCCCCCAGAGCTGAGCCCAGGGGAGGCTCAAAGGGGAGAGGTGGGGAGGGTTGGCTTGAAGTGACACAGCTCGTCACGTTACCATGGCCTAAAACACCCAGAGTTGGCTTTTGTGGCTTTTGGTGTCCTGTGTGTGTGCAGGGAGCAGCAGTGAGTGGGGAGTCAATGCCTGCAGCTCCTCAGGGTTGCTGTTGGTCAGTGGAAATGCTGAAACCACGTTGGGGCGTCTGTTAAACAGAAAAAACACCTCTTTGCTTCCTCAGGGAAAGGGGAGGCAACACCGGGGCTCCAGCCAGGGTCCAGGTGTCAATGGATGGCCTGGAGGAGGTACAAGGTGCAAGGTGTGCTGGAGCACTGGGATCTTCTGGCAGCTCAGGGTGGGGAGAGCGTTGGCTGCTGGATTCCTGCAGGAGCAGGGAAATGGTTGGGATCAACACTGGGAGGTTTCCACTCCTTGTACTTGGAGAGCTCCTTGGGCAGCTGCTTTGGAGCAGCTGATGGAGGGCTTGTGCTGGGCAGAGCTGAGCCCCCCAAAAGCCATGACCCAGAGGGGTGGGAGGGGAATTGCTGCAGCTGGAAGAGCTCAGCAGGAGCGGGGGACCAGGACTCACATCCTTCTGGAGGGGACATGCCTGCCACAGCACCGTGTGTCATGGTGATCCTCACACCAAACACAGGGATGTAGGTCTGCAGGGCTCACCAGCAGCCTGGAGCATCTGCCATGCCCAAACCTCCCACCCTGGTGAGGAGCCCCAAGGAGGGGCAGGATGGCAGCCAGGAGCCTGGGCATGTCCTCACTCACGTGTTGGCAGCCCCGGGGTTTTGCTTTGGGTTTCATTCTGCAAGGAATCGTGGAGCTATTTGTAGTAATGCCGAGAGCTGCTTAGAGGTTAAAAGAGCAGATAAACCAGAGATGCACGGACAGGGAGTCTTGAGGCTCATGGTGGAAAGGGAAGCAGCACCTATGTCAATGCAGTAGCCCCAAGACATCCATCAGCTGCAGTCAAGTGACCATCAGCTGTGTCCAGGTCGAGCCAAGGAGCTGAGCCAGCAGGGTCTGGACAGCCTCAGGCATGGCTGTGCCACAGCATGGGCAGAGAACACAGGCTGGACCTGGACAGGGCTCCTGGGCCAGGGCAAGAGCTCCCTGCAGTGCCACTGGGTTCCATCTCCCAGCAGAGCCAGGGTGGTTTCTGTCCCACAGGGTCAACTCACAAGTGCTCCAGCTGCAGCTCTCAGATTTGCAGGGGGTGCATTCCACCACTGAGAAGCCAGGTGCCCTTGAAGATGGTGGCCTCTCTGCCAAGCTGAAGAAGAAAAAGAAACAGAGAAAGAGGCCTGTGAACAGCCTGCACCTCCTCAGAGGGGCCACATCCCAGGAGAGGCTGGGTGAGCAAAGCTGGTGCCTGCCATGGGAAGGATCCAGCCAGGCACTGTGGTCCCCAGGAGGGCTCCCCATGGCTTTCCCTCTGCCTGCTCTTTTGGCTCTGGGATGTGGCCACGCATCCTCAGCTCACGGGCACAGTTCCCCCCTCTTCCCATCCTCCCAGGGCTGCCCCTGAGCTACAGCCCAGCCTGGCAGGGCAGGGGCTATCAGCACTGGGCTTTTCCTCTTCCTCTCCAGGACAACGGCCACGTCTGCGACCCTTGTACGAATACATCAACCTCGACGTGCCAGAGCTGACACAGCCAGCAGCAGAAGATGAAGTCCCAGCACAGCCAAACCAGGTCCTCGGAGGCCCTGGGACAGTGGCACCTGCTCCAGAGATGGAGGGTGAGCTCCAACAAGGTTCACCCAGCTCCTACATCCCCCAGGGAACTGAGCGTGGCCCTGCTGGTCCCCACAGCTTGTGTCCCCAGAAACGGAGGCTTTGTCCTTACCTATCCAGGTTTTGTCACCTTGTTCTTTTTAATTCCACCCTCGCCCCTAGCTTTTCAAGAAGCATCTTGGATGTCTCTGGGTCACCATTTGCAGCAGCTCTGCCCTTAGGTTTTCTCTTGAAGCTCCCAGGGGGCCCAGCCAAACACAGCAGGACCCTTTGCTCTGGGACAGCACTCAGCACTCCTCAGTTTTCTCCACAATCTCCAGGTTCCTGAGCTGTTTCCCAAAACTCGTGGGACAAACCTGAGCTTGGAGGCCTGCTCCACGCAGGAAGTCAGGCTGGAGAACCAAAGCAGCCATCCCATCCCTGCTGCTGGGCCCTGGCATCCTCCTTCATCCCAGAAGGTGTCTGGGCCAGTGATGCATTTGTTCCTCTTGCAGACACCTGGGTCAGCAGCACTTCAGAGGTCCCAGCCCCAGGACAGAAAGGCAACTCTGTGGAGGTTGATATCGATCGGATGCTGAGATATGCAGCTCACCTGGTGCCAGCACTCTTTCCTCAGTATAAATAACCATGCAGCTTTCTGCTTTTTGGCCACTACAGCCCGACCTGCAGGGTGGTGGATCATGACCTCACCTGCACTGACAACTTTATTGGTTGTTTTCTTTTTTTCCCCTGGTTGCAGAAAACCTGATTTGCCTGGGAAAAAAACAAAGCAATTTTCATTAAAAAAAAAAAAAAAGGCAATTTTCATTATAAAACATACCTGCATGTCACTTAGCCTTAGGATGTGTGTGCTGTTACTCCTTCCTCCTGTGTGAAAAGCAGTGGCCTTGTGACCAGCTGCTGGAGATGACCCTGTGCAGGGGATGCAGGAGGGACACTGTGCTGGCAGGCAGCAGAATGTGGCCCAGGCCCTCTCTGCATGCACTGCTAGCACGCAAGTATTTCCACCACATCCGTGATATCCAAACAGGGATTTGTGGGGGAATCTGGGCTTTACCTCAGGGATTGGCCTTGTCCAAAGGAGTGTTCCTTTAATCACCATCCCACTCTGCCTGGGCAGGGCAGCTGGAGGCTGCAGCCAGCCTTCAAGAAGCCCATTTCACCTCTCTGGACACTTCTGTCCTCGTGTCACTTGCTCACCTTCCTTCCTTTGGGAGGATCACCTGGAGATGTTTTGTGCTTCCTTCTTCTCCCAAGAAGGAGTTGTACTGTGGTATTTTCTGCCCAGTACAAACCTTCTGAAAGTCTCAGTGGGAGGAGGACAACTTCAAAACACATCCCAAACTGGCCTGACATCAGCCAGAGCTGTTCTGCTGAACGAAGGGAGGATTTTCCAGGTGATCTCAGTTCTCTCACCTGCTTTTTGCAGCAGACACATCACAGACACCGGATGCTCAAGCTATGTCAGGAATGCCAGTGTTCTACCCTGAGAGGAAGGTTTGCTGAGCTGCAGCTTCTCCCACTGCTCCACCTGGAGCCAGTCAATACATTTCCACCTTTTGCTTCCTTCTTCAGCTCACAGCAGAGACCAAGTTGCAGAGAACACAGGAGCAGCCATTCTCTGATCCTTTAAACCACAGCAGTAGATTTGATTCTGTCAGTTTTAACGTGCTGAAAGTAAATTAATACCCAGAGGTAAGAATGTGATTTACCCACTGAGCAAAGCAAGCTGGCCCACACTGGAGATTTTGCTTCTTAGTTATCTTCCAGCAATTTCCAAAATGAGTCAGGCAAAAAAATAAAGATCCTGTTAACCACAAAAGTTGGCACAGGCAGACTCCTAGGCAAGAAGATCCACCAAGCCAGCTACTCAACAGTGGCAGTCCAAGAGAAACAGCAAAGAGGTGGGAAATAGACCTTCTTGTGAGACATGACTGACACCTGCTAGGACAGCACAGAGCTATCTCCTACTTTTTCCACACCCAAGTTTTCCAGGTGGCAGCAACAGAGCAGAGAAGCTCTGAGGGGAGGACTCAAGGGGTGCTGAGTCCCAGCTGAGTCTCCTGGTTTTATTTATTAGGATGGTTCCAGCATGACCCAAACTAGACCCAAGCATACAGCTGCATAAAGAAAGCCCTCAACAAACACAACATTTTATTTCTGTAGAAAAAAATACTTTTCAGGAAGGACCAGCTTATGAAACAGCAGTTTGCATGTTAATATACATAAATACACAGGGTTACCATCTAGTGGGAAATACATTTTAAAAAAGCTTTCAAGTACACAACATAAATGTAGTAAAATTAGAATATCCCTTCTGCACACCTGCCTCAGAAAGAAATGTTGTGGAAGCAGAACAAACTTCCATCTCTGATCTGCCAACAGATCTCTCCATGGGACACAAGCTGCAGGAGGACATGAGGATGGGCAGGATCAGAGGGCTAATTAATATCCAGTGTTTGAGATTAAGAGCAGACTTGCCCCAGGACAGTTCAGTCCCTATTCTCTCAACTACCAGGACGCATGTAGTGTGACAATTACCCAGCCAGCACGTTAAGGGACCTTCAAGAGGTATGAAATGCCTCCTTCCTTCCACCTGAAGGTCCCTGGGAGAATAATGCTGATCAACTTGGTCACCAGCAACACCATGGAAACCCTGTGACCCCGAGAGGGATTTATTATCAGTCACAGAAGTGAGAATGTGGTGGTGCTGCCAGGTAGTAAACACAACTGACAGACAGAGAACTTACAGAACAAAGCTGCTGGATGCAAGCAGCCTCTTGAGTAGAAGGAATAATGTCTACAGATAGGGTGGAATTGCATAAATCATTACAGTATTCCTTAACATTTTCCTGCCAAGACACCATCGACAGAAAATTCCTATCATCATTTAAATAAAATATTAAATTACTTTGAAAGACTTTTGTCACCTGCAGGAAGTCAAAAGGCTGGTCCTTATGTTACAAGCTTTAATCTGTTCCTTCTAGTTTTTGTCCTATAGTTTAAAGGCCCGTAACATCACTAAACCCTTTTATAAAATTTTATAAACTGATGAGTAAAGCTTAATCAGTCCTCAAGAGAGAATGAAAACGCATCTGAACAACAAATACTCCCTGATCTTGCTCTACATGCTCTTATTTTAAAATAAATAAGCAACCTGTGCAAGAGGAGTTGTGTCCCAGTTCCAAGCCATGCAGGGGCAGAGATCCCATGTGTCACTTCAGCTACTGCAAGTGCAAAGGGCAATTCAAGTTTTTCTACCAGTCTCCAAAATTAAACATTTGCAAACCCAGAAACATTTAAAACTCTTTAAACAATTTAAATCACAACAGTTTCTATCATAGCATGACACATTTTACGAGGTTAAAAAAAACAAGGAACTCAGGTTATTAAATAAGAATCTACAAATCTTAAAAACGGAAGAGTTTTTTCCATTAGAGCCAGAAGTGTGAACTGCAGCCTCCTCCCAAAGAGGATGTTCACAAGTTATTTCTCTGAAGCGCCTCACAGAGGTTCTGATTGGCATCTGGTTCCTCAGTCATCACCTTCACCACCTCCCACTCTCCTGACCTGCTGGATTTCTTGATGGCCTCTACCACGCTCTGCATGTACAGACCATCTTCAAAAGAGGCTGCCATGGAGACAGGCTCATGGGCCCACGTCCGGTGGTCTTCCTGGTCTTGAAAAGACTGCCGCAGTGCTTGGACCATGTACACCATTCCTTTAAGGTACAGCAGAGGGATGTCCTTAAACCCCTTGTCCAAAAGGCCCTCCGTGACAGTCAGGGAGTCTGTAAACAGCTCTTCTTCCTGGAGTGCAGTGTTCTTCTGCCCGTACAAGTCTGTCCCCCGAGCTACGAGGCGACCGGCAGACCCGACAACCATGACTTCGTGGATGAACGACCCAGGCATGTTGAAGTTGAGAGTCACAGTGCAACAGACACCCTCACTCATCAGCATCTGAAAAAAGCAGAAGTCATCGCTCGTGACGTGGCGGATCCCACTTATCGCTGTGTTCTGCTTCACAAAAGTCTTGAGCAAGCCGTGGACCTTCTCTGCCCTCCTGCTGGTGATGTGCGTGAGGAGGTCGATGATGTAGGTGCCCATGGTATGCAGACCACCCCCCCCCATCAGCTCATCACAGATCCAGTTGTACTTGTGGCTGAGCAGGCTCCCCCCATAAACTCGTACGTCACAGACCATCACCTTGCCCACGTAGTGCTCCTCCACCAACTGCTTCATCTTCACAAAGGTGGGCAGGAAACGCAGGACGTTGCCAACGATGCTCATCAGCTTGGGGTAATACCTGGCAGCTGTGACCATCCTGAAGGCATCCACAGAGGTAGCAGCTTTCTCACAGATCACGTTCTTCCCTATCCCTGCAGAAAAAAAATAGGTAAGTAACATAGCACACACACAAGTGAAGCACAGCCCAGAGGTTGTCAGGACATGGAGATTGTAAGAGTCAGGCTTTCCAGCTGCAGTTTCAAAGGCAAAGATCTGGGAACTAAAATAGGAACATCAAGTGCAGCAGGAATCCAAGCTGCTTCCAAGATGCTCCAGTTGCAGAGCTGGCTAATTCCCACAGTAAGAGGCTCCAAATCAAAGGATTTATACTCCATGAAAAATAAGTGGTCAAACGGCATAACTGGGCATCAAAACAAGATATAATTTGCATGTTGTAGCTATGAAATAATGTTAATGCCTTTACAGCCAGAAAAAAAACCAAACCAAACAAACACATACCCTGCAGGGAAGAGATTAGCAAAGAGGAGATTGCATCTTCACTTTGCATTTCACCATCATTATGAATTTATTATTTTCAATAGGTTAATAGAAATGGGACATACAAGATACTTAATGGCCTGTGGACAGAACACAAGGATTAGAAAAAATGTTTTGGCAGGTGAATTGTTTTAAAAACCCAGTGGTTTTATTGGTGATGATGCACTTCATCTTGTGCTCAGCCTGAATCAATGTCAGCAGTCAGTATTTAATTTTTTTTTTAGTTTCAAGCAGAATTAAAGTAACACAAAAGGGCATCCCAGTGCAAGCTTCCAAAGCAAATCCCCACACCCAGTGCTCTGCTAGTTCTCCCTCTTCCTCCCCCATCTTTACCCTTGGCTCATGGCATGGCTTTACTTTTTCATATACGTCTGTGCTGATAAAGGAAGTATCTACACATTTTCAACACAACAGCCAGAAGTGTACCTTGAAGTTTCCAGACACCACCTGGAGATTTCAGACCTTGAGGTCACATCATACTACAGTTTCTGCCTAAGAATTGTTGGAATCACCACACAGGGTTGCAGGGACAGCTCTGAAAGCTTCTCCTTACCCAGGAGCAGCCTGCTGCCTGCTCAGAACAGCTGATACACCCCAGTCACACCAGTACCAGCACTTCCCTGGCATCGGAAGGAGAGCCAGATCCCACACTGCAGCTACTGCTCTTGGCTGCACCCAAAAGGCCTCTCAGGAACCCTCTGAGCTCCCATGACATGTCCCTGGGCCTCCTCAGGCACTACAGCTACAGAAAACTCTCAGCCTCTATTTCTAATTGCAATGAGCAAAATCCAGTCAGATAATGACAAGACTACAGTTTTACTTGTCTCTTACAAAGACATCCCCTAAATAGACGTGAACCAACAGAAACTTTAATGAGCAAAGGGTAAGGTCAAAGTGTGGGAACACTTTGGCTGCCAATGAGTAACCCTCTATTTTGGGGAACCATTTCTGTTTCCAATCCCTAACCCCTGCTCTGGTCAGTACCCTGCAGGGCCAGCTGAAGCCTTTTGAAATCCTTTATCTGCCTTCTCCTTACCCAGAGGTTTAAAACTGCACTGACACCAAGCCAGGTTACATTAAAAAAATACAGGGGAAAAAAAGCAAAAGGATCTCCTCAGCATCCTAAGCAGATCTGCAGTTCTCAAAACTGGCAAAAACCCCAAACCAGCTCTTGATCCCTGTACAGAGGCGGCAGAGCTCAGCAGGCAGTGCCTGGCCAGTGCTGCTCTCCCCTCACACAACCCCACTGCCCTCCTCCTTGGGTCTGGAGGCACAGGAGCCAGCTCAGGGTGCAAACCTGACATGGAAATACTCATTCATCTTGGCTCTGTTTCTGGCAGGTTATTGCCCTGAGCTGGCTCTTCAAGGAGCT
Source organism: Phaethornis superciliosus (assembly GCA_023637945.1). Lineage (NCBI taxonomy): Eukaryota > Metazoa > Chordata > Aves > Apodiformes > Trochilidae > Phaethornis > Phaethornis superciliosus. The sequence goes on along the minus strand of JAJQWJ010000014.1, from coordinate 19,463,804 downwards.
GGGCAGTGTCTGCACTGGGGACCAAGGGCAGAGTGGGCTGAGGCCACCACTGGGGACAGGGACAGGGACAGCCACCCCCTCTGGGCTGCCCCTGCTCTGCCACCCATCACTCCACTCAGCCCCTCCCAAGATGCTAGAAAGAGACCACCTTCCTCCCTAGAACTTACTTCATTTTGTCCTTATCCAGGTGTCTGGGGTGTCTGCCCTCCCTCACAGCCCACGGCAGTGACAAAACCCATCCTGACTCCTTCCTTCATAATTAACATCCACGTGGCATAATTTGTAAGGACGCCACAAAATCAGAGGGTCAAACAATCTACATTGCAAAGAGATCTTAAAAAAATGTCATCAACCAATATAAACCAAGAGACAAATAAAAGGTTCCCCTCCACCAAGTGTCTGGTTGGCAGCCAGGCTCAGTGCACACAGCATCATCATCTTCAGCAGCCTGAAGGAATTTTACTCCGAGGACTTCCCATGTTCTGCCTCCCAGAACTTCACCTCACACACAAACTTCCCATGTTCTACAATCCACTCCAGCCAGGAACTCTGCTCTGTGCTCACCTGCTGCAGAGGTGGACACATTTGAACTGTGGGACAAGAATGTCAACACAGATATTTTATGAAATTAATTTAGTACCTCCAAGATCAAAAGAAGCACAAATTTTAGAATAGCTACTTGCTGTGCCTGTTGTGGAAATACACCATAAGATTACTCTGATGTTAATTTGCATTGCCCTCCAGGCTTTCATCTATTCTGTCTGGTTCATGAACTCAACCCAAGATTACAACTTTGCCTGTCTTGCCCAAGCTGTACTCAGACTCATTTACAAAATGAGCTCAGTACAAAACATGCAAGCAAATTCTACTGCCTGGAAAAACTAGGGCTCTCACTCCTCCCTGCCATACGTAAAAATATTGGTATATTTTAAAATAATAGGGAAAAAAAAAAAAAGGAAGTGTAAGAACTTTGACAAGTAATAAAAGTGTAAAAACAAACAAACCCCAACACCACACAAGACTGTTATGACTACCCCCCATTTGATCTTTCCTACAGCCCAGTCTCTCAGCTTATGAACACCAATCTATTAAATGCAATTCACAGCCAACAATTCCCCCATTATAAATATCTCTCCATCAATCTGAACTTTCAGAGTAAACATACTTGCCCCCTTGGGCCCTGTCCTGATGTTGTGTTCCTCCCTAATGCTCAGCCACAGCAATCCCCCCAACACCTGCTGACAGTATGTCAGGACAGACCCAGCACTGGCTCTATAAATACCCCTGTGGCAAACCCAGAGAGCTGGAAGCCAAGGTCAGCATCACCCCTGGCTCTGAGATGCCTGCATCAGTTTGCAGATCAGAATGTTTCAGGGCAGACAGAAGTGAAGACTCAACCACCTCGTGCTCCCTCATCCATTTCTTTCCCCGTTTCAGCTTCCCACTCAGCTGTCCTTCCAGTCAAGTACACGTATCACCTCTGTATGTCTACACCACCTTTATCCCCCTTTCCTCCTCTGAACAATGCCATCCTAGGAGTACCCAGCCTTCAAAGCAAGCATCTCAATCTATTTCAGTAAATAACTCACCAGAGAAGGTTCCGTCCTCTCCCTTTAGTTCACTTGATCATCACGAGCCATGAGAAATACTGCAACACTTACTACCTAGCAAGTCTTCAAAAGAACTTTTGACATACTTAAAGAGATCAAGTCTAACTTGCAGTTCAAATATTAAGAACTCAGAATACCTTAAATTCAAAGGACAGTACTCTAACAAGGCAAAGAAAAAAATCTAACAGTACAAAAAAATAAGGAAAAAAAAAAGAAAAAAAAAAAAAAAAGAGAAGAAAAAAGCCTGAAATCTCTCTCTGCAAGTCTAAGTAGCACTGCAAATGTCTGGCAGAAAGTTGTTTCCTTCCAAAAGGAATGTTTGTAGCAAAGAGTCTGAGAACAACAAACCACCCTGGCTCACATGGTCTGAATATTACCCTTCCTAAAATTAACTCCTGTAGCCGTCCTGTAAACACCATAAAAATATCACACTTGTTACTTAGAGAACTACACACCCACTGAGCCCCACGCTGCACTCTGTCAGAGGACATTGACTCTACAAATTCCTGGAGAATTAAGAACCCTGAGGGGGGCCAGGCAGTTGGCTCCATCCTCCCAGCTTTGGGGGGGTTTGCTCATCCTGTCCTGGACATCCACACCCAGACCACCCTGTGGGATTCCCCCACTGTCCCAAATTTCTCCTTCTCCCCCAACAACTGCCCTCCTGCTGCAAGGGGGAAGCAGCTGGGATCACACCAGCCTGCTGTGACACAGATGTCCCCAGAGAGCTCCTCAGGGGTGGCCAGGCCACAGCACCCTGGCCAAAAGCAGAAGCTGCAGAGAATTTTGGTCCTAACTCACCAGGTCCCACGGAGTGCATGCAAACATTTTTTCAAAGGCTTTTAACTTTCAGATTTCATTTTATTTGTGGTAAAAACAGAAATCGGACCTGAAGAAACCCCCTAACCCAGGCAAATATCAGTATCCTATTGCAAAATATGGGAAGATTTGAAATTGATTAAGCAACTTAAGTTGGTTTTGTTTTGTTTTTTTTTTTAAATGGGCATAAAAACATTCTTCCCCCTCATCATCTCTGCAACAGCTCATTTTTAATAAAAGCTCCCCACATTCAGCCTGAAGAAGACATGGACTGTTTTAGCCCAACTGGTTCAAGATTTGCAAAGCTATGAGCAATTATAAGCAGTATTTTTACAAAGTGATCTAGGTAACTGTTCTCACAGATGGTGCTACCAATTCCACACAAACTCTGTAGCACTGCATTTGTGCATTGAGGCAACCAGAACTGTGCTGGGATAACAGCTTCAAACTTCAATCTGCCAGTGAGCTATGGGGTTTTGGTCCAACTCCAAAGATAAAAATGTACCTAGAGCCTTCACAGCGATTTGCCTGGTCAGGGGTGGGGGAATGTTGATGCAAACCAGATCCACATCCTGGTGCAGCAGGACATCATCAGTCCGACTGGTGTAGAAGGAGATGTTCATTTCCTCTGCCAGCTGTTTGGCTTCCTCTTCTGTCTTGCCCCAAAGTGCTTCCACGGAGAAGCCTTCTGCTCTCAGCAAGGGTACCAGCACCCGGGCAGTGCTGCCAGTCCCAAACACACCCACCCCAGGAAGCATTTTCATCCGTGTTCACTCAGCATCAGGGTCTACACATAAGTCTTCAGTAGCATGTCCAGCTCCTCAGCTTTCCCTCCCAGCTGCAGATCCTAAAACATGAAAAGTTACAAGTCACTTTCAACCAAAGGCATGCTTTGAAATCCTGTGCATCCAGCCTGAATGCCAGCTGCTGTCCTTCACATTTTCCATGTCCAGTCAACATTTTCAGAGATTCTAATCAAAAAAACTAGAACCCTCAAAACTTGCAATCCCTACAGAAATCATATTATGGGAGAGGTCAAAAAAGCCTGCTGCAGGAGGATGGTACCAAAGCAGCTTGACAAAGTCACCAGCGTCTCCTGAGCTTCAAAAGTCAGGGAGCACATACAGAAACACACACAAATATGCCAGGAGAAACCAGAGCCAGCAAGACACAAACTGGGAGTAACAGGAAGCACCAAGGGGAAAGTACACAGAGTCTACTGCACCAGCAGTAGAAGCAATTAGTTGTGATGATGTAAGTCCCTAAATGAGATAAAGGCTTGTGAGGTATCGTTCATGAGAGCAATTGAAATCACTGCAAATAATAAGCAAGATTTGGGCACATAAACGTTTCTTCCAAATTAAATACACAAACTGAATACAACTACTTGGAGCTTAGCGTTTTTACTGCAAATAGTTCAGCCACTCCAGAGAACACGAAGGAAACATTTCCTGTGGGGAGAGCTTGGATTTATGGAGCTTGGTCAGCCCGGGCAGGAGACAGCTACCAGACAGAATGTCAGCCCTTAAAACTGTGATCCAAAAGGGACAGGGTACTCCTCTACATCCACTGTGGGGAGGTAAACATTCCACTCAACTCAGAGCAGTCAAAAATCTCTCCTTCTCTACATGCCATTTAATCAAACCTCCCACACCTCAAACAATTTGTGTGCAACCAGCATTTCCTCAGCCTGGCAATGCCCATACTGCCCAGTACTGACCAGTACAAAGCTGCAACCCCACCTGAGCTTCCAGGTATCACACTGGAAAACAAACAGCAGTGTTTGTGGATATTTATTTTGCAAAACACACAGAAACAACTGCTTACAGATGCAATAAAACACCTTATGAAGTGTCTACTGAAATACTTCAGTATGGCTTTTGCTTGTTCTGTGCAAAGTCAGGTTTGCAGTGATATGGTCATGGTCTGTCTCTATAAACAAGAACAAAGTTCATTTGAAATTTAATTAACTCCTTTTTACCTAACATTTAGCAGAACACTCAAATAAGGATGGTACCAAATGGGTAACTATTTACTAAAAGTAAAATATTTACTATTCTAGGTGAAAGTGTAATTTACTGTCAGGAAGGATGGCTTATGTTTGGGCTTGTTTCCTATAAATAACAAAACCAAAAAGCCTTGCAGCTGGCAGGACAGGGAGTACAACTGCTGACTCTCTGCTCCTCCCCCCATCTCTACGGGGCAGGTGACAAACTGGAAACAGAAAAACCACTTGCAGTAAAGCATCAGCATCTTTTGAGCAAGCACAGAGTAAGCAGGGTGGGACAGAGACCAAGTGAGTGTCTGCCTGCTTGCACCAGATGGCACAGTCACAGAACCACTGAAAGGTTGGGGTTAGAAGGGACCTTAAAGATCATCTAGTGCCAATGTGATGGGCAGGGACACCTCCCACTAGGATCAGGTCCTCAACCATGTCAAAATGACACAATGGAAGTTTAGATAAGATTTAATTCTTAAAAAATGCCATTGCAAGCACACTGCAGTACTTAACACGGGCAAACAGGAGACTCCTGCAACTCAGATGAGATGATTTCTGTCACACGCTCGTTTTAAGCTTGACTTTTTTCCATTTCCCATTCAGCCGCCTCTTAAAAATCTCAGTCAGGTGGAATTAATTTCTCACTCACTTATTCCCACAGCGTGAGATGCTGTGGCCCCAGTGTCACCAGCAGCTATCAGCACAAACCCACCACAGCTCCTGATGGTACAGCAACTGCAGGACAGGAGCTCCCCAGGAGTGCCACAACAAAGGAGAACTCACAGGGCCAGCCCCAGCTGGGTCTCAGGGTGTCAGGACAGGGGTCTGAAAGCCTTGAGGGTCTCGCAGGGCTCCAGACCCCCAAGCCCTGCAGCCAGCAGCAGAACTGGCCAGGAGGACTGCTTGCCTACCCTCACCTGAGAGCTGTGCACAGCCACTCATCCCCTCTCCAGTATTTCACCCACTGGAAAGCCCTGGTTTGGCAGGACAGGAGGCACAGTGGGATGGATGTGGATGCTCTCTGAGGGGCAGCAAAAACATGGTCAGGGTGAGTCACAGAGCACCTGGGACTCACTGGAGTAAATACTGAGAGAGCTGGAACAGGAGGTCCAACAGGAGCTTTTGAAAACTGCAATATCACCCCACCCATCTCCCAGACACACTCATGTACTGGCATTTGAGACATTCCAACCTTGGCCAACCCAGGGAAGCAATCTCAAAATCCACTCCAGAATGAGGCCAGAGCTGAGGAGAGAGGCAGCTGTAATTCAGCGTCTGCTGAGACTGAACAGAAACCCCAAATGACAGCATTGTGCCAATCACTGGCATTTCTGATACTTCTCCTTTAAGCTGGGGGTGGGGAGAGGCAGAACTTTTTATCACAAAGGTGACCAAAAGCATAAAACATCTACATAAACATGAGCTAAGCAAGCAAAGCCTCCTCAGTCTGGAAAAGATGCAACCAGGAGGGATGTCATGGAATTTCATAAAGTCACAAGCAGCTCAGGATGGAGAAAGACCACTTTTCCACTTTTTTTCCAAATGCAAGAACAAATCCAGTAGAACTCAGAGCAGGGTCAAATCACCATAAGGGAGGTGGTACCTTGCACCAAACCTTGGTAAGCCCTGAGATGCTGCATGATACTGTGGACATGAGCCATTTACAAGGAGTCAAAACAGAGATTAAACAACAGCACAGACACCACTGAGGGTCACATCCAGCACATGTCACTGAGCTGAAAGCCAGTGGATGGAAAGCATGGGAACAGCTCTCTGAAAGGAACACCTGGAACTGCAACCAGCATCAGCTAAGAACAATGTTTATGTATTTACTCTAGGACCCAGAAAGCCTAAAACGGGCAAAGAGGCCTCACTGAATTACTTCCACAAATCCTGAAAAAAGCCATTCAAAAGCCCAGTTTTCAGGAAAGGAAAACCCTCATGCACTCATACCTCCCCTGATCAAACACTTCTGAGGACCTTCCCACAGAAACACCAAAAGCACAGCTGTATCTGGACGTGAAAAACAATGAAAACGGGTATCTTGCATGTCAAGAAATACAAATCAATCTTCTTTTCCAAGAGAAGAAATAATCAACACCTGCAGCATCAGCCTGAACTTACATTTTCAAAGAGAAGCACTTAAAGCTCTCTAATCTTGTTGCCAGCTGCCAGTCCTCTCTGTGGCCACACGACGTTTTCATTCTTACCGAATTTCATGGTGAGATGGGAGTCAAAGTCACAGAAAGGAGAAGTTTTCATCTTTTGAATCTTGTAGACAAAACCTAGACAAGAACCCCTGAGGTTTTCACCCCGGGAGAACATTTGCTGCCCCAGGACTCGGTTCTGCACGGAGCCCAGCAGAGGTGACAGCGATGGTGACAGAGCCTGCGGGCACTGCTCTGGGACCCAGTGAGGTCCCTGCCGGAACCGAGCCGGGAGAACTTCCCGGGACCACCCCGAGAGGCTGGAGGTCACCTCAGACGTGAAGTTAATTTTCTTCTGTCACCCTGCTCACACAGCCTTTTGGTACACGTGTACCGAACCTCCCTGTGTCCCGCTTCACCCGCACGCCCTTCAGGTGCCGATGTCAGACCGACCCGCAGCAGGTTCTGCCATAACCCACAGACCGACCCGCTTTCTGTACCGAAAGCGCAGCAGGTTCTGCCATAACCCGCAAAGCCCCCGCCAGCCCCAGCCGAACGCAGCGCTCCGTCCTGCGGGCACCCGCAGCAAAGGCCCCGGTTCCGGCACTGCCCGAGGGCAAAGGCGGCGACGAGGACCGGGGACCGTACCGAAGGCAAGAGCAGCGGGAAAGCCTTGCCTGGAAACCAGAGCGGTCCCCAGGGCAGCTCCGTGGTGCGGCAAAGCTCGGGGCAGGCCCGCGGTGCTCCCCGCAAACCGGGGTGCGGGGCTTGGGGCGTTTGTTCCCGAAGTGCGGAACCCCAACGAGGCTGGAACAGGCAGGACCCCCCTCACCCGACCCGACCCGACCCGCCTCCAGCTCACCTCAGCGGCCCGGACAGGTCAGCCCCCCCTCACCGCACCGCACCGCACCCCAGGGCACCGGCCCCGCCGGCATCCCCCGCGCCCCTCCCCGGCCACACCCGCCCCGAGCCGGGCCAGGGTGCCGGGAACTCCGGACTGCCCTTACCTGCCGCCGGTCGGGGGAGGGGAAGGGGGCTGCCGCCTCCACCCCGCCTCGCCTCGCCTCGCCTCGCCTCGGCCCCGCGCATCCCCGCATCCAGCGCGCTCCCGTGGCCGCCGCTCGCTCCCGGCCCGGCCCGCGCAAGCGCAGCGGCCCCGCCCCTCTGCAAATGGCGGCGCCCGGAGCGGCTTCTCCCGCCGCATGCAGGGCGGCCAATCCCGGGGCTGCGGCCGAGGGACAGCGCCGGAAACCGGGAGGAGGTGGGCGGGACGGGGCGGGACATTATTATGTCATGTGTCGTCATTCCGGGATCATAGAATCCTAGAATGGGCTGGGTTGGAAGGGACCTCAGAGATCATCGAGTCCAACCCTTGATCCACTCCTGCTGTGATGTGTCGTCATCACCCGATGTGTCGTCATCACCACACGATGTGTCATCACCACACGATGTGTCGTCATCACCCGATGTGTCGTCACCACCCGATGTGTCGTCACCACACGATGTGTCGTCACCGCACCGCCGCGTGCCGAGCCTCTGCCATGCAGCCCCCTGCCCCCCGGACCCTGGGGGTGCTTCCCGGTACAAGGCGAACGGGGATGGAGTGGGGATCCCCGACCCCAGCACTCCCCGGGGGGGTCACCGGCAGTAGGAGCCCCGCTCCCCCGGCACGGCAGCACCGCGGGGCTGCTCGGCAGCTGCTGCCCGGCCCGGTGCCCACCCGCAGCCCAGCGCCTGCTCCTGGGCTCCTGCGTGTCCCGGGCTCTGGTTGTTCTTCCCCAGGGGCAGCACCTGGCACCTCTCCTTGTTCAGTCCCAGCATGGGGGGGGGCAGAAGGGACCTTTAAAGGTATCTGCCCCAACCCTCTGCAGGCAGCTGATCAGGTTGCTCAGTGCCCCGTCCATCCTGACCCGGAATGTTTCCAGGGATGGGGCAGATCCCACCTCTCTGGGCACCCTGGGCCACTGTCTCACCGCCCTCAGTGTAAAACATTTCTTTGTAATACCTCATCTGAATCTCTCCTCTTTCAGTTTAAAACCATCACTCTATGTCCTGTTGCTGCAGGCCATGCCCAAAAGTCTGTCCCCATCTTCCTTAGAGGCCCCTTCAGGTACTGGAAGGCTGCCAGAAGGTCTCCCCACAGCCTTCTCTTCTCCAGGCTGAACAACCCCAACTCTCTCAGCCCATCCTCCAGCCCTTGGATCATTTTTAGGGGCGTGTTCCCAAGAGGCCCACCCAAAGAAGCTCAGGTACAGGGCATCCAAAGAGCCCCTGTACAGCCTCCATGCTCCAGCTGCAGCCAAGCCCTGGCTGGGGACTCCTGCTGATGGAAGGAGGATTGCACTTAGAACATCACTTAGTCTTAAAACACACACTTTACTACTGGTCACTTTTATTTCAAGAACAGCCTTTCACCCCAGCTCCATCCATGAGGTGAGTGTGTAACTCAGCACACCAAGCAGTGGCATCCTGCAGAGCAAGAGCTCTAACCCAAGCAGTCAGCATGGGACACTGGCTTTCCCCCTCTCCCTCCAACAGCTCCTGCATCCCACACCTGGGAAGATGCTTCACTATTAATTACACAAATGAACAGCTGTCAGGATCTTGCAGAGCAGGAGCAGATGGTAACCACAGGTCACCTAGAAATCAAGTTATTGCTATGTTCTTACTTATTGGGCACTGCAGGTAACTCACTTGGTAACCACCAGGAAAGGTGACAGCCTCAGCTTGCCCTTGTCTTGAGCAACTTGGTCTAGTTGAGAGGCATCCCTGCACATGGCAGGGAGGTTGGAGTAGGTGATCTCTAAGGGCTCTCCCAACCTAAGCCATTCTCTGATTCCAGCTCATGTAAGACAAAAGGGTCTGGGAGACAAGATACATCTCCTTTAATCTGCTCCTGCCTTAAAGGTAGCAGTTTTTTCAGTGGGACTTTGTAATTTTGGATGGAACTAGGTGGGGGCAGGGGATATCAACGGCAGGAACCCAAAGCACCTGGAAATTCATCATGCCTACCAGAACAGGAGTTCACATAATCTGCAAAGAGTAGGTACTGGTATGTGTACTCACAGCTCCTGGCTTGCAACATGGGGTAAGAAGCTGCTGGTTCGAATTTCAAGCAGGGCAGGAGCTCAGAGCCACCTGGAGAGCTGAGCCAGAGCTGCTGATTTATCGGGGAAATCAAGGCAAATGATAGCTGTAAGATATAGGCAGGGGGAAGCACAGACCCTGCCACAGGCACCCGAAGTCAGCCTGACATTTGATTCTACTCCCCTCTGCTGGTGGGACAGCTGTGATGATGGTCAGCATCCCAGGATCAAGGCAAGCCAGCTAAAACCAAGTGCAATGCAAAGTCTAACACAGTCTAACACCACACCAGTTGTCACCAAAGATTATCTGGTAGCCCAAAACTGATGACAAATTATCAGCTCACAGCAGTAAGCTCATAATGTCCCTCCCCAGTAGGAGTATTGGCCAGAGAACATGAGTTTTTGAGGATGAGGAGGACTGCAAGAACCTCATACTGATGAAAAAGCAGGAGTTGTCTTTGTTAAGCATCATGCAGCTGGTTCTCTTTCAGGAGAATCTTCTCCCCAGGTTTGAAGGCAGGCATCCCCAGGTAGGGGCAGCTGGCACAGCGGAATGCATCTCCCAGGTAGCACTGGCAAGAGAAAAAAAAAAGAAAAAGCAAAAAAAAAAATGCACCTTCTGTCATCAGGGGCAACTTGCAGTTCTCTACTGCTGTGATGGTTTTTCCAGCTTAACTGATGTATGCTGTGCTCCTCAGCATGTAACAGCACAGAAATTCCTTCCCTTGTACACCCCTCAATATGCCTGCTCAGCAGAGCTGTGCAGGGCCCTGTGCTCATGGGGAAGATCACAGAATCACTGAATGTCAGGAGTTGGAAGGGACCTCCAGAGATCATCCAGTCCAACCCCCTGCCACAGCGGGATCCCCAGGGCAGGTCACACAGGAAGGCACCCAGGTGGGGTTTGAAAATTTCCAGAGGAGACTCCACAACCTTTCTGGGCAGCCTGGGCCAGGGCTCCCTCACCCTCACAGGAAGGAAGTTTCCCCTCATATTGAGGTGGAACTTCCCATGTTCCAGCTTCAATCCATTATTCCCTGTCCTATTACTGGGCACCACTGAAAAGAGATTGGCCCCTTCCTCTTCACACCCACCCCTCAGATATTTATACATTAATAACATCCCCTCTCAGTCGTCTTTTCTCAAGGCTGAACAGCCCCAGGGCTCTCAGTCTTTCTTCCCAGCAGAGATGCTCAAGTCCCTTCACAGCTCTCCCGTGGACTCTCCCCAGTAGATCCCTCTCTCTCTTGGACTGGGGACCCCAAAATTAAGATCCACCCCAGCAGGTGCTGCCTGGACCCCCATCTGGTGACATTCCTGAGCAGAGCCCTGGTGAGTACCAGAGCAGGGAGGTAAAAGCTTGCTGTTTGGCCTGACTCCTACCAGAGCAGCACCTGGGCTGGAGCAGAGCACACACTGGTGTGAGGATGAGGGCACAGGGTAGCAGGCTGCAGCCCAGCAGAAGCTGCAGAAAGTTGGGAGCAGTCAGCCAGCTCAAGGAGCAGTCATCACAGAACACAATTCTTGGACACAAATCATGTACCACAAACCATAGTATAGAAACAAAAGTTACTATTTACATTTCCACAGGCAGATTTGGGCTGTGAGCTCCTCTTCTCCTGTTCCAGTTCTTCAGCGAGACCACACGTGCTGTAGAAAAATAGAGAAGCCACCTGCATCTTTCTGCTTAAAGGCTGGGAGTCACCAACAGTTGTTTCAACCCCACTCACAGGCAACAGCTCTCACTGTCACACAACACACCTAACACTGGAACTTTCAAGCTCTTCCCTCTATTCTTCAATATCACAGCCTGTGTAACCCGTGTTGGAACACACTCCTCAGGTTTAAACTGAGAGGGAAATTATGTGCTATTCCCAGACATGAAATCCAGGAAATCAGGGTTTTCAGTCAAGGTTGCATAACCTAAGTAGCCACCTTCAGGAAGGCTGCTGGTCATATCAGTGAATCTTAGCAGTTTTGGCATGGCTAGTCAGTTCTCTTTGTGTATGGATTTACATTCAAATAGTTAAGGTATGAAAGGACATGGAACCAAAGAATTCTGCTCTGAAGGACAGCAAAGTGTCAACAAACTTTTAAAACCATTCAACCCTAAGGGTCTAAACTAACAGTTAAAAGGTTTACTGATATGCTAATCCCAGCACTGACCAGTTCTTGCAGGCTTTCTTTTTGCCCATTTCTTTGCAGGATGGAGCTCTGAGGGAAGATGGATCTGGCTTCTTCAAATCCTCTGAATCCAACAGCTCATCAGAGTCCAGAAGATCCTGAAAAAATACCCAGGAAGATAACATGCAGGAAACTGCTCAGTAAGGAGTGACATTGTTGTGTTATGTCCAAAGAAATGCTGCTATCTGTAGTGCCAGCATTAAAGTGCTGCAGCTCTGCCCCCTAATCCATGTCTCCTCTCCTCCCTTGCTCTGAAGACCTCAGTACATGATGTATTTTGCCCTGGGGATGTTTTTCTGCCTCTTAGGTTGTAAAGACATGACTGAAATGATTTATAAAAGGAGAGGAGAGAGAAGGAACAATAGCAAAGCCTCACAAACAAGACCAGATACCATCTCTTCATCATTCATATCATTGGCAGAGAGTGTCCAAAGCTTGGCAGCAGATGGGTCCACAGAGGGTTTTCCTAGAGCCAAAACAAAGGAAGAAACAGCAGTTACTCCAGTCTGCCCCAACTGCTCCCAATGAACAGTTCAGACAACTCTGGGAAGCCCAGCATTGCAGGGTTTTACTGTAGCACTCTTCACTTCAGTGTGGTCCCCCTGTTCCAAGGGATGCTTCCCAACAGAGAACATTCAGACATGTGGCATGCCCCACTCCTCACCTGAAGGACCAGGTTTCTTGCTGAGAGAAAGTTTGAGCTGACTTGAGGATCCCACTTCAAAATTGGGCTTTCTGCCTTCTATCTGAACAATGAGAAGGTCACTGCCTTGGTAACCCAAATGCTCTCGGACTGACTGTGCCTCCTCTGGGGTCAATGTCTCCTTTTGCAGCTGCAAGTGAAAATTTTTGGTTACCCTCATGCAGAACCCCTTCTTTCCACACCCATTCCAGCACTCCAATGAACAGACAATGGATATTTCCAATTCTGAAGACAAACATAATCTTTGCAGTAACTACACTTTGTGGTAGAAAGTGTCCATGCACATTTACAGCAAACTGGGGCAATGTAACACTCTGTCACCCAGCAGGTCCCCAGGAACCACCACTTATGTTTCATGGAAGTTCCTGGAAGAGGTTACTACATACGAACCTCTTTCACCTTCACCAAACCAGAAAGGGTCAGAGCTGTGGGGAGTTCAGCTGCAGTCTTGATGCTGCTGTTCTTTCCTGGAAGACACAAAAGCTGGAAGTAGGGAAGAACAAGAGAAACCTGGAAGCATATGAGCTTTGGAAAGAAATCCTTGAGCCAAGCCTCTGCTTCAGAACGGGGCCCTTTCTAGCTGACAGCAGGAATAAATAAATAAAAAAAACAACAAACCACAAGCAGCTTTTTCATTAAAGTAACAGCCTGGCCTCACACAGCCATTCTAGCTCCAGATCACTTCTGTATATGGCAAAAGCTTCCTCAACCCAATTTACACCCACCAAATACAGGAAAAAAATCACCCCAGACCCCAAACACCAAATTCCCCAAAATATTTTCACAAATGTAGTGAAACTTGGGAAATTTTCAAGACATGGACTCTTAATATTACGTTCAAAAATGGAAGATTCCTGAGCCCTCTTCTCATAGGCAAAAGCAAAATCCCTGTTTAATCAGGAACTCATTACAGGCTTCCTCACTTGGACACAGGATGTTCTGAACACAATCCATTCATCCTCTCTCACCAGTCCCACTTGCACTTTATTCCAACTCCACCAAATTCCAGCCTGTCAAACATGGCTTTGCAAAAAAGAACGCTCCTCTGCTCCAGACTCTGCATGTTCTTTGCTCTGTTGCAGAAGCACTCCCCCCTGCCCCTGTGGTACCACATCCACCACAGAGCCACTGCCAGCTTCAAGATCCTGCCACTTCCAGCAGCCCTGCAGCCTGTGCTGACAAAACCACTGGCAGCACAGATGCTTCTCACCAGGTGGCAGATCATTTCCCACTTCCATCTTGAACCAGCTCCCTGTGCCAGCAAGGTCTGAACGCAGGCCAAGTGCAAGACAGAGGAATAACCTTGCATTCACTGCCTCAGGTGTTCTCCAGCTGTCCTGTGGTCTTCACTCTTAAAATTTTCTGGATCACTATTTCTTAGCTGGCCCCTGGGACAGCCACTCAGCATTTGTCACCTGCTTTCAAAATAACTTCGAAAGCTCCTCAGAAACACATCTGAAACTATTTAACATCACATGCCCTAGGAGAAGGTCTGTTCACTGAGGTTATCAGAGTAGTTTATCCAGCTATCCAGTGCCTATCCAGCACTTTTGATAGGACTGAGTGACTGCTGGAACACAGGATTAAAGTCTTGTTGTTCAGTTAGTGTGTCAGGAAAACTAAAATCTCTGACTGTCGGTCTGGGTTCCTGACCTTTCAGTGTCAGCTGAATCCTCACACGGATGGCTGTGCTGCCAGGAAGGTGAAGCTGATGGGGATTTTCTCACCTGATTCAGTAACCACCGGCTCCCTCAGGAGAACACGCCCCCCCGGCTTAAGTATCCGAGCTATTTCTGCCAGAACCTCGGCACTGTGCTGCCCCGTGCTGCCTGGCACCACACCCGAGAGAACCACATCAAAACTGGACTCCTTGTGAGCCGCTGGGAAGAAAGGGAGAGGAAAAATCATACAGCTTAGGGTCAGCTCACGCAACAGGAGCAGGCTCTAGCAGTGAAAATTAAGCTGATTATTACACTGGGACAGCTGGTTAACATTTTCCACGCAGACACGGTTCTCAGTTCCCACCAGCACCTGAATTCTATCCACCAGATCCTTCAGGGCTTCTCCTGGGGGAGCGCTGTCCCAGATGATGGCCACACGCTGCCCTGGCACAACTCCATACTCCCCCATTTCCACAGCAGCAGCAAACCTGAGAGCAGCACAGAGAGGAGAGGGGTGGGGAGACAGAGAGGAAGGGTGAGAACCAAGCACAGCACAAACCTCTGCAGACTGAGACTCCAAAAGGAGTGTTGAGTTGTTTTCATTAAGTGAGGATTATTTTCTGGAGGCTGCCAGCACAGACTTCCCACAAACTGTGCATAAACACAAGGTGAAGAAACTGCTACATTCAAAGATAATAATTCAGTTTCTCTCTGTCTCAGTGACTAGTTTTACAAAGTGACTGCAAACCGTGCTTGAAAGAAAGATAAAAAAAATTGCAAAAACTTACCTGCTTTCCTTAAAGATTTAAATAGAGACAAACAGCACATTTCTGGATTTCCAGACTAGTGCCAACTACTTGACATCAAATCCTGCCTTGCTTTTCCTACTTAGGATGTGACCTAGGGGAGTTTGCTCCTGCAGTACATTAGAAGAAAAAAGAAAGGAACTTTTGGCTTTCTCAGAATTCCAGATCGAGGCTCTTTGAGCTCCTGTCATCAGCGGTGTTGGATGAGGAAGGAAGGGAAGAGAATGTGTGGTGAAGTTTTCAGAAACCTGTTTGCACTAATACTTTATAAAAGCCAGCATTTCTGACAAAGCCTGTAGGAAATCTGCACTACAGAAGTGTCACAATAGTATCACATCATTACCTGCCCTCACAGCAGCACTGGCTACTGAAACAAATTTCTGAGCCTCTTTCACTCTGCTCATCCAGTGCAAACCTATTTTATTTCTCATTTAACATGACACAGAGAGCACTGGGAGCACACTGTGTACCTTCAGCGAGCTTCAAGCCACACATTGCTTGCTGTTGTAAGCAAGATCTTGATTTCTGCATTGGACATCCTCAGTAATACCTGATTGCCATCACAGTGTCACCAAAGCATGGCTCACAGATATGCTGAGCCAAATTTAACTCGGTTGCCTGCAGTCACGGGTGAAGAGGAGTTTAACCTGCTGTTCCTCTGTGTGTCACGGATCTCCCTGTGCTGGGAACTGGAGACAAGTTCAGATGGCAGAGCAGGGCACCTGGTGAGAGCTGCATGGGAGGAATCAGTGCTAAGGCAGCTCACGCAGCCAGGCAAGCAGGGGAAAATCCTGGGCGTTCACTGCAGGGGATAAAACCTCACATGGAATGCAAGCTAAGCAACCACAAGAGGTAACAGCAGCAGTATGCACACGTATGAATCCCATTTGAAAGAAATCCTTCGCAGGGAGAAGGCTGAAAAGCTCAAAAGATACCTAAGCTATTGGGCTAACGTGGAAAAAAATAAATAAATCCAGTCACATCTTTCTTTCAGACCACCGGGTTGTCACCTTTCAAGATCACTCGGAGCCCAAACTACCTCAGACCCTCCGTCAGCCCCTCTGGATGCAATCTAAGGACAGAAGGAAGCTGCCGGGACTCTGCTCCCATCCCAGCGTGTGCAGCCACAGCCAGAGCCCGGGCGTGCTGACGGCGGGGATGCCTTTCCCGCTCAGGGTTTTCCAGCATAAAGTGGAAGTTAATTAAAAGGAAAGCTTCATCCCGTGGCAGAGGAGGCTCGGGAGCTGATGTGGGAAGCGGTCGGGGTGGGGAGCGGGGCCTTATCTCCATTTCACACCCGTTCGGCAGCCCTGGAGGTACCGCACTGCCCGGGACGGGGCACGGGAGGAGATTCCCGCAGTGCCGGAGGCTCCCAGGCCTGCGGACCCCTGGCAGCGGGGCAGCCCCCGGGGCTACGGCAGCGACTGCGTTCAACACCTCCCCCGGCAAGGGCGGCACAAACCCTGAGCGAGGCAGCGGGAGGGACGGGAGCATGGTGCGGGAGGGACGGGAGCGGGGAGCGGGAGGGACGGGAGCGGGGAGCGGGAGGGACGGGAGCATGGTGCGGGAGGGACGGGAGCGGGGAGCGGGAGGGACGGGCGCGGGGAGCGGGAGGGACGGGAGCGGGGTGCGGGAGGGACGGGCGCGGGGTGCGGGAGGGACGGGCCCAAGGACTTCAGGCGGGAATCCCCCGGGCCCAACGGCGGCCCCGAGGTGTTTGAGGGGAGAAAGGAGACAACCGGCCTCGCTCACCTCCGCCTCCCGGCGCCACAGCTCCCTCCGGATCCGCTCCCTCTGACGCCTTCGGTGTCACCGACACCTCCCGCCCCGTGACGTCACCTCCCGCCCCGTGACGTCACCGCCCCCTGCCCGCTTCCAAGATGGCGGCGGCGGCGGGCGGCCTGCGGCGTGCGGGGTGGCGGCTGTGGCGGGGCCGCGCGGGTGAGGGGCGGGGGGCGCGCGGGGCGCGTGCCCGTGCCCGTGCCCGAACCCTGCGTGCAGCCGGCGGGGCGGGGCGGGGCGGGGCGGGGCGGGGCCGGGCCGCGCGGGGTGGGGCGGGGGAAGGTGAGGTGAAGGGCAGAGGTGGGGCGCCGGTAGGGGGCGCTGCAGGGGGCGCTGGTCCCAGTCCGGTCCCAGGTCTGGTCCAGGTCCGGTCCCAGGTCCGGTCCTGGTCCGGTCCCAGGTTCGGTCCCGGTCCGGTCCCACGTCCGGTCCCAGGTTCTGTCCCAGGTTCTGTCCCAGGTTCGGTCCTAGGTCCGGTCCTAGGTCCGGTCCCAGGTTCTGTCCCAGGTCCGGTCCCAGGTCCGGTCCTAGTCCGGTCCCAGGTCCGGTCCCAGGTTCGGTCCTAGGTTCGGTCCCGGTCCGGTCCCACGTCCGGTCCCACGTCCGGTCCCAGGTTCTGTCCCAGGTTCTGTCCCAGGTTCGGTCCCAGGTTCGGTCCCGGTCCGGTCCCACGTCTGGTCCCAGGTTCTGTCCCAGGTTCTGTCCCAGGTTCTGTCCCAGGTCCGGTCGCAGGTTCTGTCCCAGGTTCGGTCCCAGGTTCGGTCCTAGGTCCGGTCCCAGGTCCGGTCCTAGTACGGTCCCAGGTCCGGTCCCAGGTTCTGTCCCAGGTTCTGTCCCAGATCCGGTCCCAGGTTCTGTCCCAGGTTCTGTCCCAGATCCGGTCCTAGGTCCGGTCCCAGGTTCTGTCCCAGGTCCGGTCCCAGGTTCTGTCCCAGGTTCTGTCCCAGGTTCTGTCCCAGGTCCGGTCCCAGGTTCTGTCCCAGGTTCTGTCTCAGGTCCCGTCCCAGGTCCCGTCCCAGGTCCGGTCCTAGGTCCGGTCCCAGGTTCTGTCCCAGGTCCGGTCCCAGGTCCAGTCCTAGGTCCGGTCCCAGGTTCTGTCCCAGGTTCTGTCCCAGGTTCGGTCCCAGGTTCGGTCCCAGGCCCGGTCCCCGGTTCGGTGCTGGTTCCGCTCCCCGCCCCGGTGCTCTGGGCTGTGCATGGCGCGGCGGGGCCGCAGGGCGCTGTGCGGAGCCCCCGTGAGCCCGGTCCCTGCCCACCCCTCAGACTGCCCTGTGAGGGGAGCAGAAGGTGTTAGGGTGTTAGGTGCTGTTTGGGGATTTTTTAAGTGTGGGCCGTGCCACCCCAGCTTACACAAACCAACCCCAAACCCCAAACCTCACTGCGGTTACATGAACAATTCTCAGAGAGCACCCGTTAGCTCTGGGCCCTCATTCCGGGCTGGTCCTGCTCCGGCTCCTTCCGCAGGGAGAGAGGGGCAGAGGGGGGATGTGTGGGGTTTGTCTGCCTGGGGTCCAGCTGAGGATTGGGAAACTCCTCTCAGTTTTCAGTGCCTGCCATCTGCACCATTCTTCCCTCACAAAACATTCTCACTTTTTTCCCCATCCACACGTGAGGGCTGTGCTTCTTGGAAGTGGAACAAAAGACTCCACAAATTCCTCTTTTCGGCTGCCTTGACTGCAGCTCTCTCCTTCACCTCCGTCTTCCCCGCTTCCTCCTGCCGAGAGGTGACATCTCAGTCTCGGGGTTTCCCTTTCAGTGCTCAGGTGCCAGCTCTCCCCACGCCGGCGTCCTCTCCACGCTTCAGCTGTGCTGCGCAGAGTTTCCGATGAGCAGCAGAAGGAGCCAGGGGCAGCTTCCTCTCCGTTTGATTCACCTCCAGGTCCCCTGCCTGACCGGGAGTCTCGGGGCCCTCACCCCAGGTAGTTCACCAGCTGTCCCTAGTGCTGTCCTGCCTTCCTGAAAGTCACAGTGAAGCCGGGACACAACCTGATCCAGAGTTAACAAAGCCCGGACTGCAGGAGCAGTCGAGCTGGTTTGCTGTGACAATGCAAATTCCAATGGCTGCTGTGGAGACAGGATGGGACTTGTGCTCGAGAGGGAACCACTCTGGTATGCAAAATGCAAGCCTGCTGGATTTTTGTATAAATCTACAGAAAATAAATATGGACACTGTATTGTCCATGTGCCTGGAACTGTAAAACCCCTGTTGCTTATAGTTTAGCTTTGCTTTAAAGGAGGGGGAATCAGAGGCTGATTGTGCTCTGGATTGTGCTCAATACTAGATTGAGCCCTCCTTTTACTTTTTTTTAATATTTCTTTCATGGCAAAGGTTTATTAAAAATCCTTTTTCTGGAGAGGGGAGGACTTCACAGGAGGAGGCAAGATGTATGTGCTGTGTGTGACTGCATGCAGTGGTGGCAGGCAGTGAGCAGCTGAGCCCAGGTAGGTGATGTTTGGTGGTGACCTTCCCCTGACTGTGCCAACACCTTCCCACAGTTACACTGGGCAGGGTGGTCAGGAGTCTGAGGACTATGAGAGTGAGGAGCAGCTGCAGCATCGAATCCTCACAGCAGCACTGGAGTTTGTGCCTGAGCACGGCTGGACTGCAGAAGCCATTGCAGAGGGAGCCAAGGTATGTGGGGAGAGAAGCAACAAACCCCTTGAAAACTGGATGGAGCTGAAGCCCCCAGGACAGCCAGGCCTGCATGCTGCCCCCACGTACCCTTGGGTGGTGCCCCCCAGTCAGCATCTGGCAGTGGGCAGCAATGCCTCCCACCTACTCCAGGATAACCCTGTTGGAGATAAACTGAGGCACAATGTAGGGCAGTGATCCCAAAGAGAGCAAAATGTACAGGATGAACTTTTTAATGCAGTGTTGCTGTGTTTAAAGTAATATAAATTAATTCACAAAATACATAGAGTTTATTTCTTAGCTGAATCCTGCTCAGCAGGGGATGACCCCCTCATCTCTCCTCTCCCTTCTCCCCTGCAGAGCCTGGGTCTCTCCAGTGCTGCTGCAGGCATGTTTCACAGAGATGGCAGTGAGCTGATCCTGCACTTTGTGTCTCAGTGCAACACCAAGCTGTCAGAGCTGCTGGAGCAGGAGCAAAAACTGGTGCAGCTGGGAGAAGCAGAGTGAGTATTGGGCATGAAAAGGCACCTTGCGGGTGGAGCTGGGGGACAGGATGGGCAGAGGGGCCACTGGGGCCACAGATTAAGTAAAAAATGTAATTTACAGATAAAACCATTATCCCAGATAGAGAGTTGGACTGGAGGCATGAAGTGTACTTTGCTTATCTATAGCTGAGGCAGGCAGGAGAGTGATCTTTCAGGTTGAGAATGGAGTTTAACTTGGATGTTCTTTAAATCTGCATTTTGGTTTTCTCCCCCAGGAAGAAGCCTATGGATCAATTCCTGAGAGATGCAGTGGAAGCCAGACTGAGGATGCTGATTCCATATATTGAGAAATGGCCCCAGGTATAAAACATATATCAAGATTGTCTCCTTGTCTGTAAGGTAAACACCCTGTGCCCTTTGATGTAGTCTCTCCACAGAGTAGCTGATGGTTGTTGTTACAGTTCAACAGCCTGGGCAGACCAAAAACCAGAGGACAGAATTGCTCTATTTTACTCCCTTCTGCCCTCTTGAGGGAAGAGGAAAGGTGAATAAGTACAAAAGAGTTAATAGTTGGAAACTAAGACTGGAACAGGTTTGCCAGGACAGGAGAAGGGCTGCAACACATGGGCTAAGGAACAAATACACAAAACCAGATCTGGATGGGGGCTCAGGCTCAGGCTCCAGGGCTCTGCCCAGCACCTCATGGATGTGGATTCTGAAGAGCAGTGGCAGCGGGGGGGAAAGGAGCGCAGGGGAATGGCAGGGAAGAAATGAGCAGGAAAAAGGGGTTAGCTTCCCATCCTCCTGACTTTATATTACAGAGTATGGGCAGGAAATGGGAGGGAACACTGACTTTTCAGCATTCCGTCCCTCTGGATCCCTCCGAGTCCTAAGGACCCTCTCTTTTAGATCCTTGCATCCAAAATTAGCCTGGTCCACTCAAACCATGGCAGCTGTAAATGAAACCCTCACTGGTTTCAAATGGTTCATACCCCTCAAGAGGAGAGCAGCTTTGGGAGGCAGCAGTCAAAGGCATCCTATTTCTTGCCATTCTGGACACACAAACCTCTCTGCTGTTCACTCCATCCACCTGGAATCCCCCAGGGATAGCCCATGGCTTTTTGGCAGTGTCACTGCAAGTCAGGCTCCATGCAGTGCCCACACCAGTATTGTATGATACCTGAAAACACAGAACTGCTGTTCTGCTGCAAGAACCTGAGAGTGACAGGCCCTGAGCAACCTGAGGACAGATCTGGGGACTGAGGAGGCTCCGTGCTTTGAAATTCAGATTTGAGTCTCCAATCTTTCTTCCAGGTTGGGAAGGGAATTGAATCGTGGCCTTGGTGACAGAGACTTCCCAACTCTGGGCTACCTAGGGTCACTGCGGTCCACAGTCACTGCCAGGCTCTGGGCAGCTGCACCCAGCACTTCTTGCAGAGACACAAGATAGGATTCCTGACTTTATTCCTGTCTTTTATGTCTGTTTATGTCCCGGAAGGATGTGGGTGGTTTGTGACTCCCTTGGCATGTTGTTCTTAGGTTCAGAAGCTGTAGGGTCCAAGGAGGGGACAATGCCTGAAGGTAATCAGGTATTAGAATGGGCTGCCTAGGGAGGGGGTGGATTCTTCATCCCTGAAGGTTTTTAAGAAGAGCCTGGATGTGGCACTCAGTGCCATGGGCTGGGAACCATGGGGGGAGTGGATCAAGGGTTGGACTTGGTGACCTCAGAGGTCCTTTCCAACCTGGATAATTCTATGATCCTCTGAGGGCCTGTATGGCTACTCTGCTTTCAGAGGCTGCTGTGAGCTCAAGGTGAGGTTCAGGAGGGCTTTGACTCCCTGACTGTAGGGGCCCAGCACAAGTGTCTGTTAGCCCTGCCAGTGCCTGCCTGGAGAGGCAGCTGCTCAGGAGGGACAGTGTGGTGGCACTGGACATGAGTGGAAGCTCTGGGCTCTAGCCCTGAGCATGCCTGCCATCCCCTGCTGCTTGGAAAGATGGGTGCTAGCTGGAAAGGGCAGAAGGGACTTGTCACTGGGGGCACATCAACAGCAAGAGGGAAGAGGGAACAGAACAGAGCACTGCTGGTCCTTCTCTATTCCCCCCTCCCCTGTCTCTCTATTTCCTTCACAGGCTCTGAGCATCCTGTTGCTCCCACACAACATCCCATCCAGCCTCAACCTCCTCACCAGCATGATTGATGACATATGGCACTATGCTGGAGACCAGTCCACAGATGTAAGTCCTAGTGCCTGCCATATGGGCACTGCAGCCAAGTGCTGGGCTGCAGTAGGTGTTGGCTACGTCTCTCAAATCAAGGCATTTGTTGAATGAGGAAAACATTCTCAGAAGCACTCAAGGGTTCTTGCAAGCTGTAGTCTTATTTCCAAAGAGATTTAGGAGCTAGTGGGAATAAACACAAATCAGTGTCAGTGGGATTAGTGCACATTAAAAGGACTTGCTTTCCTAGATTTTCTTTTTTGAAGACACAGATAAAATTGTTGAGATTTTGAGATGAAGCAGTTGATGCAGCAGTCAGTGAGAGAACACAAGGATCTGAGGGAGCAGCAGTGTCTGCCACTGTTAGCAACATTTGACTTGAAAACTTTTAAAGAACCTATCTAAAAATACCAGTAGCTTATTAAAGCTTTCATCTTTCTGTCAGGAAATAAAAGAAAATTACAACTTTAATTAAAGCAGTTAAGAAATTACTTTAACCCATCTAGAGAGATTAATCTATGGAGAGATGGGGAAAGCTAAATGAACCATTTTAACAAATTACTTTGATACGCTTCTTGTATCTGAGTATACAAGAGAAGCTATTGCAGTGAAAAATAAATAAGATGACAGAAAAATTAAAGGAATAAAGCAGAAGAGAAGTGAGAAGCTGTGATTGTGTCAGGAACTGCAAGTCCCTTATGGGATGTGAAAGCCAAATCAGTGTGTGAGAGATGGTGTCTGCACTGAGAGGGTCCTACAGTCTCCTTTGCCTCTCCCAGGAAGAGATGAGGAGAGTTTTCCTGGGCAGCTGGAATGCTGAACCTGCTCCCACTTTCCCAGTAAAGGGGTTTAATGTCACCCACAGTGCAGCCCTGGAGCTGGGTAGGGTATGCCCATGTCTCAGGTTCTACTTTGGGTAGGGTTTTTTTGAGCAGAAGAATTAACAGAAAGAGTTTGGTCTTAAGCACGTGAGAGATCCAGCTGCAAGCAGCAACATTTCCTCCCTTCTCAAAACCTTCCAGGTTGTTGTGCAGAGCTTTCCAGCCAGCTATTGTTTTCAAGATCAAGGCCACTCTGTTGCTTTGTAATTGTCAGTGGAGCTACCGGGATTTTCTTCAGGTAGCCAAATAGTTTAATCCCTGTGATAGCAGCACATGAAGTTAAACACTCATTTAAAAAAAATGTTTGTAAGTGGAACTGGAAAAACTGCTGATTTTGAGTTACCTGTGCATCTTTGCAGTGTGACCAGTTTCAGCAGCAGTGCTGTCAGCAGTGTCTGAGTGTTTGGTGCTTCAGCAAGCAGAGCAGTGACAGGATTTGGGGAAGGTGCATCTCCACAGGATGTCCTGCACAGTTCTGTCCTCTGTTCCCTCCCTTTCTTCACACTGTATCTGGTGCACACTGCACCTGCAGTTCAGTACTAAGCATGGCTTTTAGGGTCCTAGGTAACATTAAAATTTTTTTTTTGTTTTGGATCCGCGAAACAAAGGCCAACCCTAGAAATGGTCGAGTGCAAGCAGATTTTGTTTGACAGTTGACACAGGCAAAAATATAGAGCAAGGCAAAGGAGGGAGAGAGGAAAAGAAGATAAAAGAGAGAGGAAAAATGGTAAGAAAGTGGTAAGAAAGAATGAGAGAGAAAAGTGTAGAAAAAGAGTAAGAAAGTGTGAAGAATGAGAGAGAGAAAGTCACCACCAGGGCTCCAGCTGTCCAGCAAGTTCCTTCAGGATGGTGCTGATTCTGGACAGGGCCTGATGCAGAAATGGTGGTGGGTCAAGAGATGACCACAGCCACAGCATGGACAGCCAGAGATACCCCTGAGTCCCTTTTGTCCCCAAGGGGCAGCTGTCAGTCAGCAGGTTCCTGGGAAGACAGGCTGCCTGGAGGGGAGCAGAAGGGTGTAGTCAGTTCTTCCAGGTGACATTCCTCCTCTGTTCCAGCCACTTTAGCCAGGCAGATAATCATGCCTCCAGAGGCATCCCAGAGTTGAAGGTTGTCCCTCAGGAAAGGGGAGTAATCTCCACCCAGTTCTTAGCTTCTTCCTGGTGCCATCCTTACTCTGTTCCAGCCCCCTTAGCCAGGTACTTCACAAGTACAGTCCAGGTGGCCGAGTTGTGCCTGGAGGGACCACCCAGCACTGCAGGCTGGTGTTCAGAGAGGAGGAACCCAGAAGATCTTATCACATCCTGAGGTGTCACCCCCTGCTCAG
This sequence comes from Phaethornis superciliosus, assembly GCA_023637945.1. Lineage (NCBI taxonomy): Eukaryota > Metazoa > Chordata > Aves > Apodiformes > Trochilidae > Phaethornis > Phaethornis superciliosus. The sequence goes on along the minus strand of JAJQWJ010000014.1, from coordinate 19,439,465 downwards.
CTCTGGCCAGTCCTCCACCCTAGCCAGGGCTATTCATTTTAAATTTGCTCCTTTGAGACAATTGCAAATCAGTGGGGTCAGACCCCCACAATGGCAGTTCCTCCTCTACCCAGGTTTATGCTGGGAGGGTCGTGTTGCTGGCTGGCAGCCCTAAAGCCAGGGGTTACACTCCCTCCTGCCCCATCAGGGTGGCCCCTGGGTGAGAGGGGCAGTGCTCAGCACTCTTGGGTGCCACACTTCTGAGCCACTTCTGTGTGGGTGCCATGGGAGCAGCTGTGGTCCCAGCTGTCAGTGGCAGCCCCAGTGTCACAGAGGGGAACCGTGCAGGTCAGTGGGGAGGGAATGTACCACAGCAGGTTGCCTTTGCTGTTCTCCTGGCTGCTGAGGTGTACTCAGCTCTCTGTCTCTCTCCCTCCCCCGGGCAGTTTAACTGGTACACCCGCCGGGCTGTGCTCACTGGTGTCTACAACACCACAGAACTGGTGATGATGCAGGATTCATCCCCAGACTTTGAGGACACGTGGCGTTTCCTGGAGAACCGAGTGGCTGATGTGATGAAAATGGGCAGCACAGCAAGCCAGGTACTGCTTCCCCCTCCGCTCCTTATCCACTAGGATTAACACTTTAGGAAGAATTTTTTTCTTGTGAGCATGCTGAGCCCCTGGCCCAGGTTGCCCATGGAAGCTGTGGCTGCCCCATCCCTGGCAGTGCCCAAGTCCAGGCTGGATGGGGCTTGGAGCAGCCTGGGCTGGTGGGAGGTGTCCCTGCCCATGGCAGGAGGCTTGGATCTAGCTGACCTTTAAGGTCCCTTCCAGCCCAGCCCAGCCTGGCATTCTGTGATGATTCTGTGTGCAGCCTGAGCTGGCTTTTCCATCACACAGACCACGTGTCTGCCAGGAACACCACTGGGTCAGCAACTGCATAAGTGCATTGATGTGACATCAATTAAGTGCTGATTTTATTTTCTCATACAATGAGATGTTGGTGCCCTCTCTGTCACGACTGGCCCCGTGGTTAGGAGACATCTGTTCCCAGGAGACCTCTTCTGTCTTTCTGGTTATCATTTGTCAGCAGTGCTTGGCTTCTGTCAGCACCTTTCTGTAGCAAATAAGTGTTTGTTGTGTGGCCAGAAGTGTAGCTGCAGAAACAAGCAGAAGGTCATGTTCCCTTGTGTCCCCTAGGTTCAGTCAACTGGAGAAGCACTTGTCCAGGGCCTGATGGGAGCTGCTGTTACTGTGAGTAAAGCTGAAACCAGCAGGGCAGAATTCTTTCTGTTCCCTCCCATGAGGAAGGTCAGCATGCTTGTCCTCTCAAATCCTGAGGACAGCGTGGAAAAGAATAGTCTCTCAGAACTTAACCACATGTAGGGATGGTTTTCTGGGCACTTTTGGGTTGGTTTGCTGTTTTGTGGAGACATGACTTGTAAAAGAGTAAAAAATTAAGTCTGAAGCTTCAGGGTGAGCTTTAGGGATGAGAGATGGCAGGTGATCTGAATAAATGCAGTGTTCCCTGTCACTTGTAATGAGATCTCTTCCTCTCTCAGTCCTTTGGCAGAAGGTCTGTGCCTCCATGGACCTCTGGGAGGTGACACAGCAGGGTCCTGTCCTTGAGCTGTTCCCATTGACTGCAGTGTCCTTCCAAGAAATGCTTGGACTTTGTGTCTGTGCAGGAGGAGCTGCATGTTCTCTGGGACAGAAAATAAGTCCTGTGTATGCAGGAATGTTTTTAAGGGCTTCAAGGCCTTTCTGGGATATTAACTTTAATTGAATTTAGCAGCAAAGTGATTTCCTGGTTATCAGAAATACGTTTTCCTTTTACCAGTGCAAGGCAAACGGGCTGGAACATAAATTTTTAATTTTTTTTCCTGCATGAAGCACTTCATTAAGAGCTTTGCCCACCTCCATCTCCCTGCAATTATGGTTGATTTATTCCATATCAGTAGCATTTCTCAGCCTCTCTCTGCTCTCACGCTTGCATATGCAGAAAGAATCCTCCACCAGAGAAATCCCCCTGCTCCATGTGTGCTCTGGCACCTCAGCACCATGCTCTCCTGCAGTCAGGATCCCAGGTGTCACCACACCTTTAGTTCATCCCTGTAAAGAGGGACAGGAGGGACCGGGCTGCTTCTGAAGGGGGGACTGCAGACAGCTTGTTTTAGGGCAAAATCATCTCAGTCCAGGAACTCTGAGGTGCATCTGTCTGGACCTCCATGTCTGAGGAGGCAGTGCAGGTGTGCTGAGCTCCCCAGGTCTCAGCTCAGCACCTCACAGGCTGTGGGGGCCCCAGAACCAGAACCAGGCTGCAGAAACAGGGGGGCAGGGGGGACTTGGGGTGGGCCCTGATCCTTCCTGGAGCCCTTCCCCTGCCACCCCCCCTGCCCCTGCTCCCAAGCCAAGGCACTGCCAGGCCAGGGCTGGGTGCCTGGCAGCCATGAGACCTCTGGGGAGAAGGAAAGGCCTCGGGGGAGTGCAGCCTCTTGCCCAGGCACCAGTAGTTCATGGAATCCCAGAATGGTTTTGATGTCAGTTATTAATTGAAATAAGTAAAATTATAGGGGAAAAAAAAAAATCATAATTTGGGGGGGAAAAATCACATAAAAGAGAACAGAGGAGGCATGCAGAATAAAAACAGGGCTCACGTAACAGTGAAACAGCAGAAATTAGATAAAACCCAGATTCCAATTGGAGAAAAACACATCCCAAGCAGTCAATAGCCTGGCCTGGAGCCAGAGATGGAAGGGATGGGAAGGAGCAGTCCCCACAACTCCCCAGAACTTACCTGGCTACAGCCTTGAGCACTGCTAGAAAAACATTGAGCAATTGGACTCACTGTATTAACATTCATTACTGTATTAATGAGCTATTAGCATACTAAAATACCCACCCAGGGCTGGAGGGACCCCTGCTAACAAAGAGCCCCTGACTCTTTGGGCACACACAGGGAAATTTTTGAGAACTGACACTTGGAATGGAAGGGAGGGGTTAGTTAACCAATGGTGGGTGTGAGTGGTAGAATAGTGTTAGAGATAAAGATTTTTCTCAGTGTTTTGGGTACAAAAGTAGCACTTGTGATTTGGGAAGCAGAGCCTGCTTTGTGGGATACCTCCCTGCTCCCCTTTCTGCACAGAACCGGGAATTCAAGCGAATATTTCAGCTCTGAGTGGGGGCTGGAAGGGACCTCAGAGCCCCTCGGGTCCCATCCGCACCTCCCGCCGGACCAGGCCGCTCCAGGCCTCACCCAGCCCGGCCTGAGGCACTGCCAGGGATGGGGCAGACACAGCTTAACCCCCTGCTCCCTCTGCCCGCAGATCAAGAACCTGGCGGGGATGAACCAGCGCCGGTGAGGAGAGAACCGAGGGCGAGAGAGGAGAAACCCGAGCCTTCTTCCGGCACTAATAAAGCCGCTCACAGAGTAGCACGGACTCTTTTTGGGGGCGCACCGGGCGGGGCGGGGTGGGTCGGTTCCGGTCCGGTTCCGGTGGGGTCCTCCGGCCGCTAGGGGGCGCGCGTGGAGCGGCGGCAGCGCGGCGGGAGCGGCGGCGGGGGGAGCGGCGGCCATGCCGTACGCCAATCAGCCGACGGTGCGCATCACCGAGCTGACGGACGAGAACGTGAAGTTCATCATCGAGAACACGGACCTGGCGTGAGCGGCACTGGGACGGCAACTGGGGCGGGCGGGAGCCGTGCGGGACCGGGAGCGGCCTCTGCGGGCACCCCCGGTGCGGTGCCGGTGCGGTGTGTGTGCGCGGGGAGGCGGCTGCGCGGTCCCGGAGCCCCGGTGCCTCCAGCACGGGTGTTTCTTGTCCTCAGAGTGGCGAATTCCATCCGGAGGGTGTTCATCGCCGAGGTCCCCATCATAGGTACGGCCCCAGCCCCGGGGGTCGGGGTCACAGGGGTCGGGGTCACAGGGATCGGGGTCCCGGGTCTCGGGGTGCTGTCCCCGTGCTGTCACCGCCGTGTCCCCACTCCCCCCCGGTGCCCCCGGGCTGCTCCCAGCTCACCCAACCCTCCCGTAGCCGGCACCGTGTCCTTCCCGGTGCAGCCCCAGCTTCGCCGTGGTCTCTGTCACCTCCTTTTCCCCACCGGAATGTCCCGGTTTGTGACTTTTTTCCTCTCCGCAGCCATCGACTGGGTGCAGATCGACGCCAACTCCTCCGTGCTCCACGACGAGTTCATTGCTCACAGGCTGGGTGAGCGCTGGGCGGGCAGAACCGGGCTGGAGGTGCCGGAGCTTGGACATTCACCGATTCCCACATTCCTTCCCACAGGTCTCATTCCACTCACCAGTGATGACATCGTGGATAAGATGCAATATTCCAGAGTGAGCGGAGGGGAAATTTCTTCCCGGGGAGGGTGATCAGCCATTGGAATGGGCTGCCCAGGGAAGCAGTGGATTCTCCATCCCTGGAGATCTTTCAAAAGAGCCTGGATGTGGCACTCAGTGCCATGGGCTGGGAACCACAGGGGGAATGGATCAAGGGTTGGACTTGATGATCTCTGAGGTCCCTTCCAACCCAGCCCATTCTAGGATTCTGTGAAATGTTGGGGCTGGTCCCGCGGGTGGGGGTTGGTTTGGTTTCAGCTGGAAGGTTCTCACCCCGTGTCTGTGCCAGGACTGCACCTGTGATGAGTTCTGCCCGGAGTGCTCCGTGGAGTTCACCCTCGACGTCAGGTGCAATGAGGACCAGACCCGACACGTCACCTCCAGGGACCTCATCTCCAACAACCCCCGTGTCATCCCGGTCCGTGCTGTCCCCTCCTGCATCCCTGGGGTGTCAGACACGGGGGGAGGAGGGGGCCAGAGCGAAGCCTTGGAGCACCTTTCACTGAGCGGGCAGTGGGAGAGCAAAGAAGGAGCAGCCACGTGTGCCACTGCCTCCTCTTCCTCACCTCATTGTCTGTTGTGTGGAGCGTGTGGCCTCATTAAAGCCTCATCCTGCACCCCTCATCTTCAGCTCGGGGGCACTTCAGCCTCTCCACCTCAGCTCAGACACTCGCTGTGTCCTCCTGCCCTGCCCCTTCTCCTGCCTGCGTGCTGCTGGCCTTGGGCAGGGGCAGCCCCAAGCCCTCTGAGTTTCTGGTTCTTGGCTCTCAGTGTCAGAGCTGCCAAACTGCTCTTACCCCGTGACCACGGGGGGTCCCATGGGGCAGCCAAGGCAGAACAAGGCAAGGGGACTATGGAGAATGTGTTAAAATGCTGTTGAGGCCACATCCAGGTGGGGTCTGCTGCTGGTGGTGGATTTGTTGCTGGCTCTCTGCACTCTGATGTTTGTTTGATAAGGGGGGTTTGTCCCATTAATGATCTTCCCATTAACTCACTGTTGTTCTTTGCAGGTGACATCTCGGAGCAGAGACAATGACCCCAATGACTATGTGGAGCAGGATGGTAAGCAGCAGCTCACTGGGAATAAGAGCTGGAGGAGGAAAGGAAGTTTTCTTTCAGGCTCTTTAAGCTCCCTCTTCCTTTTCTGGCTGTAACCATGAGGCAGCTTTAGATCTGGCAGTTGAGAGACATCCCCGTGGCAGGGGGTTCACACTCTGCCTGAATGCCTCCTGAGGGCTGTCCCTAGAACTAAGGCCCTGTGGCAGAGTGCTTCTCTGTCCCTGTGGGAGCTTGGGGACAGCAGAGCTGCAGGACAGCCTGGTGTCTGCTGGCTCAGGGGCTCAGAGATGCCTCTGGGTTTATCAGCAATTCTTTACCTAGCAGGATGTTTTCCCCAGCTACTCTGGGGACACAAATGAGCTCCTCTGGGAATCCAGGTGAGCCCTGATATCTTCCTGGGTTGCAAAAATTTCCTGCCTTTGTCCTTGTGGTGGGGTCCTGCGGACTTTTCCCTCCCTGCAGCCCCCTGAGGGGTGTGTGGTCTCTGCAGACATCCTCATCGTGAAGCTGCGGAAGGGGCAGGAGCTGAGGCTGAGAGCCTACGCCAAGAAGGGCTTTGGGAAGGAGCATGCCAAGTGGAACCCCACAGCAGGAGTGGCCTTTGAGTACGACCCAGACAATGCCCTGAGGCACACCGTGTACCCCAAGCCAGAGGAGTGGTATGTCCCTGGGTCTGCTTGCTGGGCTGCTGTGTGGTCAGCAGCATGCCACAAGAGCTGATGTCCTGGCCTGCCCTTGGTGACCAGGGGGTTTGGGGGCAGAACCGGGTAGTTTTGATGTTTGCAAATCATTTGTGGCAGGTAAACTGACCCAAAGTTCGGTCTGTGTGATAAGATTGGGTGCTCAAGAAGGAATGTCTCCAATGTGTAATTTCAAACCCAGGTTTAAGAAAAATTGGGGCTTCATTTTAGCACTGCAAAAATTCTGTTTTAATTTCTGTAATGCTGGATAGTAAGTCTCTGGCACTGATGGCAGTGACAGGCATATTTTGAACGACTGGTGGACAGACAGCTGCTCAGCTGAGCTCTTTCTGGACAGGAAATGTCACAGTGTGAATTTTGGGAAGTTTGAGCCTTTGGAGATGTTGCTTGTCCCTCTGCACTGAGGCACTTCCCAGGCTGGGAGCCCAAGGCAGATGTGGATTCTTCTGTTCAGTGGCAGAGTCTGCTGCATCTTCAGGCCCCTGATGTGTTGTACAACAAGCTGGGTACCTGGAAACAGTTTTTGAGAAGTTCTTGACAAAATACATGTAAAAGTTGGAAAAATCCCAAAGGAAGGTTGCCGCTGTTGCTGCTTGTTCCCTGTCTGTCTTTCCGCATGCATCTGGAAGATGAGCAGAGACAAAAGCCCCTGCTCTCAGAGGCTACCTCTTAGTTTTGGTTTGATTCTTCGTGTTTTGAGGCTGCAGGCAGCTAGGCCCTGGCAGCAACTATTGCAGTGTTGGAAACCTCTGCCTTGTTCTCACCTAGGGATATTTTTGCAGTTAACAAGGAGACCCAGCTCTGTTAATGCTTTATTGCTCTGCTACAGTGGTGTGTTATGGACAGGGTTTGTCTGAGAAGTGTGATTTTATTTGAGGAAGCCCATGGGATCCTGGGATCAGGCTGTGCTGGCGTTGCTGGGGGGGAGGAAGGCTACCAGGAACCCTTGGTAGGCAGAAGATTTTTCCCTCTGGTTTCTCAGACAGCTCAAGGCTTTGGCTTTTCTGACAGGGATTAAGTCAAATGGACTCCCTGGTATGATGCTCTGGAAGCTGAGGGATGCAGTGGGAATGGGGATGATGGATGGGGATCACTGTAGTGTGGTGTGCAGAGGAGAGGAGGTGCAGGATGGGGCTCAGCTGATGTCTGTCATACTGGAGATGTGTTCCTGCTGGGCACATGATGGTTGGGTCTTCCCCCCAGCTGTGCTGCACAGACACTGCTGGAGCATTCCCATGGCTTCCTGGCCCAGAGAGAAGTAGAAAAAAAAGAGAAGGTCCATTGCTCCACAGAGAGTGCCCAGGCTCATGGATAAAGTCCCTTCAAGCCCTGGTGTCTGGCAGATGGTGGTGGTGGATGGAGCCACAGTGCCTGCAGCAGGGCTGATCCTCTTCCTCCAGCACTGCTGTGTCACTCTGTGGTGTTAGTGAGAAGCTGGGAAAGGGCAACATGGGGCTGAGATTTTTTTCCTGTGACTTACTGGATGGCTGCTCCTTTGCCTGCCAGGCACTGCTGACCTCCTCTGCTCTTTGACTCCAGGCCCAAGAGCGAATACTCGGAGATCGACGAGGAGGATGCCCAGGCTCCCTATGACCCCAATGGGAAGCCAGAGAGGTAGGAAGCTGAGTACTGAAGTTTGTCAGCCCAGGGAGCTGGTGTTCCCTGAAAAGCAGGGCAGAAGCTAGGGTTAACAGGTGGTATTCCCATACCTGGCAGTTTTCCCCTCCGGGAGATACTTGGCAGGTCTCCTGAGTTTGTGTTATCAACTAGGGCAGTGCAGCACTCAGGGAGGGGTGAGGCCTGTGGGGGAAAATGGTTTGGGACATCCATACCTGAGTGGGTCTCTGGTGCTCCAGTTGCTGGGGGTGCCCCTCACCTGGGGTGGAGCTCTGGGATGGTTTGCAGGACACAGCACTGAGCAGAGAGAATCCCAAAGTGCTCATGCAGCCTGTGGAACCCCGAGTGTTGGGGTGACAGTTGTCAAGGGGCGGTGCTGGCTGTCCCCAGTTGGGAGGGGAACGGTGCTGGTGGTTGGGATTCCCAGCAGAGCTCCCTGCACTGGGTGGGGATGGTTAGAACCACTCTGGCACTTCCTCCCAGGGCAGATGGTGACTTATCCCCCCAATTTGTCACCTCAGGTTTTATTACAACGTGGAGTCCTGTGGTTCTCTGCGCCCAGAGACCATCGTCCTCTCTGCACTGTCTGGCTTGAAGAAGAAACTGAGCGACCTCCAAACCCAGCTGAGCCACGAGATCCAGAGTGATGTCCTCACCATAAATTGAGGTGGCCCCTTGTGAGAGTGCCCGGGAGGGAGTGCAGCAGCAGGTTCCTCCCTCTGCCTCTCCTGAACACCTCTCCTGGCTGATGCCACCTCTCCCTGGCCACCCTTACCAGGGAAAGCCACCAGAACGTGTGGGGTGAAGCAGGAAGGGAGTCAGTGAGCATCTTCACTGAGACAGGCTTTATATCTAAGCAACCCTTGAGTTTTAGGCCATAGGTCTGGATTCTAGCCACAGGGTTGGAAGGCACGTACCTGGTTACATGTGCCTACCTTACTGGCATGTCCATTCCTTTCTGTGCTGAATAAAGCCTTCCTTGCTGGGTGTTGTCATCCCTGAGACCTCCTCCGAGGCTGCAGGAAATGTTGCATCATTTACTTCTCTCCAATAGACATTAAATTAATGCTCCCTTCAGAGCAGACCTCATTACTCTTGAAGCACCATCTCCTGAGGAGACAGACCCCTCCCAGCAGGGAGCTGAGCACATTCCCACCCAGCACTGCTGTTCAGGCAAGTGTTGGAGGCTGGGCTGGTGAGTCAGGTTTGGAGCTATGCCCCTAATCCTATGTTAGAAGCTGGAGGGCAGAAGTCTGTCAGGAATAACCCCTGTGACAGCAGCTGCCCTGCTCACCCCTTCTCGCCTCTGTCAGCTTGGCAGGACTTGGGATGCCTTCCTGCTGCTTTCCTGGAGGGATCTGCCTCTTCCTGGCAGCGGGGAGGGGGAGGTGTGTGTGCCACTGTGCTTGTCCCATTGTGGGACAGCTCAGCTCAGGGAGCTGAGCCAGAGGGAGCAGCCTGAGTCAGCACTGCCTTCCCCTCCAGGGAACAGCCAGGCTGCTGCTCCTGTGTCCCTGCTGTGTCACCACTGGCTGTGGCAGAGCTGTCCCCATCCCTGAGAGCAGTGGCATGGCTGTCCCAGAGGCCAGCGTCCGACTGGACATCGTGGCAGGGATAACTGGAACAGTTCTGGAAGAGCTGGGAGATGGGGCACCTGGAAATGCCTTTGCCTGAGTGTTTGGAGCCAGCAGTGCCCTGGCATGCCCCAAGAGCTGCAGGGTGACGTGAGGTGCTGGCATCCTGCTTCACTCGGGGTGCTTTGATGGAAGATGGCAACTCCCTTCATTTGAAATGTTCTGGCTGTGGCTGGTGGCAGAACAAAGCCTTGAGCCAAGCACTGCTGGAATGTTGGGAAATCTCCTCCCATCAGTGTTTTTCTCCTTGGCAGGCTCTACTCTCACTCACACTTCCCGAGTGCCTTTGGATGGAACAGGAAAACAGGAAGGGTGGATAAGGGTTGTTTATTCATTGAGCAGCTCCTTAAAAAAAAAAAAGAAACAAAACAAAACAAAAAACCCAAACATTTTTGGTAATAGATGTTAAATATTTTCCAGATGAGCTGTTATAGCCTGGAAAGCGTGGGTTACACCTCTCACCTGGGGGAGGAGATGCTGCTGGGTGGCACTGGGGTGCTGGCTTGCCCCTTCATGCCTGTCTGTGCTGTGGGGAACAGCCCTTACTTCTCCCACCCCCTCCCCTCCTCCCCAGCAGCTCCCCTGTCTCAGCCACAAGCTACACAAATCCAAGACACAGTATTATTTACAATCCACAGGTTCCCACATCAAGACATTCCCTGTCCCCAAAGCACAGACCTGGAGGGCAGAAATAAACCCACCGACTGCCCAGCCCCAACCAAAAGGAGACTCCAAAGAAACACCATGTCTGAGTGGCAATAAAAAGATAGCCCTTCTAAAGGAGGTCAATAAATAGGAGAACTAGAAAAAAATCAATTGCTTTCGAGTTCAGCACATGAAGCCCAGGTCCCCTCCTGGCCACAGCGCAGTGAGGATGGGGACACCTGGGGGTGGGGTGGCTTTTCCCCACCAGCACGGGCTCCCCTGCCCAGGGATTGTGACATCCACAATGTCAGTGACAGAGTCTCTGGGTTGCCCACCAACATATAAACTGGGAGAGGGTGGGGGGGGGAGCCCTGGAAAGCAGGGAGGGGCTCAGCCCTGCCTGCCCACTCACCCCAGCTGATGCCCTCCAAAAGGGAAACAGTTTCTGCTGAGACGTCTCAGTTCCACAGCGAGTGTTTAAATAGCTTCGAGAAGTGCAAAGATCCTCTGCCAGGGTGCATCTCCAGGAGCACCCTGCTCTGCACAGAGGGGGTGACATGCCAGGACCCTGCACCTTCAGGCCTGGCACAGCCACTTCCCCGAGAATTGCTCCATGCTCTGCAGGGTGATGCTCCAGCCTCCCCTCTCTTGCAGAAAACACCTTACAATTTCATTGCCCCCTATTCTCTTCTCCACCTCCCAGCTGGATCCCCAGGAGTTTAAAAAAAAACAAAAAACCAAACCCCACTGAGCATCTCTGCCCGAGGGCTCTTCAGCAGCCACGAGGTTTGCATTCGTGGGAGAAGGCAAAAATCTCTTATAATACAGATACTCAATATAATATTCCAGGTCAGTCGATGCAGAGCCAGCCTTCACCTCCCGGAGTGTGGGGCCAGGGCATGAGGCAGTGCCTGCGCCCCAAGAGCTCCGGGCACAGAGGATGTGCCAGCCCCAGCTCCCTGGGGACTCCAAGAGACAGCTTCCTGTGTCCTTGCCCCCCTTTGGGGATGAAAACGGTGACCCCCAGCAGAGTCCCTCCTGTGGCCAGCTCACGGGGACACTGTGGGCTCCCTGCTCCCAGGCTCATCGCTTTGGGAGGACTTTGGCTGCGGCAAGATGAACCTGTTGAGGAGGTCGGTGTCCGAGCTGGGCTGCACCCCGGTGTACACCTCCCCTGGGGATGAAGCAGAGGGTGGGTTCCTGGGGGCAAAGGGGAAACCCCAAGGGCTCCTCAGTGGAGGGCAGGGACACTCACTGGGATAGCTGGAGGACTCGGCCACATTCTGGGAGCCTGTGATGTGGTGCCAGTAGGCGCTGCGGGGCAGCATGGTGGTGGGGGTGCAGGGGTAGGAGAAGTGCTCGGTGCCCTTGTTCAGCAGCTGCAGAGGATGAGAAGGGGGTGAGGGTGGCACAGGGCACCCTGAGCCCTGCCCCAGCTGTGTACCCAGGGGATGCTGCAGCTCACCCTGACGTTCTCCATCTCCAGCAGAACCCTCTTGTGCTGCTCAGCGATGGCCAACGTGGCGCTGTGCACACGCTGGTAGATCTGCTCACCCTCCTGGGTCTGGAAGGTGTAGAGACCTTCACCTGCATCACACATCCTGCAGGGACAGGGCACAGGCCATCACCGGCGTCCCCAAGCTGAAGGATGAAAAAAATACTACACCCCCACCAAAGAGCTGACCCATCTTCCCTCTCCTACACCTTTGGGTGCTGTCCCCGTGTCCCCTCCACAATGCTGAGCTGGGACCAGCTCCAGCCCCAAACCTCTGGCTGTGGGGCACCTTCTGTGGGCTGTGGCCAAGCCCCTGGCCCCAGGCTGCCCCGGGGTGATTCCTGGGGTGTGCCCAGCAGGATGAAGGCACCCAGCAGCGGGTGCCCCTCCCAGCCAGGGTAAGATCTCACCGTCCAGCCTCAAAGGTGAAGCGGGTGGCATCGCGCCCATAGCGGCGCAGGGAGCAGAGGGGCCAGGAGAGCAGCTTCACACGTGGGTTGTGTGTGTCCCAGAGGTAGATGTTTTCATGGGTGATCTGCAGCTTGCACTCGCCATAAATGTCCAGGTTGGGGCAGGGGAGAAGGAACACGTTAAACCGGTCTAGAAAGGGGGGAAAAAAAAAAAAAAAAAAAAAAAAAAAGCAATAATTTAAGAGGGCCTAGGAAGACTGAGCCCCAGGTAAGTGCCCCACTGGCTCACCTGTCTGCTCGCTCTGCACGCCAGGTGCCAGCAGGTCGGGCTCCCCCAGGCCCAAATTGTTGGGACAGGCACCTAGACACTCCACAGACAGCGTCTTGTACCACTCCTCTGCCTCCAGCTCTGCAAGGCAACCTCATCAGCCCCTGGGCAACCCTGGCCAAAACAGGGGGTCCCTCTGCCTCAGCACCCCAAGCCCCGCTCCCCCCCAGCACCGTTCCGTACCTGAGTCACAGGTGAAGGTGCGGGCGGAGTCATCAGTGAACACAATGGCCACAGCCTGTCGCTTGGTCTCCTTGGGCAGACGGGTGACACATTTGACATTCCTGATCTCAGTCACCTGCAGAGGATGTGGGGGGCTCATGAAGAGCTGCACCTGAACCCAGACCCACTGCACCTGAACCCAGACCCACTGTACCCCTGAATCCATCTCCACTGTACCCCTGAACCCAGCCCCACTGTACCCCTGAACCCAGCCCCCCTGCACCCAGAGATTAGGTGGCACCCAGACCTGTTCCTCCTGCCCCCCCTGCTGCACCAGGAGCTGCACCCCAACCCCGCTGCACCCCCCTGGAGCACACAGGGCAACAGCTGCCCAGCTCCACCCCAGCACATTTAGGCAAGAAGGGCCCTGTGAGCCACAGGGAGCTCCCCAGCACCTCTCCAGCACAGCCCCCCCACTCCTCCCGTGCAGCCCCCACCTTGGGGCAGCCATGCAGACACGCTGACTTCTCATCCGGGTATTTCTCCAGGCGCTGGGGTCCTTTACTGGAGGATTTCCGGAAAACCAACCAGCACCGCCGGTAGATCTGTGGGCAGAGCAGGGAGCTGACAGGGTGGGGGTGCTGCTCCCTGTTCCCACTCTGTCCCCAGACCACCCCCAAGATCCCTGTGCCAAATCCCGCTGACACAGGGGACTCTGGAGACAGGGCTATCCCAGGGCTGCCATCATTCCTCCCACCTCTGACAAGACTAATTACAGAACTTAATTAATGAGCATTGGCGATGGAACCCCCATCCTGATGTGCCCTCTCCTGCAACCCTGGCTTCTGGGGTGTCTCAGGTCCACAGTCCCAAAGCATTCCCATTCCCATTCCCATTCCCATTCCCATTCCCACCCCCCCCAGCCTGCTACCTCTTTGTTCTCCATAATTAGCGTGGAATTACCCAGCATGCTCCTTGCTGCTGGCTCCAAGCAATGGAGGCGAGCGACCAGCTCACCTGACCTCCACCCACAGGTGCTGCACTCCAGCACCACCTTCATTTGCACCCAGCAACCCGCACCCCCCAGACTGGGCATTCCCAATGCCAAAACTGGGTGTGGAGGGAAGGAGTCACGGGAGGGGGGCAGTGCTGAGGGACACCCCCCCAGTCCCTGCAGTGACACGTGTCCAGTGTGGGGGTGCCACCTGGTGCAGGATCTGGCCCCCTGGGACTGTTGGATGATTTGGGTACAAACAAGTGGACTGTCCCTGCTCCGCCCCCGCAGTGACCAAAATGCCTCTTATTCAACCCAAAACCGGGGGGGCTGGTTGCTGCTAGAGCGCTAAATGAATGGGTATTCCCCCCCCCCCCCCCGTTCCCCAAGACCCCGCACTCACCCCCAGCTTCTTGCTCTTCATCTTCACATAGCCTTGCTTAATGATATCGTTAAAATTTGTCGCCATGGTGATGGTCTGATGGGGTGGGGGCTATTTTGGGAGGGGGGGGCTGCCTTCACCCCTGCCCCCCCCCGCCATCCTCTTCCTCCGGACCCCCGCTGCCTCAGGGCCAGCCCAGCTTGGTGCTAGTGGTGTCCCCCATCCTGTCTGGGAGAGAGAAATGACGGATCAACGGGTGACATCTTCCTCTGCCTCCTCCTCCTCCTCTTCCTCCTCCCTTTGCTGTCTGAACCACCCAAGTGGAACAGGCCAGCGTTAACCCCTGCCTGCCGGTGGTGGTCTCCATCCCCACCCCTCCTTCCTGCCAGCCTGCTCCCTCAGGACACAGAATGTCCCTGGCCTCAGTGTTAACTCCTGCCCGGCCAGACCAGCTCTGCCGGCTTTCCTTTTTGGCTGTGGCATCTCCCTCAGCACAGCCCCCTCTCTCTCCAGCCCCTCTGCCAACTGGACATCACTCAGCGGGGTCCCCACTATGCGAGAGGACCCCGAGCCCTTGGTGGTGAGACCAAGCAGGGACCAGGTTTGTTTCCCAGCTGGAAAAGTCCCCTAGGGAAGGATGGGGCCACCCCCAGGGCCACCCCCACTGCCACGCTCCGGCTGGGTGCCACCGGGATGGCTTGTGTCCCCAGGAGCACGGGGGCTGCTGTGGGGTGGTCCGTGGAGGGGGGGGTGGGGGTGATGGGTGTGGGGGTGAGCCCCCTGAGGATTGGGGCCAGCGCTCCCCTCCGTTGGGAGCCTCCCCCTTTCCCCCCCCCCGGCCATCCCATGCCGGAATTCAGAGATGTTGGAAGCCACGTCCTGTCCCCCGCCCCCATCATCTCCGCCACCCCTGACCCCTCCGTCGCCCCGACTCTCACCCGCTCCCACCGGCACCGTCCCTGCCCGCTCTGTCACTTACCGGACGGCTCCCCCCGACACTTCTCTCCACCGCTTCCCGCCCTCCTCGGAGCCCCGGCGGCTGCTCAGCAACCCCGCACCCGCACCCGCACCGCCGGCCCCGCCGCGGAGCCACCCCGCCCCCCGTCCCCGCCCCGGTAACCCCACCCGGGCTGCCTGACCCGTCCCTCCGGGCCCAGCTTCTCCCGGCCCGGCCCAGACAGAGCCACAACCCCGCTGCCTGCCGAGAGCTTTCCCGCCCGCACCTCCTCAGGCTGCGGAGTCAACGCCCCGCGGGGAGCGCTTCCCGCAGCACAGCGGCCCCGGGACCGGGCAGATGTCTCCTCGTCTCTGTCTCCTCTTCTGCGTCCCCCAAAACTCTGGTCCCCACTGAAGCTGCCTGCAGGCACCTCCCCCCCCCGCCGCCTCGTGTCTTGGCCCATAAATAAATAAAGACTCGCTGCAAATAAAAGGGCATTAACCTCCTCCCCCCCACTGCGGAGACCTGGGGCCAGCCCAGCACTTACAGGCAGAGCCAGGCCATCAGCTCACTGCAGCCTTAATTTTTAATAAGGTTGTGTCTGAGCATCTCCAGCATCCCACAAGGTCCCGAGCTGCAGAACTGGTCTGGGGGTCAGCACCTCCAGGAGAGCTGCCAGGGGTGAGCACCCTGCACTCCCAGGAAAGCACCCTGCACCCCCATGGGTGCACGCCGATGCCTGCCCATCCACAGCCCCCCCTGCAACCAGGAGCCACCCCACAGCCCCCGCTTCCAGCTCACCCACAAGCTAGCCTTGTCCCCCAGCATGAGGAAAGTGATGGCAGCAGGGTGATGCCAGCAGCCACACATACAGCCCTGCTGTGTCTCCCCCCTGCTGTCCTGCATATCTTCCCTGCATGGGGACAGAGCAGAGTTCAAGCCATCACCAGAGCCTGGGCCTCTCCTTGTTTTGTATTTCATTAAAAAAGTCATATACAAATACATACATATATATAATATATATAGAAAAGTGGGCAGGAGGGTGTGGCTGGCAGCAGGGCTCACTGCCCCTCTCTGCCCTGTGCTTGCTCCTCCTAGGCTGCCTGGTGATAGCTTTGGTGGCCACATCTGTGGAATGGGATCATCCCAGGAAATGCTGGTGGCCAAGAGACATGGGATACTGTCCAGAAGGCACTGCCTGTTTTCCCATCTAAACAAGGGTCACTGCGTGGCTGGGTCCTGTGGTGACAGGCACGCGGGGGCAGAGGAGTGCCATGGGACGTCTCCGTAGTGGTAGCACGCTGGGCTCTAGGGCACCTGGATCTGCAGGTCCTCATCCTCATCAGGGTCGCTGGTGCCATCCCCGGTGTCATCAGGGCTGAAGCGGGTGCTGCACATCTTGCCAAAGAGCGGGGTGCTCTGCTGCCGCCGCAGCCTGCCAGGGAGAGCTGCTGGGCTGGGGGGCTTTGGTGCAGCCCCAGGGGGGTGCCAAAGCCAACCCCAGTCCTCCCACACTCCCCCAGCACAGCTGCACCCCAGTGGGACCTCATTCCTGCGTCCCCCGGTGAGATCGAGGTGCAGGATCAGCCCCCCCCATCATGGGGCCAGGGAGCCCTGGATGATGCTTGGCACAGGGGGGATGTTGGGTACAACACAGTCATGTACACAGACATAGTCATGCTGGGAACCTTGGAACCAGCGAGAGAGCAGAGCAGGGGGGAGTCATTCCCCCCAAAAAGTACCCAGGAGTCTCCCATTCCTGTGGTGGTTTCAGCTCCTCACTCATCCTTGCACAAAAGCTCAATGAAAATTTTGGAAGGTAACATGAAATCAAAAGGACCTGGCCAGATCTGACCTGCTTGCTGTGTTTTACTGGAAAAGATAAATTATTTAAAGCTGAGTGAATGGAGAGGCTAGGGGGGTGGTGGTGGTGGAAGATGGAGCCTCTATTATTCCTCTATGATTTAATGAAGATGTCCCAATAAAATAAAGGAGAATTATAAAGACAGCCTCCTCCTGTGCCTGCAGGAGACATAGTATTGATCTCCCATGGCCATTTCAGCTTTTTACTGCAGGAGAGGTGAGCTGAGACCAAGAAAAATTTTCCAGGGCCATAAAACCCACCTCCCACCTCCTCAGCAGCGTGGGCTGCTTGGAGCCTGCCCTGGCCCTGGGTAGTGGTGGGGAAAAACCCAAGCAGTGTGGAACTGGGGTTACTGGTCTGTTGGCAGCCTTGTGTTGGTTTAATTGGGAGGTGAATGCCAAGCAGCTCGCAGTGGGACAAAGGGTGCTCCGAGGGTGGCTGCACATCCTCCAAAGATGTTGGAGGCACTTTAGCCAGGCTTAACCCAGGTTTCAACCAGGGAGATGCTGGTTGAAGGCTGATGGCAAGGAGAACGTTAACCCCACCCTTGGGTCCTCTCTTGTCCCTTCCCAGTCCCCTGCTCACCGGGACTGGAGATGCTCCAGCTGCACCTGGAAGCTCTCACTCTGCTCTGTCTGCTCATCCAGCGACCTCTGCAGCTTCCGTGTCTGGTTGTGGGCCTCATCCAGCTGCAGGACAGGATAGGATGGGGCTGTCAGCAGATGCAGAAGGAGGGGAGCTGCCCACCCCTGCCCCCTTCCCCACCTCATCCTCAGCTTGGGCCAGCTCCTTCTTCAATTCCTCTACCCTCAGGCGCAGCTTCTTCACCTCCCCCTCGTGCTGCTCCACGCGGCGGTTGGCGTGGGCCAGCTCAGCCATTTTCTCCTGGTACTGCTTCTTCAGCTTGGTGTGGATGTGCTTCAGGTCAGCCAGCTCCTGTGGTGGGCACAGAGTGGGTGGCTGAGCACATGAAAGCCCTCCCCACTGCTGGGTGCCCCCTTCTCCCTCCCCAGGGACCATTCCCACCACTCCCGTGACAAAGGACCCGATGAAGCAAGGGTGGAATCACTACCACCCTTTAGGTGCAGAGTGGTGGCAGAGTTTGGCCTTGAGGAGATACCGGGAGATTCTGAACCACCTGGTGACAGGGTCACCCAGGGAGAGGGTGGCAGGGGACAGGAGCACCCCCATGGCACCTTGTTCTTCTCGAAGAGCTCAGCCTGGATGGTTTTGAAGTCTGTGTCCAGGGTGCTGGCCGTCTGGCGCCGCTTGCGAGCCAACACCTCCTCCAGGTCCTCGATCTGTGCCCGCAGCTTCTTGTTCTCCCTCTCCAGGCTCAGCTTCTCCGTCTCCAGCCGCTCCCGACGGCCCCACTCGGCCGCATTCTCCTCCTGCAGCCTCTCCATCTGGGACAGGGACACGGGGTGGCAGCTGGGCACCCCCTCGCCACTCCCTTCACCCCCCGCGTTGGAGCTCGGCCTCACCTCTGCCCGCAGCTCAGCCAGCTTCTTGTCCATGCTGGAGCGAGCGCCCAGCTCATCCTCCAGGTCCTCAGAGATGCGCCCCAGCTCGTCCTGGTGGATCTCCTTCAGGATGTTGAGCTGGGGGGGACACACAGCACCCAAGACGGGCAGCAAGCACCCACCCTGTGCCGCCGAACCCCTGCCCGCACCCGTCCACCCAACCTCTGCAAATGGACCCGCCGGGTCAATAGTTAAGAAATAATAAAGAACCTTATTGAGCACCTTGGTGATGGAGGTGGCTCTGGGTCACCGTGTCCAGCCATGCAGACATGCAAGATGCTGGGGGACAGGCCACCTCCCAGGGCACTCTTGGTCCCCAGGCACCATGCTCACCTGCTTCACCACCTCCTGCTTGTTCTTGTTGAGCTCCTCGTACTTGATCTTCCATTGGCTGAGCTCACCCTCCAGCTTCTCTATGCTTTTGCTGAGTGCCAGCTTGTCCCTGGGAAGAGGCAATGCTGGGGATAGCCAGGAAGACCCCATGGGATGTCCCATCCCAGCGGGGACGGGGCTGGGCTGGCACCCTGTGAGGATGATGCACTGAGCACTCACTCCCGCTCCTTCAGCAGCACTTTTTGGGACTCATCGAGCCTCAGCTTCAGGGCAGTGACTTTGGTGGCGTCCTCCTTCATGATGCTGATGTCCTCCCAGAGTAGGTGGCTCCGTTCCTGGCGCGTGAGGGAGGCTCGGGGGCCCCGCTGCTCCCAGCTCTCTTCCTGCTTGCTTGTCAAGACATTTTCCATCAGCTCCAGCTCCTGTGGCACCGCAGGTGGCCCAGCACAGGGAACATGGAGTTACCCATGGGTGAGGAGCAACCCTGGCTTCCCAACCCTTCTGGAATCCAGACTTCACCCCATAACCAGGAGTGTCCCTTCAGCCAAACCCTCTGGTCCCCACGGACATCCCAAGACAGATGGAGAGGGACCCATCCTCCCAGGGACAACCCATACTCCACCATGCTCTGCTGTTGGCTCCCTGCTCTTGCTGGGAATTTGGGATGAGTAAATCCCACAAGCACCATGTGGGTGATCTTCTACCAGGCTCCATGAGCCCGCGGTAATTGAGCTTCAAGGGGTTTTCTGGGGATGGGAAGTCCCCGGGGACTGATCTGACAGTTTGCTGGAAGATGGTGAAAGAGACCTGGGTTAGGCTTGAATTTGCTGCTTGGCAACCACGCCCTCAGGTGTACTGAAGTGGCACAGTATGACATCCCAAACAGTGACCTTTGTGTCAAGTCAGAGCTGATGGATAGAGGAGCTGGGAGCACCCCAATGGTGGCTCTGGTGTCCCCTCCTTTGTCCTCCTCCCTCCAGCACAGACCTGCTGGCATTCGAGCTGTCCCTGGGAGATGTCACTGACACTGCCAAAGTCACCGTCCCCTTACCAGCACACTGACTTGTGCCTAATGCATCCAAAGGGAAAGGCTCAGGAAAGGGACTGCGGCCTAGGGCTGTGCGGACCTTGGACCCCTCCATATTGCTCCAAGAAGGGTCTGACCCCTGGGCCTGACCCCTGACTCCAAGGAATCAGTCTAATCCCGTCACACTGCTTTGAAACGGGTCTGACCCTTAGGGCTGCTTTGAGAGGTCTGAATCCATCCAGAGGGGTCTTGAGAGGGGCCTAAGCCTAAACTCCTGCTCCAAGAAGGGTGTGACCCCCTCACTGCTCCAAGAGGAGTCTGATGCCATGACTGCTCTGAGGGGTCCAACCCCCCATGCTAGTTCATGCAGGGTCTGACCCTCTACACTGCTCTGAGAGAGGCAAATTCCACCCCACCCATGCTGCTCCAAGAGGGGTCAGACCCACAGTCTGTGGGGCAGGAAGCGATGCCACAGGCACCCACAGGCCACGGTGGTTTGGTGCAGCTGCTGGGGGTGCCCTCCCTCCTCATGGCACCCCCGAGGTGAGGAGTCCCCCACAGCACCCTGGGCAACCCCCCAGCTTGCTGCTCCAGGCAGACCCCCACGGCACCCCTGGGGTGAGGAGCCCCTCACGGTGCCTTCAGCAGCCCCCGCACTCACCTTGGCTCTCTGGGGAGCCTCAGCACCCACATCCCGCACTGGCTCCTGCTCGGGGTCAGCCTCTCCCTCGGCCTGGTGGGTGCCGGAGGGACCCTGGTGGGCACTGGCGGGGCCCTGGGGCAGCAGGTGCTCCTCTGGGCGGTCACGGTCACGGCGCAGCCCTGCCAGCTCCTTGGTGAGGGCCTCCAGGCGATGCCGCAGCTGCCGCACCTCCTCGCGCGCCCGGTTGCGTTCCGCTCGCACCTTGCTCCACTTCTCCCGCCAGTTGGCCGTGCAGTCCGACCACCACCGCATCGTCTTCTCCATCTGGGCCGCCCGTGCCCGTGCCTCCTCCAGCTCCCGCAGCCGCAGCTCCTCCCGCCCTTCCCAGTCCCCTTCCAGCAGGGCCGGGGGGGGGGCCGGGAGAAGGCGTCCCGCTGGGGGGGGACGGGGAGGGCTCAGGGGCCAGCAGGGCCAGCAGCGAGCCCCCCGGCAGAGGCGAGGAGCCGGACAGGTGTGAGGCCCCACTTGGGTTCATTCTGGGTCTTCCCTAGGGCACGGCCATCACCAGTGGGGCAGCACCTCTGCCCAGGGACCTGTAGGGAGAGGAAGGGTCAGGGGGGCCAGGGAGCTGGAGGAGGCGGCTGGGGGGAAGGGGGTCATGGCCCCTGTTTTTGGGATGCCACACTGAGCGAGAAGGTTCCTGGTGTGAACCCTGGTCAGGCTCTCAGTGAGGACCCCATCAACATCCCTGGTGACGGCCCCATCACGGTCCCCACAGAATACTCTGGTGATGACACCAGTGAGGCTCTTGATGATGACCCCAGCAATAAGCAATGGCCCCAGCCAGGTCGGCAGAGGTGAGGTCCCCAGCTAGGTTTCCATCCTGGTTTGCAGCCCCCTGCCTGGCCAGCTGTCCCAGTTTGGCACTGCAGCCGGCACCATCCCGGCCCAGGGCACCTCTGACAGCAAACTGGAGACAATGTCGTCTCCATGTCATTCAGATGATGTAATCCGGATGACATCATCATCTGCAGGCCTCCAAGAGACCATCCCTGGAGCTGTGGTGAGGGGAACCAGCTCCTCGACAGCTCCATCGAGGGTTAAATCCCGGATCCAGCCATCCCAGGGCGGCAGGATGTGTGCCGAGGCCCAGCACATCCCGAGCACCCCGGCTGGCCCAGACGGCCAAACCGCCCCAGGAAACCCTAATGTCAGGCTGCCTCGCCGTAATGCGATAAATACAGAGTCCGGCCGGGCAAGCCCGCAGCCTCGGGCAGGTTTTTCGGAGGGTGCAGCCCACCCGCTGCCAAATCCGGCCGGGCAGTGAGAGCTGGGGCCAGAGCAGCGGGAGCATCAGCCGGTGGCGGCTCCGTGTTTTGCGTGGGGGTAAAAATTAATTCCTCTGTCTTTGCTGGAATGCTGAAGTTTGGGTAAAACTCGGAGGCGAGCCTCGGCCTGCGCTCCGCGGGGGGAAACCCGGGTCTCGGCGGGAGCCGGCACCTGCGGAGCACGGGTGTGCGTGCTGTGCAGTGCCCACGGGAGCACCGTGAAACACTCGTGGGAGCACTGCACCTCTGGAACACCCACAGAGGCATCGGCCTCCCGCGGCGCCCACGGGAGCACCGCTCCCTCGTGTATTGCCCACGGGAGCACGCGCGGAGCACCCACACCGCGCAGCACCCGCGGGAGCACCCACGGTCGCGCAGTGCCCCCGGGAGCTCGCACGGAGCACGGGTAACCCCGAAACTCCCACGGGGGCTCCGGCTCCCGTCCGACACCCCAGGGAACACAGGCGGACCGTGGGCACCCCCGAACCCCCCACGGCCACGCAGCACCCGCGGTCTCAGCCTGGGCCCCCCGGGGGAGGGTCCGCCCGCCCCCCGCGCTCCCCCATTGGCCGCTGCCGCTGCCACTCCGCCACCGGCGGTGACGCGCCCGGCCCGGCCCGGCGGGACTCGCCACATTCCTCCCCTCCCGTGGCGCCCCGCCCGGCCCGGCTCGGCTCGGCCCGGTACGGCCGGTACCGTCCCGCTTGTCCCGCCCCGGTACCCCCCGCCCCATCCCGGTACCGCTCGGCCCGCCCCGTCCCGGTGCGGTCGCCTTCTCCTGCCCCAGACAAAGTTTCCCGCAAGTTTCCCGGTACCGCCGGTGCCGCGTCCCGCCGCCGGCCCAGCCCGCGCCCTCACCGGTGTCGGCGCGGCCGAGCAGGGACCCCGCGCTGTCCGGGCGCTGCCTCCGAGTCTCCTCCTCTGCCCCCTCCTCCTTCTCCTCCTCCTCCTCCCCCCGCCGCTCCCGCCCCCCGCCCGCGCCTGGGGGGGCCGGGGCCGGGGCCCGTCCCGCAGCCTCCCGGCCCGTGTGCGCGGTGCGTGTCCGGTGGCTGCGGGGGATGCCAGGGGGGCTTTTAGCACCGGGGAAAGGGTGGGGTGCTCGTGGGCGCCTGCTTGCACGCGTGGGTTCCCAGGCGGTCGTGCTCGGGGTGTGTGCGTGTTCCACGCGTACCCCGTTAGGCGCTGGCGGGGCTGGCACACGCGTGCGGGTGGGGCCTGACCGCCGTGGGGAGTGCGTGGCGGTGGGGGGGCCCGCAAGTGGCTGCCCCGAGCGGTGCGTGCACGGTGGCACCGGCGGCGGGGGTTTCACGGCCTGCACGCGAGCGTGGTGTGCCCGAGTGATGCCGTTTGGGGACAGCACAAGTGTCTGGGGTGAGAGGCCGCACGCTGCTGCTTGCACGGGGTTCCGGCTGCTCACGAGTGCTCGCAGACCTGCCCGGGAGTGTGCCTGTGCTCACCTGTTGGCACACAAGGGTGGTGTGTAACGGGGCTTGCACACCTACATCCTCATACGTTTAAGGGGTGTTTGCACGCCGGCGTGTGCCCGCACACGAGTGGAATGCGCGTGGGGCTGCAGCTGCCAGAGCTGAGTTTGGGTGCACAGGTCCTGGGTGGCACACAGCATTACCCCTGCGTCCCCACACGTCTCACTGACTGTCCTGCTCCCAGCCAAACGGCAAAGCCCCAAACCACCGTTTCTACCCAGTATCTTCCTGTTTTCCGGATGCTTTTCGGCCAAAAAAATCAAGAAATACAAGTGTCTGAGAGGATTTGTGTTCCACAAGATGGGGAAATGACCCCATGAGATGTGAACACCCTTTTCTCCTCCAGCATCGAGCAAAGCATGGGAAAATAAACCAAATTAAAGCAAAACTGTAAATGCCAGTGCGTGTTTCTCCAAGCCCAGTATTTTCCCACTGGAAACAACTCCAAAAGGCTGGAGGCAGGGGATGTTTTACTCTCCCACACCCTATCCCTGCGTTTTGCTCCAGGGGCTTCTTTTGTAGCCAGTAAAGCTATTTTGAAGGAGCTTTGGCCAGAGCTGCTGGTGTGTGCTGGTGGGATGGAGTTCAACCTACTCCCAGGACTCAAACCAGGCCTTGAAAGCTGTAAAAGTTTTTTTCCAAGTGCATCTTTACTGTTTTGTGAATGTGGATATGCCGGAGGCATTGGCAGGTTCAGGGATGTCTTGCAGTGTCCTGGGATCTGTTGGTTTTGCCAAGCAAACCTCCTTGGCCCAGGGCATGTTACCTGAGAAGGCAGCCAGCCAGCCACCTCTGTGGGCCAGACCACAACATCAGCACCTCTGAAGGCTACGGGAACGGGACTCTCTGCGTGAGTGAGACTGCCAGCTCCTGGGACACACCATGCACCCTGCTCCCTCCCAGCACCCTGGGCACACGGGGCTGACCCAGGGCTGGGGCCACCAGTAGCCAGCTACTGCTCTGCCAGGTGACACATTTGGGTGACCCGAGGTCTGCCAGGTTCCCATCTCCATCTGGCTGTGCATGGGGGCACCCCCCACTGGGCCCCTTCTGTGCCCAGGGGTGCTGGCTCTTGTCCCCAGAGGAGTCCCCTCTTCCAGGTCCTGGTTACCAGACCACTGGCCGGGGCTGCACGGGCTTCATCCTGTTCCATAGTATGGGCAGGTGGTGGTGATACTGCAGTGGAGGAGGAAGGGTGCTCAGCTGCCTGCTGGGCACCACTGGGGCCTGGCTACCTGCAGCTACTTTGTCCTTGTCCCCAGCTTAGCCTCTTCACCCTCCTCAGCTCCCTGTAAGGGTGGTGGCGGGGCACCAGGGCAGCTATGGGGACAAGCACCGCATGGGCTGGGAGCAGCAGGGTCCTCATCACTTCAGGCACCTTGCTCAGCACACCCATGGCAGTGGTGGCAGTGCCACCCTCTTGCGGGTCCCTTAATCTGCTGGTGACAGGTGACCATGCACCGCTGCATCAAGCAGAACGGCCCCAGAGACCCCCTGAGCCCGGGGGATGTCAGGGGAGTTGGGAGCTGCTCCCTGAGGACATGGCATGGGGCACCCCTGGGGAGGGACAGCCGATGCTGACGACCCCGGGGGTGACTTCCAAGTAAGGATTGGGGCTGCAAAGGTGGTTTTGGGGCAGCGGGGGCTAGGGGGGTGCAGCCAGGAGCCCCAGGCCCCACCCTTCCCTGGGGATCACATTGTCCCTGTGCCACCAAGGGCCATCAGCACCGACTGCACTGCTGAGCTGACACAGCTCTGTATGGCCCCAGCTCATTGCTGCCCTGACGGAGGGACGGCCTGGATCGGACCGGGCTGGAGCGGGCCGGGGTGTCTCGGGTGGGGGTGTCTCGGGCCGGGGTGTCTCAGATGGGGGTGTCTCGGGCAGGGTGTCTCGTGTGGGGGTGTCTCGTGTGGGGGTGTCTCGGGTGGGGGTGTCTCGGGTGGGGGTGTCTCGGGCTGGGGTGTCTTGGGTGGGGGTGCCTCGTGTGGGGGTGTCTCGGGTGGGGGTGTCTCGTGTGGGGGTGTCTCGTGTGGGGGTGTCTCGGGTGGGGGTGTCTCGGGTCGGGTCCCACCCGCGGACACTCCTCTCCCCGAGGCGCGGCCGAGCGCTGCCGGCAGAGGGCGGGAGGAGCCCCAAGGGGAGGGTGCGGGCTGCTGGTTAGTGCTGCTAGTTAGTGCTGCTGGTTAGTGCTGCTGGTTAGTGCTGCTGGTTAGTGCTGTTGGTGTATAGTGCTGGTTAGTGCTGCTGGTTAGTGCTGTTGGTGTATAGTGCTGCTGGTTAGTGCTGCTGGTTAATACTGCTGGTTAGTACTGCTGGTTAGTGCTGCTGGTTAGTACTGCTGGTTAGTGCTGCTGGTTAGTGCTCCTGGTTAGTGCTCCTGGTGTATAGTGCTGCTGGTTAGTGCTGCTGGTTAGTACTGATGGTTAGTGCTGCTGGTTACAACTGCTGGTTAGTACTGCTGGTGTATAGTGGTGCTGGTTAGTGGTGCTGGTTAATGCTGCTGGTTAGAACTGCTGGTTAGTGCTGCTGGTGTATAGTGCTGCTAGTTAGTGATGCTGGTTAGTGCTCCTAGTGTAGGGCTGCTGGTTAGTGCTGATGGTGTATAGTACTGCTGGTTAGTGGTGCTGGTTAGTGGTGCTGGTGTATAGTGCTGCTGGTTAGTGGTGCTGTTTGGCACTGCTGGTGTAGGGCTGCTGGTTAGTGGTGCCAATTAGTGCTGCTGGTTAGCCTTGCTGGTTAGCAGTGCCAATTAGTGATGTTGATTACAGTGCAGAGGAGCCCCTAATAGCCATGAAGGGACATCTGAGCCCTCCTGGGGACCTGTCACTGCATCATCACATGCAGGACAGGCAGAAGTGGGGGCTCTCTGGCTACATCCCCCCAGCCCCTCCAGCTGCAGGCTGGAGACTATGGCCCTGGCACCCCCAACCCTCCCAACCCCAGGATTTTTTTTTTTTTGCTTGCCCTGAGGGGGAATGGAGG
The DNA here is from genome assembly GCA_023637945.1 of Phaethornis superciliosus. Classification (NCBI taxonomy): domain Eukaryota; kingdom Metazoa; phylum Chordata; class Aves; order Apodiformes; family Trochilidae; genus Phaethornis; species Phaethornis superciliosus. The sequence continues at coordinate 19,413,593 of JAJQWJ010000014.1, read as the reverse complement.
CCACCAAAGCCCTGGTGACTGACAAAGGGGGGATCAGGACTTTGGCCTGGCACTGGGTGGCCATGCTGGAGTGGAGCAGAGGGTGGGAAGTGAGTAAATGAACTGATAAAGCAGATTTCCTTCCACTCTCACCTGGGAAGGCAAATCCTGAGCTCCTCAACATGACCAAATGTTTTGTTGGGGTTTAAGAGTTGCAGCCTATAAATAGCAAGGATAAACTGAGGGAATTCGAAGCATTGGTGAGGTTGGGGGTGATTAGTCAGTTCTGAGCCCCCAGTGCATCCCCATACACCAAGATTAACCTGGAGCTGCACCCATGGGTTTGCCTTTCCTGGTGCCTGGGATTTTGGAGCTGGCATTCTGCTTTGCCTACTGGAATACTGAGCAGCATTGCACCATGGTGATGTGATTTGCACCATGGCTGTGAGTCTGCCTGAGGTGGCAGCAGGGCATCTCCATGCTGGTAGCTCACTGATGCTGCCTGGTTCTGGTCTGGGCTGGGGATTGGGTTCCACAGGGGGACACGCTGCCCCTCTCCACCTTCCCATGCCACTCTGCCTGGTGTTTCCCTTTCCAGCTGCTTCTCTGGGCCTGGTTCTGGGCAGCAAAGAAGCTGCTGGCTCTTGTTCTTTGTTCCATGCACAAAAGGCAGCCAGTGCCACCAAATGCCAATCCCTCCTGCCAGTGGCCAGGACAAAAGCTGGTCCTGCTTCGTGGCCATGAGCCATGCATGTCTCACCGTTCCAGTGAGTGATTTCAGCTACTCACTGAGTAGCCTGGGGGTTTGGGGAGCTGCCAAGTGCCCGTCTTGTCCCTCATGAGCCCCACCACGGACGGGACAGTCACATCCTGCTGGAGGCAGCTCCATCCCCCTAGTTGCTCTCAGGATGTGCTTTCCGTGCCCCTTCCTCCTCAAAATGTCAGAACTCATGGTGTGAATCACACCAATGCTGATGCATGAATACATCTTGTTCTGGTATCTGGTGGTGTTTGGAAAACAACTGCTTGGTTGATTGCTTCCTGACAGTGGGAACACAGCACCAGGAACATGGACATGGTGGTCCCTGGGGTGCTGAGCCTGTTGTCCTGTTCTTGGGGACCAGGGGCAGCAAAAGCACTTTTCCTACTCTGCCATGCCAGGAGTGGGATCAAAACAGCCCCTGAGGTCCCAGGGGAGTGCAGGTGGGCTCCCATCACCTGCCCGTGGTGCTGAGGGCAGGAGAAGTGAGTGCCAGCCCATCTGACCTCCCCAAGGAGAAAAAATCCACTTTACTTTCCTTTGTACCTTATCAGGCAGGAGGCCAGTGAAAGGCTGCCAAGGGGGTTTTGCCGCCCTTTTTTTTATCCCCAGGGAAGGGCTGGGCCTTCTCACTCCAGTGCCAGCCCCAGCCAGAGTGCCAAAGCTCTGGAAACCCTGCAAATCCTCCAAATTTTGATGAAACAAGCAGGGCAAAGACTAAAGCCACGTGACAATGGGATCAGAGACGGAGGGGAGCAGACCTTGGATCCATTTTGGGATCCAACTCTGGAACCTGGATTCTAGGGAACAGACAAGCCTAGTTCCTGCATCCCATGGGATCATCCTCACCCAGTGTTTGTGCAGATACCCCCAGGGACTTCCCTGACCTTGTAGGGGGTTAATTTGCAAAGCCAAGCCTAAACAAACAAATTGGGTTTATTGCTCTCCCTACGGTTGGAATTTATAGCCCTGGCATCTGGCAAGTTTTTATTGCTGCTGCCCCACAGAGACACCCAGACATGAGGCAGAGGGGGACCCTCCTCCCCTACTGATGTATTTTTGGCTGAGGGAGAGGGAGCAGTGGGGACGTAGGAGCACCCACAGCTGATCAAGGCAGCTGCAGAGATTCCTTGGGCTCCCCTGGCATCACAGACCTCTGAGGTTCCCAAACTTGGAAGTGCTTTGGATGGGGGGGACTCAGGTCACCCCCTCCCACCGGCACCTATCTGCTTCATCATCCTCATTCTCCACCCATGCAATTGGGCTGAGCTTGCACCTGTTTTGCATCTTCATCAATGATCTGGATGAGGGGATGGAGTGCACCCTGAGTCAGTTTGCAGGTGTCATCAAGTTGGATGGGAGTACTGATCTTCCTGAGGATAGGAAGGCACTACAGAGGGATGTGGATAGACTGAATCCATGAGTGGAGGCTCTGCAGAGTCCTCAGGACAGGCTGGATTGATGGTCCAAAGCCAATTGTATGAGGTTCAAGGAGGCCAAGTGGCAGGCCCTGCACTTGGGTGACAACAACTCCAGGCTTGGGGAAGAGTGGCTGGAAAGTGCCCAGATGAAAATGACCTGAGGGTGTTGGCTGACAGTGCTTGAGTGTAAGCCAGTGTGTTCCCAGGTGGCCAAGAAGACCAACAGCATCCTGGCTTTTAACAGCAATAGTGTGTGCAGCAGGAGCAGGGCAGGGATCATCCCCCTGTGCTGGGCACTGCTGAGGCTGCACCCCCAATCCTGGGGTCAGCTCTGGGCTGACTCACAACAAGAAGGAGACTGAGGGGCTGGAGCCTGTCCAGAGAAGGGCAGTGGAGCTGGGGAAGGGGCTGGAGCACAACTCTGAGCAGAGGCAGCTGAGGGAACTTGGGGTGTTCAGCCTGGAGCAAAAGAGGCTGAAAGAAAACCTCCTCATTTTCTACAACTGCCTGAAAGGAGATTGGAGCAAAGCAGGGGTTGGTCTCTTCTCCCAAGGAACAAGCAACAGGTCAAGATGAAATGGCCTCAGGTTGCCCAGGGGAGGTTTAGATGGGATATTGGGAACAATTTCTTCCCCAAAAGAATTGTCAGGCTCCGGCCCAGGAATGCCCAGGGCAGTGGTGGAGTCTCCATCCCTGGAGGAATTCCAATCCCCTGTAGATGTGGTTCTTGGTTTAGTGTGGCCTTGGCAGTGCTGGGTTAATGCTTATAGACTTGGTGACCTTAAAGGTCATCTCAACCCAAACAATTTGGTGATTCTCTGGGCTACCAAGAGGCTTTTAGGGGGGTCTTGGCACCCTAAGCAGGCAGCAGGGATGGCACTTTGGGTGGCCCCAGAGCATCTCTGCCCAGCCTGGTCTGGCAGCATCCCGAGGGGGAGCTTGGTGGGACCTGCTGGAGCTTTCCTGTCCTGTGGCTGTGCTGCCAGCAATATGGCCCCGGGGAGCAATCAGGAAGTTTTGTAGGTTTTTAGGAACTTCTAGGGGGTTTTAGGAAGTTCTAGGGCTTTAGAAAACTTAAGGCCTTTTAGGATCTTTTAGGAATTTTAAGGATACTTAGGGGGCTTAAAGATCTTTTAGACCTTTTGGGAATGTGTAGAGCTTTAGGAGCTTTTACTGTTTCTAGAACATTGAGGGCTTTTAGCATTTTTTAGGGCTTTTGGAGCTTTTATGGCTTTTAGGAGCTTTCAGGAGCTTTAGGAACTTTTCAAGCTGTAGGATCTTTTAGGGGTTTTATGACCTTTTAGGGCTTTGAGGAACTTCTAGGTTTTTTTAGGGTTTTGAGGAACTTTTAGGGCTTTGAAGGGCTTTGATGGTGGAACTCAAACTTCTGAGGAACTTTCAGGGGTTTCAGGAAATCTTAGGGCTTTGAGGGACTCCCCTGGCTGAGCAATGAACCCTTTCCAGGCTGAGTGAGTGCTGCTGGCCGAGCCCAAGGGCAAATGTCCCTTGCAAGGGACAGCAGAAGGATTTCCTCCCTCTCATGCTCCATCTGCATCTCTGAAGACAGCAGCGTGGCTGCAGATTTACAGATAATCACAATAACATCAACAACTGCAGACGTCAACCTAAAAATAACTTCTGATAATGTCAGATGTGATGCTGTGAAAAGGCTCTTTGTTCTACAAACAGCAGCAAAAAGATGGCCTGAGATGTCCTTTCTGGAGTGGCACAAAGGGTCTGCACCTGATCACCCCGTCCAGCAGCACCTGATCCCGTGGGAGCTGCTGCTGGTGTGAGCAGCATTATTCCCAGGATTCCCAGGAGGTGGATTTACAGCACTGCCTGACAGAGCTGGTCGGGATGACCCGAAGCAGGAGGTTTGTTGCCATGCCCCCATGAATCTGGCTGCCGTGAGGATGTCTTTTGGAGTCATGTCCACTCCCTGCAGCGTGGGGATGGTCGAGCTTCAAAGGTGGCCACGTTAGCCACGGTCTGGCAGCGTGAGCTGCTTCCCGTGGGAGCCAGGGAAATTCTGGGCTTGGAGCTGGAAATCAAAGGAGGCTGTTGGGTGATGCCATCATGCAGCATGTCCCTCACCACAGCCGCCTTTTGTCTCCAGCTCCTTCTATGCCTGAGCAGGAGGTTATTTACACCCTTCCCCCACCAGAAAGAAAAGCCTCATTCAAGCCATTCAAAGTATCTGCAAGATCAACTATTTACTCAGGGCCTTTCCCGGAGCCCTCCCTGCCTGCCCTCCTCCCCCTGGTTCCCAGCAGCCGGGGCCTTCTCCAGCCCAGCTGCTTTTCATGGCACACAAAGGTCTGGCATGGTTGGATGCAGCTTTGGCACTGACTTGGCAGTAGCTTTGGCTGCTCCTGCAGAGCCCATCGCCTGCAGCCTCAGCTCCCACTATTGCTATGGGCTCTCGAGGGGCCAGGATCTGCTCACATCCAGGCCCTGAACCCCACAGCCCACTCCATCTCCCAGAGCAATAGGAAGTCCCGGGGCCCCCATCCCTGCTCCCCCTGCTTCAGGCCTGGGCTCCTTGCCCTGCTTCTCGCGTCCCTCGTTTCCTGCGGGGAGTAGAACCGGGTTCACAAGAACTCTCCGTCCCGGTTGTTTTCCTATTAATTGTTATTTTTTAATCCTGTTGGCAGCCAGGCGTGTAGCCTGCCCGCGCCCAGCTCCTTCCCTGGGCTGGCTGCCTGCCAGCCCCGAGCTGCAGGGTGGAGGAGTGGGGACATCGGTGGGATGGGGACATCGGTGGGATGGGGACATCAGAGGGATGGGGCAGAGGGATGGGGCAGAGGGATGGGGACATCGGAGGGATGGGGACATCGGAGGTAGCGGGGGTAGCAATGGGTCGGCGCACCCCGTCCCCCCAGCCGCGCTTCGCCAGCCAGCCCGGTCCCAGCGCTCCAAGCCCGGCACTGAGCCCACGCCGAGCCGGGATAAAGCGGGATAAGCCGGGCTGAGCCGGGCTGGGCAGAGCCGGGCAGGTGCCGTGACTGAGGCTGGCGACCCCGCGGGTCCCGCAGCAATCCCAGAGGGGCTGGGAAGGGTCGGTGCTGCTCGCCCCGTCTGGGTCCCGCCCCGCTGAGTCACTGCCAGCCCGGGGGGACGAGGCGGGGCGGGGGGCGGGACGGGCGCTGCCTCCGCACCGCGCTGAGCCCCGCCGGGCTGAGATGCAAGGTGCGGAGCCCAGGGGTGCGGAGCCCAGGGGTGCGGAGCCGGGGCAGCGCCAAGCCCAGCCCGGGCACAGGTATCGGGAGTGCGGGGAGCGGTTGTGCCGGGCGGGGGGGAAGGGAGGATGGAGGAGGAGGATGGATGGATGGATGGATGGATGGATGGATGGATGGATGGAGTCCGCTCTTCGCTTTCGGGGTCCTAAAGGCCACGGTGAGAGGCGCTCCCTGGCTGAGGGTGCTGGGCGGGGATGCTGCGGAGCTCCCGGTGCGGAGGCGAGGGCAGGGGCGAGCGGTGCCCCCGGGCCGGAGGCTGCCACGCTCCTGGCATGTCACCCCGTGGACCTGTGACCCTCTGGGCATGTCACCCCCTCGGCCAGCCTAGCAGGGCTGGGAGGGCAGGGGGCTCTGCGGGGCTGGTGCCAGGGGGCAGCACCCCAGGGTGCAGCTAGCCTGGACGGAGCTCCGGGGTGCTCCCTGGGGGTTGTGCCCTGCTCCAGCGGGCACAGGGAAAATTTCCTTCTCCAAGCCGGAGCGGTGGGTGCAGGCAAGGAACCGGGAGGTCTCTGCTCATGGGCCAAGGTGGGAGTTGTCTGGTAAAGTCTCCTGGAGCTCGCCTCGCCTCTCCTGCCCCGGAGCCAGGCCGAGTTCCCGGGCTGGGCAGCTACGAAGCCTCCTGAGCCTCCCCGGGGCAGCTGCTCCCGGCTGCTGCCCGTGACACAGCTGAGCCCCTTCAGGACCCGTCTGCCAGCCCAGCTCCTGCGTGTGGCCACCGCTTGCCACCCCGGCATAGCCACCGCCGCCCCCCGCTCCTCCTCCTCCTCCCTCCCGGCGCAGGGTGCAGCATCCCCTGGGACCGCCGGCCTGTCTCGGCAGGGTGATCTTGTGATCTCCCTCCTCTTACATGCCTGGCGGGGGGGATGGCTCCAGCCACATCCCAGCTTGCCGCTTCCAGTCCCAGCATGCCGCTGCTGGATGCCAGGTACCCGGGGGTGCTCCTGATCCTCCCCTCCGGAGGGACTGGCACAGCTCAGCTGGAGAACCGAAACCCAGTCTCCTGGAATAACCTCCTGGCAGCACCTCCCTGTTGGCTGGTGGGGAGGGAAGCCAGCCAAAGCTCCTTTCACAGTCTGAGGGCTGTGTGACCCCCCTGCAAACTCCCCCTGGCAGCCCAGAGCCTGGAGCAGCTCAGAGATATGTGTGTGTGTGTGTGTGGGGGGGGGTAAATACTTTCATGCTGGGATTCCAGCCATTGCGGGTTTGTTGTGCCCTTGCTGGGTTTGCAGCGCCCATGTGAATTAAGCCAAGGCCTAAAAATGCTGCATACTTGGTTGCAGGCCAGCTCTTAATCCCGTGGCCCCAGGGGCTGCTATTCCCAGAGCAACAGGTTTGGAAGCAGTCGCATGCTGGGGACCCTGGGGCTGGCTGTCCCCACACCGTGTAGTAGCACCTGTGGGTGTTGGAGGGATATGGTGCTGTGGGGTTTGTGTGGCTCCCTGCAGGATCAGCTGGGCAATAGCTTGCTGGGGTCTGGATTTCCAGAGGACTCTGACCCACCATCTCCATTCCCACCAGTTTACCAACAGCTGGTGTTTGGCAGGGATCCAGAACACGGGGCCGTGGCCTCTTACCTGGCTCCTCAGGTAACCCTAACCCAGCAGCCTTTGCCCCAGCATCATGTGGCTTTTCTGTAGCTGGAAAAGCCACCTGGACCAGGCTCACCCTCACCAGGCTCTTGGTTGGCTGCTCCCTGTGCCAAACACCAAAAGCCTGGAGGTGGATTTGGGGTGGTCCTGGGCTGCCCCAGACCTTCTTTCCCCAGCCCCCATGGCATGGGCAAGCTGTGGAGACCTTGCTGGTGGGAGGGGGACAAGACCTGGGAGGGGACCAGGTGTTTTGTAAGCCCTTAAAACCCATCAGGGTGGTTTGGGTGGCTGGGAGGTGCAAGCTGGCCCTTAGGAGGAGGCTGAGGGGTTGCTGAAGCAGAAGACTGAGTGTTGGGAGCAGACTGTGGGGACAGCTGTCTGCACATCCGGGGGATGGTGATGTGGGGAGAACAACCTAGACCACCTCGTTTCCTTTTCATGTCAGCACTCAGTTCACCACAGCCATACCTGGTCCTTCTCGGCCAGGCCAAAGCCACAGGCTTGGCGTGCCAGCGTGCTGAGAGCCATGGTGCTCAGGTGCTGGAGGAAGTGCTGGTTTAGTTTGCTGCAATATTTCAGTCTGTGGTGTTTGTGAAGAAATTGAGGGTTTTTTTTACAATTTTGAATGTTAATCAAATGCTGTGTCTCTGAAGCCTCAGCCACTGGTGGTCTGCCAATTCCAGCCTCTCCTTGTCTCTCTCCATGCTGGCTTGGGGAAGGATGGTTGCCGGAGACTGGCAATGGAGGGACCCGGCAGGGATCTGTGCTGCTCCCATGGGAGTCTTTATTAGGTTTGGTTTTGTCACGTCAGCAAAGCTCAATCTTCTGGGTCCTGGGTGTTGTGTGCAATGTCCTGTGAAAAGCTGAAGTGCTGTGCTCCATCCCCCAGCACAGGCTTGGCAGGGCCGGGTCACCAGCACAGTGCAGCTGCTGCTCAGCTCCTCGGGCATCACCACGCACGCTGGGACAGACCTGGAAAGGCTCTGATGCCAGTGTAGTGAATAACATGGGCAGAGGCCACTGGCACTTTGTGAAGTGCTTGGGTGGTTGATGCTGGGGCATCCCCTTTGTGTGTGGGGGGTCCCCATCGGGGTACCTGCCTGCTCAGGCAGCTCCAGCCCCAGGGGCACACCAGCTGTGCTCTCTGCAATGGGAGTCAGTCCTGCAAAGCTGTTCTGTGTCTCAGGGAGCCTGTCCTGGCTTGCCTCTCCGTGCCTCAGTTTCCCCACCCACAACTCCATTGGGTTGCACTTGATCTTCAGAGGTCCCTTGCTTCCCCTTACATTCTGTGACACTCAGTTCTCTGATTCCTGAGACCTCACCTGGATATCAGGCTGTGGCTGATGAGCTGCGGGCTCCTTAGTATCTTGAGGAAGAGTGCATTGGTGTATTTTCCAAACGAACCTGGAAGGAAAACACAGAGAAATGCCCCTGGATCTCTGTGTTTCCGGCGTTGGAGACGTCAGAGCGTCTTCCCTTCTCCTTGGGAAAAAGGTCATGTCCAAAAGCCACGTGCCACCTCCAGAAGCTGGAGTACCTGCTGCCAAGTGACCAAAGAGCAGTAAACACCAGGCTTTTTTTGTTTGTGTGTTTTATATTTTTTTTTTTTCCAATCTGCCTCCAGCTTTAGAAGCCACAGTGTTGTTCCTTGACTTTCCAAGACCGGTGTGTTTGTCTAATGGTGAAGGGAGGATATGATGTGGTGCCTGGGGCTGAGCTTCCCCCCGTGCTGGCAGTGAGAGAGGCTGATCCAGAATGGGGGACCCTGGGATGTTTTCTCCTCCTCTTCTTACATGATCTGGCTGATTTTAGGGCCAAACCAGGAGTTTTTCTCTGTTATACTGTTCTCTGATGAAGCCATCCTGCCTGAGGGGTGATGGCGAGGGGGTAGGTTGATGCCAAAGGGTGTCCCTGCTTGGTCACTGTGTTAGTGTGGGGCTTTTGAAGGCGAGTGACCCTGGGGAGATGCCCTGGTGGCAGTGAGGACACGTGGCATCGCTGCCCATGGGTACCCAGGATGGCGATGCTGCGTGTCCCTGCTGCCACCCAGGTTTGGGAAGATAACAGGGCAGGACCCATCTCCCTCCCCGTGCTTATCACTGGCACAGATGGGAACCACATTTTCCTGCTGTGAAACCATTTTCAGGGGATTTTCTCTCTCACTATTGTTTGGCTCAGGAAACGTCAAGCAGCATTGCAGCGAGTGGGACCATACAGGGCTTAGAGGGGAAATACCATCTCCCCCACCCACATCCACACAGGGATTTCTGGTCCCGGTTGAGTAACAGCTGAAAGGGGCTGATCCTGTCATCTGACCACCCTGGTAAAATTCTAGTGGAGGCAGCACAGTGGTTGGGGCTGAAACTTCCTTGGGATTCAGTGTTCCTCATCCGGAGGCAAAGCTCTCCTCACACGCTGGCTCCGTTGCTTTTAAATGATCCAGGTGTTTTCCCCACTGCCACCAGCGTTTTGCCACCCCAGGTCTGTGCTTTTCAGATATACGTATGGGATTCCCAAGCATGTGGCAAGGCACCAGAATGCCAGCCTCATCCACATGCATCTACTGCTGCCAAATCATGCCTGTGCCATACCCTACCAGCCTGCACCAGGAAACCTCTTTAGCACCACACTCAATTAGAGCTATGGCAGCAGGTTAATTAACAACCTGAAGCCTCTACCTTCTGGTCACAGACTGCTGGAAGGAGCAGACAGGGAGGGCCAGTGAGTGAGCCATGTGCTGGCTGTGTGCCCAAGATCCTTGCTGTCTGGAGAAAGCTCCAGGAGAAACATGTGCTGGTGGGAGAAATAAGGATACTGAGTTTTCCAGGAAGCAGTTTTTCCCCATCTTTCCCATATAGGAAGATAGAAGGGCTGGGAGAGCACTGGGAGCCTTTGCAAGTGATGCTGGTGGGTGCCTGAGTGCACCTTTTGGGAATGATGCTTTGAGAGTGGCATGTTTGTGGGATATGGCATGGCAAACTGGGTGCCAGCTTGGCTTTGGGCAGCTCTGCTGGCTGGTCCAGCAGCACTCACCAGTGCTGTCCTGTCCTGGGAGGATGGGTCCCACCAGCATCAACCCATCACTGGGTGATGGAGGACCCAGGTGGGTCCCAGCAGTGCTGGAGATGGAGGTTGTGGTGGTGGGGAAGTGGATGCAGGATGGGAAGGGATGTGGGTGTGAAGGCTGTGGATGGGTGAAGCAGCACCCAGGTATGGTGGGTGCTGGCCTGGGGAGAGGTCACAGGAGCCCTGGCTGCATATAAAGACAAAGAAAAGGGTGGTCCATTTCTGCCAGGCTGAAACACCTGAGCAGTTTGCAACATGCTCAGCTCCTGGGAGCTGAAAGCACCCAAGAAAATAATTACAGGGCTGGTGAATTAGGAAACTGCCATTTCCTTCCATTCCTGTACTTCTGTTTCTTCTGTGTCCTGTTCTGTTTGTGATAAGCAGCCAAGGCCCAAAGTGCTGTGTGCAGCAGGGGGTGTGAGTGGGGACCCCTCTGGTGTGGACTTGCTGGCAGTCGGTGCCCGTGCTGAGTGATACCAGGAGCTGGGGACCATCCACTGTCCTCCCCATCCTTCCAGCCCCACAGCTGCTTGTGGCTCCTCCTGTTGGCAGAGGCACCACGAAGCTGGTGGTGGCACCACTGGTGTCCCCCTGGCACAGCTTTTGCTTTCCATCCCCATGGATGGGTGAGACCCAAACGCTCCCTTGGCCTTTGTGCCCTTCCAGGCCCTGCTGTCCCTGTGGAGGCCAAGCCAAAGCTGAGCTGCCCGGGATGAAGGTCTTCCTTCTGCTCCTTCTCTCCCCCTTCCAAGGTAGGCTGCCCCAACTCTGTCCTGCCATGGGCCAGTGGCCTGCTTTGGGCTGCTGGAAGTAACTGGCAGCCCCTCAAAATTAGCTGTGGAGCACCAAGGGATATTTGCAGATGTGGCTTCCACAGAGATGAAATGTCTCATGGGCTGATGTGCCTCTGGTGAGGTCTCTGAAGCAGGATGGGTCCTCTCCAGAGAAAGGAAATGCTCTCCAACCATCTCTTCTGGGGGTGGAGAACTTCTCTGTAGGTCTCTGCCCGTATGGGTGGTGGTACCTGGGTGAGGGTGGCAGCAAGAGGTGGGGAGTCCTGCCACCCCAGGAGCCTCATCTCTCTGGAAAAACCCTCCCAGCATGGCCATAAGCACATAGGGGAGGTGTCCCATGCCACCCAGCTCATCCAGGACAGGTCAGGATGTCCCAGCAGAGAGCCTCGTGTGCCGTGCATGACTCCTGTGGGTGTGTGGTTCTTCCCCCTTTCTGGCTGAGCTCACCTCTCCGTGTGCATGTGCAATGCAGGGGTGGGAGCCAGCAGCCACTGGGATGAGGACTTCAGCTTCTGTGGTGACCGAAACCAAACCCAGAACAGCTCCGTCATCTACGAGCACGGCCCTGCCACCATCTCCATCGAGAACACAGCCCAGGCACTGATAATAAAAAGGCCATTTTTGCCAAAGAGGAGAAACTCCTACTACAAGTACAGCTTGCCCCTGGCTTTGGGCCGGTACCGCTTCTGTATCTACTGGTTCCAGGCCAACAGGACCCTGCGACTGGCCTACGGGAAGCAGAGCTTCCTCCTGGGTGGGGACCTGTCCCACAGCATCCTCCGGGACAGGGAGAGCCAGGAGACTGAAAGAACCAGCACCTCCATCTTCAATGTCTCCTACATCTCCAAGGATGGGAAGAACACCTCCCTCGACAGTGCATCTGAGTACTTCTTCCCTGGTAAAGGCAGCTTAATATTATTTTGATGAAATAGCAGTTTGGTTTATCCTCATCTCATCCTAGCCCTCAGCAGAGCAGTACATGGTATAGTGTGAGGATGTGAGGACATGTGAAGGGCGATGGAAGGGGATGTGGGTTTCCTTGAAGCAACTCAGAAGCTGCCCCCTATGCCCCTTGAAAACTGAGATGTCTCAAAAGTGTTTTTCCCCCCTAAAATCCTGGGAAACCTATGCAGAAATCTCCAAGGGTCCTGCCTGCACTGTGTCAGCCAGCCTGGTCCTAATGATCTTGGTGAGAACATCACTCTGGGCAGCAGGAAAAACCCTCGTGGTTGGGATCTCCATCAGCTCCCTGGGCTTGGGGCCACCTTGAAGCCCCCTGCTCTCTGCTCCCACTAGGACTCTTCCCGCTGGGTTTGGTGCAGGGGGGTTTGGCTCTGCTCGTGCTGCTCACAGTGTTCCCTTTCACGTGCCCCTCAGCCTCTCCTGAGAGCTTCCCCATCTGGGAGCAAGATGTGGAGGAGCAGCTCACAGCTTTGGACAGCCTCATCTCACACTCCCCCTCCCCAGGAGCCAGAGACCAGCGGGCACTTCGCCGGTGAGTTCCCAGCTTCCTGCCATTCCCATTCCCCTTGGAGCAGTGCCCACTGCATCCTGCTCACCGTGTGCCTTCCCTGACAGCAAACTTGGGGAGCTGGAGAAGACACTGGCCAAGGTGGAGCTGGAAGGGCAGAACCAGACCTTTGGGAAGGCCACTGTGCAGGCTACTGTCCTCTGGGTCCAGCCCGCTCAGGTTCCTCATCACTTGGCCTTTGCTTCCCCAAGAGAGGTGGGTCCTGGGCTGCCTGTCCTGGAGGGCTTGTTCCAGTGTCCTCTCCTCAGCTCCCTCCTGACAAGTCTCTCCTTGCAGGAGGGCGGAGTGGTCCACGGGTTCACGGTGGATCTGCCGAGCAGTCTGTTTGTGATGGCAAAGGAGAAGGAGAAGGTGGTGGAGCACAGGGTGCTCCTCATGGACATCAACAGGCAGACCATGTTCCAGGTAATGCCCTGTCAGGGTTTAACACTGGCCCAACCGAATAAGAGATTTAAACCAAATAACAGATTTATATATTAATCTCTCTCTCCTCACTGATAAAGAAAAGAGAGAGAATAAGGAGAGAGACTGATGGGTTGGAAACTAAACTACACAACTTTAATGAAACAGTAATGATAAATAGGAAAAAATTACTAACTATATACAAATATACAGGAAAATTGATCCCACGTTCCTCCCCCCTCTCTTCTCTCTTCTCTCTTCTCTCTTCTCTCTTCTCTGAGTACTTATGTTGCAGTTTTGTTTCTCTGAAAATGCTGTTCTGTGGTATTTTAATTTAAAAGCTATGGGGAATTACTCAGAGGTGCAATCATCCATGTGCCAGAAAAGCTGTGGCTGCCCCATGCCTGGAAGTGTTCAAGGCCAGGTTGGATGGGGCTTGGAGAAACCTGGTGTAGTGGGAGGTGTCCCAGTCCACAGCATGGATGTTGGAAGTAGATGAGCTTTAAGGTCCCTCCTGACATAAACCAGTCTGAGATTCTATGAGCTAGAACCTGGGCATGGAAAGAGGCATGGGACCTCCTCCTCAGGGACTCACTCACATTAATACCCAGAAGCTCTTCCTTCCTGTGCCTCTTCTCTCACAGGATGAAAACAGCAGCCACGTCCTGGGTGACAAAGTGGTTGGTATCTCCCTCGTGGACATGGTGGTGGCCAACCTCTCTGATCCAGTGGTCCTGACTTTCTTCCATGAGCAGTTGCCGGTAGGTGCAGGCTCAGCCTCATTGAGCCTGGTCCCACAGGGATGGAGGGGAAAGGGGTGCACAGACCCTGCCACTTCAGAGAATGGTCACAGTCCAGCAGGTTCATGCCCTTGGCTTGCCTGTACAAGGTCTGCTGTGTCTTCTGAGGCTGTATCACTACTGTGGCTGCACTTTGTGCACTGGTGGTGCTGCCTGCACCGGGGGATACTGCTCTGCAGATGTGTCTCCTCCAGCCCAGTCTCTAGGGCTGGGACACGCCTTGAGTTAACAGTCCATTGGCTCATTCATGGCCTTATCAGGTGCCTGCTCAAACCCCAACCTCTTGTTTGAAAAAGGGGACCTGGGAGTAGGCATCTGCTCCACCAGCTGCCACGGGTATGGTCTCTGCCTGCTGCCTGCTCCCATGATAGGGGATGGTTTGTCTCCTGACACCATCTCGCCTCCTACCCTGTCTTCTCCCCTGTCAGCTGTGTTGTCTGGGCCACAAACCCACAGCTCCATCCTGACCGGGGCCCATGGTTTTGTCATTGCAGAGAAATGTGACCCCCCTGTGCGTCTTCTGGCAGGAGGACCCCACTGGTGAGTGCTCTTGCGCTGGGGTGTGGAGCCGTGTGCTGCTGCTTTGCAGGGTACCACGGAGCCACTGTTGGTGGTAAATCTGCTCTGCTCCACCCTCCCTCACTCCAGCTCTGCACACCTTTCCCATGGGGCTGAGGTCCTGTTTGCCCTCCATAACTAACCTGGGAGCTTCCTCCCTCTCTAGGGATGGGTCCTGGCATGAGGATGCTATCCGAGTGGCTGTCTTTGGCATGAGACAAACTGGGATCCCTACCTTTTTTCCTTTCCCCTGCCCTTGATGCCTTGCCCTGAAGATCCATGAACACAAAGCAGGTGTTCCTCCTGCTGACCAGACGTTCTCCCTCCCTCTTGCACAGGCAGCTCGGGGAACTGGGACAGCTATGGTTGTACGACAGCACCGGGGAGCAGCTGGACAGACTGCAAGTGCAACCACCTCACCTACTTTGCTGTGTTGATGGTGGGTAATGCCTTCCCACACCTCTCTACAGTGTTCCCACTGGCTGGTTTTCCTCACCATGTCTCACTTCTCCTCCTCAGGTATCGTCCCCAGAGATCACCTACATACACAGGGATTACCTGAGCATCATAACCTACATTGGCTGCCTGATCTCAGCTTTGGCATCCATTTGCACCATCTTCTTCCTCTACTTCAGGTACTACAGGTGACCCCATGCTCCCCATCTGCATCCTGACCATTGCCAGTGCAGTGGCACCTGGGTGGGTGCAAGCTCTCCAAATACAGTTGGTGGCTTGGATAGAAGTGTGGTGAAGGAATCATGCTTGAAGAAAGCCATGTTCTCCTCTCCAGGAACCACCTCCTTGTTCAGGTGTCAAAAACGTGGGCTGTTTCTAATTATTATGGAAAATCAGCTTGGTTGTTGTGATGGATCTGGCAAGCAAAAGCCTGCAAAGATCTTTGCAAGGGCCCAGTGGAAATTCTGATTGTCTTCTCCTGAGTCATGTCACTGATCCTCTGTGGATGATTCAGAGCTGAAATTATATTTCTCCTGAACCACCATGGCCTAGTCCTGAAATGCAGGGTCAGCTTTAGGGACCTGAGTTTGCCTGTCTAGCAGTTGATCCCCCTGGGGTGAGGGTCTCAGCCTGACACCACCAGAGGATTTCCTGCCTCTTCTTTTTGGGGCAGATTGTCCCAGCTGGAGTGGTGAGGTTACTGGGGGACACTGAGGATTCTGGCCAGGCATGGTGGTGAGGTCTCCCCCCTCTCCTTTGCTCCTCCAGAAGCAAGCAGAGAGACCAGATCACGAGCATGCACATCCACATGAACTTGCTGGGCGCCATCTTCCTCCTGGATGTCACCTTCCTCATCTCTGAGCACTTGGCTTCCAGCAGCAGCCAGGCACTCTGCAGAGCCGGGGGGCTCTTCCTCCACTTCTCCCTCCTCAGCTGCCTCACCTGGATGGGCATTGAGGGCTACAACCTCTACCGCCTTGTCGTCGAAGTCTTCAACACCTACCATGACCGCTTCCTGCTCAAACTCTGCCTCGTGGGTTGGGGTGAGTCTGGGGGAGGCTGAAATGCCCTGAGGACACAGACAACAAGGTGGAGGGGCACCCGAGCGGGTCCTTACCACTGTCTGGGGTGACTGGATGGGGATGGGGTCAGAGCTGTGGGGGAGCAGACACCTGAGAGAAGACAGACCTCTTGGTCAAGGAACTTGATGGAGAAGGAGACACAGTGGGAATGTCTCCTGATCTTTTGTGACCTAAAATTGCCCAGCCCTGGGAGGTGTCTGGCTGGGGTCAGCACAACACAGCTCACTTTTGGGCTGGGGCTTACAGGAGGTGTCCTTGTTGTGTACACCCTTGGGAGGGGGGGAGGGAAAGGAGCAACAGCTCCTCCCAGAGGGTAAGAGCCAGGGACCAGGACAGCCACTTGACTCTGTTTTTGCCACCCAGGAATCCCCTTCTTCTGTGTGACCGTGATCTTCCTGGTGAGCTGGACAAACTATGGCCCCTTCTCCATTCCTGTCTATGAATCCATTGGTGGCAAATCCACCAATGCAACCATGTAAGTGATGGGAAGTGGGTTACCTGATCCCTGGTCTTAGTCAACTGGCTAAACCTTCACCATGTCCTGCAGGCTTTCCTTACCCCACCTCTGGCTTCTCTGGGGCTTTGTGCAGAGTGGAGGGGTTTAAGTGGGGGCCTGGGTTTGCATGACACCTCCATGCTTCCTCCAACCCCCCTAACTCACGTTCCCATGGGATGACACAGCATAACCCTCTGCCTTTTCTCCTCCCTTTAGATGCTGGCTCACAAGCCCCTTGATCCATAATGTCGTGAACCTGGGTTCCTTCAGCCTGGTGTTCCTCTTTAACTCAGTCATGCTGGGAGCCATGGTCCGGGAGATCTTCCGCCAGAACCAGAAAGGCCACAAGCTCAAGCATGTCCTGGCCCTCCTTGGGCTCAGCATCCTGCTGGGCATTCCCTGGGCACTGGTCTTCTTCTCCTTCACCTCCGGCATCTTCCGCATCGTCTCCCTCTACATCTTCACCATCATCAATTCCCTCCAAGGTGAGCCTGGGATGCTGGGATACTCCCGAGGGTACCACAGCTCCCGTGGGGTAGTGGAGAGGAGCTGTCCCTGGGCAGGCTGCTCACTCTATCTCAGCTGCTCTTGGTCCTTAGAGGGTGTTCAGCCTCCCTGCCCGATAGGATGAGAGGAAATGTCCTCAAGTTGTGCCAGGGGAGGTTTAAATGGAACATTAGGAAGAATTTATTCTGTGAGAGGGTTGTCAGGCCCTGGCACAGGCTGCCGAGGACAGTGGTGGAGTCCCCATCCTCTCTGGGTTTCAGAGCCATGTCGATGTGCTGAGGGACATGGTTTAGTGGTGGCCTTGGCAGTGATGATCTTAAAGGTCTTTTAAAGTGCTCAAGGCCAGGCTATAAGGGGCTTGGAGCAACCTGGTCTAGTGGGATATGTCCCTGCTCATGACAGGGGCTGTGTAACTAGGGGGTCTTTAAGGTCCCTTCCAAACTAAACCATTCCATGATTCAATGATTCTATGATTCTTTTCCAAGCTAAATGATTCTCATCCTCCCTTGTCTCCCAGGTTTCCTCATCTTCCTCTGGTACTGGACCATGGTGCTGCAGGCCAGAAAGCCCCCTGATTCACAGAGCAATTCTGACAGTGTTAAACTGCAGCCCAACAGCAGCCAGAGCCACCTTAGCTGAGCCCCGGGTGGCCATGCTGTGCTGGAGAGCCTTGCAGAGGGATCAACGCCATCCACTTTGCTACTGCACCCACCTTGCAGGGCTCCTGGGAGCTCAGGGGCTTGCAGTGCCCACCCCAAGCCCCTCACCTCTGCCGGACCCTTCCCCAATTGCTCCTGCCCCCATGGCATCCCACTGAGCATCAGCACATCCCTTGCCTCGGCCTCTTTGGGGCAGGAGGGCAGGATGAGGAGAGCTGCAGGGACAGGATCCCCAGAGCCTCTGGATGTCCCCTCCCATGCCCTGGGGCCAGGGAATGTTGGGTGGGAAAGGGCTATCTTCAGCCCTGGCTGGTGGTCACTGAGAGGGTCCTTCCCCATGAAGATAGAGTTGCTCTGCCCCTGCCACCCCCTCCAGCAGCTGAAATAATCTATTTTTGTTACTTTCTTGAATGTATATTTTTGGATGGTGTAGAAGTGTAACAAGGGCACTGGACTTGCTCCCATTAAAGCTGTTCCTTCTTAGATCGTGGCTCACTTGGGTCTCTCCACTGGGCTTTCTGATGGGATCCATCCCTCAGTCAGGGTTGTCCCATACCCAGGGCAGGACCTCATGTTTCACCCCATAGCATCCCGAGAGCAGAAACAGTGCTCCCAGCATCCTGATGCCACGGGGGTCAGGGAGATGCCATGGCTCAGGAAGATGCTGCAGACTCTGAGAACTGTCACTACCCATCAAGGAGGGAGGCTGGGGATATGAAGAGGGAGACGTGGCAGGACGAGAATGCTCCCCTGGATGGCTGCAGAGCCAGGCAGAGCCTCATCCCAGCACCATGTCTCCCATCCCACCGGTTCCCCTTCCTCAGGCCCCCTGCCCACGCCAGGCTTCCCTTCCCAGGGAGGTTCATGCTGTATTCTGAGGTCTCTGCCACCCGGACACTGCTCCCCTGGTGCCAGTGGCTCTGCTCCTCCCCAGGGCTCAGAGCTGCTCTTGATGCACCAGCCATGTGCAGCCTTTCCCTTCTGCAAACAGCCTGTGCCTTCCTCCAGGTTGGCAAGTGACCTCCTGCTCAAACTGGCAAAAACTGCCAGGGCCTGGCTCTGGGCTAATGATCCACCTTAGCAGGGCTCTTTGCTTTGATTCTTTCATCCCCAGTGGCCTGCCTTGGTCAAGGAGCTCTGGAGATGTCCCTTCTGCCAAAGTCCCCTCAGGCTGCAGCTCCCCATAGCTTCAAAGTGTCCCTGATCTCCTTCCCTGGGGGCTCCTGTGGGGTCAAGGAGGAAACCATTCACCTTCAGCCAGGTGAATGGCTCTTCCCTGGAGCTGGTCTGAGCTGCTGGACCAGCCTGGAGGTGAGGTTTTCTGCTGTGGGAGGCCCAGGGCTGGGAATTAGCCAAAAAACCCAGAAATCCCATGAGCTTCTTTCAATTTGTCCTCTCCCAATGGACTGGGGCCAAGCTCATCGGGCAGGGATCTGCTGCTCATCCCTCCTGCAAACTACTCAGCAGCAAATTCCATGAAGACACCAAGCTTCAGATGAGTGACCCCAGCCAGACCCATTGCAGGGAGAACAATCCTCCTCTCTTTATCTGTGCCTTGGTATTATATCTCTGCCAGATGGCTGAGCACACTGGTTTAGTCTCTGTGGCTTTCAGTGTCACTTGTTATTTGCTTTAGAGCAGGGTGTTGATGGACAAAAATCCTGATGGCCATTTGTCATGAATTAAGGAAAATACCTGTCTGGGCAGTTGTACCACATACACACAAACAGAGGGGTGTGTAGGGGTGCTGAAATTACACCTGTATCCCACAGAACCACGAAAGTCCATCTTTGGTGGGCAAGTACTCAGTGTGTGTACTGCCACCTCCCACACACCCAGGGGAATCTGTGGGGAAGAGGAAAGCAGGAAGAAGGAACTTCCCAACCCTCTCTTGCACTCCAGGTTTCTGGATATCCACTCTCTGTGGATGAGATCCTTTCAGAAATGTCTCAATCCCTTGCTCTGCCCCAACCAACCACCTGACTCTGGGTGAGGCAGACCCTGGCAAAGCCCCTGGTTTCTCCCTCAGTTCTGTGCAGTCCCTCAGCTGGGGGCAGAGGCAGTCTGGACTGTGACTGCATCCCAAAGAGCCCAGCAGCCTGCCCTCACGCTGCTCCTGCACCCCAGCTTTCCTGGGTGCACATTTGGAGTCTGGGTGTTGTGGGCCAGGAGGAATAGGGATGCTACAGGAAAACAGAAATACTCTGATGTGATTGTCCTGGAATCACAGTTTGAATCCAACCATCACTTCCTTCCCTCCCCCCCCCCAAAAAAAACCCCACAAAGACAGAGGCAAGAGCCTCTCTGCTACCATCAGGTTTATTTGGAACCAGATGCTCTCTACCCCAACCTCTGCCTGGTGCTGATGGCCACAGCAGCTGCAGTGAGCACTCCCAGTGCACACAGGAGGATGAGGACCCCCAGGAACCACGGGCTAGGTCCTGGCAAGGAGAAGAAATGTTTGTTACACATCTGGGTCCCCCAAGCCCATGCTGAGGCCTGACACAGCATCTCCCGGCCACAGGCAAATTCAGGGGAAGGTTCATTCCCTGTGAAGGGTGAGAACTGCCAGAACTGGGGGTGCTTCAGGGCCCTGAGGACACTTGCAGGACCCAGACACCCCACTGTCCTCACCAGGGGGTTCTACCCAGCCCCACTGCCCAGGGGGTACATTTAGCTTGTCATGTGTGCGTGGTCTGAGCTATGCTGCAAGTGGGTTCACCCCCAGCCCTGCTCCTGGACCTTCCTAGAACCCTGGGGTTGCCCTCAGAGCTCACAGGAGCCTGATACAGAGATCCATCCCTCCTTGCTTGGGGTGCTGCACCCACAGCCTCCCAGCTCCTGGTCCCTTTCCCCCCCCGGCTGTCCCACCCAGACAGACCTGTGCCTGGGATGGAGTTGCTTTCCCAGAGCTAAACCCTCTGAGCTGGCTTGACCATCGGGGTCTACCGTGCATTGCCATGACACCCAAAACACCCCATGCTTCTGAGCAGGACAGTGGGTTTAGCAGCACTTTCTAATAACCTGGTATTGCCCAGGCAGTTGCATGCCAGCTGTTCCTGCCCTCTGCAGATGGACACATGTACCTCCCAGGTCCTGGGGGTCAGTCCTGGAGTGGTGGGTGTCTGCTCCCAAGGAAGGAGCAGCCAGCAGATGGATGGGCCCATAGGAGACAATCCTGTTGTAGTCATCTGCCAGCGCTCGCTTGCTCCTCCAGTGCCTGGGGCATTGCTGTCGACAAAGCCAAGGGAAGTGTTATGGGACAAAAGGGCAGGGGAGGAGCCCACTCCAGGGCAAGGAGCTGTCCCGGTGGGCTCCTGTGGCAGGGGCACAGCTGGGGCTGTGGGCAGGACCCCAGCGCATGAGAGGGGTTGGTTCCTGAGAGCCCTTAGCCTGCTCCTCTCATAAGTCCCAGCATAAACACCTCCTCCTGCAGGCACCCAACAGAGAGAGGGGAGAGGGAAGCTCTCAGGTGGGTTCCAGCCCTCATACCTTTAGTTCAGGGTATGGGGCAAGCTCCTGCTGTGGAGAGGTGTTTATTGTGCTGAGGCACCCAAATCCAGAGCAGCCCCCTTTCTCCATGCAGCAGGCCAAGGGCAGGGAGGTCCTGTCCCCACCAGGACAAGGTGCAGCCCACAGCAGAGCTCACCTTGGCACAGGGCTCCAGGCTGCCAGGAAGACAGAGCCGGACACGGCAATGCAGGAACACCTCAGGGTAACCAACAAACTGAAACATCTGGAAGCTGAACTTGGCTGCAGTGCTCTCTCCAATGGCATTCAGGTATGTCACTGTCTCATCCTGGGGACAGCTGGAACACACGATGTCTGGTCAGCACGTGGCAAACAACAGGGAGGGGGGAACATCCCAACCTGGGACACCAGAGCACACAGAGATGGGGTGCAGCCCCCAGGCTTTGCTGAAAAGGATTATTTCTGTCTCAGTGCTGCTGGGGATGCCTTTCCTTGACGCCCTGCACCATGTGCCACCAGCACAGGAGCTGACTGGTGCCTTGCTCTGTGGAGCCACAGCAGCTCTCCAGGATGGAGTTATCCTGCTTGTGGCACTGCCTCCCCAGAAATCCACAGCCCTGGCTTTAGCTTGGCTAAAGCAGCAACCTCGAAGGCAAGCTCTTCAGCAGAAACCTCTCTGCACATGCCAGGAAGGTCTTCCCCCTCCCTTCCTGCCCCTTCACCTCCCCAGTGGGCCAGAAGTGATGCTAGAGGGACAGCAGCTCTGCTGGCAGCAGAGCAGGATCAGGAGAGGGGGCTCAGTTCAGAGAAGTTCTGGGACTCATCTCTGGGGCTGTTCCACTTACTCAGTGATGGTCCCTGCCCTAAGTTCCACCTTCCTCCCTGCAACCTGTCCTTAGCACCCAGCAAAGAGACACGACTCTGTTCCTGGTGCCAGGAGATCAGACACACCAGGGACGTTCCACTCACCCCTTCCCTATGAGCTCATGCCTCACATCCTGGTAGGGATCTGCAGTCGGTGTGGCCCAGCAGTCCTCAACACTCAGCAGGAAGTACTTGATCTGGTGCTGTCCTTCAAGGTTCAGCAGGACATAGAGTGTGTCCGTGATGGGGATGGCAGCAGTTGGTAGGTAATAGGGCTGGAGGTAGGATGGGGTCTTGTAGAGTCTCATGCTGACATTGAAGTGCCCTTCTCTAACCACAAACTGCACCAGCCTGAGAGGAGAGGAGAAGGGAAGACCTCATGGGTAGAATAAGGAGGCAAGAAAGACATAGGACAAGTCAGGCCACCAACAAAGCTGTACTGGGGCCCTCAACATAAGTAGGACATGGAGCTGTTGGAGCAAATCCAGAGGAGGCCACAAAGATGAGAAAAGGGCTGGAAGACTTCTGCTATGGAGAGAGTCTGAGACAGTTGGGGTTGTTCATCCTGGAGAAGAGAAGGCTCCAGAGAGACCTTAGAGCACCTTCCAATATCTGAAGGGGTTACAGGAAAACTGGGGAGGGACCTTTTACAAAAGCATGGAGTCATAGTGCAAGGGGGGAAGGGTTTTGAGCTGGAAGAGTGGAGAGGAGATCTTAGGAAGAAGTTCTTTGCTGTGCCCTGGCCCAGGTTGCCCAGGGAAGCTGTGGCTGCCCCATCCCTGACAGTGTCCAAGTCCAGGTTGGATGGGACTTGGAGCAACCTGGGCTGGTGGGAGGTGTCCCTGCCCATGGCAGGAGGGGTTGGAACTGGATGAGTTTTAAGGCCCCTTCCAACCCAAACCAGCCTGTGATTCAATTATTTGATGACTCTAGATGTCCCTCTGCTCTCAAGGGGGGTCTGGTGAGAGACAGTCCTGGTGCTGCCTCCTGCCCTGAGTCTGCACCATGGCTGAGCAAGGAGCTCCAGGGGCTCCCCCCACTCATCTGCTGGGCACTGGGGGCTCCAAGACAGACCACACAAAGGTTGCACCTCCACAGGGGGCTGCTGGGGGTATCTTGGGGTTCCCACCCTGTGTTTAATGGCTAGCTGGTTTCACCAGTGAGCAGAGGGGAAAGGCAGATTGTGCGTGCCCAGGTTTGGCTCTGTCCTGTGTCCAAACCCTGTGCTGGAAAACTCTTGGGAAGGGTAAGGGAGATGCCCACGAGTGGCATTGTCCCGAGCGCTCTCTAGTGGCTCCCCAGGGCCCTTAGGGATGATCTGACTCACAGAACCTATTTTTCCTCAAGCTCCAAGATAAGATAGCAGCAGCAAGGGAAGAGGGACCACTCACTTGTCAACAGCAGTGAGAGCGAAGGGCAGCTTCACCACCTGCTCGTAGGCGTAGAGGCAGGAGAAATGTACCTCCAGCTGAAAACTCCGGGAGATCACACCCCCACGTGCTTCCTGCTTTGACTCAATGACATTGGTGTATGATATGTGGGAGCTGTTTTGCTGGAATGACAAAGAAACCAAGACTCCAGACCGTGCCTAAGTCCACACACAGAACTCCAATCTCCGGTTCAGATGGTGCAGCTTGGGTTGGACTTGATGATCTCAGAGGTCCCTTCCAACCCAACCGATTCTATGATTCTAACTCAGCTACAGCTGCTCCAGGCCTCCTGGATATCTGCTGGGGTTACTGCTCAAGCCCCATGTCTGGGGGCCACTGACAACCATCACCGGAGTAGCCGGGCCACTGGCCACTGGTGAGGGCCCCCTGTGCAAGGCAGAGCTGGAGCACCAGTTCCTCTGCACCCTCTGTGACCCACGAATCAAAGGGGTCAAGGGGCTGTGGCCAGGCCTGTAGAGCTCTGAAGGTGCTGCCAGAAAGCTGAGAGCCCTTAGCAGCTATGAAAAGAGCACACAGAGACTTCCATGCTCTGTTGAATAAGACAAGATGTGTTGCCAGCAGGGATTTGGTGGAGGCAGAAGAGCTTTCTGACAGCCCCCAGGGGAGCTGGTCAAGGGGAGTGAGAACTTTATAGCACCCAGATATTAAAAAGAGCCTCTGGGGCTCTCCCCACTCAGCATGTCTACTCCTCCCATAGATTCAGCACTACACAGAGAGGCTCTGCTGGACCCTCACCTGAATTATTGATCCACAGGTGGTGTGATTTTCACCTGTGAGAGTGGCTGCAAAAAACAACTTGCCCTCTTCTTCCCTTTCTGAGACCTTGCATGCCTGGTTCTTCAAGTGGACAAGCTCCTGGGGGATTTTCAAAAGTTCAAACACCTCCTTCCTCACCATCATCTTCATGTATTCTTCCTCACAGGTCAGCTTCATTATCACATCTGTGGGAAAAAGTCATCTGCAATAGCAATAAGGAAGAAGCCTGAAGGAACCCTTGGTCAGCTATCGAATGGCACAGTCCCACTGAGTTCAAGATCCCCTCATCCAAGCCTTGTTGCAGGCTGATGGTAGGGCTCTTCAGAGCAAAAGGGGCAAAAGGCATAATTTTGGGAATGTGCAGAAGTTACTGTGAGTCTTTCATTTTGTACTGGTTGCCCAAGACCTGCACAAGTCCATGGCTGCCACTACTCTGAACAGTCCGTAAGCTCAAGAAACCAAAGGCAGAGGTGGGTTTCACTGCTTTTTGAGGGCTGTCTACAGAATTCCTGCTGTCTGCCAAGGGCACCAGACAGGGACAGTGATCCTCTTTATCAGATGAAGACATTTTTTGGCCAGTGTCTGTAAGGAGCCTTCACTGCAGCCATACTGGAGTGCAGTGTGGTTGTGTCAAGACTGTATGGCAGCCATGCTCCTTGTGCCCTGCTCCCCTGGCATGGCTACACCACTGCATGGCTTCTGACAGAAATTAAAACTTTTGGGGAGGAAGAACACAGCCTATGACCAGGTCTTATATCAACATGTAGTCAGGACATGGTGGTGGCGGGGAACGCACCTGAACTGGGGAGCTGGTGGTGGAGAGCAGGGGTAAGGTCAGTGTCCTGCACCCACCTGCCTGCCTTCTGACACCTGCAGACACACCTGGGAGGGCTCACCAGTATCCCCAGCCCTACCTTGGCAGAACACCCCCGTGAAGCCTGGTTTGCAGCTGCAAACTGGTCCGTCTTCCACCACCTGGCAGTGCCCCTGATGCTGGCATGGGTTTGGCAGGCAGGCATCCAGGCTCCTCTTGAGACGGGGAGAAACCCCTTGTCCCAGGCTCTGTGGGCTGCCCAGATCATCTGTGCCAAAGGAACACTGAGTAAATGGAAACAAGGGACAAGTATCTCCCCTGCAAGAGAGGAGAGAGCAGACTTGCCCCGTGGTGTGAAGCCTTCCCCAGCTCACAAAGAGCCCCCCTGAGCCTTGCTCTGTTCTTGCCCTGTACCAGCAATGCCCAGAATAAGGAAGATGGACACAGACTGGGTGAGAATTTGACCTCTCCTTTCCAAACTACCTGTCTGACCCAGCAGGAACAGCATATACAACTCACCCTTGTTGCCTTCACAGCCAGCCAGGCAGAGGACAGAGACCACCAGCAAACACCTCATAATCCTTTCCTGTAAAAACAAACAGTCTCTGGATGGACACACATTTTAAGCACACTTGCTGGAGAGATTTGCAGTCGTTCAGAAAGAGCCAACCCTCAAGCACGGGTGTGTTAATTTCTGTAATGTATTTCCTCCAACAACTCCAAGTTCAATGGCATGAAGTCATTTCCTATCCCAAAGGACCACAACAGCAATGTTCTCCCCCTGGCAGGCTAACATGAGGGTTAAATCCTGTCCTGAATTTAAATAGCTATTACAGAACAAAGTGGGAAAAAACAGGCCTCAGACCTGCAAGGATAAAGCCACATTTCAGTAAGAACAGACACTTAGAGAAAAACCACACAGCTAAAACATCTGTCCAGGCACTTGAAGAGGAAAGGAGTTTACCCCTTTCCACCACAGCTCTTTTGAAGAAATAGGACTTGAAAAATGATCCTTGCTTTTCAAAAACCCATGTCCATAACAAGGAGGCAATGGGATTAAAAAAACCCCAACATCTGCCCCATTGGTACAGATTTCTATAGGCAAATTAATGGTGTGGTGCTGCATGAGCCCTGGACACCAGAGTAACCTTATCAGAGAGCTGGACACGAGCTGGACTGATGCTCTGTCACCCCTCTGCTGCAGTGAGAGCATGGGAAAAGCCAACACCCAAAGCTCTGCTCTGGTAGCACATTTCACACCTTTCACACATTTCCAGCTATGACCACTGGAGCTCCAGGCAAGGAGGGTGTCTTCCTCACTCTGCTCTTTGCACCCTGCAGCAGTGCTGAGAAGTCCCACCAGAGCCAAGATCTCACCCCGTTCTCATCCCACTTACCATTGCCAGGCTGCCTTCAGTCACTGCCACCCTGGGTTGCTCTTCTGCTTCCCTCTGTGGGCCTTATATCAGCATCTCAGCCTCTCCCCAGGCAGACACGCTGCCGCTGTGATTGCACAAGAGCCAGATTAGCATCCTTCAGGGGCAGCCAGAGAGGAAAGGACTCAGCACAAGTCCCTCTAACAGCACGGGAGGCCCTTCCAATTATCTTGTGAACACTGACACAATTCACAGCCCTGATGGGATCTCAAACAGGGGGAGTAACTGCAAAATCCCTGGGAATCTGAGGCTGTGTGCATCCGATTGACCGTGGTACTGCTCTTGGAGCAGCAATAACAAGAGATAGGGCAGTGGCACCAGTGAAGGACAGAGAACAGCACATACCCCCCACACGGGTTTCACAAACACAACATACATTTGCTTTGGCTGGTTTTGTAATGATTTCTGACATCTCAGATCTAGTGGTCAGTCCTGGTGAGAGATGTGTGGGAGATCGATGGACAACAGGCAGATGAATGTAATCAAAGTATTGCTGTTTATTGAGAGTAGCAGTTGCCCTTTTATGCACATTCAGGCTGGTAACATAATATAAGCATATTGCTGATTGGTAAAACACATTCTTCATATGCCACAGGGCATCTAACTGGCTAAATACAACTGTTCATGCATTTCCCATCCTGTTATTCTTCTTTTCTGATGCCAACTCCCTTATCTTTTGCACATAGCTGATCATTTAATAACCTTGCAGCTGGGCCTCAAAGCCCTTAGTTCACTCTGGCTAATGCTAAGTAGTCAGGATTGCTCACCTGTCCATTTTCTTCCAAAAACTGCTCCACAATTCCCCTTTTTTGTTTTTGAGCAATACAGACTTGCTTCATCACATGAGATAACATGCTAATGATACATTGCCATAAACAACATACTAAAAGTACAAAACCAATAATAACTAATAAAATTGATACGCCTTAATTAAATCTTTAAGCCATCCCCCTACCCTAAGCAGTTTTAACCAATCGTCTAACACAGTATGTACAACAATTAATGTTTTCATGTTATCTTTAATCAATTGTGTTTGTTTGTGAATCGACTCTGAATGATCAGACAAGCTCATGCAACACATCCCATCAAAGTCTTCACACAGCGTTTGCCATTTATGATGAAATTGCAGTTGTTGAGAAGGAGTTAACAAAGTGTTAATGAGCATATTTTAGTCCATATTTTGGGCATTCCTTGATACTGCTCGATCAGGCATTAAGGCAGCGAACGCTGAGGCTGCTGCTGCCCTCTCACTTTTAATTTCTTTTAATGTGTCTCAGATCAGCCTGCACAATGTGGCTAATTTTCCAGCCTCCTTAGACCCTTTGCTAATTTCTTCCCATGGGGACTTCCCAATTTCTTCCCACGTTCCCAGCTTGAAAGCTGTACTGACAGTGGGGATCAGGGCTCTCTCTTCAGCCCATTGTAGCAGCTGTTTCAGACTGCCACTCTCTTAATGTATCCCTCTCTTGGAGAAGATATGTTGGAGGAGCTTAACTACTGCCTCTTCTTCTTTACTGAGTGTAGACCCCATCTCCTCCCCGACTGCTCACCTGATCAGGGTGAGATTCCTCCAGCGAGCGGCTGTTGGGGCAAGGAGCTGTTTCTGTCAGCTTTCCCGCTACCCTCTCCTTCCAGCTGTCTTCATTGCTCCTGGGAAGCAACAGCAGGAGGGTCCCTGTTTGGGTGCCAATTTTGAAGCAGAAGTCACGGACACTGCACACAGCCAATATGACCAAGCAAATCCCACTTTATTGTCTAAATATCTCGGTTTATGTATTCTTTGTGGTTCTTGCTCATGTGCAAGCCCTTTGCTGGTTGGTTAGCATGTGCTGTCCACGCGCCTAAAGCGATAATTAGATTGGAAGAGCTCTTCTGATCATGCGAAGGGTTCTCTCTGCCCATAGCCTGTCTTATATCCTGCTTTCAATCACCTACGTCCAACTTTGTTCTGCTTTTTGTGCTTGCTTCATCAAACTTTTAGCAACAGTTGACCTTTGCAACATCCTTGAGGTCTGCTGCTTGCACAGGCCTCTGGCTCACGGATCAATCAGTTCCATTGTGTCTGGATTGTTCACCAGGTGAACAATCTATATTGCTTTCTAAACTATCTATATTGCTTTTATAAACTATCTATATTGCTTTCTAAACACCCCACAGAGATGGAGGGATGAGGACCCAGTTCTGCCATGCACTGACCTCCAAGGGGAACCGTATCCATCTGCAAGTAGTTGTGATCACTCAGAGTGATGCTGCTGATACTTCCATGCACCCTCAGAGGTGGCATTGCTACGGTCACCATGTCATAGCAGCAAAGATGAACATCCAGCCCTCCAGGTTTGTCCCTAACCACTACGAAAACCAGAAAACAAGAGTGCTTGGCACCTGCTGTGGCCTACAGCCTAATGAACTGCCAATCAAATAAATACAAATAAAATAAAACAAACCAAACAAATAAAAACCAAAACCAAACCAAAGAAAAAAAAGAAAAAAAAAAGGAAAAAAGGCCTCCTGCCATGCCCTACTGCCAGCTTTGAGTGAGAATCTCTGCTTTCCATTACAGATTTTACAAAGCAATTCACTGAGACAGAAGCTTGTACAGACTCGCTTAGAGATGCAAAGGCTGTGCAGCCTGCAGGCTTGGAAAGCAACAAAGGAAAAGGATCGGGATGTGTCTCTTAATTTTGGGGTTTTTTTTGTATTTTTTTGGGTGGGTTTTTTTGGGGGGGGAGTTGTTTTTTGTTTATTTTTTGTTTGGTTGGTTTGGTTTTGGTTTGGATTTTGTTTTGTTTGGGTTTTTTCCTGTGTTTTTTAAGAGTTAAATTCTTGAGCCCTGTGGTCTGCACCGGGCTGGTGGCACAGCCGTCCTGTTGGGATAGAAAGAAAGTAAAAGAAATATATTCCAAATCTGATTATTTTAGGATTGATTATTTTAGAATTAGAGGTAGAAATAGAAGTGTGGAAACATGTAAAAGTTTTACCTTGTAAAGAATGGTATAGGAAACCATGTATTCAAGATTTATTGGTACCTCGTTAGGTAGCAAGATAAGGATGGGACTGTGCATACCAGTGTGAGTTAAGTAGAGATAAGAGAAAGTTGGCAGTAAAATTCACGTTAATCACATTGGAAGTTGCCCAACACCAGATGGACATTATCCAAGAGAAAGAGGTGAAAAGGGCACAGTAAGGAAGACTATTTACTTCATCAGAGGAAGACTATTTACTTCATCCTGACGACCACCAGAAGGAACCACGCAAGCGCAAAGGGACTGATGCCGTAATCCATCGATGAAGTAATCTACACATGAATATGTATTAAGAAAAGTTGTAATCTGTTGAATATGTAATTCGATTGCGAAATTTTCAGGGATAAATTACGGCCGCATTGTATGGTTTTTGGGAATCGGGTTTGGGTGCATACCCCTGGTTCCTGGGGCCTCAAATAAAGCACCACATAGAACCTCTCCCGAGTGGTTTTGTGTTTGTCTCAATCCTAACACCTTTGGGCGTCAGGAGCCCGGGGCGGAGGGGGGAGAGCCGAGGGTAGGGCAGGGGGAGGCCTGGGGGAGGCTTTGGGAGAGGTCAGGGTGGGCTCTGGGTGGGGGGACCCTGAGGGAGAAGCCGGGGAGGCGCCGGGCTGGGGCGCAGAGGTCCCGAGTTGGGCCCTTCCGGGGCAGGAAGGCTGCGGGAAGGCTGCGGGAAAGCGGCGGCTCCGTCCCGGCTCCGGGACAACTCTGCGGCCGTTGCCATGGTGAGCAGGCTGCGGTGAGGCCCGGCGGGACGGCACCGGGAGGGCAGGGGAACAGAGCCCCGGGAACCGCGGGTCTGCGGGCCGGGCGGTGCCTGGACCGGGCAGCAGCGCTGGGACCCCCGACACCCCCAGTGTCGCCGCTTCCGCCTCCCACAAGGCAAGGTCTGTGCCTCCTCCTGGCTGTCTGCGTCTCCCATGGTCGGCCATGGGTTTCTTTCTCCTCCTTTCTTCTCGGAGGAGAAACAAACAGCCCCCGGGAGGGTCTCCCAGGGGGTAAGCAGACAACACAAACTGGCTTTGGGGGCTGCTGAGTGTTGCAGAAGGGCCTTTCCCTCCCAAGGCCCCTGAGCGGGCGAGCAGCCTGGATGCCATGAGCCATCTGAAGGTGCCCAGAGGATTTTCGGAGCTGCTTCCCAGCTGGCAGCACCCCAGGCAGGCCGGGGGACACAGCATTTCCATGGGCACGGGGAATGGGGACTCACCACGGTCTGAAACGGAGCTGTGTGGTGCCCTTCGAGCCAGGCTGCCCCTGGTCAGACATCTCCTTGGCTCTCAGAGAGCCCAGGAGCACCCCAAACTCAACACCCAGTGTCCACCCTTTACTGTCACCTTTCTGCCTGCTTCAGCAATGTATCTGGGGCCCAGCCATGAGGTCAGCCTGGTGTGTGCGTTTCTTTAGTGCCCTGGAGGAGGCAGAATGGAGGTCCTGGAGGAGCAGGAGGAAGAGGAGCAAAGAGATGAAGAGCTGGAGGAGACCAGTGATCAGCTTCAGGACGTGGAGGAAAAGGTGTCTGAGGAGCAAGTGTGTGTCCCAGCTGATGTCCCGTAAGTCACATGTGTCTGTCAGTTACTGGGTGAGCAGGGATGGCCCCATTGGGGTCTCCAGGGGGGCTGCATGTGTATGGGTGGCATGTGTGGTCCCCTTGCACAAGGGCAGTTTCACATGCCAGGTGTGTTTATCCAAGAGTGTGACAGGACAGGACAGCTCACTTCACTACATTCATTCATCCACTGCTGTTTCATGACACCATATAAAGATCCCCTAACCCTCTGGACTCGGGTTTACATCACTCCACAGAAGCTTGGCTATGTCAAAACCATGTCCTTGGATATGATCTCCATTTTCTCCCTAGGAAATGGGGAGCCCTTGCTGTGTTTTAGTAGCAGGTCAAATTGCTCAAATTGCTGCTGGCTTAGTATCTGTGTCTCTCTGTCTCCTCCCACCCATAGAAGTGCTTTTGACTGGAGCTCCATTGACACATCCGAGTTACCATCCTCCTACAAGATGAATTCCTTGAAGGAAGAGAAGCTGCTGAAGATTGCTGACTGTTTTCTCCAGCAGTACACTCACCTCTGCCCTGACCGCAAGCCACTCTTTCTGCACCCAGTCAATGAGTGTGGCGTGGAGGTACGGGGTGGTGTGGGGCTGGGACACCCTGGGAGTGAGGGGACACTCAGCTTCCACAGTGCCTAATGCTTGGGAAGGAAAGCAGCCCTTCCTGCTCTCCTTCCTGACCAAAGGGAATGGGAACCCACTTGCTATGCCCTGGGTAATCCCCACTCTTCAAATCCACAGGCACGTTGTACCATGCACCTGGTGGTGGTGACATGTGGGCTGCAGGTGGGTCGCAGCCCTGAAGTGTGATGCTTAGCAAACAGGAAAGGCCACAGAAAAATAAGGGAAACACATGAAATAGATAAAGCTCAGGCTCAGTCACAGATGTGGGGTCTGGATCCAGAGTTAGGTCTTATTTTAAACTTCTTTTTCGTCATTATTGTTTCATTAAAGCTGTGTAGATTAGTATTCAACCTGTAAGTCTCTCCTTTATTCTCTTTCCCTTTCTGGGATGGAAGGGAGGTAAACAGAGAGCATTTGTCATTAGCTTAATTGTCAGCCCATCATTAAACCTTGACAGAAGTAAAAGTGGAAGTTTGTGGTCTGGTTTTGTTTAGGACTATACCCAGGCTGCTCAGCTGTTGTCTAGTTCTGGACCTGATGCTCCCCCAGGCATCTGGAATTTCTACTTTGTACCACGATTCCCCAACATTTATTATATCACTAACATACAAGGCAAAAAATCATAGAATCAGAATTGTTGTGGTTGGAAAAAAACTTTAAGATGATCAAGTCCAACCATTAGCCTAGCACTGCCAAGGCCCCACTAAACAATGTCCCTAATGCTGGAGGATGTAAAAGCTGGAAAGGGCAGCAGCTATTTGTTTTGCTTGCAAACTAAGAGAAGAACTGGTTCACATCTGTAATGTCTGAGCTGAGTTTGAAGTTTTAGACACAGACTTCACAGAAGGGGCAAAGGTTTCTGACTCAGTATACTCCAGGGAGGTCCTGAATGTGAGCTGCAACATCCAGGGGTGATCTGAGGGTGGCTTTGGACAGGAGACTCTGCCAGGCATCTATCTGTTGGCTAACCAGAGCCCTCTCGTTACCCTACAGAAGTTTGTGAGCACAACAGTGAGGCCGACCCTCCTGCCTTATGCAGAGCTGTACCACTGGGATGGCTGTGCCAGCTTTGTCTCTGATTACCTCACCATGGAGCCCCTCAAGTCCCCTCTCACACCGGTAAGAAAGAGGCTGCTGTCCCATCAGAAGAGCCCCATAATGGAGGTGGCAGAAGGCCCTCTCTGTAGGACAAAATTGGACCTGTAATCCCAGTGTCCCAAGAGTCCCAGGGTCTCCAGAGGAGCTCTGGGGCTTTGCAGCCACAGAGAATGTCACTTCATTTAGCAGCTGGAGACTTCCTTGATCACCCTGGATGATGCCTGAGATATGGGAGGAGACTGTGTAGAACCTCTCTGGGTGTGCATATTGATCCCTTTGCTTGCTGACTGGTGAGGGACAGAAGGGAATATGTTCTCTCCTTTGATCTGCAGTTTAGGGTATGGATCTTTTGCATTGAAAGGCTGCAGACAGACCAGCTGGAGGTGGAGATAAACCCCATTCCAGACTTGTGGTTGGCATTAGGTTTTCAGCAGTTTGATGATATAATATGCTCACCTCTCCTTATGGTTATGTTTTTTCCAGATTTGGGGGCAGAGTTTCCCCAGATCACTTCTGGGGACTGTGGCTTAATATAAGAAATCTAAACAACAGATTCCCTGTGGGTGCAGAGCCCAGGGATATGAGCAGTGCCCTCTGTCTCTCTTGCTCTCTGCCTGGTGTGTGTTGCAGCTTCACAAGACAAGCACTGCAAACGTGCATCTCTTTCTTTTCAAGCCCAGTTCCCTCTATTCCCCAACCACCATCCTGAAATACCAGAGAGGGAACTGCTTTGACTTCAGTGTGCTGCTGTGCTCCATGCTGATCGGTGCTGGGTACGATGCCTACTGTGTGCATGGCTATGCCACCCGTGAGATCTGCACCCTGGATGAGACTCTGGAGTTGTGCCCACTCCTCAGGAAGACACCAGAGGTGAGACATGCAGTGAGTGGGCAGGGAGGAGCCCACCACGTCTGCTCAACCTTTTCATTTCCAGTGAACTCCAGAGTTGAGCTAGGGGGAACAGCTTCAGGTCCACACTGGATTTCAGTGTGTAAGACACAGGGACCTCACAAAAGGGATCATTTAAGTGATTTTCCACAGTTTCTTAAAAGGCCTCTGTCTTTGTGGAATTCCTGCTCACCAGGTCCAGTACTGCAAACTGCTAAGGGCTGGGAACTGGGAGGTACCTGTAAGTTGTACATGTTCTCTCTTCTCTTGATCTCTGCTGGGTTTCACAGCAATACCTGGCTTTTGTGGAGGCAGGTACCAGAAGATGTGATAAAGAAGTCCAACAAGTACAGAATTAAGCCCCGACCAGTCTTGCAGAGCATGTTTGAGCTTCAGCAGGAGGCTAAGAAGAGGGCAGAAACTGAAGCTGCTCAGAACAAGGAAAGAGAAGAGGAAAAAATCATGGTGAGTTGGTGAGGTTCCCATCATGGTTAGCTCCAGGAGCAAGAGCTGAGGAACAGGTAATATCTGATCAAATAAAGGAGCTCACCACCCTCTGCCATGAAGTATGGCACAACCCTGATCATGGCCAGGAGAACTTGGCCTCTGGGAACACACAGTATGCTGGTACAGGAATATGTACTGGGTACCTTATTCTCCTGAAGATTGTTAAGGGCCTGTAGATCTTTAGAAGTGGGCAGTGGAGAATATAAAATTACCATTGGTTTGGTCTAAAGTGGCAAGAAAATGACAATAATTGCTGTGCTGTCCTCTGCATTACAGGGAGGAGAAAAGCACAAGCGTGACCCTTTGCGTGGCTTATGGGTGCATGCATGGGTTTTGGTTCTGTCAGGGAAGAGAGAGGTTCCTGAGACCTTCTTCATCAACCCCTTCACGGGTAACAGCCACAGCACCATGGATGAGCAATTCCTCGGCATTGAGAGTGTTTGGAACCACAGAAACTACTGGATCAACATGCAGGACTGCAGGAATGGCTGCAAGGTAATGAGCTGTTCAGCACTCTGTGCCTGGGAGGGAGAGTTGGGCTAAGCTGAGTCCTTGGGAAGCCCAGGATCAATGGTCAGTTTCCACTTACCATTCCCTGTGTTGGTCATGGTCTTCTTTGCTTGCATAGACCCTGGAAGTACTCCAGGACATGCCAGGCCCTGAGCTAGAAAATATGGATCCTACCTATTAAACCCCTGCAGTGCCAGGATATCAGCTTATACGGCTGCCTGGACACTGGTCTCAACATCTTTTAAGGCAGAGGCTGTTTTGAGCCTAACAGACATGGCTCAAGGCACAGAAGATCTTGATTAGGCTCTTCCCACACCTCAGCTACTCCCTGGCTGATGTGAAGTCTGGGAGGTGAGGGTCTGAGTTAGAGCAGCATCATTCCCCCTGGGAATGACCCTGGAGCCATTCATGCCCCAAGAGAGGAGGGAGAAGCAAGGCACCATGAGGAAAGGGATCTGCAGCCCTCTAGGCACAGGGGCAATCTGTGGGGTCCCACTAGCCAGCCAAGAGTCTGACAAGCCCACCTCACTGCCATCCAGGCTCTTTCTCCAGTCTTTTCACTATCTGACCAGCAGAGAGGTCCAGAGCACTGCAGATGTGCAGGAGCAGTGTTCAGTTTAGTGTCAGGCCCTTGAGACTGCCCTGTGGTTATGTGGCTTTCTTTGGTATGGCCTAGGATCTCATCTTTGACTTGAGTGACAATATCCGCTGGGAAGTTATGCTTTTGGGGAGCAGCAAGCCTCTTCAGCTCCCAGAAGCTGAGAAAGAAAAGGAGTTACCTGAGGCCATGGATGACATGGTGAGTGACCTAAGTGGTGGCTCTGGTGCAGTGGGGATGCTGTTTCACACTGGTGCAGTGGTGGGCCTGTGGATGTCTGCCTGCCTGCTGCCCTCTCCAGGTCACATCACCATTGCTCTAGCAAGGTTTTGGTTGGTTTGTGCTTTAGACTCCCTCTCAATTTTGAATCATTCTAAAGATTTTTGAAGCAGAACCTCAGGCTATATGAAGCCAAACTTACTGGTGTCCTGAGTGGCTAGGGATCTCTGGAGACCTCCAGTGCACAGGCCTTTGGGAGGAAATAATTTAAAAGAATAAAATTCAAACCAAAATTTTTCTGGACTTTTTTTCATCTGATGGTGTAGTGGAGGATGTCCCTGCCCATGGCAAGAGGCTGGAACTACAGGATCTTTAAGGTTCCTTCCAGCCTAAACCATTCTGTGAATCTATGATCAGCACCCTGCTATCCTGGCTGCTAAGTGGAGTTGCCAGTCAGATACACAAATCATGTACGTGCTCTTAATACACAAAAAAAATGGTTTGTTGTCCTGGTGGGAGAACATAGCATGATAAAGCAGGCGTTGTGCCAGCACAACAGGATGGGGGAACACCAGTAACAGTATGTTCCCTCCTATTATCTGCTCTCCTCAGCCTGTGCTGAGGATAACTGGGGAGCAAAGTGCCTGGCATGATTATTATCTGGTGGTCATTAGTTGGAGTGATTGTCACATCCGTCCCCTGTCCAGCATGAGCCAGGAGAAGATAATTTCATGAGATGTGCTAGTGAGAATGTGAGGATGCAATAAAACTCCTTCCCCATAAATGTCAGCATGCTGCATTCCTCTGTCCTCAAGCTGTGTGTGACCCACAGCTCTCATCCCTTCACTGCCATGTTCCCCAGGAGCAACACAGCCTTGCACCAGCTGAGCTCTGATAACTGCACTGCATTCTCTAGAACTAAAATGCCTTCTGGCACAGTAAGTAAGCTGACAAAAATGCAAATCTCTCCTTCTGTTTTATCAGAAAAAGGAAGATGTGAGTTTTGACATGCCACCCTCATGGGTAGCCCCAATTCATGTATCTCCCAGAGGTATGTATTCTGCCTTTGCCTCTTGCTTGCCCCCCAGATAACCTTTGAGTGGATTTGGGATGTTTGTTTAAGTCTGCCTTTAGGATAGACAAGGTGCAGCAGGGAAGTGCAGTAGACAAAGGCAGGAGCAGTTATTGGTGTGAATGCCTGCCCACCATGCACTGCCTCATCCTGGGTGGTAGAACAACTGCAGACACACACCCATGCTGTGCTTTCCTCTTGGATGAATGCCTTGGCCTGGAATTGACTTTCTGTTACTGCTATGCACAGGGGACTGCCCTAGCATCATCTGCTTGGGAGAGAAAAGGGTTATTACACTACTGTAACATTAAAGCACTTGAGGCAGGGGCTGAAAAGCTTTACAAAATAAAGTGACTGAACAAAAAAAAAAAAGTGTTTTCTGTCAGACCATGGTTTTCTTTCTCTTGAATTCTTTATCCTGGGACTGAGAACAAAGGTGTGAATTTTTCTGACACTTTTCTTGCCCACTGCAGAGTTTGAGACCCGCTGTTCCCAGGGGAATAAGGTGATCCTGTACAAACAAGCAAAACTGGAGAAATGGGCACCATACCTGAATGAAAATGGGCTGGTGAAACGCCTCACCATCTATGAAGACTTGAACTGTAAGAGGGATGTGTGAAACACACTCGAGGCACTGAGCAAACGTAGCCTGGGGTGTGCTACGGGAGGGGGAAGGTGGTCCCCTTTCTTCTGTTTTCTCATCCTCCTTTCACATTTGTGGGGGGCTTCATCACACTTGCTGTCCACCAAGCCCCAGAACTTTCCATCACCCCTACAGGTTCCTGTGAGAGTTTGAATTGGTTTAACACCCCAACAGTGAGGCTGTTCAGTGTTGCAGGTCAGCTGCTTTGATTTTCAGTCTTTGGAGAAATGGAAATCCAGCTTGATGCGATCCAATAGTACATCTGTTCCCTCAGGGGTGGACAGGAGCAGCTTCTGACTGTGGATATTTATGTACTCAAACCCATTATTCTTCTCCAGCTGGTCTAAGAAACCATGCAGAGTCCTAACTGGTTATAGAGTGTCCTGTCTGCAGCCCTCTCAGATTGTGATGCCCCAATTTCTTTTCCCTTCCCTCCTGCCATTATCATGTTTGGGATGAAATTTCTCTTGCCTAACTGTAGCTATCCACTGTGCCTCCTGAGCTCATTACTTTAATTCTTGTTGACAGAGAGGAACAAACCCTCTTAAAGTGTAATTCATCTACTCAAGTGTAGATTAGGATTTATCTACAAAATGCCCCTGTGCACAGGGCCAATTCCAGTGGCTGTAGGATGTCTGCTGTGGCTGTGTCAGCCCAAGGTGCTTGCACAGACACTGAGAGCTCATCAGACGAATCTCATCACCTCAAAAGGGTGACTGACACAAGGTTGTAAAACCCTTTGTCTCCTTTCAGATACTGAAGCAGTGGAGATAAGGGAGTGGTTCAAGAACCGAGAAGACCTGTTGGATATGAGACACGTGAATATACAAACACAGGAGACCACAGACTACTTCAGCCCAGGACACCTCCTCCATCTTAAAGGTATTTAAGCTCATTGGGGAAGCTGCTGCAGCTGAGGGGACTTCATGGGAATCCCTCTTAGTACTTGCAAAAGTCCAGAACTGGGGAGAATGACAAACTTAAGGAATGCATCATCTAGATAAATAATACAGTATCCACTAGCAAACTGGGTTGTTGGCTGACAATTTGCTTTTGCTAGTGGAGGTGATAGACATAGAATCTTTCCCCTCAAGATTATCTTTGGTCTCAGTGTTGTGCAGCTGGGGGACAGAAAGTGCTGCATCAGGTCTGTTGCTAGAGCATTTCACCCCATTCCTGGTTTAGGAATCACAGAATTGTCAAGATTGGTAAAAACCTCTAAGATCACCGCATCAAATCATCAACATCCCCCCCACTCTCACAGGACTTGTTCTCCAGACCCTTCACCAGCTTGGTTGCCCTTCTCTGAACTTGCCCCAGCACCTCAATGTCTTCCTTGTGCTGAGGGGCCCAGAGCTGAACACAGTACTTGAGGTGCAGTGATCACTTCCTTCCTTCTGCTGGCCACACTGCTCCTGATACAAGCCAGGATGCTGTTGGCTTTCCTGGCCACCTGGACACACTGCTGGCTCATACTTAGCTGGCTTGTTGACCAGCACCCACAGATTCTTTCCTGCCTGGCAGCTTTCCAGACACTCCTCCCCAAGCCTGGAGCATTTCATTGGGCTGTTGTGACTAAAGTGCAGGACTGGGCACTTGGCCTTGTTGAACTTCATTTTATTGGCCTTGGCCCACTGATCCAACCTCTCCAGGTCCCTTTCCAGGGCCTTCCTACCCTTGAGCAGATCAACACTCCCATCCAACTTGGTGTTGTCTGCAAACTTACTGAGGAAGCACTCAATCTCCTCATCTAGATCATTGACATAGAGACTGAACAAGACCAGCACCAGAACATAGACCTGGGGAACACCACTGGTGACTGTCTGCCAACTGGATTTAACTCCTTTGACTTCAACTCTCTGGGCCTGTTTTTAACCCAATGAAGAGTACACGTGTCTATGCCATGAGCTGCCACCTTCTCTAGGGAATGTTGTGGGAGACAGTGTTAAAGGCTTTAGTAAAGTCCAGGTAGACAGTGTCCACTGCCCTTCCCTTATCCACTAGGTGGGTCATCTGGTCATAGAACAAAACCAGGTTGGTCAAGCAGAACCTTCCTTTCTTGAAGCCATGCTGACTGGGTCTGATCCCCTGGCTGGCCTGCACTTGCCATGTGAGTGCACTCAAGATGAACCTCTCAATAATTTTTCCAGGCACTGAGGTCAGGCTGACAGGCCTGTAGTTCCCTGGACCCTCCTTTTGGCACTTGTTGTAGATGGGTGTCACACTGGCAATCCTCCAGGCCTCTGAGACCTCCCTTATTAACCAAGAGAGTTGATAAACGATGGAGAGAGGCTTGGTGAGCTCCTTTGCCAGAGGGGCAGAGAGCAGGGTCCTGGCTCCACTGGATGGTGTAAGGAAGGCTGTGGTTTTGTGTCATCCTCAGGACATGGCATATCAGTACACAGCAGTAAGGACATAACATTCCCTTCTGACACTCTCGGGTGCATTTGAACTACTGTCTGCTAAAGAAAATAAGACTTCTGCTGGACACACTGGTGCTCACCACATTATGGCTGCTGACTCTGAAAGCATTTGCAATCTCTCTTATGTCCTTAGCTCACACCTATAAGTCACTGGAACCCAGGACTGAACGTACGATGGAGTTTTACCATGTGGCACGAGTCGATGGCCTCCAGAAACGTGTTGAAAATGCCACTGAGATGATAGAGTACTTTGTGGGGAGGGATGACTTCCTGCATGTCCGGCACACAGAGTTTGGCAAAAGACAAAAGAAAGTCCAGTTGGCTGGCACCACAACTGACAACTTCCGGCCTATAGTGGTATGATCAAGGCA
This sequence comes from Phaethornis superciliosus, assembly GCA_023637945.1. Lineage (NCBI taxonomy): Eukaryota > Metazoa > Chordata > Aves > Apodiformes > Trochilidae > Phaethornis > Phaethornis superciliosus. Next base: position 19,373,923 of record JAJQWJ010000014.1, on the reverse strand, counting down.
GGAACAGAAAAATACCTGTCACTGTGATGTTCATACTATGCAGAATTCACTGCCCTAGGGCTTTAGTTTCCTTTTCAGTGGTCACAGCCAAGGCAAAACTCCAGATTGGAGGTCTGGGCCCTGTTAAGCTGCTGTGTCTCACAGTCACTTGCCTGGCAGAGAGCTACAGTGTCACCAGTTGTCAGGAACTGCTCTGAGCAGCTAGAATGAAAATGGGAAACTAAGATTTGTGTGTGTCAGAGGAAAGAAAAAAAGCCTGATTATGATTTTGGAATGAAATTTTCACTAGATTCAAAACTAGTCAAATAGTTTCATGTTCTGATCCCAAGCTAGTAGCAGTTTGGGTTCCTGATGAAATGTCCCATCATTCTGCTGTGTTACAAGTGGATAATCTACCTCTTCCCCTAGACAGGTCTGATTTAGAGAACACAAGAGGGAGGAAATCTGAAATATGCTGATATGGCTCAGATCTGCTGTTATCCTGCCAGGACAGAGCCATGCAGAGACCTGTCTTTGGACCAGCACCCAACATGCTCCTTTTTCCTTTCCTTTTTTTGGTAATGTGGGAAACTTTGTTACGCTCCAAAATACCTTGCCTCTTGGGAGTTCCCTCAGGCAGGGATGCATCCCAAGCTAACCTTGAGCTTGGAAAGCATACTTAGCTCCACAATTATGAGACTTCTGTTTTGCCTTACACAGCTGCTTTGCTTTTTTTTTTTTCCTCAGGCACAGGAAAGAACCATAGGACTGTGGGCCAAGAGATGCCATCTTAGTCCAGTCTGAAAAGCCCAGTTTTACCTTGGCTTTTTACCCAACTCTGCAAATATTTTAGTTTTCTGTATCGTCTAACCTGCTTTCATCAATGTCTTTTCATCCTCCATTAGCAAATCAAGGAGTATTTCCACAGAAACCCAGACAAGCCTGCTGATGAAGATGTAGCAGAACGTATCTTTCTGATCACAGAGGACGTGATCAGTCTGACATATCACCTCAAGGATAAGTATATTACTGCCTCAAAGAAGGATTTCTTTAAAGTAGCAGAGGATGATAGGAAAGGAGATGAAGCCATCATGACTCCAGAAATGTGCATCACATACCAGGTATGCAGAAAAACTACTTATGTCTTGAAGTTTTTCTAGATCACAGTATACAACAGGAAGGTGAAATGTCAGTGGAAGAACTACAAGCATGACACAGCCCATGCTGCCCCTCTGCTCCATCTGTACCTCTCCCTTACAAACAGCCTCCAGGTGTGCATCCAGGCCCTGGGGATGCATTACTGTGCTGGAAGTACTTGGGCATGCTGAGTGCACTGTAGTGCTTGCTGTATCTGTGGCTGAGGTCATCTGCCCAGGCTTGGTCATCAGGCAGTGTAGACACAGCCACTGGGATCTTAAAAGATGCTGGTTCAGCAGTTGTTGGGCTCGGTCCACTGGATTCATGGCAAGGAAGCTGAAATTTCCTCTGCTGTTTTCTCTTGGAGAATAGAATCATAGAACTATTTTGGTTGGAAAAGACCTTTGGGATCATCAAATCCAACCATTAACCCAGCCCTATCAAGTCCCTGCTAAACCTCAGCACTCCATCTACATGGCTTTGAAATCCCTCCGGTGATGGGGACTCCACCACTGCTCCACAAAGCCTTTGCCAGGGGCTGATAACTCTTTTAGGGAATAAATTGTTCCTAATATCCAATCTGGATCTGCCCTGGACAACCTGAGGTCCTTTCCTTTTGTCTTATCACTTGCTCAGTGGGAGAAGAGACCATCCCCCCTCACTCCAACCTCCTTTCAGGAACTTGTAGAGAGTGAGAAGGTCTCCCCTCACCCTCCTTTTCTCCAGATAAAATACCCCCAGTTCCTTCAGCTGATTCTTGTGAGATTTGTGCTCCAGACCCTTCCACAGCTTTGTCTCTCCCTTCTTGGAGGCACATAATTGCTTTAATCTCACAGTGATGCAGAGCAAGATGCTGAGGCTTAATGCCTTCGTGATGGCTTTAAATAAATGATATATAAAAAAAGTGGACTGCTGTCATTAAGCCAGATTCTCCACCAGAGTGGAGAGCATATCACCAGAGTGGGGTGTGTTACTCCAATAACATCACTGATGCAAGTTTCTTATAGGGAGCAGAAGTCTGCCAGTAAATTCTGAGGTGATACTACACAATTACATGGAGGAAAATTGAAGAGAGATTGCAAATACAGGATTTTTTTAATATTATGCAAGTTTTTTAAAATCTTCTCTTTCTCATTGAGGAGAATACACAGAAGGCAGTTGCTGCTGTGACATCCTTTCATCTCAAACCCTGCCAAACTTGTTCCAACCCAACAACAGCAGCATCAGCAAAGTGCAGTGTGGCTCACATTACTGATGCATTAAAAATCAAAATGAAGTCCAATAAACTGCTGACCATGGGGTAGATGGTGGAAAATCAGTGTCACTGTACTGACTACAGGAGAACTGTACCTGTTTCTGTTAGCAGAGCTCCTGGTCCTGGGCACCCAAAGCACACTACTTTCTTTCATGAGCTTATCTGCTTCCAGGCTGGATCCTCTGAGAAAGACAAGAAGCTGCTTCCTTTGTACAAGTTGTTGCAGGAGCTAACAATTGAAGAGAAGAAGCTGAAGCAACAAGTCCAGCAGTCGGAAGCAGAGGTAACAGGGAGGTGTCCACACTGTTGTCAAAATCTGTCGGGCATGGAGATGGTTTCAGCTGACAGTTGCCATAGCATCCTCAGCAGAAGCAGTGATAAAACTCCAGTGTCAAAAAGCTGGTTTCCATGCTGAAGGATCAGTTTGTACCCCAGACATTGTTCAGTAAAGATACAGCTTTAGTATATTTATGGAGAGTCACTTTCCAGTGTTTGTTCTTAATCTTCATCCTTTGGGAGGAAGAGAGTTTCAGAGAGCAAATGACAGCAGATGAAGCAGGGCACCTAGAAACATCCCTGCCTTTTGCCTGGGAATGAGACCAAGATAAGATATTGTATGTAATGGTTTATCTGCCTGCTAGGCATTTCTGGAAAGGCCTGTCCAAAATACTGAAGCAACGTCTTGTGGCAGCAACTGTAGAGAAGTACTCCATAAAATACATTGCTTTTACTGCTAATCACACCCTGACCAGCATAGCAAATCCACGTTCTTAGATGTCTTTGTAATGACTTCATTAGAAATACAACCATTCTAGCAGAGGGAGGCAAACTAACTTGATAAATTTTTTTTTAGTGTTTTTGAGAGGCAGAAGACCCCCTGAAGGAGCTATGTTAGCACAGGGATAATTAAGAACAAGATTGCAGAAGTCTTTTTTTCAGAAATTTGAATCTTGTTCACTCTGACCTCATGAACTCCCTTGCCATATTTCTGAATATCTAAATAGACAAAATATTCACATTTCTTCTGCTGTGTATCCTGTTAAGACAAAGCAATAAGCTTTGTGCAATTTCAAAAGCAGCAGCAGGACTGTGACTCCAGAAAAACTTTCTGGACAGATAATATAAATGTGTTCCAGCATTTCATACAGAGCAGCAATCTAAAAATAAGAGCACTATTGGCTTGATGCACCAGCAGGATATGAACATACTTGCATAGAATGCCTATATTTAACTTTATGCTACAGTTCTTGTATGCAGCATTTGCTTTGTTAGCAGGTTGAGCTAGAAGTGCTGTCATTTTGTGGGAAAGCTGAGGGGTCTGTCTTCTGACTTTTTGGAAGGTGTTAACTATTTTGGAGATTCGTGAGAATGAAGAAAGCAACATTAAATTGTCAGTTTCAATTTTTAACACCGAGAGGAATGAAATGAGAAGACAACAATATGGAGCCACGGTAGGCAGACTTCATTAATCTTTATTAATTCATATCAATTAATTTAATCTTTATTAATAATTTATTACATGTATGCAAAGAAATCCCAAGGAAGCTTCTTGTTTGAGGAATTATCTCTGAAAAGCTTTTAGTGTCATTAAAATATATTGGGCCAAATATTGAGTGGGTGTAAATTTGCATTGCTTCAGTTGACTTCCCATGAAAACGTAACACTCATGTTGTGACCTTCTGGCTTTCTCAAAAAATTCACATCACTGAGAAGGGTCACTGGTTTAGTTTTAGTTAATAAAGAAAATAAGTTACAAGAATTAGTTGATCATAGATATTGGGGGGAGGTATAAGATTTGATTCCATGCTCCATCTTTCTAGACAGGGCTCATTGTGTTAGGCAAATACACTGTGGTATCAGTCAGTTCTTTCCTTGGTTTTCATTGTTGCTTGCAAAGCCAGTTTTGTTCCCAGGGCCTCCGAGGAATCAATACCTTATGAATGTTCTGGACAAATACAAAAAGATTCAAGGATAATTACTTGCAAATTTTCAAGATTTCCAGTTTGCTTCTTGTGAATGGTTTTTAGACTGGGCTTTTCTACACAGAGAGGTTGTAGAAGGTGACTGGGTTTTGCACTCCAAGCTTCTGGTGTGAAGCACAACCAGGGGCAAAGAGCCAAGAACCAGCAGTTTGCCAGCCTACATCAAAATACCCTGTCCTAATCTTTTTTTATCCAAATAAAAGTACATTTTGTAGAGCCCTTCATGCTGTGGATAACAGGTTTTGTGTACTAAGACATCTCTGCGATCAGGGAAATTAGGAGAAATGATAACAAGGAAGATAAAAAACTACAGAATGAAAATTGCATCAGGAAAGTGTTGGTGTGAAAACCTAATACAAAATAATGGTTTTAATTGAACTATAGGAAAAAGAAACATCTCTTTGCAGGAGGAGTTTTGGTCTTTGCTTGCATTTTGCTGCATCACAGGGTGTTGGGGGAAGCAGTTAAATAGGACCATGACTCTTTATGTCCTATCCCCTCCAGGAGAAAGGGACAGAGGATGAGCTCCCAGGACAAAAGGAACAGGCCGTGGATTACCTGGCACCTTTTCTTATTCGACTTGGCAACAGAGAAATGACCAAGGGGCAGGCTCTCCATGTCAGAGATGACTGCCTGATGGATTTTAAGCATCGTCTCATTAAAAAAGTTTCCACCATCCAGGCTCGCTTTGAAAAGGTATTCCCAGCCTTGCTCCAGGATGTGCTGTTCCTGGGCTCCCTTCTGCACTGGCAGGAGGGTAACACACATCGTGTGGCATCAGCAGGCAAGAAACAAACATCCTTTGATTGCTTTAAGAGAGACATAAATATCCCTGTATGTGTGTGTGTGTGTGTGTGTATATATATATATGTCATTAGCATGTGAGATCAGAGAGCAAAATAGCTCCAGGGTGAAGTTTAGGCCCCATCTTCATCAGAGCTTCTTTGGTTCTCCAGTGCTATAGTGAAGCAACTCATTCAGGTTTTGCTGCCTCTCCCTGTTCCATGTATTTTGATTTCTCGTTTACTTGTTCTCTGATACCTCATCCAAAACTTAGTGCTTCCCCCCAAAATAACTGAGCTCCAATTTGTGGTTTCCTTCATCTCAGCTCCCTGAACTTTACCTGCCTTTGCTCCTGGCTGCCCTCTCTCTTCCCCTGACCTCTGGTTGCTTGCTCCCCACAACAGGCAGTGGAAGAGTTGCAGAAGAAGAAGCAGTGGTTTCAGGACAAGAGGAATCAGCTCAGCACAAAGGAGGAGGATGATTTCCTTACCCGTTACTCCGAAGCCATGTTCCACATCCACATTCTAAAGCTGAGGCTCAGCAGGTATTGGGAATGGCTGTCTGAGCACAGCACCCGAGGGAGGTGAGCAGTTTTCCTCTGATATCCCATTTCTTCTTTTAGGGAAAAGCAGACAGCACTCCAGAAATACCTTGCTCTTGAAGAGAAGCTGCGCAAAGATCCTCGCCTAACGGAGCACCTCAACCACACCTGACTGCTTGGTTCCTTCACACCAGACACTGCAAAGCAGTGCTGAAGTCTCTGAGAAGCAGCCTGAAAAAAATGTGGAAAGTTTTTCGTACTTACTTCCAGTCAGAAGATCAGTGGGGATTTTAATCAACTTGTACCATCCCATGGTGGTCTTCTTTTCCCTCTTTTGGTTTAAGACCCATTTACACTCACATAAGTGATCTTCTCATGTGATTCCATCATGTTTGAGACTGAAGTCTGACGAGAACTTAGCTTTAAAGTCTGCTTCAGAACTTGATACATATGCTACCCTGTATTGCAGGGCCTTTCCCCCAAACTGCTCTCTAGCTGGTGACATCAGGAGCAATATTTAGAATATTGGTTCTTTTCCAATATATTAATATTTTAACAAATTTGTAATTTGGTTTTGGAAGTAGTACAAGCCAAGATTTTGAACTTGTGAGTTCAGGACAAATACAGAAATTCTTTGACCTTGTTGAGAGCTTTCTATTAATTACAAACCCTGGCAAATACTCAAATTAACCAACTTTGGATTTTAACATCTTTGTTTTCCTCTATGAGTGTCTCCCCTCACCATTCAGAAATATTGACAGACAAGTTAAAAAGTCAAGAGAAATTCTAAAAGCATTCCCAATCCAAGAAGCATTAGGTAGTGCAGTGTTTCAGTTAATCATTGTTCTCCAAGATGCACAGATGGAAGTCAGTATGCGTGTGCCGTATGTTGGTGTTCATGGAAGTCCCTGAACTTCCTGGCAAATGACTTCTCAAGTCCACATGAAGCACTGTGGACACCTCTGGTGGGTCTATCCAGAGTTCCCAACAGCTGCAGTCTTCAAGGAACAATCAATCCCTGGTGTTCACCTTCAATTGAGACTATTCTGATTGCAGCTGGGGGGCAGCAAAATCTGCTCTGATGCAGCAGAGTAACCAACATGGCATCTGACATGCAGAATGAACCAGAGCAGATTCAGGTTTGGGTTTATGGGAGCTGTCCATTTGAGCATAATAGAGACATTAAAGGGCTTTTACAGAGAAATGCCCTCCCCTACCTATTAGGTATTCCAGTGAAAACACGCCACTAAAAAGGAACAGTTTCACACCAATCACTCACAAGGACCATGAACTGCTGAAAGGCTGAGGGACCTCAGGGAACTGGGGAGAGAGGAAACCCAAGGGCTTGTCAAAAGAAAAAAAAATTACAAGGCGCAAGACAGCTAATAGTTATGAACTTGACGTGATACCAGAAAAGACACCAGAAGAGATTAACTTAAAAATCCTTTTACAGGCACAAGATGTAACAAAAAAAAAACACCAAAAACCAAAAAAACCCACAAACAACAAAAAACCCCAGATGGTATATATTACCAAGGACTAGCATAAAAGTAATTTTATTTCCTCTTTCGGTGAAGTAATTGGCTCAAGAGACAGGAAGCACCGAGGAAGGAGCATGCAACCCCCCTCAGCCAGGCTGTGGTTCCGTCCTGCGAGGCCCCACCGCGCCCGGCTCCACGCGGGCAGCGACGCTGAGGGGAGCGGAGCTCGGCTGTGCCTGGCGGAAAGACAAAGCGGGGAACGGGCAGAAAGAGAGAGAAAGTGGGGAGCCCGGGCACAACGGTCACAGGCGGGGCCGCAGGTACGCGGCCGCGGAAGAGCCCCACGCCCCCCGATATCAACCCGGCGCTGCGGGAGGGAGCAGCAGTGGCAGCGCCTTCCCGGCCCCGCTCCGCCCGCCACAAAATGGCGGCCACACAGCCGCGCTGGGAGCTGCGCTGCCACTGGGCGGCCGCGCTGCGGTAGCTACGGCAACCGCCCCGCCCTCGGCTCTTGTTGGCCGAGCGGTGCGCGGAAACCGGGCAGGGCCCTGCGTAGCGCCGGGATTGGCGGGGGCCGAGCGGGGGCGGAGCGGGGCTGCGGTGTGTTGTGAGGGGGCGGTTGTCAGGCGGTGCGGGGCGGTGCGGGGTGGGGTGGGGGGGAGAGCTTGGGGGGGGGTCCGCGGATCGCAGCCACCCGGGGGGGATAGAGAGGTCCCGACGCCACCGAGATTCCAGAGCCCCCCCGGCAGCTCCGGGAGTGGCCGCTGCTGCCCGTATCCCGGTGAGCAGCGCTTGCCGCGGGGCTCCCCGCCGGCCCCTCGCTCCCGTGATGGGCGCCCGCCTTGAGCCCTGCCCGCCGCATCGGCCCGGCCTTCCCGCTCCCCGAGGCCCTCGCCGTGACCCGGCCGGTGTTTCTTTGCCTGCAGGGCGGGGAGGCGGGGTGAGGAGCCGGTCCTGGAGAAGATCGGGGTGGATGGCCCGACGGCCCTAAAACACAACGGCGGAACCTGGCCGCGGGGAGGAAGGCGCCTCAGCCCTGCCGGTCGGAGCGGCCCCGCGCGGAGCTATGGCTGTGGCCGTCACCACGAAGACGGCCTGGAAGCTGCGTGAGTGACTCCGAGCCCCGGGAGGGCGGCAGCGGGGGGAGAGGGCGGTGGGAGCAGGAGCCAGACCATCCCTGCGCCTGTCGGGGAGCCCCGGCTCTCCTCCGGAGTCGCCGACTGGAATTTATCCCTCCTAAAAATCTTTCCGGAAAGCTTAGCAGCTCAGTGGAATAGCGCGGGCCCTGCCGGTGTGGTTGTCACAGGGCCACAGCCTTTGTTTTTCCTGCCCAGCCCCTGTAACATTGCTCTGCCTGACCCAGTGACTCGGGTAGCACTGGGACAACCAAGGGGAAGGGGAAGGGGAAGGGGATGGGGATGGGGGTGGGGATGGGGGAACCCCCTGCAGAGCCCAGGGCTGGGCGTGCCCGCCGGATCAGCTCAGCCCCTTTTGGGTTGCTCTTTTCTGCTCGTCACAGGATTTGGTAGGTTGTAAAGGACCTGTACAGGCCATCCAGTGAGGAGGGACAACTTCAACCAGAGCAGAATGCTCAGAGTCCTGTCCAGCCTGACCTTGATGGTTCCAGGGATGGGACATCTTGCACCTTTCTGGGCAACCTGGACCAATGTCTCACCACCCTCAGTGTGAAAAATACCTTCCTCAGAAAGAGAAGTACACAGGTGCTGACTGTCCCTTTCTGGTTGCTTCTCTGGCCACGGTTGAGTAATTTCGTAAGGTCTGTTGAGGAATACTTAGGAAGCAATGGGAAGTGATGAACCCATTGATGATTCAGGGTTGATAAATTGGTTATTGGAAATCCTCTATTCAGGACTGGTAATGTATCAAGGGAGCTGGGATAATTGACTTAGTAATTTTGTATCTTTTTGAACAGCAAGCGAGTTTGCTGTGTTATCTTCCCATCCCTGAAACTCCCGTTAAGGGAAAAGTGTGAAGTTGGTCAATCTCTGTTTCCTTTAAGCAGGCAGTTCTTGATCTTCATTTTTAATAGGCTTTGCCTCATCTTAGCATTCTCTTTAGAGCAAGAAGCAACCTGAGCTTTAAAAATGTTTTGACAATGCTAATTGCTACCTTAGTATTCCTGATCTGGTAGATGATACTTGGTGCTGAATACTTCATTAAAAAAAAAAGTTGGTGGGTCTAAGGCACTACCCAGAGGGAGAGGATGATGCTGTCTGGCCAGGGCTGGCATTGGGTTAGAACTTATCTTTTACCTTTCAACAGAACGTTGAATGCTTCAGCCAATAACTTTTAAACTTGCAATATATTATTAAGAGTGCAATCAAGAGGAGGGAAAAAGCAGAACTGCTGATGCACTTGTTTCAGCAGTAATGCCTGTATCTCCTTTCAATTTTAACTCCTGAGTTGGTCTACCAGTACTAATTGTACTGTTTGTTACCTTTAAGTCTGTGTATAGAGACATGCTTCTCTTCAGCACTGCAATGTGGAAGATTGCTCTTCCAGCTCAATACAAGCATCTTTTCAGATTTACCTTTCTCATGTGATTTACAGTCCAGGTACCTTTTAATTTGAAAGGTGTTTCCTCAGCTAGGGTGAAAGTTGTACAGTTTTCCTCTCTAAAAAACACTCTGAGAGCTTGAGATCAAAGTATGTGTAATTATTATTGCAGCTGTCTAATATCCTTTTGGATTAGTGGTGTGTGTGAAATGATGAAAATGTTCCTCCCACTAAAACAATCCAGATGCCAACTGAATTGATTGGTACCCATTTTTTAAATAAATGGTATCATAACTATACAGCATGCAAATCCTATGAATCTCCAAAGAAGAGAACCAGAAGAGGAAGAAACTGGTAAACACATCTTCCCGAAGCCCCAGTGAGAAATTTGGATTTAAAAATCCACTGTGAAAATCAGATGTCTAAGTAAGGATACTTGTTTGGCTTCTCTTTTGCCCCAAACTTGTTTCTTGATGAGGCTTCCTTGGAGTTCTGTCATTGCAAAGCCCTCTCAGTGTCAGAGCTCCCTGTTAATTTCTAACAGTCTTTTAGTGTCCTTGTTTATTCCTGCCCTTTTGGATATGTATATTCATCCTTCTTTTGTCACAGTTTCACATTGTGCTGTGTTTCACCTGTGGCACATGGTGGGAATGTAGCAAATCCTGTGCCAGAGCTGGGCACTGGGAGCCTCATCTGTGCCTGGTGCCTGAGCTTTTTGCCTGTGTAAGGTAACAAACTGTGCTGCTGCTGATCTGCCAGTTCCTCTGGAGTCAGAGTGCTGCTGCTTCCTGGGACAGGATTAGAGGGACTTTTGCTAGGTGTCTCTGGATCAGGCATATTATAGCAACTTCTGAGACAGCTCTGGTTACTGAGACCCATCCAGGTACCTAGAGCAGCTTCTGTGAGCAGCTTGCCACAGTTGAAGGAACCTTTAAAGTTCCTGAACTGCTGCTAATGAGAGAAGATGCTTTTTGTGAAGCTTGGCCTGCTAATGCCTCAAGTACAGCAGGCAGAGCCAAGAAGGACTGTTTTGGAGCAAGGTAATAGTGTGACTTTTTATCTGAACAGTGGGCTGCTGGAGCTTGTCCCGTGGAAACTGGAAGGTTTTCCTTGAGGAGGAATATTTTTTTAGCCCTTTGGGAGTGATGAGATGAAAATTTTTGTACTACTTTCATGTAACTTTCTTTTGTTTTGTGCAGAAGAGATCATGGCTCACAGCAGCAATGTCTCCTCACTAGTCCTGGGGAAAAGTTCAGGTCGGCTGCTGGCTACTGGAGGAGATGACTGTCGGGTCAACATATGGTCAGTTAACAAGCCCAACTGCATCATGGTAAGAGCAGAACTGTTCTCAACTTGCGGAGGATGGGAATATTAATTCTGAGGTATGGAGTGTGGGGAATGAGTAGAAAGATTGTTGGGCTGTAGCCAGTGGGAATTATGCATCGAATTTCCCAACAAAAAGCTGGGTGGCTGGATGCAGCAAAAGGTAGGGAAAGAATTCAGTGACTGGTGTCCAGCCTGGGATGATGGGCTACTTCTGCTGGGCCAGGGCTTGCTCAGATAATGAATATTGTGCCTTCTGTTACCAGGCTACAGGTCATTAAATGCAGAGTTTTGTACAAGTTCAGCTAGTTTTGTAGTGGAAGCTGCAGGAGACAGTTTAATACCCTGGAGTTTGTCCTCACAGCAGGAAACATCCCCAGCAGGGATGCATTCTTACCTATCCCATAGTGACCAACTATCACCACAAAGTTTGTCAGAATAGTTTGCAAACCTTCTGTAAGATGGGGTAGAGTACTGTTGGGTGCAGCATGTTAGAAAGTGTAGGGTTACCCCAACAGTGATTGCTAGAGCACACCATAAATAAATTTAAACAGGTGTCTGTCCTGCATTGCTGGTGCTTAGGGTGGGTGTTGTTCCCTTGCCACTTGTTTCATTAACAGTACAGTAGTGTTGTGTTAAGGAAGGCATTTCTCTAGCAAGCATGAACCTCGTGAGGAAGCAGTCAGGATAGTAGGGTCAAAAAGGCTGAGAGAAAAATTTGCCTGCTTTATTTTTCCATCACTGAGGTCAAGTATGAAGAGGTTGAAGTGGGTGCAAAACAAGTTGCTCACCTTTGGCAGTTCTGAGCTTCTTGCATAGTGTAGTTAAGCTGTGTCTTTCCAGGCCCATGCTGGTGGTGTGACAGTAGTTTGAAAACACAGCATTTCCTTCCATGAGAAGGGAAGTTGAAGGACTGAATATCTCTGTAGACTTTCTGTGGGAGCAGAGAGCTGCACCTCTCTTGTGCTGCCTGGGAATGACAGACATTACAGGCTGGTGTTCTTGAGAGCCAGGGACTGAATGGGGCTGCTGAGGACATGTGCCATACTTGTATATCAAAATAATCTGGATTTTTGGGGTTGTGCTGTATATTTTGTCTTCTGAAATTTGCCTCTAGTGTTTACATTGTTAGAACTCCTGATGTTTGTGTGCTGGGGAAGGGAGAGAAGAGGAGCTTTTTAAAGCAGCAGTGTGAGCTTGGTTTCTCACTAGTAGTGACAGTTGCAGCTGCAGTGTACATGGAGGATTTCAGTTCACATGAAATCCTAAGAAAGGCCCATCAGAACAGGCAGTTTCCATCTGGTGTTCCCAGCCTTGGTACCTGTAGGCAAGGTACAGGACTAGCTTAGCTAGTTAAAAAATGTGTTTGAGGATGGCTTAAAGCATAAAATAATAACTTAACTGACATGCAAAAAGTCTACAATAACGGTATTTATGTTAAAGGTTTTCTAGAATCAGTTTTAAATAATCTTGTGTTTTAAATTAAAATACTGACCTTTTCAAATTATTTATGTAATTTGTAAGCTTTTAGATGCTCAAGGACGATAGGAACTGCATACATGTGAATTTTCACTATATGCTTCAAGTTAATACTCTAGTAATAGCCCCATGTTATCACTCTGGCACCCATTGCTGGCAGCAACCTGTGGCTCCATGCTTCCATGAAGGTTTTCATGTAGCCCTGCTCTAGCTTTGATTTTATAACTGGTTCATGACACTTAACGTGACCCATTTAGAACAAACACAGTGCCATTGCACTTGCACAGCATAATTTTTGTAATGGAAACATGTGTCAGCCTTGTCTGGGCATCCACACCTAATCTTTAACTAGGCATGTCTCTGTTGATGCATCCTTTAAAAATTAGTCAGTGTGTCCCAGAAAATGGGATGAGGTAGAAGGTATGTGCCCAGTGCTGTATGCAGCAATGGTCTGTAGGGTGGGTGCTTCTCCATACTGGTAGCTGATAAGGAAAAGGGACCAGGGACACAAAAAGGTGGTCCCAGCTCATGGGTGAATACTTGAGTTCCCTCTCTAGCACTGATGCTGTGGGCAGGGCTGTGATGATGTGAGTTGTGACTGGTGGTTTGTTGTTGTTTTTTTTGCAGAGCCTGACAGGCCACACAGCACCCATTGAGAGCCTACAGATCAACACAAATGAGGAACTCATTGTTGCAGGGTCCCAGTCAGGGTCCATTCGAGTCTGGGACCTGGAAGCTGCCAAAAGTATGTTTCCACGAGTTCTTACTTCTGTTGGTGCATGCTTTTTGGAATATTCTATGCTTAATACCTATATTGACCCAGAAGGTACACAACCTAAGAAGGAACAGAAAACTGGCATTGCTTTCATCTTAACTTCCAGCCCTTTTATCCACTTCCTGCTGAGACTGTAGAGCAGCAATTGGTATGTGTATTGTGGAGACTGGTTTGAGGGGTTAGTTTCTAGGTTTCAGCCTGAGTGTGTTGAAATCTGTATTCCAGGATTGTATTTCCATGCATGTGTAGAGTAAGGAGGCGTGTGGGATTTGTAATTGTCCACCTTAATAAAAAGAGCCAAAATCAGATTGGAATTTCTAAGTATATTGGGTTCTGCACAAGTCCAGGAATCCCCTCACTTTTTCCCTTCTTTCCTTTTCTTCTCTTCTGCTGTTGTATGACCATATGAATACACAAATGCATCATTTTTGATAAGTTGTAAAAGCAACTCATTGAGCTCTGCTACTTTAAAGTCCAGCTGTTGAGTCATGTTTTATTTATCATATTTTTCTCAAATCATACACCAAGTTTGCAAAGATATTATGACTTTTGTCATTCAGACAGTTAGTCCAGTGATTTATAACATGTTTTTGGCTGTACCACTGGAGACTAACTGATCTGGCTGAATTTATTAGGAGACCTGTGAGCCAGTCTCTGTGCAAATGACCACTCCAAGTCTGCCTTGAGTTAATTCCTGCCATGGGGCAATCATTAGGTTGTCCCACATGACAGGTGATGATAGGAGATTACCCTTGTCAGTATCTGAGCAATTATTCTAAGTTGAGTTGTGTGTTTGTCTCTGCTTTCAGAGATATGTTGTTTCAGTTCTGCTGGTCTTTTCTGGTTTCCAAAATTAGAAAGGGTGTTGGTTGGTGACTTGCTGAAACGCTATGATGGATGCACTTTGTCTCCTGCTTCCTAATTGTGTCTTCCTGGTCTATGGAGGGAGAGTTGAAGGACTCCACTGTGAATATTGAGACCTAAGAGGTGGAGGTCAGGCTTGTGCCTGGACAGGTGCCATGTTCCAGGAAAGGGTCTGTCTAATAGCAGCTGGGTGCATGATGCAGGCAGTCCATGGACCCTTTCACTTCTGGCTAAAACTGTGTCCCCCAGTTGTTTTGCTCCCTTTGTAACAAGTGGGAAGATACATGGCCTGACAGCTGCCTCAGAATGTGGCTTTTGAGATTTATTTTCAGAATGGAGGCATTTTTGATTTTTATTGATAGTTTCTACACCTAAGGACAGGAGTTTGATTAGGACTGTTGAACACTGGCCCTTTATTGCTGTTCCATTTCGTTGCCAGGGTAAAGTCAGAAACATTTACATAAAATAATCTATACAGATGAATAAACAATATGCAGCATGTCTAATGTATGTTGTAGTGCCATGTGCTTAGTATGGCTAAACTTCTGCATGCTGTTTGGATGAAATGAACTACTAAATGTTTGCTTCCTCTTCCCTCTCCCTGCTCTGCTTCTCCTGTTCCCAGTTCTTCGTACATTGGTTGGTCACAAAGCCAATATCTGCAGCCTTGATTTCCATCCTTTTGGAAGCTTTGTGGCATCTGGCTCTTTGGACACAAACATTAAGGTAAAACCCAGCTTCCCCTTTAGATTGCCCCTTCTACTTGCAGTATCTTTGTTTTGAAGAACCAGAACACATTTTGTGCAAAGCTGTAGGTAGATGCTGTGCTGTGTCATTTCCATGTGTGTGGGCAGCTGTGTTGGTGAGTGCTTGTTAAACCCCTGCGTGTATTTCCACGGAGGTAGCTCATGAGTGTGACTCCTCTGGCGTGGAATGTGGCTCTGAGTTAGGTGCCAGCCAAGACATGGTGTCAGCAAGCTCAGACATCCTGATTGCTGGGGATTGCATCTGCATCATCAGGCTGGTATTTGACTGTAGGGATGAAGCTGCTGTGGTAAGGAGTACCTTACAGAAGTGATTCTCACTGGGGAGTTGGCTTAAGAAATACCCTTGAAGCAAAATGGGGTTCAAGAGCCCCTTCACTGTTGTAATTTTGTAGTGTTTAACAGCTTGGTGATATGGAGAGCTCTTGTTCTGACTGGGACTCTTGGGTTCCCCACACACTGCTCTAAGCATTTTCTTATGTTTGCTTTTCTTCCCTGTAGCTCTGGGATGTCAGAAGAAAAGGCTGTGTCTTCAGATACAAGGTAAAATGCTTCCTTAGTTTTCAGGCAAAGAGAGCAGAAAGATTGCTCTTGGAGACTCATGAGCAGACCTTAAAGTGATTATGTACAATTAACTTCGTGGTTTTCTAGCATAAAAAATAAGATTTACGTGATTTGTGAAGTGGCCTGGTAAACCTCTACAGGTCTCTGTGATCCGTGGCTTCTTTATATTGTGACTGATCCTACCATGTACATCCCCACTCTGCCAAGATGGGGCTATTTGTGGGGCCTTTTTCCACCCAAAGAACTTGCTGTATGTTAATTTCACATAGAAACCAAGTTAGCAGCACTTCTGCCTGACCACACTTAAATCTGAGTAATTTAAAGTCGATTCTTATTAATCAAGCAAGGTCTGTATTTACCAAAATAGACTGATGCCAGAAGTGTCTAGATGGGAGAGATTTTAGTATGGACAAGTATAGTTCCTGAATGAAGTGTGTAGTGTTCTGAGCTGTGGACTCTCAAGCAGTTACTTGATTTTATTTTAGTGTATTGTGTAGGATTGAAAGACTAAAGCCATAATTCCCTCTAAAATAAATAATAAGAACCCTAGCCATGTTTTCCTTGTTTCAGGGTCACACAGAAGCAGTTCGTTGTCTTCGCTTTAGTCCTGATGGGAAGTGGTTAGCCTCTGCTGCTGATGACCACACTGTAAAGGTAATTTGGGAATGCTGGGATCATATTTTTACCAGGCATCCCCAGCACTTGCTCATTAACACCTGTAGTTCATCAGGCAGCTGGCTGAGCCCTGTGGCTTTGCAAGGGCCAGTCTGTTTATGAGGAACATGTCCAGTGGCCCACAGCATCCAGAAAAGAACTGGATGTTGTTGAGATGCACTTATCCAATAGATGTGTTGGCACAGTGCACAGGAAGGTTGAAGTTTGGGTGGTGGTAGAGTTGTGATACCTGAGCACTGGCCTCGGTCATTTCAGTAAATCTTCCAGACTAAGTTGTACACAGTACGTTATTTTGCCATACTGATTTCTGGCTTTGCTGAGGTAATTTCGTAGGAGTGTGTTATCACACATGTTTCACGTGATGATCAGTCTGAAAATTGCTGTCAGGACCAAGCAGAGCAGGAGAAAGAATTCAGAAAAGTTTCAAGTGAAGCAGTGACTTCAGTTGTTTCTGATGTGATACAGAGGAATGTGGGTTAAGGACTGCTTATTGTTTCCAGCTTCACATTAAATAAATTGGTCAGTCATTTCACTCTGTATTTTTCAGTGGAGGTGAGAGCAGAGGAAGAATTAATTGCCAAGGGATTCAGAACTTTTGGATTTTTTGTCTGTTTGCTTTTGACATACAATCTGTGGAGACAGATGGAATTGCTGTTATTTTATCCCAATCTCTAAGTATAAACTAAAAACTTTGAGGGTACAAATTAAATGGAAAATTTAAGAGAATGCTGAAAACAAAATAAGAAAAAAACTCCACAGTAATGCAGCCTTGAACATCTCCATTGGTACTCCATTCCTGATCATTGCCTTCTTTGAGAAACATGAATCTGTTCTTAGAGGGGCAGGGCTATTAGAAGATTGCCAGCACAAGGAAATCTGAAGTGTATTGAAATTCTCTAATGTTAAATCTTTACAAGAATCTCTTCTTTCTGTTTTCTAGCTGTGGGATCTGGCTGCTGGGAAGATAATGTTTGAGTTTACAGGGCATACTGGCCCAGTAAGTGTTGTTGAATTCCATCCCAATGAATACCTTTTGGCTTCTGGCAGCTCTGACAGGTGTGTAAGTGGAATAAGAAAGAAGGGAATTGTATGTGTCAGTTCCATTTCCCAATGCCCTTCCTTTTAGGAATGTAGAAAGTGTGAATGTCACACAACTCAAGGTGGCACTGCAAGTGCCTGACATCAAGCCAGCAGGACATCACATCTGTAATGCACAGAACACAGAGATCTTGCCTCCTCATCCACAATTAATGGCAACAACACTACAAAACAACATGATAGCTTCAAGCATTTCACTGTCCCATCTGACATCCTCCCTGCACAGCAAGCAGTCCTCCACAACTGCAGTGTGTCCTCTTGGCTCTGGGCCAGCTCGAAATCCCTATCCTTATCTAGAGCTTCCTAGTATCTGTGGCTGAATTCCTAGGTTTCAGCTGGACCAACATTCTGTGTAGGTTCATCACACGTGCACAGCAGCAGCAGTGACTCTAGCTACTAGTACATTATTCCAGCACTGGATCTTACAGCAGATCTCTAGAGGTCTAAGCAATTATTTTTGGTTTGCTTTGTGTTCAGGACTGTTCGGTTCTGGGACTTGGAGAAGTTTCAAGTTGTGAGCTGCATTGAAGAGGAGGCTACTCCTGTCAGGTGTGTTACATTCCCACTCCAGTGCACCAGGCAGAGACTAAAGCAGGGATGAAAGGGATATTTTCTCAAAGAGAAACTTAACCAGAGAGAATCTTGGGCTGCTGGTGGTGTTGCACAGGCCCACCAGGTTGCACAGATGAACAACAGATTGTTAGGTCCATGGTCAGAATGAGGGCTGGTGGTGTTCAGTGGATTCAGGAGGGATACAGCCTTGGGGTCCAAGGAGCAAAGTTGGAAAGCTGGGTCTGAGTTTCCACCCACCTTCCTCCTAGGTGTGTGCTCTTCAACCCAGATGGCTGCTGCTTGTACAGTGGCTTCCAGGATTCGCTGCGTGTGTACGGCTGGGAGCCAGAGCGCTGCTTTGATGTGGTCTTGGTGAACTGGGGAAAAGTTGCTGACCTATCTATCTGCAACAACCAGCTGGTAAGCCACTGCTCCTATGGAGTAGGGGAGGTAGCTTGCAAACAAGAGATAAAACCCTCTTGCCTCTTTGAGGCCTTCTGACCTCTAAGCTTGTATCGGGGGCCAGGACTTGTAGCCTAGCACTTATATCTTGCAAGCTTTTGCTTTTGGCAGCCATGTGCTTTATTTTCTCTCTTTGGCTTCTGGAAGGAAGAACTGGGGCTTGGTTTGACCAGTATTTAGAAACTGCTTGGCAAAAGTTTTACCGTAACCTTTCAGAAACCTTGCCAGCTTCAAACTGAAAAAGCCAAAGCACTGAACTGAGAAATTCCCAAGCAAGGTTGCTCAGGGTCACTCTGTCATGCCTGCTCTTAAAAAGGCTGGCAACCTGCTCCCTGGTGAGTTACCTTGATGTTTTGACTCTGCAGATAGGCGTTTCCTTTGCACAAAGCACAGTCTCTTCCTTCGTTGTGGATCTCAGCAGAGTCACAAAGTCTGGTTCCGTTCCTCATGGGCTGATCAGGGATGACAAACCTCTTGTGCCTCCTGCTCCCATGGGATCTTCCCTTCGCCGCATCTATGACAGGCCCTCAACTAGCTGCAGCAAGCCACAGAGGTAAGGGAGTCTGCTGGTGTGTTGAATTCCAGGGTTTTAAGGCAGTGTAGCAGGAGATTAGTGCTCTGAGGCTCTGACAGACACTCTTTTGCTACAACAGAGTGAAGCACAACTCAGAGAGCGAGAGACGCAGTCCCAGCAGTGAGGATGACCGTGATGAGAAGGAATCAAAGGCTGAGATCCAGAATGCAGAGGATTACAATGAGATCTTCCAGCCCAAGAATGCTATCTGTCAGTACTGGTTTATTGTCCTTTTGAGTGATATTTGGATTAGAGCTGTAGGTGCTAAACTGCCTCAGTAGACATGAGCTCACTGTAGTCAAGGCTTCGCCTGCAATTGGGAAAGTTGAGAAAACTTCTATTTAATATTCTGTGCTTGGGCACTGAACCACAGATCATGTTGGTGAACTGCTGAAGGATGACACCTTGACTAGGGTGCAGTGGTGCCTGGTTGAAGCCTGGCTCAGAATCCAGAGCTCCACTGTAAGCATGCTGCCTTCCTACCCTGACCAGGAAGGGCTCCTGTGTTAGGGAATATTTATCAACTTAGGATGTTGGTTTGTATAAAGTCAACAGACTCCATTAATGCAGGGAAGGCACAATATTTTGTTAAAGCAGAGACTGATACTTAAGAGGCATAGTGTGATGTCTGTATCTTGTTTTTATGTAAATGAGAAAAATTATATACTCTTTCTAATGAGTTAATAGTAATTCTTTTGATTTACTTATGTAAATCAATTTAGTGGAAGTTGAATTTTTTATAATTTGCTGTGACAAGTGTGTCTTTTATCGTGCATCATACAGTTGCAACAGCAGTCAGCCACACAGGTTGGTTTTGTCCAGAAAGCCTTTGGGTAAACTCAACAATAGTGTCAAGGTCTGGAGGAGATAACTCCCCTTGCTGCATCACTGATTGCTCTAATCTATGGAGCTGTTTGAGATGTCCCAGCTCCAAGGTTGACCTTTAGCTAGTCTGTAGCCTTGGATGCTCCTTCATTTTTTTTTTTTTTTTTTCAATTTTTGTAGGTCGAACTCCTCCTAAAAACGAGCCCTTTCCTGCCCCTCCAGAGGACGGTGAGTATGCAGATGAATCCATGGTGGGAATGAGGTTAATTGCCCTTAAAAGAGGAAAAGCTGCATGGCTGCAGAAACAACTACTTGTAGTCTAGCTATACAGAACTTCTTTTGCTCTCAACTTGAAAAGAACAATCAGTTGATGCTTTCCTACTTCTTTCCATCTTGGTAGAGCCCGTAACAGCCAAGGAGGCAGTGAAGCCCAACCAAGCTGGAGATGTCCAGACTCTGTTGCCAAAGCAGGAACTTGTACGTATGTTAGTGTGTGTTCATGCTCCCACTCAGAAAGATACATGAATGCTGGAAAGTCACCTTTTCTAGTCCAGCTGATGACTGAAGTGCAGTAAAAGTGAAGCTGCAGACTTTGTCCTGCCGAGTGGCTTGCCTGAGCAGTTGAATTGAAGATCAAACCTCCTACAGGCAGGGGCTCTATTTGTTCACTTCCCATATTTTCATAGAATCCTAGAATGGGCTGGGTTGGAAGGGACCTCAGAGATCATCAAGTCCAACCCTTGATCCATTCCCCCTGTGGTTCCCAGCCCATGGCACTGAGTGCCACATCCAGGCTCTTTTGAAATATCTCCAGGGATGGAGAATCCACTGCTTCCCTGGGCAGTCCATTCCAATGGCTGATCACCCTCTCCATAAAGAAATTCTTTCTAATATCCAACTTAAACTTCCCCTGGCACAACTTGAGACCATGCCCTCTTGTCTTGCTGAGAGTTGCCTGGGAAAAGAGACCAACCCCCCCTGGCTCCAACCTCCTTTCAGGGAGTTGTAAAGAGCAATGAGGTGTTTCTCCTTCCCTCTCAAAACTGGGTCACTGAAGAAAACCACGTGCCAGATTTTTGCAAGTGTTGCACTGAAGCCATTTTGTAGCCAAAATTGCAGCAAGCTGAGGGGCCAGAACACATCATACTTGCTCCTTCAGAATTCTGTTCACCTTCAGGCAGGCCACGGCCTATTGCCCTAATTTTATGTGCTGATAATGAGAGCGCTTCGCTTGGGGTATTTCCATGTTCTTTGCAAACCTTAATTACATCTTGGTATGTACCTGGGAGATACTTTATTGCCTCTTAAGCCATGCTTGTGAATTGGAAACTACTTGTAAATTAGGACATTGTTGTGAGAAGAAAGCAGGGCAGTAAAAAAATGACATCAGATAGTTGCTGCTAGAGCTTTTATCCAAATTTTTCTTGCAGCCTGATCCAGTCCAGAGGCCACCAATTGCCTCCTCGACTCCACTGACCCGAACAGAGCCATCAGTGATTCCTGCAGCCAGGAATGAACCCATTGGCCTGAAGGCCTCTGACTTTCTACCAGTAAGTGTCTCTAGACAAAAGTTTCCAGCTGTTGTCTGTTTGGGTGGCATCAGAAGGCATGTTCTGTGAGGTGCAGAAGTGTCTCGGGTGCAGCCTGCTGTCCTCACTACTGAATGGGCACATTACTTCTGCTCTACCCCTGCTCACTTGATGCTTCCCTTCCCAGATGCTTCCCCTCCCAGCTTACTCCTCTGCCTTCCAGCTGCTTTGACTTGTGGTTCCTGTGGAATCAGCACCACAGGGCTGCTGGAACACCCCCTTGGGATGGGCAGCAGGCTGGTGCCAACACAGCAGCATTGCTCTGTGCTCACCAGGAGTGTGTTACCAAAGCAGAGAGCAAGGCATAAGACAAAGACAGTGGCTGATTCCCACATATACACTGATTTGTTTGGAAAATCAGTGTCTACCATTGCATGTAGATAATTTCATGGGAATCCTTGCCCCTTGAATCTCGGAGGCTTCTTGGACTTGCTCAGGAGGGTATTCCCTGCCCCAGGAAGGGAGAAGGACCAGAGCATCCTCATGATCCCAAACTCTAAATGTGAGTAGGGGCAGAGAGATTCTATCATGGTGTAGGCAGGCGTCTAATAAGTTGTGTGAGATTTATGCTTTGTAATAGCATTTATTGATTTCAGATGAACATTTCACATAAAAAACAGGGTTTGCATGAAAACATTTCTTCATCAAAACATACTGGTTTGAAAGCTTACTTCTAAAACATTTTTTTTTCAGTTTTGAGAGTTTCCAAAGCTTCAGTTACGTTTGTGATTGACACAGTAGAAGAGGCAAAAGAGAAGCAGCTGAAAATAATTGCCCAGATCTATTTGAAAATGTTTATAAAACAATCTGCAAGAAAATCAGTATTTCTTGTCCCTCTGTACACCACAATCAGCTCTCAGCTAGGCCAGAGATTGCTCCTCTTTCTCTGTGCCATTCTTCTGTCTTACCTTTCCTCCGTTGGCATCTGTACTTTCAGGCTGTGAAAAACCAAAGCCAGACTGAGCTCTTGGATGAGGAAGCAATGTCTCAGATCAGGAAAGGCCATGAGACCATGTGTGTGGTGCTCACCAGCCGCCACAAGAACCTGGACAGCGTGCGGGCTGTGTGGAGCACCAGTGACATCAAGGCAAGGATGGGGAGATACCTGAGGCTCATAAGGGGAGCAGCTGAGCCCAGCTTGGTTTGTCTGGGCCCAGTTCTATATCTTACCTAAAATCACAGAATCATTTTGATTGGAAAAGACCTTTGAGACCATGAGGTCCAACCATTAACCTAACTGCTGAGGCCAGTGCTAAACAATGTTCCTAATTTCTAAACCTCCCCTGGCACAATTTGAGGCCTTTTTCTTTTCTCACACACACACACACACACCCCTCAGCCTCCTTGATTCCAGGTGTTCACTCCCCCAGTTCCTTCAGCTGCTCCTGGGCAGACTTGTGCTCCAAAGCTTCCCCAGCTCCATTGCCCTTCTCTGGACATGCTCCAGCCCCTCAATGTCCTTCTTGTTGTGAGGAGCCCAGAACTGACCCCAGGATTCAAGGTGCAGCCTTACCAGTGCTGAACACAGGCCTGCCCTGGTCCTGCTGGCCACACTATTGCAGATACAAGCCAGGGTCTCACAGCTTTTGTCCCCAAGGCTGCACCACAGACTGCTGCTGTGTCCCACCTGTAGTTGAATGGTCACAAAGAAACACAGAAAACTTTCTCATACAAGAGTTACCTTTTTCCTAGCCAACTCCATGTTTCCATTACATTGTTTTGGAAAAGTGGCACTTGGTATTGCCTTAGTTTGAGCTTTGCAGTAGACAACTTCTTCCCTATCTCTTTCAGAATTCTGTGGATTCTGCAGTGGCGATCAATGATCTGTCTGTTGTCGTGGACCTGTTGAATATTGTCAACCAAAAAGCGTGAGTCCTGGGTGGGAACAGCCCTGGTGGTATCCAAGATCTGTCCATCTGGATGATGGGAGCTTCTGCTTGCCTTGTATCAAGTGGGCCAGGGCAGAGTGAGATGCATTTAGCTTCTGGAATTGTACTGGGCCTTTTTAGCAAGTAAGGAAAATTGGAGTCTTGGGGGTTTCTTTTAAGTGAAAGCGCTGGGAGTCAACAAAATCTGTCAGAACCTGCCACTTTCTCTCACAAGAGGGAGTCAGTGAACTTGCTTGGTGAGCTTGGGTGCTGCTGCCTAGGCTTTTTTTCCAGAAAGCGTTATATTGAGTGAGCTTTTTAAAGGCCCAGTCTCTGGTTTCAATGTCTCCTTTTCAGGTCTCTCTGGAAGCTGGATTTGTGTACAATAATCTTGCCACAGATAGAGAAGCTCCTCCAGAGTAAATACGAAAGGTGAGGTTGCAAGAACATGATCTACTTGGGGAACAAGGATATTCATAGGAGATATCCACGAGGTGTATTGTAGCCAAAAGAAAATCCTAAAAAATCACAGTACAATGTTTTTACAGTGCCTGGAACAGCAATGGAATTACCAGGTGTGTGTGGAAAAAGATATGGGAAGTATTGATGGGCAAGGAGAGCAGGGAGTTGAGATTTGGCACAGGTGTGTGGGATTGAGGGCAGCTTTGAAGCCAGCAGGAGTCAAATCAGTGTAGAATAAGTGGATTCTGCACACTGATGGGAATGAAATTGACAACTCAGGAATTTCATTGTCAGGTGGCAAAAAACCACAGCCTCTCTCTTTAGATAGAATTTCTGCCATTCCTTCTTAGCAGAAGAGTCTTCTGCTAAGTCCCCATGGCAAGACATGACTGCTCTTGAGCATACATGGGGTGTATGCCAGGAACCTTCAACAGGGCTTGCTTTGTCAGTGTTGACTTGACCCAAACCTGCAACAGTATTTGGTTGCTCTTCTTCCTGGGTTACTGGTGGTTAAGGGGGATAGTTTGAATGGATTGTCCTCTGTGACACGTGAGGTTGAGGTCTGTGTGAGGGAAGGACAGGAATGAGATTTGAGTGATGCCCAATTCTCTGTTTTTCAGTTACGTGCAGACTGGTTGCACCTCCCTGAAACTTATTCTCCAGAGATTCCTGCCACTAATAACAGATATCCTTGCTGCACCACCTTCTGTTGGAGTGGACATCACCAGAGAGGAGAGGTAAAGCACCTTCCCCTTTTGAACCAGCCTTGCTCTTGGGTGAGCTTTGCTCATTGCCAGCAGTGCTTTGGTACTAGACTGGGCATGCCTTCCCCTTTGTCTGCAAAATCTAAATCCATCTGCTATGAGAAAAAAGAGCTGCTTTTCCCTCTGTCGCTGTCTGTTGAGTCATACCTAAACAAAGTGTGAGTACATCTGGAGTAAAACAGCCCAGTGACTGCCTTGTTCCTCACAGGACACGAGTTATCAGCCAGGCTGATAACTCAGGATTTCCAGTTTCTTAGTAGGATAGCTCTGCTCTGAGAACTGGCCCTCTGAAAATAGCACCCCCTTCCTCCCTGGACTTCACTGCCAAAGGAGAAAAGAGGAGTGAAAGAGCCCTTATGTGGATGCCAGTCTCTGATGGCATCAGGACATGAGCTGAATACAGGGTGGTTTTGCAGAGCCATGCTCACCTTTCAGCCTTGTCCAAGCTACTTTAAGGGCTTTTATTTTCTCTCCTGCTTGAGCTGCAACTTTAATGCCCCAGGAACAAGCCCAGCTGAGGAGATTAATGCTGTGCCTGGTCTCTGTTTTTTGCAGGCTTCATAAATGCAAGCTGTGCTACAAGCAGCTGAAAAACATCAGCAACATCGTCAAGAACAAGTCTGGGCTCAGTGGCCGCCATGGTAGTGCCTTTCGGGAACTGCATCTCCTCATGGCTGTCCTGGAGTGACAGCTCCCACCTCCTCAGTGCAGACACAGGTGGCCTGTGGCCAAGCTCCCCTCTGCTTGTGGTCTGGCTTGATTTCACCTCTGTCTCTCTTCCCCTCATGGCACAGCAGGGAAGTGAAATCTTGCTGGCTCATCGTCGGCCCAGCTCCAGCGCCTTTGGGGCAACACGGAGGGAGGACCCGAGTGATTTGTGCTGGGTGAGGGGACCTGGCTGGGAGAGGGCCCTGCAGAGCCCCTGTAGGGAAGCAGCTTCATGTCATCTCTTCATCTCACATCAAACTCTGAGCTGCTCTGTCTGTGTGCTGGCCTTTCCTTGGCAGGAGGGGGCCGAGCCTCCTGACAC
This sequence comes from Phaethornis superciliosus, assembly GCA_023637945.1. Lineage (NCBI taxonomy): Eukaryota > Metazoa > Chordata > Aves > Apodiformes > Trochilidae > Phaethornis > Phaethornis superciliosus. The sequence continues at coordinate 19,348,580 of JAJQWJ010000014.1, read as the reverse complement.
TCCTCCACTCATCCGTGCTGTCCCTAGTTGTTGCGTGGCTCTGGGACTGCAGCACCCTACAAAAGCCTGCTGTGGGGTAGAGTGTCCTTTCTCTGGGGAGGGAACTTCAGTCTGCCCAGTGGGACTGGCCCCCCTTGGCTTGCTTTGACACCCATGAGCCAGGACACCATGCCAACAAGCCTGTTGTGATCTCCAGGGAGGTATGGGAGGAGGCTGACTCTTGGCTTTTCAAAAATCCCTGCTGGTACCCACAGAAGACCAATAGCTTCAGACTGTTGCTGGGAACTGAGGTCTGCCTGGACCTGATAAAATACCTGACTTCATCAGGACTTGTCCTGTGTGTTTGCCTTTGTGTGTAAGGATTTGGGAGGGTGGAAGAACAGAGGGACATGGACTAATGTCTTTCTGTATCCACTGGACCACTCTTAGAAGTTTTGGGGTTTTTTTTTTGTTTGTTTTTTTTGTTGGGTTTCTTTTGTTTGTTTTTGGGTTTTTTGTTTGTTTTGGTTTTTTCCCCCCAATAAATGTCTGTCAGAACCTTTCTGTCCCTCTTTCTTCTTTCCTGTGGGGAGAGGGGTTCCTGTTGGTGCTTCCCCTGCTCCTCCCAGCCTGTCTCCCATTTTATACACTGGAGCCTGTTCTCCCGGAAATTGTAATTTATAATGAATTTTATTAAAAGATTTGTAACTTTTTAAAGAAAGTGTTAAATGCCTGAATCTCTTAAAGCATGAAATCACCTTGGCACAGCTCCTGGCTGGGAGCATCCAGGGAAAGCAGGGCTCCATCCCATGGGGAAGCCAGCAGTTCTCACCCTTCCTACTGGGAAACACGGGTAAGTGGATGCAGTGAGGAAGACAGAGAGAGAGAGCCCTGGCATGGTGGCTTTGGTCAAATCCCAGAGGAGGTTCTCTGCTGAGTAGTTCCCAGCCCAAAGAGCAAGGTCATAATTTATGGCTTCTCCTTCTCTCTTGTCCCATGGGGATCTTACCCTCACCGTGGACTTCGTCTGTGGTTTTCCAGGAGCTGAGCTGGTGTTTGGGGATGCAGGAAACTCATTTCAGGTGGGTGTAGTGGGGCCAACAGGAGAGCTAAAGCCAAGCCCTACCTTACTGATACTTTATCCAAACTGGTCAAGTTTTAGGAACAGTGGGGAATGTCCTGCTCTGCTCCATGCTTCTGATGGTGGCTCAGGCAGTGAGGGTCCCAGCAAGGAGACACTGCAGGCTTGGGCTGAAGATGCTGCCTGCCCCATGGAGCTGACTTCATGTCCTGCCTGCACTGCAGCCACTGCTGCCTCCCCCAGGGGTCTCAAGAGATAATCCCCTGCCTGGACTCCACCGAGGTGTGAAAAGGCTCTGCCAATCCCTTCCCCAAGCTCCCACCTGGGAGAAGCACAAGATGGGGCAGGATTCTGCAGGATCTTGCTGAGGATGTAACAACTCAATTGGCTGCTGATCCAGGTAGTCAAACAACTTTAAAGGGGGGCGGGGGGGGGGGAAACGTGGGCAGGCAAAGGTTGCAACACGAAGTGGTTTGCTGGGCCTTTCCAGCCTGGGGGGGAATGCTGTGAAAGTGGGAGGGAGGGAGCACTTAGCCAGAGCAGGGCTCAAACCTGCTGCAGGGAAATAACAGCAGTGCAGGAGGGCTGGCTTTAACAGTTTATTTAAAATAAGTTTTGTTACAAAACAGGATTATTGCCTTTTAATTATTAAAATACATAGAAACATCTAATCTTATAAAAGGCTAAATTTATTATTAATTTTTTTAAATATATGTAGAATACACTGTGGAAGAGTGAGAGGAGAAGGCTGCAGAGCCATCAGTGCATCCGGGTGGTTATTTGCAGCAGGAGGAAGCAGACCCAGGGTGGGTGTGCAGGGGGATCCTCCCATGCCCCTCCTAGCTGCCATCCCCAGGCGTAATCCAAGAGGCTTTGGGGCTGGAGGTTTGGGTTTTTCGGTTGCTTTTCCACTCCGTGACCGTATAAAGAGGGTGTAAATATTTCAAACACTCATCTCGACCACAGTGTGATCTCTCTTGACAAGACGTGCAGCGGGGCAGGAGAAGCCCTGTGGCTGCTCTCCCTCTGTGCTGCAGCAGCTGCTGTGGGGCCCTCACAGCACCAGCACCACAACGAACAGCAGAACAGCAGCTTGGCTCATGCACAGCACAGGGGAACCTTCATGCAACAACAACGGGAAAGGAGCCACTGGGATTTTTTTTTTCTTTCTTTTTTTTTTTTTTTTTCTGGCTTAAAATGAAAGATGGGAGGCAGCTGCCTGGGCACAGCCATGGGAAGAGCCACGGCCGGGCCAGGCCGGGCCCCGGGGACGTATCTGGCGTTTTGCCTGGCTCCGAGCCCCCTCTTCCAGTTAGAAAAAGCTGGAGAAATGGAGGGAGCACCCAGCAGCTCCCTGCTCTGGCTAAAAATCATCTGTCCAGCAACACTCAGATGCCACAGAGCTGAGTGTTGGAGGGGTCAGATCCCTGCCCAGCACCGTTGTCCCCCACCCTGAGACGGGTCTGGCTGCTGGGACACCCCTCCCCTGTGCCATTCCTGGCGAGACCAACACCCCCTGGTCACAGGTCCTGGTGGGCGGGGGGGACAGCACCAGGACTTTCCGTGTGTCCCAGCAGCTGGCTCTGCTGTGAGGGGCAGGGCTGGCACTTGTCACACCGGGACTGGCCTCAGCTTCCCTGGGGGGGAGACAGGCAGGGGTCACACCAAGCAGGGGACGTGGCCATCACTGCCCCACACCCCTCTGGCTGCATTCCAGCAGGTACCACAAGCATCCCCACCAGCATCCCTGCCCTTTCCAGGAAGTGGGAGTGAAGCAGTGCCCGCCTGTGACCATAGGCACTCACCTGGCAGTCGCAGTTACCCCTAATTCAGGCTGCAATTCGAAAGCAAGAGAGATTCAGGCTAAGGCCACTGTCAGTGCCCTGCACCATCACTCTCCCCAAGCAGTGCTTTTGCACCAGGGTACTCTTGGGGAAGTGATAACCAGGCTCCCGAAGGTTAATTAGCCATTAGTTAATGAACTGATTACAAATCAGCTAGCTCTCCCACAAAGGCTTTGCTGCCAGCACCTGGGAGGGTTTATGCTGATGCTAGGACCATCCTCTGATGGAGACCCCCCATCTGGGCACCCAGGGTGCAGAGCAGGGCCACAGGGTCCCAGCACCCACCTGAGGTCTGGAGCTTCCTGCGGACAGAGGAAGAACGCCCGGAGAGCTGCCCTGGGCTGGGGGATCCATGGCTCCGGATGGGAATTCCTGTTGTCCCTGGTGACTCAGCCTGGGGGGAGATGGGACAAGGCCCCAGGGTCAGCCCAGGGAGTCCCCAGGGGAAGGAACTGGGACTGAATAGAATAGGGAGGGGATCGTTCATGGGCAGCTCTCACATAGCAATGCCCAAATATGCTCTGGGGGTACCATGGGGCTGCTGCAAAACAGGGCATGGGAGAGCCCAGGTGGCAGCATCTGCATCTGCTGGAAGCCACTGCCTGGGGATGACAGAGATGCTTCCAGGGGGACACCCTAAAGCCAGCAGCACTGGGGACCACATGTGGGGGAAAAGCAAGGGGACCTGGGGAGAAGGGGGAGGAGGAAAGGCACTTGGCAGCCCCTTGGTTACCTCCAGCTGCTCCTGGCTGGGCCAGGAGACCAGCTCAGCCTTGCGAGAGACGGGGCCCAGCTCCACGGAGCGAACCCTCTCAGCAAACTTCAGGGAGCACAGCGTCTCACTGGTGTTCTTCTCAGCTGGGGAGACCTGCGGGGAGGCAGAGAGCCACCCTGTCAGCTGCCTGCCCTGGGAAGCACACTGCTGCGGGGCAGTGAGATGCTATTATTAACCTGCTGTTCCATCTGTAACGGAGCCAGTGTCTGGGCCAGCTGGATCCCCTGTCACCAACTGCCCTGGTGCCAGGGACAGCCAGGAAAAGCTGCAGCAGGTGACAGGGGCTTTGGCACCCTCCAAGGGGGACAGGGAGGTCACAAGGATGACAGAGCATGAATAATGGAGCAGCTGCATAAAACCCTCCCAGCAAGAGAGGGGATGGGGAGATGGCAACATGGACAGATGCTATGTCCATAGGGAGGGTATCCATGTGCAGGCAGGACAGTGGACCTCCAAGGTCATCCCTCATCCTCTGTGGTGCAGAGATGGGGACAGAGCTGTCCCTGGCATGCAGCCACAGCCCAGATGATGCCACAGAATCATAGAATTGGCTGGGTTGGAAGGGACCTCAGAGATCATCAAGTCCAACCCTTGATCCATTCCCCCTGTGGTTCCCAGCCCATGGCACTGAGAGCCACATCCAGGCTCTTTTGAAAGATCTCCAGGGATGGAGAATCCACTGCTTCCCTGGGCAGCCCATTCCAATGGCTGATCACCCTCTCCATAAAGAAATTCTTTCTAATATCCAACCTAAACCTCCCCTGGCACAACTTGAGACCATGCCCTCTTGTCTTGCTGAGAGTTGCCTGGGAAAAGAGCCCAACCCCCCCCTGGCTCCAGCCTCCTTTCAGGGAGTTGTAGAGAGTGATGAGGTCTCCCCTGAGCCTCCTCTTCTCCAGGCTGAACACCCCCAGCTCCCTCAGCCTCTCCTCACAGGACTTGTGCTGGATCCCTTCACCAGCCTGGTTGCCCTCCTTTGGACCTGCTCCAGGACCTCAATCTCCTTCCTGAACTGAGGGGCCCAGAACTGGACCCAGGACTCCAGCTGTGGCCTCACCAGGGCTGAGTACAGGGGCAGAATCCCTTCCCTGGACCTGCTGGCCACGCTGTTCCTGATCCAGGCCAGGATGCCATTGGCCTTCTTGGCCACCTGGGCACACTGCTGGCTCCTGTTCAGCTTCCTGGCAATCCAGACTCCCAGGTCCCTTTCTGTCACTCTGTGCCCAGCCTGGAGCTCCCCATGGGGTTGTTGTGTTGAACCTCATCCCATTGGAATCAGCCCAACTCTCCAGTCTGTCCAGGTCCCTCTGCAGAGCCCTCCTGCCTTCCAGCTGATCCACACTGCCCCCCAGCTTAGTGTCCCTTGGTCCCAGACCAGCTCCTGCCCCCAGCATCCCACTGGCCTGTTCCCCAGCACCAAACCTACCCTGAAACCCCGGTGACCCGCCACAGAGCCACGAGCAGAGGGCTGGCCCTTACCTGCACCATCATGAGGGTCTTGCTGTCGCCACTGAGAGAGTCCTGCAGCAGGTAGGTGAGCTTGGAGTTGCGGAAGGGCACATGGCCCTGGCGGGAGCGCAGGGCATAAATGACATCCCCCAGTGCTGAGAGGGACTTGTTGATGTGCTGAGCCTCCCGGAGCCGGCTGCCCTCTGCGCCCGACCGCCCGACCCGCTCCGACCCCGCCAGATCCACCAGGTTCAGCTTCCCTGGGGAGACACAGCCAAAAATCCCAGCTGGCATCAGTGGGCTGGTCCCTGGGTGACTCGGACACCCCGGTGAGGGGCTTTGCCACCTGGCACCCACCTGTGGTGCGAAGGCCGGTGCTGCGGTCCAGGCCGTGGACGGTGACGATGAGGAGGGCGTGGGAGCGGGAGCTGTGCTCGTTCAGGTTGGTGCACTCTGTTGCCCGGTTGATATGGCCAAACTCAAAGAGCTGGGGGGAGCCCAGGGAGGTGCTGGGGGTTGAGGACAGCCTGCCCCAAACCTGCCACCCCCCTCTCCACCATTCGTGGACCCCTGGGGATGTAACACCAGTGACAGCCCCCTGTGGGGTGCCTGGCCTATTGGGGTGATGACCACCTCAGCCTGGGTAATGCAGGGAAGGCAGAGGGTAACAGACAGAGCACTATGGTGACCACCACCTCCTGCTGTCACCCAGGCCCCATGCTTTTATTTTTAACCCCCTGCGGCTTGTCCCATGGGACAGTGACTGTAACTTTGCACCAAGGGACCTATTTTGGTCTCTGTTGCTCCCCAGTGCTTCAGAAATACACCTGAATCTAAGGGTCCAACACCAGAGACCTCCCCAGATCCTGGCAGCCCTGGTGCCCCCCATGACCCCGCACCTTGTTGATGTCCTCCACACTCTGCACCCTGAATTCAGTCAGCCCAGGCACGTAGAGCTGCCCACTGCCATCGGGGCAGAGCTTGATCTCCAGCTTCTCCTGTGGGTCCTTCCCCAGTAAGTCCCTGGGCAAAAGGGAACTTGTCACCATCCCCACCCTGGGGAGTGGACGGAGCCTGGTTCCCCTCCCATACCACATCCCCACTGCTCTGTGCCAAGGCAGAGCAGCCACTCCCTCCCAGGGGTGCTCCACATCCCATTCCCCAGACTGGACCACACTCCCCATCTCTGCTCTTTTATTGCCATTCCTAGTTCCCATTATCCACACGGATGTGCCTCTGGCCTCTCCTGCCTGCACCTGGGCAGGGGAGGAAAGTACTTCTCATGGTGCCAGCTCTCAGTTAGTAATTTTGAAATATTCAGGGAGGAGAAAGGGATGCCCTGGCTGCAGCATCAGGCACAGGGGGTGATGGCAGGGCTGAGACCTCAGATAAACTCTGTAGGTAACAGAGCTTGAAAGGGCAACTTGTACCAGAAAAAAATCAGAAATACATCTTCGCTTGTCTAAATCCAGTGCCCAAGGACCTGGAAACAAGCTGCATGGGCAAGGCAGGGCAGTGAGGACGAAGAGAAGAGCAGTATAGGGTGATGCCCCCCAATGCCAGGCTCCTTACAGCTCTGTTCACTCCCTACCCCAAAAACATCCCCCCAGCTGTACCTGAGTGACTCGTTGTAAATCTCTGCAGCACTGACACTGATGGTGTAGTCCCAGTCGGCTGATTTGCTTCTCACCTCAGAGAAGAGGAGCTGCAGGGCCCGCTGGTTGATCCCTGGGTTTGCTGCTGTTCCCTGATGGGCAGAAATGCAAGAAACACCCTCTTGCATTTTATTCTGGTTTGGGGTGGGGTTTTTTTGCTTTTTTTTTTTTTTTTTTTTGCTTTTTCTCATGAGGAGAAAAGCCCTAGGGGGTGTTGCAGAGAGCTGCACAAATGCCTTGGCAGCAGCGAGTGACATCGCTGGTTTAGGGTTAGCCTGTTTTAGGCAGGGTGCTGAGACAGGGCAGCACAGGATGGGAAGCCGAGGAAGAAGAGGGAAGTAAAGGCAGGCAAATTCACCTCCATTGTGTAGGTTTTTCCTGCCCCTGTCTGCCCATAGGCAAAGATACAAACGTTGTAGCCATCGATGCAGGAGGTGACCAGGGCTTGAACTTCCTGAAACACCTGGGGGGGAGTAGGGAGCGTCAGGAGAAGGTGTCCCCCTCTCACTTGGGCGGTGTGGACAACCGTACCCACCTCCTCCTGAGATGCCTGTGGGGGGAAGACCTTATCGAGCTCAAAGGACACCTGCTTCCCCTTATGGAGGAGGTGCAGGACGGCGTCATCATCCGCGTCGAAGGTCACTGCGTTGGCTGCCTCTGGGCCCTCACCATCTTCCTTCATGAGAGGGCGGACTCGCCCGAAAACACGGATGTTTCCTTTGAAGAGAGATGTGTGTGTGCACAGATGGTGTCGGCCCCTGCACACCCTGCAGCCACCCCAGTCACTGTCATACACCTAGCAGATGAACCGATCAATGCCTCCCATCGCCAACCCCAGCTCCTTCATGGGATGCAGGGCAGGCCAGCCTGCCTCTCCCATCCCCCCCCAAGGGCACGCTCTCCCGAGATGGAACCTGCCAGACCCCCAAGCACCTTTCAGCCGCACCAGCTCGTTGTGACATTTCTTGCGGAGCTGCAGCTCCCGCCGGTATTTGCGCAGCAGCTCCTGGTTGGTGCTGTGCACGTCTGCGATAGCTTGGCCGATCTGGGGGGGATGGAGACCAGCAGCTCAGTGACCTCCCCAGCATCCCTACCCTCCACAGAGAGGAGACAGAGGGTGGGTGGTCCTCGGGGTCTCACCTCGGCCCTGGCGCTCCGCAGGGTCTCCTGGAGGAGCAGGGGGAAGTCACGGACCTGCCGCTTCAGGCTGTTGTAGTCGTGGGTGAGGGTGCGCAGCGCTGGCTGCAAGGTCAGCAGGTTGGTCCGGACACCTGCAAGCATGAGGCAGGGTGAGGGGCAGGTGAGAGAACATCACTGTGCCAGCCAGGCCACCCTGAGAGCCCCCCCGGCCCCTCCTTACCTGCCAGGTTCTCATGCACTGCCTTCATCTCCACTTGGGCACGGGAGAACGCTTCTTCAATGGCGCGATTCTTCTCCTCCTCCATCGCCTGCATCTCCTCCAGCATCTGCCCGTGGGCTCGTTCCAGCTCGGTCTCGTACATGGTGATCTGGGGGGGTGATGCTGAGCTGGTGACCACCCACCACTATGCCACATCACCCAGTGAGCATCGCACAGGTGGGAAGCACGACAATTCCCGATTCACAGCTGCTGTGCTCGGACCTGAGCTCGGAGCTGAGCTGCTGTCTTCTGGGAGTTCTGCAGCTGCTGCTCCATCTCCTTCAGCACCTGCCGCTGCATCCCCACCTGCTCCTGCAGGTACTGGTTTCGGGACTGGCTCTCGCACAGGGCTTGCTTCATCTTGACTGACTCCACCTCCACCGTCTTGATGATGTACTGAGGAGAAAAGCACCCAGAGATGGGGTGCACTGGGGAAGCAGCACCTGAGGGGCCCAGCCTGGGCTCATTTACAAAATCACGGTGCTGCGCCGATCTGCCGCTGAGGAGAGAGGGATGGGTGGAACTTGCAGGAGAGATGCAGAGCCTAGTGATGCCCACCTTTATCTGCTGGGGCTGGGACTTGAGGCTGGCGATGGTCTCCTGGCTGTCCCGCAGCCGCCGACTGAGCCTCTCCTCCTCCTCAGCTCTCTCAGCCAGGGAGTCCTTGAGCCGCAGCTCCACCTCAGCCAAGCGGTTTGTCTTCTGCTGCACCTCCAGGTCCAGCTCAGCCAGCCTGGCCCGCATCTCCTCCACCTCCCGCTGCAACCGAGACAGCCGTTCCCAACAGCCCCCCATTCTCCTGACCCCGAAGAACACCAGGGGCCAGGCTGTGTCACCCCTGGGTGCCCGTCACCCCTGGGTGTGCCCATCCCCCAGCCAGCACTGCCACACCTCACCTGGAGGTGGATGCAGTCCTGGCACGGTGCTGGTGGCCGTTGCAGCTCCTGCAGCTCCCCTGCCATTACCTTCATCTCCTGTCGCAACCGCTCATTCTCAGCCACCAGCAAGTCGCGGTGTTTCTCCACATCTGTGCCGCCCTGCCAGGGAGGGGATGGTGCCTGCTGCTGCCTAGGACCCCCAGACTGCCACACTGGGGATCCCCAGCCTGCTGACCCCCAAGACCCTCAGTCTGCCACATTAAGGACCCCCCAGTCTGCCACACTGGGAGCATCCCATTCTGCGGCATCAAGGGACAACCCCCGCCTACAGAATCCCAGGAGCTCCAGTCCACCATGCCAGAGAGCTCCACTGTGCTCAGGGAGCACACACTGTGCCCAGGGACCCCCACTCTGCTGCCCCAGCAGACACCTAGCCCCCAGAGAGAAGGTCTTCTGCTGCCCTCCGGGGTGCCAGGGACAGGAAGCCTTTGCCAGCTGCATCCCAAGGCCACCGGTTGTGACACCGTGTGGGACAGAAGTTTCCACAAATTTTCATCCCACGATGTCTCACTTTTGGCATGCAGGGTCGCAGCTGTGACCCTGTGATCCCCCTGCCACTTGCCCCTGCCCTCCACAGGGTTCCATAGCTTCAGTGTCCCTTGGAGAGTCCCAGCCCCGTGGCAGCTCACCAGCTCTGAGTGCAGCCGGCTGATCTCCTGTGCCTGCTCCAGGAGTTTCCCCTTCAGCATCTCAACCTGTCAATACAGGCAAGGTTAACCAGGAGGCATCTCAGCAGCTTCTGGAGTAGACCCTGTGGTGCCACCCTGGCCACCGACATCCAGTCTGGCTCACACCATCCTTATGCCTTAATTTTTCATCTCACTCTGAGCACCTGATTCAAATGAGCTGAATAAAATGAGTGCTAATGAAAGACTTGCTTTGACCTTGTTCAAGCACGGGTATAATTTGTGCATGTTGAGCATTAGCAGAAACCATTATTAAAGAAAAAATAGCATCATCTTTGGAGAAGGAAAAAAACAAATCCATCCACAATTGTGTTTAAAGAGCCAGGAGTGCCCTGTCCTGCCCTTGCTTTGTTTTGCCTTCCCTCTTTTTCTTTCTAGGAAAGCTATTTTGGGAAAAAGATGAAGCAGGAGCTCTTTGAGAAATTCACATATTCAAGTATGACCAGAGGATGTCCCTCAGCCACCCCTATCCCAGCACCTGCCCATCCCCTAGGCACCAGGCTGCCATCCCTGCAAAACCAGGTGGATTTCACAAACATTCCTTCTTTTTGTGCAGGGACCAGTGAGACTCCCCCCAAAATATGCAGTTATTCAAACAAATGGCAGCAGCAAATGCTTGGCAAAGCCAGTGGTCTCTGGGGATCTGTTTTTCTGGGATCACCCACCTGTTCCATGCCTCCTCCCTGTGCCCAAAACCCAGTGGCCACTGAGCCAAAACTCACCCTGGCGAGAGCTGGACCTGGATGTGCACTTCACCATCATCCCCCCAGATCCCAGCCTGGCTCCTGGATTGCCAGCAGCCAGAACTCACTGAGCTGCCAAACCCCTTGCTGGGATATGGGAATCTATTGCCCCATCCCAATAACCAGCTTTTCCTAAGCAACTATGAGCCATAATTTAGAAACTGCTGATTAATACCAACAGCAGACGTGCTGACACGGTGCTGCAATTAATGAGGGTAAGTTATTAAGCCACGCCCTTGTGGCAACGGCAGCTCAGCATCTCCTGTGCACCCCAGGCTTGGAGACCACAGCTGGGGGTTCTGCGGGGAGCTCCAGCCACTTCTGGCTCTGAGCTGTGGAAGGCAACAGCTCCTTGCTGGCACTGGGAACCCCTTCCCACCCCCGCCACTTCTTCTGCTCCGTCTGTGGGATCGAGTGTGCACCAAGCATGTGCCAAGAGCACCGACTGCACGCTGGGGTGGGAAAATCCCATTTCCATATTCAGTGAGGGAGATTATTAGGATATTTTTTTCAAGTATTTTAAAAAGAGGTGAGGGATAAAGAAAACAAAGACACAGGTTGTTACAGGGAAGCCACAGCTCGGGAAGGTACCCGTGCGCTGGAACCTGCCCCCAGTCCCCATGCCAGCAGCAACCAAAAATGCTCCCTCTCCTACCTGCTCAAGCATCTCCAGCCACATCCTGCTCTCAGGAGGGTACAGGGACTCCTTGGCAGCTGGATCTGGTTGGAGCTGTGGCCCAGCCATCCCTGAGCTTTGGGAGTTGGGATGAGCACTTCAGTCCAGCCAGCGCTGGCTGTGCTTTCTGATGAACTGGCCGGTGTGGGGCTGAATCCTGCCAGCACTCATGCTTGTGTCATGCAGAGCATGCCAAGCAAATGCAGGACAATTACCTCCGCCTTTTTGACACCCGTGGAACAAGCCAAACCTGACTGTAACAGCTTCCACAACAGCCACATGCAAATCCCTTTATGAGCAGCTGGAATTTCAATCCCCCAGAGATGACCCAGGTCCTCACACCAAGGATGCAGCAGCATGGGCACAGGAGGTGGTTGTGGGGGGGTTCTGGTGACAGCAGCAGCCAAAATGCTCTGCCTTTCAGCAGACAACTCTGCCTTCATTCTCACTTTGCACTTCCTGACTCTCGGAAGTCATTAACAATCAACCCACTGGGGTGGTCTAACGAGCTTATCCTGCACTGGGAGGACAGATGGTTTCTGCAGGGCTGCAACCCCAATGCTCAAAGGCCTCTTGGACACATTGCATCAAGGAGCCCTGCACCCTCATTAGTCTTATCATGGTGTGACCATAACATCACCCAGGGGGCTGTAGCATCCTGGCAGAGACACAGCTGATGCCAGTGGGATGGACACAGTGCCAAGGAGCACCCCTATGCACCTGAGAGAAGAAGCTGTTCTGGAATGGAGATGCTCCTTCCAAGTGAGCCCCTGGCTACCTCCAAGCCATGGTGCTCCAGCCAAGCCACAGCCTGAAGCAGAAGACCCTAGCGGACCTCTTTTTGTCCCCCTGTCCCCACTACCTGGCCTTGCAGCTGGAGAGAGAGGGAAAGCTCATCGCTCTCCCGGGCAGCCAGCTTCTCTTGCAACCCCAGCAGCTTCTCCTGCAGCTGCAGCTTCTCCTCCTGTAGATGGGCCATGGAGACCATCACCTTCTGGATCACTGGGAAGGGCCGGGTGGCCAGCAGGCTGGAACGTTTCCCACCACAGAGCCGCCCTCCTGTAGTGGGAGCAAAGACAGAGCCAGTCAGGATTGGGCTGCATCACTGCATGACAGCCATGGGAAGGGCTCCCAGAGGCTGCTGGAGATGGGAAGGTGGGAAGCCAGGATTGTAGAAATCCCACAGAGAGCAGAGAGAAGCCAAGAGATGCATCCCAGGTGCTACGGTGTTGAGCACGGTCTTTAGGTCCAGCCAGGTCAGATCTTGCATGGGTGGGAGCCAAAGGGATCTCCCAGGAAAGGATCCCAGGACGTAAGATAGAGCCTGCCCTGACACCAGGACCCACGCTGAGATGCTGCTGCCTCGCTCAGATAACAACCACCTTCACCACAGCACTCTGATTCATCCTGACAGCCTTTTTTCTGAATGAGCAAGTGCCAGTGGAAAGCAGGACATGGTCATATTATTAAAGACTACAGTATTACACACAAATATAATGGAGGCCAAATGAAAATTATACACGTACCCTGAATTGCAGTACAGCCTAATCCTTCTGCGCTTGGCTTGCTGACATTTGGAGTATTATTTTAAACATAACTTTCTGTGTGCTAACAGAGACGCTGGTGCTGGCAGAAGCCAACCTGGATGTACATCAGAGCCTACCAAATGAATCCCAAAGTGACTTTGTAGTTCCCGAGCAGAAATGAAGTGTCCTGACTCATTCCCAGTGCAGGGATGAGGCACTGTGGCAGGTGAACTGGGAGCTAGGATCCTGGTGGCCCAGAGCCCTTCCCTGCCTGCCATGGATTTCATCCACTGCCACCAAGAAACCTGAAGTTTTAAAGGCAGGAGGTGACACTGGGAAGCACTTTACTGCCTGCAGACAGATGTTGCGTGCTTCATGAGAAAAATCCTGAATACATGAAAAAAAAAAGACTGGTTTGCCTGTGAATCAGACTTTTGGGCTTTAAAATGAGTTAAAGAGCCAGCAGAGTGGGAAAAAGAATGAAATGCCGGGACCATACCACAGCTCTCCTCTTGACTATGTGCCATGGAACTCATCTGGCAACATTGGCAAAGGAGATTTTTGGATTTCATCTTCCTGCCTCGGGCTGGATACCCTGAAATGGCACCAACAGGATGTGGGTTTTCTTTCTTTCCATGCCAAAAGCCCAGCCCAGCTCAGCAGGGGACTGTGACATTCCTTTTAAACCCAACACACAAAAAACATACCCCAAAACTCCTGAAGTTAACAGGATCAGCAGCTCTCCCCCTCAGGGAGCGTACAGAGGTAAGACAAGATAAGAGGCGGCTCCTGCAGACGCACTGTGTGTCTGCAGACACCATCTGAGCTGGGACCAGGCTGGGACCAGAAGCAGAGCAAGGCTCAAAGCCATGACACCCGGCTTCCCCTGGTGTGATCTCACAAGGAGAACATGCTCCATCACCTTCCTCCTGCAAGAGCAACCCTGGGAGAGGCGATGGCAGCCAAGCCTGCATGACAGGTAGCCCTGGAGGGTCTGAGCATGGCAGGTGTGGCACAGTGACCCTCCTGCTTTCTAAAATGCTTAGAAACCTGTTCAGAAAGGTGGCCATGTCTGTGACTCTGCCCCATTACCATTGCCATGCAGGGTCCCTGCCTCTTGCAAGCCTGCCCCTTCTCACCAGACACCCCGCATCAAGGATGCAGCCAGAGACCACAGGGGAGGAGCCCCCAACAAGCCTGGACAACTCGGTCCTGAAGCTGAACAATGGGAAACCATGAGGACACGGTAGCCACTCACTCTGCCAGCACTTCCACAAACGTTACATTTTCCTGAAGAGGGAGTAGAGAGCAGTGGGTTTGCTGGTGCCCACCTGCCCTGTTCCCCTGGTTAAATAACCCATTGCACTCCTAGAGTCACCCGTCAGCTGCCCAGTGTTTGCTTCCCACCAAGACCCAACCCCCCTGGTGAGTGCAGCTGCACGTCTGTGCACCCCAAAAGAGGAGAGAGAGGTCCCCCCGGTACCCCCTGGCAGGAACCGGGCACCCATCCCATCACATCCCACCTCTGCCTGTACCTGCTTTCTCCAGGTTCATGGTGGATGTTGCTGGCAGAGCAGCTGCTGGCTGCAGGGGGGATGGCAGTGACTCCTCCGGGGCTGGTGTTAGCATCTGCTGCCCTCTCTCCTCTCGCTGCTCACCCGCTGTCTCCCGCAGGGCCTGTGGCCACAAGAAGGAACAGGATGGAGAGCTGGTGTCCAGTGACCATGCCCGTGGTGGGGGACACAGTGCTGGCAGCTGGCGTTCACCAGGAGCAGGGAAGAGGCCACAGAGGATGAGGACAGTGGGACCCTCCAGGGGATTTTGGTGTCAGGAAGCTGCCGCGATGAACTTGCAGTATTACTTTTCGTTCTCCCCAGAAACAGCTCTTGCCCTCAGCCTGGTCATGTGGTTATGCTGAAACTACCTATTTTTCTTTTTATGGCCTTAAAACAAAGACCCTGGCTGCAGGCAGGGCTGAATATGAAGCTGCTGAGCTGTGGCTCAGGTAATTCTATGTCTCACAGGATGGAGCACAGATCAAAAAAAACCCCAAAAACAAGAAGAGAGGAAATAATGAGGGAGGGAAGAGAATATAGAAAGGTCCCAAATTTCTCTGTCTATCGTATCTATCAGTGGCTTGCAGGGAAAAACAATTCCCCTGGGCCTGTGACACTGAGGAAACCTCTCTCACCCTGGCAGAAAGGTGAATAGTTGGTACACGCCAAATAGTTCTGAGCCACTGGGAAGGAGGCAGGGAAAGCATCCTCCAGAGAAGGTGACTTGATATTTGAATCTCCAGAAGGGTTTTGCTGGAGGGAATTAAGCAAGGCTGGGGGGAGATAAGAATGTGTTTTCCTTCTTTTAAAAGGAGAATTTAAATTATTTGCACAAAGCCCAGAATGAACCGGGGTTCAGGAACATTATTACACAGTGTCCTGACACCATGGTAGCCTTCATCCTTCATCTTCCTCTGTAGAATCCCGAAAAGAATATTAGCTCAAAACAGCCTCCCTGACAAAATGGACATTGTGCTTGGGTGGAGGCCTTATTCATGAGCCATTTGGACTCTGTTGTCTCAAGGAGAGACCCTCATTTGGGTAACCACCCTGAGAAACACGGCACTATTCTTGCACCCTTTAGTGCTATCCCAATAAGCTGAACACTGTCCTTGCAAGAGGAGCTCTGTTTGATGGCCATGCTGACAGGCAGGACACTGTCTTTATTTGATAAGAGACAGGGGCAGGCAAGCTGCACCCTGCAGGAGGCAAAGTGACATCCTGTGTGTGCCCTGGGTAAAGCCTATGAAGAGGGCACATGTGGAGAAATAAAGGTTATTGCTGGGTCATCCTATCTGGAGGGGCCCAAGTGGACACCTGGCTGTGCAAGATATGCCAAAGCCCCCCCTGAAAAGGTGGGGTCAGGCAGCATAAAAGAGGCACACTGGAAATGCTGGAAGTGATCTGCCATTCAAGGACCACAACTTCCTACTGAGATGGCCGGATCCACGGGTGGTGATATTTCCCATCTCTTCTTTATCCCCCTCTCTCTGAGATAACCTTATCTCAGCACATAAGGGTAACTTGGTTTCCAACTTTGTTAAGTTTTACTACCCATTGCTTTGTTATATTTTGTTAGTTGTAACCTGCTGCTTTGAGTATTTCCTTAAATTTTTGATAAATTGTAATCCATTGCTTCGAAAGCACCATCATTGCTAATTCTCATACCTGCAATCTGACATGCTTTATAACCTTCCTCACTTTTAAGTAAAGTAGTGTTTTTATACAAACCTCCTGGGTAATTATCTTACTCCTGAGTGCCACGCAGAGAATTCCCAAACTTAATCTTGCCAAATTGGTTATTGAGAGAGATTAATTAGAGGAGGAGGATTGGACCCAGCCACACCTAGGCTCCTCTCGGGAGGGGTTTAGAAAGCAAGGGCATCTGGTCTGAATCTCCCTGGGTTGACCCCTGCTCTGGGGAACTCTGCCTGTGCCCACTCTGGGATGTAACACTGTACCCAGTCCATGGGATCTGATATTTGG
The DNA here is from genome assembly GCA_023637945.1 of Phaethornis superciliosus. Lineage (NCBI taxonomy): Eukaryota > Metazoa > Chordata > Aves > Apodiformes > Trochilidae > Phaethornis > Phaethornis superciliosus. The sequence goes on along the minus strand of JAJQWJ010000014.1, from coordinate 19,332,287 downwards.
GTTGGCTCCCACATCTGGGACCCGTGCTGACTTTGTGAGATGTGACAGTGCTGCACCCACCCTGTGGGTTGTGACACACTCCCACTGGCAAACAGCATCTCAAGGCACTGCATGTTCTTTCCACCCTCCTGCCTACATCTCCCAGAGGTGATCCAGAAAATGTAATTCCGGGCTGTTTCCCAGCATCTTTTGATGCTTTCTGACCTTTTCTCCCCACTGAAGCAACAGCTCTGACCCAAGGCATGCGGTGCAGGGCAAACCAGTTACGGTGCTGGGAAGCACCAGCCAGCTCCCACAGCTCCAAAAATGCCCTCCTGGCTCAGTGCTCCTCACCTGGAGAGCAGGGCAGAGCCCACTGGGGCTCACAGAATCCACCCAGCTCACGCCGAGGATGTTATGGTGAAGCAGATGTGGTGGCAGAGGAAGGTGGGGAGTGGCGGCTGCTCTGCTCCCAGTGAAGAGTGTGTCCTGCCCGTGGCCTGAGACAGAGCAAAAATCATCACTGGACCAACCTGGGAACACAGCCTTCAGCCCTGCTCAGCCCCCAGATCCTCTTCCATCCCGCTGCCACCACTGCATGGTGGAGATGGTGCACAAGTTTTATTAAAAATGTTAATTTGGTTAATTAGAAAAATTAGCCTTAGCAACCAGGCAGAGATTGGCTGCCAGCAACTAGTAATGAGAACTCAGGGTATAGCATCTGTCTGTTGTCTGCAGCAACAGATCTGTCCCCATGCTGGGGACATCCCACCCTTGCCCCTTGTCAAGCCACTCAGCTTCCTATGATCCTATCTTGGGAAAACTGCCAAAGCTGTCTTGCAACACCAAAACCGGACGGACGGACTCTGCCAGCGTCACCTCCCTCCACTGCCCCCAAATATTTCCTTCATTTGTCACACAGCCAAAGCTGAAAGCAGACAGGGCAACACTTCCCTGACTTTCCAAGCCACACAGAGGGAAAAGAGCATCTTGAGGATCTTCCACAGCTGTTTCCCAACAGGACCTGCCTGGGGATCCTGTGCCTCCACCCCATGCACAGTCTCTGCCACCACTGTGGGCAGCCAAATTGTTTCTTTAACAGACAGGAAAGAAACCACATTACACAAAGAAAACCCAAATAATGCAATTTTCCTCCTAAAATCATCCAGAGGTGCTTGGGCCTGAGGTGGATGCAGCATCTGGAGGGAGATGTGACTGGCTCCCAGTGACGTCAGTCATCCCAGCCTGGAATTAGCTACATTTTGTGCATGCTGTGAAAACTGAGGTTTTCCAAAGAGCTGGTGGATGCCCAGATACAAGACCATGAGGGCACGGGCAGTAGCAGCTGCCAGGAAGAGCGAGTGCTAAAAAAAAAAAATAAATCCCATTTTTGGAGGCTTTGATCCTAACTTCTGTTTGTCTGGGCTGGCTAAAGTGCCAGGGAAGAAGCAACGCCTGGAGAAGCGTCTGCCAGCACACTCAGGATGGCAAACACTGAAGCCAACAGCAAAAAAAGCCCACTGGGGGGGGGGCAGGGGGGAGGCAGGGGGTTGTGAGCCTCCCCCTTGGCTGAAACCCCTCGGCAGCAGCACTGGGGGAAGTGGGAAGGGCTCTTTCCCGACAAGAGGCTGCAGGCTGGGACAAGCAGCCACCCGCCTGCAAAGCGGCAGCCGAGAAAAGCCCTGGACAAAACTCACCTCTAGACAGGCTCTGTACTCTGGGCAGAGATAAAGAGCCTGCTAATGAGCCGAGGCCAGCGAGAAGAGAGGGCCCCAGGTCTTCCCTTTCTTGGTATCTCTCCATTCTCTTCCCCTTACATGTTAAATTTTAGGCTTTCTCTCTAAGCTTTCCCCTGGAAGGGGTCAGGAGGGGGATGGAGGCAGCTCTCTCTCTGCTCCCCCCCGTGTCCGCTTACAGCTTTGTGCTTGCATCCGAGTCTCAAATCCCAAGCTTCATCCGGAAAGAAATGTGAAAAATGCAGACTGGCCTGTTCCCAGCCTCTCCTTCCCCAGGCATGAGCAAGGGCGTGAGTGCTGAGCCCCAGCAGGAGAAGAGGAGCCCCCACACCGTACTCACCGGCCACAGGAAGGTTCTTCGGCTTCCAGGTGGCTCTGGTGGAGGGCTTGGATCCCAGATCCCAGTTTTTGTGGGATGTGATCATAGCATGGGGGTCGAAAGCACAGAGACACCTCTGCGGATAAGTGCAAAAAAGGACATCTCAGCCCGGCTCGGCTTCCAGCTGGGAAAGCCCAGGGGACACCGACCCCCAGATCCCGCAGAAAGTTGCATTGCACTCCTGGGGCTCCCTCCGTCCTCCCGGCGGATGTGACACAAACCGAGGCTGTAATTAATTTACTCATTCCTGAAGCCTTTCCAGGCTCCTCCTAACGCGGGCTGGAGGTTATTTGTGTCCCAACGCCGGGACCGCGGGCGGCTCAAGGGCAGCCCTGGCCCCCGTGGCCACCGCTGCCACAGGACGGCGACCGGGGCTGCCTCAGCCCATCAGCGGGTGCTGAGCCCCGGTGCCGCCGAACCCAAACCGGGGGTCCCTTGTTCTCCGGGCTCCACCGGCCTCGGGGGGTGGGGCGGCCCTAAACGGGCGGGGCGGTCCCGGTCCCCTGTCCGTCCTGGTTTCAGGTCCCTGTCTAGGACCCGGTCCCGGTCATGGTCCCATGTCCCACTGCCGTCTCCCGATCCCCCTCTCCCAGTACCATTTCACGCTCCCGGTCCCGATCCCTCGTTCCGGTCCCATCTCCCGGTCCCGCGTCCCCGTCCCGCAGCAGGCGCAGCCCCGCCTCGCCGATGCCAGCGCCGGTCCCGGTGCACAGCGGCCCAGCACCGCCCCGCTCCGCGCCCCTCTGGACCCGGTGCCGATCCCGATCCCGGTGCCAGCTGCGGGCGAACGGCGAACCGTACCCTCACCGCCGCCCCGGCTGCTTCGTGCACCGGACCCTCAGACAAAGGCAGCCCCGGTCCGGCCCGCTCTAGCTCGGCTCAGCCCACGCCCTGTCGGTTGCGGGTGCCGGTACCGCCCCGCGGGTCACTCACCGGGCTGGGGGTGGGGGGCGGCAGCGGCCCGGCCCGGCCCCGCCCTCCCCGAGCGCTTCGGTAACGGAAACGCCGAGCCCCGCCCCGCTCCCGTTGCCATGGAAACCAGCGAAACCCCCCGGTGTGCGGAGGAGGCGGGGCTTCCCCACCACCCCCCCCCGCACCGGCCATGGAGCTCGGGGGAGGGAGGTCCGAGGGGCTCCCGCACCCCTCTTGCGGGAGCTCGGGGCAACCCAGGTGTCCCCTCGTCCCTTCCTGGGACACCCTCTCCCCCCTTCTCCCCCGACCCCCACTCTCAGAACCCTGCAGGGATCCCGGGGTGACCTTCCTACCCCTGAGGTGTCCCTGGCCCTTCCTCCTCCAAGTCCCGGTGCTCTCTGGGGAGCCTTGGTGTACCCTGCTCCATCCTGGCTCCAGCACCAAAACCCAGCGTGGCTGCAGCTGCAGCACCATGGATCCAGGGACGGTGGAGATGGAGTCACCAGCACCACCACGAAGGTGACCCCATGGTTCAGTATATCCAGGACCAGGAGTGATAAATCATGCCTTCACCCTCTGCCATGCTCCCCACTGCTCCTGGATGCTGGTGCAGCTGCTGGTACCAATGTCAGCTGGTACCTCAGCCTCCCTGGAGCCTGGAGGCCCCAGATTCCACCAGCAAAACAACCTGTTTCTAACCCACAGGCGTCAGGAAAACAGCACGAGGTGCACCGAGCCCTCTGCAAAGGCCCTACTGTCAGGCAAGAAAAAGGCCTGCTTTAAATATGATTTATAGACATTTTTAGGGTGTGATTTGTGTCTCCTTGTCTACACCACACACATAGTCACTATGTTACTGGCTGGTTTGGGTGACACAAACTCCTCATGGGGTTGGTCATGATAATTAACTGGCAGTACTGGATATTCCCACGATAAAACTTGGCATCCCCAGCAGTGAGCACCAGGTGCTGACGGCTCATGGCTGCAGGGCTGACCCAGGCACAGGGGTCCCAGGTGGGCTGGGGAATGAAGGGGTGGTGGCCCTGTGAGAGACACAGGTTTGGTGTCAGCTCTGTGCAGCTGGGGTCTTCCTTCACCTCCCACCTCAAGGACAGCCTTTTGCTCACTCCTGGCCAACTTTGGAATAGGATTCAGCCCTGTCCTTCTGGCATTTCCCTTTTTGGCACCCTCAGAGGCACCCCCAGAACACACCACCCATGAGCCAGCCCCACAAATGGGGGGTGATGGGGAGTCAGTAGAGGGGGGTGACACAAGCTGCTCCAGCTCCCTGGCCCAGAGAAAGGGGCCTAGGAAGGGTGACCCCCATATCCCCATGTCCCTGATGCAGCAGCTCACCTGTGAGAAGCAAACACCAGTGGAGCAGTGAACACTCTGCAGAGATGCAGCCTCTACAGAGCCAGGTCCCCTCTGTGCTCAGGCTGAGGGTTATTTGCCTTCCTGGATATGTCTGTGTGTATATATCCACATCTATGTGTCCCTAGAAGCCCTAAGCAGTTGTGCTGATTTGCATAAATCCCTATTATCTGTGCAGTTCCTTCTGCTGGCTGGGTGATAACATCGACACACACTTTCTGCTTTTCAATAGCAGCTGTAATGATGTAGCATCACTGACTTCATTTACAAGCTGTGAGGGTGAAATAAATATTTATGTAAATGACTTTAACTGGAAAGTAATTTCCTGGCTTTTGAATGCTTCAGGTTTTTAAGTGTAAATTAACCAGATATATATGTGAATTCCCCAGTTTAGTAAATTAACAATGAATAAGCAAACCTGGAGATGTGGCAGGGGTTTGGTGCCAACAGAACAATTCAGTCACCTGTGAGCGTTAGAAAATCCACTCTGCTGAGTTGCTGGGCTGAGTTTTGGTGAGGACAGCACAGCTTTCTGGCTGCCCCAGCACACCAGGGCCAGGATACCTGGAGTTCCAGAAATGAGTGCTGGATGCACACGGGTGTATGTGGCTGTACTGCCCTTGGATGGTATTTAGCTCACTGGAGTGCTGTAAACCTGCAGGAATTGGGTACCCTGCTCACATCCCCCCCTCCACCGGGATTCACCTTCACTGACTGGGATAACCTCAGCCCAGCCACCCGGTGATGCTCTGCTCTTCCTTTGCTTGGCTGTCATATCTGGGTGACCCCAGCAGGCACCAGCTGATGCCATTTCTGAAGGTATTTTTTGAGCCGTGAGCTTGCAGGCAGAGGAGAGGCAGTGAGTGGCAGGGCCCACCACCAGCAGCACCCAACAGCAAGTAGCAGGACAGCTCAATATATTGATATATTGATGACCATCAGGGCTAAAACCCATCTGGCCTCAGTGGGGGAACCAATCCACCCTGAGGCACTTTGAACCCTTTACTTTCAGCCCAGTCTTTGCCACAGAAGAAAAGCATTACTGTCAAGTCAGGCAGGTTAATTCACCTTTTACTTGGATGAAGGGAAACTTCAGCAATCAAAATACAGCCCTGAGTGGGGCCTTTTGCATTATGTATTCATTCTGCCCTAAGCAAATATTTAACCTCCACAGATGGCTAAAAATTCCCCCCAGCCCCAGCAACATTTTACCTCCCCTCTCTCCAAGCAGCCAGATAGCCTGGTCCAGAAATGCCAGCAGGAGCATATCTGAAGCCTTTTGTATACTGGGATGCTCCTTGTAGAAAATTCTCACCAGACGTTGTGAGAACATGTCCCCAGAGCACAATTAATTATAACCCAGCTCATTATTCTAATTTTCCTCCACCTGGGGGAGTTGAGGGGATTTTTCAGCATCTCTGAGGCCAAGCTGACTTCCCAAAGTGGACCCAACCCCTCTGCGTTCCACCATCGCCATTTCATGCAAAGATGGGCATTTTAATTAGGTCTTAGCAAGCTTCTGAGAAATGTAATCCTTGTTTTAAAGTTCACCACATGAATTAATTCAACCTGCAGGCTCCTGCACCTCAGATAGGGTTGTGTTAAGCTGAGTGGAGAGCAGGAGCTAGGGAGAGGTGTTGTAAGGATGTCTGCCTAAACCCCAGAGGCTGGGATGCCAGCAGCCTCAGCAGCAGCTCCTTCCAGAGAGTGGGAGGGGGCATCACCCCCCCCAGATGAACCCTGACAGAAGATTAGGCTGGGTTGAGGCTACCAGGGCAGCATGGAGACAGTCCAGAGCAGCTGGGAGCTGCTGCACAGCACAGCTTGACTCTGCCTGTGTCCTCCTCCCAGTCCTCCCAGCACAGCTTCTGTATATCAAGCAAATCTTAGAGTCATGGAATCCTAGACCGGTTGTGGCTGGAAGGAACCTTAAAGCTCATCCAGTTCCAGCCCACCCTGCCAGGGTCAGGGACACCTCCCACCAGCCCAGGCTGCTCCAAACTTCATCCAACCTGGACTTGAACACTTACAGGCTTGGGGCAGTCACAGCTTCTCTGGGCAGACTGGGCCAATGTCTCACAGGGAAGAGTTTCTTCCTAATATCCAAGCTAAGTCTCTCCTCTTCCAGTTTAAATCCACTCCCTCCCTTGTCCTATCACTCCATGCCCTTGTAAAAAGTCCCTCCCCAGCCTTCCTGCAGCCCCTCCAGGTGCTTTGAGGTCCCTCCAGGGCCTTGTCTATCCCAGGCCAAACAACAAATGGCAAAAGGGATCTATTTTTCAGTCTGCTATAGTCAGGTAGAGAACAACTCTGCAGTCAGAAGAGCATGGTGCAAGATGTAGCAGCCATCAGGTGAGCCACCCCTCTCTGCATTTCATACCTCAGGCTGGATTGCAGAGCCATGGCACCAAAATCACCACTTCCCTGTCTCCCTTTGACCTACCTTTTCTCTGTGTCATATTTTTCAGCTGGCTTCAGGTACGATTTGGGTTTCAATTTAATGCTTTGTGCCTCCCCCAAGCACAGCATGGCCGGGCTCATCCTGTGCCACCACGGCTGCTGAGGAGCCGTGAGCTGCTCTGCCAGGACTGCAGATCATTAATGTTTCATAGCATTAACCAACACACCTCCTGCTTCTAAAGCACTTCTTAGAAACATGGCTAAGACTAAGCACAAGGTGCCCTCGCCAAGGCTAAAACTGCCCCATCTAAAACTGCCTGTTTGAGCAGACCCAGCAAGGGAGCAGCTTGATACCAAATAAATTCCATCCAGGCCATTTTATCCAGCAAATGAAAAATTAAGGCTGTTCTGAAAAGATGGCTGCAAGGCAAACAGGAGGTCCTGGAGCCCACCAAACATCCCCTTGCATATGGGGCAACCTGAGGACACTATGCTCAGGACCTCAGGTGCTTTCTACAATTCTTTTTAATGAAAAAAATGTATGAAGATATAGCCTGCAGATGCGTAATTGTTTTGTTTCTTTTTCCCCAGAGTTTTCCTACTTCTGCCACTCATTTTCTCCTTGAAGCTAAGCCCTTGTGATGCCAGCAAGTCTCTTGCCCTGGCTGGGTGACACCAAGACCAGGGTGTGCAAAGACAGGTCTGGGCTTTTCTCTGCAAAGGCAAAAGTGATGGGGTGACCCCTTTTAAACAGCACATCATGTTCTCAGCAAAACAATTTCTTTTTAGTTCCCTCCAAAGAGTGCTTGACTTTGGAGAAGAAATGAAGCAAAAGCAGTCATTCTGAATAATTCAGGGAACAGAGTTTTGGAGAAATGTCAGTGGCTGAGCCCTAGTGGGTCACCAAAGGGATGCAGAGCTCACTAGTAATATCCAGGCATTTCAGGCCTGGGCACAGGCAAAGCAGCAAGAGCTTCTGCAGGAAAGGGGGAAATACCCCTGTGGTCAGGAAGTCATGAAGTAAATGCACCCATGTAAAAGAAAATATTGGGGTGGCGGGTAATGCCCCAAATGGGTTCAGGTGCATTCTGGTTTCAACATGAAAGCTTTAACCAACAAAGACATGGGTATGCAAATGAGGGGGAGTATTCTCTGATGGAATTAAATAGCCTTCCTGCTAAGCAGTTTTGACTGCTCAGTTATCAAGCTGTCAGCAAAATCCCCCTGGGAGCTGAGCCCTGCAGGAGTCATGCTGGTGCTGCTGCCACTAGGTCCTTGGCTCAGCCCATGGCACCTATGGATTTTAAAGTGCCCTAGAGATGTTCTGTGGGGACTGTCCAGCCTGTTGCACGTTATCCCAGTGCCAGCAGATGCAGGATGCTGTATTCCCACCACTCAGCAGCTTTGGCACTAGGAGTTCTCCAACAGGATGGAAATATTACCCTCCCATGCATTATTGACACCCCTTATATATAATGGATGCCCTCGTGTTTGCACCATCATGGCTTTCCACTTAAGCAAGACAAAGTCTGAAGTCTTTCTAGATTAACTTACTGAAATATATTTCACGGTGAGTTAATTATCAGGGACTTAACTAGGAGCAATTTTCTTTTTTTCTTCTAAGGTGCAACTGAGATGGTGAAGAAAACCGAGCTCCATCAGCAGGAAGAATTGCCAAAGAGACCTATGAGTTTACCTGGTGAAATTTTGCATGGAAAACTGTTCTTTCCTCTTAAATCTTAACAGGCAAACAGATGCGCAGCCACCACTGAACCTCAGGCTGCTTGAAATTAACCCCTAATTTCCTCTTGCCATGTTAGTGCTTTCAAGACATCCTTCTGTCACAGTAGCCTTTGGAACTGAACACTGCAAATAAAGGCTCTGTCCTGACAGTAGGTTTAACACCCAGCCAAGCTGGCGGAAGCTGTGGACACAATCAAAGGAAATGTGAAATTCCAGCCTCCCACTAAGATTTCCGTAAGACAGAGCAGTGTGCAAGGCTCTTCTGGCAAAGAAATTTTTAAATCTCTGCTCCCTGAGCCTGGTGCTGTGTAAAGACATCCACACTCATGTTTTTATACATATGCCTTAGAGATGAGTGGGAAGCGAAGGGTGAACCTGAGTCCTCTCTGCTGGGAGATCTCTTGAGCAATCCCTCAAAACTGGAAAAACAAGGAGACAGTAAGGAAAACCTGGCAGTGCAGGCAGAAGGAGCAGGCAGGAGCTTTTATACAGCCATGGAGTAACTGCCAGCTTGCTGCTTGTTTTCATGCAAACCTTCTGGAGCTTTCTGCTGTATTTCAGGATCCCAGAGAGGTGTCGAGTGGACAAATAAGGATGAGATGGAGCAAGAAATAATATATGAGGTAGGATCAAGGCATGGCCAAGGGGCTCAGCATCCCAGGCCTGGTGGGACTGGAGATATTATCTTCACTTTGAGCCCATCAGACAAAACAGTGCTGCTTAATTAACCTCTTGGCAAACAACAGCAGAAGAATTACAGAGCCTGTGTGTAAACAAGTGGGCACATTTTGTGAAAATTACTCCAATTTGGAGACATTTTGCTGGTTTTCCTGTTGAGCCTTGGGTTTTGATGCAGCCACTGCCCCACTTACCTCAACCCCCAAGCCACCACTCACCTGCAGACCTGACGAGGCCAACCCTGGTCCCAAGCACATTTTTTGGACTCCTCCTCTTCCATGTGTGAATCTCCTTCACAGAGTGCCTGTTTGTGGGCAGCAGTCACCCTCCTCATGGTGGGCAGGGATGCTCTGGACATCCTGCATCCTGCTCCTCTGATGGTTCCCCATGCTCCAGCCCTGCACCCACAGTCCTGCCGGTACCCACAGCGTGTTGATGGCCCAGGAAGGTGCTGAGCTCTGGGTTCTACCCCTGTGGACCTCTGCTGTGACCCTGGGGCAAGTTGGGCTGGCAGAGCTGTGATGGTGTAGCTGATGATGGCAGTGGCACTTGGGGGTGGAACGCTTCTCTGCACTCTTCCATGCATACTGTCATTCAGCTGGCACCAGGAAATCTTTGCCTTCTTGTCAATTCTGTCCCAACCTCAGGAATCCCTGGATGAAGCCCCCCCCCAGCAGTCCTCCTCTTCCCTTATTAAGGACCAGTAAATGCTTTTGAGAGGTTGGTCTATCACCAGCAGCTGATGTGGAGTAGGGTGACAGAACCTCCCAGAGATCCTCCACTTACTGCCAACCTCCCCCAAGAGCCAAGGAAGAGAATGGCTTCCCCCAGCCAACATCACCTTCACTGATGAATTTCTCAGACCACACAAACCTGTGATGGCTTTGTTCCTTCCATGACTGGCAATGGAGGGAGCAATGTCCTCTCCACTCCTGTCTGCCAGTGCATTAAGAAAATGAGAGCTGATTAAAGTCCATCCCCTCCCAAGCACCATTTGTCCCTGGCAAATTGCTGACAAAAACCTATTTAGTGCATCTGCAGATGGGTGGACCTTCCTTCCACTGCAGACACCCAAATTTCGATGGGTTTGGGGCCACTCAGGTCTGCTGCTCTGCACATCAGCTGTGCAGAGCAGACCAGGTGGGTCTCTTTTTTGGGTTCAAAAAAGTGAGTTAATTGCACAGAATGAGGGTCTTAGTTGGATTTTTTTTTTTCCTCATCAACTGATAAAAGGGCTCAGATCCTTGCACCCCTGCTCCGTCACTGCACACCAGGAGAGGTTGCAGGATGGGAAAGAGGGGGTGGCATAGAAGATGCACTCCTGCTTGCCCCACACCACTCCACTGACCTGTGCCAGCCCACCTGGAACCAAAACCCCTCCTGTTTCTTGAGGTGGTTGACCTGGAAAGCCCCATTTTCCTCCCATTTACCTCCACCTGCTGTTAGCACTTTCTAGAAGGCTGCCAAGAACAGTAAAACTGGGGAGATTTGCAAAGTACACAGTGATGAAATACAAAGGCCTCAGCACCTGCTCTGGAGGGCCTCTGCCAAGGCACACAGATAGCATCAGGCTAATTTACAAATGGAAAACCACCCTAATTGGTGTTTGGGAAAGCACTTTAATGAGAAGCACGTTGGTGTAAAAAGTGAGAGCTCCAGGAGGTCAAGTCATTCCTAAATGCTGGAAAAACAGGAAACAGGGCAGAGCCAACCTCTGCCCACCCAGGCTGCAGCACCATTTCCTCACTTTTAAAAATTTCAGGTTTTTAGTGAGGATTTTCTAAATCCCAGTGCCAGGGCAGAGCCCCTGCACAGAGCAAGCACTAAGCATGGCACTCACCCTGGGCAGCATTTCCCAGCCCTGGCTGGCATCTCCCCTCCTTTTGGGAGGTCAAGAACCATTTCCCTGGCTGGAATTTCCCCTGGGGAGGGAGGACAGGAGCTGTGTCAATGCCAGTCCTGTCTCGCCAGCAGCTGTGACAGTGGTGAGTAACCATGGCAGCAGGGAGATTTTGCACGTGATATTGGTATTTCTGCTGCACAAAAGAGCCTCTGATCTAGAATGAGTAATTAGTCTGGCTGGTCTTCATTCCTCCAGTTACTGCTAAGATGGAGAAGCATGGCCCATGTGATGGTCACCCTTGGGTGAATTAAGACCATCCATGGGGGGACCCACAGGCCAGGTGGTTCCAGGATGCAAAAAGGATCTTGAAAGGATCTCTCTTAAAAAGGGAGATTAAAAGTGCAGCATGAGCATCTGCAAAAGGTGCACGTCATTCCCTGGATGTCACAGCCCAGAGCTGGTGGGCATATCCCCTGGCCACCCTGCAGCATCCCCACAACCTGACTTACCTAACATCTCCAATTGTTTATGCTTTTCCCCAAAATTCCTTTTAATGTGTTGAAGAAATTAGTTTTTAGACTTTTAACTGTTTGACTCCCATCTCTTCTTGTGCATCAAGTGGCTTATAAAAGCAGGAAAAAATGCAGGAAATAATGTAGATTTCTAGACTTTGCTTCTTCAGATGACTCAGACCCAAGTGGCTGGATACTGCTCAGAGTGCCTGAGGCCATGAATCAAGGTTGGAAAGTTTCATCCTAAAATAAGAATGGGTAAATGAAGAAAGAATGCGAAAAAGAAAATTTTCATCCATCCCAATCTAAAGCAGTGCTGTTAATAACTGCTGATGGGGGCACCTGTTAGCCTGTGTCACCCTTTCCCTAACAGTGGTCTGTTTTGGTTTTTTGTTAAGTGATTGTTAACTCCAGCAGGACTATTACTGCATTTAAAAGGAGCTATGTGCTCAGGGCAGAGACAATCAGGCTCATATTAGCTCCATTTTAGAGGAAGATAAGAGGGATACAGGGGGATTGCATTGCAACAACGACTCAAAGCAGATCTACACAATGGGGAAAAAAAAATATAAGCAAAAAAAGTGATTTACAGACTGTTCCTGGAATTAGAAGCATGTCCTGCTGTTTGAGATGTCCAGGCTCCAAGTTTAAAGTGCTTAATTGTATTTCAAGTTTTCTAATTAAACACCACTTAACTTGGGTTTCCATTTATCCTGCAATTTCTTCCTAAACCTGACTCTAATCCCCAAACCTGCTTAATAATTTTTACTTTTGTTATAACCTGATCAGCAATTAACCTGCAAGTGCACTTAAGCTTTTTAATAGATCACTCTATAAATACAAAGAAGCTACCTGCCCTGTTTCCATCCAGAGGTAAACAAATTCCCTGACAGCCAGGTGTCTGTGGTGGGTTATTTTATTCCTCTTGTCAGTTGATTTTTTTAGGTGAAGACATTTGTCCTCTCTAATGTCATAGAGAACATTAAAACAGTATCACTTCTGTGAAAGATTTAACAGCACAGGCCACATATATATCTCAGTTAGGAAGTGTATATATGTAAGTATACAAAATATTAAAATAGTATATAAAAAGCCTCTTGTAAGGATGCTGCTTATGATAGTGAGGTAAAAATGTCTAACAGTCATCCAGAGCCACCAACAAGCAAACTCTGTTTCTTCCTTCAGTAGTTACCTGTTCCACTTCACTCAAAAGCAGCAACAATTAAAACACTGTCACAAGCAAACCTGTTTCCTATGATGGCTACAGACCTCTGAGAAACCTGATAATCAGAAATACCAACCAGGAGGACTGCAATGCAGAATTACCTGGGCTGGCAATAAGCAACTGCCTGGGGAGATCCCCCCAGCACTGCATTAATACCATTGGAGGTTTCTTATTGGATTGATCTGACACTTAAGGACATCAAAGTATAATGAGTGACAATTAATAAGCAATGCAGTGAAGGTATGTAGAGTGTTACCAAATCCATCAGGAACATCACAAGGGCTGGGGAAGGACAAGTGCTAAGTGCAGGCTGCAAGAAGTTTAACAGGACCAGAGCTCAAGGCTCCCAGTGCAAACACAACCAAACCAGCCCATAAATGTTAATTCCAAAATTCAGCAGAAAGTCCATTTGTGGCAATCCCCTCAAAAAGGAGGCACAAAATGAGACACCCACCTCCAGAACCTGCCCATTACTTCAAATAGATGGGAGCCCAACTCCCCCCATCCCCAGTGGTAGGTGCAGCCCTGAACTGTGACCTGGAGAATAATCTCTCTGAAGAACTAAAGCTGTAAACAGATCAGTGAGGAGGAGAAATCTGCCAGTGGTTCAAGAAATAGGTTAACAGTTAGGGATCCACCACCAGCTATTGCTGCCCGTCGAAAGCAAAGATCTTCACTAAGTATTTGCCCTTTAAATAAAGATTTTTCCCCTCCTTCTGGTGATTAAAAAATTACAGTAATTCTGCTACTAGTATTAGGTGACCTCTGGGCCTCTAAAAAGCTTATTGGAAAATCTGTGAACCTCACATGGGGGATTTTACCAGCTCCATTGGTGCAGCAGTGATCAAAAAAATGGGAACCAAATGGAATTTTAAAATAAATCCACAGCAAATGTGATCTATGAGGTGTTTATTGCAAATACAGGAAATTCTGAAATCCATTACAGTCCACTATTTATTGAAATGCTTTTTTCTAAACCATATCACATTATAACAGTAAGTTAGAACCCCAGTTCGACTTTTGCACATTTTCTAGTTTGATTAGATAAATATTTATACAGTGAAAAAAAAACAACAAACAGAACCTTCCACGCCCTGCAGAAGCCTTCTACCCAGAAGAAAACACTTGCATATGGCTGAACACAAGAAATATGCAGGGAGGTTTATGGGCTCCAGGTTCTTCCCTGCAATGTTAAGGGCTGTGGTGGCTTTAGACTCTCCTGTGGTATCTTTGACTTCATTGAATATGTTTAAAAAAGGGCAAGACAGGAACATCTCCTCACGCCAAGCTGTGATTCTCCATCCCTGGAAGATGCTCAGCCAATCTCTCCATAGCAGCCACCAGTGATAGGGATACCCCCCACTTCCCCAGGGATGGCCAGCTGGCAGGAACACCTATTCCTAGCAGCAGATGCAAGGTGGTCCTGATATTACCAAGGGACATCCAAGCATCTTGCAGTCCATGCACACCACCATGGACCTTCTCAAGACAGTGTGAGCTGCTCCATGCTTGGCAAGCATTGTCCACATCCTTTTTGCATGAATCACTCTTCAGCTGCCAGCAACCTTCAGTCCAACAGAAATACTTCATTTTTTTTCCCCCTCTGATTGTTTCTAGCCAAGCTGCCAGAGGTGAATAGCTCTTCACACTTTATCTGAACATGCAGTAACCATCCAGACCTGTAAAAGGGAATTCCTTACAGATCCATCTCTGTACAGCTGTCTTTCAAAGCAAGAACGCTGGATTGAGACTTACTGGGAATATTCATAAAGATGCTCAATACAAAACAGATCCCCAGAGCATGGAAATCTTGTGTGGCTCTGGGTCATATGGCAGAAAGGCAGATCCTACCCACAGCACATAGCAAAGCCCTACAGATGCTGTTTGGAAATCACTAATGACAAATCTTCTACCTCAGGCATTTCCTACTCCTGCCCCAGGACCTGCATTTTTTTTTTTCATTTCTCTTCTTCTTCTTCTTTCTCTGAAATCTCAGCAGCAAGGATTTCCTCATTCTCTCGTGCTGTAGGAATCACACGAATGGTAATTAAACTATCTGAAGATTTTGAGAACATTTCTTCTCCTAGGGGGGTGTGTGCTTTGTGGGAGGTGATGGGCAATTACGGGTGCACTGGTGATTGTGTTGGAATTGGACTGGAGCTGGAATCCTGCCATTTAAAAAAAAAAAAAAAAAAAAAAAAAAAAAAAAGAAGAAGAAAATGTAACCTTAGCACCTTAACAGAACCTTGCCCTCTACTCCCAGCTTCAGCTGGGCAAAGCCAGGCAGGTGTTTGGTGGAGTTTCACCAGGTTGGCATGGTGCAAAGACCCTGGTACAGAGGGCAACTCAAGGGAGGTGCCTGGGGATTGCTGCAGCATTCAGCACCTCCTGCATTAGTTTGTGGTTTGCTCCTGAAGCATCTGGAGGGGTTAATCTTGGCAGAACTGGTGGTGTGGAGGCCTTGGACTGCCCTGACCTAAAACCTTCCTTAGAGAGGAGCCTCAGAAATGTCACCTATGGGTGTGCCATGGAGAGGGGTGTCCTTCTCATGGCATCCTGCTCACCTACTTAGTGGGGTTAGCTCCCAATATCTGCACCATCCAGGCCTTGATGCTCTTGGACAGAGCATACAGTGCCATTGCTGACTGCCACCTTTAACTGGTTATTTATTACCTTTAGGCACCACATGGTGTGGAGCCTTGTTGTGCTTTTGTGAATGACTGCAGAGCTGCTGGATATTTACCCAGGCTCAAGGCCACTCGTCTCCCTATCAGCTGCTCTTTTGCCTCCCTTAACATACCCAGATGGTATAGTCTGCAAAACTGCACACTGGGAAGAGTATCAACAAGATCTGCATGCAGAAATTACTTTTTTTACAACTTCATCAGAGACATGTGGAAGCAAAAAAAAAAAAAGAAGGGCCATTTTCTTCCTAGGAGCAGCTCTGTTCTGGAGACAGGCCAAGGGAGTGAAGGTTGTTCAGCATGGAGAAGAGAAGGCTCTGGGGAGACCTCACAGCACCTTCATACATGAAGGGGATACAGGAAAGACAGGGAGGGATTTTTTACAAGGGCATGGAGTGATATGACAAGGGAGGAATATTTTCAAACTGAAAGAAAGGAGATTTAGGTTAGACATAAGGAAGAAATTTTTCCCTTTGAGGGTGGTGAGACATTGGCCCAGGCTGCCCAGAGAAGCTGTGGCTGCCCCAAGCCTCGAATTGTTTGAGCCCAGGTTGTATGGGGCTTGGAGCAACCTGGTCTAGTGGGAGGCAGATGAGCTTTAAGGTTCCTTCCAAGCCAAACCAGTCTGTGATTCTTTTTCCATAACAAAAACCAAGGGTGATTTCCCTGCAGCTCCCATCAAGCTGGCAGGATGTCATGCCTGCTGCTGGTGGCCTCAGCCAACCCCTCCAGTAAAGCTTTGCAGATATTGTCTGGGCTGTGAATGCTGGATGCCAGCATCAGCCCCTGACCTGCCAGCACATCGGTTATTCCCCAGTGACTCTGTGCCTGCATCATGGAAAAGATGTTTGGCTGTGGCTATGGTAGAAACTAGACTCAGGCTTAGCACAGCTGTGCAAAAAGTCAATGTGTTTTCCTTTTGTGTTGCAAAAGTTGGCCCTGTTGAGGTCACACCTTGATTCCTGGGTTCAGTTTTCTGGTCCCTCACAACTAGAAAGACATTAAGGAGCTGGAGGGTGTCCAGAGAAGGGCAACAAACCTAGGGAAGGGCCTGGAGCACAAGTCTTCCAAGGGATGGCAGAGGGAATTGGGGGTGTGAACACCTGGAGAAAAGAAGGCTGAGGGGAGACCTTCTCACTCTTTACAGCTACCCGAACAAAGGTTGGAGTGAGGAGGGGTTGGTCTCTTCTCCCAAGGAACAAGTGACAGGACAA
Organism: Phaethornis superciliosus; assembly: GCA_023637945.1. Classification (NCBI taxonomy): domain Eukaryota; kingdom Metazoa; phylum Chordata; class Aves; order Apodiformes; family Trochilidae; genus Phaethornis; species Phaethornis superciliosus. The sequence continues at coordinate 19,315,608 of JAJQWJ010000014.1, read as the reverse complement.
GAGGAAATAGCTTCAAGTTGCTCAGGGGAGGTTTATGTTGGATATTATGAAAAATTTCTTCCTGGAAAGGGTTTTCCAGCCTGGCACAGGCTGCCCAGGACAGTGGTAGAGTCCCTATACCTAGAGGTGTTTAAAAGATGGGTAGATGTGGTGCTGAGGGACATGGTTTAGCACCAGACTCAGTAGAGTTGGATTAATAATTGGACTCTATGATCTTAAAGGTCTTTTCCAACCAGAACAGTTCTGTGATTTGAAAACAAACTGCTGTGGAACATTCTCCCAAGGCCATGTGGAAGATGTTGGACCATGTTACATCATACCCCAATGACCTGAGCTCACTCCTTCAAGGCACCTAAGGGGCTGAAGGTAAATTCTCCCAGGCTGACCTGCATTGCCTTCAGTTCCTTCAGCCTCCAGCGGAGCTGGGCCAGTGGACCTCTGCCCCCCATCCTCCCTGTGGCAGCCAGGGCAGCCTGGAAGAGTTTTGGGGTGTCAGCTTTCAGGGGAATGATCAGCGCGTCTCCAGGTGCTCCCTTCTCCTCCTTGGGTTTATTGGTGGTTTTCAGCATTTTCCTACAGCAAAGAAAAGAGACATGGCTTCAGTACAAGATATGTTATATTAGCTGGGTTTTATAATGCAGATAAAAATAGATGTTAAAAGGAGAGGGTTTTACACCTTAGGAAGAATAAAACAGCAAATCTAAGTAATGTTAAAAACTAAAGTAACTATTTCAGTAGATTTTTAAATCAATTCACTTCGTCCATCCCAAGTTGCACCCACTTTTACAGCAGCTCCATCCCAGCTTCCCCCCAGGGACATGTCCCCAGTGCTTGGTGCCTTTGGACAGAGTAGTCCTAGGGCTTCACACAGAGAGAAATCTCCTCTGCAACCTCAAAACCTCTGATTTTTTTTCAACCCCACAGGCTGGAAAGCAGCAGCCAGCCACCCACTTGGCTTTTTTACGCAGCAGCTTCTGAGACTCAGGATAATGCACCAAAATTTCATTCAGGTCCTTCTTATCTAAAATGAAAAGGTTGGCAAAGCCCTGAGCAACGACGTTGGCTGTTCGGCGATTTCCTCCTCCTGCTGCCAGCAAGCTGAGAGAGACAGAGCAAGATGTGAGCACCACGGTTAACACACTCTGCATAACATTTGCCATTTCAAATCTCCTCTTTTACATCATGTTCGGCTTCCAGGGGACTCAGAATTTAATTTTCAGCCCTTGCGAAATTTTCCAAGCTGAACGCTTGCACAGCTTGCTACCTGAATAATTATTAGCCTGTTTGAAGGTTTAAATATTGCATTTGTCACCCCCTAGTGTCTGCTGAGCACTGGTAGGCAAACTGTCACCAGGTCACAAATCAGTACAGGATTTCCCATGCCCTGCAAGGGGCAGGTTCAAGCCTGGGGGGCTGTTGCAGTGACACATACTTTCTTATTCGTTTCTCTCCATATACTGCTGCTTACTGTCATCAGCTCCCCAGGCAGCAAACACCATGGTGACAAAAAAACCTGAAAAGATCCACGAAACTCATCTGTAATTAATTTGCGCAGCAGACACCGCCAGTGTTTGCCCCTCAGTCCCCAGGATGACTCAGGGTGCTGCTCTCCTGCCCTCCTTGCCTTCAGCTCTCTTTCCTCAGTTCCTCACCTTATTTCTCCAAACACGGATCCAGGTTTCAGGGTCACCAGCACGGTTTTTCCATCGGGTCCCCCAAGCACTTGCACTTGTCCCGCCTGGATAATGTACATCTCGCGGCCAATTTCTCCCTGCAGTGAAGATGGGGGCTGCTGGCAGTGCCCAGAAACAGGGTGACCTTAGGGCTGCCCTAACCTGCCTTCTGCTGGCACCCTCCCTGACTGCACTGCCCTCTTCAGGCTCTCCCAAAGCTTTGTCCTGGTGCTGCTCATTCCCCAGCATCCTCATCTAAGAACCCCAAAGTCTTCTCCAGCTCTACAGGCTCTTCCTGTTCCTCCTGATGTTCATGGCTGCAGCCGGAGAGGTCAGACTCTGAACAAGACCAGCTGACACCAAGAATGTTTTTGAGCTGATTTCAGCACCCACGAAGCATCTGGATGCCAAGGTCACAGGCCAGGCCTGGCTCTGGGGACCAGAAGGAACCCAAGCATCTCCTTACCTTCTTACACACGTAGTCATTTGGCAGGTAGACCACTGATTTGAGCCGCTTCAGCATGTCAAAGATCATCTGCCTGTCGCAGCCCTGAGCCAAAAAGGAGGCAAGAGTACTCTGAGTCCATGTCACATGCTGAGTCCCACCACCCAGGACCATGGCACACAGGGTACCTGGAAGAGGGCCACTTTGCTCACGATGTTGTAGTTCACTTCAATGGCAATGTCCAGCCTCATCTTGTCTGGCAGCTGCACCAGCAGCTCTGACTCATCTGTGAGAGAAAGCAGAAAACTGTTTCAGCATTTGATCCAGGAGCACATCCTCAGCATGGTGAGGGGGGAAAGCAGTAATAAGGCACCCCACCCCGAATCTATAGTGCTAATTGACAGGAATGCTTCATGTCTGCAAGGCAGCTGCAGACGGTGCAAGCACTGACTCTTGGAGTGTTTGGATCTCACCTAGCATGCCTTGAGAATGCCATGTGTACTCATACCACATTTTCACCCGGTTCTGAACAGTTTTGGGGATTTTGTAGAAGTTCATGTATTTAATGGTACTGTCCATGCAGCTCCGGTAGTAGGTTTGCCCTGCTGTAGCAGCACCAACCACATCTCTCATCTGAATGGGAGGAAGAGGTGGAAGAGGTATTTTAATTGCTGTCGCTTATCCATCATGCACATTAAGCATTCTAGAGCACATATGCTGAGTCCTAACAGCATCTGCCAATTCCTTTTTGTCTTTCACCAAGGCCAAACATGGGGAAACAGACCTGGAGATACAAACCTGTGGACTGACACCTCTAAAACCTTACCTGCCTGAGGCTGGGTGCTCCCCGTGACCCCCACTCACCTGCCCTATCATGACAGAGAAAGCAAAGACACCCGTGAAGTAGTTCAGCAGCTGGAAGACGATCTCAAACAGGGTCTTGGGGTCTGGCAGGCCCCCGATGGTAATGAGGGTCTTGACTGCCCAGTAGTAGCAGCGAATGTAGCTGGGAGGAAAAGATGAGGCAACTTTGAAGGTGTTTCTGTCCTGAAAGCCTATTTCACCCTTTGCTATTGGGCTCTTGTCATCTGGCCATGGCAAGCCAGAGACTGCTGAGAGTAATTATGGGTGATGAAGAGGGAATAAAGGGGCTGCAGACTCCCCACCACACCTGCTGGTTCTACTGGAGATGCTACAGGAACAGGGGGATGTAGGGACCTGCCAGGAACCTCTGCAGGGGATGCTCAGCTGCTCTGGCTCCTCCCATTTTCTGCTTCCTTTCAGCCCCACTACTATAAACCAGCCTCATATTTTCAGCAACATTTAGATGTCTAGAAATAGTCAGGGCAAAAATACACAACTCAGGATATGTCAAAGGAATTCCTGAGTCATTGGTCTTGGGCACTACCTTGGATCTAATATTTACACTGGGATATAGAGACAGACATGTATACATCACACAGAGTAACTACAGAGCAGCAACATTAATGTGGGGAGCTGAGTGCTCAGAGGGAAGACAAAACCCCAGGCTGGGGCTGCCTGGGTGACAGTCATTTGCCCCTGCCTACACCCACACCTCATGAGAAAGCTCTAATGCCCCTGCCTAGTCCTGATTTAGGAAACTAATTCACTGCATGGAGCTAAGTTGCTCAGTATTTTATTGTGCCCTCATTACCGAGGCAGTTTTCAAGCTTGCAAGCCAAGTGTTCTCCCCGTGGCACCCAGCACCCACAGCACAATGAACATTTAACAGTGAACATTAAACCCCCAGGGTGGGATGGGGTGGCTGCTGTCTCTGGGAATCAGGGTTGCTGGGCTGGTCCAAGGACCTGATGCACAGCACATAAAGACCTCATTTTGCAATGCTGCATTTTGTGATGTTCTCAGGTTCAAGGCAGAGCCCATCTCCAAGCACAGCTTCAAGCCTCCATCCCACCCTGGCAGCAGGTCAACGTGGACAGAACCAGGGGTCACCCTCCTATTTCACTCAGCTAGGGAGTGTTTCCTTGTTTCCTCGCACAAGGCCCCCAGGTTTTCAGCCTCTTCAATCAGCCAGTCCTCCATTGCAGCCCAGCTGTGGCCTCCTTGTCTTGTGACTTGTCTGCACACCCCATCTCTCCTGTCCCCATCATTCTCCCTGGCTCCTTGTCACCTCATGGCACTCCCAACCCTTGGCTTCAGAGGTTTTACTACACCCAGATGCATCCCCACCTCTCTTCTTGCTTGAGCCACGCTATATGAGGACCAAAGCTCTGGCTTGTACCTGTTTCCTTCCCCATCATAGACCCAGGCAGTAGACCCCAGTCCTTCATAAGCTGATGCCCAGTAATAGAGGCAGGAGTTCACATGCAAGCTGTACAGCAAATAGGCAGTGGTCCGGATCACTCTGGGGAAAAAAAAAAAAGAAAAAGAAAGAAAGAAAGAAAAGAAAGAAAAGAAAGAAAAAGAAAGGAAAGAAAGGAAAGAAAGGAAAGAAAGGAAAGAAAGGAAAGAAAGGAAAGAAAGGAAGGAAGGAAGGAAGGAAGGAAGGAAGGAAGGAAGGAAGGAAGGAAGGAAGGAAGGAAGGAAGGAAGGAAGGAAGGAAGGAAGGAAGGAAGGAAGGAAGGAAGGAAGGAAGGAAGGAAGGAAGGAAGGAAGGAAGGAAGGAAGGAAGGAAGGAAGGAAGGAAGGAAGGAAGGAAGGAAGGAAGGAAGGAAGGAAGGAAGGAAGGAAGGAAGGAAGGAAGGAAGGAAGGAAGGAAGGAAGGAAGGGAGGAAGGAAGGGAGGAAGGGAGGAAGGAAGGGAGGAAGGGAGGGAGGAAGGAAGGAAGGAAGGAAGGAAGGAAGGAAGGAAGGAAGGAAGGAAGGAAGGAAGGAAGGAAGGAAGGAAGGAAGGAAGGAAGGAAGGAAGGAAGGAAGGAAGGAAGGAAGAAGAAAGAAGAAAGAAAGAAAGAAAGAAAGAAAGAAAGAAAGAAAGAAAGAAAGAAAGAAAGAAAGAAAGAAAGAAAGAAAGAAAGAAAGAAAGAAAGAAAGAAAGAAAGAAAGAAAGAAAGAAAGAAAGAAAGAAAGAAAGAAAGAAAGAAAGAAAGAAAGAAAGAAAGAAAGAAAGAAAGAAAGAAAGAAAGAAAGAAAAAGAAAGAAAGAAATCAATCAGGAGGGGAGATCATCATGGAGCAGATTCTCCTGAGGGCTCTGCTAAGGCAAACTGATAACAAAGGGGTGATTGGTGACAGCCAACATGGCTTCACTATGGGCATGTCCTGCCTGACTGCTTTGGTGGCCTTTGATGATGGGGTCACAGCCTTGGTGGACAAAGGCAGAGCAACAGACATTATCTACCTGGACCTATCCAAAGCATTCCACAGTGTCCCACACTACATTCTGATCTCTAAACTGGAACAATATGGACTTGATGGATGGACTACTCATTGGGAAAGGAACTGTCTGTCTGGTTGCACCCAAAGACCTGTGATCTGTGGCTCAGTGTTCAAGTGGAGATGTGTGAGGAGTGGTGTTCTAGGGCTGGAACTTGGACCAGTGCTGTTTAACATCTTTGTCAGCAACATAGACAGTGGATCTGAGAGCACACTCAGCAACTTTGCTGGTGACACCAAACTCTGTGGTGAAGTCAACACACTGGAGGGAAGGGATGGATCCAGAGGGACCTTGGGCAGGCTTGAGAAGTGGGCTCATGCAAACTGCATGAAGTTCAACAAGGCCAAGAGCAAGGTTCTGCACCTGGGTCTCACCAACCCCACGCATGAATACAGGTTGGGTGGAGAAAAGGTTGAGGGTGGTCCTCAGGAGAAGGACTTGGGGGTGGTGGTGGAGCAGAAGCTCAACATGAGCTGTCAGTGTGTGCTCAGCCCAGAAACCAACCATGTCCTGGGTGCATCACCAGAAGCACAGACAGTGGTCAGGGGAGGGGATTCTGCCCCTCTGCTCTGCTCTGCTCAGCCCCCACCTGCAGTGCTGGCTCCAGGTCTGGAGTCCCCAACAGCAGAAGGACACAGAGCTCCTGGAAGGTGTCCAGAGCAGAGCCACTGAAATGCTCAGAGGGCTGAGCACCTCCCTGGGAAGCCAGGCTGAGGGATTGGGGTTGTTCAGCCTGGAGAAGAGGAGGCTCCCAGGGGAGCTCAGAGCAACCTTCCAATATCTGAAGGGGCTACAAGAAAGCTGGGGGAGGGCTTTGGACACGGGGGGGTAGGGAGAGGACAAGGGGAAATGGGTTAAAACTTGAAAAGGAGAGATTTAGGTTGGGCATTAGGAAGAAAATCTTTAATTTGAGGACGGTGAGATGCTAGCCCAGGTTGCCCAAGGAAGCTGTGGTTGCCCCCTCCCTGGCAGTGTCTCAGGTCAGGTTGGATGTGGCCTTGAGCAACTTGGGCTGTGGGAGGTGTCCCTGCACATGTAGGGGGCTAGAACTTGATGGTCTTTAGTGTCCTTTCCAACCCAAACCATTCTGTGATGACTCTGTGAAGCAGTGAGCCAAGTGCTGAACACGTAGTAGCCACAAAGCACTCAAATTCACAGCCCCTCTTCTCCCTCCCACAGCTTCACAAGTGGCATAAAAACCAGCTCATCTGCTGGTGGCTTCTCTTCACCACCAGCATCCATGTCCCCGTGGGGTTGAGGAGAGATGATACAACCCAAGCCAGCTCCAGGACCTCCATGTCCTGCCTGCATCAGCCAACACCCATGTCAGCTGCTCTGGGGAAAATATCAGACCCTGGAACGGGTGGACACCAAGTGAACCTTCCTCCACAGGAGCAAGCAGCTTGCCCTCCCCTGCTCCCCTTACCTGTAGACATAAGCCTTGCTCAGGATGGCCTCCAGGCGGCTGTTGAACTCGAAGAAGGCCATGTACTGTGAGGAGAAGGAAAGAAACATGCTCCAGCTTCCCCTGGCCCTCCTCCAGAGAGTAATATCCCCCAAAACACCCTCGCCCTCTGCCTCCTTCCTGCAGCCACCTGCAGGTTTGGCTCCATCTGTATGTACCCTTCTGTTCAGGTGTGAGTGTTGTTTAGGATTGAAATGAAGTGTCTGACCAACAGCCCCACAAAGCCCTCGGGACAAGACTTGCCGTTTATTTTACAATCCTCTTGGCATCATGGATGTGTCTAGCAAGCCATCGCTCACCCAAACCAGTGCAGGACTCCTTTCACCTCTGCTGCAACTGGTGTTCTGCCTGATTGTAGGATCTGCAACTCACCTTCAGACAGCGAGGAAAGCGCAGGAGCGGGTTGACACCCACTTTGAAGTAGAAGAAATCCAGGGGCAGCAGGCACAGCACATCCATCTGCAACCGGCACAAAGAGACCCTGGTGAGGACTGGAGGTGTGCTGAGGTGCAGCTGCAGGGCCCACCTCAGGTTAAACAACCAGATTAATAAACAAGATTATGCCAAACCTTAAAGCGTTGTGATCGCAGGTAGTGCTCTTTCATGGCCTTTTTATCAGACTGGTTGGGAATTGGAGGGAGAGAGAGACAAGATTGGTCATTGCTCACAGACGGGAAAGTTGTGGCTGTCCTCTTCGGCACCATAACACAGAAGATGCTCTGCTTGTGCTGAAGAAAGGGAGCAGAGCAAGAGCAGCAGCAGGCCTGGCCATATGCCATCTTCCCATTCTATCCCAGCACATCGCATTTGGGGTTACATCCCAGAGAAAGCACATTGCAATGCCAGCACCACAAAAATCAGAGATTTCAGAAGAAACCTCCCAGTTTGAACATTTACATGGACCCTGGGAAGGCTGTACCCTCCAGGTTTCATTTTTCACAGCTTATTTAATTGCATATGGAAACATAATCAAGGCCTTTCATTATCTCTGGTGCATGATCTATGCATACTGATGGCAATTGCTTTCATCATATCACTAATGCATTCTGTCTAATTATACTCCCAAAAACTAGACTCGGAGTGTATTTTAACACCTGCTTGTGGTTAGCAGCCTATGGCTGTTCTGGGGCTGGCTGGTGTGCACTGCATGGCACTGCTGGCAGGAGCTCCTCTGGAGCAGAACCCTCCCAGCATCCTTCCCTAGCCCTAGGACCATCGTGGACCACACACTTCCTAGATGTGCTGGTGTTGAGGGGAACAATTTATGTCTGACAGAGAGAATGACTGCCAGCTTATCCACTACATGGCAGGAGGGATGCCTGCAGTTCTCCAAGAGCAGACTCAGCCCTGATGGCCCCAGACCTGGTGGGAGAGTTTGGAGGGCTCCATTCAGAGATGAGTGACCAGCACCATCTCTGGTGCTCAGGAAGTCCCCAGTGGAGGGATACAGTGAAATGATACTCACTATTATGTCTCCCCCTTGGACAAACTGCAGCCGGGTCTGGAAGATGAGTATGTCCAGCAGGTAGATGAGGTCACAGATGTAGTCCATGAGCAGCCAGAAGTAGATGTTTGTTGATGTCTGGTAGGGGAAAGCCCAACGGACAGGAATCAACCAGCAGTTCCAGTTCCAGGCCAGGACAACGAAGAAGAGCCACAGCACGTACATCAGGTCTGTGCACAGGGAACCACAGCAGGATTAGCTGGGCACACCTTCTTCATCTGTATGAATCACAAAGGGGCTGAAATTCCCTGCCCTGCCCACAGTGCAAGGACACCCACAGCAGGTCTTTCAGTGACAGCATTTAAAGGCAATTGCTTTGGCTTTGTTCTCACAATAGCAACTTTCTTGCTTTGTTTTTTCCTCTGTGAGACTGTGTCAAGCCAGGTGCTTGTTGCCAGTCCTAGGGGACTTTGGAAGCTGGGTTCCTGTGGGGTGCCCACTACACAGAGGATTTTTCTTTCGTGATTTTTATTGTCATTTGGGGTGACCACACTGCAGGGACAGTGCTTGCCCACTAAAAAGCCTACAAAGCAGAAAGTGACTGCCCCTTCCCTGCCTGCTCATGCTCCTGTCACCCGCAGGAAGTATTTAGGAAAGCCTATGCCTTCCAGGGGAATTCAAGACTATTTTTTTTTAGTAAGCTAAATTGGTCCTTGTTTAGTTGTCCTCCCTTCTCTCATCTTATACACCTCCTTGCTTGCTCCCCTCCTCACTCCTTCCCCAGCCCATCGCCCTCAGCCCAGGTGCCTCCGTGCTCCATCACTCACTAGTGAGGGGATCAATGCTGCTGGGGAACTGGTAGTTCTTCAGCCGGTCCAGCCAGGGCTGGTACTTGAACGTGCAGCACAGCATCTCGCAGCAGTGCTTGTCCTCTGACAACTTGTTGCCCTCCAGCTCTTCTCCCGGGGGTGGCACTGGTGCTGCTGCCGGCACTGGCTTGGCAGGGGCTGGGAGAAGCCACATGGTTATTTTAAAGGGCAGAAAATATTCTTATGGCAATTTACTCGAAGGTCTTTACGCTGTTCATAAAGCTGAAAACCACGTCGTGTCTGGGGACCCACCAGTTACACACTCCCAGCCACATTCAAACTCACATGCTGCGGGGCTCTCATCGTCCGAGGTGACATCGGGGTCAGTCAGCTTCTCCTTCACCTTCTCAGTCCTCTCTCTGAAGAGCTTCACCAGCTCCTGGAGCCGGGTGTTTATCACGTTGCTGCTCAGGCTCGTGGCTGACCCGATGCGCTCTGGTAGGCTGCAAGGAGACCACCATTAAAAATGGGTCCATGACCCATTTTTAAATCTACAGGATCCTGAGTATTTACCTGAATTTATCTGGCTATTGTGTAAGCAGGGGTCTAAGATCTGAGCTGGGACAGGGGTGTATTTAGCAGCATCCGCTTGGCAGTGGCCAGATGGTGGTGACCAGTTGTCCTTGTCCCATAATCAGAAGGCCACACGTGAAGATGGTTTCAGTAAAACACCATCAAGCAGCACCAGCCTGAGCCTCACCCTTGCTCTGGGGTGTGCAATGCCCTCAGAGAGACCTGGGAGTGCCAAGATCTCAGATTGGATTTCACTTGTTTGGGAGAAGATTTTGGAAGGACTATGAGGTTAAAATGTGCACCCTGAGTTAAAAAAACTATATAGTTTCTTTTCAGCCTCTTTATCAGAACCAGGTTGGATTCAGACCAGGATGCTTTACCTAGTGTGACTGAGAAGCATCACTTTGAGGGAGGACAAAAACAAGCTCATTCACTGTAGCTCCTGGCTTGTTCATTGTGATAATTGATGCACGGATTTGTGCCCAGGGAGAAGGCAAAATCCTGTACTATGTGGAGGTGCCGACCCTCCCCAAGACTTTGCTTTCCAAGGCTGCACTCCAGGGCTGCAGGGAAGCCAGGCCCTGGTGTGCTTGTTTGCTCTTTTCGTGGAGGAAAAGGTAACTTCATCATCAGTAAAGAGAAGGTGCTACAGCCTAGGTAGATCAAAGGTACATCTTCTCTGTGGTTAAACCCAGTCTTAAGGAGACTGTTTCTGCCTGGATACACAAAAAAAAACAGGAGAGCAGCTTCTGCTCCAGGAAGCATCATGAGAATTGTCTTGGCAAGGGGTTTCACTACTTGGTACACAGAGATAGACCCAGATAGATGGGGACCCTATGGCTCCCTCTCCCTTTGGGAACCCAGCACTTCCAGGATCATTGCTTTTTCCACACGAACCGTGGGAAGCTCTGAATCCCTGGGAACTTGACAGATCTGGAGCCCTTGGCTCTCACCACACACCTTTTCCTCTGCTCTCCATCCCAGCCCTGCAGCTCTCGGGGTGAGTCCTGGCTGCCTGCTCCCTCCTCCAGACCATCCACTGGGGCCCCCAGTTTCCTCCTGTGGATACAAACACAGCAGCCAAGGCTCAGCTTGTCCCTAACCCTCAGCCAGCTCATTTTCCTCCTCTTCTTCCTCCCAGGTCTCATCTGTTTTAACTTTCCTTCCTCCTACCAGAGCCAGTTTTACCCTAATTTTTGGCATAGCCTGGAGTCAACAGGAGCAAACCATCCTTCTCTTTTGCTGCCAAGGCCCTTGGGCCTCCTTCCTGGGCCTCTCTGGACCCATTTTGTTATCAATTTTGGGCACCTGGGAAGATGCAAAATGGTGGGCACGACTCTCTGCTCATTTCTAGGGCTGCATTGTCACAGATCTGCACTTTGAGGGACAGGATAGGAAAATGCAGTACCAGAAAGGCATCAAGAAAGTGAAATGTGGAAAAGAAGGGGAGGTCCTGGGGACATGGCCTGGCTCTGAACTGACTCCACTGCACCTTCAACCCCCAAGTCAAAAAGTGAATTACAGAGCAGTGGGTACCTAACATGGACCCTCTAGTGGCTGCTGGTACCTGCAAAGCCAAGAGCAAAAAACAAGAGCTGAGAGCAGCTCCAGGCTCCAGAAGAACACTACAAGCACTGTCCTGGCAATGCCAAGCCAAGGGCACTTCCTGTCCTGGGGGTGACACCGATGGCATCACCCCAGCTCACTGGTCAAACCCGCCAGAAATTGTTGGCTCCATATGGGTGTGTAAATTTCCCTGTCCTGGCAGCTTCATGGGGTGAGACCCCTGGGAGCTGGGCCTGTTCCTGGGCAGAGCTGTACCTGGGGGATGCTGGCACTAAGCCAGGCACCACCCATCTGGAGGGAGCAGCAGCACAGGTGGGCACAGGTAAGTGGGCACTGTCCATCTCCACAGCATCACCACTGCTCTCTGCAGCCTTGACATCCTTGGTGAGGAAATGACCTGCCCAGTGGAGAAGGAAAATAACTGCAGGTGAGAGAGCTGCAAGGGGAGTGGACCCCAGACCCCATCACCCCAGCAGAGCTGCTCCCAAACTCCCCAGCATGCTCAAGGACTTGCCTTTTCCCTCCATTCCTTTCTCACCTTTTTCTCCCAAGAGTATGAAGCACTGCTTTATCTTTTTTTTTTTTTTTTTTAACCCAATTTTTAACACTCTCAGAAGTGCCACCTGCTTCCCTTCTGTTACCCCAGCTTGCAAGGACTCCCTGTGAGTATTGGGTCCCTGTGGTTCAGAAGATGATGAGGATTACAAACTGCAGGGACTTGGGATTTCTAGCTTCAAGCCTCTCATAGAGTAGAAAACCTTCTGGGTCTTCTGAACATAAACCTATGGATTGTGCAGGTTCCAAATGACACCAATGTTTGCTTGTCATGTAGAATAAGGCATTATTTTGAAAAGGACTTAGGGCCTCTCTCTTTTGCAGAGATAATAACTTCCAGCCACAAGCAGGGTGGTTGGATATTTACAGAGGGTAAGGAGAAATGTCAGTTAAAGGGATGCCAATTGCCCAAGGGAGAAACAGCCCCTGGGCTTCTCTTGGCTGGACCCCACAGCCCGGGGGATGTGGAAGCATCATCCTTTCCCACAGCTGCATTAACAAAACGTGATGAGTTCTTGCAATATTTCTTCTAAGAGCGGTTGTCATTCATCCAAAAAACCCCACACATCCCTTCCTATCCTCCACTGATGTGGGACTGGTGGATTGATCAAACCACTGAGAAGAAGCCAGTTTGGGTTGCAAAGTTAAATTGACAATTGTGTGTAAGGAAAAGCAGCAGGATTTGGCTCGCTGGTTAATAAGAAAGCAAAGCCACTCAACCATAATTTTTACTTCTGGGTTAAAAGGCTGAAAACCATGAACAGCAAACCTCCATCTTACTCTCTGCCCAGCACAAGTGGGTTGCAGGGGCACTAAGGAGAAAGCTGCATGCAGCAGGTAATGAACCCCTTGCCCATGAGTCCTTCAGGAGAGGTTTTGTCCAAGCAGCTGAAAACATACAGGTACCATTTACAGCTAGTGCAAACACTCTCCTGAGGATAGCTGGGAAAGCACAAAGCAATGGGGCCAAGGCAGAAAAAACATGAATTTCAGTACACTGCGGTGCAATAGGAAGCTTTTTTTCCTCCAAAACACACCAAAAAGCAACTACTGCAGTAATAAGCCCTTCAAGCCACGCAAGCCCACGATCTAAGCCACTCTCTCTAATACCTAGGGGAGATTGCTCCTCAGGGCAAAAACTGGGGTTGAAAACTCCCGGCTTTGGCTGGCTGGTGAGAGGGCCAGGCAGGCAGGAGGCAGCAATGACTGGGGAGCTGGAGAGCCTGGGGAGCTGTTCGGGGGTGCCATGGCCCGGGGGGGAGGTAGTGGCCCCACCATCCATCAGCTCCTCCTTCACCAGCCGGTCTGCCTCAAGGTCTCGGGTTTGCTGGGCCATGCTGCTAGGTGCCTACTTGCCTCAAGCAAAGGAGAAGGCATCTGAAGCTGCAATAAAACAGAAGGGTTTGAGAAGGGATGGTTGTGTCGGCTCAGAGCAATGCACAGGGCTGCTAGGGTTTGGTGCACAGCTGGTGGTGGCAGTGGTGGTGGACATCCTAGCAGGTCAAGTCAGCTCTTGTGCAGCTCCTTGATATTGGAAGGGGGGGTGTGTGCCATGTGAAGACCTGCCTTTGCTCACCCAAGCTGCCATCACCACCTGCCTTCCCCTACCAACCCACTACCTCCTGAAAGGTTACCTTAAAATGCAATTTCCACCAGTGGTCACGTCCCAAATTGAGCAGAGTGGTAAAGAAAATTCTTTTTATCCCCACTACATTATTCAGCTGAAGGAGAAGCTCTTCACATTTGTTGCTTGTTACTTTCACATCTTGTTGTTTAATCAACAAGATCAAGGCCTGGGTAAGGCATAGCCTTCCAGTGTGGGCTCCAACTGCTGACATTTACTGTCCTGTTCCCAGAGGAAGCTCTAAGCCATCTTCCTATGGGAACAGTGGAAAAAGCTCCAACTGCTATAGTCAGCCCAGGCTGCAGATGTTGTGTTTCTGCTCCTGGACCATTGCATCCTCTGCTTTGGTTTATCCCAATGTCACCTTACATGGCTGTATATTCTACCTTCAGCATGGATTTCACCAGCTTCATCTGTCTCCTCTTCCACCTTCAAACAAAAAAAAAAGCCATTTTAAGGAGCAAATGCCCAGCTCCAACAGAGAAAGAGCAGGCTAGCAGCTGGACGACCACAGTTTGGGTGACCAATGTCCCATAACCACTTGCCAGCCTCTAGGCTTGTAGTTCAGGTCCAGTATTTGAGGGTGAAAACATCCCTCCTGCCATGTACTCTCAGGCTCAGAGGCAGAGACATCTCAGTGGGCTACATTTCCAGTGCCCATCCTGGTTGCTGCTCCCCACTGTGTACCCTCAGACATGCCCTGAAACCCCAGCATGTCCTGCAGAGTGGAGCACAGTGCAGACCTGAGCTCAGGCAGGGAGTGATGCTGTACCTGGACAAAAGCACCTTCGAGGTTACTTATCTCATCTTCTTCCAGCTGCTCCAACCTGAGAACTTGCTCTGCAAAGTGGACCTCACCCCCAGCCACCTCAGTGATGAGATGAGGCCTGCAGGCACAGAAAAAAAAGATTTTCCCCTCTAAGGCTGAGCGCATTGGGGACATCATGTCAAGTATGCTTCTCCTGCAGAATAATTTTTTTGCACAGTTAAAATTTACCTGGAAATAAAAAACTCAGAGCCTTCTTTTGCAGGTTCTAAAGCAGCCACCATTTCAACCCCCATTTGCCTCTGCAAGACACTCCCAGGACACATAATCCTTTACAACCAAAAAATAAAAAAGCCTCAAAATGTTGTTCTGTGCACTCATGTCCGGGTTTGCTCCTTCCTGGTGAGTGATTCAAAGTGGGTACTGGGGATAATGAAAAATTCTAAGATGGAAAAATGCATGAAAATTGAAAAAACATCTTTCTGCACCTCTGGTGGGACCATACATACATACATACATACATCAGATGTATGTAACAAGCAGTGACCGGTCCTTCTCTTTTTTCCCCCATGTCTTGAATATCTGTAATTTTCCGAGCTTTCTTTTTATTTATTTGTGATAATTTCTTCCCTCATTATAATTTTTTTAAGTTAAGTTCCCTTCCAATGCAACTGAAAGACTTTTCATCCTGCTCTACATTAGCCACTGGTATCTCTCCTTTTCCACAAACAGAAACACACTGAAGGGTGAAGCAGCACATCCTGCACCCAACAACTGCAGCTCAAGTTTCTTTAGTGGAGCTCCAGGAACAGGTTTTGAAGAAATAAAAATATCTGAGTTTAACACTGAATAATGCTGAGTTTTCAGCATCTTCCTGAAAATTCAGCTACTTCAGAGGAATTCACAGAGATGAAACCTGTAGCACTAGGTAATAAATCTGTTACTGTTGATCTCACCTGAAATCAGAGCAAATCACTAAACTAAGTGGAAATAAATACCATCTAGACCAGCATCCCCACCTGCAACAACTGACAGCAACTGGGCTATTTCCCACAACAAGAAAAAATGTAAAATTGTACCTACTTGTATTAAGTAGCATTTGCAGGTACAGCTCATAATCCTGTCTTTAGATTCAGCTCTGTAATACTCCATGTAATTCTGACTGCCCTGAATCAATGGATATGATTTTTAAATAATAGGGACCTTCTCCATGAGCTGGGTGCTTCTGCTTGGCTGAGCCATCAGACCATGCAGGAGGGGATGGCTGAGGACTGCGATTGCTACTGGCAGCAGTGATGGAGACGGAGCCTGTGTCACCAGGAGACACGAGCCTGTCACCAAGTGCTGCGTCAGCAGCAAGCCCTGGGGTGAGCCGGTTTGTGAACACATCCCTCCCAACAGCATCCCCCTCCCGACAGCATCCTCCTCCCAACAGCATCCTCCTCCCAACAGCATCCCCCTCCCAACAGCATCCCCCTCCCAACAGCATCCCCCTCCCAAGAGCATCTCCCTCCCAAGAGCATCCCCCTCCCAACAGCATCCTCCTCCCAACAGCATCCCCCTCCCAAGAGCATCTCCCTCCCAAGAGCATCCCCCTCCCAACAGCATCCCCCTCCCAACAGCATCCCCCTCCCAAGAGCATCTCCCTCCCAACAGCATCCCCCTCCCAACAGCATCCCCCTCCCAACAGCATCCTCCTCCCAACAGCATCCCCTTCCCGATTGCTTCCCCCCTCAGCCACCCACTCCACCCGGAGCAGCTGCTCCCCCACAGCTGTTTCAGCCTCTACAGCTTGTGAACACAGCTGACACAACAACTGCCTTCCTGCTCCTTTCCAACAAAGCCATAAAAGCAACAGGAAGAGCTCACCCCACACTCCACCTTTTCCTCCTCCTCCACCTTTTCCTCCTCCTCCTCCTCCCCTTTCTCCTCCTCCTTGCTGGCACTCAGGCAGTGCAAACACAGTCTGCTGCTCCTTAGGTGACACCCAAAAAGCTTGCCTGAACCTCACTTCCCATCTCCACAACCTTCTGGCCAGAGATTCTCTCCCTCCATCCCTCAGCCAACATCTCTGAGGCACAGCAAGAGCTCTGTTTCACAGCACATTAATACCTGAGGCCCCAGGCAGGTAAGAGAAAGAATGGGAACAGGTCTGGGAATGCAAAATCAGCCTTCAGATTCTTCTTTCCCCTTGTGGCACAGGAAGAACGTGCTTAGGGGGTTACTTATTGCTGATTTCGACCCAAAGCCCCCTGTTAATGAAACCCACCCTCCAGGCCAGGCCGTGCATGCTGCCCACAGCTTCTCATGCCCCCACACTAGGAGGAAAAATACCTGAAAAATATTTTTGTAGCATATTCAGTGTTTTCTGGCTGAGCAGAAGAGAGTTCTGCTGAGCCAGCATGGCTCTGAGCATTGCCTCTGCTCAACAGAGCTGAGCATAGCCCAAGCTGGAGACAGGAACGGCTGCACTCACACTTCTCTTCATGTGCACTGGGCACAGGGAGAGCTTGGAGTGGCTCCCAAACCCTTTGGCTGTGTTTAGGAACCCTTCCAACCCCCGTGCTGCAAGACAGCCCACTTTCTGAAGGCATTGCCCAGTCCTCAGGAACACTTCATCAGGGTCTTCTTTTGCAAGACCACCATTTCCTAACGTCATGGCAGTTGGATGAGCACTTGATGGGAATGGGGTCCAAACCCTTTTGCCTTAGGGCCAAAATCTACTTATGGGAAGCCTAAAGCAGAGCATGGAGCCTTCAGCAGGGCAATGGGAAGCACTGTGCTCATGGCTCTACCACTCATCACTAGAAGGAAAGGCCATTTGCATGTTTTGGGTCCTTTTGATGCCCCTCTCTTTGGAAACTGTCACCTCAGCTGCCCACTGCCAGCTCCACCATCAGTGCTGGCAGTGATGGATGCCCAGGGACACGATCTGCTACACACGACCACCTTGCTGGTGGCTGGAGAGTGTGTGGAGCTGCTCATCAACAGCACCTCCCTTATCCTACCTGTTTTCTTCTTCCTGAGGCTCCTCCTTTATGGGGGGAAGGGGATGAGCATCTGCCACCAGGTCAGCCTTCCATCCCTGGGCCACCACCTTGCATGTAGCTTCATTAACACAGTCATCCACCTCTTCCAGGATGAGGGTGGTCTCCTTGGGCTCCCCAGGGACAAAATGAACTGCAACAGGAATGGGAGTTGGTGAAGTTCTCAGCCCCTTTGCAGGAGGCTGGGGTAGGGCTGGGGCAGATCCCATAGAGGTGCTGCCCTGTGTGGGGCCCAAAGCACCTCTCAGCTTGCACGGACCTGGGTGGCCCCACTTCCCCAACCTGTGCTAGGTGCTTGCCTAGGACACTTTTGCTGGAAGGAAGAAGAAAATTTACCATTTTGTGTTAAGCCTTATGAAAACTCTACCCCTTTGCACACAGGTGCCTATGGCTTCTCTGAGCACAGCAGACAATTCTGCCTGTCCCCAGGCCCCATTTTGCCTCTCCTGCAGGAAGAACCCTAAAGCCTTTCCCCTAGCAAAACCTGAGAGAAACCTGGTGCTTGCACAGCCCCAGGGCCCTGGTTTTGCAGCTTGAGACTCAAGTCAAAACCCAGGTTGCAGCACCCTGGGCTCCTGGCTGCCTTCACTCCTTGTACTCTCACAGGCTCCCTGCATGCCTCCCAGTTTCCCAGCGTCACTGGAGGGACTGGGGAGTCTATCAGACCATCTGCAAAGCAAAGCACATGGGTCAGGCCTACCACAGCCCTCTCTGTGTCCCAGGGGTACCCATCCTACCACATCAGGTATGTGCCAGAGAAACAGGAGGAGGAAGCACATCCGCATACTGTAGAAAAAGTTTATTTTGAGGCCTGCCTGACAACAAAACTCAACAAAATCCACATTCAACTCCAGAAAGACAGGAAACAAACACACATTTGGCTCCGTGTCATATTTACCCACCCCACAGTGCCCATGCTACCTTTAGTTTTCCCCTGAGATCTCCATTAATTAAAATGTAGGACACCAATAAGAGAGATGGCTTTTAAAACACACTGTGACTTCTGGATACATGATGGGAAAAGGGGGAAAATAAACTGTAGCCTGGTACCAGTGGAGTTCAATATGAACACAGGGAGGGATCCCCAGTTGCTTGGCTCATGACACATCATTATGTCTGCCCCAACAGCCCTAAGAGATGCAATGAGGCAGTGGGAGACCTTGCCATGGCCTTTCAGTATCCAGTGGCTTTATACAAAAGATGGAGAAAGACATTTTACCAAGGCTTCCAGTGACAGGCCAAAGGGCAGTAGTTTTAAAGTGAACACAGATAGATTTGGATTGGGCATAAGGAAGAAATGTTATATGATAAGAGTGGTGAAACAATGGACCAGGGAAATTGTAGCTGTCCTGTCACTGGAAGTGTTGAAGGCCTAGGCTGGATGGGGCTTTGAGCAACCTGAAGGGGTAGATGTTCCTAACAATGGCAGTGGGGTTTAACCACATCATCTTTGAAGGTGCCCCCAACCCCTTCCTTGACTCCAGGATCTGTACTAACAGCCTAGCATGCAGGCACCTGCCTTGGCTCTGAGCTGGGGACAGCCCGAGATCCTTTCCCTGCCAGGACCCTCTGGCCACTGCCACCAGTGCTGCACCTGAAGAGCAACAGGACAGGGCAGCCATAGCTGTGGAGGAGAGTTTGGGGTGAGTTCTCCTATAAGGAGAGCCCAGGCAAAAGTTTCTAGCCCTATGCTTCTACCTACTTGCCCAAAGATTAACCTCGGCCCCTTGCTGCTGCAAACTCAAGCCCCTTCCACTTGCTAGGAGGAAACAGTCAGTTAGTAGAAGAAAAGCAATAAGAAGCTGGTGAGAGCTTAAAGAGCTTTATAATGTTACACCTTGGAGGCAGAAGTCGACTAAAAGAAGCCTATGGGCTTCAGCTGGAGGTCTCAGGAGTTGAGAAGGCTGGGAGTGCTGGAAGGCTGCAGCAAGAAACTTTCTGCCTCTGAGATGTCCTGAGAAATGTTTTCTCTACCCTCCTATAAGTGACAGCTCCCATCTCATGAACATCATCCTGCAAAACCAATAGCTCCGATTCACAGAGCCAAGAGGGAGCCAGGATGGGACAGCCCTGGGAGTGGGGACACACAGACAGCATTGGGTCCCTCTCTGCCCTGGCTGGGAAGGAGCTAGAGACCATTTTCAGATTCCCCTTTGCTTTTCCTCCCCAGCTGTGCTTTCTCTTCGGGCTGGTCTCATCTGCTTGCTGAAGGGCTGGCCTGCCACTGTCTTCGTTTTCCATTTGTTTCAGAAGCACTAAGCCCCTTTGCCCCCTGAAACAAAAGGAGAAGGAAAACATTAATGAGTGTGCTGGCAGTTTGGTGCCAGAGCAGATCTCTTGCTTGGCCCCATGACTCTCTTTCTTAGGCAGATTAGTCCTTGAGATGCCTCAAGGCAACAAAGAGAGCTGCAGCACAGCCCACCCTATGCAACTGCCTGGCTTTGCCTCCTTCCAAGGTCCATGGCAGCACTCAGGTTTCCATCTTGCACAACTAAGCAGAGAAACACCTTTCTGCAGGATTTCCCACTCTGAGATCTCACCGAGTGGCTGCTGGCTTAGCAGGAGAAACCTCCCAGCCTGACCCTGGCAGGATGTGCAGCCTCCAAGTGCTGCAACAGGTCCTCGCTGCCATCAGAAGCTCCCGTGGCCTGACCAGCCTCTCCATCCATGCCCTGGCACTTGCCCAGGGCTGTGTGACACCTTCCCTGCCTGGTCCACCTCTGGAGGTGGCTGTGGCTCTCTGTCAGGACGTTTTGCTTGGTACCCTGCAATGCAGCTGGCAGGGGGAGCTGAGCCTGGCTGCCCTGTTGCCCTCTCATGTGCAGGCAAGCAGCAGTGAGAGACCCTCCGTGTTCCCACACCTGGTCAGACTGACATCTGACACATCTGAGCCCAGGATTCTGTTTTCCTGACGTACTTCCCTAGGCATCTCACACCAGCCTCAGCAAACATGCCAAAGGAAGTGATGAAGGCAGTGGTTTGAATTGCCTCACAAGCCTTTGATCACATCCCACCAGCTTGGCAAACCTCCTCTGGCACAGCTCAAGGAGAGACCTTGATACCTTTCATGGACCTCCAAACCCAGGCCCAGGATGTGGGAATAATGCACTCAGGGACACCTGTGGCCTCAGTTTCACCAAGCCCATGCCATAGCCCCAAACCTGCTTTTGCTTCTCACACAGAAATAGTTTCTGGTGCCTTCCCCGGGGGGTTTCAGGGGCTCCCCCCCCCCGGTGCCCAGCAGACCAGTGGCCCCTCTCCCCAGTGACCAGTTCCTGACCTTGGCAAGCCCCTGGCATGCTGAGATGGAACAGTCACTTACTTTCTCCCATGGGACTTGATGCTGCTGCAGCCGCTCCCTGCCAGGAGGAAAAGGGAGCTGTGAGACACTTAACATTTTCAGAAAGCTTACATTTTTACCCTAACCATGCCCAAAACGTAGCAGATGCTGGCACTGAGGTGGTGGCATCCATATGTCAGGGGACACCCTCCCCGCTGAGGGCACGATGTTCACACACCCTTCATTTTTCCAGCCCACAGCATACCTGTGCATCCTGTTTCTCCTTGGTCACTGGCTGTG
This sequence comes from Phaethornis superciliosus, assembly GCA_023637945.1. NCBI lineage: Eukaryota > Metazoa > Chordata > Aves > Apodiformes > Trochilidae > Phaethornis > Phaethornis superciliosus. Next base: position 19,294,708 of record JAJQWJ010000014.1, on the reverse strand, counting down.
GCATCACCTTTTCCAGCCCCTGAATCAACCAGGCAAACATCCTGATAACCAGAAGTGCCCGTTAGACCCATCTGCTGGAGCCTTTTCTCTTACAGCAGCCATCCCACTGGCTACCCCACCTATGCAGAAGATGTTGTCACAGTTACCTGCTGCCATCCCCAGCCAGGGACCGAGGAATGACAGCAACCCCTGGCTCTGGTGGCTCCTTTGCTGCTCCCAGGTTCACTGTTCCCAGGATGGTCTGGTCAGCTGAAGTGCTGGTTTTTGCCTTTTCCTGGGTTTTAAACACTTCTGTGCCTGCTCAGGTTTATTGAGAAGGAGGGGGATAGACAATGCAGTGGTCATCTTATAAATCATTGGGGAAGGGGAGCAAGCAAGGAAAGGTCAGGTCCCACAGAGGAACAGACTCAGGGGACCTCCCTGGCAACTTGTCCCCCGGGGACCCAGCCTGGGACAAGGACACAGATGAGGAGGACACTTGGGGTGGGGTGTGGGGCAGTGCTGTGATGCCAGGGCATGGCATGCCCTCCTCTCTTGGCATAGTCAGCTTGGGACAGCACTGTCCCTTCTGGAAGAGCCACCAGGGAAGGGGGACCACTCACCTCCCACTGTGGCTTCGCAGTTCTCCTCCTCAGGCTCTGGCTGCAGAGGGATAAAGGGATGGACGTGGCAAAGCAGTGACAGCAGCCCCATGCCAGCCCAGGTGGGCATGTCCACCAGCCTCAGGGGACCCAGAGGCACAGACCCACACACCCTCTGCTGTGGTTTCAGCCCCATTTCCCTGACAAGGGCAATTAAACCAGCCCCTGGCATTGCTGGAACCAGCAGGTCCCTTGTTGAGGGTTCCCCCAGCACGTGGCATTGTGATGGCTCCCCAGTCTATCTGCTTTGTTGCACTGAATTTCCCCTGAGTTTTACTCCCCAAGGTCACAGCTGGGGTGTGCAGGGGGATGAGGACTGGAAACCTGCTCTGCTGTCACTTCAGCTCAGCAGCATCCAGCATCCTGCCCCACCCCCCCCCCCGTGCTCACCTCTGGCTTTTTCAACATCTCTGGCTGTGGCAGCATCCTCTCGAAGCCCTGTGCCATCCAGCTGAGTACCCATCCTCCTGTCCTGCAGGGAGAGGTGGCCATGGTTGGGGAGCTCAGTCTGTGCCTCCCTGCCCTCCTGCATCTCCCCAGTCAGCCTTCCCAGGCACCCACCACTTTTCTTTGCCCTCGTTGGAGACTGCCTCCCTCTCACAGTCATCCAGTTCATCCTCCTGATCGAAGGGGGTTATTTCTGCAAGGAGAGAAGTGTCAGGGGACCTGCACTGCTCTAGGGTTCCCATCAGCCAGCTCATGGGGACAAGAGCGCCAGCATCACTGGAAATACCCAGAACATACCCAGAACATCCTCTTCCTCTTCCTCAACCACCTGGACCTCTGTCTGAAAAGGCAAACAGACTGTCACCTGCCTGGCAGCTGAGGGGTTCATCCTGCCAGGCGTGGAGGGCACACTGCCCAGTGATGGATGGGGCAGAAGCCCACGCAGGGCAGGGTCACTGCTCCCAGTTAGCTCTGGGAGAGTGAGAGAAAGGAAAAGAAAAGAACAGAAGAAAAGATAACAAAAGAGCTAGAGGCCCAGATTCTCAGATTGTTGCCCGGATCCATCACATACCTGATCAGAAACATCTGTGCCTGACTCAAAACTCTTTCCAAGTGACTGCAGCATCTCTGGGGCTGGGGCCAGGGCTGGGACAGCCTGAGGCATCACCTTCTCCAGACCTTGGGAGAGCCAGGACAGAACACTGCTCCCCACACTGCCAGGGAAGGGGGGGAGTCAGTCTGGGACCCCCCATCCAGGTATCCAGACCCCATCTGAATGCAAAATCCTATGCAGACTGCATTGCATGCTAAAGGGTGCAAGAACAATACCTCTCAAACACAGAGCCCGGGTCCTCAAGGTTCACAAATCTCACTTTCTTTTCCACTTCTTCAGTGGCAGCAGGGAAAAAAAAAAAAAAGAAAGAAAGGTCTGATCCCCACTCATCCAAACCCCAGGCTGTGCCAGGCAGGGGTATCAGCCAGGAAAGGATCACTGCTGGGGGGGCTTACCCACGGTGTGTGTGCTGTCAGCAGCATCCCCGAGGCCTCTGGCCTGGCCCCTTGGTGCCTTCAGGGTAAAAGGCAAAGTGAGGTCAGAATGAGGTTCAGAGGACTGTTACATCCCTGCTTAAACCATCAAATCACAGAGTGGTTTGTGTTGGAAGGCACGTTAAGGATCACCTAGTCCCACCCCATGCTATGGGCAGGGACACTTCCCACTAGTCCAGGTTGCTTCAAGCCTTTTCCAGCTTGGGCTTTTAGCACTTCCAGGCACAGGGCAACCCCAGTGTCTCACCACCCTCACACGGAAAAATTTCTTCCTAATATCTCAATCTCCCCTTTTACATCTTAAAACCAGCCTCCCTCATCTTATCATTCCATGCCTTTATAAAAAGTCCCTCTACAGCTTTCCTGTAGTCCCTGTATTGGAAGGTTTCCTAAGGTCTCCCCAAAGCCTTCTCTTCTTCAGGCTGAACAACTCCAACTTTTTCAGCCTGTCTCCTCAGCAGAGCTACTTGAACCCTCAGATCACCTTTGTGTCTTCCTCTGGAAAAAAAGGTGCCTGTAAATCCCCAGGGACCCCCCATCCTTCCTGCTGCCTCCCTGCAGCTCAGAGGGGTGATGCATCCTGGCCCCCATCCCTCTGGGGATGCTGCAAAGTGCAGAGCATTTCTGGACTGCATTTGTGGAGTCCCCAGTACCCCGAAAAATGTCTCCCTGCTCACCTTAGCCAGCTGCTGGTTCTGTCCAGAGGCCAGGGGTGTCTCCTCTGTCAGATGTGGTACCGGGGGTTGGGGAACCACCCGTTCGATCCAGCCCAGCATCCCAGTGCCTGGAGGTAGCAAGGAGGGGTCTCCAGCAGGCCAGAGTCCAGCAGCTCCCTGGGTGACACCAGCTGCTCACCCTGTCTCTGAGGCAGCACAAAAAGGTCCTTGTGGTCCTTCCGTTTCCAGAGTCTGCTTGGGAAACACAGAACTACAGCACAGCCAGACCAAACCCGACTCAACCCAACCCAAACCAACCCTTCACCATTACTGTGAGCAAACTACACCCTCTATTCTGACCTCACAGGCTCAGTTAAACCAGCTTTTCCTAACTGCAACTGGCCATTCAGGGGGGTTTCACATAACCCTCCAGGACTGGGATCAAGTAAGAAGTGCTTGGGAAGCTGCAGTAGACAGATCACAGGAACTGCAATGCTCTGCTCAGGCTTCTCTACCCTCCTCCTCAATTTGCATTTCACAGATGAAAAATAAGAGTCATTGGAACAGAATTTTGTTTATGAGCAAGATCAGGTCCCGACACGCATAACAACTCGTGCTGTCCTGAGGAAACAGCTCAGCTCCATCACCTTGCAGCCACAGCCCAGGACCATGGTGGTTCATGGGGCAGGGACCTGCCTGAGCCCCTCAGGAGTGCAGCAAAGGAAAGTTTCCAGTGCTGATGTACTGTGGCTGCTGAGGTGGTGATGGGTTGGGTAAAAATAAGATGCAGCAAAGCAAGGAGTCACTTGTTCAAGCTCTGTTTGCTCAGCCTTTTCAAGTCACCCCACCTCTTTCCTGGTATGGCTCTAGGCTGAGATGCCAGACCAGTGAGCCCAGCAATGCTGCACGTTCCCACACTGAGGGGAGGACAAAGGCTGTGGGCTCTTGCCCAGCTCATACTGGGGACATCTTCTGTTGCTGTGCCTCCAAAGAGCCCTGCTCTGCCCAAAAGATCCCTCCAAAGTCATCCCACCCTGCTCAGTGGGGGGCTCAGGAGCAGATGCCAACAAAGGGCAAGCGAAAGCAGATCCCTGAGCTCCATCCATCCCAGCCAGGAGACAACACCAGAGTTTTAATCCTGAGTTCATAGGCCCTGGGCCAACAGAACAGTAGGTTATAGGCTGGAGGTCACTCAGCACTCAGACTCTTTGCATTAACCCCTCACTGGGCTTTTGGGCATGCAGAACACCTTCAGCTCCCCCAGAGTGGTTCATCAGAGGCTGCCCAAAGCCTGGCACCTGAATATTGATGAGCAGAGGTTCCTGGGCAGGGGGACATGCATTCTTGGCTCATGTGAGCCCAGGGAGTGGATTTCAATGTGGCTGAAGCACCACCCCACCTTGAGCCCCCAGCACAGGCAGACTTAGCTCTCCCAGAAATAACCCCTCACTCCCAAAGTGAGATGGGGCAGATGTAAAAAAACCTCCCAAGAGGCCAAATGACCAGAAACCAATTCAGTAATTGCTTTTCATCCACCGGTGGGAATAAGAGATTAAGGAGCTGCAAATGCTCCAGGAACAGCAAAGAAAACCAGTCTGCATCATGCAGCACAGCATCATTCCCACACATGCTTTGGAACCTTCCCAAGTCCTAAAGAAGCCCAGGGTCAACATACCCTGCTGAGCCCAGACAAGGCCAAAGAAATGCCCCCTGGGGCTGGAACAAGCACCTTATGGCAGCCAAGATATCTTCCTTCCTCAATAAAGCTGTAAAAGTCTAGGGCTTAAGTCTGTCCTTGGCCTTGGAAGAAAAGTGGAGGGTTGGGGCCATTCCTCAGGCACATCTGAACAGATGGAGAGAAACGTTTGCCAGTCCCCAAAACAACTAGTTGCTGGAATAAATAGGAATAAACAGTCAGGATGTGCCTGTGGTGGCCCCCATGGCAAGGGCTGGTGTTGCAGGCACAGGCAGACTGTGCCCATCAGACCAGCTCTGGGGGGCTCCCAGTCTGCCAGAGCAAGAATTGGAACCCAGACCTGCCATCACCATTCGGACCAGGGCGCACTGTGGCCTTTCCCTCCTCTCAAGCATGAGATCAAACCACTCCACATCACCCAGCTCCACCACCCTGGCACCATCGTGCCCCATGGACCTGATCCATTGCTCCCCCCACCACGGACCCCCGTCCCTGCTGCAGCTCATCCTCCAGCTCTGCTTAAGAGCACCAAATCCTCCCCCAATGTGCAAAAGTGGCCCTGCAGAAACCCTGGCTGCCTCCCCCACCTCCGTTGCTGCCACTTACCCTGCTCACTCACTGCCACCTCCTCACGAAGTTACCCCCAGGGATACGTGGGCTTGCTCGGCCACCACAACTCCCCACTGACCCCTCATACCCACCCCAAATCCGCTCAGGGCTCAGCAGGGATTAGCTCAGAACTGCTTGCAAATGGGATTACCAGCACCCAGCTGTCCTGAATGCCCCAGCTCCCAGCAGCCAGCCCGGTTTTCATGTGGGATAGTAGCAAGAAAACCCAAAATTTAAGCAGCTTTGAGCATCCTCAAAATCCTTGGAGCCACCAAAACTCCAGCAGGCACTCACCAAGTGGAGCCCAGGGAAATCTCCTGTGTCACGCAGGCTCGGGCAGGATGCAGAGAGGAGCAGCAACTGGGCTGCTAAAATCCTGTGAGGTCATGCAAAGATGAAGTATCAAGGGTGATGTCCAAGGGTGCTCCACCCACAGTTCTGCACCTGCAGTTCTGCCACAGACCCCGGAGGATCTGGAACAGGAGGCAGCAGAGCTGTGCTGGGATGAGCTAAGCCTCCCCTTGCTGACCTGCCAATTGCTGTCTGATCCTTTTATGTCTGGCCCTGCCTTTTCCATCTCTCCTAATCTCAGCTCTGCTCAGAATCCTGGTACCAGCACAGCTTCACTACTCTATGTCCAGCCCCAGCTCCTGTATTTGGCCAAAACTGGAGCAATGCCAGAGCTTGACTCATCTGTCCCTGGCCCTAAGCAACAAGTACCCAACCTGCCTGCTCCCAGCCCAGCACCTCTGCAGCTTTCCTTCACAGCTAAGGGAAAGCTGAGGCACAGAGCAGCAGTCTCTCAAATCTCATCATGTTCCATACCCACTGGGCCTAAGGAAACCAGCTGAAAGGCACTCCTGTATTTCTGAGCTACCATTCACTCTTAAATGGAACGATGACCGCTTACAGCTCAGCATTTGCCACTGATTTTAATGGTACAAATATAGACCAAAGGCACTTGCTACACTCTCCCAGTCCTCATGGCTAGCGAAGTCATCACCCAGCCTCATCTCTCCTCTCTTTACTCCCAATGACTTCAGCCAGTAGAGCTATCCCTGTCCCAGCAGGAAGCAACCAGGCTGGTGAAGGGATCCAGCACAAGTCCTGTGAGGAGAGGCTGAGGGAGCTGGGGGTGTTCAGCCTGGAGAAGAGGAGGCTCAGGGGAGACCTCATCACTCTCTACAACTCCCTGAAAGGAGGCTGGAGCCAGGGGGGGTTGGGCTCTTTTCCCAGGCAACTCTCAGCAAGACAAGAGGGCATGGTCTCAAGTTGTGCCAGGGGAGGTTTAGGTTGGATATTAGAAAGAATTTCTTCATGGAGAGGGTGATCAGCCATTGGAATGGGCTGCCCAGGGAAGCAGTGGATTCTCCATCCCTGGAGATCTTTCAAAAGAGCCTGGATGTGGCACTCAGTGCCATGGGCTGGGAACCACAGGGGGAATGGATCAAGGGTTGGACTTGATGATCTCTGAGGTCCCTTCCAATCCAGCCCATTCTAGGATTCTATGATCTCAGAGGAGCTCAGGGTTCCCAGCCCAGGCCGGGCAGCCCTGACTGTTCTGGTTTCCTCCTCCTAAGGATGGGCTCAAACCCTCAGCCCACAGCTAACAGAGCACCCACTGGCAAACCTCTGGTCCCCACAGCACAATGGGACCAGGGTGGCCCTGTCCATCCCTTCATCTCCTCAGCCACTCATGCTGCCTCCAGCCCCAGTGTTCCAAGGGGCAAGTGAGGCAAGCAGGATTCCTGAATCCAAAGCCCTGCATGCATGTGCCATTATCATACAGAACAGATAAGCCAATGCCACTGCTCTGCTGGCCCAGCCTGCTTTGGGAAATGGGATGAGCCCAGAGATGGCCACCACTAGGATACTGTCCCTTTATCCCCTGGCTGTGGGGGCCAGGGCAGGAGATGATCCAGCACCCCTCCCCACCCCCCAAAAAAAATCTCAGATTAATCTGTGTGAGAATCCATTTAGTGAAATTGTCTTTTGCCTCAAACAACAACTGGCAAGTGGAATGTTGGACTGAACACTGAGACCTGATAAGAACAGAGACTGGAATGTCAGGGGAGGGGTCTCACCCAGCAGTGAGCTGTCTCTCAAAGAGAGACTGGAATGCTGGCCAGATAACAGCTACCCCAAAACAAAAGTGCCAAAGGAGGGGGAGCATGGAGGAAGAAATGTTGAAGAAGCCACATTCCTGAAGTTTGAGTCTACAAGAGGGGTGCATTTAAGGAGCTACCTAAGTTACATCTCCCACAGAGTGGATCGGAACAATCTATCAGCACTCAGCTGCCCTAAGGTGCACAGGGGAAGGAGCTCTGCTCCCTGCTGTGGGACAGATGCTGCCCCAGAGCCAGCACCTCGGCTCAGTAAGCAAGACAGGGAGTTGCTGTGTAATGCTTTGGAAACCTTGGATCACCAGAAAAAAACAACTCTGCTAAGTAATCAAGCTGTAGTGGCTCTAACAGCCTTGCACACAAGCTCATGAGCATGCCTGTGGCTCCCAGAGAGGCTCAGTGTTACACTGCCTGCATGCCCCTGTGAAGAATGAGCCAGGGAAGGCCAAATCCTGCACATCTCAGGGCCCAGCCTGGCCAAGGTCCCACTTCAGAGGAGACTGCCCAGGTCCCACCTGAGAAGACAGCGTTGCCTGAAAGAGCAAAGCAACGCAGGGACAGCTTCAAGTGGATTTTTGCAGGCTCAGGCTCATGAAATCCTGAAGCAAGGAGCTAAAAAAAAAGCAGCACCTGCTGATGGCTAAACCCACATCTCACAGAATCACAGAATTGTCAGAGCTGGAAGGTACCTCCAGAGATCATCTAGTCTCTCTCCCACTAAAGCAGGATCACCTAGAGCACATTACACAGGTGATCCAGGTGGGTCTTGAACACCTCCAGAGAAGGGGACTCCACACCCCCCGTGAGCAGCTTGTTCCAGTGCCTTGTCACCCTCACAGTAAAGCTTTTTTCCTATATTTAAATGGAACTTCCTGTGTTCCAGCTTGTGCCCGTTGCCTCATCCTGTCACTGGGAACTTCTGAGAAGAGTCTGGCTCCATCTTCCTTGCACCTACCCTTTAGATACCTGTAAACATTAACAAGGTCTCCCTTGAGCCTTCTCCAGTCTCAGCTCTCTCAGCCTTTCCTTGTAAGAGATGCTTCAATTCCCCAGTCATCTTTGTCACCCTCTTCTGGACTCTCTCCAACAGTTCTTTGTCTTCCTTGACGTGGGAAGCCAAGAACTGGATGCAGTATTCCAGCTGTGGCCTCTCCAGGGCAGAGTAGAGGGGAAGAATGACCTCCCTGCACCCACTGCCACGTTCTTTTATGCAGCCCAGGATTCTGCTGGACTTCTTGGCAATAAGGGCACACTGCTGGCTTATGGATAATTTACTTTCTCTCAGGACTACTGGATCCTTCTCCTCAGGGCTGCTTTCCAGCAGATCCAGCCCTAACTTATACTGGTGCTTGGGGTTCTTTCTCCCCAGGTGCAGGACCCTACACTTGCTCGCTGAACCTCATCAGGTTCTTCTCTGCCCAGCTCTCCAGCCTGTCCAGGTCATGCTGGATGGTAGCAGAGTCTCTCTCCTCCAGTGACACACTGGAGACACCTCATCTTTGAGCCAGACTTCCCTACAAAGGTCTTTGACTGATGGGGTAAAAGGCAGGAAGGATTGCCAATGCTACCTGCACAGGGAACAGCCACCAAGTAGGTAGGGGCTTCTGGAAAGGAACCAAACCTTAAGGGAGCTCTTAATGAGATGCTGAAAGGATTTTGCTCCCACCAACCACTCCTGGTCCTTTTCTGGATAGATCCTGGGGGACTGCATAAATTGCACAGCTTTGCCATGATTCAGGGAAATCAAAGCAAGCAAAAAATGGTGCAAAGCATTGGTGCTGCTGATGCAGTTTACTTGCCTCCCCTGAAAATATGGAGTATTTCCTCAAACCAGAAAGTTCAAACAGGGGCACAGCTTAAGACTATCAACTGTGGAAAACCACACATCCGGGAATAAGAAATCAAGGCAGGAGGGAAAGATATTGCCCCTCTGCCACCAGACACAATCCTGCTCAGTTGGCACTAATGCCCTTCTGGAGCCCAGCACAGCTGCCTTGAGGGACTGGTGACCCCATCCCTTCCCCAGACACAGACAAACCTCCTCCTCCTGAGCACCTTTCCACTGTAATTTAAGGAGCTCTGAATGAAGCAGCCAGCCAAGACGGTACATTGAGGCATCTCCCAGTCACAGGATCCCAGGGTGAGTGCTCTCACCCCTCTTGCCTCAGTTTCCCATGCCATTCCCTTCTCAAACCTTCAGTGATCCAGAGACAAACACACATCTCAGCTGTCCTGGGTGTGGGATGGATAAAGTCAGGTCATCTGCAGGTAGCAGGCTCCTCACTTGCTATCTCAGGATGGGGTGGGGCAGGATGCACAAAAACCCTCTAGGAAAGCTGAATCAGTTGTGTGGGGGCCTTGGGTCATCCAAGCACAACATGCACCAGCTTCTGTCTGCTCAACAGTTGCTCCTTCCTAGCAGGCAGAGAATCCTTGCCTCCTATTGCCCTGAAACCCCAGCAAGCTTTGACCTGGGGAGGGGACAGCCTACCTCTAGCAAGGGACAAAACCACACTGCAGACTTATCTTGCTTTTGCTCTTGGCCTCTGGGAGCCTGCATCTTGACTTTTGGTGACCAAGCAGATGAACCATCGTTTCTCCACCAAAAAAGTTCAGAGGAAATAAAGAAAACAGGGAAAAAAATATCAAGCAGAACCAGAGCACAAAGACAGACAGGAGAGGTGGTGCCTGGCACGCTACCTCCACTCCAGAAACTCTACACATCCACAGAAAGGTATAAATAACTATAAATTTATTAGTAAAGCAAAACCATTTGACACACAGAACAGTGAGATGTGTTAATACAATATTATATATACACACATACATGGAGTATCACCTTTGAAACACATGGAGAGCAGCGTTAAAGGCACTGCAAGCCACACAAACCTCATCATCCTTGGCTGCAACATCCCACGGCCTTGGGAACATTGCTGGAGGCACAAGCATAGGTCAGGAGGAGCCTGAGAACCTTACTGGCCATGAAATCCCTCGAATCCATGGCTGAGGCACATGGATACAGTCCTACCTGCAGTCCTGCTCTCCCTGCTGAGCATCCTGAGCACACTGCAAGAGCAGCATCTTCACATCCAGAATGTGGAGGAGGCAGCTGCTGGAGCAGGAGCCCAGCATCAGAGCAGTTGTGCTCCAGGTCCCAGGGGAGCTGCTGGCCCCAGGCTGTGCCACCCTGCCCCTATTGCATCTCAGTGTCACACCTGTGCACAGTGACCTTCCCCACGGATGAACTCGCCACCCAATGGCAGAAGAGCCAAACTCTGCAGAACAAGGAGGGGGTTTCCTTCTTATTAGTGGCCAGGCTCCAGCAGCAGCCTGGGCTTGATGGCAAACACCCAAGAGAAGTGCCAAAGTGCTCTCCTCCCTCCTAGCAGTGCAAGGTCAGGCTTCAGCACCCAGACACGGTCACAGCACTGTCAGAGGATGCCTTCCACCTTGCCCCCCACTCCAGCACGTGTGCCACAGGACCAGAGTGTGCACATCTTCCTATCCTGAGGTGGCACCTGCCTGGGTCCTGTTCCACGTGTCCATGCCACAGCTGACACACATAGCTGCTCCCGAGGCATTTCCAGGGGAACTCAGCAGTCTGACTCATCTGGCACCACAGCTTCACCCCCCAAACAGCCCTTCGATGACTTAACCTCCAGACTTGGAGATGTGGCAGAGGGAAATGGCTGCTCTCACCCCAGTAGTGCCCATTTTCTAGAGCCCTGCTCTGGGTCCCTAGTCCCCAGCCAGACTTGCTCACCAGAGCCAGATGCACCACAGACAAAACCCTGCCAGGCACAGAAATCACCCATGCCCAGTGGGACAGGTCACCTCATGGGAGTAGGACCAGAAGCACCCACTGGGTTCCAACAGGAGTCCCAAACACCTGAGCACATTGTCAGTGCTTTGGTATTACCTAGATCCAGCCAGAGTGAGGAATTTGGGATGGGGGTGGAGGCAGGGAAGAAATGACACAATCAAAAAATAGAAAAAGGGATGAAAACCAAAGCACTGCTTGCTGATAAAGAATTGAACAAAGGTCAGAGAAGCCTAGAAGGTCTTATGAAAGTGCAAGCAAAATAGCTGTGGAGCAGATGGGACTGAGGCACAGCTAAAGGCATCCTGTAGGGAGGATAAAGGGAAGATGGGAAAAAAGCCCAGGTAACAGACTACCTTTCTGCTAGACTCTGTAAGCAAAGTCAGCAGAACAGCAGCCCTAAAGAGCAGGATTTATCTGCTGAACAACAGCCATGCCACCTTCAGCCAGTCTAGCCCTCTCTGATGTCTCTTCAGCAGCATTCCATGCCCATGCTGCCTGCTGAAGAGAATGACCCTTTGGGAGGGACCAAGCCCTGCTCCAGCCCTCAGAGGATCCTCAGGTGGGCTAGCAACCAGGTCTTGAAGACGCATGCCATGGGGCTCACAAAACACCACCTCCAGCATGGCAACCCTCTGGGGTGATGAACGATGTGAGAAGCTGAGCAGAGGCAGCATGAAGAAGCCTGAAGTCTCCTGAAATAAATGTCAAGAAGTGAAGTGCAACACAGATACAGCAGAGAAACGTTTTACTTCCAAGATGTTTTGGCCACAACTGCTCTTTGGTTTGAAGAGGAAACACCAGCAGTTAGCAGAGGGCCCTTCATGGTGCCATGCCCAGGGGACACCCTGCCCAGCACCACACTCCTGACACTCATGTGCCTCCTGCCAATTCCATCCCCTCTCACTGCACAGCACAAAACCTGACCCAAAAGCACAGCAACAGAGCTGGGCATCCCCCCCCAGAGAGCCTGACTGCAACACTGCTCCTTCCAAGTGGACAAGCTCCCTAAGGCCCTGGGGAAGTGCTCAGCCACCCATTCTGCACAGATCCACCATCCACCCACACCAAGCTCTTGCACCAGAAGCCACTGGGGGCTTCCTTGGGATTTGGGCTGCTGTAGGGCAGCAAACAAGAAGAGACCAATACAGCACACAGCAACACAGCCACAGCCAATCCCACTTCATGATGCTCTCAAGGGTTGGACCTGATGACCTCTGAGGTCCCTTCCAACCCAGCCAATTCTATGATTCTATGATTCTCATGCCACACCAAGATGTTTCCTTACCTGAAGCACCTACTGACAGGCACTGGCTGACAACCTGAATTTGTCTTGTCCCTGCTCAGCTCTGCAAAGCACTCCCTCTCCCCCAGGCACAGGGCCCTGACTGCACAGCCCTGACCATGCTCTCTCTGCCCAGGGTGCTGCATGGCTGTTTCCATATCCCAAGTGGAGCAGGAGCTCCTTACTGAGACACTGAGGGAATTGCTCAGCATGAGGGAAATGCTCCTCAACAGACCCTGTACCAAGGGGACAGGACTCAGTGATTAGCACATGGTGAAGAGCTGTGTCCAGAGCCCACCACTATCCTCCTCCAGCCACCCCGGAGCTGGGGAAGGAAGGGAGCAGGACACAGCCAGTCTGGAGACACCCTAACAATTTCTCCAAACCCCTCCTCTGACCAGCAGCTGCCTTACAAATACAGCCACAAAAGCCCTCAGAGGTCCCAGCAACCTCCATTTCTGACTGACTCCTACTTAAAAGGAGTCTCTTTGCAAGCTTCCAGCTGTGGCACTGGTCCTGGCTACTGGAGCTGTCCTCAAGTGGCGAGGGAGAGCACCACAGCCTGAGCTCTGTGGGACCTGTGGCACCTGCACCAGGCTGGGACAGAGCTGGACACAGCCTGAGGGTTCAGGTGGGCACTGCGCTCCCTGGCTGCCCCCAGTCCCATGCTTGCAGCCCAAGCCAATACCAAGCCCTTCTGTAAAGACAGGATTAGCCTTCCTTGGTTTGAACTCATTTTTACTCCTACAATAAAGCATACACTGAACTTACTACATATTAAACAGCAAAAAGAGCTACCTAGAACCAAAGAGCCCTTTAAAAATCCAAGATATCACATCTTTTTTTTAAAGATCCAGTATTACATCAAGTTAAACTATGCAGTATTTTGTAATGAGTATTAACAAACTGCTTTAAAAAAATTTTTAAAATAAAAATAAATAAAATTAAAAAAATTAAAAAATAAAAAAAATTAAAAAAAAAAGGAAAAGAAATATGGACAGATAACTTGGTAGAAAGTTCTACATCTCTGGGACAGCATGAAGTAAGATAACCATTGCTCCCTCTTCCTTGGGCAGCAGAGAGCAAAGAGTACTCCAACCTCCTTAAAGCTGCACATCAAGACTCAGCCCCAGGGTCAGACCCATCTCTGAATTGTTCCAGGTCCCCAAAAAGCACCCTGTTCCCCCTCACCGTGCTGGAAATGGAAACAAAAGCCTTCCTCTACCTTTTAGATTAACATCCTCTACCAGCAAAGCAGGCACAGCCCAACTCTCTGCCCGTGCTTGCTGTGGAGAACGTTTGTTAAATTTGCCTTAATCACTCATGCAGCACATGGGCAACTTACTGGCTGCTGTTCACTTATTCCAGCTGCTCACAATGCTCCTACTTCATATGAGCCTCATATGGCCAGGCAGCCAAGATCACAGAGGAGCTGAGACTGGCAAAGACTTCTCTTGATGACCTAGTCCAACCTCCTGCTCACACAAGGTCTCATACAGCACATTGGTCAGGATCACACCGAGTCAAGGCTTGAATAGCTCTGAAGATGGATATTTAACAACTTAGTACTTTCAAAGACGGAGAGGGGAAGGCTGGTGAGCAACCTAGCAAACATGCCTTCAACCTCCCAGGCTTCTGACTGACATGTAACAGGTTTCTTGGATATGAGAAGCCAGCAAAATCCTGCAGAGGAAAACACCTGAGGCTGCATCGACCTTGCTAGGGGAAATTTATTTTTAAGTGATGTTTACAAGAACTGTGCAAAATTTGAAAGATACAGAAGAGGTAAAGAAAGAGTAAAGGGGTAAAACAGGACTCCTTGAAGAGGGGAAAATAACACACTCCTCCTTTACCCAGGATGATCCTGGTTTACTTTGGTTCCCCTCAGCAAATCAGACACCAAGCCCCCGGCACGGGTTATCAATTGGTGATGGTCACAGCTCTGAAGTTACAGGTTATTATTAGTGTTTCTCACCCTTTAGTGTTGGAACTGCTAGGATGGGCCTTTCCCTGACTCCCCAGAGGTACACTAATGGCCCAAGTGCTGCAAAAAGGGAAGGGGCCTGGAGCCTGGAGGTGAGTCTTGGCAGGAGAGCCACAGGAAGCAGCTCTTGGCCATGAGCAGGGAACAGGGGGCTCTCCTCGCCATGCTCTCCAGTATCAGCACCACAGCTGCCGTTCTTCCCTGTGCTGCTGGCAGAAATGAGGAGGGGGACAGGCTCACTCAGAACACTTGCAGAGTGTGATAGCCAGCAACTGCAAAAGCAGCAATGCCAAAGTGCTTTTAGGAGCTGGGTAGCCCCGTGACTTTTCCCTTTCTACACTCTAGAAAGCGGGAGAACAGGGGACACTGGGGAAGTCAAACAACACTAACAGTCTGAAATGGTCCTCTCAGCTGAGCTCAGACCAAGAAAGTTGGAAGATCCCCACAGCAGAAACCTGCTGCTTCCTTGCCAAGCAGCACACTCCAGGAGAAGGGATGGTTAGCTCTGCCCTGCTCCCAAGGACTCTCCAGGAGGAATTACCCAGCCCTCCCCATCGGGCCGGGCAGGAGAACCAGGCACCAACTCTGCTGAACTCCCAGTACTGGAACTGCAGGTGGAGCCTGAGCTTCAGGCCAGGGGACGCCAGGCAACTACAGGCATCATTTCCACTCTTCATTTCCCTCCTTTCCTCTCCCTCACTTCAAGCTTTTCACGTTGTCCATCGTCCCTGTGATACAGGTAGCATATCAACCAGAGCGGCCAGAGGAAAGCTTACCCACCCGCCCACCGTACCTTCCCTTTCCCCCAAACTCCCTGGAGGCTGCCTACTGAGGAGAGGAAAAGGGGAAGCCGAGGCTCAGAAGTGTCAGACACAAGCCAAGGGCTTCCGAGGGACCGGAGGCTCACGGCAAGCAGGCAGCCACCTGGTAGGTGCCCTCAGCTGTGTGCTGGACACTGTGCTCCTGCAGCAGGCCCAAGTCCAGGAACCGTTCCCCGCACCACATGCACTTGTACTGCTGCTCACGGGCGTGCACGCTGTGGTGCTTGTTGAGGTGCTCGCGCTGCTTGAAGGCCTTCTCACAAGAGGAGCACTTGTAGGGCTTCTCCCCCGTGTGGACGCGCCGGTGGCGCTGCAGGTCCGAGGCGTATTTGAACCGCTTTTCACAGTCAGGGCACTTGAGGGGCTTCTCGCGGGCTGGGTCGCAGCGGTGCTGCACGAACTCGGAGGAGGAGAAGAAACGTCTCTCGCAGAGCGTGCACTTGAGCGGCTTCTCGGTGCAGTGGGCCAGCTGGTGCTTCTGCAGGGCCGAGGCCCGCTTGTAGGACTTGTTGCACACCGTGCACTTGAAGGGTCGCTCCGCGTTCTGCACGCACTTGTGCCGCAGCAGCTCCGAGGACTGGTTGAAGCCTTTCTGGCAGACGTTGCACTTGAAGAGGTTTTCGATGCCGTGCACGTGCTGGTGATACACCAAGTGCGAGGGCTGGACGAAGCCCTTCTCGCACAGGTTGCACTTGAAGGGCTCCTCGGCCTTGTGTGTGCGGCGGTGACGCATGAGCGCGTACTGCTGCTTGAAGCTCATCTGGCAGAGGTCACACTTGAAGGGCCGTTCCTCGCTGTGCGTCCGCTCGTGCTGCCGCAGGTCCGAGGGGCGCTTGAAGGCTTTCTGGCACTCGCCACAGCGGAAGGGCCGCTCCCCACTGGGCGTGCAGGGGTGCTGCAGCAGCTCTGAGGACTCCTTGAAATGTAACTCGCAGACATTGCACTTGAAGAGGTGCTCCCCCGAGTGCGCGTACATGTGACGCACCAGGTGGGAGCGGTGCTTGAAGGTCTTCTCGCACACCGTGCACTTGTAGGGCCGCTCCGAGCTGTGGGTCCGTTTGTGGTGCACCAGGTGGGACGACTGGCTGAAGCTCTTGTCACACAGCGTGCACTTGTAGGGCTTCTCGCCTGTGTGGATGCGCTCGTGCCGAGACAGCTCTGAGAGGTGCTTGAAGGTTTTCTGACACATGGAGCAGCTGTAGGGCTTTTCTGAGGGGTCGAGAGGCTGCGAGTGCTCTGCCTCAGGAGGCTTGTAGGTCTTCTCACAGATGGAGCACTTCATGGCGTTGCCGCTGTGGACGTTGTGGTGCTGCGCCAGCGAGGTCAGGAGGGAGAAGCCCATCTTGCAGACACCACACACAAAAGGCTTCTGCTCCACTTGGATGCACTGGTGTTCGAGGAGATCAGTGGCCTGATGGAAGATCTTCAGGCACTGGGTACACTGGAAAGAGCGGTCGTGGCCCGGCAAGCACTGGTGCTCATGGGGGTTGGAGAGGTGAGCAAGGTCGTGGCCACACACACCACATTTGTGAGTCAGGTCTCCAGGCTGGAGCGGGGCATGCTGGTGGTGCTGCAGGACAGGGTCTGGCTGGAGCAGGATGCCGTAGACAGCACAGCCCAAGGGGCTCTCAGTAGTGCTGGGTGGAATGGAGTGCTCTGGGAGGGCAGATGCCCCAGAGTGATGCTGCTGTGGCGGCAGCTGCTGCTGTGGTTGCTGCTGCTGCTGCCAGCTTTCTGACATGCTTGGGGAAAAAAAACCCAGGATTTTAGCAGTGACAGCTTCAGCTTCTCAGTTGAAAGGGTTCAAGTAAGAACAAAAATCCTCATGCCCCGTAACTGATCCCCTGAAGTAGAGGACAAAAAAACCCAGGCCACAGCCAGGATCTTAGGAAGCAAAGAGGTGACTGGGACTCCACAGCCTCCTCCTTTGATCAGCATAAGTTCTTTGCAGACTGGTTTGCCTTTTTCTTTTTTGAAAAAAAAAAAAAAAAAAGCCAACAAAAACCAAAAAACGGGAGGCAGCAGTGAGTGGGTTGAAGACAAGGAGGCTTTTCTCCGTCCTGTCTGCAATGTGCTCACATTTGAAGGAGTCAGACTAGGAAACTGCTCTCTGCAAGAAAAAAAGACAGCTCATGTCAGGTGTTGAAGAAAAGATGGGCAACTCATCAACTCTCACAGCTCACTTTGGAAAGTCTCCTGTGTGTCTGCAAAGCTACTGGGAAGAGGTAACCAGAACTAGATACCTCCCTTGCTGCTGTGCAGAGGGCCCAGGACCAGGTGTGCTCAGCCCAGAAAGGGTCAGGCTCTTCCCAGCTGCATGCACTCAGGTGCTGTGCTTTCATGAGGGGCAGCACAACCGTATGGGGCCCCATCATCCCAGCTGTGGCTGGACCTTCCTCTGCACACCAAATGCTGTGCAATCAAGAAGCTATTGGGTTAGATTTTACAGATCTCATACAGATACCAATCTGACCCCACCCCAGCTGAAACACCTCTATGAAGCAATTCTGCTCCTCTGCAGCTCAAGTATTTGACACATTACCCAAGAGATGTGTGTAAGCAATTTCTCTCTCTCTGGACAGCACTTGTAAACAAGAAATAGCCAGAGAACTCAGGGGAAGGTTTGCCCTCAACTTTATCCTATTCTCAGACCAAAGACAGAACCCATAGGTATTGTGCACAGCACTCTGTGAAGGTAAAAGAAGCACTTGAGTAATGGTTCAGCTGCCCTTCATACCAAACCATGACATACAGGGACACTGGAGCCTAACAATCTACACCAGAGCTGCTGCCTGGCCTTACTATAGAGCATTACAGGTGATTTGCTCACTGAGAAGTTCCAGTCTTGCTGGACACTTCCAGTAAAACCTGGTATCAACTTAGAAAAAGAGTAAAACCAGTGAACAGCACAAAGTAGCAATATCAGTGGACTTCAAAGAGAGGAAGGGGCCAGGTCTTGGTGAGAAGCTGCAGCTAGTGTCCCTGGGCCACGAGCCCCTAACCCCCATTTCTGTTATCAAAACCACCTGCCCTCACCCAGGGTAAGGAAAACCACCATCGTCCAGGAAGGCATTTGTTTTATTTAAAACTAAGTGATAAGGAGCATCAGAGTAACCCACTTCACAGCATCCCCACCTCCTCCGGTGCTCATCTCAGACCAGACTGTGCCTCACAACCTGGGCAGCTCTGGACCACACTCCTGCCTATGCAGACACTGAATGACTTTATCTGCTGTCACAGTTTTCCTGCTGGCAGTGAAACGCCCCTGGGATCTCCTGCATAGCTCACCTTGGCTGCTGACATGATGGGAGAGCTCACAGTTAACAATACCTAGCACCCAAGCCGGATGAAATAAAGAACTTCAGTACAGCACAGCCACCACCTTGCCCTGTAGGCAACGCTAATTACGGCAGAAGAAAGCCAACCTCAACGGCACCCCAGACCGTCCGGCCTAACGGGGAAGGGAAACTTGGGAAGAATAAGAAACACCAACCTTGGCTTACCGAGGGCTCTGCACGGGTACCTGAGCCGATGCCAGCTCCCAGCCTAACTCATCTCTCCGTGGGAGGTGGGAAGCGACGACCATGCAAGGAGAGCCGACGGGAAAGAAGAGGTACTTTCAAACTGGAGAAGCGGCCCAGCACAGGGCCCGCTCCGGCATGGTCCGCTCCGGCTCCCGCCTCCCCTGGCTCCCCGGGCCTCCCGCGGCCGGGCCGAGGCCGCCTCAGGGAGCTCCGCGACGGGGCGGCGGGGCGCGGGGGCGGCCGAGGAGCTCGCAGGCCATCTGCCGCAGCCCGCGGGCAGGCCCGTCCCGCCGCTCCCCTCTCCCCATGGGACGGGTCCTCCGCTCCCGCCGGCCTGGGGACAAACGCGGCGGCAGCGCCCCGAGGCCTTCACCGCCGCCGCGCCGAGAGGCCCTACGGTAGGCTAGGGGGGTGCCTGCCCGGCCGAGGCCGCCCCCCGCCCCGGCGAGGCCCACACAAAGGCCGGCGGCAGCCGGGCCCCTCACCTGCGGCGGGAGGCCCCTGTCAGCCCGCTCGCCGCCGGCGGGGCTGCGGCCTGCGCGCTCCGCCCGAACCCCGTGCTGGCCTGGCAGCGGGAGCCGGTAGAACGGGAAGTAAGGAAAGAAGTCAGGGAGGGAAGAAGGGAGAGATGGGGAGAAGGAAGGGGGCACCGGCGCCGAAGGCAGGCGGGCTGCAGCCACGGGGTGCGGGCGGGTGGGAGCGGAGCGGAGCGGGCCGGGCCGGGCCGGCCGGGGCGGAGGCGGGGCGGGCGGCGGAGGCTGCCCCCTGCTGGGCCGCGGAGACAACAGCGAGCAGCGGCATGGCGGCAAGGGGACGGGCGGGCAGCAGGCCCGCGTTGGTGGGATACAGCAGCTCGGAGGACGACGAGGAGGAGGAGGAAGAGGGATGCCGGGGCACCGGCGTGCAGAGGTAACCCCGAGATAAGTGAGTGTGGCGGGAGCGAGGGAGCCGGGTGAGGAACGCTCGGCGTTTCCTCCTTATTAATCCTCCTCACGGTCCCAACAGCGCTTGCCGACCTCGCCTGCCCGTCCCCGCCGACCTGCCGGGCGATCCGGAGCCTGAGGAGACCTTTCGCGACGACAGCTCCCGGCACGGCGGACGCGTCCGCGGCTTCCCCCACGAGCGGGGCAACTGGGCCACACATGTCTACCTGCCCGGTAGGTAAAGGCGGCCCCGGGGCGGGAGGGAGCGAGGGGCGGCAGCAGCTCCCCCAGGCTGAGCCAGGGCGGGGACTGGAGCTCTGCCCCGGCGGGGATCCGGCTCTGACGGAGCTTCCGCGCAGTAACGGCCCAGGAGGAATTCCTGGAGCTGTTGGAGCTCCTGCTCTCCCGCGCTCGCACCTACGTCTCCTCGCTGGCTGCCATGGAGGAGTTTCACCTCAGCCTCTCGCAGTGCGTGGTGCTGCGCTACCACTGGATCCAGCCCTTCGTCCGCTCCCTCAGGGAGCACCTTGCCTCCTTTCACAGGTAGGGAAACGACGAGGCCTCGGGAGAATCTTCTCACGCATTCCCTCCCCCTCGGGGTCTGTGTTGCACCAGCATCTGTACTCTTAGTTGTCTCTGGCAGTTGGTGCTGCACCAACAGCCCCGAGGAGTTTTTCCTCCCTGTCTAGAGATCTGGCACCAGACAGGTCAGCTCTGGATTTTTCAGGGCTGGAGCTGTGCTGTGCCTATATCTAACTCATGTGCCCACTGTGCATCAGCTGCTTCAGGAAACTGGAAACTCAGGGGGGGTGTGGATTGATGTGAGCCCAGAAAGGCTCTGGTTGCACTGCTCCGGTCCAGTTGTGGCACGCATTTGCCTTTATCTTTCTGCTACTCAGTAGAAATCCTGTCTCCTCCCCATCTTCTGCTTTTTCCCTGTTTTTTTCTCCCACCAGCTGAAACAGGCTCTTTCTTATTTCAGGTTCTTCTCTGTGGCTGATCAAGTGAAGGTTTACACCAACCAGAACAAAACCAGGTGAGCAAGCAATGGGTCAGCCTGGGGACAAGACGTGGGCGTGTGAGAACTGTCACCCTGTCTGTTCTGTGGTGACTGCATTGACCCCTGTGACAGGGCAATACACCATCATCTTGTGTCCAGAGGTTTCACATCTTTCCCCAAACCCTTGCACAAATGTAAGCTTCAGTGCTAATTCTCTGCAAGTCTCATAAGCAGCAGCTGTGTTCACTGCCATCTCCCATCTGGTTTGTTCTGTGGTTTCATGGACCAGTGTGAGCAGCCTGGGAGAAGCAGAGCCAGGGGCAGCAGTGCCTGTCATGAAATTGCTGTGCAGGTCTTAAAGAGCTGGAGAAAAGTAGTTAGAAATAGTTAGACAGTGTTAATTCTCTTGCAGGTGTCAGCTCAGAAGCCTGATTCTAACTGAAAGCAATTAAGTAGTTTAAATGTAAAAAGCAAAGGTGATTAAAACTGTGAAAAGTTGCTGAATCTAGAGGAGATGGCAGCCCACAGTTGTCAAATACTCATGGGTGGGCTGAGGTGGATCCTGTGTAAGCCTTAGCCTCCCCCCCTGGAGTCTGGAAAGCATCATCCAGACAGTCTGTAACGAGGTGCCTCTCTGTCATGTCTCTCCAGCTTGGTACTTCCCGTTCCCCACTTCCTCTCCCCCATTAAAGCCCTCCAGACACTTATATTTTTTGAATGCAGCTCCTGCACAGCATGGTGCTCCACTGAGATACTCATCAAGTGCATCCTTTGCCTGGAAAATGAGTTTTCATTTCCCAAAAGGTTCCAAATTAATCCAGTAAATCTATCTGGTGTATTATCCAGTCCTGCTTCTCTCTGCTACAATGTCTTATTTCTGTTTTTCTTCAGAATGCCCACAGCATCTTTGAATGCCTAAACCTGGCATTCTTCAAATTATCTTTTGTTAGGGGGTAGGGAATTTTCCCAGTAGGAATGCAGAGCTGAGTATGCTTATGGTTTTGCTTTCTGCAGCATGGAAGTTTGCTTGCTGTCTCTCCTTGTCTTTCTTTAGGACTTTTATTGGCTTGGAGGTCTCCACTGGGCATTTCCAGTTGCTGGAGCTGGTCTCAGAGGTGGACAGAGTTCTGGAGGAATTTGACCTTCCCACATTCTACAAGGTCACTCACTTAATTCCCTGTCAGTCTGTACATGCCAGCTCGTTCCCTGCAAAAAGCCCATTAAATGTTCACTCCAAATAAAGAGGAGCAGGGGATTTAGACTCAGAAATGGTCTCCCCTGGCCAGTCAGTGATGTTCATGCTTAACATCCTGAACATGATCTCGCTGAGGACTAGTGCAAACCTGTGGCTTCTCTGTTGCATCTGGTGCAGAAGGCTAATGATGTTAACTATCTGGTGGCCATGTTTCTGGAGCAAAGGGATAGAGCATATGGCACAGTCCCTGTTCTGTTCTGGGTCGTCCTGGAACTGAATGGGCTTAGGGTGAGTACTGTGGGACTGAGAGTAATGCTTGTGCCTCCTCCTTGTGCAGTTTCCTGGGGCATTCATCCAGCCTCTTTTCTTGGTGCTAGCTCTGGGGACTTGTTTTGGATTTTGAAGGGCCAAACCCTGATTTCTCTGTCTTCAGAGTTGAGCAGGCGGCTCTTGTGGGTTATTCAGGAATGATCCACCCACCCCCTCCAAGACTGTCCCTAAGAGGTTCTTTGTGCAGTTGGAAAAGCTTCTGCAGAGCTGTCCACAGCTTTCCCAGTGTCCCAAAAGGTTGGAGTACAGAGCCTCGGACACATCTTGGCTCCAGCACTGCTTGTATCAGTTCTGCAACTGTTGAGCTGGCAGAGGGGGCTCCCAGG
This sequence comes from Phaethornis superciliosus, assembly GCA_023637945.1. NCBI lineage: Eukaryota > Metazoa > Chordata > Aves > Apodiformes > Trochilidae > Phaethornis > Phaethornis superciliosus. Next base: position 19,272,281 of record JAJQWJ010000014.1, on the reverse strand, counting down.
TTCAGGATCCTCCTACCCCTGTGATTCCAAGCTGGGCAGTGTCACACCAGATCTCGCGCTGTGGCTGCGTGTGTTGAGCAGAGGCTTCTTTAGCCCTCACCTGTTTTGTTTTCAGGACCCATCATTCCATATCAGCTTGGCCTGGTGCATCGGGGACCTGTCTGGCAGGCTGGAAGGGCAGTGTCTGCAGGAGCTGCAGGTGCGTCCTCATGCAGTGTGGAGAGTAGGGGAAGAACAGCCAATTCTTCCTGCCACGGGCAGGGAGCAGAAAATTCTCTTCACCGAGGAAGACAAACTTCACTGGGTTGAAAGAGGAGAAGCTTTTTGCAGGAGTGTGAGTTAAATCACCCTCCAGTGGGAAGTCTGGAGCTGCCACCTGCAAGCAGCCTTGTCTCTGACTTGGTTCAGAGAAGGAGATACTGACTTTGTTCTCTGGTAAATTCCCCCTCCTGGTATTGACTCCTGCTTCTGTTTTCTAGGACATCGTGGATGGATTTGAGGACTCGGCACACTTGCTGCGTGTCCACTGGGAGCAAATCCGCTGCAAGTCAGGGAACAAGTACTTCTCCTTCCCCTTGAGGTAGGGGCCCCTGAGGCTCTCAAAGACCCCAAAGTTCAACCAAGGACTGTTCTTCAGTGCAGCTCTGAGTGCTGTGGGCTGTTAGGCACTTCCCATGCTCTTCTTGCTTGCTCAGAATCTGTGGGTGTTTGTTAAGTCAGAATATTTCCAAGTTTGAGTTGGTGGCTGAAGAAATGAGTGTTTGTAGCAGATTTTGTTCTTGCTTCTGTATGTGCTGCAGTCAGCACTGGTGGTTCAATCCATCCCATGGTCACTGATTTTGATGATTTTTTTTTTTTAAAGAAAAATAAATCTTTTATAGCCATGGATGCCTTATGAGAAGAAAGAAGAATGTAGCGTGGAAAGCTGTTGCTAAAGTGAGAGTGTCTCTCATGGTTGAAAACAGAACTTCCTGGTTGGCAGGAGGCTCTGAGCATGCCATGAGTAGCAAGAGGCAAGAATGTGGAGCTGGACTCTCTTGCCAGAGTGTCTCCCTACCAGGTCCTGGATCCTGTTCTGCGTCCCACTGTCACTGCTGCTGCCTCTATAGAGAAATGTCAGGTTTTGATCCTTCTGACATATAGCAAATGATGAAATCTGGAGGGGATTGGTTTTTCAGTGCTCCAGGCTGGATCTAAAACAAGAGCTTTGGTTTAAAACTAGGCATGCCATAAATCCAGGACTTACTTGGTGGTCTGCTTCTACCGGCAAGCTCAGTGCTGTGTGTGGGCAAGCCCAGTGTCAGCTCCTGCTTGCACTGGAAGGGCAGTGCCCAGCAGTGAGTCAGGGAATGGCAGGTTCTGCCCAGGCTTCAAGCTTTTTTCACTGTAGGAACAGCACCCCTGATGGATCCACCCTGTGGATGGAACTTGAGCGAAGCTGCATTTTATTTTAATCCTATGGGGAGGTTGGCAGCAGCCTCGGGGATATTCAGAGCAGGAGGCCCCAATGTGCTGCCCAAAATCATTCATTCCATGTCTGTCTCGTGAAAGACTCCTGGACATCCGAGCAGTGGAAATCTGTCTCCTTGTGTCATAAAAATGTTTCTGTGGTGTATTTCAGCCATTCCCTTTCAGACATGCCCAGTTCCCACAGATTTCAGATGAGGTGATGCCAGCAAGTGCTTCTGTGGGCTTGGTGCCTGTCCTTGCCCACGGGAGAGCCTGAGGGACGCGTGGCCGTGGGAGCATCTCAGCATGGGCTGTGGTGTCTGCCAGCACCTGTGCCGCGGCTGGGCTTCAGAATCCTTAATAAAACTATGTTGCTGGTTTCTGAGATGGGGAGCTGTGTGGGAAGGGGGTGTGATTACATCCCGAGTTTTCTACTGGGGAAGGGAAGACAAATAAAGATCTATTTATGCCCTGGGAACTTCCGGTGAAACCGGCCTCACCACGACCTCTTTGAGTCCTCGCAGTGCCAGGTTAATGCTCACCCAGCGGCCGTGCTCCCGCCCCGGGCTGGGCACATCACCCCGTTAGCTCCAGCGAGTGCCAGGGACGGGGAGCGGGGAAGGAGCCGTGAGGGAAAAGCGCGGGGATGGGCGGCCCGAAATGGCGTGTGTCAGGGGGCAGGTGTGGCGGGCAGGGACTGGGCTGCGTGTGACAGGCCCTGCATACCCGTGTAAGGGGGGGTAGGAGCCCGGCCTGCGGCCCTGCGCACCCGCGGAGGAGGGGGGGGGGGGGGGAGGGTGTGTGTGTGAGGGTGCGTACGGCTCCGCCCTCTCCCTCGGTCCCGCCCCCTTCCCCGCCCGCTCTCCGCCGCCCCGCGTTGCTGCCGCCGCTCCCGCGCCCCACCGCCCCACTCCGGGCCGTTTGGCTGCTTCCGGCGGGCAGTGCGGAGGAGCCGCGCCGCGCCGCGGTGGCCGCCCATGTGCCGTGCGCCGCCGGCCTGATCCCGTACACAAAGGCGGGACGGGAGGCGACGGGCCGCGCCTGGCAGCGCCGCTCATGCATCGTGCGCAGGCCCCCGCGGCGGCCCGACCCCGGGCCATGAGGGCGGCGTAGCTCCGAGACCGCCGCGCTCGGCCCGGCCTGGCGCGGCCCCGGGGACGGCCGTGAACCGGAGGCGACAGCGCGGCTATGGCAGGAGGTGGCAGTGCCCCCTGCTGGGCGGGCGGGGCGCTGCGGGCATGCGGCCGCCCTCCGCCCTTACTGGTGCTACTGGTGCTACTGGTGCTGCTGGCGGGGGCGGCGGCGGGCGAGGAGATCAACGCAGAGGTGAGCGGGAGTGCTGGGGGGGCTCCCCAGGACACCCTGCCCCCCAGCTGCTCGCACCTGCGGCCGCCGGCGCTGCCCGCAGGTGCAGGCAGGGTGGGGGTGGGAGGGTTCGGGCAGCGGCGGGGGCCGGGGGGGGAGCACTTTGCGCCCTTGCGGGGCCGCGGCGGGGGTCTTTGTGAAAGGGCCTTTGATAAAGCCTCTGCTCCGGCTGCTTGCCTGGGGCGGGGTGGTAGTGGTAAAGACATTAATAAAATTTGTTAAAAAAATAATGGGAATCAAAACACCAAAACGTTTTGTAAAAATACGAAAAAGAGAGGGAAATTAATACGCGGTGAAACGAAAACATTAAAATTAACCCAGAAGGAAGAAAAAGTTTTAAAGATAAAAAGGAAAACGTAAATTAGGAAATTAACATGAAAAATAAAATGTAATTATTTTATATATAAAATGCAGAAGTTATAATAAAAAGATAATTTTTTTTACGTAATTAAAAAAGACAAGAGGAGGCGGGGGCTGGTGCAGGAAGGAAGGGACCCGGCACCCCCCCGGCCCGCCGCCCCTCCGCGGGCCTGGCAGACCCCTTCCGCCCCGGGAGGCTACCGGCCCCGCGGGACAGAAGCCCCTTTGTGGAGAGAGGCCAGTGGGCGGGGGGAACGGGGGGGCTGGGAGAGCCCCCAGGCAGGCTGCCCCCCATCAGCCCCCTCCTCGCAGGAACCCCAACACGCTGCAGGGCTGGGGCTCTGTGGCTGCCCCCCAGCCTCTGCCCGATGCTCCGGCTCTCCTGCCCTGCCTGTGCCCTCTGCCCAGGTGCAGCAGGGGGGACAGGGCTGTGGGCAGTGGGCCAGGGTCCCGAGCAGGCCCCCCCGGGGTGTTCCTGCTGGACTGACGCCTGGCTCCCCCGGTGCAGGCCTGGCTACGGCTCTATGGCTACCTGCCGCAGCCCAGCCGCCAGCTCTCCACCATGCGCTCAGCACAGACCTTTGCCACCGCCCTCGCCGAGATGCAGAAGTTTTATGGCATTCCGGTCACCGGGGTCCTGGATGAGGAGACCAAGGCGTGAGTTTCTCCCTGTCCTCCCACCGTAGCAGGTTCCGGGCCCTTGGGCAGAGCTGTGCCGGCACCTGGGAGTATGGGTGCTGCCTCCCACGGGAGCTGCATCTCCCTTCGGGGGCTGCACCCCTGCAGCCAGGACACCTCCCTTGCTGTCCATGGCTGCTCTAGACCCCCCTCAGGGACCTTGGTAGCAGTGGGCTGAGCCCTGGCTCAATGCCCTCCTGGCAGGTGGATGAAACGTCCCCGCTGTGGGGTCCCAGACCAGTTTGGGGCACGTATGAAGTCCAACATGCGGCGGAAGCGGTATGCACTGACAGGGCGGCGCTGGAGCCAGAGCCATCTCACCTTCAGGTACCTGACACCTCCGTGGTTTCCCTCCCCCCAGCCCGTGGAGAGCTGTGGATCCCCTCGGGGAGTGAGCGCCGTCCTGGGCCACTCCCAGCGAGCTCTGTACCCCCAGCATCCAAAACTACACGGAGAAGCTGGGGAGATACCACTCGTACGAGGCTGTCCGCCGAGCTTTCCGGGTATGGGAGCAAGCCACACCACTTGTTTTCCGGGAGGTGCCCTACGAAGACATCCGGCAGAAACGGAAGAAAGAGGCTGACATCATGGTGCTCTTCGCCTCAAGCTTCCATGGAGACAGTTCCCCCTTCGATGGTGTTGGGGGATTTTTGGCTCATGCCTACTTTCCTGGTCCTGGCATGGGGGGGGACACGCATTTCGACTCAGATGAACCCTGGACCCTGGAGAACACAGATGTGTCTGGTGAGCTGAAGGCCAAGGAGGTGATGATGGCAACCAGAGCAGCCTGGTGGCCCCCTGGGTTTGAGGGCAGGGGGATTTACTGGAGTGGGCGGGAGTGGCATGGAGAGCAGTTCCACCATGGGTGGTGCAGGTGGCTCCCATCGGAACACCCTCATTACAGCGTGTTTGTACTAAGGACCCATACTGATGACAGTGCCTTTCCCTGCAGGGAACAACCTTTTTTTGGTGGCTGTGCATGAGCTGGGGCACTCGCTGGGCTTGGAGCACTCCAGCAACCCCAGTGCTATCATGGCCCCCTTCTATCAGTGGATGGACACGGAGAACTTCCAGCTGCCTGAGGATGACCTCAGGGGCATCCAGCAGCTGTACGGTAAGGAGCTGGGGGGGGGATCAGCCCAGAGGGGGGATGCTGGGCAACGTGCATGGAGAAACTGAGGAAGGGGTGCCACTGGTCTGTGTCACCCATTCCCTTTTCTCACCTATGCAATCCAGGTACTGCAGACAGGCACCCTCAGCCCACCAAGCCTTTGCCCACTGTGACACCTCGGAGACCTGGCAGGCCAGACCAGAGACACCCTAAATCTCCCCCCCCGGGGAAACCGGAGCGACCCCCAAAACCGGGCAGCCCAGACCAACCTGACCAGTATGGCCCCAACATCTGCGACGGGAACTTCGACACCGTGGCGGTGCTGCGCGGGGAGATGTTTGTGTTCAAGGTACTTGGCTGGTAGCCCTCCTTCCTCTTCCCTGGGGTTGTGGGGGGTTCCTAGGTGGAAGGACCCCCCATTGAGATGCCTGGCACTGGGGCCGTGTCCCCGTGTGCCCCCACCCTCACCCAGCATCCCATTTCCCTCTAGGGCCGGTGGTTCTGGAGGGTCCGGCACAACCGGGTGCTGGACAACTACCCCATGCCCATTGGGCACTTCTGGCGGGGCCTCCCCGGGGACATTGATGCTGCCTACGAGAGGCACGACGGGAGGTTTGTCTTCTTTAAAGGTGAGTGGGGAAGCTGAGTGAGAGGGTTAAGGTGGTGGAAGGATGCCAGTGTCCCCAGGCTGCTGGGAGCTGCCTGGGTTCATCCCATCTTGATCCCACCCGGAGCCACTGCCTGATCCCAAAGGGTGTCTGCTTGCCTCGTACCCCTGTCCCTACCTACATGTGCCCCTGCCACAGCAGCTAGGCATTGCCACCTCACCCCCTTCTCTGTCTCCTGTCCAGGTGACCAGTACTGGCTCTTCCGAGAAGCCAACCTGGAGCCTGGGTACCCACAGCCCCTGGTCACCTACGGGCAGGGCATCCCCTATGACAGCATCGATACAGCTGTCTGGTGGGAACCCACAGGCCACACCTTCTTCTTCCGTGGGGACAGGTGAGCAGCTCTGGGATCCTTTTCCCTGCTCTATAAGACTCCTGGCCCCTGGCAGGGGTGGCCGTGGTGGCAGCTGAGGCCTCTGTGCTCCTCACCTGCTCACCAATCCCTCCTCCAGATACTGGCGCTTTAACGAAGACACCCGTTCAGTGGACCCTGGGTACCCGAAGCCCATCTCTGTCTGGGTGGGCATCCCTCCCTCACCCAAGGGTGCCTTCCTCAGTGCGGATGCCTGTAAGTAGAGGGGGAGAAGAAGGCTGGGGAACCAGAGGGGATAGGTTCACTGCTCTGGTGGCCTGGCCGTACACAGGATGGAGGCTGGGGGGGTGTCCAGGAATCAGGAGTGAACTCCCTTTCTGAAGGGTTTCAGTGGTTCCAGAGAAAAACCTGCTGTGCAGGGGTGCACAGGTTGTAGGGTGCCTTGCATCTGCCTACTTACCATCTCCTCCATCTTTCTCTCCCCAGCCTCCACCTACTTCTACAGAGGCACGAAGTACTGGAAATTTGACAACGAGCGGCTCAAGACGGAGCCAGGTTATCCCAAATCCATCTTGCGGGACTTCATGGGCTGTCACATAGAGCTGGTCCCAGACCCCCATCCCCGCTGGCCCAATGGGGACAGACCCCCCTTCAACCCCGATGGGGATGGGCGAGCTGAAGGCGAGGAGGAGGAAGAGGAGGAGGAGGAGGAGGAGGAGGAAGAGGATTATGGTGAGGGTGGTCGCCAGCCAGGTGGAGATGTGGACGTGGTGGTGCAGATTGACGAGTACACACGTACCATGAGTGTAGTCATGGTGCTGGTGCTGCTGGTGCTGCTGCTCTGCATCCTCGGCCTCATCTACGTCATTGTCCAGATGCAGAGGAAGGGTGCACCCAGAATGCTCTTGTACTGCAAGCGCTCCTTGCAGGAGTGGGTCTGACTGACTTCCCCTCACCCCCAACCCCCCACCACCATGGTGCTAACAATGGAGCTGACCTCCCTTTCCCCTGCCCCTCCCCTTTGCCTTGGCCCCTTTTGCCCCACTGTTGCTTGATGGCTCCAGCCTCAGAAAAGGGGGGGATGCCCACCCCCCTCGCCTCTCTGAGGCAGCTGGGCTGGGACCGGGAGATAGTCACAGGGGGGCTGGAGGGCACCCAGGTTCTGCCTCCTGCTCCTTGGCGCCTGCCTCCCACCTTCATCCTCAGGTTGCCACCTATCACGTTGCACCCACTTCTGCCACAGGAACTCGGCAAGCTCATGGGGCACTTGGAACACTTCTGTGTGAACTGGCTAGGCTGTCCCTGTGCCGTGTGGAGTGGTGAGTGGGTGGTAAGTCACAAGTGCTATGAGCTGGCAGGTCTCAGCTGCCATCACCCGCAGTGGCAAGGAAATGTGAGGGGAAGGGAGAGCTGAGCTCCTGGCCCTGTTTTGAGTTGAAGCACAGGGATAAGGAATGTGGTGCCTAAAGAGACTGCAAGGGGGGAGGTGCCACCTTTGCAACTGCTGATGGCCTCAGCTCAGCCTGGGCCCTGCCACTGCCAAGGGGACACCGTCCTGCGTGCAAAGCGGCAGACACGGCCACCTTGTACACATATTAAAGGGGTCGGGTGTGTGGAGAGCCGTGTTGTGTCCTTTCTGTTGTGGGATGCTGCCAGCAGCCTGTCAGGTTTGGCATGTTTTGTGGTAGTGGGGGTGTGCTCGGGCATGCTAACCTGCCTGGCACCCATGGGTGCTGGGGCCATGCCAGGGGATGTGGGGAAGGGGCTAGTAGGGGTGACCACATCCCCGCAGCAACCTCTGCCTTGAGGCTACCGTTTTCAGGAGGTGGTCAGTGACATCAGGGCCCCACAGCAGCAAACAGCAGCACACAAGCTCCTACGGCCAGGGCAGTGGCCTGGCTGGGTCTCAGCAGAGGAGAGCGGGAGGAGTTGGGACCACTCTGTGGAGATCAGGGAAATTGTGGAAGTGGGAAAGATTTGAGCCAGGGAAGTGTGAGAAGTTGCCTTTATCCAGGGGATAATGTTACTCAGCTTTTAAATGGGAAGGAAAACCAAGGCACAGTGGGTGGCAGAAGCAGCCTGTGGTGATGGTGGAGATGATGCTCACCAGAGGTGTGAGCCAGGGCCAGGTCTACTCTGGAGGAGAAGGTACAGCCTGGGCAACCAGGGGCTGGGTGGCAGAGACCTGGCACAATTCATACACTGGTGGGTAGGCAGGCCACAGCAGGGGAGGGTGTGAGTCTGTCCCATCCCTGTGGGAATGACCCCATAGTGGGAGGAATTCTCAGTATGGGACTGGACCGAAAGGACCCATGACCTGTTCCCTCCTACACACAGACCCTGAGGCTGCACCCACCCTGCCATCTTCCCTTCCCAAGTGGGGATGAAGCCTTTTTATCACTACCTATCTTCCTACCCCTTCACATTCTCCCCAGAGCCACTGGCTGGGGTCTGGCCACTTCCCAGCACAAAATCGCCCTGAGCTGCCCCATCATTTGTCAGCCACTAAAGACTTTAAAAGGGAAGGAGGGAAGGCCCCTGTGCTGGCTCTGGCCCATTCTGGGGGTTCCTGGAACTGGGCATTGACCCCTATGCTCTGAGCCACCTTTTCCCTGCCCTGGCCTCCAGCCCTGACAACCCTGGGCAGTGATTCCCAGTTGTTGCTGGCTCAGACCTAGCATCACTGCAGCTGAGAAGCCAAAATCAGGGACAGGAAAACGCAGAAGACGCAGGGTGGGGGGAGGTCTCCCAAGTGGCTCTGGGCTGTTTTATTCCATCAGCAAAGCTGTGCCGGGTCACATTCCTTGGCTTTTGGCCTTTCAATTAATTTTTGACCGGTTTGCCCAGGTTTGTGCCTATGGGAAGTCCTGGGAGCTGTGCCATGGGGCAGCCTGGCACCCCAACCTGCCAGTCAGAGTCAAAATGGCACCAGGAGTGACTAAAAGGCATGGGCCTGGCCAAGAGGCAAGGCAGGAGGAAAGAGGGGCTGGGATTTGCTGCTCCCCCCACACACGAAGGCAGCTTCAGAGAGAGGCGCAGATGAATTTCCCATACCAGATGCATTTCCGACACGAGGTTTGTTTCCCACGGCAGCTGTGTTTCCCCTCTCTCCCGGGGGGTGCTGAGGGATTAGCAGGACATAGGGTTGAGGATCCTGAAGCCTGGTAATCTGGAGAGATGCCTGGTCACAGGGAAAGCCAGCTGAGCTGGCTGAGGATGCCCAGAACCAGCCAGCGGCAGCATCCCCAGCCTGGGACAGTGGCAGAGGATGGGCTCCTTGCTGAGTCAGGGAGGTCAGGATCTGGAAGCTGTTCCTCCTGGGAATCAGGGGTGCTGGGAGCAGAGGCCCACGCTGCCTGGCTTCCATGAGCAGGGCCATCCAACTTGGATGCTGCAGTGGAGCTGGTGCCAGGACTGGGGGCCATCTGGAAACGTTTCATGGACAGCAACAAGGTACCCAGCCCGAGACAAAGCCCAGCATTTCAGCAGGGCCCTGGCTCTTTGCCCAAGGTTCCTGCTCTGCCCTGTGTGCCTGCAGTAGGATCAGCCTGTCACCAGCCATCCCTGCTGCAAGGGAAAGGGATTTTGGTGGCTCAGGAGAGCACAAGTCCCCCTGAGCCTGGCCCTGGCAAGCACCAGGCAGCTCTGCCAGGATGCACCCCCAGCAGGCAGGTCCCAGCTTCCCAAAAATAGTCTGGAGAAGTGCAAGCCACTAAACACCCCAGGAGCTCTGCATCCTGCAGGGCCTCCTGTGCTGGGATGGTGCTGTCCACTGCGGGACAGAGCTCCATGGGTATGGGTGATGGTGTGACCAGGGCCTGGCAGGGGCTCTGCCTGCTTGGAACCACCACAGGATAACCCACACTTCCTTTGGCCTTCTCCTCTTCCTCCGCAAGCTGGGGCACAATCCCTTTTAAGCTGCTGAGGAGAGCACCCGGAAAGACAGAGGAAGATGGGCTGGGCATGGAAGAACTGGGGCCAGGACACACCAAGCAGAAATGGGCAGGTCTCAAGGCTAGAGGAAATTATGCTGAGGATGGAGGGAAGCATGGAAGGGGCCTGGGAGGGGTTAAACTTGCTGCCTGTGCTTGATGCAGGCAGGATTGAGGCTCAGGGTGCTGCTGGGGCAGGGATCAGCACCAGCACAGCCCTGCTGGGAACAGTGTGTGTGTGACAGTGAAGCAGCCAAGCTGCAGGTCTGCTTCAGCACAACTTAGCATCCATCATCTTCTCACCTCTCATGGCTTCGAGGCTTTCCCCATCACAACCCAGAGTAGCTCTCAGCACACACTGTCACTCCTTCATCCAACTAAAATCTTGTTTGGGTGATTGCAGCAATACAGGAGAAGCCCTCAACCATCTCCCACGGGTAGCATCAAGGTAGGATAATAAGCTCTCCTGCATGCTGAAGTGGAAAAACTCCCAAGTACAGTTATTCATTTTTCCTGGGCAGTAGCCAATAGAAAAATCCAACTATTTCTGTCAACCTGCAGCACAGCCTGCCCCACACCAGACAGCAACTGCAGAGGATTCACATTGCCCTGGGGTTGCAGTCCCTCTATAAAGATGACAACATTTGGCCCAAGACATTTAAGGAAATACAGAATAGAAGGCAGAGAGGGCCAGGAACAGATTTTTTTATTTTTTTTTTAAATCCTGCAAATCACATCCACGATCAGACGCTGTTGGTTTGTTATCCACTTAATGGGAAGGGCACAAAAACGAAGGGGAAAGCTCCAGGCAGGGTCAGAAGGGGAAAGCTACAGGCAGGGACAGAAGCCTGTAGTGTCCTGCCACTCCAAAGGGCCAGGCTCTCACACAGACTGTCTGCCCCAATGGGAGATCAAACAGACGGAAGAAAGCTTTCCAGGAAAAGCCTGTCATCTGCCTCCCCTGACACCTGCTGGGGCAGAGCCACCAGAGCCCAGGGACATCCCAGCAATGGCTTGCAACATGCTGCAACTGCTTCAGCTGCTCCAGCTCACCCTGAGCATGCCTGCTCCCCTGCCCAGCTCAGGGAGGATCGCTCCCTTCTACACTTCCTTCCTGCTCTACACTTACCATTCTTCACCAGACAACATTTCAGAGGGAAGCTCTGCTTTTGGTGTAGAAAGCAGGCTCCCAGCACTTGGGTCCTGATCAAAGTGCCAACATGCAAGATGACTTTGTCTGCACCAATGGAGGAAGAAGGTGAAAAGTCAGCAGAGACAAGGAAAACTCATCTTTGGGCAGGCCCTGCTTTGCTCCAGGTTGAGTTCAGGGCTCCTTGCAAAAATTCCTGGCAGGAGGGCCCATCTAAGCTCTCCCCAGAGGCAGTCAGGTTGAGACTCTGGGGAGCCCAACCCCTCCTAATGATGTAAGGTCATTCACTCAAGAGCAAGTGCAACTCCTTCTCCTGATTCCTGATTACCCAGCCAGGTAAATCCTGCATCCTTTTTCATGCATGATTTACCCTGCCCTCAGCAGCTCCCCCAGCCCTAGAAAGCTTTGCAAAAGTGGTAGGAAAGCTTTGCCATGGACTTCACTAAGGACAATCCTTGGCATATGATACAGTGTGGTTATACTTAACAAATCTCAAGTCCATCTGAGCCTTGACAGATGTCAAAACAAGATGGGTGGTGCCTCCACATGCAGGCGTTCTTGGCTTGGCTACCAAGCTACTAACATTGGGAAGGTCTTCTCCAGAAAGCCTTCCAGAAGTGGAAGAAAAGACCTCCAGCACCACAGAGCAGCATTGGGCCAGCACCTCCTGTTCACAGCTCAGCAGCTTTAAAGGTGCAAACGCAGCAGCTGCACTGATGTGCTGGGAGTAGGCCACACGGGTCAAGTGGGCTCCACATAGAGGAGCTGCTGACCACAAAGATGCAGACACACCAAACCCTCAACTAGGCAGGGTGTCACTTGTCAAGATGAATCCCAGACTCCCCAAGCTATTCCCCAAGAGCCTCTCCTTGTTCTGGGGGAGACCAGCATTTTTTCATGGGAAAGTAAAGAAAGCCTTTGCAATTCACTGCCCAGCCCAAACTCAGGGAAGGATCAGTGCCCAGGACCTGCCTTAGGTACCTGCCCACCTGTAGAGCTGCAGTGGGCTGGCCCCAGGGACAGGCACTGCTACTCCCAGGCTCTCTCTTCCTGGCACAGCTCTGCTGCCTCTCTTCCACGAGCCTTTCCCCAACAAAGGCAGATTGCTTTTTGAGGCAGGGAAGGGCAGCTCCCGAACAGGAAAAGATTTCCGCTCCTGCTATACTCAGCCTCCCCTTTGATCCCTGGGGAAAGGGACAATTTGGCAGCTGGAAGACTATTGTGTGCTGCTCAGTATAAGCAGCTGCTAAAGGACTGGTTGAGAGCTGGGGGGAGTTGTTAACTACACAGTGAACAGAGCTGTGCCCTAACAGGCAGGTAAGACCAATCTGTCACTGCTGCAAAAAGAGATTCAAGGCAGAAGGGAAGGAAAAGCCACTTCCACGTACTGAAAGTGAACAGCATGAGTTTGTGTCATAGGTAGAGAGTGCCACAAACCTCACACACTGGAAACAGGTGCTGTCTTCTCTGTGGCAACTCTGGGGTATTTTTTTTCCTCTCTCCAGATTGCTGCTGTTCACACCTGGGCTCTACCTTACACAGTGATGTTGTCAGTCACATTCAGAGGCAAATCCTAATACTGGGGCTCTGAAAGAAATCTCCCAACAAATCACTGTCTGAAATAAAAGTCAAAGGATCCATCAAAAGAAGTCAGGAGTAGACTTACAGAATCAAACATTTAATAACTTTCCAAGAATGCATATTGCATCCGTATTTAGAGCATATATAAAATAAGAGATGGAAAACAAGAAAAAAAGAACATTGGTATCTTCAAAAGGGCACACTTAACCTCATTATTCCTGCTGGGAGGAATCCCCTCTTTGGAGGCACTTCACTTCCACGAGCATTTGTTTTCCTTCTGACCCCAAACATTTCCTCCACCTCTTCCCAGTGTGGTGTTATTGCTGGACAGAGAAGGAAGAAGAAAGGAGACTCTTATTAGACTTGGCAGGACCAAGACTGAGAGGGCTCCAAGCATTCCCCAGACTGCCCTACAAGACTGTTACAGGACAGCAGGCAGGGACAGAACCCTGAACAGAAATTCTTACCTTTAACACTGCTTTCTACCTCTCACTGTGATCAGCACCTAACATCCTAACACCCTCCCTCAGCTCTTTGAACTTTTGTCCAGGAATCTTCTCTGCATAAAGAAGCATCTACACTGAGCCAGGAGGTGCCACTTAGCAAGACACCTCCAACAACCTGCTCACCCTGGCAGCAGCAAGGGTGCTCCCTGGCTGAAAGCCAAGGCTGGTAAGAGCTCAGCTACTAGAAAAAACTGCAGTGTGAAGGTGGCAGGAGGAGAAATGGAACACTAGCCTGGCCCAGCTGCTGCTCCCATGGCTCATAGGTAACTCACCTTGGCCTTGTTCTGGACAGGCAAATACAGCTTGAACTCAGCTGGGAGCTCATCCTCTGAGTAGAGCCGGTCAGAGAAGTAGACCCGTCGGATGCGACAGTTGGCATGGATCTGAGTCAAAACAAAGAGGAGGCTCATTTTCCCCATGCTCATTCCACATCCAGCTTTGCTGTGATGCAGCAGCCTGGATTCCTCAGCTCAGCAGCTGGAGAAGAAACCTCACTGCCTTTCTCTGAACCTGACAGGGCATCAGAGAAGAACCACTGGCCCATGCCCTCCACTTGTGGTAGATGCTCTCTCCAGCAAGGCAAGCTGGCTAGGGAGATTTGGTCACAGTCAGACATCTCTGCAAATGGATTAGCAGATTCTAGCTGAATTCTACCTCAATTCCCAGGTTCTGCTGTGGGCAGGATATGCCTCCTCACCTGAACCCTCAGGGTCTCAATGTAATTTGTCCCATAAGCCCGGCGTGTGAAGTCTGACAGGTTGAACTGGATTTGGTTCCAGCCATCATCCAGCCTCATGGGCATGGTGCAGATGAAAGGCTTCACCCGAGTCGTGCTCTGGTAGTTACTTGCACGGAAACGCCGGCGGACGTTCTTGTCATCCAGCACCTGAGGCAAGGAAGGAAAACTGCTGACTCTGGTGTCAGGGACCCCTGAGAGAGCAACTGACCCACTCTCAGGCTGTACCTGTCTCTTAAAGAGGGCACAGAAGAAGTACTTTTAACACAGGAAAAAAACCAAACGTTTTCAGGAATCGCCACAATTTGCTTGAGCCGAGTGATGCCCCCATGGCAGAAACCCCTGAAACATCACAACAGCCAAGAATGCAAAACTATTTGCTCCTCACCTGCACTTCAAAAGTGAAGTATTTCTTCAGGTTCTTGATGATCATCACCAGGAAAGGTAGCTTGATGCCCAGGGTCTTCTTTGGGTCAGCAGGACATGTGATGTACGTGGTACTGAGAGGGACAGAAAAATGCTTTAGGATCCCCTGTGGCACAAAGCACACGAGCTGAATTCCAAGCCTCTCCCTTGACCCAAAACAGTCTTGGAGGACAGGAAGAAAAAGATAATTGTGATTGTAAGATCTCAGCAACAGCCAGGGCTTCCTGTAACAGGAGGCAGGGTTTCATAGGTAGCTGCAGGGAGAATGAGAAAAAAAGGCCCAGGGACAGCTTCATTTCCCCGGTTTCAAGGCCACTGTCAGCACTGTTTCTAAACCCAACCTCTTCCTACCCTTGACTGAACCCTGCAGAGCAGAGCAGAGGCTCTGTGTGCTCTATATGGCTGGAAAAACAGAGGTCACGAGTCCTAGAAGTACGCGTCATGCCTGGCAAGTTCTGAATCAACACATCTGGGGAGGAAGAGAAGTGTTGGCTCAGTCTGTCTGCAGCAGAGGAGTCTCCACTGCCCTTACAAGGAGCGTCCTGCTCTGAATCACCCAGGAGAAGCCTGGAGACTCTGAACCCACTCATGGAGCTGCTGTCTCTCTCCTCGGTCGATGGAGACGAGGTTGCTAAGCAAAGCACCCTAAGCAACTCCCCTCATAAATCTCCCTTTGATCTTCCTGCTCTTGGGAGAGCAGGAGTCACGTGGGGAGAGCAGAAGGGGCCTAAGGCAACAGGAGACGCTAAAGGCTGAGTGCTGCTTTCTCAGTCACTGGCAGCACTGGCTGGGGACCGAGTACCAAATACACCTTATTTCTCCAAGCAGTGAAAAACAATGTGACTTTATTTTTATCTTTTATCCCTCAGCCTCATGGTGGATGAAAGAGACTCTAGCTCTACAAGCACGCCCAGGGAAAGGCACAATACAGTGCTATAGAGGAGTTTCAATGATCGCACCCCAAATTCTTCAGTCTACTGACAAAGAGATTATCAGCTAGGCACTGATATCTTCTACTCTGCTCCAGGGCCAAGTCCCCAGGGTACACTGGAGCAGAAGACACCTTCTCCTACCTGACATTAGTTCCTTCAATCTCCAGCACCAGTGACTGAATGTCGTTGTCCGTGATCCGCTTGATGTGACCATTGCGCACCTGAAAGAAAAGTGGAGCAGACAGCACAAACATTACTTGAGAGGAAACAAGAGGCCTCCACAGCTCCATTCAGAGGTTGAAGAAGATCCCAGGAGGAACCATCTATGGTTCTAATGGGGTGGTTCCAGTCATGAATGACAAAATTGTTTACAGAAACAGGTAAGAAACAGATAAGCCCTCAGAGCAGCCCACACTGCCCGCCAGCCCAGTTCTACACCAGGCAGCTTCAAGAAACCTCAGTCTGGATCATGCAGCAGCTGCTGATAAATGCCAGGGTGCAGCTCACCTGCCACCAGGCTGCTCTTAACCGTGCTTCAAGCCTCCACAGATACTTCCAGAAAACAGTTAGCTTGGAGATCTCCCCTTTGCATCAAACTCACATAGATTTATAGGTCTCTTCAGGAGAAACCCACCACATAAAGTCTGGACGAGTTGCCCCCCTTTATGTTTTGTTTTGGGGTTTTTTTGTTTTTTTTTTAAATCACCTGCACAGCAGAGCCCCATGTGCCTCAATATGTGAAACACTGACTGATATACGGGAAATTAAATCCTAAAAGCCACAGGGATGAAACATGTAGACGGAACACTGGGAAATAACTCTTTCTAAGCAGGGGACTGGAGAGCACTGCAAAGCCTGCTTCCACACCACTTACAGCTCCACAGAGGAGAGAAGGTTCAGGTCTGGGCTTCTCTGGAGAGGATAGCAGCAGAGGAAATGGCTACATATGCTTTAAACCAACTAGTCAGCAGTGTTTCTATCTGCAGCCAGGTCCCCCTCCTTAGCCTGTGAAGGCTTTCCACCCCCAGATTACAGTACAATGAAGAGAAGCAACTTTTTCCTCATCATTGCCAGAAACAAGATGAAAGACAGCAGAAAAGAGAGGAGACAAGTACTAACCAGGGCCAGACTGTGGCAGAGCCTTTGCCTAGCTCAGTGTAAATTTCTGCAGCTGTAAGGAGATTGTGACCAGCTCATGCAGATGCCACCAGGGCTCACAAGTGCCCAGTGCTCCTGCTTGGCCCCTTGGTTCACTTCAGAGCCCAACTCCATGCCAAAATCCAAGCTCACCTCCTGTCTGCCTTGGGGACCCTGTCCTGATGGAGGAAATGTCTTGATCCCAGCCAGAAAAGCCCTTCTCTTCCTTCCACCCCTGCTCTAGGGGTCCTTCCCAATGGCCTCACACTGACCAAAAGGCAACAGCCAGCTCTGTACCACCCTCCCTTGGCACCCCTTCCAAACCCACCAACACTGAGGCTCCAGGTCTGCCTTGCCACCTCAAGGTTCAATGGCAGCTGCAGCAGAGCACGGCTCCAAAACGGAAAATGTCCGGCCAGGAACAGGGCAGAGGGACTGTCCTGCTGGGCTTGCAGTGGCAGCTCAGCAATAGCTTTGTCCCTGGAACCTCAGCGAGGGGACTCTGCTCCCAGCAGGGTTTGCAGAATCCCTTGCAGGCAGCAACACAGCCAGGGAGAGCTCCTGAAGGGCAGGAGGCCACAGGCACCGTCAGGCTCCCAAAGGGTTCCCTGGGGCGAGGCACCCGGCACCCTCAGCACAACCATGCTGGAAACAGACAGGAAGCAAAACCAAACATTCCCGCCTCCTGGAACTCCCTACAAGCCACCACAGCTGCCGTGACATACTTGTAGCAAGGCAGGAGGAAAGACAGCTCACAGCCCCAGCCCCTGACACACAGCGGTACTGGGCAACTCGCCGCCGAACTGCCAAGGCCCGCTCGGTTCTCCCCTGCGCCTTTCCACTCTTTGACATCTGTCGGGGCCTCTCGAAGGGCTGCACCTCCCAGCACCGGGCTGGCCTGCTCCCGGGGTAACCGGGTCACCGGCTACGGGCGGCTCAGGGCTGGAGCCCGCCTGCCAAGAGCAGCCCCACGGCTGCCCGAGTCAGCCCGGCCGCGGCTCCGCTCGGCTCCTCTCGGCTCCTCTCGGCTCCTCTCGGCTCCTCTCGGCTCCGCTCGGCTCCTCTCGGCTCCTCTCGGCTCCGCTCGGCTCCTCTCGGCCCGCCAGGCTCCCCCGCCCCCTCACCTTTTTGTCCCAGATCTGGAGCGGCTTGCTGCCGATGCTGTACAGCACGGAGAGGAACCCGCTCTGGAACGTGTTTTTGAACATGCCGGGGACGCAGCGGCCGCGCCGGGCGCCGCTCTCCCGCCGGGGCCGCCGCTCTGCTCTGGCCTACGAAGGATCCCGCGGCTCCCTCAGCCCCACCGTCCCGCGCTTCCGGGTCCCGCCGCCACCGCCGCCACCACGGAACCGCTTTCCGCGCTTCCCGCGCCCCCCTCCCGGCTGCCGCCGGAACCGCTTCTGGGCGCCGCTCAGGGGCGGGTGTTGTGGGAGTGCGCGCTGCCATGGCAACGGCGGGGGGCGGGGCCAGGGCCCTGGGACGGACCCCGGCCTGTTGGTAACCATACAACCAGAGAATCATTGTACCGGCCTGTTGGTAACCATACAACCAGAGAATCATTGTACCAGCCTGTTGGTAACCATACAACCAGAGAATCATTGTACCGGCCTGTTGGTAACCATACAACCAGAGAATCATTGTACCGGCCTGTTGGTAACCATACAACCAGAGAATCATTGTACCGGCCTGTTGGTAACCATACAACCAGAGAATCATTGTACCGGCCTGTTGGTAACCATACAACCAGAGAATCATTGTACCGGCCTGTTGGTAACCATACAACCATAGAATCATTGTACCGGCCTGTTGGTAACCATACAACCAGAGAATCATTGTACCAGCCTGTTGGTAACCATACAACCAGAGAATCATTGTACCAGCCTGTTGGTAACCATACAACCATAGAATCATTGTACCGGCCTGTTGGTAACCATACAACCAGAGAATGATTGTACTGGCCTGCTGGTAACCATACAACCATAGAATCATTGTACCAGCCTGTTGGTAACCATACAACCAGAGAATCATAGTACCGGCCTGTTGGTAACCATACAACCATAGAATCATTGTACCAGCCTGTTGATAACCATACAACCATAGAATCATTGTACCGGCCTGTTGGTAACCATACAACCAGAGAATCATTGTACCGGCCTGTTGGTAACCATACAACCAGAGAATCATAGAATCAGCCTGCTGGTAACCATACAACCATAGAATCATTGTACCGGCCTGCTGGTAACCATACAACCAGAGAATCACAGTACTGGCCTACTGGTAACCATACAACCAGAGAATCATTGTACCGGCCTGTTGGCAACCATACAACCAGAGAACCATAGTACCGGCCTGTTGGTAACCATACAACCAGAGAATCATTGTACCGGCCTGTTGGTAACCATACAACCAGAGAATCATAGAATCGGCCTGCTGGTAACCATACAACCATAGAATCATAGAACTGGCCTGTTGGTAACCATACAACCAGAGAATCATTGTACCAGCCTGTTGGTAACCATACAACCAGAGAATCATTGTACCGGCCTGTTGGTAACCATACAACCATAGAATCATTGTACCGGCCTGTTGGTAACCATACAACCATAGAATCATTGTACCGGCCTGTTGGTAACCATACAACCAGAGAATCATTGTACCAGCCTGTTGGTAACCATACAACCAGAGAATCATAGAACTGGCCTGTTGGTAACCATACAACCAGAGAATCATTGTACCGGCCTGTTGGTAACCATACAGCCATAGAATCATTGTACCGGCCTGTTGGTAACCATACAACCATAGAATCATTGTACCGGCCCACTGGGACCTGGGGCTGTCCAGCGGCATCGGGCACGACCCTGCCTGAGCACTGGGGCGCGTCTCGGTACAGCTCTGTGCGCCCCAGACGGGCTCTGCCTGTCCTGGCCCTGCTCAGCCCGGCTCTGCCCGGTCCAGCCCGGTGCGGTTCTGCCCTGCCTGCCCGGCTTCGTCCTTCCCTCGGCACAATGCACTGCTGAAGCCGAGGCCATTGAAGGCACAGGCTCGCGCCTGTCGTGCTGTGGCTGTGACACGGCTGCGATATGGCTGTGACACAGCTTTACCGCATCCACCCAACACTTGGTACTCAGCCAAGAACATCTGTAGAATGTCCCAGTTCCCCCGCTGCACTTCACCTGACAAATGGTGACTTTGTTTTCCTGTTTCCAATGTCATGCTGGGCTCATGTCACATTTCTCAGTTTCTTCCCAGAGGCCTCAGTTTCTCCCAGTGTTCGTTTTACAAAACCAGAACATCCAAACAGTGTTTGCCCCTTTTTGTTGCTCCCATTGTTGGGATAGAAAGAAAGTGAAAGAAATATATTCCAAATCTGATTATTTTAGGATTGATTATTTTAGAATTAGAGGTAGAAATAGAAGTGTGGAAACATGTAAAAGTTTTACCTTGTAAAGAATGGTATAGAAAACCATGTATTCAAGATTTATGGGTACCTCGTTAGGTAGCAAGATAAGGATGGGACTGTGCATACCAGTGTGAGCTAAGTAGAGATATGAGAAAGTTGGCAGTAAAATTCACGTTAATCACCTTGGAAGTTGCCCAACACCAGATGGACATTATCCAAGAGAAAGAGGTGAAAAGGGCACAGTAAGGAAGACTATTTACTTCATCAGAGGAAGACTATTTACTTCATCCTGACGACCACCTAACGACCACCAGAGGGAACCACGCAAGCGCAAAGGGACTGATGCTGTAATCCATCGATGAAGTAATCTACACATGAATATGTATTAAGAAATGTTGTAACCTGTTGAATATGTAATTAGACTGTGAAATTTTCAGGGATAAATTACGGCCGCACTGTATGGTTTTTGGGAATCAGATTTGGGTGCGTACCCCTGGTTCCTGGGGCCTCAAATAAAGCACCACATATAACCTTTCCCGAGTGGTTATGTGTTTGTCTTAATGCTAACACCATTAGCCCCAGACTTCCTCTCCAGCCCTGAGCTTTGCTTGCTGCAGCAGGAGACATCCATCCACCCCATACCAGCGCTATTGCGAGCAGGTGGGGCACATAAGCTGTCCCACCCACCCCTCAAGAGATCCTGCCAGACTATTCATGCCATTGAAACACCAGTGATGACTGCTCTGAGCATAGCCTGTGCACCTGCGGTTTGGGGTAGCACTGCCATGAAGTGTGAGCACCAGGGAGACCAGCTCCTGTCACTCAGGGAATATCGTGGCTCCTCCAAAACAGGGACAGGCACTTTCCTCTACCTCTGTAGCCAAGGGAAAGAAGGCAAACCCCTTTGAGGGAAGTGTTTCAGTCACCCAATGGCAGGGGGCATGGTCCACCCTCCACCAAGCCGTTTCCCAGCCTTCTGCTGCCAGCCGGGCCAGAGTTGGCTGCAGCTCTGTGCTCAGAGCTCGGTTTCTGTGGCACACTGATGCAACACTGACAGGGACACGTCAGCACCAGAGGCTGCTGCCTCGTCAAGTCTGAAATTGCTGGGACACCCGCAAATCATGCTTCACAGGGGAGCCTCCTGTGCATCGGATGGTGGAGGAGGTTGTCCCAGTGCCTGTAGCTCTGTAGCCAAGGGAAAGAAGGCAAACTGCTTTGAGGGAGTCTCCTCCCAGGAGGGGGAAGGTGCTGAAGATGCATGTAAAGGAGGAAGGTGTACATAAAACCACATGGAGATGCAGATTTTTGCATCAGGCATCTTTGTCCTCCTGGAGAAATACAACCCCTGGGCCCCGGGATACAGCACAACCATGGAAGGCCTGTGGTGCTCAAGGCCAGAGGTGGGTGAGCCCCTGGGAGCCCGCTCGCACTCATGTCTCTGGGGTTACCTGGCTACCTATGTGCAGTACCAAAACCCAAGCATAAATGTATTTGCTCAAGCAAAAAGAGGTGCCTGAGGAGCGAATCCCTGGAAAACTTTCCCAAAGGCAGGAAACAAAAGCAGCTTCCCCTGGGGGTGAGAAACAGATGATGTGAAGCAGCTGCACACCCTCTCCCACCTTGCCATCCACCAGCAGCTGTGGCTCAAGCCAAAACGGTGCCTCTGTCCTTTGCCAGTACCCACAGCTGGCAGAATTCTCAGTCAGGATTCACAAAATTCCTTCCACAAAACTCCTTGCAGTGCTGGGGGGGGAGCAGGGGGGTGGCGGTGCCAGGGAAGGCGGCAGACAAGACGCTGTGGGGTGGCACAGTGGTGCCAGACACTTTCCCCAGCCAGCACACAAACCAGACCAGCCCCCAGTGCCTCTCTTGTAGCCCTTTTATACTGAGCACCATGGGAAGCAATACTGTGATTGGTTCATAGAGGTCACCTGACCCCTTCTCCCTGCCCACAGGCTCAGCCGCTCCTCATTAGAGCTGCCTCATCAAGAAGCTGGCGGTGTTCCAAGCAGGGCTTTTCTATCCTGGTCCTCTCAACCCAGGACAATGCTCCCCCTATTCCTTACCATCTGCTTCAGTCTTTTCCAGTAAAGTTAAATTGCCCTGTGGCACACACCGGACCTCTCCATTCTGCATTACCCACCAGGTCTGGCACAGAGGCAACCCCGTGGACAGCTTCCTCTTTGCCCAGGGTGCAAGAAATCCTCGCAGCTCTTTCCAGCAGGTTCCTGGTGTCATCCATCTTGCCATTTAATTCCGAGGAACTCTCTCTCTTTGGCAGGTCCCTTAACCTTACTTCTCTTAATGGCAAACCCAGCTTCTAACAGCAGGTCAGTTATCTTATTTCAAATACTTCAACTAGTGTGTCTGCCCATACAATGATATCACCGATGTACCGAAGAGCCTCTCCTTCTTCTGGGGGAGACCAGCATTTTTTCATGGGAAAGTAAAGAAAGCCTTTGCAATTCACTGCCCAGCCCAAACTCAGGGAAGGATCAGTGCCCAGGACCTGCCTTAGGTACCTGCCCACCTGTAGAGCTGCAGTGGGCTGGCCCCAGGGACAGGCACTGCTACTCCCAGGCTCTCTCTTCCTGGCACAGCTCTGCTGCCTCTCTTCCACGAGCCTTTCCCCAACAAAGGCAGATTGCTTTTTGAGGCAGGGAAGGGCAGCTCCCGAACAGGAAAAGATTTCCGCTCCTGCTATACTCAGCCTCCCCTTTGGTCCCTGGGGAAAGGGACAATTTGGCAGCTGGAAGACTATTGTGTGCTGCTCAGTATAAGTAGCTGCTAAAGGACTGGTTGAGAGCTGGGGGGAGTTGTTAACTACACAGTGAACAGAGCTGTGCCCTAACAGGCAGGTAAGACCAATCTGTCACTGCTGCAAAAAGAGACTCAAGGCAGAAGGGAAGGAAAAGCCACTTCCACGTACTGAAAGTGAACAGCATGAGTTTGTGTCATAGGTAGAGAGTGCCACAAACCTCACACACTGGAAACAGGTGCTGTCTTCTCTGTGGCAACTCTGGGGTATTTTTTTTCCTCTCTCCAGATTGCTGCTGTTCACACCTGGGCTCTACCTTACACAGTGATGTTGTCAGTCACATTCAGAGGCAAATCCTAATACTGGGGCTCTGAAAGAAATCTCCCAACAAATCACTGTCTGAAATGCAAGTCAAAGGATCCATCAAAAGAAGTCAGGAGTAGACTTACGGAATCAAACATTTAATAACTTTCCAAGAGTGCATATTGCATCCGTATTTAGAGCATATATAAAATAAGAGATGGAAAACAAGAAAAAAAGAAAATTGGTATCTTCAAAAGGGCACACTTAACCTCATTATTCCTGCTGGGAGGAATCCCCTCTTTGGAGGCACTTCACTTCCACGAGCATTTGTTTTCCTTCTGACCCCAAACATTTCCTCCACCTCTTCCCAGTGTGGTGTTATTGCTGGACAGAGAAGGAAGAAGAAAGGAGACTCTTATTAGACTTGGCAGGACCAAGACTGAGAGGGCTCCAAGCATTCCCCAGACTGCCCTACAAGACTGTTACAGGACAGCAGGCAGGGACAGAACCCTGAACAGAAATTCTTACCTTTAACACTGCTTTCTACCTCTCACTGTGATCAGCACCTAACATCCTAACATCCTCCTTCAGCTCTTTGAACTTTTGTCCAGGAATCTTCTCTGCATAAAGCATCATCTACATTGAGCCAGGCCCTGGCAAAGCCAGTGCTTCCTCACAAGGCTCAAGTCTGCTGCCAATATGCCACAGACTCAGCTCCCTTCACCTAAAGAGCAGAGTCTGGCATCTTCCCTGCTAGGCAGACACAGCCTTGCCTCTCTCTTTCCTGCACCACTGGGCAGGTGGGCAGGGAGGAGAGCAGAGTGGAGTAAATTTGTGCTGGAGGGACAAAAACAGCACCTCTCCTACGAGACACTAGTTTTGGAGCTGCAGCTAGCTCTGAAGAGCAAAGCTGCTGTGCTGAGTCATGGCTGGAAGCTCCAGAGAGGTGCCAGGAGGTGCCACTTAGCAAGACACCTCCAACAACCTGCTCACCCTGGCAGCAGCAAGGGTGCTCCCTGGCTGAAAGCCAAGGCTGGTAAGAGCTCAGCTACTAGAAAAAACTGCAGTGTGAAGGTGGCAGGAGGAGAAATGGAACACTAGCCTGGCCCAGCTGCTGCTCCCATGGCTCATAGGTAACTCACCTTGGCCTTGTTCTGGACAGGCAAATACAGCTTGAACTCAGCTGGGAGCTCATCCTCTGAGTAGAGCCGGTCAGAGAAGTAGACCCGTCGGATGCGACAGTTGGCATGGATCTGAGTCAAAACAAAGAGGAGGCTCATTTTCCCCATGCTCATTCCACATCCAGCTTTGCTGTGATGCAGCAGCCTGGATTCCTCAGCTCAGCAGCTGGAGAAGAAACCTCACAAGAGCAAATGCTGTGTCAGCTCTGGTCCAAATGGCTCAGTCAAGGCAGGGTCCAGAAGCTCGACTGGGTGTAGGTACAGACCGTAACACCCTGGGTCTTCTCCAGCCAGGCTCATGCCCAGCCAGCCACTGTCTGGACAGTAAGGCAGCACCTGGCCATCTCCCAGGCCTCCACCCAGCAGGACACATGGAACACCACAAGGACCATCAGATGCACTGCAACTCTTACCCCAGATAACAGCCAGCATGATGAAAATAGAGCCCTTCATCCCCATTTAGTCCAGTAAATGAGGCAAGACCAAGACCTCTGCCACCTCAGTTACCCTCCTGAAACACTCTGGGAAGAGCAGACTGGTACAGGAACCATTCAGGACTAAACCCAGATCCCCAAGCCACAGCAAGGCTGTCCCAGCTAGCAGAAGATTGCCAACCATTGCCTGCTGTGGGCAGGATATGCCTCCTCACCTGAACCCTCAGGGTCTCAATGTAATTTGTCCCATAAGCCCGGCGTGTGAAGTCTGACAGGTTGAACTGGATTTGGTTCCAGCCATCATCCAGCCTCAGGGGCATGGTGCAGCTGAAGGGGTTCACCCGAGTCGTGCTCTGGTAGTTACTTGCACGGAAACGCCGGCGAAAGTTCTTGTCATCCAGCACCTGAGGCAAGGAAGGAAAACTGCTGACTCTGGTGTCAGGGACCCCTGAGAGAGCAACTGACCCACTCTCAGGCTGTACCTGTCTCTTAAAGAGGGCACAGAAGAAGTACTTTTAACACAGGAAAAAAACCAAACGTTTTCAGGAATCGCTACAATTTGCTTGAGCCGAGTGATGCCCCCATGGCAGAAACCCCTGAAACATCACAACAGCCAAGAATGCAAAACTATTTGCTCCTCACCTGCACTTCAAAAGTGAAGTATTTCTTCAGGTTCTTGATGATCATCACCAGGAAAGGTAGCTTGATGCCCAGAGTCTCCTTTGGGTCATCAGGACATGTGATGTACGTGGTACTGAGAGGGACAGAAAAATGCTTTAGGATCCTCTGTGGCACAAAGCACACGAGCTGAATTCCAAGCCTCTCCCTTGACCCAAAACAGTCTTGGAGGACAGGAAGAAAAAGATAATTGTGATTGTAAGATCTCAGCAACAGCCAGGGCTTCCTGTAACAGGAGGGAGGGTTTCACAGGTAGCTGCAGGGAGAATGAGAAAGGCAACAGTAGACACTGAACGCTGAGTGCTGCTTTCTCAGTCACTGGCAGCACTGGCTGGGGACCTAGTACCAAATACACCTTATTTCTCCAAGCAGTGAAAAACAATGTGACTTTATTTTTATCTTTTATCCCTCAGCCTCATGGTGGATGAAAGAGACTCTAGCTCTACAAGCACGCCCAGGGAAAGGCACAATACAGTGCTATAGAGGAGTTTCAATGATCGCACCCCAAATTCTTCAGTCTACTGGCAAAGAGATTATCAGCTAGGCACTGATATCTTCTGCTCTGCTCCAGGGCCAAGCCCCCAGGGTACACTGGAGCAGAAGACACCTCCTACCTGACATTAGTTCCTGCAATCTCCAGCACCAGCGACCGAATGTCGTTGTCCGTGATCCGCTTGATGTAGCCATTGCACACCTGAAAGAAAAGTGGGGCAGACAGCACAAACATTACTTGAGAGGAAACAAGAGGCCTCTACAGCTCCATTCAGAGGGTGAAGAAGATCCCAGGAGGAACCATCTATGCTCACTTGGGTCCTCTGGTCCTGCACATCATTGTTCCCAGGGCTTTCTTTCACTGCCCCAGAGCGCCAGGACAGGAGTTTGTGGCCCAGCGTGCTGCAGGAACACTGAGTGCAAGACTTTGAGCTATCAAAATATGCTACAGTGAACACAAATGACTCAAGCCTCATGTTAAAGGCCCAAAGAAACAAACAGAAGAGTGTCAAAGCCAGATCAAACTAGAGTGAGATAAGAGGTAAAGCTAAGTATGGGCAATAAAGGGACAAGCAAAGGGAGCTGCCAGCCAGCCACTGGTTACCAGGAGCTCTCACTCTAGTGCTGGGTATGGCAGATTACCCCTGTGGAAGAGCAGGACCAGATGAGAGCTTGGTTAGAATTTTTCATAATTATATTGCACATAAGCACAGAATCATCATCTGCTCTGATGAGGGGTATGGGGATTTGGCTAGCTGGCTGCAGCCAGCTCCCCACAGAGCTCAGGGAGGCCAGGGCTGGAACCTGGAGCCAACACAAATTCATTTTTCTCCACAAGCAATATGGCTGAATCCCAGGGTCTGAGGATTTATTTTTTTTAATGAAGCACCTCAATTCCCAACAAATTAATCTCCATTTAAAGAGCACTTTTCCTAATTAAGCCCTCTGCCCTTCCGCAGTGCTGGATCAGCGAATTGCAATGCTCTTTCCAACCCCACAAACAGATTTCTTTAGCACTTATCACTGCTGCTAATATGCAGGATACATTAAGCTTCTAATGGGATGGTTCCAGTCATGAATGACAAAATTATTTACAGAAACAGTACATTTTGCAAAGATAAAAGAGTCCATGTTAGGCCAGCTATGAAACCACTTCTCAAGGCATTCAGCTAGGACACAGAAGAACATCACAGCTGTCATTTCCAGTTCTCAGCAAAACTACAGGTGTATTTCATGCACCCCTGAAGAAAGCAGCACTCACTTATTGCAGAGTTTTCATTGCTTCCCCTCTTCCAAAAACCTCAGCCCTAACCCTCTCCTGTGACAATGCCAGAGCTGGAGCATTCCTGGGATGTCAACAGATCAGTATTTTCTGAGCAGGGGAGATGACACCAACACACGGCAGAGTGAAGACCCGAGGGACTCCTCTTTCTCAGCTCCCTGGCACAGAGATGCCCTAAGTGCTCCCTCGTGATACCTCCTGCTGCTGCAAACACACTGAGGGTGTTGATCAGCAATTCCAAAGCTGGTACAAACCCACCACCCCAACTCCTTTAAATGGAAAAGGGAGATGGAAAAGTGAGCCATCCACAGGCAAAGAGGTCAGAAAACCAACTCTGGTTTCATGCTGCACTTTTGTGAGCAGAGCAATCCTCATAACAAGCTTTCCCAAGCTGCCCGCTCTTCCTGAGGACAAACAGCCATCTGAGCAAGGAGCAGCATCCACACACAGATGCAAGGCTGCTCACGCCAGGCAGTGCCAGAGGAGTCCAGCCACACGCAGGCCCTACGGCAGGTGATGGAAACAGCCTGCACAGGCAGGAAAAGCAGAAATAACTTTTCATCAGCCTTTCCTAGCCAGTCCAGCAATTATTGCACCCACAGGGACCGCTGCATACATCCACCCTGTGAGCAGAGTTCCTTTGGGTCACCCCACGAGCTGTGTGATCACAACAGTATCATAGAATCATAGAATGGGCTGGGTTGGAAGGGACCTCAGAGATCACCAAGTCCAACCCTTGATCCATTCCCCCTGTGGTTCCCAGCCCATGGCACTGAGTGCCACATCCAGGCTCTTTTGAAAGATCTCCAGGGATGGAGAATCCACTGCTTCCCTGGGCAGCCCATTCCAATGGCTGATCACCCTCTCCATAAAGAAATTCTTTCTAATATCTAACCAATCACCCTGTGTAAGGAAATTAGCACCGGAAGGGACCTCAGGTCTCCAGTTCAACCTCCACCTTCGAGGAGGGTCAGCCCAGACTGCTCGGAGCTTCATCCAGCCTGGAGGCACGCTACATCCCTTTGCCTAAGAGCCTTCAACGTGTCTCATCCTCACACCACTCAAATAAACTGCTGATCCTTTTTTAAAGTCATGAATATTTGTGCCAAAGCCCCAGCAAGTGCACACACATCGACAGGCAACACAGGGCTACCCGGTCCTTTGCAGAGATGGCTCTGCACTGCCCATCCCCTATCTTGTTTATTTGTAAATGCTCACACAAGCCCACTGCACTCAAACACCGATGCTGCCTGCCCCGAAGGCTTTCATTCCTGCTGCAACCACAAGAAATGGGGTCAGGTTCAGGCACACGGAGCTGCATACTGTCCCTGCAACCTCAGCGAGGGGACTCAGCTCCCAGCAGGGTTTGCAGAATCCCTTGCAGGCAGCAACACAGCCAGGGAGAGCTCCTGAAGGGCAGGAGGCCACATCTGTCGGGGCCTCTTGAAGGGCTGCACCTCCCAGCACCGGGCTGGCCTGCTCCCGGGGTAACCGGGTCACCGGCTACGGGCGGCTCAGGGCTGGAGCCCGCCTGCCAAGAGCAGCCCCACGGCTGCCCGAGTCAGCCCGGCCGCGGCTCCGCTCGGCTCCTCTCGGCTCCTCTCGGCTCCTCTCGGCTCCGCTCGGCTCCGCTCGGCTCCTCTCGGCTCCTCTCGGCTCCTCTCGGCCCGCCAGGCTCCCCCGCCCCCTCACCTTTTTGTCCCAGATCTGGAGCGGCTTGCTGCCGATGCTGTACAGCACGGAGAGGAACCCGCTCTGGAACGTGTTTTTGAACATGCCGGGGACGCAGCGGCCGCGCCGGGCGCCGCTCTCCCGCCGGGGCCGCCGCTCTGCTCTGGCCTACGAAGGATCCCGCGGCTCCCTCAGCCCCACCGTCCCGCGCTTCCGGGTCCCGCCGCCACCGCCGCCACCACGGAACCGCTTTCCGCGCTTCCCGCGCCCCCCTCCCGGCTGCCGCCGGAACCGCTTCTGGGCGCCGCTCAGGGGCGGGTGTTGTGGGAGTGCGCGCTGCCATGGCAACGGCGGGGGGCGGGGCCAGGGCCCTGGGACGGACCCCGGCCTGTTGGTAACCATACAACCAGAGAATCATTGTACCGGCCTGTTGGTAACCATACAACCAGAGAATCATTGTACCGGCCTGTTGGTAACCATACAACCAGAGAATCATTGTACCGGCCTGTTGGTAACCATACAACCAGAGAATCATTGTACCGGCCTGTTGGTAACCATACAACCAGAGAATCATTGTACCAGCCTGTTGGTAACCATACAACCAGAGAATCATTGTACCGGCCTGTTGGTAACCATACAACCAGAGAATCATTGTACCGGCCTGTTGGTAACCATACAACCAGAGAATCATTGTACCGGCCTGTTGGTAACCATACAACCAGAGAATCATTGTACCGGCCTGTTGGTAACCATACAACCAGAGAATCATTGTACCGGCCTGTTGGTAACCATACAACCAGAGAATCATTGTACCGGCCTGTTGGTAACCATACAACCAGAGAATCATTGTACCGGCCTGTTGGTAACCATACAACCAGAGAATCATTGTACCGGCCTGTTGGTAACCATACAACCAGAGAATCATTGTACTGGCCTGCTGGTAAAAGAAATCTTTGCCAGACACCTCTGTACCTGTGGTGGTAACGTTCTCAAACTCCCTCATTCTTTTCTTTATTTCTAGTTTTCTTACTCTTTTCTCTCCCATTTTTCTCTCTCTTTTCCTTGTGTCTTTTCCTTTTTGCTCTCTCTTTTTGCCTTCCTGCAATGTATTTGCCATATATTCACAGAGTTATATCACTTCACTTGCATTATTTGTCAAATAGAAACCTATGCTTGCACCTGACCCTTGGTGGTTTGGACTTTGTTCTCGCAGATCCAAAAATTCTATGTTATTTGAAGCATAACAGTCAGTATAGTTGGCAGGATAAGAGCCTGCAGACTGTAACAACCTCCACTAACGCATTTCCGTCCCTTTGGAGTTCCCAGAAATCCAGTGCCTTGGGAGGAATGAGATCATCAGGAAGCTCCTCAAACATTGCTCCTCTGCAGTTTGACATTGCTGGGTGCAATTTCTAGAGTGAAATGTAGCCACCCTCTCCCCTGTCACCACGGCTGTGCTTGCCTTGGAGTACACAGTCCAGGTTCACAGCCCAGGAACCCCTAACCTGGACTGTTGCCGCCTTCTCTTAAGCCCTTGCTGATGAGCAGATGTCTCGGGACTGCTGCATGGCCCAGTGGGCCAGCTCAAAGGACAATGCTTGGGCCAGTGAAACCAGACTGAATTAATTCAGCACCTTTGTGAGCCAAAAACCTTCCCTGCACTGCAAAAACAAGATCGAAGCAATTACTTCTGTGAGGTGGGTGAGAGCCTGGGATTTGTCTAGATGAGTGCAGTCACCTGGATTATTCCTATAGGAGCAGGACTGGATGAAGCTGTAATGAGGAAACCAAGGGAATTGGGCAGGAGACCCATAGTCACCACATGCAAGGTACAGAAGTGGCTTTGGGTGCAGAGAACGTAGATAAATGCTTTGCACATTGTGCTTGCCAAACTCGAGTAGTGCAGGAGGGGGGGGAAGCTACTGCTGTGTACGGGGTCAGAAGAGAGCAGGGGTCAAAACATCAGGGGGTACAGAGGGAGGCAGTGCCTGTGTGTACTGCAGCCCTTCTGCAGAGAAAGTCAAGGAAGCAGGACACTCTGCCTTGGTGGGCACATCCACTCAATGGATGTTGCCGTGGAGCATGGGTCAAGAATGAACAAAATCTTTCTGACCAGCAAACCAGGCCCCAAAGAGTTTATTTCTGACAAGCAACACTTAAAAATAGTCATTAAGAGCATCCTTTAGAGACAAGCTATTTGACTTGGAGAGGACCTGGGCTGCAGCAGGTAGGAATGGTGAGCATGACCCAACGGTGTCAGGAGAGGGATGGGTTGAATGGTGGCACCTGGATGTACTATCCTGCTTGGACCGCAGTTCGCTGTGTTTGCAGCACTTCTCCTGTACAACACGTGGACCGTGGCATGGGTTCTTCCCTGCAAGACAAGCTCTCAGCACTGGCTAGGTCTGCACCAGCCAAAAAAGTAGTGCTGAATTAAGGTACCAGAGATCAGCACAATCCAGGATACAGCAGAGCCATCATTACACTGTGCCTTGGAAACGGACCTTGTCTCAGCAGTGGCTTCAACTTACCTGGTGTACATGTCTACATCTGGCTCCATGCTGGCACATCTCCAGGTGTGACATATGATGATGGTGTTGGCAAATTTCCATCTGTGCCACCCACAGGCTTTGTGGAAGGACTGTCTCCCACATTTCCCCTCTGGCGACTGCCCAGGGCTGTGTGAGAGCAGGAGCATTATGATTCTGTGCCTCCAAGAACAACAGCTTGCCCTCCCCCAGCTCCCTGCCCTGGGACCCGGCCACAGGGCTCTTCCCAGTTAAGAGCTTTGTTTCACAGGTACCCTTAGCCTGGGAAGCTTCAGTACAGGGGAAAATTCTGGGGAAAACCCGGTGGGCAGTGACGGATGGGGCAACAGAAGAGAAATAACCATGTGCAATTGGAGAGAGTCCAGATCAAGGTTTTTAGACCAGAGTTTCAAGCGGTCTGTTAACATCCATGACCAAAGCACAGCTGAGACAACCAGCAGCATTGCAGGCATGCTCTCCCA
Organism: Phaethornis superciliosus; assembly: GCA_023637945.1. Taxonomy (NCBI): domain Eukaryota; kingdom Metazoa; phylum Chordata; class Aves; order Apodiformes; family Trochilidae; genus Phaethornis; species Phaethornis superciliosus. Next base: position 19,240,728 of record JAJQWJ010000014.1, on the reverse strand, counting down.
AGAGCTGCCAGTGAAGCACCATGTCTGTAAGGGAACTCCTGCCATGTAGAGGCCGACAGGCAGGAGCTCCAAGCTCAAGGCTTCGCAGCAATGGTGTTGGGGAGGAGGAGCAGAGTCTCAACCCAGGGAAGAGACAGCATCTCCTGCAGTACAGAGACAGAGCCATGCCCAAGCCCCATGGGCTGAGGAAAGCAGGTACTGGCTTTAGCACCCAGCAGGGACTGCTAGAAGAGCACAGAGACCTAAGGAAGGACACCACCAAAGGTGGCAAGTAGCTCCTTTGCCTCTGGCCACGGTGATTTTATACTAGTCCCAGCTGCTCTTCTGGCCCAGCCTGTCCTGTCAGGGCCCAAGGAACAGCTCATATGGCCAGCATCCTCCAGGATTGTGGTGTGGGTGCTTCTGCCCTATCACTCCCTCCCCACTGAATACTCCTTCTCATATGCTTCTTTTAAGACTTTTATTCAACAATATAGAATTATTTTAATTATAATATAGAACTGCCCATCATGATACTACACCCCTTGTCACTCCTGTGGCTTGGGAGAGAAAAGCACAAGTTGGCTAACCATGGTCTGTCAGAGGTCGGGGGGATCAGCCAGAACAGAGAAAGGAACAACTAACCAGCAACTGCTTTGCACACCCTTCACATTTCCATGCTTTCTGGGTCAGGAAGAGCTCAACAAGGAACCAAAGGCAGAAGAACCTTTAACACTTGAAGGGAAGGGCTGTGGTCATTAAGAGGCGAGTGCCATCCAGCCAGGCATGCTGCCCCACTCTTGGCCCTACCCACGCTGCGCAGTCTACCCGCCGTCACTCTACACGTGCTGACAGGACGTTTGATTTGGTTCTCATTCTGCTTATGGAAAATTGGGAGCGACAGCATCAGACCTGAGGAGAGACAGGAGGAGGGAAGTGAGTGTCACAGGGCTCTTCCAGCTGGACACAGCGATCCTTCAGGCCCAGATGACAAGGATATGGATGGGCAAGCTGTCCCACATCCTGCCACCCCATTCCCAGCCAGGCCCAGCACACCCTCCATGCCCTTCTGGACGTGGGGACAGTGGGGGACCCTCAGCCTGCTTTGGAAGGGATGGAGGGGTGAGAGGGAAAGGCAGGGCCGAGCAAGGCAAGGGACAGACGCAGTCCAGTAAAGCAGCACTTTTTCTCTCCAACCTGTAAACCTGTACCGAGACTCCCTCTACTGCTGTCAGCATCTCCTGTAGCCCTGCTGAAGACTCCTGCCATGCCACAGCACACTTGGAACAGGCAACAAGAAGCAGGGGAAGGTGCTTACTGCATCCCTCTCCTTCCTATCCCTCAGTGGTCACCGCAGTCCTGGTTTTTAGCCTCCTCCTTTCCTAAGGACAAAACACTCTCTTCTCCAGGAAGAAGTCCTCCCTACAGGCAAGATGACACTTTGCTAAGGTCCAGAAAAGAACAGGGCTTCCAAGTGCTAGAAGGGCTGATCGGTTCAGAGAGGAACTGGCCAAACCTCCAGCCAAGTGTCCACACTTCCCAGGGATCAGAAGACTCCAGACCCTCCTCATTCCCAGGCTGTTTGCTGGGCTGAGTTTCCTGCTAGGGCGAATCTCTCACAGATCATCCTACCCGAGAGCTGGGATAGGGATGTGGGGAGATACAGGGCAGGTTGTTGTGGTTACTACAGCCAGGGAAGACCATTTACCCATCACTCACTGGGAAGACCATCTCTTCCTCTGCTTGAGAGTACCAGCTAAGAATTTCTGACTTGGGAGTGCAGAACTTATACTTCCTGAAGCATCACCTTGAAATTCCATCATCAGGTTTGGACAGCATTTATCGTTCATACATATACAATGATCAGTGTTTTTCACCTATCAAAATTCCCACGCATCCTCTGCAATGTCTCTCCCGAAGTTAGGAACAGAGTTGGAAAATGGGCAAGTTTCCCACATAGCAACTTGGACAGGCCATGAAAAACATCCACTCTTGCCTCCTCTCAGTGGAGCAATTAATTTTAAAAATCAATTCTAAAAGTGAAAGCTCCAATCATCTCTGGTGGTATTAGCACAGCTTAAGAGCAGAAGAGACCCCCTCAGCCTCTCAGACCAGGCAGCTTGTAGGTTGGGCAGCTGGAAGGACAAAGGGCTGGAAACAATCACCAAACCTTTCAGCAGCATCTGCAGGAGGGCCAGCGCTAGTGAGGGCTCTGTGGCACAACAGCAGCAACACAGGCAGCTCCTCAGCTTGGACACTGAGCTCATGCACTGGTCACATCCCAGAGTAGGAGGAAAGAAGAGATACTGCTGGCTCAGTACATCTTCAGAGAAAGCCATCTACCCAGGCTGAGAGGACGGGGTGGACTCGGGCAGAGAACTCAGGCAGCCTCCAACCACACATTGGTGGCCTCTTGCCTGACCAACCATGTAACACAGGCTGGGGACACTATCTTGGACACTGGCTGGCTGAGCCTCATTTACTGCAACAGCCAGCTGCCACGCTGCACCCAAAACTCTGCACTTCCTCTGCGAGTATCTGCCCCAGTGAAGCTCTCAGGGCTGACAACGCTAATAACTGAAACCAAGATTCCAAAAATAATAGGACAAGAGAGAGGCTGGAAGAGCCAACCTGACTTCCTTCAGGATATTCCATAGATTTGAGACAGCAGACATTCAGACGTATAGATATTTATTGGTTTCAGTGAATTATACAAATGGATTGACCTGCTATCGATGCCAATAGAACTTTATTGGAACATGGAATGTAAACAGATGTTTCAAATAGAAACATTGCAACCTTATAAAAAATTAACTATTTCGACAATGCCGCAGAAGGAAATTCTGTGTTTAGGTGCTGGTAGGAAAATACTATCTCCAGCTTCTAGGTTTGAGTTATCACCAGAACCACTTGATGAAGTTACACACAGAACAAAAGGAGGCAACTGTGAATCGTGGGGCTATAAAGCCATCAAGGGGTCTGATGAAAGAACCCGTAAGACGAACCCCCCCACCCCCCGCAACAGGATAGGCACCCCAGAATTCAACAAATTTCTGGCTTTGTTAAACCCTAAATGGGATCCCAAGTCCTGGATCAGTAGCTGCACAGCCTTCTCCCCAGCAGACCCCACCACTGTTTGCTGATCCTTCCCCCTTCCCATACTCTCCTCCCTGGCCTCCACTCCTCCCCCGTCCTGCAGTGTGGACAGAACCACTCCAGAGCTGTGATCTGGCACGAATTCTCATGGGAGCCACGTTATGAGGTACGTGGTTGCACACCTATCACAAGAAGTCTTGCAATACTTGACTTTCCTGAGCTCAGTGGGTAAGTCTAGATAGTCCCTCCCTGCTCCTGCCCCAAGAACAGCCCTCACATTCACCAGTTCCCAAAGCAGGTCGATTGAGTTTCTTCTCAGAGTCAGCCTTTGTCAAACACACCTGGAGCAGGGATCTCGCCTCTCCCCAGCAACTCAGATCAGTATCTTTGTTTTAATGCTCCAAACCAACCCTGAGATGCTGCTGGGTTTATGGGATGCTTTTTGTTGAAACCCCACCCCCCCACACCCGTGGCATTCACAATTGAAACTGGAATTCAAGGGCCAAATTCAAGCCCAGAGTGAGCAGTAATATTTGGACCTCAAAACAGAGTTGCACCTGCTGACCCCCAGCCTGAATTTGGTTCATCCAGAGGCTACAAGTCAGAAAGGCATGTATAGAAAGAGGCATGATAAGGGCTGATGGTGGAACGATCATTTTATCCCCACCAGCACGGTGGGGAAGGCTAGACTGAGAAGGAAGAGAAGGATCCATAGAGATATGAACCATAATCACTTGTGTTGAGCCCTGGGGATATCGCTACATGTTTAGCTCTTGCAAGACCATTTGCCCAGGGCTTTGGTACCACAGGGTTAGAGTTACATTAACCACAACCACCAGAAAGGAACTGAGGTTTATGACCCCCCCAAGGTTAGATTTTTGCCAAGTATAAAGGGAAGGGGGAGAAGGGGGAGGTTCCTTGGTTCTTTTCCCTTCACTGTGTGACCAAAGGTTTTGCTTTTATTTGTAAACATCTTGAATTACCCGTCGTTTTCCAGTCTTCATCGTGCTGTTGTCAGGCCACTGGAAAGCACAGCATTTTCTGAGCTGGGCTGGGACTGCTCCTTCACCACTGGATCTGCAGAGGACACAAGACCAGGCAGGAAAGGGAAACTGCATTTAATAAAGCAGAAGCTCCACCCTGGCAAACCCTTCTAAAGAAACTGCCCTCAAAACCCACGGAGCTGCTAAGGCTTTTGCAGAGTAGGAAGCTGAAATCTGTCCCCCCAGCTCAAGACCCCTCTCCATCCCAGCTGGCCCCAGCTTTTCCACAGACTCACAGAAATAGGGGTGCTCCATTGCCTCCTTGGCAGTCAGCCTCTGTTGATGGTCGTATCGCAGGAGCTTATCCAGGAGGTCGAGGACTTCAGGACTGACCAGGTGTCTGTTCTCACTGTGGATGAAGTTCTCCCAGCGCTTCCGAGAATGTCTGCAAAAGGACCAGTTCTGATCAGCACAGCAGCACCAAAGGTCCCAGGGGACTCCTCTCCCCCTGTCCACTTCTGAGATGAGATGGCTGCGACAGATGCTGCCACGGCTCTTTGTTGCACAAGCTACTTCTTGGCAAGCCCTTGCCAAAGGCGGAAAACCATTTTCTTCAGGTACACAACTGTGTGGATGTCCTAGGCTTGGGAAAAGCACAATATTGCACATTCCCTTCTGTCTACAGGGAGGACTAGAGAACAGCAGGCAGTGATGTCCTGGGGACCGTAGGTGCTCTGGCTTGTCAAAAAGCCTCACAAAAGCTGCCCTGGCTATTCCATCCACCTCTGATCATTTTCAGAAACCTCTGCTGGGAGATTTTGAGCCCCTTAGCCCACACTCAGCTCTGGTGTCTACATGTCCACTTTTAGGGCATCAACAAGCTGGAGAAGGAAGAAAGAAGGGATGGCTTGTGGATCACAGGAGAGGCAAAAGGAAAGAGCATGCATTTCAGTGACCTCTTGACATGACCTGAACAGCCAGATGGGAGGCCTGCAATCAGCACTGTAACTCAAGAGTACATCTCTTCTGAGTCCTTCAAGGGAAGAGATACCTGTTTTATGTCCCTCTCTCTGTGTTACAAGGAAAAAAGGCAGCATTTCACTTCTCTACTTACTGGCCCAGGATATCATTGAAGTGTGGGTCCAGTTCTATGTGGTACTTCTTGAGATACCCATACAGCTCATCTGTGCCCAGGACCTTAGCGATGCGAACCAGCTGGAATAAGAGGCATGTTGAGAGAGAAGAAGGGCAGGCCACCATTCTTTCACAGAGGCAGAGCTGTCCAAATCTAAGAGCTCTCCTTCTGGAAACATCCCAGATGGGAGGAATATCTCCCTTAAAACTTGTGTTTGCTATGTGTGCAGAACACAAGTCTTCTGTGCTTCACAAGGCCGTGAAGAATAATCCCAGATGGCTTAACTAAGCACACAGTGATACCCTCACAGCTTGGTGGTCCAATCCCCAGAAGCCCCCCCACCATACAGGCAGAGATGAGGTAGTGACATGAAATATGCTAAGTAGCAAAGTCTTTACTTGGTCATAATTGTCTTGGCCATGGAAGAAGGGCTCCTTTCGAAAGATCATGCTTGCCAGCATACAGCCTAAACTCCACATGTCTAAGCTGTAGTCATACATCTGAGGGGGGAAAAGGAGAAGCTGTCAGAAAAGGCACACTTACCACAGCCCATTTCCCCAACTGAACATGCAACCTGCATCTTTCCACTTCATAGCCACCTTCTTTCCAACAGAGGCAATGCCCTGGCAGGCAAAACCAGATAACCCAAAGGTGGCCAAAGTGCAACCACAACTGGTGTGACTGGCTGGCAAGGAGAAGGCAAACTCTTACCTGGTAGTCCACAAGGAGCTCTGGTCCTTTGAAGTACCTAGAGGCCACACGGACATTGTATTCCTGAGCTGGGTGATAGAATTCAGCCAGACCCCAGTCTATGAGCCGCAGCTGAACATGTGATAGAGAGAGACAGAGTCAGGAGCCCCACTCTGAGCTGGTTAGGTGATGCCAAACCTCAATCCTGTGTTGCAGGTGTAGAGGCTGGGATATAGGGAGGTGCTCTGAGGACAGGAGATGCTCCAAGCAGTGCTCTGGTCAGGCTCTTCCTTTCTCTCTCTCATCAGCTGGTGGGGCAAAGCCCACCTCAGAGAGCTCCTCTGCCTCCTGGGTCCAAGCACTCTGTTACTGCTGGGCAAATGGCTCACCAGCACCACCAGCCACAGGCCATGGCATACTAAGGAACAGCCAAAAACCAGCTGTCTTATTCTGCTGTTTTGAGGGGCTCAGCTGAAGGCAGAATTGATTTTAACTGAGAGCTAAGAGCAGGAAGCGACGTAGGAGGGGAGGGGAGCCTGCCACATCCTGCCAGGTAGACTTATCTCTTCTGCAGCCACTACTAATTGACCAGGAAGAATTTGTGGACCAGCAACTATCTCACTGATGCAAATTCCAGGACCCTGGGGAGAAAGGTCCACACGGCACTCAATGAGGTTCAAGTATGGGGTAGGGAAGCTCCTTGTGCTGCCCACTTCTGCAGTAGCAAGCTGGGTACAGACATTTCCTGTGACCTAAGAGCACAACTGAGAAGGGAGGAAGGCACTGCAAGACAAGCAGGCTGTACTACAGAAAGAGCTTATGTCTCCTAGGTAAAATTATCCACGTGCATTTAAGACAAGGCCACCAGGGCCTCTGCACCCTACTGACATTCCTCTCCCAGGGGAGATTAATGGCCCAGACCTGCATTTGTGGCCAAAGAAGCCCAGCGTGGCTGGCTTGGGGGAAGAGCAACTTCCAAGCCATGGACTCCTCAGTGGGACTTGGGCCACCACCTGACAGAGGCAGCAGTGGAGGGGAGTTGGGAAATGAAGGTTTAAAGGGGCAAGAACACTACCCATATGGGTATAGAGACACTGAAGTTGCAAGTTTCCCTGGATAAACCCTGCCTGTAAGCTCTGGTGCCACAGTACCTTTTTCTGTTGGTGGTCTATCATGACGTTGTGGGGTTTGACATCTCTGTGCATGATCCCCATGCTGTGACAGTAATCCAGGGCCTGACAGACACATGCAGATACATTAGAGATGATGGTAACCACAAGCACAACATTAACTATATAATAAAGAGTTCCTGGGCAGGAGCAAGAGTGCCCTGCTCACAAGGAAGTGCTGCAACCCTGGCACAAGAAACTGGCATTTTCAGCTTGTGATGAAGTGTCAAGCTGGCAACAAGACTGCATTCATCTGGCATCCTGCTGCAGTCACAGGTCCTGGAACCATGTTCCCTGCACTGTCATTGAAGAACATGATGCAGTCAGACATCCCACTCAGTGATAACCCCAATGCTCCCACCTGCATTGCCTTATGGCCACAGTCTCTTTCCCAAAAGGGGAAAATTCTTACACAGTAACATTTTATGGCCTTCCAGTGCAGCTTTCCCCCAGTGTTCCAAAACACAAGCTGGAAAGTCACCTCCACCCTCCTGACTGAAGCCAAACCTACCCTTACAAAAGGCAAGCAATAGCACATGAGGGAGAGAGATGCTGCTCAAAACTTGGAGGCAGGAGCACAAATAAGTGTGACTTTGCACCACTGAGTCTGACCTCACCCCGCAGCTGTTCCCTGGGGGAAAAGGGGGGTGAGAATGTTGCTTTCTCATCTCCAAGGGGGCATGAGCTTCATCTGTCAACAGCTATCAGGTGCTCTGAGATTTCCCACAACATGGAGGGAGGGTACAATCTGCAGTCATTCAATATCCAAGACATCAATGCCAGAGCAGTAGCACTGTCCTTGAGCTGCTGACACAGCAAGAAGCACAGGAGGCAACAGTATACATCACAGCAAGGCCTCAGGGAACATCACTGCAATGGCACTTCATGTTGCAACCAACAGGAGTCACAGCAAAAAGTGGTCTTGAAATCTCTAGTATGGGAGATCTATTACACGTTGGTCAAGCTGCTTACAGGGGTGAAGCTGCTCTAATGTCTTGCTTGTCCCAAGGCTGGGTCATCTCCACCTCATCACCCCTCACCCTAATTCTGAGATGCCTCAGGCTTCAGAGGAGGAAAGTCTTTTCCCTGCAGACAGGTGCTGAGAAGAAAGCCTCCCTCCAGCTCACTGGATTTATTTCAGGAAGTATGTAGTCACCAAGTCTGGGAGCACCCAGGTGCTCTCCCCACCCCACCCCACCCCACTCCTTTCCAGAGACAAAGTGCCAGCCCACAAGGCCCTGCTAGGACCAGACACAGCCAAGCTGCTGCTCCAGCAGGTCAGCACAGATCAGCTAAGCCTCTAAGCTCCCCCTAATGCCCTGCTGCCTCTGTGTCCTGCGGTCACAGCCCCCAGAGAGGCAGTGCCACACATCTCACAGATCTGTCATGTGTCTCCTTGAGCACTCCCATGGGGAGGTGCAAGCTAGGCTGGTTAAGGAGAGGTATTTAGGGCATTCCCTGCCCTTCATCAGAGAGGAAAGGGAAACTTTGCCTGGAAGGCCTCAAAGGAAATTATCAGCGTTATATCAACATTTAGTAGCCAGGATAACCCAAAACTTTGTTTCCCAAGACCATGCTCATGGGGTTCTGTGACCACAGGTAGCAATTTATTCTTAAAGTGGCCTAGAGCTTCTGCCCAGGGGCACAAGGGGTTAAGACACCATAAGTCACCTCTAGGACTGCAGCCTGAAAAGCCTGGAGCTGGCAACCCCTCTCTTCTGCTCTCTCTAGCATGATGGAGTTCCCAGTTCCCCAGTCCTGCAAACACCTCTCTGTGCTTGTACTGGCTCTGGCTGGGAGTTATTTTCCTCATAGCAGCCAAATGGTGCTAGAAACACGGGGAGACCAGGCATGGCCCTGGCTGGCCCCTAACAATCACAAATGCTTCACAGGAAAAGACCAGATCCCAGAAAATTAGAGATTCTTTGGAGGTGAACAGTGTGGCTGTAACACCTCACAGAAACAAAACAGGTAACCAGATCTCTTCTCAAACCTTCCCTGGTTGTGACATATGGATTCTGCATTGAACACAAGAGAAACAACCACTTAGTAGCACTGCCCCATGAGTCCCATTACTGTTTTCTTCATTCCTGGTCTCCACATCCAGATTACCATATGCAATGTCACTCACCTTCAGCAGCTCATACATATAAAACCGAATATCAAAGTCTGTCAGGATCTGGTACAGTTGCTGAAAGAGATTTGGGGAGGGAGAAAAAAAAAAAAAGAGAGAGAGAAAAAATAAATACTCCAGATCTAGATTAGTTCCATTTCCTGCACCCCAATGGCTTTCCAATCACTGATCCCATTCCAGATCCCCTCTGACTGCTGCCACTCCCAAGGGCTGTCCTGCTCTCAGACCTGACAAGGCTACACCAGAAGGGACACAAGAGCTCCCCTGAAATGCTCCTGGGATCACTGGTACAGACTTTGTTCACATGCAAAGTCATTACAGTGACTTGACAACAGATCCTGGCATTCAGAGCAAGCAGGCTGGGAACACATGGTCAAGGCTTCCAAGTGCTCAGGGTGGGGCAGAGAAAGAAAAACATTAACCTAAAAACATTAACCTAAAGGAGCATGGAGTGGGGAAGCACAAAGGCTAAAGTCAGTGTCAGAGCCGTGGAGGCTTCCCTCTATCCCAGAAAAAAGGAAAATGCAACTCAAAAGTACATGTGGTGCCATGGAGAGCACAGCTTGGAGTCTCAGGGAAGTGCTTGTTGCCAGCACACATTTGCCACCCTCCTCTCCTCTATGTCCTTCTGTGGCTAGTCATGTGGAAGTGACAAAAGGTCCAGGGTGCACTTGAAGCTGCAACATCACTGGAGAACTCATCATCCTGATGGTCCCATGCCAGTCACAACTGGCCTCAAATTTACCTTCTGCTCTATGTCTGTCACTGGCAACAGTGCCAGGCTGTGCTCTTGTCCAGGGAAAGCAAAGTGAGACACCAGGGTAGGTCATGGACAGACATTCACAGGGCAGCAGTAGGACCAGACCCCTTTGCCCTTTCTAACAAAACAGGTTCAGTCAATTCACCAACTGCATCAGCACTGGAGCCAGCAGCTTCAGGAAAAAAAACACAGCAAGGGACTGAAATTCACATTCCAAGAAAGCAGCTCTGTCCCCAGATCCCCTCCAGGCCCATGCCAAGATTCTCAGGATCCCGTCTTCCTCCAAAGAGTCCCACCACCCCCAGTACTGCTCTGTGAAATAATATGACAACAGAGAAATGCCAGTTACACAGGCAGAGCTTCAACGGCCCCCAGCTCACAAGCTGCATTGTGTTCTCATAGCTGGGATGACCCTAACACTTCAGAGCATCCCACTGAAAGAGAAAGTGAGTGGGGAGCAAGAAAGGCATAGCCACAAGCTACAGCAGGGACAGATTCCCTAGCTCAGTTGCAGATGGCTCTGATGCATGACCCAGGGCCAGCTGTGCACATCTGAGTGCTTCTAGGAGTTTGTGTCAATGGCTTGCTTCGGTAACAAACACTGTGGGGGGACAGAGATGCTTAAAATGTATCTTTCGGGGAATCATCACTCTCTTCTAATTCACCTGGCAACAGTAATGCACCTAGAGAAGTAAGAGGGCAAGGGAGACAGTGGCAGAGGCAAGACCCTATTTTCCCCATTCCCTGGTAGCTCTGATTCTCACTGCTGGTAAGCAGGAAGAGGATGGAAGGCAGGTCACTGATGCCTTTCTTCTCAGGCCCATAATGCTGTCAGTTCTCCAACTCACAGCCTTCAGTAGAGGCAGTCACTGGACAACCAGCTTTCAAAAGTCCCCCCTAGAAGAGCTGCCTATGAAACCCAGCACCTCTGACCCTCTTGCTGTGCCAACAGCGTGGCTTGCAGGACCTGGGCTCTGCTGCCTGTAGGGAACAGTCCCTGCAGGAGTGTGCTCAGCCACTGCAGGCAGCTGGGGAATACAGAAAGCTTTGAAGGACAGAGAAAAGGTTCCTGCTGCAAGTGGGTCCCAAACAGCAGGCTCAAATCCTCTTTGCCCAGTCTGACAGGGGAGAGCAGACACCTCCTTTACAGATGTGTCCCATGCACTACTCTTAGAGCTTGCTCTTTAGAGTAGAACTATCAAACACCTCCTGGACCAAGTTCAAACATCTGCTCAGCTAGCTGACAGCACTCGGAATAGCATGAGGCCTGAGACCTGGGCTGCTCTCCTTCCTCCATACAGAGAAAGAGAAAGACCCAACTTGCCCACGGGCAGCCTAGCTTTCAGTGACATTTTGGCACACATCAGAAGCATAAAAATGTTAGTGTCTGAAAAGGTGGAGACATGTTTCTTTGAGCACGAGGCCAACAGGAGTTAAACACGTATTCTGCTCCCTTGAGGGGCCAACACAGCTGGCTACATGTAGGAAGCAGCATCTGCAAAGCAAGGGGGTGGATGCGAGGAGCTGCTGGCTGAGAGAGACACAGTTTGGGGATGCAGGGCAGACATGAGCAAAATAAAATAGCTCCCAAAGCATCTTGGCCTTGGCAGACATGCATGGGAGGAGAACCTTGCATACTTCTGCATTGTCTGTCCAGGGCAACAACTATTTTTTTAATTAGCCTTGGATGTACAAGGATGAAACACAGGCACACAACTCCCTCACAGCAGCTCAGCCTGAAAATTCACTGAGGTGAAGGCAAAGTGAAGATTTGACTGAAAAACTCTCAGTCCCCACAACTCCAACAGGATGAACATCCTGAAGCAACCTTTCACTGTTCACCTTTGTTGCCCATCTCCTCCTGCTGCAAACCTGCTAATGTGTTTGAAGAACAAAACAGCAAACCCAGGCAAGCACTGCTCCTGGAGACCTGGATTTGCCCTCTCCGTTCCTGAGTGAGGTATGCTCACAGACTACACAAAACATGTGACAGCTGCTGCTGATGGTCCCTCTCTCCTCTGCTCTCATGAGACCCCACTCTGCAGTACTATGTCCAGTTCTGGGTCCCCAAAACAAGGACATGGAACTGCTGGAGTGAGTCCAGAGGAGGTCACAAAGATGATCCAAGGACTGGAGCACATCTGCTAAGGAGATGGGCTTAAAGAACTGGGGTTGTTCATCCAGGGAGACCTTAGACCATCTTCCAGTACCTGAAGCTGGGAACTTTTTAAAAGGTCATAGTATAATGAGGGGGAAGGGTTTATAAACTGAAAGAGGGGAGATTGAGATGAAATATTAGGAATAAATTATTTGCTGTGAGGGTGGTGAGATGCTGGAACAGGTTGCCCAGAGAAACGGTGGCTGCCCCATCCCTGGAAGTGTCCAAGGCCAGGTTGGACGGGGCTTGGAGCAACCTGGTTTAGTGGGAGGTGTCCCTGTCCATGGCAGGGGATTGGAACCAGGTGATCTGTAAGGTTCCTTCCAACTCAAACCAGTCTAGGATTCGATGATTCTAGGACTGTTTGAAGCCAATTAGCAAAAGATTTAATGTCACTGACAGTTACTCTGTTGATGGCATAGCTCTGCAGTGTAGCTACCATTTAAAGCACATGGCTGGGGTAGCTTGAGTGCTCACAAGCAACAGGTAATACAGCAGGTCTGAAGAGTAACACTAATCCTGTACACAAGCTGCTCTCTTTACACATCAGGATATGCACAGTCTGGTTCCTCATCCCTGCAGGTATAGAGCCATCACTTTCAGAAGGGATGCAGATGGATAATGTAAGAAAAATGTGATCAGCTCTAGGGAGTCTTGTTTATACCATAATTTTAAAGCAGCCAAATCATGTGGAATATAAACTTGTACTTCTGGTTTGGATTTATTCATAGCCGTGGCTTAGACCCCACAGAACTGCACCTTCTACTGCTGAAGCCAGAGGTCAGTGCAGAGATGGGCAGATCAGCAGCAGCACCACCTCAAAAGAAGGAAAAGTTGCCATATGGATCAGCTCAGGTGACACTTAACTCAGGCAGAACTGGCTGCCTGGGGAGATCTGGACTGTGGAGCAGAGGAGACAATGACTAGATGCTCTCCAGCTGCTTCATGCATAGAGATACAGGGCAAGCCAAGCCCACACAAGTGGTCTAACCTACTCTGTGTGCTTTTGGCTTGGCAAGGGCACTTCAGGGCAAGGGAACAGGGAGCATGGGAGCCTCTGTACCACAGACAACCCGAGGCACCTCTGAGCCACAGCAGCTCTGTATTCTGCCAGGTAGCTGCAGCACCAAGAACTTACCCAAAGAGGTAGCAGAGCTCAAGGGGGTCTCTCTCAGAAACCCCCACATAGCTCAGGTTACAAATAAGCTCTGAACACAAACAGCCCTACTGCACGCTCTGGGGGATGCACTTGGATTCCCAAGATAAGTTATTTCTGCTTTATACCAATCAGCATCAAAACCTCCCATACTTTCTGTACAGATGTGAATCTGGACTTCCTCAAGGAGTTGGGCTTCCTCCTAGGAATCTAGAAATTACCTGCTGCAAACTCCTATAGTTGTTTCTAATGTGACAGCCAGAGCTAAGCACTTGTTACCTCTGCTGTGGCCACACAAGTGCTGCCTTCCTGGCTGCAGTGATGCCCACAGCAGCTCTCATGGTGGATCCACTGACATACCACGTACTTTGAGCCCTGCATTTTTCAGTTACGAGTCCCTGCTGGCTCCCAGCCTCAAGTTACTACTTAACACTTCACTTCATGAACGTGTTTCTGTCACCAGGTGGTATCTTAGATGATAATTTTTTCCTCATATGACTCAACAGAGTGGTGTTATCATTTTGACTAGGAGACATGCAAAGCAAATCTCAGCAAGGTGTGCTCCTGCGCTAGCAACTCATTTTATCTCAAGTCATCTATTCAAAATAAAAAAAAATAAATTCTAAATAAAGTTAGAAACTGCTAGGATGAGCCTTATGAAGAGTCCCTAGGTCACTAGAAGCACATGGCCATGTTCCCAGCACACATGCAGCACTGGAACAGCCCAGACAAACCAAGCCTGCCTTAATTAGTCCAGAAAGGTCACCATATAGCACTCCTCTGATGGTTGTTTACTGGATGGCCACAATACTCATCCAGGGCTGTCAGGGCACACACTGCTGCAAATCACTCCTATTCTGGCTTCTGCAGTAAATCTCCATGAGATTAACTAGCACTGAGACTACGAGGGCCAGCACAGCTGCAGCTCTGGCTATGCCCAGGCTTCCCCTCAGCAGGATTCAGCTCACCAGACTGAGCCTGGAGGGACAGTAACAAAGCATGCTGCCTCACAGCATTCTAGGCTGCAGGTGAGCCTGTGTGTGGGCCAGCTGACAAGCTGCCTCCTTTCCATCAGCACCACCCCAGGGTCTTTCTCTGGATGTTTGGTGCATCTACTGAAGCTGCACCCTATGAGGCATGTGCCTACACAACATTACAGCACAGCCAGGAAGAAAAAAATCATGGTCCCCTAACATGGAACAAAAGAAATCTCTGAACAGTGCAGGAGGGGATGACTGCTGGCTTTCCAATGGCAACTGCTCAATTATTTCACCACTGATTTAATGACTGAGGGTACAGATTTAGATGGAGGAACCAAACCCACCATTAAAACAGGTGTGGTTGATCATTAGATCTCCCTTTTGTATATCATCTTTCTGCTGCCAGGCAGCAACATCTCTGCAGTACAGGCAGTTGTAGCTGCACCCAGACAGGATGCCTGCTCCGGGAAGGAATAATCATAGAATCATAGAATCATAGAATTAGCCGGGTTGGAAGGGACCTCAGAGATCATCAAGTCCAACCCTTGGCCCACCGGAGCACAGTTGCTAGACCATGGCACTGAGTGCCACATCCAGTCTTTTTTTAAATGTCTCCAGGGACAGAGAATCTACCACCTCACCGGGCAGACCATTCCATTGCCTGATCACCCTCTCCGTGAAGAAATTCTTTCTAATATCCAACCTAAATCTCCCCTGACACAACTTAAGACTGTGTTCTCTTGTTTTGTTGAAAGTCGTCTGGGAAAATAGTCCAACTCCCACCTTGCTACAGCCTCCTTTCAGGTAGTTGTAGAGAGCAATGAGGTCTCCCCTGAGCCTCCTCTTCTTCAGGCTGAACAGCCCCAGCTCTCTCAGTCTCTCTTCATAGGGCCTGTGCTCGAGTCCCTTCACCAGCCTGGTTGCCCTCCTTTGGACCTGCTCCAGGACCTCAACATCCCTCTTAAACTGAGGGGCCCAGAACTGGACACAGGACTCGAGGTGTGGCCTAACTAGCGCTGAGTACAGGGGCACGATCACCTCCCTGGACCTGCTGGCCACGCTGTTCCTGATCCAGGCCAGGATGCCATTGGCCTTCTTGGCCGCCTGGGCACACTGCTGGCTCCTGTTCAGCTTCCTGGCAATCCAGACTCCCAGATCCCTCTCTGCCTGGCTGCTCTCAGCCACTCTGTGCCCAGCCTGTAGCGCTGCATGGGGTTGTTGTGGCCAAAGTGCAGGACTAATGCCACTAGGAGCTCTTTAGAAATCAGAACTGGCAGGGAATGTGCTTCAGGCAAGTAGAAAAGGTCTTAAGACGTACTGAAGACTGCCCAGTCCCCTGCTGCCAGGCTTCCCAGCAGTGGGAAGAGATGCTCTCCAGTCCCTGACACCCCACAGTCCCCAGGTCTCAAGGATTCCAGCACAAATTGGTATCACTTGCTCCAGCAACTGAACTGCTGTCAATAGAGAATCACACCACTGGGATTAACTTGGACCAACTATGTAATCAACAGTAATCACTAACAGGAGAGTAAGAATATCTAACCTGCTGAACTTCACAAAGTTGGAAGGACATTTAGCACACCCACTTTTTGTCCTTTTAGAGCCTATTTACAGGCTTGTGATTTACACGAGGAAAGGAAGGTGAAGCTGACATGGGTGAAAACCCCAGACTTTCCCCATAACTTTTGAGAGGTATCCAACAACCAAAACTCACAGCACACAACAGGAATGGGAAGCCTCCTCCCTTCACACTCAGGCAGACTCACCTTAAAATCTGTGTTATTAATGTACTCAAACACCAGAGCAGGGGTCTTTGACTGCAAGAGAGAGAGAGAGATTTATGGTTTAAAACACCCTTCTTGATCTTTCTTTGCTCCTAAAGACCTAAGGACACAGCATTTGGGCCAGTGCTGCTCCTCCCCATGCCACAGAGCAGGGACAGCACTGGGCAAAGCAAAAGGTGTCACCAAAGCTAAGGCCTTGCCACCCATCACTGGTGGAAGGCCAGGCAGGACTGCCAACACCACAGTAGTGTGATTTCCTCTCTGTGTGCCTACCACAGGCTGGGAGTCCCAGATGTCAGCCAGTTGCTCATCAGAGAATAATTCCTGGGAATGGGGTAACTGTGACAATGAGGACAAAGGATGTGAGATCCGGTCACAGGAAAGCAACCAGGAAGATGAAAAGTGGTTAATACTTAATTGCCCTGGCAGATACTTGTGTTCCAGATGCCAGATCTACCAGACACTGCTTTCTTACAGCAAAGTTGTAGGGATACAAACATTATCCCCCCTATGAGCCATGTGTAACTCACAGAAGACATAAAAGGGGGTGTAAAAGAGTCTCAGAAACATGCAGAGGGACATGATGCATCCAAACCAACTCACTTCTGGAGACCCTTATGAGCTGGACACTCCTCACCCCTGGATGGCACAAAGGCACAGGCAGCACCTAGCCCAAGCTGAGAGCAGACTGGTGCAGCAGTGCCCACCCTGTGCCTGTAGCTGACAAGTTTACCACCCCCACCATGACACATAAACACCTACCACTGGATCCTTGACAGTGTCAATCAGATTAATGATGTTGGTGCCACCACGTAGATTCTCCAGAATCTTAACCTCACGTTTTATCTTCTTTTTCTTCACTGGCTTAAATAGACAAAAGAAATTAGAAGTGAGACTCCTTTCAGAAATTAACACCGATTTCTGCCACCAATTCTGCCTAGATTCCCCCCCCTTCCTCTCTCTGCTCCCACCCTCACAAGGAAACATTTTTAACTTCAAAGAGACAGAGATCTTTCGTGAACTAGGATTTCCCACTCATCAGTGAGCACCTTCCACTCATCAGGGGAAAATCAAACCACTCTAAGCACTCTAATAGTGACTCTGGTAAATGGTTAAAAGCACCCTGGACTGCTGTGTGGAAATCTCAGCACACTCATTCTGTGTTTTGCATTTAGAGATACAGGAAAAGCCTGGTGGACCTCATATCTTGGCTTCTATTCACCAGCACAAACAAGTTTTTTACTCCTTAATTCCAACCCATTTCTCAATGGGTACTTAAGAGACTTCAACACCAATGTTTCTTTTAAGGTCAGACACTGCTACACCTACCAATGGTCATGGATTTTTTGCAACCATGCCAGGAGTAAAGATCCAACTGCACAGCATACTGCTGAATCCATATACCATGATTATTTTTAAAGCCTACCAGTTTTTGACTCCTCCTTGAATCTGTGCAATCCCAGGAACTCCCTTAGCAAAGTAAAGCTTTTCCCTGGACATTACACTACAGAGAGTGACAAAACCCAGCTGCTCCCAAGGCAGGGCTTAGCTTTTATACTCTGCTCATCCAGCAGTCCAGCTTCAACACAAAGGAACTACCACTTCACTCCTAGGTGATGTATCTCATCCACTCACAGAACAACTCTAGCTCTGTGCCTGCTAGAGTTCCTAGGAAGGGAAGGCAGCTTCAAGCAGCCAAGAGATGACACTTTCTTACTGAGCTTTGGCTAGTGACCAGTGTCAGCTGAGTTGGTCCAGTAGCCCTTTATTGCAGGGCTGGAACATTCCCTCCTGATCCACCAGTACCATTACAGAGAGCTGCAGTGCCATCTTACAGGGCCTGGTAAAACCCTTGCTTTGTCTCTCAGGTTTGCTGATGAAAACACTCCTCTTTGGACATTTACCTCTCTAGAACAGTCACCACCCAGCAAAGAGTCTGGTATGTGAGAAGCAGAGCAATGGGGAATGGCAAAGAGGTACCAGGCACCTTACAAAGTGATGCATTATCAGAGGTCTACAGGAAGGACAAGGAGCCACAAGAACTCAGCAGCTTGTGCTCACTACCTCACCTCTGTTGCAGCCTCCCACTTCAATGACATCTGCAGAGTGCCATTCAGGCAACTTGCACTCCTGTTAGAGGTGGATCCAAGGCAATCCCTGGTTTCAGACTCCTCACAGGAATGTAAAAGCAGATGGCAGAAGGAAAGGAATCTTTTAATATAGTGGGAAAATATGGCATTTATGTAAGTGATAAAATAAGCTGTCTTTTTAGGCTCTTCAGGTGGCTGGAACCTTCAGATTCAAATCCTGCCCTTCTCCTCTTCCAAGTTAAAAGGCGGGAGCTAGATTTTCAAGCCAAAAGATGAGAATCACAGCCTGAAGCAGAGTGCCAAAAATAACACTGATGCTTCTGAGCGTCAGCACCTCACAAAGCCACTGTGGAGAACAGCAGCAAGGCCACCACTGCTGTCAGCCTGAGCTGGAGTGACACAGGGCTGAGGAAGAGGCAAACCAAGACCCCTGGGGCAGCACCCAGACACAGCTGCAGCTGGGGGGAGGTTGGACAGACAGGGAGAAGCAGCCAGAGCAGGGAGACAGAAACCAGAGAAGATGATGCTTCATTAGGGATGTCACAGCTTAGGCCCAGCTGGTATCAACCAGGCCACTGCTCACTCACTCCCCACCCACACTTTGGGATGGGGAGGAGAAAATCCGTCCAAAAGCTCATGAATCAAGACAAGGACAGGGAGGTTTTTATTCCCCAACTATACTAACGGGTAAAATCAGACAGAATCAGCTTGGGAAGAGAAAACTAATTAATCTACTAGGAGAAAGAGAAAACATGCCCAGATCTTAATACCTTCTCCCCCCACTCCTCCCTTCTTCCTGGGCCTGAACTGCTTCACTCCTGTCTCCCACTCAGCAGCACAGGGGTATGGGCAGTGGGGGGTAAGGGTTAGTTCATCACATGTTGTTTCTGCCACTCCTTCCTCCTCAGGGGGAGGACTCCTCACATTTCTTCCAGCAAGGGGTCTCTCCCACAGCAGAGTCCTTCACCAACCCTTCCAACACGAGTCCCTCCCACGAAGTGCAGTCCCTCAGCAACAGACTGCTCCGGCCTGGGCTGCCCACAACAGCACAGGCTGCTTCCAGAAAACAGTCACCTCCTCTGGCACCTTCACGGCTGCAGAATCATATCTGCCCCTCTCTGCAACCCTGGACAGACTGGGGCTCCACCTCTGCCCACCTGTGACACCTCAGGGGCTACAAATCCAGCTTTACCCCACTGTGGTCCTTCAGGAACTGCTCCATTGGTTGCAGGGGACAGCTGCCATCCCATCACCGGCTGCAGGGAATTCTCTGTTCAGGCACCTTCTCCCCCTCCTTCTTCACTGACCTTGGAGTCTTTTCTCTGGCATTTCTCCCACCTCCTCCTCTCCTCTGCAGGTCTTCTTTTATATCTTTGCAGTTTCATATTCCTTTTCTTGAATATGTTACTCGCAGAGGCACATCCGGCTTCCCACATCTTCTTGGCCTCTTCCCATATCTTCTTCCACCTCTTCTTGGAGGTGGGGAATTTAGAACTGGGGGAGCTTCCAGCAGCTTCTCAAAGGAGCAAACCCTGTGGCTCCCCCACTTCCAAAACACCGCTGCACTAACACAAGACAGAGACTAATTTCATTTATGTGAGCATGGGGAGAGACACCACCCTTGTGTCACCCACATGCACTGATCTTACCAGAAGGTCAGGATGGAATTAGAGGATGTAATTAGGTTACTGCTCATCCAGCGAGGCAGGTGTGTACACAAGCTGTTTTCCAGGGAACTTCAAAGAGGGAGCTGAGCCATGGCTGTCCTAAAACACTTGTTAAATGGCCTGGCTACTGACAGACATGTGTCACAGCCTCTCTGCTGTGACACTTGCACCTGACTGGAAGCAGAAACAATGCCTGAACACAGCCAACTGGACCCAAAGCCCACTTTGAAATACCTCTCCCTTTGCACTGTAGTTATTTCAAAGGCCTTTTGCATCAGCTAGAAAGGGAGGATCTCCCTCCAGCATTTCCATTTCTCCTTTCATAGCAACCACCACTCCCAGTGGGGCAGAAGACACTGTCTTTCAGTGACTTCCACATCTCCACCTTTTTCAGGATGTGAAAATGATGCCCTGCATTATCTCCACCCCCACTCACAGAAGACATTAACATACACAAGCAGACAGAATCAGTAATGTCTGGAGGAAAGAAGGGAAGAAAGTTGGTCTCTTTTAATGAAATGCCTGAAGATATCACCAACAGCAGCATCTCTGACATCATCAAGGGAAGACACTCCAGCAAACACTGTCTCCACAAGAGGGAGAGTTAAAAGCTGCTGTTTGCTCATTTTCCTGCTAAGCTGCAGCAGCACAGAGCAGGGGCCAGGCTGTCCACACCAGGCTACATCTACCCAAGGACCCCCTGAGCCTTTGGGCAGGGGGACACACGGGAAGCCCTGATCACCACAGTGTCAGAGCCACTGCTCACCTTCAGTCAGTGGCCAGGACAGGGTTTGGAATCACAAGGTAAACAGGGATGAGGCTGGGTGAAATGCCACAGGCTGAAGTAACATCATCTTAAGAGGAAAGGCTATTGCCTGGAAATTTCCTCAGAGAGCAAGACAGGGGAACAGAGGATTTCCTCATTTCAGATTTACCAGAAAAAAGCAGTGGTGACCATTGGCCCCCACCTTGGCACAGCCTTCACCTCACCAGTCCACCCAGCCACAGGCTACTTCCTTCCCACAGGAATACAAATGCCATCCACTATCCAAGAGCACATCTCTAGAGCTCAGTTGTCACCCACTAACTGATTCCAGGCCCAGGCTAGAACAAGTCAGACACCTTGGTGCAAACCACTCCAGCACACAGACAGAACTGCATTAGAGCCAAGTGGTCACAAACACAGAAACCATGCAGAATTCTCTCCTGTCCCTGACTCCAGGCCTGCTGAAGCCACAGGTGCTCAGCAGCATATCCTCCAAGCACCAGCATGAAGTCTGGGTTGTTACAACTGATCAGTCACCTCATCTGCACTCCAGGGATGTTGACTCCAAACACACATGGATTAAATATGAACCAACCGAACCTATTATGTCCTCCAACCACCTGCCTGTCCCAGATGGGATAGCTTCTAAAAAAACAGATCTTACAGTCATAGTATTTTTAACACTACTAATTTAAGGCTATTTTATTAAAGGAAGCCATGAACCAGCATTTCAGGTTGTGTTTCCTACCAGGCTCAGTCCCCCTGCCCTGGGAGAGGGATTTCCAGCAGAAAAATAGAGTAGGCACCTAAACAAAATTATTTGCTCCCAAGTTTGATCCAGCTGTACTTGCAAGGCAACATGTTATACAGGTGCAGACTCTAGTTCTGCCTGTTCCCACAGCAAAGGCATTTCAAAGCCTTCCTCCATGCCGGGGTTCTCCAGTGACCAGTGTAAGTCAAACCCTCACTCAAGCCTTTTCCTCCAGCACAGGGTCCACCAGAGTCCCTCTGCTCAATGCAAACACCCATCTCCAGTAAACCTAAAAACCTGACAGCTCGGAAACTTGTGTCACATTTGGTTGAAATTGGCCAACCAGTGTAAAAACTACTGGGGGGGAGGAGAAAGAGAAAGGCTGACAGACAGTAGGATTGCATAAGGCTTGTTTCCATAGGAAACTGGGCTAAAAGACGTCTAAGTTTAACCGTGTCTACACTGGGAGGGATTTAATTACTTCAACTGCAGCAGTACCCTTAGAACAGCATGACTGGCTAGTACATGCTAGTTTTCCAGTTTCCCAGGAAATTGCTTTGTTCCTCAGGCAAACTGGAAGTGAGGTGCCTATGGAGACAAAAGATGCAGCACCAAGAGCAGAGGGACAAGGTGACCTCCATCCTTAGGGGGACAGTCTCTGCTGGACCCCCCAGCTCTTACTCCACTGTTCCCAGCTAGCCTCCCTTTGCTGAAGCTTTCCCAACCTACTAGCCATAATGGACCATAAGGCTACTTCAATCTGCTTGAAAGTCAGGCAGAAAAGGCAGCAACAGTGACCGAACACAACTGCCTCTGCCCAAAGACTGGAAAGAATCATGCGATGGCATTCCTCTGCAGAGCTGAGAAATGGCACAGAATAAGCAGTTACTCTGCAGTCAGGCAGATGCAGAAGAAAACATTTCTCTGAAACTAAGACAGCAGCTCTTGGGTCATTTTCCATGTGATCATGTAAACCTGTAAGCAGGAAAGTAGTCCAACTGCAGCAAATACCAGCTGGGAGAGTTAACACTGTTTGTTAAAATAAACCTTTAAATACAAGGCTACAACCTGTCTTGACTGAATAAATGGCTGCATGATTAATCATCTCTTGGTTGATTTCTGAAGCAAAGGGAGTAAACTCTTGTCAGATACTTCAGTTTCAGCCTTCCCCAAAAACCTAAGAACCCATCACTTGAATTCAAGCAATGAGAGGGAAAATAAACTTGTTATCCAAAGTTCTCTGTGAATTTCCATACCTCGAAAGAAAAAGTGACCAGAAAGGCATGTGAAATAAATCCAAAGCATAAAAATGACTTCACATTAGCCAAAAGCAGGCAGCCAGACAGCATGCACACACTGGCAGCTGAAGAGCACATATACTGCTCTGAAGGAGTCACAGAAGGTGACAGGTGCTCTGCAAAATAACCGGGGTTAGTGCAGCAGGGGTGAAGGCTTAGCAGTTAAAAGATAAAAAACCAAGAGAAACTAACATCATATATTTCAGCGCCCTGTAAAGAAAAAGATCTGTTCTTGCTCACCAAACCTGGGTAGCCCAAAACATGCTTCCAGTGGGCAAGCATGGAAATGTCTGCACACAATGTCCAGGACCAGCAAAAGGCTTAAGCAGCATCCTTATGACAGTATTTCAATATTTAAAAGCTATCACTAGAAGCTCATTCATCTTTAGCAAGTATCATCCAAAAGATCACAATAATCCACATATAAAGCCTGACGCCAATTGCTCAATAGGGAAATTGGCTTCAGAGCGGAAGCATTTATTTTGCCAGACATCAGCTGAGAAACCATATAATCATATTCAAAAGAGCTACAAAATCAAGGAGCTCACTTATGTTAATATTCTGTTGGTTGGTTGCATCCTACAACTTCCATTATTTGAATTCAGACTTTCCCAAGATGCTCTCAAATTTTAGAAAAGATAGAAAAGAAACCAAACCTGAAAACACTAAATCACTTTTGCTGCCTTTTTTTTTTTTTTTTTTTTTTTTTTTTTGGTATAGCAGCATGTGTTTTGAGGACAGTGCCATTCCTTCCTTCCAAATGCCTTTCCTCCTAACCCCTCCTGGGGCTTCAGGACTGCTCACAATGCATCAAGATTTCTGCAGTCAACTATAAGCGAGACACACAAGGACCAAGCCCTGGGCCCCACCATCACCATTCCAAGGGATGAGGATTGCTTATTCAGGCTCTGCCCTATGCTCCTGTGAACATGCACAGTGCTGTAACTTACCATCCTCCTCCTCACAGCTCACCAGTTCCCCAGTTCTAAACCACCACCACAGGAGTAAACACGGGTGTCTCCAGCCCTCTGCAAGACACCCAGCTCCATACAGGGATGGACTCCCAACAGCCAACTGTGCCAAGCTCACTGTGGGCAAGTACTGTTTAAAAGAGTTGTACCTAGCTGTCTTGCACAAGGGCTAACACCAAGACTGCCAGAGGAGGAAGTGAGCCAGGGCAAGCTGGTTTGGTGCATGCAAACACAGGAGGAGCAGGAGACTACCAGGAGCAGGCACTGGATGGCTCTGATGGAAGGTTACTCATGCAGTCAAAAGCTCCAGCCTCAGGGACCAAGATCATTCAATCCTATTTCCCTGTGCAATCTTCTTTTGCACACCAGCACTGGAGTCATTCCAGCCCCCATCTAGAACATGCTGATGTATGTGGGCTCTACAGCTTTTAGAGACAGAAGATTTACCAGAAGCACAGCACTACCTTCCTCAAATGACCCTCTAGCTACTAGGGTGAGAATTTGAGTTCAGTGCTGGCAGGAGCTTACAGCAGTGCTTGGTATGAGAAGCAGCTCTGGAGGGTTCACACAGCCCAAAAAGGGGCAACTGGGTAAAAACAAAGCCAAAGAAAGAAGAATGCACTTGTGAAATCACATACATGGTTGAAAGTTCTAGTTCATGGACTAAGCACAAAAGGACCAAAGCCACCAAAAGAGAAAGGGGCAGCACCAACATTTCCCTCTCCCTATAGCTATACTCTTCCCCTAACCTCCACCTGCATGCTGTACCTATGCAAAAAGTGACCATACAAGCAGACAACAGTCTCTTTATGTGATGGGTTCAATGCTTTGCAGGCAAGTAAAGCATATGTCAGACACATCCCTGCATCAGGAAGGCAAGACTGCTGCCCAGAGCAGGACAGTATGGATGCTGTAATCTCTGACTTGAGAGGACACCGAGAGGGTGGTAATCAGCATGTGAGAATGGGCAGTGGAGGACCCTTCAGAGGGTTGGTAACTTTAACAGCAGCATTCTCACCACAAAAAATTAACCACAAAAGCTGCAAGCAACGTGGGAAGTTTGGCTCTGGCTTTTTAGAGTGGCCACTGGCAAGGCTGCTCAGGAACAGCTACCTCAGAATGGAAGATTGAGTTTTAAGGTACATGAGGAGCCTGGCAGACATTTTGGAGATGCATTAGCAGAAAAGTAAAAGGAGCAGATGATAAATGAGACAGCACAAAGGTTGCAGACTGTCTTTAGCAGTCCACCAAAAATCTTTGTGCTTAGATACCACAGAGCAGAGCCAGGCTTTGCTACCTGCATTGGATGCAGATGACACATGACTCACTGGAAACTGAGATGTCTTAAACTTTCCTTGCACATGCCAAGGAGTGGCAGACCTCATCCTGAGAGTGAAAATTTAGCATCATACTTAAATGAGACACAAAAGCATGTACAGGACATGTTTACACATTCCCTCTTCCTGTCTTGGCTCTCACTGAAGCAAGCAGGAAACATATTCACAGCTGTCCAGAGGCCAGCCAGACCAAAGAGTGCCCCAGAACCTCCTCCAGTAGCTAGGGACTGCAGGAGCACACCTGCTGGTAACTCCACGCTCCTACCTGTGAGGGGTAAGAGGATCAGTACAATGTAGAGTCCTCCACTATCTACCCAGATGACTTCAGCCCTAAGGCTTTTTTTGCTCAATCTTTGCTCCCTGAAGAGGTTGGAAAGATGTGCAGTTGCCCCCAGTCTCACTACTCAAGAAAAATCTTTTTGAGGACACTTGGCTGTGTGGGAAACCAGGGCTCCTGCCTTGCTGCTCTGCACACACTGTCCTACACAGCATGTCCTGATGTCTTGCTGCAGTGAAGTGAGAAGCAACTTGCTTTGTTTGCCTTTTTTTCAAGAGCTGCAGGAAAAAGTGATACTAAGAGCATCGTGTTTGCAAAGAAAAACACTTGACCCAGGAAACAGTAATGTTATAGTCACCATATTAGTTCTGCTCCTTTGCTGACATGTTATAATCACAACCAGTGGCACTACAACATCCCATTTTCCTGCAGGATAATGCCTGGTCCTGCACTTGGGGTAGCAGAGCATTAAGGCAATGCTCTGTACTGGCCAGGAGAATGGGACATTTTGTTTTCTGCAAGCCCAAGAGGCCTGAGGCACTGTGATACCAATCAGAACCATTAGCTCCCTGGCCTTGTCCACAGCTGAGGTCTTCTGAAGGCACTTAAACAAACAAGGCAAGTGGCTGCCAGAAGGGGAAGACCAGTTAGCTTGTTTATGCAGCTGTAGACCAGGACCTGTGCTCAAGTCTCAGCTTTGTTGAGGCTTACACACTTGCTCAAAGTCACACAGGCTCAGTGGTGCCCCAGAGAAAAGGTGGAAAAATTTCCTGACCTCTCTGGAGAAGGGTACAAGATGTTCAGGAAGCACACCAAAGAAAGGGGGGGAAAAAAGGCAGGGGAAGTACTTGCTACATGCTAACTTGAGCTGAGGAAGGTAAGCTGATTCAAAGAGCAAGGCTGGGAAGAGACATCAGTCGACCCACACAAGGCACAGGTAATAAAAAAAGTGACTCTTGCCTGAAATCACTCTAACACTGTCCCCTCAGAAAAATAAGAGCAACTGTGCTAAACAGCTGCATCCAATGCCCAGCAACAGTCTTCCCCTTTCTCCCACCTCTGCAGCCACACAAAAACCAGATCACTTTTGGTTGCATTTTCCACCTCAGGGTCCCACCTGAACGAGGAGGAACAGGGAGACCCAGGCCCTTTGCTAGGGCCCCACTGTAGATACATGCAATCTGCAAATAACCTGAGTCTAGCTACAGGAAACCAGATGCACCTTCCACAGATCAGCATGATGTTATTGCTACACTTCACAGGTTTTCATAACATACATCACACGGTGCTCTGAAACTCTTTTCTATGACCCACATTCCACTCAGAAGTTCATCTTTATCTGGATTTTTCTCCTTTTCCTTGCTCACTTGCAGGAATGCTGTCTGCATGTTAACGCAAGTGGGGGGGAACTAATGGCAACACCATCCACTTCCAGTCTGGGACAACACAATTTCCTGCTCCCCGGGCACGAAGGCAAACATTCAGGACCAGGGAGAAGGAGTACCCAGATGCCCTCAGATGACTTTTGCCAGCTGACTCACAGTCCAGTGCTGACAATCTCCCCAGCCATGACAGTTCAGCTGCCTCATGTAGAACAGCATCACTCCAGGGGAGGATCTTTAGGCTGGGAAGAGACAAGTAAAAGATTTCTTCCTTGCAGTCTCTCCTCAGCCTCCTGGTGCCTTCTCTGTGGGACAAGACCTAGGGCCTCAACAAACCATTAGAGACTCCAGCTCAGCACACAGAAGTGCAGTTTTCTTAGCCTGACCACATCTTGCTGTAAAATCCAGCTCTGCACTGGCTACCTTTGACTACCCTCTCATAGGAAAAACTCCCAGGTACCTACCCTCCTTACAAGCAAAAAAACCCCAAACCAACCACATAAAACATCCAAAGGAGGAGGAGGCCCAAACATCATGCCAGAGGAACCCAGCTTGGTGAGGACATGTGAGCCTCACTGCTCTGCTCTTGACCACAGCCAAAGCAGGGAGATCATGCCTTGCCTAGGAGCAGCAGCTGGACAAACCATGAGGAGTTATCTGGGAAGCCACAGAAGATTCCAAAGAAGTGGGCACAGTAGGAATATCAGCAAAGTCAACATGAGACAAGGCAGCCACACTAGCAGAGTGGACCCAGCAAATGCCTTAAGGCACCAGCCCTGCAGAGAGAGTATGTCCTAGGCAGCTGCTTGTCTTAGTGGCTGCCAGGGCAGGTTAAGCTCAGATCCCCCTGCATGTGTTGGATCAACGTGTGTCCAAATTCTTTGAACACCCATGGTCAGACACGGGCTCCCATGTGCTCCTGGGGAAAAAGTGACAAGCGTTGCTGGTCCAACAAGTGGCAGCCACAAATGTCAGCCAAGACAACAACTCTAACATTTAATTTCTGGTGGTTTTTTTTTAAAACCTCTCTCTATCCACAGCTCACCAAAGCATTGCTGCTAGCAGAGTTACCACAGCTTGCTGTCAGCATGCAGCTCCAGTGCAAAACACAGTAAGGAATGCCCTGCAGCTGCTAACCCATCCATTCAGCCAGCCCAAACTACAACCTGTTACTGCTGCTCTAAGCTCCTCAAAGCCCAACCCTCCAGGGCAAACACACCAGAATACAGGTCACCAACGCTGCCAAACTTCAGATGGCCTGTTGGTGTCTGCAAATTTCCATGGCATTTTTTGCCTGCCTGTCGTGAGGTTCTTTTCCATAGGCAATACTCTACAGGACTGAATATAAAATTCTGCCCACTTTTATGGCTGCTGAGCATCCCACAGACTGCTTCTGAAAAGGCCACGTGTTGGCTGTCTAGAGGTTAACAAGACTCCCCCCCTACAGGCTTCAGGTTCCTTTTGCCATGACAGTCACTGGGCACTCTGGTTTAGACAGACACTGCCAGATATGATTTACCAAACTCAGGCAGCACATGCAAAGCTGTTCAAATGTCAGGGCTTGCAACTCTTCTCCTGCAGAGGAACTCTCAGTACAAAGCTATGCTAGACAGAAGACATCAAAATGTTTCTGCAGCACACAGGACACCAAATCCATTTCCAATCCCCCAACCCAATGTCCTAGAACAAGGGGTTTGGGATGAAGGAACTCTCAGTACAAAGCTATGCTAGACAGAAGACATCAGAATGTTTCTGAAGCACACAGGACACCAAATCCATTTCCAATCCCCCAATCCAATGTCCTAAAACAAGGGGTTTGGGATGAAGGAGAAGATCCAGCAACCATTTGCCCCTGCCAACCCAGCTCCTCTCCCCCTCCCTTCCAGCCACAAGTCCCTGCATCACCCACGGGACACTCACCTTGAGGATCTTCACCACGACCCTCTCGTTGTTGGTGATGTTGATGGCCTCGAAGACCTCGCTGTACTTCCCCCGCCCGAGCTTCCGAACAAGCTGGTAATCGTCCTGATTTCTGCGAGCACCAAGAGGAGGGAGGGGAGGATAACTAAGGGGGCAGCGAGCCTGGAGTCGGAAGGGGGGGGGGGGAAGGTGGCTCTCCCAGCACCGCCCGCAGCCCCCCGGGGACGCCCCAAAAAGGAGGGGGGGGGGGGGGGGGGAAGGGAGGGAAGGGAGCGGAACCTTCCCCGTGGGCCCGCAGGAGAGTGCGAGGCCGGCGGTGACCCGGGGAAAGGGAGGAGCGAGGAGCTTTACCCCCAGCTCGGGACGTGCGCCTCGTAGTCCCAGTACTCGCGGCTCCTCAGGTTGTTCACCTCGGCGTACACCCGAGCCCGGCTGCCGGCGGCCGGGCCGGGCATGGCGGCGCCGGGCGGCGGCTGCAGGAGGAGGAGGAGGGAGCGAGGCCGCTGGGGGAGGCCGGCGAGGCGGGGCGCGGCGCGCAGGAGGGCGGCGGCGGCGGGAGGCGGCAGAGCCAGGCCGGAGCGGAGCGGAGCGGAGAGGAAGGGAGCGGGGCGGGGCGGGGCCGGCCCGGGAGCGGCGGGCGCTGGGCCCGCGCAAAGCGTGCCGAGGCCCGGGCCGGTGCCGGCGGCTGCAGCCTGAGCCGGCCCCGAGCGCCGCGCAGCCAACCCGGAAAAGGCGCCGCGGCAAGAGGGACCCGGCCGCCGCCTGGCGCCCCCTGGCGGCACGGAGGTCCTGGCCCTCGGCGCTACCTCCAGGCCGCTGCCGTCGCCCGGGGTTACGCCTCGTCACGTCCTCCGTGTCCCCGCTGTCACTCGCCCGTCAGACTTCGTCACCCCTCCTCAACTCACCTTATGTCTGCCCTGGCCCCTTCCCCCAAGCTTTCCCCAGCTCCGGTCACCCACCCAGCCTCCAGCTGTTCCAGCCGTCACTCCGTCACACCTTGCTGTCACACCCCTGTCACCTCTTGACACCTATCGCAGACCCTGTCACCCTAGCCGTCCCTATCGTACCGCTTCACTCCTGTTGCAGCCCTGCTGAGTCCCCTGTTAAGGCTGTCACCCCCACGACAACCTGCCGCACTCCATGTGGCAGTCCCTCATTACCCCATGGTAATACCAAGGTACCACAGGAGGGACCAAGGAGGTGCTGTGGATGGAGGAAAGGCACCATGTCCCTCTGGAGCTTTGCTGGAGGGATTGGCAGAGCCACAGGCTGCTTGAGGGTGAGGCACCCCTGGAGATCAGCTAGTCCAGGCCCCTACTCAAGCAAGGTCACCCAGAACAGGTTGTCCACAACATGTCTAAATCTCTCCATGGATGGACTCTTCACAGCCTCCCAGAGCAACCTGTGCCCGTGCTTGCTCTTGGCCTTGTTGCATTGGCATTGTTTGCATGAGCCCACTTCCCAAGCCTGCCCAGGTCCCACTGGATCCGTCCCTTTCCTCCAGTGTGTTGACTTCACCACAGAGTTTGGTGTCATCAGCAAATTTGTGGACGGTGCATTCGATTCTACTGTTCATGTTGCTGACAAAGATGTTAAACAGCCCTCGAGGAACACCACTTGTCACACACCTCCATTTGGACACTGATCACAACTCTTTGGGTGTGACCAGACAGCCAGTTCCTTTCCCAATGAGTAGTCCATCCATCAAATCTGTTAAGTTTAGAGATCAGAATGTTGTGCAGGACACTGTGGAATGTCCAGGTAGATGATGTCTGTTGCTCTGCCTTTGTCCACTAAGGCTGTGACCCCATCATCAAAGGCCACCAAATCAGTCAGGCAGAACATGCCCATAGTGAAGCCATGTTGGCTGTCACCAATCACCCCTTTGTTACCTGTTTGCCTTAGCAGAGCCTTCAGGAGGATTTGCTCCATGATTTTTCCAGGCACAGATGTGAGACTGACATTTATATAATTATAGTTGACTATATAAGTGGGTAGGCTTGAATCCCTCAACCCAGAAAATCCACGCAGATGTATTACCAGCCACATCACCAGCTTTTTAGGGGAAGAGATCTACACAGAGCTGACACCCACGGCCATTGGTCCTAAACATCCGGCACTCAGCAGCCAGAGCAAGTCACTGTGGCACAGACTGGATTCAGTAACAAAGACAATGAGAAATGATGCTCCACACCTTCCCAAAGCTCCTAGGCATGCCTGGGGGCAGCTGCCAGCAGGACTAGCTCTACTGTTCCCTCTGGTTTCACAGCCAGACCATGAAAAAGCCGAGTCTGTAAGAGGAAGATTACAGAAATCACAGAATGTTAGGGGTTGGAAGGGACCTTGAAAGATCATTGAGTACAACCCCCCTGCCAGAGCAGGGTGACATAATGTGGGTCACACAGGAACATACCCAGGCAGGTTTTGAATGCCTCCAGAGAAGGAGACTCCACGACTTCACTGGGCAGCCTGTGCCAGTGCCCTGTCACCCTCGAAGTGAAAAACCTTTTCCCTATATTTACACGGAACCTCCTGTCGTCCAGCTTGTACCCATTGCCCCTTGTCCTGTCATTGAACATCACTGGGAAGATCCTGGCTCCACCCTCCTGACACTTGCCCTTTTTCATATTTATAAACACTCATGAGGTTGTCCCTCAGTCTCCTCCAAGCTAAAGAGCCCAAGCTCCCTCAGCCTTTCCTCATAAGAGAGACGTTCCACTCCCTTCAGCATCTGCACTGGACTCTTTCAAGCAGTTCCCTGTCCTGCTTGAACTGAGGGGTGCAGAACTGGACACAACATTCCAGATGCAGCCTCACCAGGGCTGAGTAGAGGGGAAGGAGTATCTCCCTCCACCTCCTAGCCACCCCCCTTTGGATGCACCCCAGGATGCCATCGGCCTTCTTGGCTACAAGGGCACATTGCTGGCTCATGGTCATCCTTCTGTCCACTGGGTCCTCAGATCCCTACCCTCTACACTGCTCTCTGATAGGTCAACAGGTTCCCAACCTATACTGGTACAAAGGTTGTTCTTTCCCAGATACAAGACTCTACATTTGCCCTTGTTGTATTCCATTAAATTTCTCCCCACCCAGCCCTCCATCCTGTCTGGATATCGCTGGCTAGCAGCACAGCCTTCTGGTGTCAGCCACTCCTCCAAGTACTGTATCAGCAGCACACTTGCTGACAGTGCACTCTGTTCCCTCATCCAGGTCACTGATGAATATATTGAATTGTACTGGGCTTGGTACTGACCTCTGAGGGTCTCCACTAGACACAAGCTGCCAACTCAACTCTGTCCCGTTGACCACAACTCTGACTATTGTGGCCAAAGATGGCAGTGTCACAGGCAGGGCCCCCCAGCCGTGGTGCAGGTGCACCTCAAAACTGAGCTGGGGTCCTGTCTTTGTCTGCACCCTTCTGGAGGCATCCACACCCAGCTAATGGGCCTGATCCTTACGGCGAGGAGGAGCTGGGTTGGCAAGGCTTAAGCAGGAGCTCCTAGGAGCAAGAGTGATGTGCACTCAGGAGACTCTGAGGGCTTTGTCCCTTCGGCATCTCCCCACCCCCCACCCCCCGTGTCGCTCCAGCCAAGCCCCCCCAGATGCATTTTTACCACAGATGCCTCATGGGGAGACCCGCTCCCAAGCTGCAGCCTCTCAGGCCGAGGGCAGCGGTGCCACTGGGGGCTGCCTTCCCCAGCAGGTCCCTGTCCTTCTCTCATCGACTGTCCCCAGCCACACGGTCCTGCAGGACTGCCCCAGGGCACAGGTGTCTTGTGCCTCCTGTCCCCGTGCTCATGCTCCCCCATGCTCCCTGTCCCTGTGTGTCCCCATATCCTGTCTCCCCCCTACCCTTATGTCCCTTCCTTGTCCCCATGCCCCCTGTCCCCCTATGCTCCGTCCCTGTGTGTCCCCATATCCCATCTCCCCCCTACCCTTTTGTCTCCCCCTTGTCCCCATGCCCCCTGTCCCCCCCATGCTCCCTGTCCCTGTGTGTCCCCATATCCCATCTCCCCCCTACCCTTTTGTCTCCCCCTTGTCCCCATGCCCCCTGTCCCCCCCATGCTCCCTGTCCCTGTGTGTCCCCATATCCCGTCTCCCCCCTACCCTTATGTCCCTTCCTTGTCCCCATGCCCCCTGTCCCCCCCATGCTCCGTCCCTGTGTGACCCCATATCCCATCTCCCCCCTACCCTTATGTCCCTTCCTTGTCCCCATGCCCCCTGTCCCCCCCATGCTCCGTCCCTGTGTGTCCCCATATCCCGTCTCCCCCCTACCCTTATGTCCCCCCCCTGTCCCCCCCTTGTCCCCCCCTTCTCCCGCCGGCAGGGCGCTCCGCGGGCGTTGCTCGGTGACGACAATGGCGGAGCGGAGCCCCAGGGCCCTGCCGCTGCCGCAGCTCCGATCGCAACTGCAGGAGGCGCGGTACCGGTGGCGGGGCAGGGGCCTTGCCGGGGGGGTCGGGGGATAGGGTGGGCAGGGCAGGGTAGGGCAGGGCAGGGTAGGGTAGGGTAGGGTAGGGCTGGATGCCTGCTCGGTGTCCCTGGGGCGCCGTCCCCAGAGGTCTCGGTGGTTCGGCTGGGCCACGGGTGCCCTTGGCTGAGGTTCGATCTGCAGACAGAACATCCCCACTCCCGCCCCAAACCCCGTGGAGGCCACGGTGCTCCGGGAACTGCGGCTCTGAGGGTCAGGGAGAGAGTGGGTCTGGCTGAGCCTTTGTTTGGGGTGGCTTCAGGGCCCTCCTGTCCCTCCCGGGTTGGCCGCTGTTGCCTGGCAGTCGCCTGGTCTGGCTAAGCCGAACCCCTGCTCCTCACAGCCATGCCAACATCTTGCTCCAAATGGAGGTGGAAATGTTTGAGAAGTGTTACCATAAGATGGAGTCGTCTGGCCCGTCTCTCCCGCATCAGTCTGAGACGCAGAGCACTCCACCAGAGCCCACACAGGTATGGCTGCAGGTCCTGTGGTTTTGGGTCTGTCTGCCTCCTGGCTGACCCTTCCTCCCTCTGCATCCCCTCTGACCTCCTGCTCTCGCTACTCATGTGAAAGGAGGTCAGCAGGCAAGATTCTAGGTTTCAAATGTGATGGCAAAGTCCCCTAAGAGCCCTCTGCACTTAGCATTCATAGGGATGAGCTCTTAATCTGGATGCTGGTTTACAAAAAGGTGCTGCTGGTCTTGTTTGGGCTTGAGTTGGGGTTGCCTTGCCATTCCTGCAGTCACTGTAAAGGCCAGGCTGCCATCTCATTTCTCCTCCTCCTGCTGATGCTGTTCCTTCCCTGTGTGACAGCACTGTGTCACCCTGGAAATCAATGCCAGGGAGTTCTGGGATGAGCTAACCCCCACACAGCATAACTTGAAGTAGAAATTAAACAAACAGGGAGACTAATGCCAAGAAAGCAGGAGACTTGCACAAGAGTATGTCAGGTCTGTGACTGGACACTCCTGCTCCTTGCTTCCCTCCTGGGAAAGTGGGCTCAGACCTGTGTGGATCTATACTCAGAGACTTCTGCTGAGTGCTCTTTCCTCTCACTGGGGCCATAAACAGGCTTGTGGATTAGATTTTTACCTCCTGGCCCAAAAATTTCATCAGAAGCAGAATGAACAGAAGCTCTAAGACCATTTGCAGCTGAGCTCTATTCAGTCACCATCCTGCATCATGTTTTGGTGCCTGCCTGAGCCCAAAGCATCTGCTTTCTGGTTATGCTCAGACTGAGCCCTTAGAAACCTTGCCTATGATTTTCTTTTTGAATACAGGAAAATGCAGCACCAGTTGGCCAGTGCTGGCACTCTAAGGGCATCTATATTGTTTCTTGGTTGTTTCAGACACGTGGCAGGTACAAATCCAAGCTCCATGGTGTGACAGACTGTCTTATAGGCTTAACAGTGGAGCAGAAATGTGAGCTGGCTCAGCGGGAGCTGACTGAGATGGAGAATGCCATTCAGAGCATGAAGGAGGACTCAGAGCAGACCGTGGAGAGACTCAAGGTCTGGTTACTTTTCCCACCTCTTTCAACATGCCATCCCTCAGGGAGTGAGACAGACCTGCTTGGTGAGATCTGTTCATAGCAGAGCATTGCTGTGAGTGGTCCAGAGTTGAAAGTGGGAGACAGAACTCTCCTCTCACCTAAACCTTTCCTTGAAGGCAAATACACCAACAGAGATCAGTGCCTGAGGTCTCTGAGGAT
Source organism: Phaethornis superciliosus (assembly GCA_023637945.1). Taxonomy (NCBI): domain Eukaryota; kingdom Metazoa; phylum Chordata; class Aves; order Apodiformes; family Trochilidae; genus Phaethornis; species Phaethornis superciliosus. Next base: position 19,206,064 of record JAJQWJ010000014.1, on the reverse strand, counting down.
GGATTTTACTATGGCAGGAATTAATTAATAATACAGGTGAGGTACAGCTTTTTAGATAGAGAAGTTCAGACCTGTTGTGTGAGACAAAGAAGTCAAGACTTGAAAGGAAAATTTCCTTTCTGTCATCTTTTGGAGGTGTGCCCTTTGTGCCAGACATTTTTCACCCTAGTAGCATCGTGAAGCTGCCTGATTTGTCCAGGCTCCACACAGTCCTTTCCAGAGTTTGCCTTTCTGCTTTCTGTGGGATTCTTCAGAGCATGCTTCAAGTCACTAAGACTGCCTTCCTGCTGCAGGCTCCTTGTGGCTCTATCACTCTCTCTGCTGGCTCTGTGCTGGCTGACAAGACCTACTTAGCCACGGTGCTAAGAAGCTTTTGGGGAAGGAGAGACCTCTCAATTTGGTTGAGACTGCTTGTGCTGCTAACAGGGGCCAGGGCAGGTGAAGCAGGGAGCCCACCTCTTCCATGTGACCACAGGGTGGATACAATACGAAAAGGATGGTAATTTGCCTTGTATTGGCTTAGTCAGGCTGGCAATGTTTGTATGTTAGGATGGAGTGACAGATGTTGATGCTCAGACACTTTTTTAATTGTTCTTTTTGAGTCAGCGAAGTAGCAATGCTATGTGAGGCATCACCATGTGCCCTGAGCTGCAAAGGATGAAACTCAGTGCTCCCGCAGGAGAAATGCTAGTAATACCAGTAGATAGAGTGCCTCATCCTTCCTGGTGCTGTTTATTGCCAAAGCTGTTTGAATAAGGGAGGTTAGCAGCTCTTGACTCTTGCATGACTTTATTCCTGCAGGCAGTCACAGAAGAAGCAGATGCTTGGCGGACTGATGTTAAGAAAGCCATGAGTGACTTTGAGGACATCGCCAGCATCGTCTCCTGCAAGAGAGGGAGTGTCATAGCTTTTGAGAAGCTGCTGACATACATGGAGGAGAAGAACTGCCAGAGGGTCAGTGTATCGTGGCAAGTTTTGAGGGTGGTCTGTCATCTGACACGTATGGTTAGGCAAAATCCTAGTTCCCTTATTCCTGTGTGTCTACATCATGTCTTCTGATGGTGCAAGGCCTTTGGCACAGCCTGAGAAAGCGCCTGGCCATGCCCCCATATTTGAGGTGGGGTACTGCTGAGCAGCAGCTCTTGTGTGCCTCCCTTCTAAGCTAGCAGTGAAGGCTGCAGTGTGGATGGGATGGATGGGACCACACCATGAGGAGTGGGGTCTGGGTGCTCTTTTTCTCCATTATAATCTGCTGTCTTTCTTTAGGATCTGCTGAGAGAGAAGTTGCTCTTGAAAAATTTTTTGCTTAAGGCTTGCAAGAAGAAGCTCCTGCAGCAGCTCAGACAGGTGTGTGTGGCAGTTGAGGAGAAGCAGGGACTAGATGACCCCTTGAAGAACGACAGGAGTACAGACCCGTGCAGATGCAAGACCTGCTCTGTGCAGAGACACCTGGCCCTTGTCCTCTTTCTCCTCTGCTCCTGGGCTTTGTCAAAGGTCACTGCTCTCTGCCCAGGTTCAGAGCTGGCACATGTCTGTGCAAGGGATGAGAACAGACGTCTCACTGAGTGGAAGTCTCTGTGCCCTGAAAAAGATGGATGGTGGATCAGAGAAGTTCCCTGGGTACTGGCTGCTACTGGCATGTCAGGAACTTCACCAGAGGGGACCTGTCTGCACTGCTTGGACTCTCTAAGCAAGAGCACAGCACAGGCTCAGTGGCACAATGTGTCTCATAACTCTCCCTGAGCCCCAGGCTTAAAGCCAGTTCTTTAGGCCTGCAAAGCTCTCTTACTTGGAATCAGCTCTGGTCAGTAACCTAGAGCTCTGCTTCCTTGGGCTTTGCAGAAGGAGCAGGTGGGAGAGACACTCTGTGAGGTCCGTTTGCAGCAGCTGCAGGTTAGAAATGCCCAGTACCAGGAGAAGATTGATGAGAAGAACCAGGAGCTGATGAAGTTAAAAATTACCTTAGGGAAGACTGTTCAAGCCCTCAACTTCTATAAAGTGAGTGAACCTCCCAGCATCTCTGTTTTGCCTTCTGTTTCTGAGGGTTACACACAAGCTCTTGCATCCTTCCCTCTCTCAGTCAGAGGATGGTGAACACCTCTGCCTTCCCGTGGACTTAGTAGTTGGGTTGGGGGGTTTGCCTGACACTCCAAAAGCAGCTATGCCCTCATTCCTGTTGGCTGCAGCCTGATGATGGGGTTTGCAGCATGGTTATTTCACACCCCAGGGGAAAATTCCAGTAGGAAAGAGCTTTGGTGCTGACTTGCACAGGAAACTGAATTTTTTTACATAACCCATGACATTTGAAATGATGTCATGAGCTGCAGCCTTCTCAGCTGGGTGTATTTGCTTCTTTCTGGTCATCCATTCTGTCAGGGTCAATCCTAAACCCCGGCTGCTAAGTTGTGGGCTGTGCTGCAGTGTGACAGGGGACAGCATGAAGCAGTAGCTGCATGACCATGCATGATGCTGCCTTCTGCAAGGAGCAAGCAGTGCCATGGAGCTCTCTTGGGAGCAAACCTCTTGCATCAGCTGCTGGGACCAAACTGGAGGAGTAGAGGGGTGGCTTTGCAGATGTTTGAGAGCTGCTGCTTTGCCCACTGATGCTGTCCTGCTCTCCTGTTCCAGAGGAAGTTGCAGGATGCCATGGAAACGTCTACTTCTCTGTTGAAAAACATCACCCTGAGGAAGGAGCTGCTGGAGAAAATCGAAAGAGAAGCTGCTCTGGTGGAGGAGGTAAGAATGATTTGGGAGGCCCTGAGGTTTTACTAGGCAGGATTTTTTTTTGAGATATTTTTGTTGTGTGTTGGCTACTGATGCCCATTTGAGGACTGGCAACAAGCTGGCTACCTGTGTGGCTTTCTGGGTCTGAGCAAGTTCTGGGGATCCTGCCAGTGCCAGTGAGCATGAGCAGGTTTGCAGAACAGGACGTGTTACAGATTTTGTCCCTGGCTCCACAGGGACCTGCCAGCTGCTTCTTGAAGTTCAGTTTCCTTTAACTTTTTGGCAGTGTCCTCTCCATGGAGACGTGGCACTGCTGTCCTACCAGTCTGGGGATACATAGACTGGCAGGGCCACTACTGCTTTGAGAAGCAGGGTCAAGGGTTTCCCGGTGCTGCTGACCAGGATGGAGGCACTGGGGATGCATTTCACTGATCCCCCACAGTGCTGGGGGTTTAGTTTGTCCCACCTGCCTGCTTCCCTGGAGGACTGGCCGCCAGCTGGCAGTGGAAATTTTCCCTGGGATCTCTTTGCCCTCTGTTCCTATTCCTCTGGCAGCAACAAGCCGAAGTTGGGAGTGTGAATTGTCAGCTGCAGAAGCAGCTCTCAGATTACCGTGTTCCCCCTGTGCTGAGTTACGTGCAGAAGAAGATGGATGTTACTGACCTCAAGAGCAGCCTCAAGGCTTGGGCGAGGAAGGTGGCAGTTGCTGAGGTAAGCAAGATCAGGCTGTGTGTTCAAGAGCATTTCTTGGGAGCTGCCCCCCATCTGCAGCCACCCTGGGGAATGGGGTGCAGGCTCCTGACCCACTGGGAAGCTGTGAGAGGGTTCTCAGGCCTCCATTTCACCACCACCAGGCAGACCTGGAGATTCTTCCTGTTTATGGTGTGGTGATGGCTCCCTGCCCTGGGAACAGAGGCTGAATTTTAATGGTTGATCTCTGAGGGGAAGCCAAGACAAGGACACACCTTGTAATTTGACAGGAAGCACCACTGTTGCTGTGCTGAAAGCTCTTGTGTGTAAGGAGAAGGGGACATATGGCAGACCAATAGGTTTCTGTCTCTGTATATGTAGCCTACACTGGTCTTTTCCCACACACTTGATGTCCTCTGATGATCTCAAAAGTTTCTTACTCATATCTGGACTGTTCCCTGACAAGTAAAGGCTAGTCAAGCTTCAGACAGGATTTCATAGCAAAATTGCAAGAATATCTTTAAATCTCCTCCTGCCCCAACTTCCACAGCCTGTGAGGAGCTGGAGAGAGAACACAGAGGAGCACAGTCAAAGCCTGAAGATAGCAGGACTTGTCTGTACCTCTGCCCCTTGCAGGATGTATGTGTGCACAGCAGTGTGGGGATAGAAGAGGACAGGTTGGATGGGATAGGGAGCGTGGTGCTGTACCATGACACCCTGCTCATTCTGGAGCAGAGATGGGCTGTGGTTGGCACAGGGAAGGTTTTCCCATGTCCAGCACTTAGCTCCCCAGGACCCTGGTCTGCAGTGGGCAGGGCTGACATCATCCAGAACTGTATGGATTTGGGCTTACTCATCAGCATGCTGTTAGCTCAGAAATAGGGTCCTGGCTGGTGCTACCCAAGAGCTGGTGGACAGTGTGCCTGCAGGCAAGCCTCTGCTCAGGCAGATCCCTTCTCACCTGGCTCTTCCCCTTGACTAGGAGCCCCAGGCTCTGGCTTTCATGCTGCTCATGCAGGCAAGCCTAGAGTCCTGATAGCCTCCTGGAGAGCAGTGAGGGCTCAGGGGACTGAAGAAATTGTCTCTGGGTTAATAGAGAGGATATAAACTGTTTTTCTTTGCTGGCCCTTGCTGCCATCTGAGGGGCTGTAGCTTTCTCTACATTGCTGTTGTGTGGGGTCTCCAGGCTTCATGTGGCATTCAGGGGAGAAACCAAAGCTTGTGTAGAGCTGCAAGAGTTCTCCTCAGCAAGCACAGATCTCAAGTGGGAGCATGGGAGGATGAGGGGGCAGCCATACAGCTCAGGCCAGGCTATATTCCAGCCTTGCAGCTTTCTCCTCAACATGTCACTGCTGTCTGAACATATTAAGGCCTTCTTCTTTGTCCTCTTGCAGATGTCCTTGCAAAGCTACCGCAGAGCATGGAACCAGGTCAGGATGTATGATAACCAGTACTAGGTTTGTCCAATGCTGCAAGGCAGGCAGTGGAAGCTGCAGAATGACCCAGCCCCATGGGGAAATTTGCTGTCAAGTGGGTGAATGTGGCACTCTGCACATTGCAGTGAGATGGAACCACTTCTGCTTTCATTAATAAAGAAATCCATGGCTCTGTTGTAAGGCCATGTCTTTGGTCTCTCCCACCATGTGCTGGTTTTTCCAGGTTCTGCTGCCTGGACCCTGCACAGGCCATGCTGGGTCAGCTGGCTCTACTCTGGTTCTCTCCCTCCTTCCATCACCACGAGCACTTATTCTCTGGTGATCAAGCCTTGTCCTGGGGAGGCTCGGAGTAATTGCTGATACAACCAATGTGATTAAGCAAACTCGTTTATTAAGCTTGTAAGTGCTGAATATATACTTTTATCTGTGTTACATGCATGGCATTACATGATTGGTTAACACGCTCAAAACTTGCTCCTAATTTACAAGCTAATTGGTTAAGGGCTATTGTCCATGCCTATGCTGAGGGCCATTCTGACTTGAAAATATTTGCTCTTGCTGTTACTCTGTTATCTTGTTTTGCTACAAAGCCAGTTCCCATGTTATTCTTTGCTCCAAGGCCAGTTTGTTAACACATTCCTGAATGTGGCTCCTTGTTCAGTACATGTCTGCCTTTATGGAAAAACCCCACAATTCCCCCTTTTTGTTTTTGAACAAGCCATATTTCATTGATGGTCTTTGAGGAGGCCCTGTGAAGGTAAAAAGGAAAAGGAAAAAACAAAAACCATCTTATTTTTCTAACCAACAGGCTGATTTTGCACGCTTACTCAGTGTGTTTCCAGCAGTTAAATTGCAGGCACTTCAAATTTTTTAGGCACTTAAAATTGCTAAAGCAAATCTAGCAGATTCACTGGAGAGGTCAACACTGTCATCACAGGAGGGCAACAGTTTTCAGTGTGAGGGAGCAAACTTAAGTTTTCATTCTGCTCTCAACGTCTTCGTTCCACAAAATGTACTTGGTTTGGTAAAACTATACGACAAGGCTGGGGATGTATCAGTCTCAGTCCATTCCATGCTGGCCTGGGAACGGACTGAGTGCCTGGTTCCAGCCAGGCCCATCGAGTATATCCAGCCCTTTGCTACAGTTCTGCCAAAGACAAAGTGTGTTTGTGCCCAGCTTTGAGACTCGTTGCCCACTGATTGCAATCCTAATAAATTGAGCTCCTGTGGATCCCATGACAAACTAACATTCAAGCCTTGTATTAACACACTCTGCTGCTTGGTCTACCTTGTTACACAACCCTGTACTATAATTACTAAAACTATTCACAGAGGTTTAGGTTGGATATTAGAAAGAATTTCTTTATGAAGAGGGTGATCAGCCATTGGAATGGGCTGCCCAGGGAAGCAGTGGATTCTCCATCCCTGGAGATCTTTCAAAAGAGCCTGGATGTGGCACTCAGTGCCATGGGCTGGGAACCACAGGGGGAATGGATCAAGGGTTGGACTTGGTGATCTCTGAGGTCCCTTCCAACCCAGCCCATTCTAGGATTCTGTGATTTTATGATTCTATGATCAGCCCTGGCTCGGCACCTGGGGCCTGCCTTTCCCTCGGAGGCGAGAGCCTGCCCGGGCCTGGGGCCACCAAGGCCACCAAGGCCAGCGCGGCCGCGGCGCTCCCGGGGACACTGAGGATGAGGAGGGCAGAGGCCGCGATGCCGATGAAGCCCCGAGGAACCTGACGGGGTTCCATACCCCCTCCCGTTCCCCCCGGACCCCTTCCATTCCCCGAGAGGACACGGGGCGGGAAGGGGCGGGCAGGGGCGGGCGGTCCTGCAGCGCATGCGCGGCTCAGGGGGAGCTGTGGCGGGGGTTTGGCGGGCTCTGCGGTGCCGGTGGCGTTTCGGTGCTCGCCCTCCTGGCCATGTCTGAAGCGTATTTCCCTGTCGGTCCCGGGCTGGGCCTGGAGGAGAGCTTTTTGTCGCTGGACGACATCCTGATGTCGCAGGAGAAGCTTCCGGGCCGCGCCGAAACCGCCCTGCCGCGCCTGGCTTTCGCCCTGGGACAGGGGTCCGGCTGTGGCGACTCCATCCCGGAGGTAACCGGGGATTTGGGGGGATTTGGGGGGTTTTGGGGGGGGCCTGGGGGGCAGCGAACTGCAAGTCCCGGCAGCCCCGTGCAGAGCGCAGGGGTGGCTGAGGCTCTGACGAGAGTTTTTGGAGTCACTGGCAAGCAAGCTGTGCTTCTTAGCTACTTTAAAAAAAGTTATTTTTACATCTGTTATATGAATTTTACACGTTTGGGGTTTTTTTCGTCTGGTGTTTTTTTTCGTCTTATTACATGTCACAGTTTAACACTGGCCCGGCCAAATAACAGATTTTAAACCGAATACCATTTATATATTAATCTCTCTCTCCTCACTGATAAAGAAAAGAGAGAGAATAAGGAGAGAGACTGATGGGTTGGAAACTAAACTACACAACTTTAATGAAACAGTAATGATAAATAGGAAAAAATTACTAAATATATATAAATATACAGGGAAATTGATTCCATGTTCCTCCCCCCTCTCCCCCAATAACTCTCAGGTCACCACTGAGGCTGCAGGGCAGCCCTGGGAAAGTCCAGGCTGGAATCCTGGGGTCAGCAGCAGTTGGGAGCTGGAGGCAGGAACACACAGATCCAGGCTGGAATGGATCAGGACCACAGGCAGAGGGATGGAAGCAGGGAGGGCAGGAAGAAGAAGGGAGGGTTTGACCCTTGTGATCCCTCAAATTTATCCTGAGTATGAGGTGTATGGGATGGAATACTCTGTTTGGTCAATTCTGACATCTATCTTGTCTGGTCCTCCCCAAAGGAGGGGTTCAGGTGGGACCTCCTTGCTCCTTCTGGAAGGTAAAATGTTCCTCAGAGCTGAGCAGTGGCCTTGGCTCTGCACACCAGGCTCTGGCAGTAACTATAAACATGGAGTTATCAGTCCTAGAAGCAGCCACTGACTGAGAAACTTGCTGTTAATTTCAGCAAGTGCAGCTGCTTACCAGAGACTTGGCTGAAAGCAAAAGTACAAACCAGAAAATCACCTTTATCCTGGCCCAAACCAGGACATTTCATTAGACAACATCAGTAAAAAGGTGTCTCTGTTATATATTAGAATTACAGTATACTGTTCTGAAAGCAAAATTGACTTTTTTTTTTTTTTTTTTTAATAGCGGGCATTATTTTAATGAAGCTCACTGTCTGGGGTTGCTTTATGTGTAATTTTGTGTCAAGGACAACTTTTGTTTTTTCTCATTCACGCAGGGATCAAAGCTGGAAATACCTCTGTGGCTTGCTAAAGGTCTGCATGACAGCAAGAGAAGAATCATTTCTGTGCAACTGCCAAAGATTTACAAGGAAGCCTGGAGAACAGTGTTCAGTGCTGATGCCAGTGTGGTTGATCTACATAAAATGGGGCCATACTACTACGGATTTGGCTCCCAGCTCCTGAATTTCGACAATCTGGAAAACCCTGAGATAGCTCAGACTATCCTGCAGGCAAGCATCTGAACCAAATCTTGAAATTTAGTTTTATGCTCTTTCATCTTTCTGTTGCTCCCAGCTGCTCAGCTGCCTTTAGGAAAAATACCCTATTTTAACCCTAACCCTAATCCAAATTAATTCTGGATTGAATATGGATTTCTAGATCAAGATGCAGGATTACTCCTTTGGCAACTGCACAGTCTTGTGGTGAAAGCCTCAGGGCTCCAGGACTGTAATTTTAGCTTGAAGTTTCTATATTGTAAATATGGTGTTTCATAAAATGTTATAGAACAGGGCTAGAGGAGATGCAGGATTATTTAACTAGGCTTGTAAGGCAGAAATAGCTAACCCTCTATTATTTCTATTTTTTTTACCCTGTTTTATAAGCTCTGTAATGATGATACTTAATGCTGCTCTAGGCAGTCTGTGCTTTGCCATCCTATTCTTAGAAAGTTTCCTGTAATGTCTAAACTAAAGCTCCTTCACAGCAGTACAAGCTCTGTTCTGTTTGTCTTATACAAACTATACACTGAGAACAAATTATTCTCTTCAGCAGTCCCTGTGCACTTGATATCTCTTTGTGGGTGATGATTCTAACCTTTGCTTGTCCTTACTGTGCTCTGCTGGTATTTTCCTGTTGATCTTAGTCCACTGTGATGCACAGTGCTAACTGAACAGCATCCGGTCTCCTCCTCAGGTCTTATGCTGAAGAAAACAAAAATGTTACTTTGTGAGTTCTGGAGGAAAAAGTTAATACTTTTTCCTCATTTTGGTGCAGCATCTTGTTTGGTTTGCAGTCCACAGGGAGATGGTACAGATTGTGTACACAGATAATCATTCCTCCTCCTGTGTTTGTACAGTTCCCTATTTCTGTCCTAGTATAAAACCTTACAGTAGGCCTAGCTGAACTACATACTGCTGTTTTCCCACCATCCTTGTGAAGATCATTATGAATTAAGTTCTACTCCTTAGCATGCTTGCAGTCCCCTCCTTCTCCCACATGTTGTTTGCTAATTAATAAGTGTAATTTCTGCTCCTTCAGAAAGCTTATTAATATATCAAACAGTACTCAGTTACAGGTAGGCTCCACTCATATTAATTGAAAAAATGTGTTATAAATTGATAACTCTCTTTTTGGCTTTGTCACCAAATTGTTACAGTTCACATCTATAGTTCTTCCCTCCTGAGAGCACTTACTTTCTTTACTGACCACTTATGGGCAGATGTAGCTGACTCTTACAGAGGTGCCCTGTGACTGACACTCTTCTGCTGCTTCTCCTTCCATTGCAGGGCCCTGCCATCCTGCCATAGCAGGGGAGCTAGGCTTGGTTCTTTGTTCTTGGCAAGTCTGTGTTGGCTTTTACTCTTTCTATTTTCTTGCAGAAGTTTATGTCTAGTTTATTTGTTCCAGTATGTTTTCAGGAATTGATACTGATAAGTACCTTGGCTCTTCCTTCCTGTCCATCTCCCCTTTCTTTTTTTTTAGAAGATAGATACCATCTTTGCCTGTTTCTGGATTTCCATGCTCCTTGAGCTTTTAAAGATAACCACTAAGAGCTCTGAGATGTCTTCAGCCAGCTCCCTTAAATAGTCTGTGATGATTGCTACTGTGCTATTGGCTTTTTTTTTTCCTTTTTTTCCTTTTTTTTCCTTTCTTTGATTCTTTAAATGAAGGCTGATCCAGCGGGGCTTTAAAGTACTGCTGCTGCTTCTTTGAGTTGTCCACTGAAAGCTAACTCTCTGCACTGAGGAGGTGACCACATCTTTCCTTTTTCTGCTGATGGACATGTTAAAAAAAGAGACATCATTTATTGACAGAAAAATCAAAGCACGCAATATACACTTTATTAAAAGTGAAGAGGAGAGTTGTGCTGACTTAAAAAATAAACAACAAAAAACCCTCATTCCAAGTATTCAGGAACTCTAAATGTGAAGTATAGCCATTTGGTGACAAAGCCAGAAGGAGAATTATTGATTTGTATTTATTCTATTAGTAAATATCTAAAATACTACAGTTCTGATGATTCTAAAATCAGCCTCTGAAATAACAAAGCAAAACTTTAAAAGAGTTTGGAGCCTTCTTTTTTTTTATTATTCCTAAAATCAAATATAAGGAGGGAAATAAAAATCCGTGAAAATGTTGCTTTGTTTTTTAAAATGGTATTTATTAGTTATGGATTTGGGGTTTTGACTTTTGTCATAGTTAAGTGTTCTTTTTCAGCCTACTGAATACTTTACAGTAGTGGTTTGCCTTAACTTTCAGATTGTTTCAGCTCTTGTGTTACCTGTCAGTAATTTTGCTTGTCTTTTTCAGACATTTATAAGTCGCTTTCGTCGTATCATGGACTCCTCTCAGAATGCCTACAATGAGGACACATCAGTGCTGGTGGCTCGGCTGGATGAATTGGAGAGAAACTTATTTCGAGCTGGCCAGAAAGGGCTGAATGACTTCCAGTACTGGGAAAAGGGTCAGGCTTCACAAATCACAGCTTCCAGCGTGGTCCAGAATTATGGGAAAAGAAAGTTCACAGATATAGATGGTTAAAAGCCTGAAGTACCTGCAGCTACAGTGAGGAACACCAGGAGATTGTCAATCTGTCTGTCATGGATGAGGATGATGAATCAGCTTTGGGGAAGGACAAGCTCCCTGTCCATTAATGGGAGTTCTTCTCTAATAACATCTTTGGATTAGACCAGCACAAATTTTAAAGGCAGACAGCAAGGGTATAAAAAATAGACCACATCACATCACTGTATAGCTTTACAGCCAACTCGTGCCACTCCTGAGATTTTGCAGTTAAAGTATTTGCTTGGTGGCTGAAAGGGTATGAGAGGGTTTTCTAAAAGGGTATTTGATATTGATTATTCTTTCTCTTCCAAATTGATTTTTACAATCTTGTATCTGTTTGAAAGAAGGTGTAGTTCTATGTATTTCATCTTGCATTTCCCATTCCAGCCTCCTGGGAACAGGTCTCCTGTTCCTAGAAGAAGCCCAGTGATGTGGAAAAAAATGTGGCACAAACTGCTGATTTTCTTCCATTTCTTATACATTGAGGTGGAACAGATATTCTTTGTGAGGCAGGGATGTTTTTCTTTGTTTACACAGTGTTAGAGAAAAATACTTTCTCTAACCCAGATGGCAAATAAAGTGGTTGGGCAGCCTCACATGCTGCCTCCTCATCTCTTCCTTTTGGCCCTTGTGGACTTGATGTGGCATGGGATGGAGAACGTTCATTTTGATGCCAGTGTCCTTTGCCATGGATGCAACTCTGGTGGGTGTTAAATTCCTCCACTTATTTTACAGAGAAGGCACCAAAGAGTTAGTCTGGATTGGATCAGGAGCAGCAGCTTCAAGGGAAACTCTCTCCCCTTATCAACCTCTGAACCATCTATTTTCGCTATTAAAAAGTCCTCCAGTAACTAAATTTGGTTATTAGAAAGGACAGACCAAATGAATTTAATTTCCTTCCTGATCCATCTATATGATTCTAGCAAATGTCATTATTGCCAGTAGGAGTGACTGGAGTTGGAACTTGCTAGCCAATACATCCAGTGTGAATGCCCTTAAAGCTGGATTACCTGAAATCCCATTGGGCTGGAGACAGAAAACAGTTCTCAGGACAGTTGTCCTTTGGAAGCAGGTGCTTCTGAGCATCTGCAGAGGCAAACCTTGCAGAGTAGCTCAGTGTAACAATACAGAGTGCTTTGTATTCTGTGGGAGTCACTGGGAGGTGACGGCAAGATCTACATTTTGGAGTTGTTACTGAGCTTGCAGATGCAGATGGATATTGAATAGTTCAAACTGGAAACCTCAAGTACAAAGGGTGGGTGATCTTTTCGTGGTCACAGGAGTGAAGACTGCCTCTGGAGCTGGTGAGATGGAGCAGCATTTTGGCTTCTCAAGCACCTTGGCATCTCTGCCTTGACTCTGCAGGGGCAGCTGTCCTGCTGCAGGAGGCTGGTTGCAAGCTGTGCCTGACAGAAAGTATTTCAAGTATGTGCAAGATCAAATGCTGCTGCAATTCATGACTTAATGGCTTGTAATAGCCTATGCTATATTTTCCTATAGCTTTTTTCCTATTGTCCATTTCTGGATTTTTATGTTGAATAAATATTTTATAAGGGGACGTCCATAATATAAAATGTTTGTTGTTACTGTGGGGCCTGTCTCCAGCTAGGACCAAACCCACTTCATTCTAATATTCTCTCTTAAGTGTCTCTTTAGTGCCTCATGTTGTGGTATCAGAGCTGTGCTTGAATCACTGCACTCCAATCCATTATTAACTGCTCTTGTTCCCATTTCTGGTTCAGGTTCTCACCAACAACAATGCATTAAAAACATTTTACTTTCAGTTAGCTTACAAAATGGAGGTGGGAACGCAGGGGTGAAGATTGCTTTAAAATTTGGAAGCTGTCTTCTGTTTATGCTGGGATCCTGTACGATCAGAGGAAAGTAGCTTCACTGTAAGACACCAGGAAAAATGGGAACTGATGGACCCCACAGTCCTTTTGCTAAATGCTTTTTGTTCCCTCGGGTGGCTGCATTTCCCCTTTTACTGCTGGGTGGCAGCTCTGATGCTGGGGCAAGGGAACAGGAGGCTTGTGGGCTTGGGTGGAGAGCCCTGGTCATCATGAACAGAGCTGTTGGAGTCATCCTCTTTGCAAAGGGTTTTGAACAAGAGTCCCTCCTTGCTTGTTCTGGTGGAGCAAAGCAGAGCCAAGCCAAGCTAGGTGCAGCCTCTGTTCTTCTGGGGAGGGCTGTGCTCCATTGCACTAGCCCTGTAAACCTGAGCTAGTGAAACCAGCAGGGTTACTCAAAAGTTTTTGCCAAATCAGCAGGGTTTACTGTAGTCATGGTGGATTTACCAAGCCCTGTCTGGAGGCTGAGCTGTGATTTTTCCATTCAGTTTGGGCTCTCGGATGCATAAATGAAGCTCTAGTTGCTGGGTTGTGAATATGTCCAGTGCTGACTCGGGCAGAATGGGGTGAACAGATCCCTGGATCCCTGTGTGGCTAGGCCTGTTTGTGGCCATGCTGCTCCCCTGATTTGGATTTATACCAGCATCCCCTAGGATGCCCTGGGTATACAGTGAAATTTATCCCCCAGGCATATCAGCTAAGCCATCCCACCCCTACCCAGGTGGTCTGGCTGTGCCCAGCACCCTGGGGCTTCAGCTGACTCAGCAGGGCAGGATGGCAAAGGAAAGGAAAATCACTGCAAACTGAGCCATGCTTCATGGCAAGGACTGCTTTAATCTCCTTAGCGATTGATTCAATTGTGGCATCAGCAGGATGCTAATTAATTGAGAAGTACTCAATGGCAGACATTGAGATCCCTCTTGGCTTTCAGTGGAACACTTTTGGGTCTGGCAGTTGTAGCTGTCTACTCACCTCACCCTGGGGCTAAAGCCCTGCATGGCATATCTCAGCCCCCCCATGGCATATCTCAGCCCATCCCTCCCTGCTGGCTGGGGTTGGATTGTTCACAGCTCAGTGAGGTGGTGCTAGGGAAGTTCCCACACTGGCTTCCAACTTGTGGCTTGACCAAGGAAACCATCAGACAGGGCTGGCTGTGTTCTCATCCTGCCTTTCCCCAACCCCTCTGGCTTCTCACCTCCCTCCTGAAAACCCACAAGCTGATTATACCCAGCATGCTAATTGTCTGCACCAACTAATTTTCTTGTCTTTCATTTATTTATTGATGGCATGTGTGTGACTGGTTTCAAGGTGAAAGTCAGTGCCAGGCTGGGCCAGAGCACCTTCTTTGATCCACCTGAGGATGTGGCTCCAGCAGCTCTGTCAGAACCAGCTGTAGCCCAACAGTACAGTCACCCAGCCAGCAGCAAGAGTTCTGAAGATTTCTGTGCCACTGGAAGAAGATGTTGGAGGCTGGAAGGAGAAAGGGTGTGAATGGGTATTTGACACCCACTGATGAAAGCCACTCTTTCCAGGGTTGTTTAACACAAGGATTGGATTTAAAGCCTCTGAGCTGAGAGGATGCACAGGTCATGACAGCACAAATACCCCTTCTCCAGACAGGCACAGGGGGTTTGATGGAGGCTCTAGAGTGGAGCAGCTGCAATGTGAGATTATGAGGGCTCTGGTTAAAAGCTCCAATCCTCTCCCTGTTGTGGTGATGGGGAATTGTGGAAACTGGTAGAAAAACTCAGCCTTCTCACTCCATCACCTTCCCTTTAAAACATGGTGGCAGCTCACAGTCAGAGAAGCCAGCCCTTGGAAATGCCAGTATTCTCTTCTCCAAGGGAAGGGAAGAGTGGGCAACTTTGCTCCATCACGGTGGGTGTTGCCTAGTTGAAAATTAATGCTGCCTTTGAGAACAGCCTCCAAGGACTGAGAGAGACCCTTCTGTCTCTTCTCTGTTTTGTGCCTACCAACTTGCTAAACACATCTGCACACAGGCAGCTGCTCCAAACAGCTTGGCTCAGCTCTGCTGACAGGTATTTATTTAAAGCCTGTCTGGGGTTTAAGATGCAGGTAGGGATGCTCAGGAGACATGAGCAGGAGGCTGGCCTGGGGGCCCAAAGGCCTCAGCAGACCATCAAGTCACAGAGGGGCTGCAGGGGGGATCTGCAGGAAAGGACCTGGGAAAGAGGTGTCTCCTGGTGCTCACGGAACTACGTGTGCTCCAGTCCTGTTCATGCAGCTCTCTGTCTCTCCCAGGGCCTCTCTATGCTTTGAGGAACCTCTTGTCCAAAGCAACACTATTTGCTGGTGCTGAAACGCCTTAATGCCACATTATTCATCCTTCATTTTGCACATTTGCTCTGAGTGCCCATCTCTGTCCCTAGTGCAGCCCTGGGAGGGGGCACACTGGAGTGGGGATAAAGGTTGCCCCTGCTTTGGTGCCTGCAAAACCCAAGGGAGGTGGGTGAACCCCATCATATGCTGATCAAGATTGTGGTGCTC
The DNA here is from genome assembly GCA_023637945.1 of Phaethornis superciliosus. Lineage (NCBI taxonomy): Eukaryota > Metazoa > Chordata > Aves > Apodiformes > Trochilidae > Phaethornis > Phaethornis superciliosus. The sequence continues at coordinate 19,190,768 of JAJQWJ010000014.1, read as the reverse complement.
CTAGAGGTGGTTGGAAGGTTTGAGATGGAGACTCTTGGATGTGCTGTTCCTCCTGAGCTGCACTGGGCTCCCCAGAGTACAGAGCAGCAGAGGTATCCTCTCAGTATCTGTGCCTTCAGCCTTCTTCCTGCCCCTCCTGGCACAAGCTGTTCCCTGCACAAAGAGGATGGTTGCATCCATATTCCTTGTCAGATGCATCTGATCCCCCAGCTCAGGAAAGCCATGGGCACTGTCTCTCAACATGGAGGCAGCAGTGGGAGTAAATGCCAACTCCTGAGGGATGCTGCATCTTCTGCAGTCTGCTGGGGCAGCACTGGCAGGTGCTGGAAGAATCCATGGTCCCATCGGCCCATCTGGGCTGAAGCAGAAGGAAGACCTGCCTCTCCACCTTCTGCTTGCTGAGGAGGGGGTGTATGTCCCTCTGGCTCTCCAGACCACCAGGTGCAACGCCTAACCTGAGGTTAGGGTTGAGGGCTTCATTGCAAGAAGGGAGTTTGAGGCAGCTCAGTGCAACACACATGCTGTGGGCCAACACACGGAGCTCCAGGGCCAAATACCTTCCTCTGTAAATCAAATTTGCTCTTCTGTGCTTGGCTGACCAATGCATCTGATGGACCCAGCCCTTCAACTCCTCGCAGAGGTGAGCATGCAGAGGCAGCTTTGGAAATAGCAGACACAAAGCCCCGGGACCTGCCTTGTTTCTGGCCCAAGAGTGCAGCTGAACCGTGAGAATTTTTTTTCTTGGCAGGTTGCTGGGCTTTTTTTTTTTCTGTCTTTTGGATAAAATCCTGTTTCCTTTGAGGCAGAGGGGCTGCGAGTGCAGAGAGGAAGAGGGCTCAGAGGAGCAGCCATCCTGCAGATCTTGTGGGCAGCTTGAGCAGCCAAGGGGGTTACTCTGGGTCTCAATGAACAGATGAACTTAGTGGGGTCCAGCCCTATTAGAGGGATGTAGAGCATCTCATTAGGGCAGAGACTACAGTCATGATGGAAAATTACTGGGTAGCCCTGCACTGGGAGTTCAGGAGGTGGCTGGACAGGGGGGGTGGCAGCTCGCCAGCCTCAGCACATGCTTTGTGTGGCAGAGGGGGAGCTGGCAGGGCCCAGCACAGCTCTGCCCTGCTCTTGGCCACTAAGGCACTGCTCCCGGTGTGGGACTGTGTGTGGGGAGAGGATGCCAAGCTTACTGCAGGGTGCCTATTCCCCAGGAGGGTCAGCAAAATGTGCTGCTGAGTGGAATGGCTGGGTCCTGCCTGCAGCCCCAGCCGGGTGCTCACATCACAGCTGAGTGGAGCCCAGCAGTTCTGGGGGGACTGACCCATCCTGGAATCAATCTAGGGGTTGTGGGAAGGGGCACAGTTGAGAAGGGGGCTGCAAAATGATGCTGGCCAGACCAGACCTTAGGAAACACATCAGACAGACAAGGTGGAAGGGTCCAGCTCCCAGGCAGGGGCTTGAAATATCATCTGCTGGCTTGGCTCCCTCAGCTCCCCATGGGGCAGGATGGAGGGTGGCTGGGGACAAGGGGGTCCATGGCCCTGGGACTGCATACCACGTGTGGCAGCAGGGCAGAGGCTAGGGTCTGGCCAGTGGCACTGTACTTTGGGCAGCCTTTGCAACCACATATCACTTGGCTCACCCTGCAGCACCCAAGGTTTGGCTCCTGACTTGCTGGGGCTGATGCCTGGCATGCTGTGCCAGAGATCAGGTGGTTTCCAGGTAGCTCAGGCTTTGCAGAAGCCTGCCCAGGAGCCCATATGCTGGTGGGGAGGCTGGCGACTGGCCACCAGCACATTAGGGGACAGCCCTTAGTGATATGAAGGGGCAGCACATTGTGGAATGTATTTGGAGCTTGGTTTCTCCCCTCAGATCCACTTTGGCAGACTGAGGTTCAGGTTGTTTGCTTGATGGCCAGCCTGAATCTGTGTCCCTCAGCACCCAACCACTCTGAAATGTGTGGCAGCACAAAGGTGGGATTCTTGTCCCACACCCAGGAGACCATAGCAAAGCCCTGTTGGGAGAGACCAAGCAGTTAGGCTGTGGGAGCACTTGGTGGATACCCCCCTCTGGGCAGGCCCTGGATGCTGGAGAACATCACTCATGCTTGAAATATCCCCAACACAATCCCCTGTCTTTGGTGCAAGGGATGGGGTGTCCCTCAGCAGCTGCAGCCCAACTTCAACACTACACCAGACATCTCTGGGCCGAGTGAAGCACTGGGGCCACATGAGCACGGGGGGTATGTGACTAAATGCTGGGAGGTGACAGAAATCTTCAAGCAGCATCCACAACATGCCAGGGAGGTCCTGGAGAGTCCCTGGCCACGGCTGTGACCTTCCTGATGCTATGTCTGGAGCCAGACCTCTCATCGATTATGCTAAGTGTTATGTGACTGAGCTAAAAGCACAGGGAAAGCCACATAGAGAATGCACACTGACCTGCGTTAAAAGTGCAGTGAAAAATAATGTGGAAAAAACCCATGCTGTAAAACTCCCTGGCTTCCCTTTAATGATGCAATTCAGAATGAATACAGCTCCACGTGCAGGTGATTTATGAACTCCCCCATGGGATGACATCCCAGTCCCTCCAGCTTAGAACGTGGAGAGGTTGTGCTCTTCCCAAGCCTAATTAATTGTGCCATTGTTTCTGCCCCATGGCCCTGCTCCTTTGGCAAGGTAGCCATCTAAAAGCTGTTATTTGATAAAGATGGACTTCATGCAGAGAACATAACTCCCCAGAGTGAAAAATCATTTATTCCCATAGAAACCGCTGGCAACTGGAGAAGAAGGAGGGTGTTAAATTTGCACAGTGTCAGGAGGAGAGACTGAATCCAACTCTATTTCATCCCTGATCAGTTCAGAGGAAACCCCTTTGCTCTTGGAACCAAAGAAGAGGGTGGAAGGCAGTGCTGAGGCAGGGAACGTCTGACCCTATTGAAGTGCTGAGTGCTGGACTACATCCCAGTTGAGGGATTAAGGGGTCCATGTGCTTTCTGAAATCCTAGGTGGTTTCTCCCTTTGCGGTGTGAAGGCAAATATAGCATATATGTACAGAGCTGCTGGTGACTCATCCAGAGAGGCTGAAATCAGCTGAAAACTGGTTGCCATCCAAAAAGCTGGGGACAAGCCATTAAAGCAGATATGCCAGGGATGGAGATGAATGTCTGTCTCAGCAGACATTCCTGCAGCCCCCAAAGAGGTGCTTGTAGGATGAGCTGCCTGTGGGTGCTCTCAAAGCCCCTCATGATGCAGCAGGGAAAGGTGCTATGAAGCACAGGGGTACGTTGATTAGCCACTGCATCTGGACCAGCCTCACCTGCTGCCATCCTGGGAATTTAGGGCTGGGGCAAACTTGGATGTCTAGATGAAGATGATGCTAACCCTGGTTTGTGCCCTTGAGATGCCAGCACTGCTCTCAAGGCTCAAGACAGGGACTGCCAAGAAATCCCTTTCCAGGGCCAGCCTAGGTCTTCTGCTGGCCCCCAGGCCAATCCCAGCACCCAAATCCCAACCCTCTTGCAGGATCCTCCATGGACCTTTCCTAGCTTAGAAGAACCTGTGCTTTATGCAACCCCCAAGACACTTTGGCTTTCCCAGGCTAAGTAACTAGCACTGAAATGCCAACAAAGCAGCATCAGGTCCTGACATGTGCACTCTGCCTTTGCAATGGACGTGGGCTCTACACGTAGCCAAGCCCATAGAGGGGAGGTGATGGGATCCTCAGTCCTTTCAAAACTTGGGCAACATGACAAGGGGGACTGCCCTGCAGAGCTAGTTGCCCTTGAAGATGCTGGATCACAGCCAGGGCAGAGGGCAGCACCATGAGCTTCACTCAGAAGATGAGAGTCCTGCATTTGCTCTGCTGTGGGACTGGCCCTCTCCAAACCCCCCAAACTCCATGGCAGGCTTTACAGCCCCTGGTTTTCTCTGAGTCAATAGCCACTCCACAATCTCCTGCTCTTCCCCAAACAGCTGCCACCCTACAGCCCCAGAATCAATGTGTGGGGTCATCACCACCCTAGTCATGGCCTCCACCCCTGGAACGTCCTTCAGACAATGGCTATCACCATCCTCACTCCCTGGTGCCCCCAGACCATTATGGCACATGTCCCCCTTGCCCTAGGACCATCTGGGCCTAGCTATCCCTTTTGTCCCAGGATCCTCTCCGGGAACCTTGATCATCACCATCCCCTGCTCTTGGGGACCCCCAGATCTCTCAGGCATAGTCCCATTCCCCAAGGCTCCTGGGAACCCACACACAACCACAAAGGATTCCGTGGACACACTGCCCATCATAGGTCAGCTCTGAGACGTCCATGGTTCCCTACCCATGGCTGATGTGTGCCACCGGCCCCTCCAGCCCTTCCTCTCCCCCGCCTCGCTTTACCTCCCGAATAACGCTTCCCTTCCCCCGCCTTGCATCACTCCATTCGCCTTGGAACCCCCCCCCCCCCCTCCATGGAACCCCCCCCTCCCTGGAACCCTTCCCTCCATGGAACCCCCCCTCCCTGGAACCCCCCCCTCACTGGAACCCCCCCCCTCCATGGAACCGCCCTCTCCATGGAACCCCCCCCCTCCATGGAACCCCCCTCTCCATGGAACCCCCCCCTCCATGGAACCCCCCCCCTCCATGGAACTCCCCCTCCATGGAACCCCCCCCTCCATGGAACCCCTCCTCCCTGGAGCCCCCCCCTCCATCTCTCCATTCCTCACGTAGCGGTCTCTCTCCCTCCCCATGGCATTATCCCTCTCCTCCAGCTCGGCCCGGTTCCAATGTCCTTCCGGCCTAACCCCGTGCCTGGCCCCGTTCCCGACCCCGTCTCCTTCCCTCTGCTCCGGCGTTGGGAGGACTCAGCGGGGCTGTGTCCAACCTCTCCCCGGCACCGCCCCTCGCACAGGCTCCGCCACCGCCACCGCCACCGGTACCGGTACCGGTTCCTCTGACTCCCCACGCCGGATCCCGCTGTCCCCCCGGCTCCCTCCCGGCCCCGGGATGAAGGTTCTCCGGCACAAGATCGAGCTGCTGACAGGTACGGTCCGGTCCGGCCCACTTGCTCCCGCCGGTTCCGGGAGTGGGGCGAGGCTAGGAGGAGCCGGGCGCTGGGGTGATGGGTCCGGGGGTGGGAAAGAGCCCCAGCCCCCCCTTTGGAGTTGGGGCACCCCCCTTCCTGCCGCCCCTCTCTTCTTAGAATCACAGAATGGGCTGGGTTGGAAGGGACCTCAGAGATCATCAGGTCCAACCCTTGACCGCTACCGCTGCAGTTGTTAGGCTGTGGCACTGAGGGGGGGGGGGAACAACGATGCTTTTTGGCGTACGGGATATCACCAGGGGACGTGCCAGGGCTGCAGGGAGGGGAAATCCAGCCTGGCGGTGCTGGGAAGGGCGAACGGGGCTGGCAGCCTCCTGGGACGGGGGTCTACCCAGCAGGGGAAGAGGGGGAGAGGATGCTTGTGCCGGCAGAGCCCGCTTCTCCTCCAGACTGCCCCCGAGGGTCTCCTTGTGCCCCCCCCCCCCCCTCCCCCGATGGGGCTGGGAATGCTCTTAGCAACAGCCATTGTGCCACAGCCTCTGTCCCCTCAGAGCTGCTGCTGCTGCTGCTCGGAACCCCTCGGTGCCCTCGCAGAGCCCGCTGCTGGCACTGCCGCCCCACAGAGTTCCTCTCTGCCCCCACTGCTCCCCGATGCCCTGCACTCCTCCAGTGCCGCTGCCCCAGGAAGCCCCCAGCAGTCCCCCCACTCTGGGATGTTCAGCACCTGCGTCGGTGGCATCGGTTTCCTTGTCCTGGCTGTTCTCACACCGTGACACCTTAGTTGGACTGCATCATTTATTCTGATTTGTGGGAGCTGCAGGAGTGCTGACCTGTGCCCCAGGGGGGTCAGAGTGAGCTGTGGGTGTTCCCCTTGCCCTGGCTGGGAAGTGGCCCAGGTGGTGGCACCTTAGGGTTTTCATACACCCCAGTGCTCCCTCTCAAGGGCCAACACTGCAAGCAGGCTGGGCTGCAGGTTCCTTCCCTTCCTGTTCCCACCTCACTGAAAATTGCCTTGGCTTTGCTGCTTGACAAGGCCCTCTCTCAGTTCTCCAGACTTACCCCCCTGTTTGTTCCTTCTCTCTTAGTCTAGAGAATCTGTGCTATCATCCCATGCGTGGCATGTCTGCAACAGGGTAGGATGTGGGTGGTGAATAGGGACACTCCATGGGGCTAGTGTGTTTTTTACCTATTTTACCAGGTTTAGTTTAGGTTTGGTTTCTAGACATGGTTCAGTTGCCATGGTGGTCATGGCTGGTGGTTGGACTTGATGATTTTAGATGCCTTTTCCAACTTTAATGATTCTATGACTACAAGCAGGCACGCTGCCCAGTACTAAGCCCTTCTCACAGCTTCATCATGGTAATGTTAATAATAATGTAGTTCCTTGCCACGAGTTTTTCTCTGCCAATAACTTAACATGACTGTGGATCCAATGTGTCTGTTTCTTTCCCTGTTCATGTATGTGGTGCCAGGGCCTCAGCAGGGCAGAGCACTAGTCACAAACAGAGCACTAATGTTGCACTGGGTTTGGGACTGATGTGGGATGAGGTAAAAGGCATGTCCAAACTGTGCCTGGGAAATGGTGACACTGTGCTGGGAAGGCAGAGAAAGAACTCAGATGGGTGCCCATTGGCCCCCACTCTTGGGGATGAGTGCTGTCAGGCAGCACTGAGGCAAACTGAAACAAAAAGGTCTCATTGTCACATTGCCCTGGCTTACAATGGGAGCCAAGCTGTTTTGGCTAGGAGACCTGGAGCCCTGGCTTTCTCATCAGCCCTCTGCAGTGACAGTGGCCCAGCCAGGCTGGGGGAGGGATGAGGAGCCCCGTGGGGTGGCCTGGGAAGCAGAGAGCAGCCATGAGAAACCTGCACCATGGCTGCTATCCTGTTCACAGGCCATGGCACCCTCCATTTCCACGCTCAGCACCACTTTTGGTGACCTCCCATCCTGTGCTGAGGATGCTGGCTGGCACAGAGCTCTGTCACAGCCCTCATAAGCCAGCTTTCCCCCCCCACAAGCCAGCAAAGTCACAGGACTTTTCCTCATTGCTTGGCCACCCTCTCTCCCATATTAATAAAGGCATCCACCATAGGCTAAGTGCTGCTTCCAGCCACCCCAGGGCTCAAGGCCCCACAGTAGGCTGGTGCATTCAGCACGTGGGATTCTCTTACTCTATTCCAGACTCATTTTCTTGTGAGGCTGATTTTCCTCCCATTTTTTAACCCTAGAATCCTGCCCCAGGGGATCTTGGGGTTGCTTGGTCAGGGCCTCTTCAGGCTGCATGGTCCCAGCTGTAGTGGGGGTTTCAGGCAAGGACTGTCCCCTGTGTAAAGCCATTTGCCCAGCATCAGCCCTGCCTGCAGCAGTGTGCCCCACATGTGTGCCTCTCCACAGGGCTGCCAGCACCTCACCCTACCAGGGTTGGGTGTGACCTCAGTCCACTGGGACCCTCTGTGTGTGTTGTGACATGGAGACCCCCAGTGCTGGCTGCCCTGGGTATTCCAGGAGGCTTCATGATGGTGTTTGTCCCTCCAAATCATTCTGGTTTGTTAGATGGCTCCCCAGGAACAAAGCAGTGCTTGCAGAAGGCAGCTGGGTGGAGCAGCTTACTTGTTTTGTGAATGGAAATCTTGATGGGGTGAGAAAAAGGTGGCTTTGGAGGGCAGTTTATGACCAGCTCCTGTGTTCCTGGTGGCCTTTTCACATTGTCAGCCTGGGCTGACCCAAGTTAGAAAGCGGACAAAGAGTGAAGCAGGCTTGGCCAAGGCTGTGGATGGAGCGAGGTCTGTGGCTGGCTGCAGTGCTCACACTCCAGTATCATCCCAGGATCCCGGGCAGATTACAAAGGGTGAGTGGCAAGTGAAGGGGGTGTAGGATCAGTGCTGAACTCTTTGGAGCAGCAACAGTTGTCTGAAGTCTTAACCTTGGGGAAGGGGGGGAAAATGGATGCTTCAAGAACAAATGCCTGAGGTCCAACTCCCACCTGAGTGCAGATAAAGCCCTTGTGCTCGGACTTGCCAGTTGCCCACCCTATCTATCCCTGATGAGCCCGGATTCTTCCTTGTGTCCCCTATGTCTGTCATCTTCTGTGTGCACCCAGCCTCTGGGAGTGCAGTCATCCTCCTGTCCTCCCTCTGCTTTCCAAGTTAAGCTTATCCCTGGAGATGCTGGCACTGGGGGTGGGTACCAAGCTCCAATGTCTTGGTTAGCATCATCCACATCTCTGCTGGCAAGCAGCTCTGCAATTAAGCCTGTCCTTGGTGAAACCATGTTGAAGCCTAAGCTTGCACACCCTGGGGCTGAACTCCTGGCTGGCCAGCACCTGCTTGGCAGGCAAGGAGAGGAGTTTGGGAGCATTTGGGTTTCTCCCATTGTTGCAATACAAAGTTCAGTTTGTCTCTCTGATCCCCTGCTGCTCAGATTGTCTCTCTGCCTACCAGCACAGCTTTGGAACATTACCCCTTCTGGCCATGCAGGGAAAGCTCCCTCTGTCCCACCTCTGTCTGGGTGCAGCCTAGAACCCCCCCAAACCATGGCTGTTCTCTCTCAGACTGATGCTGGAAGCTGGGGTGGGAACTGGGATGCTCTTGTCCTGGGATGAGTGTTTATAAAGATGACCAGACTGGGCAGATCTGGTTTCTCTCCCAGTTTGCCTAAGACCATGCCATGGAGATAGCTCTGTCCTTAAATGACATTTCAGTGGAGCTGGAAGTTGAACTCCTTCAGGCTTTGCCTACCCCATGCCTGCTGCCACCTCCCAGCACAGGGGCTGGCAGCAGCTTCTGGATGACTTGAAGCACCAAGTCCTCCTTGCAGATGTCGGAAACTGATTTGGATACTGTCCCTGTGGGCAGGGAGACCCGGGAGACTCTGGGAGGCTGGGGCATAGGGGCCATGGTGGACTCTGACATCACCCTGGCCCTTGGCAGGGCTGCTGCTGCAGGAGATGACCATGGCTGAGCTGCGCTTCACGGAGGAGAAGCCTCTGTTGCGAGGCCAGGAGACTGAGCTGGTGGGTCCAGGGAGTGCCTGGCACAGGGTCCTGTGGGATGGGGGCCAGGATGGGGTGTGGGGGGGGAGCTGAGGGCAGTTGAGACTGGGGACACGTGCATGTGTGTTGCTATTCAGTGCATATGTGTGTGGTGATGTGCTGGTGTTGAGTTACTTGTACGTGTACACACGTTGGCAGTCAGTGCAGGTGTATGTATAGACAGGTGGCACACTGGGGACACGTGTGTGCACCTATTTGTGGGTGTTTGGTGTGGATGTGTTCCCAGATGTATGCTGTATTGGAGACACGTGTGTGCACATTTACGTTGCTATTGAGTGCATGTGTGCCTGCAGACGTGCTGGTGGCAACGCACACGGGTGGGTGATCACGCATGTGGTGGGATGATCTATGTGTGAGAAGATGTTGCCTGGACGTGCTAATGCACACGTGTATGTGTGCACATGTGAACACATGTGTCCCTTGTGTCCCTTCAGCTCTGTGCAGTCAGCTCTGTCTGGAAACAGGTTCTGGTGGAGTCTGGTGGGAGGAGGGTGGTGTGGGGCTGGCAAAGGGGTTTCTGTCCTTGATGGCTCCTTCTTTTCCCAGGAGAACTCTGATGTCTTCCTCTCCACTGCGGATTCTGACTGGAAGGTAGGACGGGCCCGGGGGTGCCCTGGGTGCTACCTGGGACCGCAGCCTGTGGCAAGGGAAGCTGGGGGTGCTGAGGGGTCTCGGGGGTGCTGAGGGGTCTCGGGGGTGTTGCCATCCTCCCGTTGATGGGTTGCTGGGGCCAGGCAGTGTGTGCATGGGGCTGCACATCCCCTCTGGTCCCCGGCAGGAGGCGACAGGCTTCCCTGTCAGGCACAATTGCTGCTGGCACTCAGATGTGTGTCCGGACACTTGGCGAGGGGCCGGGGACAAAACCTCTTTAAAACCGGCGATTTCTTCTCAGGAGAGCCAAGCTGCTTCCCATCCCCTCTGCCATTGCCATGGGAATGGTTTCCCAGCAATACTAGCTCCCCGCTTACACAAGGATGTTTGAAAGCATTTTTCTTTCCTGAAGGGCTAGGATATTACCCCCCAAACCCCAGCACTCACCGAGAGATGGGCTCCTCCGCTCCTCTGGCTGGCACCTGCCTGCCTTGTACCTCTGAGGGAGCAGCACCATGTGGCCTGGGGGCTCACAGCTCCTCCCTGACTCCCACATTGCTCCTCACTCTGCTCAGACCTCTGTCCAAGCTCGGTTTCCACTGGGCTCCCTGCAGATGGACAGGGAGGGTGCTGGAGCTGCTGGACCCCAGCTCACTGCCTGTCCCTCTTCCAAAGCAGGGGACACCAGTCACCCACTTCAAGTTATGTGTTGCTGCTTTGCCAGTGGCTGGGACTGCTGGAAGGGCGGGTGCTCACTGAGCTCTGCCAGATTCAGCACTGAAACAGCAGCAGCTGCAAGGATAAAACAAATCTGGATTTCATTCATGCTAGGACAGGGGCAGGGGAGCCTATGTCGCCAGCTTGGCAGACCCAAAGTGATGGCCAGGCTTTTGGGGTTGGCCTGCTTTGTCTCCATCACTCAGGCATCTGGAAGGGTGCAGCTGGGTGGAGTGCAAGGAGTTTCATCAGGATGCTGGGTGGTGTCTGCTGTGGTTCCCAGAGTAGGAGATTTTTGGTGGTCCTCTTGGAGGCCACAAAATTATTAAAAAATGTCTGTGGTGGAAGAGAAATGCCACCCTTCCAAAGCTGACAAGATGTTGGGTGGGGAGTAGCAAGGTGTGCACATATGGACAGCTTCTTGCTCTGCTTGCTCAGGGTCCCTGAGCAAGGGAACAAACCCAAAGCTCCCTGGTGGGACAGAAGTGAGGGTGAAAAGGGAGAGAGGTGGCAATGCCAGGCTGCCCAGAGCTCCCTGCAGAACCAGGGGCACCAGTTTGTCTCTAATTCAGCTATTCTGGGGCAAGCACAGTTGATATTCAAGGGATGATAAAGAGCAGTGACTCTTCTAGGACAATATTTTCATCACAGTATTTCAGGGCTTGGCCCACAGTGACAGCCCTATTGCTGGTGGTCCCCAGTTGGAGCTCATCCAGATGGCAAATGGTGCAGCCATGTGCCTGCATGCTTTTGGTTCCTGAAATAATGAACTGGGCAAAGTTCAAGGTGGCTTTTCCCAAGCCAGTCAAGCCTTTCACACTCTTGGTTCCCCTCCATGAGCCTCAGGGTGGGGATGAGATGAGCTTCCCAGGCTGTGCCGGGGCAACCCCCTCCTTTCCCCTACCCCAGTTAGTTCCCTGTGAAGGGAACTCTCAGAGCATTCTCACCTCATTTTATAGGCTCAGCTCCTTGGAATGATTTAATCCAGCACCCATTTTAGATCTTTGCTATCTCTCTGCTCTCCCCTGGAGCCACTTGCTGCTCCCTGGCTGATCTCTGGCCTGGCTAGGGGAGTGGGTAAAGCCAGTGCCACCCCTGGCCAAAGTAATGCCCTTGGGGCTCTTGGCATAGGCTAAGGTTGGGGAGTAGGGGTGGCAAGTGCCTTTTCCCTGGGGCCTGGACACCCTAGCCCTGCTGGAGGTCTGGGCCACCTTCCAGGTGGATGGGCCAATACCCAGTGGGGTAGCAATGCCATTAAATGCCATTCAAGTGGAGTCACCCTTACTCAGCTTTCCCATATCCCTGCTGCCCTTTTGCATTCATGCCATGCTTCACCTCAGCTTTTCCACCCCTTCTTCCCTCTATTTTGCCACCTTATGTCTTTTTTTGTCTTCTCGTGACCCTCTGCATCTCTTGCTTGGAGGCAATGGCTGCTTGTGCTCTTTGGTTCTGCAGGCAGGAGGGCAGAGGAAAGCAAAAATGGCACCCAGACCTCCTAATGGCTTTGTACCAGTGCCAGGAATCACCTTGGAGGGAACAGCTTTCAGGGGCTTCCTCCTAATTGTGGGTCAGGTCACAGGTTAAGGAAAGGGCTTTCCCTGGGGAAAAGTGGCTCAGCTCTGTTATTCCACATCAGAGACTCCACAGGAACAAGGCTGCTGGGTGAGTCCAAGGACATGGGACATTGCCATGCTGGGAAGGCCATGCTTATGCTGGTGGTGGCAGCTGGACCCCATCTGTGTGTTAAGGCAGGGTGGTAGAAAGCTGTGTGGCTGATTCTGAAAGGATGACAGGATCAAGCTGGCTCAGAGCAACCCTGTGGAGGGCAGGGAGGCTGGAGGGTCCCTCAGGATGCTGCTGTGGGCCAGCATTGCAACGTGGCTGACTCTGCAGCCTCCCTTGGCAAGCACTGGAGGGACAGTGGGACCTTTCTGTTCATCTGTGATTGCCCAGCTGTCCATCTGGAGCAGCTTGGGTGCCAGTTGTGCTGAGCCAGGCAGGGACAGGGTGCAGAGGGGTGGCAGAACCTGCTGGGTGGCTGGAGGCTGTGATCATCAGGGGTGAGGGGGCAAGCTGAAGTCAGACAGACTTGCTCTCTCATGAAACCTCACTGGAATCAGGGCAGAAACCATCTGCCTGCACGTCTGTGCATACAGGAATACACACGTGTGCACGCACACACAGCACACATTGGCCCAGGGACAGGCTCTGGCCTTGTGGTGCTGCTGGGTCTGTCTTTCCTTCTGCCTTATTTACCTGTCCGTGGTGACCTCCAGGCTGGGGCTGAATCCTGCACACGCCCTGCATGCCAGCTTCCTGCAGCAGGTGGGATGACTGTGCTGCTGGGTAAGGTAGCACAGGTATCTGAGCAGTGTTTTTGTGTGTATACATATGTGCTCCTCTGTGGATTTGTGTGCAAGGTGCTGTGTGTTTCCAGGTCATTGTGCATCCACGGTGACGACCATGGCACACATGCTAAGCACACAGGAGAAGGATGCAGCAGGTACGCTCCTTGTATGCAAGTGCCCATGCACATAGATGCAGAGGAACCTGTACCAACACACACACGGGGACCAGCCCCGGGGGGGGGCATGCACAAACATTCTGTGGGGTGCATGTGCTTCAGCATGTGTAAGTGTAGTTATTTTTCAAAAGTTTGCATGCACCGACATGTGGGGGGGGACAGGGTTCTGCTTGGTCCCTGTGTGTCTGTGTTGGTATGTGTTCCCTGTGCACGGTGACATGCGTGCTGTGTCCTTCTCCTGTGTGCCTAGCATGGACCATCACCGTTCATGGGGTTGTGTCTGTACTTCCTGGTGTCTGGGTGTTGCTATGCCTTGGTCTGGGTGGCTACAGGCTCACGTGTGATATGTTCCCGTGGGGCAGGAGCCACATGAGCGTGTGCATGTGTGTGATGTCTGCGTGTGATGTCTGCGTGTGCCGGGCTCTGCCCTGTGGGTGCTGTGTGTGCTGCCAGGGGTGCAGGGATGACCCCGTCCTTGCACCCCTGCCTGCCTGGCTCTGAGAAGGGGGGAAGATGGAGCAGGTATCGCTGGCTACCAGGCCTTTTCCTTCACAGACAGGGTATATTTGAGGCCAATTGGAGCATGAATAATCCCTTCGGCAGCCAATGGCTGCGGGCCAGCTCCACGGCAGCAATAGCTCCGAGCCTGCGGGGCTGCGCTGGAGAAGAGGGGGCGGAGGGGCGGGCCCAGCGCAGAGCTGGGGCTCGGCTATAAAAGGGGGCGCGGGGTTCGGCCACCGCAGAGCTCGGCTGTGCCCTACCCGCCGCACCGGGCTCTGCGTACACCCCGGCCGCGCATCCTCCTGCCCCGGTCCCTCGCCATGCCGGAGTGCTGGGATGGGGTAGGTACCACCGGCTCCCGGTCCCTGTCCCTCCTTCAGCAGCTTTCCCCAGCACCCCACTACTCTCCCAGCCTGGACTTTCGCTCCCGGGAGGGCTTGCCTTGGTGGGGGAGCCTGTTACTGGGGTGAACCTTTCCTTCCCCAGCCCCGCTGCCGCATCCCTGACGTGCTGCGTGTTTTGGGGACGCGTTGTCCTTGAGCGTGTCCTCCCCCAGCCCCGCCGAGATGCTGCGCCGAGCCCAGGGCGGAGAAGGGGAGGGGGGGTGCTGGGGGGGGGGGGAGGCACACGGCTCCTGCCCCATCCCCGGGGCTGCAGAGGCAGAGGGTCTCTTGCTGTTTTGCAATCCCGCGGATGCGTTCCGGCCTCTGCGGTGATGGCAACACCCGCTGGCTGGTGCGGGGGAGGCTGACCCAGGTGGGATCACTGCAATGGGGAGGGCTGGGCTCTCTCAGACACCTATGGGTGCTGCGACCCCACGCCCCTCCTCAGAAGGTTGTCAGTGCCACCCCCAGTCGCTGCCCACATCCCTCCCAGTGAGCATCCTTGCAGCAAAGGGCAGGGCTGTGGGATCAGCGATGCCGTAGAGGCTGCAGCACGGGCGAGGATGTGTCTGGCTTTAAATGGGGGCGGGGGGCAAGCAGTGCTGGGGAAGGAGCCCTCACCTTGGACATGTGATTTTTGGGTGGAATTGCAGGCTGAGCTGTTGGGGCTGTGGCAGGGACCTGTCAGCGTGGGGATGGCAAGGGCAGCCTTATGCGCAGGATTAGACCACAGGGACACCTCCTGTTCTGTGACCTTGGGCCACACCCTTTCCCCTGCCTCAGTTTACCCATCCTTTGTTGTGGGGGGATGTCTCTGCTCATCACTTGCTCCCTGATACAGCCCCAGGAATTGGAGGGACAGCTGCAGGTGAGGGCTTGGGTTGGGGTGCCCTTGGGGAGCTGAGCATTGCCTCCACAGAGCCTTTGAGCTGCCCTCAGATGTTGCATCTGCCTGGGGACAGCAGATCTCCAGGAGGAGGTTGCACTGCAGTTAAGAAGTCCCTGTCTTCAGTGGTTCCTCCCATCTGAGGCCGTGTCCTTCAGAGTCCTTGGCAGTCTATAACCCATGGGAGTGTCCATGTACACACACTCCTCCTACCAGCCCATCCATGGGGCTGCCAGTAGCCCCAGTGAGGACCATGCCAGGTGGGAACCCTGCCAGGATCCCCTGCCCAGCCCTGCTCAATGTGGGATGCTCCTGCCTCTGCTAGATCCCAGTTCTGAGGTCACTGGACTGGCTGGCTAGCACAGGTGTCTGGAGACAACCCCTAGTCCCATGTCCCCAGGCAATGCCTTGGCTAGCACCTGGGCTTGCAGCCTCAGTTTCTCATGTTGGCTGGGGATCATGGCTGTGACAAAGGCTAGAGCCCTCCCAGCCAGGTAAACTGAGGCACGTGGCAGTCCTGGTCTCCGTGTGGGGGCACAGCCACTTCAGACCAAGGGATTTTAAAGTTACATTATTGTTCACTTTGGGATCAGTCTGCAGGGTTTTCTGGGATGTTTGTCTGTCTGATTGTTCCAGGCACAGCGAGTCCAGGCCAACTGAGCCATACTGTGAGCCCCCACCCAGTTGCCAAAACACCCTTAGTCTCAGGCCTTTGAAGATTTCCTGTCCCATCCCATGATCCTTCTCTCCTAAGCCCTCTTGGACCATCCCCACCTATCCCATCCTATCCCAAACCTCTATTCCTTGATCCCATCCCACGATACACTTATCCAATCCAAAATCCTGCTATCGTATCCCAAGTCTTTCCTTCCTAGGGGAGTAGATGCAGTCTGGGAGCATTTCAGCGTAGTTTGTCTTGCCTTCTGTCACTGACAGGGTGCCCAGAGCTGGGGCTTTTCCTGGGATGGCTGCTCTTTCCTTTCTGCTCCCACAGGGCTTGGCTATCCCAGAGAGCAGCAGTGAGGGCTGGGGTGGTCAGGCAGGATATGATATCTTGGAGCAGACAGCTATCACTCTGTCTCTCCTCTTACCACAGGAACATGACATTGAGACCCCCTATGGGCTGCTGCATGTGGTCATCCGGGGCTCACCCAAGGGGAATTGCCCAGCTATCCTGACATACCATGATGTGGGCCTCAACTGTGAGTACTGAGCCCGGGGTCAAGGGGTTTGGGGGCAGGTGGGAGCGAGCTTGGTGCTGCTATGGGCTGCAAGGACATTGGCCAGAGACCCCAGCTTGGTTTCTTTGCCTCTTCCCTTGGAGGGTCTCCAGGCTGCAGTGGGTTTCCCCAGGCATCTGAAAACAGCAAGAGGGTTTGGATGCTCAGTTGGACCCACAGCCTGGGCTGGGCACAGCCAGGACTGCTTTGCCACGCTGGTGCTGCCTATCTACCCACCCATGCCAGGTGGGGACAGGCATTCTCCAGGGGATGCTGGGTCAATCCCTGCTGCTGGCACCAGCCTGTTGGTACTCAAAGCATGGATTCAGCTCACAGCAAGATGTAGCAGGGACCAGAGGGGGTGGGGAGTAGCAGTGAAGGAGGGACCTGACAGGCTCAGAAGGAGGGACCCCAAGATGGGGCTTTGAATGTGAAGGTGCTGTGCTTTGTCAGCACACAGCCTTGTACCCACACCTGAGACCACTGCCCCAGGACAGGCCCTTGGTCAAGCTGGGATGCCCAGTGCCCTGTGAGCAGGGAGAAGCCCCCTCCCTGTTCCACTGGCACACGGCTGAGTCCCTGGTGTGCTATGGGAGCTGCCTCACCAGCACAGCAGCACGCTGATGTCCTGGGGTGTGTCATATTTATTGTAATGGGCTCTCCAACCTGCCTCACCCTCACATTTTGGTAGAGATATTTCCAGCACTGACACTGTGACCAGGACCCCTACAAGTCGCAGTGATGGATATATTCTGCTGTAACTTTGATGCCTTGTCCACTGCAGCACTGAAGCTGTTTCTTTGACTGTTTCCGAGGAGGGAGATTTGCAGACATTTCTCAAATCCCATGTTTGCTTAAGCCCTTTCTGTGAATTTTGGACTGGCTGCTGGGTTGTCCTGCAGCTCTGGGCTTTGCATACCCTGGTTCCATCCCTCCAAACAGTGGAGGCTCATACCAGACTCCTCATCCTCCTGGTTGTGTCCTTCCAGTGCTAGCAGGGATGCGGCCCTTGCTAACAGTGGCTGTGGGATGAGGAGCTTTGAGGGAATGGGATGGGAGGGCTTTGGTGGCATGGTCACCAGGTTGAAGGGCAGTAGGAGGGCAGGTGACCTCTCTCTATGCTCACCTGGCCCACACAGGCCCCCGTGACAACGTTTGGTCTCTGATCCCTGTCTGCCCTTTGACAGACAAGCTTTGCTTCAACACATTCTTCAACTATGAAGACATGCAGGAAATCACAAAGCACTTTGTGGTGTGCCACGTGGATGCACCAGGCCAGCAGGCAGGAGCCTCGCAGTTCCCTCAGGGGTAGGTGCTAGCATCAGGGACTCACTATTCCCACCAACAGTGCCTGCTGGGTTGTTGCTGCCTTGGCAGTCGTGCCCTGCCTGTGTGTCTCTCTGAACCATACCAGATAATTGGTCCAGGGTGATCAGTGGGGTGGTTTGTGGGTGGGTGGCATTTCCCTGATGGCTTTGGGCAGACCAGCTGCCCTATCCCAGCCTTTCTGTCACCTCTGTCCTGTGCCTCCCTGTGTCACAGGTACCAGTACCCATCCATGGACCAGCTGGCTGCCATGTTACCTAGTGTGGTACAACACTTTGGGTAAGTCAGCCTCTCCTCCACAACTGCCAGCGGAGGGAGCTGGGCAGGGAGATGGAGAGGAGGAAAAGGTTTGAGGCTGGGAAAATGTCCCTGTAAGCTGGCACCTTGCATGTTTTCCTGTGCCCCATTTTGGTGGTGGCGGGGTGCCCCAGGGAACGTACTGGAACCCACTGTTCCCAAAATCACATCTCTCTGCTTTCCAGGTTCAAGTATGTGATTGGGATCGGTGTTGGGGCAGGAGCCTACGTGCTGGCCAAGTTTGCGGTGAGCCTTGGGGCTGGGATGGGCTGGCCAAAAGTTGCCCATACCTGCTGTCAGCCTGGGCCATGGGAGAGAGCAAGAGCTGGCACCCCACAAACAGTCATTGCCACTGGCATTGCAAAAGTTCCTGAGGGGCCAGGCACTTTTTCCACAGTTCTCCCTTTGCTCTCAGGACAGTGCACTGTGCAGGGGTGCTCGTGGGGGCTGTCCTGGGTCCCACTAATCATTGGCCCTCCTGCTCACTGCAGCTCATCTTCCCTGACCTGGTTGAAGGGCTGGTCCTCATGAACATTGACCCCAATGGCAAGGGCTGGATTGACTGGGCAGCTACCAAGGTAGGCAGAGCTCCCACCCTTCTCCAGGCCCTGCAGACTCCCTGGGGTACAAGTCAGCCATTGTGGTGTCATCAATCCCTGTGCTCTCTCCACAGCTCTCTGGCCTCACTAGCACACTGCCGGACAATGTCCTGTCCCACCTGTTCAGCCAGGTAAGGGTTGAGCATCCTGATGGCCCCCTGCCCCCCTGCCCAGTATCTCAGCAGGTCGCCCAGAGTGTGCCCTGCCCTGCCTGCCACTGCCATGGTGCTGCTGGACCTGCTGGATTCTGACCCCAGGGATGGGGTTAGCTAAGCCCTGCCTGCAGCACCCAGTGTGGGAGTTGTACCTGCATTATGCCTGGGTGTACTGCCCGGGGCCTCTGCCCAGCCACACTGCCCAGCATCCCCCTGCTCTGCTGCACTCAGCATTCCACGGGCAGGCCTGGGGGGAGCGGGGAGCTACGTGGCACTCGGCAGCACCCGCCCTGATCTCTGTCCCTTGTGGCACAGGAAGAGCTGATGAACAACACGGAGCTGGTGCAGAGTTACCGGCAGCAGATCGGCAGTGTGGTGAACCAGTTCAACCTCCAGCTCTTCCTCAACATGTACAACAGGTGAGCACCCCTGTGCCAGGGGCTACAGTGATGGGGAGTGGTCCCAAGGGCACCGTGGGATCCCCGATTTCATTGGGTGCTGCCATCACCCTCCAGTGCAGGCCAGCATCACTCAGAGCTATGCACTGGTGCTGGACGGGGATGCAGGAGTGCTGGGACTTGTGTCAGGGCCTTGCCATGTCACAGAGCCCATGGCCATGGGTCCATATGGCCTGGTCTCATGTGCTGGGTGCTGGCAGAGGCTTGGGAACAGGAACAGAGATGCTGTCCCTGTGTGAAGGGGGGTGGGAGCCTTGCTACCCAGCATGGGCTCTGCTCAGGCATGGCAGAGGTGGCCATGCAGTCTTGTCCTCCATCCATAGAGTGCTGGAGCAGCAATGCCGAATGCTGTTTCCTAGAACTGGTGGTGCCCCTGCTCTTGTGCTATGGCCTTGGTGGCATCACCTGTCTGGGGCTCACAGTGGCCCTCTTTCTCCTCCATCAGCCGCAGAGACCTGGACATTAACCGGCCCGGGACCGTGCCCAATGCCAAGACACTGCGGTAAGTGACACACTGGCATGGGATGGCATGGGGGTCCCAGGGCAGGGGAGTCTGCCCAGGACAAGCCCTGACTCTGGCCCTTTGTCCTCCCACTTCCAGCTGCCCTGTGATGCTGGTGGTCGGAGATAATGCTCCTGCTGAAGAGGGGGTGGTGAGTGATGGGGTAGAGCCTGTGGGATGGCATGTGGACAGTGCCCGTGGGTGGGCATACTGATGTGAGGTGCCTCCTCAGGCACACGTGCTCCCATGTGCAGGAGGATGCTCATGTGCAAACCTACATGTTTGTGTGGGCACAAGTGCACATGCATCGGTGTATGGCTGCCACACCTAGAAAACCTCTTTCCTCGTGTTCCCACTTGGATGTGCAGCACACAGGCCCTCTCCCTGCTTGGCCACATGCACCCAAACAGCTGCCAGCACATGCATGTGCTTACACACATCCATGTGGTTGTCCACACTTGCACAGTCAGGTTCTGGGATGTATCAGCTAGGGTGCCATGGGCCACTGTTGGTAACCATGGCCAATTTCTGCCAGGGTCAGGATACCCCAGGGAGCTAACACCATCCCTCTTGCCTGCAGGTGGAGTGTAACTCCAAGCTGGATCCCACCAACACCACCTTCCTGAAGGTAGGTGTGTGGCATGGGGCAGCTGGGCAGTTCCTGCTGCTCACGAGCTACCTCCCTGGCCTCTGCTCCAGAGCTGCAGGGTCTCCCCATCTCCCCATTCCAAGCCCATCCTGGTCATGGGGCTGGGGCCCGAGGGGGAGAGCAGGGTGGCCCCGGCAGTGGCATCCTGCCAAGGGGCGCAGAGGATGGGGTGGGTGGCAAAGGCACTCCCCAAAACTAAGCAGAACCTTCTCTCAGCAGATGGCTGACTCTGGTGGGCTGCCCCAGGTCACACAGGTGAGCTCCCCTGCTTTCCCAGTGTTAACAGGGTGTACTGGTCCTTGTGACATGCATGGGTACTGTCCAGGACTGGCAGAAGGTGGGTGGGCTGCCGTGGGCAGACAGGTTTTGTGCAGGGGCTGCCAGAGGCATCTCTGGATGAGTGGGCTTTTGGCCTGGCACTGCCTCAGCTCTGCCTTTCTCTCCCTGCAGCCCGGCAAGCTGACCGAAGCCTTCAAGTACTTCCTGCAAGGCATGGGCTACAGTGAGTGCCAGGGTTGGGCCTGGGGCTGTGAGATCCAACGTGTGCCTGTGTGTGCATGTGCTGACCCTGTGCAGGCAGGGAGCCTGGCACCCCTCTACCTGTCCCGATGGAGAGCTGCACAGATGTCTGTGGCATTGGATGTGTAGGGGTACATGGTATCTCTCCAGGCATTTGTAGGGCTATACAGGTTCTGTGTGGATGAGGGCACATGTGTGTGGGCATATGTGTGTGGGCAGGGTCTGTGTGCACACTTATGTGTGAGCATGCACAAGCAGGGACTGTGTGTGTGCACGCAGATGTGCAGAGTCCATGTGCGGAGGTCTGTGGGCATTCGTGTGTATGTCCATGAAGAGATGTGTGTCTGTGCATACCTGTGTGTGCATGTGTGCAAAGGTCCATGTACACAGATGTGTGTGTTTGTAGGCCCCATGCACATGTCTGTGTGTATAGAGGTCTGGGTGCACACAGGCAGCTCCATGTGTGTGCACAGGTGGGGCTGGGTGGGTCCTGACCCCATGGAGCAGCTGCCTAGGCTGACTCTCTGTCTCTGCACTCCCTGCCCTCCTGCTCTGCCCCTGCCAGTCACCCACCTGAAGGATCGGAGGCTGAGTGGAGGCACAGGTACTGCTCCTTGCTGCTCAGTCCATGCCTGCTGCTGCATGGTGCCTGCCTGGCCTGTGCTCTTTGGCTGCCTGGGCAGCTTTTGGAGCAGTCCAGGTGTGGGGCTGGCCCTTCCCAGCTGGGTGCCTTCTGCCTTGCTCTGCTTTGCCTGAAATGGCACCCTGAGCCAGGGCTAAGAAATTGCACCTGGAGAAGTCTCCCTGCTTTGGGAACAGTCTTGGCAGTGTGTCCACCGTGCCCTCCTCCAGCATCCAAGAGTTGTGCCCAGTGGGTATCCTGGCTTGCTGGGGTTGTCACCTTCCTGCACATCCTAGGAACCAGAGAACCCCAATCCCAGCTCACCCCAGTGGCCAGGGTTGCATACCTGGGAGATGTGCCTGGCATGCAGCTGCTCCCAGATGTGCCCCATCCATGCCCCATGTCCTGTGCCAGCCTGGAGCCGCTCGTGCTGTCACAGCAACACACGCCACAAGCTTGTGCTGGGGTCACTCGCACAGGGGAGTGGAACCTGTGGCTTTGCCTGCACCAGGCAATGTCAGCTCAGATCTCGCTGGCTTTGGGAGGAAGTTGATCCCTCTGGCCATCTCTCTGTGCCTGTGCAGTGCCATCAGCCAGCATGACCCGCCTGGCACGCTCCCGCACAGCCTCCCTTACCAGCGCCAGCTCGATGGACGGCACCCGCCCGCGTGCCTGCACCCACTCGGAGAGCACCGAGGCCATGGGGCAGATCAACCACACCATGGAGGTATCGTGCTGAGGTCCATGCCTGCTGCCGTCGTCTCCTCCAGAGCCATCTCCTACCTGTCAGCATCCCACCAGCACCCACCTGCCACATGGATGTCCTCTATCAGCGCCCCTGTTCCTTCGAGGTTGATTTGTACGTTCTTTGCTGTTGGCCTCAATCCCCTTGTCTGGTACCAGAGAAGGAGGGTGGGGAGGGCTTTGCTTCCCTGCCTTCCAGCTCTGGCTCCTGGTTTTGCCCAGCAGTTCTGTATTAGTCCTCACCCTTCCTAGCATCAGCTTGACCCTGACTTGGGAGGATGGGTGGCAGGGGGATGGAACCAGGATGGAGGAGCAAGGGCTGTGCTGTGAGAAGGGGACAGGATGGTGGGAGGGGGAAGGGTGGCAGCCTGTGGGCAGGGAAGCAGAATGTGGAGAGGATACAGTAAGTAGGTTGGTTCCCTAGGGTCACCTGGTGACTGGCCAAGCCAGGGACAGCGACCACATAGCCTCACTCACTGGGAGGTCACTGGGCCCTTCCTGAGCACGCACCTACCATTTCTCTGCTCTGACCCTCCCTGGGGAGAGCTTGCATGGGATTCCCCCAGCACACCGAAGACTTGCTGCCTCAGAGTTGACAGCATTGTGAAAAATTGCACCCCAAACTGTTCCCTCACCCTTGTTGTACCCTTAGGGTACCCTGGGGCAGGGGGAGAGGGCTCAGCCCTGCTCCATTGGCCATTGAGGCAGGAGGGTGGCATGGAGGTGCCTTGTCTCTGCCCATGCCCTCACCTGTGGTGGCACTTCCTTGGTCCTTTGTTGCAAGAAGGACAAACCACCACCTGCCTCCAAACCCATGCTGGGGTGAAGTGGAGCTGTGTGCCCTGGATTGCTTGTTTCCTGCCACAATGGTGGTTCCGTTACCATCTTTTGAGATGAGACCACCAGGGCTCAGAGACCACTGGGTTTGGGCATGTCACATGGCAAACCACCCCTCTACTTCTGTCACAGCCTGGTGGTGTCACTGTGGTGGAGCCATTAGCAATAAGACAAGGCATTGTTCCCCTGCAATGTTAGGGAGCCCTCTGCACCCCCTGACCTGCCAGGCACTGACCGTCTCAGGTGACCCATGGGACACAGGGAGCACCCCAGTGCCTGGCTTTGCCCTCAGGCTGGCTTTCCCTACGGAGCTGGGGTGGATGGCCACATCCACACCTTCACATCCACAGCCATAGGGTCTCTTCAGAGCTTGGTTCCCCCTGAGCCATGGGGCCCTATCTGGCCACTGGCTCTGGGTGGATCCAGCCCCTGCTGCTTGGCATAGGGAGCTGCAACAAGGCATAGCCCTGCCATCACTACCCAACTGCTGCTGCAGTGCCCAGGTCCTCTTGCACCTGGATATGTGAGCCCCAGGCTCTGGCTGCTCAGGTCTGTGGGTAACCCAAGCAGGGACCTGTAGGGAACCCAGCAGCTTCTCCCATCTGGGTGACCAGAACCAACCTGCTGGGATAGGTCCCACCCAGTTCCTCAAAAGCATCCCCCAGATCCTGTCCCAGCAAGGGGCACAGGGGCCCAGGGCTCTCAGCAGGTGTTGGAGAGCTTTTGGGTGCCCCACTCCACCCCTCCCATATTGAATGGTCACCCTGAAACACCAGTCTCCCCATTTGTCCACCCCTTTGTTCTGCTATGTGCTTCCTTCTTGGTGTGACTCTGAAAGCTATGTAGCTTCTTTTCATTGTAGATACCACTGCAGTCTCTCATTTTCTTATTGTCCTTCCAGATAATAGATATTATAAACCTATACATATGCATAATATATATAAGGGTTTGTCTGGTCAGTTCATTCCCCCTTGCATCTTTGTCCAAGCAGTGCTGTGTGGTTCCCCTGGAGGTGGTCTGGTCATGCTCGCTTTCTGTTCCTTGCCTTGGTTTTGCTGGTCATTTTGGTTTTCCTTGGTGTGGTGTTTTTTTTGTTTTATTTTGGTTTTCTTTTTTTCGTTGTTGGGGTTTTTTTTGTTTTTTTT
Source organism: Phaethornis superciliosus (assembly GCA_023637945.1). Classification (NCBI taxonomy): domain Eukaryota; kingdom Metazoa; phylum Chordata; class Aves; order Apodiformes; family Trochilidae; genus Phaethornis; species Phaethornis superciliosus. Next base: position 19,167,016 of record JAJQWJ010000014.1, on the reverse strand, counting down.
TTCTTTTTCTTCTTTTGTTGGTTTCCTCTTTTCCTGGTCACAGTGGAATTCAATGCATTTTCCTGTCTGAAAGCAACCTGTGGGTTTTGTCATAGTGGCATCAAGACCACAGCTCACACTAGATAGCAATATGCAAACTGGATTTAACTAACCTTTTGCTGTAGAGAGAATTTACTGTGTTGGGAGAAAAAACAACAAGCTAATAAAGATGATAAGAACCTGCTGTGCTCTTTTCAGCATGCTTCTGGTAAATGGATCCAAGCCCATCCTAGGCCTGCCTGCAGTGATCTGGGGTGCAGGGAAGACAAGGGGGGCACCTTAACCACCAACTTCACCAGGGGCTGCACTGCTGGAAGGAGGGGATCTGGGTGCCCATGGGGGAGAGCTCAAGACCCTAGAGGGCACTTGGAGAGGAGCTGTGGGGTGCTTTGGTGTTGAGAAAGCCTCAGGCAGGGTGTGTTATATACTGGGGTTGGATGCAGACTGGAAAGCTGCCCAAGGAGGTTGGATCCAAGGGGAGTCACTTGGGAAGCAAAGATCCATGGCTGCACAACTCTGGCAATAAGCAGGGTCCTTTGGAGATCCAGCCTCCTTGTCCTCTTTTAGGACTGCACTGAGTTTGTCTCCCCATGAAGGTCTGAACATCCCAGGCAACAGCCCTTTCCAAGTGCGTGAAGGAGTCCCTGAGAAGGGAAGGATCCCCCACCTACATCTTAGCCCTCGTCCCTGCACCAGTGTGTCAGTGTCTGCCTTGAACTGGAAGGTTCTGGACTGGTCCCAGTCCCTGAAGAGGGTCTCAGAGCCAGGGCCTGGAGGGAGAGTGACCATATAGTCTATGGTTGCTTGGGTTGAGTGGAGAAGAGCCTGGACATTTGGGAGGGAATGCAAACTGCTAAGACTGAGCTGAGGTATGGGCAGGCAGTCTAGGGTAAATGAGACAAAATAGCCTCTTGGCTGGTTTGGCTGGAGGGCTCTGCTGGTCTCCCTGCCTTTAGTTCTTCCTTTCCTCTTCCTTGAGGATTGTGCCTTGCTGGCACCTATCTCCTTCTGCTTTGATTTTGGGAGTCTCCCTCTTGCCCCTTCTCTCTCTTTCCCTCTTCCCAGCATTGTGTTCTTCCTCCTCTGGTCCTGCGATCTTCTCTGGCAGGGGTGTCCATTTGTCTCTCCCTCCTGCTGTCCCCACGCCACCCCAGGTGAGCCTCATCTGTGGGGATCTGAGAACAGACTGGAATTATCCTGGAAGGGCTAGGATGGGGACTTTTTTTCCTGTCTCTAGGACTGAATATCACAGTTGTGGTGGCCCAGCTGCAGGTGGGAGAACCGAGGTGCTGTTATGGGAGTGGTTATGTGAATACCTGAAGACCATAGAAGAGCAAGGACCTGCTGCTGCAGGATATGGGCAGTCCAGAAACACAATTGGCATGCTGGAGGGACAGTGAAGCCTCCCTTTAAGGTGGGGAAGGGTGTGTTGGTGTTAGATGTTATTAATCACAGAATAACAGAATCATTTCCGTTGGAAAAGACCTTTAAGATCAGGTCCAAGTGTTAACCCAGCACTTCCAAGGCCACCAAGAAACCATGTCCTTCAACACCATGTACACACGACTCTTAAATCCCTCCAGGCATGGTGTCTCCACCACAGCCCTGAGCAGTCTGTGTCAGGGCCTGACAACTTTTTGGGGAAGAAATTGTTCCTAACATCCAATCTGAATCTCCCCTGACACACCTTGAGGCTACTCTCATCCTATGGCTTGTTCCTTGTTAGAAGAGACTGACACCCTCCTCATTCCAGCCTCCTTTCAGGTAGTTATCATGAGAAGGTCTACCCTCAGCTTCCTTTTGTCCAGGCTGAACACTCCCAGTTTCCTCAGCTGTTCCTGGTCAGACTTGTACTCCAGCTCCCTCCCCAGCTCTGTTGCCCTTTTCTAAACACATTTCAGCCCCTCAATGTCCTTCTTGTTGTGAGGGCCCAAGCTGACCCCCAGACAGGGGACAGGGCTCAGATGGGACGGGACACATCCTTCCTCTTCTTCCTAGGTAGAAGACTGGGTGATCCCAGGGCAGGACAACAACACCCCAGAGTCTTAGGGAAGGGAATTCCTGCTGCAGAGCTCTTGCCCATCTGCCCGGCTGGCTGTCCTGGTTTGGGCCAGGATAAAGGTGATTTTCTGGTTTGTGCTTTTGCTTTCAGCTCAGTCTCTGGTAAGCAGCTGCACTTGCTGAAATTAACAGCAAGTTTCTCAGTCAGTGGCTGCTTCTAGGACTGATAACTCCATGTTTATAGTTACTGCCAGAGCCTGGTGTGCAGAGCCAAGGCCACTGCTCAGCTCTGAGGAACATTTTACCTTCCAGAAGGAGCAAGGAGGTCCCACCTGAACCCCTCCTTTGGCGAGGACCAGACAAGATAGAGGTCAGAATTGAACAGAGTATTCCATCCCATACACCTCATACTCAGTATAAATTTGAGGGATCACAAAGGTCAAACCCCTTCCTGCTTCCCTTCTTCACCTCTCCCTGTTTGCTTGGACATCCTGGGAGGATTCTGTCTGTTCTCTGCCTGTGGTCCTGATCCATTCCAGCCTGGATCTGTGTGTTCCTGCCTCCAGCTCCCAACTGCTGCTGACCCCAGGATTCCAGCCTGGACTTTCCCAGGGCTGCCCTGCAGCCTCAGTGGTGACCTGAGAGTTATTGGGGGAAAGGGGGGAGGAACATGGAATCAATTTTCCTTTATATTTGTACATATTTAGTAATTTTTCCTATTTATCATTACTGTTTCATTAAAGTTGTGTAGTTTAGTTTCCAACCCATCAGTCTCTCTCCCTTATTCTCTCTCCTTTCTTTATTAGGGAGGTGGGGGGGGGATTAATAGAGAGCATCTGTTATTCAATTTAATTGCTGGGCCAGTGTTAAACCCTGACACTGTGGTTACAGCTTCCTCTCTCCTATATGCCTTACTCCTTTGTACATTACCACCATTTAATTCATCTTCTTTCTTATCTCAAAGTACATAGTTATCTATACAAAATGCCTTATGTTTAGCATAGGGGGCCTCCAGTAAAAGTAACCCTTTCAATAAAAGACAATACTGGTGTCTAGCAGAGGGGCCTTTCACCTGAGGCACCTGTTGGTTGGCATCTGCAAGTGCTCACACTACCATTTCCAGACCATTTGCTTTTCCTCTCAGCAAGGACCAGATGAACAAACATGTAGCCCCTGAGATGTCTCTACTGTGCACAAAAAAAGCCCACATGAAAGCACTGGTGGAAAAAAGGAGGATTTCCATGTCTTGTGGAGAAGAGACGGCTGACAAAGAGTGGAGCTGTCTGAATATTGAAATCTGATTACACACTCATTCATGAGCTTCCCTTGCTTATTGCCAGGCTCACAGTTCCTGGAAGATGGGACTCCCAGCCAGTTAGACCTGACCATGTATCAGACTCAAATAAGGTTTAAACAGAGCCCTGCCAGAGTGGGAATACAAGTCAGTCCTCCTTGGATCAGCCTGCCCATGCTCAGGGACTGTCCCCTTGGATGAAGCCATCGCCCAAAGAAACTCCCTGGGGTTGAGTGCCCCCACACACACCCTACACTTCTAGATCTGCTAGCATCTCCGGCATTGGGACAGAAATAACCTCACCCACAGAGGGCCACATTCTGACAGCCATATTCATGGCATTTACCCACAAGCCCATAGTCACCAAAAACAAGAGGAAACCCGCAACCAAGTCACCTAATTCACAACTACATACAGCTAAACCACTCAATATTGAATCCACAGACTTTCATTTTAGCTTCCTTCAAATTAGATTTGCCTAAAGCTGAGCGTCCAGCTGCCACCTGTCAGTGACCTAAAGGGGTTGCCTAGAGGGGTTGCCTAGAGGGGTTGCCAAGAGTTCTCAAACATCGAGAACAATGGGGCTGATGTTCTCAGATGAGTCCAGCTGAGACTCCTTCATGACTCCTTCATCCCAGGTGGGGATAGTCAGTGAGAGGAGGGTTTTTTCCAGAGGATTGTGGGAAAGAGGGGGGCCAGGAAAATTCCATAAAATCCTCCACCATGTGCTTAACTTCTGACTGCTTTTTGGGTCTGAAGCTAGAGTTTTGGGCTGTGATTCTGCAAAATCTTCAAAATCTGAAACTGAAGATGGTAGCAATCCTGAATTCAACAAATTGGTAAGACGATTATTTTATCAATCTTAAGACTTGTTAAATGTTCTTAAAGATATGATAAAAACATTGCATTGAAATTATATGTATGCAGACTAGCATTAATTGTGCTATGAAGTGAAGTGGGAAACCCTGAATTTATAAGGAGAAAGAGTGAAAAAAGGCTCGACTATTTGTGGCTTTTGTTACTAAAGGAAAATGGTCACTGTGGTCAGGGAGGCCACTTTGAAGCCAAACCAATTTGTGTGGAATTCAGAAGTCATAATGAGCAACAGTGGGAGAGTGGCCGCCAAAGGTTGGTATGTTCAAATTTTTTGCTAAAATAGAAATCCGTAGCCCGATTGTTGGTGGTGCTGTGGGTAGGGTGGCATGTGAGGGTTAGGGCCAGCAAAAGTTTTCAGTGGTCACTCTTTGCACTTTTTGGACCAGTCCCATTCATTTGGAGGTCGGGGATCCCTACAGAAAAATAGTGGGAGAGTGGCTACCGTGGGTTGGTATGTTCAAATTTTTTGCTAAAATAGAAATCCATAGCCCGATTGTTGGTGGTGCTGTGGGTAGGGTGGCATGTGAGGGTTAGGGCCAGCAAAAGTTTTCAGTGGTCACTCTTTGCATTTCTTGGCCAGTCCCATTCGTTTGGAGATTGGAGAGCAGCATTGAAATAAAGTGAGAGAGTGGCCGCCGAGGGTTGGTATGTTCGTTTTTTTGCTAAAATAGAAATCCATAGCCCGATTGGTGGTGGTGCTGTGGGTAGGGTGGCATGTGGGGGTTAGGGCCAATAAAAGTTTTCAGTGGCCACTCTTTGCACTTCTTGGCCAGTCCCATTTGTTTGGAGATTGGGGATTGGAGAGCAGCATTGAAAAATAGTGGGAGAGTGGCCGCTGCGGGTTAATATGTTCAAGTTTTTTTCTAAAATAGAAATCCATAGCCCGATTGTTGGTGGTGCTGTGGGTAGGGTGGTATGTAAGGGTTAAGGCCAGCAAAAGTTTTCAGTGGTCACTCTGCATTTCTTGGCCATTCCCATTTGTTTGGAGATATGGGAGCCGCATTGAGCAACAGTGGGAGATTGGCTACAGGGGGGTGTAATGTTTGTGGGTTTTGGTAAAATGCAAACCCGCAGCCCGATATTTGTTGTTGGTGTTTGTAGGGTGGCATGTGAGAATTAGAGTTAGGACTTGTCCCTCTCTGACTCGAGAGTGTGGCGTCATAAATCGGGGGAAATGATTGGGAAACAAGACATTTCCCGATCGCTTTTCTCGGGCCAGCTCTTCCCAGTGTCCTGTGGGGCCCCTGTGCTGCTCCTCCCGCCTGGCAGTAAAGGGTTTCCAGCACTACATGTCCCGGGATCCGGCACAACCTGTCCATGGGTGACATGGGGCATTCTCAGAAACCTGGGAATTCTCTGCCTCCCACACAGCCTCTCCCCTGCATGCTCGCCCTCCCCCCTCCCATAATATGGCCCCGTGTCAGGGTGCATGTCCCTATTTCGGGTGGTCGTCTCTTTTTTTTTCATACGGGTACACCAGAGCCTATTCCCGGCGGCGCTGGGGGGGCAGGGGGGGATCAGCTCCGGCCAGCAGGACTGTGCTGTGCTGGGGTGGCCGGGAAGTGATTTCCCAACCCATGGTTATGTGCAATGAGGCCACACGGGTGCCGTGATTTCACCTCTGCTCCTTTCCCGCTCAGCCAGTGGCGTGGGCAAAGCCTTGACTCGTGTTTACACTTCCTCGCTGCTGCCTGCAAAACGCTTCCAGGGGAAAAAAAAAAAAAAAAAAAAAAAAAAAAAATCAAAACAAACCTCGGTGTTTTTGCAAACAAGCACGAGCCGTTCCCTGGAACAACCTCCCGCGGCCGCCAACCAAGTGTCCGGTGGCCGGAGCACCCCGGGGGGGTTGGGGTGGGGGGCTGACCCTGTCTCAGCCCACACTTGCCATGTTTGCCCTCCTCGCCATCACCACGAGCAGTGGGCACAGGCGCGAGACGTCCTGGCCATGGTACCGAGGTGGCCGCGGGCTTGAGCTATTTGGCACTTAAAGTCTGTGGCAAGGGAAAAAACCCGGGGTAGTGGTGGTGCCACAAAGTTGTGATTCCCAGACGTGCCAGGCAGGTCGTGCCACGCTGCCATTCCGCACCCCGGTGCTTCACCCCAATGCCCACCCCTCCTGGGGGACCAGCAGAGCACCCCAGCCCCACGGGGGCTGCCCCGGGGACACCCCTCTTTCCGGCAGGATGCGGGGACTGTCCCATCCCTGAGGACAGTCACGTGCACCCCATGGCGTCCCCGAGGGGACGGGAAGGGACAGGAAGCACAGCGGGGCTGTTCCAAATGCGCAGGGATTGGTGGCAGTGCCATGCCAGCGCTGTCACCCCCTCCCTGACATCTTCCAACATCTTGCCGCCCCGCCATACAGCACCCTGCGGGGGGGGGGGGGAAGACAGGGTGGCAGAAAGGGGTGCGGACGGGGGAGGCAAGGCCAGAACCCCGTGTGAGCACGGCCCGGTTCCGGTGAGCACGGCCCGACCTGGGACCTGCCCGGGGAAGCACGGCCCCTTGATGAGCACGGCACTGCCCAGGCTTAGCACGGCCCCAATGAGCTCAGCACGGCCCGGCCCGGGATGAACACGGCCCCAATGACACGGCCCGGCCCAGCCCGGGATGAACACGGCCCCAATGACACGGCCCGGCCCAGCCCGGGATGAACACGGCCCCAATGACACGGCCCGGCCCAGCCCGGGATGAACACGGCCCCAATGACACGGCCCGGCCCAGCCCGGGATGAACACGGCCCCAATGAGCTCAGCACGGCCCCACAGCTCGGCCGTGCGCAGCGCCCGGCACCGCCCCGCACCTCCACCCCATAAATAGCGGGAGGCCGGGGGCAATCGGCACCATTGCGAGCACCGCGGGATCTTTCTCTATCTAAACGAGCTGAACCGGACCGAGCCCAGGCCAGCCTAGCCGAACCCGAGCCATGGACTCCCAGGACTGCACGTGTGCCACCGGTAAGTGTCCGGTCCCGTCCCGGAGGATCCTGTCCCGACGGGTCCCGTCCCGGAGGATCCTGTCCCGACGGGTCCCGTCCCGGAGGATCCTGTCCCGACGGGTCCCGTCCCGGAGGATCCTGTCCCGACGGGTCCCGTCCCGGAGGATCCTGTCCCGACGGGTCCCGTCCCGGAGGATCCTGTCCCGACGGGTCCCGTCCCGGCTGACGGCCCCTCTCCTTCTTCAGGTGACTCCTGCTCCTGTGCCGGATCTTGCAAGTGCAAAAACTGCCGCTGCCAGACCTGCCGCAAGAGTGAGTGGGGGACTCTGGCACAGGGGGGCCGAGAGGGAAAGGGAGGGTAGCCTGTCCTTAGGGAAATTTCTCCATTCCTCTCCACGATCCCCACGAGGATCTCCCTGCCCTATAGGGGAACCCCTCTGCTAGGATCCCCACAGTGGCCTCCTGACCCTTCTCCCATAGCGAACCTCTCACTGGTTCTGTGGGATCCTCTGTGGAGACCACGCTGCTCCCCTGTGGCAGTGTCCCTGCTCTCTAGGACCTTCATGGGGATCCATCCCTCCCTCCCTGTTTCCAGCCCCCAGGAACACTTCCTGGGTGCTCTTCAGGGGGGCTTCCCCTTCCCTGCCAGACCCCCATGGACACCCCCAACCACTGTCAATTGGGATCGCATGGTGGGATCACAGCTCTGCCCTTAGGGTTTCCCACTCTGGTTAGGGTGACCCTGCCCCATGGGATTCCCATCTGTTCTACTCCCCCTAACTCTCCTATCCCCCCCCCAGGCTGCTGCTCTTGCTGCCCTGCGACGTGCAGCAACTGTGCCAAGGGCTGTGTGTGCAAGGAGCCAGCCAGCAGCAAGTGCAGCTGCTGCCACTGAGACACTCACCTCTGCCTGTAAATAGCTGGCATGCTTCAGGGATGGGGATGTGGGGGGCACAAAAAAGCCTATTTTTTGATGGTTTATATTTTCTGTACCATTGGTGACACTAGATGGAAATAAAGGAAATAAAGGAGTTTGGCTGAAGATACGAGTGTGGCTTTTGGGCTGAGCTGGAGGCTGAGGAGGCTTGTGGATGCTCGTGACATCTGTGTGGTAATTGCCACCTCGGGGTTGTGGCGGGCTGCTCACAAAACACCACCATGGCCTTCCCTGAGTGGGTTCTGTGCTTCCCTGAGGGAGAAAAACAGCTTCACGTGGGGGGGGAGGGGACAGACTGCATCCTGCACGTGGGGTGTCTCTGGCCATCTTTAAGGTGCTGGTCCCCTTAAAGCCCCCCTGGGCTGATGAGCCCAGAAGTATGGGGCCAGTGATGGTGTTGGGGTTCCACACTTTTCTCTGGCTTTGTGGTGGGTGTCTCTGCCACCATGGGCTCCCACAACTGTGCACTTGCTTTGGGTGAAAGCATTCATGGGAACCAACATGGTGGGTGACGTGTGCTGGCAGCCTGCCTGCTCTGAGCTGCTGCTGAAGGTGCCTGGCTGAACCCCAGCAGGGATGTGGTTATCTCCTGGGCAGGGAGATACTTCCTTCCCGAGGAACTCACGTTTTGCAAACCCTGATACGTTTGCAGAGCAGATCCATTCCCAAAGAGATGCTTTCCCTGCAGCTTCCCCATGCCAAATGCCTCCAGCTACTGTACCTGGCTTCTCCTGCCCTGGGCATTACTTTGGAGAACTTCTTTCCAGGCCATTTTTTGGGGAGTACCTTGCTTGGAGCTGCAACGACCTCCATGCCCAGGAGCACTGAATAAGCCCTGGGTGGCTTGAGCACGGTGCTCGGCTGCCCTGATAGTGGGTGGCTGCAGGGTGGTGGGTGCTAGGAGTGTGGCAGGGTGATGGGAAGGTGCGTGGGCTGTGTTTTCCTTCCGAAAAGTCTCTGCCAAATGAGAGAGTCTGTTTTTATGCAGAGGAGCCACTGCCGCCGGCTGGGGCGGCTGCCTCTGCCTGCCTGTACCTGTCCCCCAGGTGTGCCCCACTGCTGAGCCTGGTTCCCAGCCTGCCTGGCACCACACTGCCCTCACCCCTTCCCTGCCTCATCGGGCAGGAGAACAACAGTTCAGCCGAGCCAGGCACGGGATGAATCTAGAAAGCAAGAAACTGGGGCAGCCACAAAATGGGGGAACCCAAGCACCCACAAAGTCCTTTTTGCCAGGCCGGGTGGCACAAGGAAAGGGTGGCTGCAAGGGGTGAGCATGGCAGTGCCAACCCCTGATACCCAAGCCCTTCGTGGGATGTGCCAGGAGCCCAGGGGAGCTGCTGACTCCTTCCCCAGCTTCAGCATGTGGTGCTGCAGTGGGCGCACAGGCTGCTCGGCACCCAGCTTTGCTGGTGAAAGCAGCAACACCCATCTCAGGGTGTTGTGTGCCTTTGAAATGCTTTGTGTTAGTCTCGGCAGCCTGCCAGCACCTCCTGTTTGTGCAGAAGCTTAGTGCTGAAAATGGGGTTTAAGGGCCTGCCTTGCCCTAGGCACATTTAAAAACTCAGTAAGTCTCATGAGAAGACACTTTGGTGGGAAACAGGACAGGCGGGGTGCTGATGCAGCATCGGTGCTGGAGCCCAGTGCAGCGAGGGAGCCCCAGGCCCTAATCCTGCAGCAGAAACAAATCCGGGGCGGGGAAGGGGTTTCCCCTCTCAGAAAACACCCCAGGCATCAACCGCTCCCCTTTCCCAGCGCAGTGCCAGGCTGGTACATGGGCACACATCTCTGCCAGCCTCCCCTGCCTGCTCCTGGCTCTGCCTGCACAGCCAGCCGGCAGCAGCAGCCACCAGTGGATCCCTCTGAGACCTTCCCAGCTTCCCCAGGCGTGATTTGGGAAGAGGGAAGCAAGACGAGTGGTGAGATGGGAGCAGACACCCATGGGAGGCGCTGGCTTGGGATTTGCCAGGATTCACTGAGGTGGTGGGGGGCTTTCTGGTCTGTTCAGGAGTATTTTCTATCTAACCCTCCCTGCTTTCTAATGAATGGGGGAGCTGCTCTCCAGCTGCACGGAGCTGGGTGCAGTGAGGGGCTTGATGGGAATAAAGGTTTCCTGTTGGAAGAGGCCTGCGTGCTTTATCCAGCTCCCCGAATGTCAGGGTTTAACACTGGCCCAGCAGATAAACCGAATAACAGATTTATATATCAATCTCTCTCTCCTCACTGAGAGAGAGAATAAGGAAGAGAGACTTATGGGTTGGAAACTAAACTACACAACTTTAATGAAACAGTAATGATAAATAGGAAAAAATTACTAAATATATACAAATATACAGGAAAATTGATCCTATGTTCCCCCCCCCTCTCCCCCAATAACTCTCAGGTCACCACTGAGGCTGCAGGGCAGCCCTGGGAAAGTCCAGGCTGGAATCCTGGGGTCAGCAGCAGTTGGGAGCTGGAGGCAGGAACACACAGATCCAGGCTGGAATGGATCAGGACCACAGGCAGAGGGATGGATGGAATCCTCTCAGGATGCTGAAGGAAGCAGGGAGGGCAGGAAGAAGGGAAGCAGGAAGGAAGAAGAAGTGTTTGACCCTTGTGATCCCTCAAATTTATACTGAGTATGAGGTGTATGGGATGGAATACTCTGTTTGTTCAATTCTGACCTCTATCTTGTCTGGTCCTCGCCAAAGGAGGGGCTCAGGTGGGACCTCCTTGCTCCTTCTGGAAGGTAAAATGTTCCTCAGAGCTGAGCAGTGGCCTTGGCTCTGCACACCAGGCTCTGGCAGTAACTATAAACATGGAGTTATCAGTCCTAGAAGCAGCCACTGCCTGAGAAACTTGCTGGTAATTTCAGCAAGTGCAGCTGCTTACCAGAGACTGAGCTGAAAGCAAAAGTACAAGACAGAAAATCACCTTTATCCTGGCCCAAACCAGGACACCGAAGAAGGGCACAGCTCAGCGTGCAGGGGTGGTTTGGGGTGGCACCCCGGGGGGCTGCACTCGTCTCCACTTCTGATTCTGATCGAACCCTGTGGGGCTGGGCTGGCCCTGGGTGGTTCTGGCAGGGGGGACAGGCACCTTGCCTACTGTAAATACACCCTGTGCAGAGGGAACAGGCACAGTGCGCAGAGGGGACGAGCACCCTGTGCAGGGTAAATACAGTCGGTGCAGTGAGGAAATGCGGTGTGTGCACCCGAGGAGCTCTGCGCTGTGTGCAGAGGGAAGGAGCACCCTGCGCAGAGGTGACAGAGGGGACATGCACCCAGCGCTGAGGGGACAGAGGGGACATGCACCCTGCGCTGAGGGGACAGAGGGGACATGAACCCTGCGCTGAGGGGACAGAGGGGACATGCACCCAGCGCTGAGGGGACAGAGGGGACATGAACCCTGCGCTGAGGGGACAAGCGCCCGTGTACAGAGAGGCACAGGCACCCTGCGCAGAACAAATACACCCAGGGCAGGGGGGACAGGCATCTCTGGTCAGAGAAACAACACGCTCGGGGGGCGTCCATTCACCCTGTGCACCCAGTGCAGAGAGGAAATGTATCGCGTGCGAGTGGGACAGGCACTCTGTACGGAGGGGACAGGCACCCTGTGTGGAAGGGACAGCCACTCTGTACGGAGGGGACAGGCACCTTGCGTGGAAGGGACAGCCCCCCCGTGCCGGGGATCCCCACGCCTCCTGCAGCAGCCGCTTCCCGGCCGCATCCCGGCACTTCCACGGGGATTTGCTGCCCCCTGCCTGTCCGTCCCGCAGCCCTGAGCCCCTCCAGCCCCGCTGTTCTCCCTTGTGGAAGGTCCACCCCTCAGCTCTGCCACCCCGTTGGGGTCCCCCAAATCCTCGGTTCCCAAATCCTGCCCTACACGTCGCGGGGGATCGCCAACACCCACTTGTCACCTTTCTGCCACTGCCTTCCTTCCCCACTGCGTGACCACAGGGGCCACACAAACTCTCAGGCACCCTCGGGACCGGACGGGACGGGACGGGACGGGACGGGACGGGACACGACGGGACACCACGCCACGCCGCGCCGCGCCACGCCACGCCACGCAAAGGGGCAGGAGGCAGCCTCGAACCCGCGGCCCTCGGATCCTGCCCCTCCCGCCGCCTCGCCCGCGTCTGCCGCCCCGCCCCTCCAGAAAGCGCTTGTCGCGAAGGGGGCGGGAGCCGGCGTGCGGGGACCAATGGGAGGGCGCGGCGCGGGGGGGAAGCGCGGCGAGCTCGGCCAATGGGAGGGCGGGGAGAGGGCGCGAGGGCGGCCAATCGGGGCGCGCGGCGCGGGCAGGGCAGGCGCGCGGCGGCCGGAGCGGCGGGCGGGCAGGTGAGGCGGCGCGCGGGCGTGTCAGGGCTTCCCCCCCGCACCTCACCCCGCACCTCACCCCGCACCCCTTCTCCTCCCCCTGAGCTGGGTGCTGCTGGGTGCTGCTGGCTCCTTTCACCTCCCTTCGTCTCCCCCGCCGGGTCCTCAGCCCTCGGCAGCCGCCTACTCCACCTCCCAGCTCGGGGTTTGGCCTCCGGGCAGGCCCTGCGGTGGGGACTCTGTGTAGGGAGCCCTGAGGGAGGCCCTGAGCAGCTCCGGGCCGGCCCAGGCCTTCAGGCGCAGTGCAGGCCGCTACGGCAGGAGGCTGGCGGGGAGCACTGGCAGGCCTCCCGCTGGGCCTTTTAGGGACTCCTTGAGGGTTTCTGTGTATGTGCCCGCGTTGAAGCAGCGGGGCTGGCTTTGTACGTGCCATGAGTAGTCTCTTCGTCAGAGCTGGTTTTTGCTGGCCACCAGTGCAAAGCCTGTCGGTAGGAGAGCTTGGTGTGTAACCCAGATGCTGTGTTGGGAGTGGGTCTGTGTATCCCTGGGACTTGGCGTTTCCTTACCGAGTTCTGTGCGTGTGGGACATTCCTGCCCACGGAGGGGCTACCGGTAGGTTCTTGAGGGGGGGCAAGAGCACCTGCTGTCATGGTGGGTGCTCATAAAAGCACAGTGTTCTCTGCAGCGTCTCACTGAGTTGCTGTTCCACAGCAGGTTTTGGTAAGCTCATGTGATCTCAGTTGCTGAACATCACTTTCATTTGTATGCCTGGCAGCATAGAGAAGAGTTTTTAATGCAGAAGATAAACCATCTGTGGGATCTTTGGGACATCTGTGGGATCTTTGGGACATCTGTGGGATCTTTGGGACACCTGTGGGATCTTTGGGACATCTATGATATTTGTGACTTTTGTGTTTTTCTGATCAGTAAATTTGGTGCAGAACAAGATATCTATCTTTAAACACTTTGTGTGGACCCTTCAGGCTGTTGGCTGAGAATGATTACTAGCCCTTTCCCTCTACCACAGTTCACAAGGCCTCTCTACCAACAGCAGTGCTGACTTCTGTAGAATAGCTGAAGATTATAAGGCTTTTTTCCAGAGAATCTCAGATGCAGAGCTTCATTTCTCAGCTTAAAGAATGTTCTTTGTTAGCCCCTGCTAGCCAAGATTCACAGCCTTAGTTTTCCCAGACTCATCATGAAGTGTTTAGAGTAAGTTATCTTGCTGCTTGGTCCCAGCTGTGGACAACATCTGGAATTCTGTGGTGTGATGCTGAGCTGTGTTTGTGTTAAACCTTCAGCTGTGGGTGCATTGGGTATCAGGATTTAATTAGCAACTACTCTGTAGTGCTGGGTGCTCTCTGTGTTGCAGCACCAGTGCAAAGGCAGGCTAATTACCTCCTTCCTTTTGGGATACTAGTTATGCCATGGAGAACTGAGGTGAGGGTGACAAGGGAAAGCTGGTGCCTCTGTGCTTTATTGCTTTTCACTCTACGTTGTGTTCCTGAAAGGGTTTTCTACTCCTTGGGAAAACTTTTAGGGGCTTACAAATGGGGGAAACTTGGAAATTGCTTGGAAAAGGCATGTGATTCTGCTAGCTAATGCCATGAAGTTCCTGTGCTGATAATACCACAGGAAATTCAGCTAGAAGGGAGGAGCTGGGTTTTCATGTAAGGAATTTCAAGCCACATGTCCTCTTTAAGGAGGGGCAGTTTGCCACCTCCTGGAAGTTCCTGCCCTACTGAGTTGGGTGAGAGTCAGGTGCTTAAAATAACCACAAAGTGTTTGGGAGAGGAGAGTGATGAGATAGCAGAGCTGCCAGCTGAGTCAATTATTCAGGACAGTGGAGTCATGAAACCTCTGTGAGGAGCTTCAAAGTCAGATGGCAGATAAAAGGCAGAGTTGACAAATGCCTGATCATGTATATAGGAAGAAATAATTTTAACTGCCTACTGTTGGGTTCCTACTCAGGCCAGACACTAGTCGTGTGCCCTTGTTTGTCCTTTCTCACAATGCCAGAGCAAATAACTGTGACTGTTACTGCCTTTAAAACTCTGAAAAGAATACCATTTTTATTCAGCCTACGTGCTGCAAGAGCTCTTTGATACCAAGTGCTTAGTAACAACCATGAAAAGATTAAATGTTTCCATGTCTACCTGCAGATTAAGAATAAAGCATACATGGCTGAAAAACCTAGGGGAGGCAGGGGAGGAGTAATTGGTGGGGGGTAGAAGAAAGAGTGAGTTTGGAGGTTTGCTGCCTACTGTGTGGCCTGTTCAGAATTTCCCTGCATCAGCCCTTATGTTGCTGTGGGAATGGGCTGGTCTACCAAACAGAGTACCAAGCATGGCTTAGGGGCTTTTAGCTCTTTTTTTTGAAGCTGACCTCTTCTGACTTCATGTTTTTAGTGTGGATAGGAAATGGAAGTTTTTCCTTTTGTTATATTTGATTAAACTTTTATTATTCTGCTTAATAAGCTACAGGGTGCTCTCTCGAAAATGGGCAGCAGGTATTTGGGTTGTACTTAGTCACTTCTGCTTGTAGACCACAGCAAATAAGACATGACTTACAGACTTGACACCAATGATTGGTCTCCCCTCCTGGTGTGGGGTCTGTAGGTCTTCACTATTTCTGCTTTATGCCCATCCTACTCTTAAAAAACCAGTAAACAGAGCACCTGCATGCTCAGAAGGCAACTCTTGTAGTGTCTAATATCCTATGAATATCATTGTGCTTTCCTGTAGAAACAAACAAAAATTTGGCCACCTGATTTCTGCTTTCCATCTCTGCCTGTCTTCACCAGTTCCCCTGTCTGTACTGGGGGGGCTGTGTTGCTGACCTCCTCTCTGACACCTCTGGGTGTCTGCTTACCCAGTGCACTGTGAGAGTTGGTGCTGCTGTTCACACACAATTCCCCAGCCATGCAGAATGGGCCCCTTACTTATTCATGTTGAGCTTAGCAGACACAAGCTGCTATGCGATCTGTGGCAGCCAGGCTTGGAGCCTGTTAAAAAAACCCACTTTTGCCCCATGTTTCAGCTGCAGGAAGGAAAGAATTGCCAGCTTTCTCTTACTGCTATGCTCTGGTGTCTTCCTTCCAAAAGAAGCTGATCCCTACTTGTCAGGATGGGTCACTTGAGCACCGTGGGGCTGGAGCCTCTGGGAGAAGGCAGTGCTGGATTCCTTTCCCATTTTGAAGGCTCTCTTGCAACCCTGCTGGTCCACCAGTTACTCTAAAATGTTGTGGGTGAGGCTTTCCCTCTATCCTGTGAAGCCTTCCTCCTTTTTTTTTTCCAAGAACTAGAAAAATCTAATTTTTTTTTTTTTTTTAGTCTTGTTTCTTGAAGTTAATCAATTAGATGACACACAGCCTGTCAGTATGTGAAGTACAACAGACAGTTGAACACTCATTGGAATATTTCAGCTTTCCATCTTCCTGAAGTTAGCACAATAAAAGCTTCAATGTGTCTGTATTTACAGAATAATAGCTACAGCTGTTCTTCATCTGATAGCATTGTAGTGCTCTTGAGGAGTTTTTAGGGGATTTTAGGTAATAAATCATAATTTAGAATCAATCTGAATACAAACCTAAGAAACCTGTCATCTTTTCTCATTTCTTTTTGGCTTAAATCCGGTCAACTTGTACAATATGGCGTTTATTTGTGGTTCTAAATGTTGGGGAAACATGGGGAATTTAGTGTAATAGCCTAATGCAGCACCTTCTATTGATAAGTCATTTTACAGAAGAGCCTTTTCAGTCCTGGCTTTTAGCCCAAGGTCGATCTGGTTCCACAGATGTTAGTTTTAATTTCTTATGTACTTTCTTTCCTTTAGGTGTCAGTTGTTGCTCCTGCCATCACTCCGTTACTGTGGCAGCAGTTTCCATCTTGCACAGCAGCATTAGGAGTCAGACTGCAGTCTCTTGAATGCAGTAAATTTTGTCAGAGTGGAGACAGAGTTGTTCGTGCTGTTACTCAATCTAAGTATTTGAATACTTGGAAAAACCCGTTTGGTGTTGCCTTTTTACATCAGTTTTGAGCTGTTATTTTCCAGTGCGTGGTTATAATCACAGGTGCTTTAATTTGCTCCAAAATAACTAGTCTGTTCTATGTCTGCAGACTAATTCAGGCTTACAGAATTGCTGCCATTGTCCTACACAAGCAAATTCACCAGGCAGACCTTTGGTGTTGATGTGGATTCTAGGGCTAAAAAGTGGAGGTTTAGGAAAAGTTTCACAGTGCACTGATTCTCCAGTGCTTTTTGGTTTCAGTGCTCTGAAAAGTTAGTTTGCTTTTTTTTTTAGTTGTCTTTTTGTGAGTGGTGAAAGGAAGAATTGGACTAGATTGGATCAAATCAATCTGAAGTCTTTCAGTTCCTGCTTCCAGAGGATGTGATCAGTTCTTGTCTGCGTGGGATCAGTTCTGGACAGTGTCTGCCAACAGTGTCTGCTTCTGGCAGGGGTGCATCCGAGTTATCTCAAGTAAACACTGGAAGATGTTCTGTGCTGCATTGCAGGGCAAGGAACTGATGATTTCCACCCCCCTTTTCCTGCTCCCCCCCGTCTAATCTGTTCAAACAAATCCTGTCTCTGCTCTCTCACCCTCTTAAAAGTCGATGCAAGTATGATCGCTGCCGCCCCCAGTAGCTCCCAGCTTTCAGGAAGTGCCTGTGCAACTCTTCCATTCCTGCCTGCCGGCTGTTGGGGTTTGTCCTGGCAGCCAGGGGGCAGGGATCAGTGTCTCTTGCTAATTGGAAGTGTCTGAATGAACTGTCATGCGGCGCTTCTAAATCACCTGTCCAGACAGACAAACACTGCCCTTGCCGTTCAAGCAGCTCCTGCCAGTTGTACTGGGGAATGTTGGTGAGGCTGAGAACATCAGGAATATTAAAATTGTACTTTTACATTTCCTTGGCGTGTGTGAGGGGTACTGAGAAATCTGGGAATTTTTTCCAGGCTGGTTTTGATTTGTGAATATGCCCTGTTTTCTTCTGAGTGGGCTCCCCTGTACCTGATCAGCTCCATTGATTTTTTTCCTTTGACTAAATGATAGATTTGATGCTTGAGACCTGGTTTGTCTTACTTGATCCCAGGCATTTTGGGTTGGAGTGCATGTGCTCTGAGAGGGAGACTGTACTGGAGGTTCCCATGTCTGTAGCAAGACTATGTCTGTCTGTCTGTCCCATTCAGCAAGGCTACACTTCTCTGATCTGTGGCTTTATGGAGGTGGCAGGTGCTTGTAGCATGTAGCTGCTTTAGCTGCAAATCCTGGATTTAGTGCATGAAATTGAGCTTTTGGGTTTCATGTTTTATTAATGTGAACACCATTCGTGGTGGTTTTTTTTTTTTTCTTCATGTTGATCCCAAGCACATGGTTTTATCCTTTCTGTGAAAATAACAGACCCTATTCTGAATTTGGGGCTGCACGAAGCACTGATGACCTCATTTGTTACAGCCCTTGCCTTATGCTCTATGCTTCATTAAACTATGACCTCACTGGGTTTATGCAAGCAATTCTCACAATTGTCTTTGTACGTGTATCTACTTATCTATTTTGCTGTTAATTTAACTTCATGTTTGTAAGTTGTATGTTTTCAGACCCTTTATATACATCTATACCTATGCCTTCATATGGGTGTTTTCATTTATACTGTATAACAATTTATAATAATTTCTATTTATAATATATAAAAACATAGAATCATAGAAGGAAGGTAGCTGTAAGGATCATAGAGCCCAGCCTTCCAAACTACTTGTAATACAAGTTAATTTATAGCTAAACTAACATCATCATTTTCACAGGGACTTCTCTGCTTTCACTCCTCTTTGTATCAAGGCAATATATGAACTGCCATGCAGCACCTGCATCCTACCTCTGACAGCTCCATAAATCTGCCTTAAGAACAAAGCTGCAAAGCTCTTTGAGACCACCTGAAAGTTTTTTTCATGCTGTTTAGTGTTTGGGAAGGGTGGGGAGAAGGGAGTCCTGTTCTGGAAGACACACTCCTACTCCTCTGTCTGTGCCCCCGGAGGTACAGAAGCTGTTCATAGCTGAACAAGGATTTTTTCTCCTTCTTTGAAGGTTTCTTTGCATCTTGAGTGAAACCTGCAACAGAGATGGATACTGAAGGCTTTGGAGAGCTGCTTCAGCAGGCAGAACAGCTCGCAGCTGAGACAGAAGGTATCTCTGAGCTGCCTCATGTGGAACGCAACCTGCAGGAGATCCAGCAGGCTGGGGAGCGCCTGCGTTCCCGCACTCTGACCCGCACCTCCCAGGAGACTGCAGATGTGAAGGCGTGAGTACACAGCTCTGACACTGAAAACTCTACACTGAGGCTAGAAGCTCTTTATGGGCTTGATTTCTAATATCTGGAGAGGAGATATATGGCAGGAGGATGTACTCAGGAGAAACAATTTGACTGCAAAGCTGTTCCCTTCCTCCCCCCATATTTTTTGCATTTACACAAAAGATAGGAAAAAAAAAAAAAAGAGGAGGGGGCATGGAACTGAGTGGCTTATCTGAGAAGGGACTGTTCTTGGTTTCAGGCACTAAAGCCAACGTGCAGGACCTTCTTCTGTCTGCTATTGAAGACATTTACCAACATGCTGTAGACTTATTTCTGTCTGGAAGGACTTGGCAACTGTGCAGTACCGCAGTGGAACAGCAGCACGAGTTCAGCTGGGGTGGCTAGATAGACACATAGGGCTACTCAAAATTTGTTGGATTTTGTTTGCTTGTTGTTTTGTGTGTGTGCAGTTTTCATAACAGCTGGGAGCACTGTCTGGACATGGCTGGATGCTGATCTAAATATTAGCAATGAATTTGGCTTCTGAGTTCTGTTTGTTCAATACTGTTTCATACCTGTACAACTTCTTCCTTATAGGTCTGTTCTTCTTGGGTCTGGAGGGCTTGATATACCTCACATTTCTCAGCGACTGAAGAGTCTAAGTGCAGCCACTACATTTGAGCCTCTTGAACCCGTGAAGGACACTGACATCCAGGTAGGGCCAGTTCTGATATGTGGGTTAAACTGCTTGTGTAACTCCATCCTGTGTTGGTGTTCAAAGCTCTCCTAAGGCCACTGTGGAAACAGTCATGCTTCGTGTTTAATTTGCTTGTTAGAGGAAGCACAGAGGAAAGATGCTGCTTTCAGTGATGAAAGATGTTTGAGTTTGTCATAAGAGGCAGCTTTATGTACCAGATTGTCAGAAATACTTTAATTCCAAACTCTTGCTGAAGTCAAGAGGAGCTGTGTGTGTACTTACTGCCTCTGTGAACCTGTCTTTGTTGGCTTGGAAAGCCTCAATTGCACAGGGATACCTCTTCCTCAGTTTTGAGACCTTTGTTATATCTGATTGGAGTACACATGTGGAACCACTTGGCATTTTTGAGATGATGGAATAGGGGTCTCTAAGTCAACACACAAAAGAGGTGAGTACAGCTTTTTGTTTCACTGAATCTCAGATGTCACAACCTTGCCTCCATGCTAGACTGACTTTGTTGTGTTTCATATGCTTTACCAGTGTGACTTAATCTTGGAAATTTTCCTTTAGATCATCTCCCTAGGTGTCTTAGAAATGAATGTGACCTATCTATTTTTACTTACCTCTCTGCTCTTGTAGACTGCTTCATGATGATGTCTGTGGTACTTCCTACTCATTTAAGAGCTGGGTGTGGAACTGATGCTGTGGGTTGCATTGAAGATAAATCTGAATTACTGGTTAATAATTTTGAAGCTTATACTAGCTTTGCTGGCAGATGGCAAAGTTAGCAGGGTCAAAAGAGTTGTAAGCTCTTCTTTTTAGCAGTAGTATGCTCTTTAAACTACTTCAGAAGGCAAAAAGAAAAGGGAGGTGTGTGATGTTACCCCATTTTATCTAATGCTCTGTTTGATTTAAGCATTTGGTGTGGCCCACAGTGGGTGGACAGGCCCTAAGTCTAGTCTCCTCCTAGAATTAGGAACCCTGTGGTCTACTGTCTTCAGGCTGAATTCTTCACCTCCCTGTTGCCCAGGAGGGTTCCTGCAGGCTTTAGGGGTGCCCATGGGAAGGAGACGTGTCCTGCCAGGGCAAGCAGTGCTGCTCTAGGGTGGAGCTGCCTTCAGCTCTCTTGGGCTGGGAAAGCAGAGGGGTGATTCTGGGTGTTAGAACTGGCCACTCTGAGCACCTAGTGTGCTCCTCAATGGGATTTCTTGCCCTGCCTTTGCACCTCTTCACCCTCTGGCAATTCCAAGGTTTTTTTTTCCCCACCTTTCCACAAAAAATTTCTGGGCTCTGGAAGCCTTGTCTATGGTGTGATGATAAAGTGAGAGCTCTAAACCATTGGCACTGTTCACTTTGTCTTTTCTCATTGTACTTGGTTCCAGTTTCTGATGTATTTCTAGTTGGTAACACTAAACTCAGTACGTGTCTTCCTTGACCCCATTATGTCTAGATTTTTAAGGACCTGTTTATTTTCTTTTTAGGTTTACTACTGCTGTTAATTCTTTGATTTGTGAGGTTTTTCCCTTCTGCTTTAACAGCAATCTGATTGTAGATTCTCAAGCCCAGAAGCAGTGGAGCTCCTGACTCTTTGGATCTGAGATTCATGGCATAAAAGAAATGGATAGGACTGCATAATACTCATTTTACTTTTGCTCATTACCCAACCAAAATGTGAAATCTTTCTTCTTTTTTAATTATACCAGATCTCAAGGCCTTATCATCTGGTGTGGTAATCTGGGTATATTCTGGTGATCTTTTCAATGTATTTTCCTCATCTCCAGTGTATTTTTATAAGCCATGTCAAATTTAAATATTTATCATTAGAATGCATTTATTTTAAAAAGGAAGTGTTTAAATTTGAACTAATGACAGTTAATGTTATAAACTAAGCTTGTGGGAAGCTATTGAAAGTACTTGAATAAAAAATTAGCATTTTTATTTTTCAAACAAAAAATAAGTTACAGGTGAGTTTTCTTAATTCGAAAATCTTCAAGAATGTGGGAAGAATTTTTTTTTTTATATCCTACCAGCTGATAACAGAAGATTTTTCAGCCATGCCTAAACAAATCTGGTGTCAGAGACCAACTGATTTCAACTCCAAGTGATTTCTGTGGGAACTGGATGCTTACCTTGTGTAGGCATTCTTCAGTTTTGCTCTGCCTGCATGCTTAGGTGCTGAAATGCCTCTGTATCTATCCATTGTTTTCATTGTTTTCATTGGCTACTGAAGTTAATGATTTCTTTGGTCTCCTTTTTTCTGTATATAAGGCATTTTGATTGCCTGAACATTTTTATGTGGTCTGTTTTTGTTAGGATTCTAGTCCATCCTAGCAAAGTTGGACAAGAAGCACGTGTAAGAGGGTGTGTGTCATCTAGTATGAGAGCTATCATTCATTGTTTTCAAGCTTAAGATTCTGAATAAATACTCTGTTTTTTACACAAGTTTATATTGTGAATATAGATAAAATTGTATCCCCCTGTTCAGGAAAAGCTGCAAGTTTAGCATAAAACCAGTGGTTAATTGCAAATCAATGTGCCTGAATGGCTAAATCAACTGAGATTCAACCCTTCCTTTAGGAAAACAGCTAGAAAGTACAAATAAAAACCAGGATTAAAATCAATCCTTGAAATCAAAGTTCCCTTGCTTGCTGTTTTTTGTCATGATTAACACTGGTGGTTTAATCAGGGATCACTTTAATTTAAATCTAAATGCACATCTCTGAGGCCTGATACATGTCTGCTTTGAATCTTAAAACTGTTTTGCAGGCCATGTGCTGAAAAGAGTGAATGAGCTAAAATTGGTTTGCAGCTGGAAGTATAGCAGGGTGCTCCATTTTAGATCATCTTGCAGGGACACAAGGCAAGTGTCAGTTTAAAATGTTTTGTCCCTGTATGTTCTGCAGTTTACCAGTGCAAAGTTTGTAATGTTCTTCTGCAGAGCATCCTCTGCTTTGAGGGGATTTCCAGTCAGATCTCAAGCTGTCTGATGTCAGCAATGGTCTGGTATCTGGAAGTAACTTGCATGTAACATGGACATGTCTCTCATGTAGGGTCTGGGGAGCAGTCATCAGCAACAGGATCTTGTCTTTTCAGAGTAGTGTTGGTTCAGATTTTGTTGCTAGTTATATAAGAGGACCTTCATGTTATGCACTGCTGATTGTCCTCTCAGAAGCTCTGTTAATCAAAGTAGGTTTTAAAATTATTTGATAACTTTGAATAAAGTTGTGGTCCGCAAGCTTCTTCCTATGTTACTTTTTGTCATGCCTTCTGATGGCTATTGTTTTCATTCATGAAATGAGTTTCACAAGGCTTCTTGAGGCTTGCTGTGTTTATTTTGGGCCAGGTGCAGCTGTCCCTTTACACTGTGTAGAATTCTCCCTCTGTAAGCAGCTCCAGGATCCTGGAGGCAATGTTCAGAGTAATACAAGGAAGGGATCTGGTTTACTGTTTGACAGGACTTCACAATTCCTCTGCTGTTACTCAGTATTTACACAGACTTTAATTCCATGGCATGAGAAGGGCAGTTCTGTTCTGCATCATGCCTGTAGCCTGCACTTTCTAGCATAACTGTTACTCCTTTATTTTTTCATTTTTTTTTTTTTTTTTTTCAAACCAGCAAAGACTACTTCTCAAATATTTAAGGAACTTGGTTCACAGTTTATTGTCAGTATCTTTGCCTTAGTTGTCATTTCTCAATCCCATCTTTTCCTGACACTCAACACACATACTCATGAGCCTGTGGAGTTAGCAGAAAATTTATTTAGCTTTAAATCCTGTCTGGAGCTTGTTTGTTCTTTGTAGGTTCTTTAACACTGTAATTATTCTTGTATATGTCTTCAATATGACCAGATAGTGTTACCAGTCATAAATACCTTAGAGCATAATTTGATTAGGGGGCTGGAACTTTTGTCAGGTGAGCACCTGGGAAGCTGCCCTGGGACTCTGTGTTGGTAGAGCCTGTGTTCACCACACTGCAGGAAAAGGAGATGCCTCAGGAGGTGAATTTGGGAACTTGTGCCAGAGGCATAGACCTAATGCTTAGCCTTTGCTGACTCTTAAGTCAAGGCTACAAATATGATTAAATCTTTATCATATGGATTTTAGGTTTCTGCTGATTTTTAAATTTGATCAAAGCCCTTACAGCATGACAATACTCCTTAGACTTCCTGCAGTGTGCTCCTACATTGATGCTTTGCATCTGGGGATTTCTCTGCCACTTTGCTTAGCTTCTCTTTCTTACCTATTATTGTCTGTTCCTTCTTACATTGCAGTGTATTCTAGCAGCCTGTGTGTGGGCAGCATAGAGAAAAATGCTAGAATCTAGTTTCTCAGGTGGCAGGCAGCACTGCAGAGGGAGAGTTCCAGTAAATACCCTGGTTCTTGTATAGAGAGCAAAACACAAACAAAACAAAAAACCCCAAACAAAACGAATGCACAACAAACAAACAAAACACACAAAAACCTGCAAGACAGCATAAAAAAACCCCAAAACTTCAACCAACAAAAAAAACCACACCAAAACCAGAGGGGAGCATCATAGGGCATCAAGTCCTAGGATACTGATGTGAGACATTCAGAGTTAAGAGAATCTAAGATTTCACCTTAATAGAAGCCTCAGCTTGGGTTAACAAACAAGAGGGACCTTCTTTACTGGACCTATTTTAAATGGTACACGATAGTGCTGACTAAAAAGAGATGCACCAGATTGCAGCTCAATTAATTATCTGAATTATTTATCAGTTGTAAAATGTAGATTGCTTGCACATAAAAGGGCTGTGAGTCCAGGAAATATCTCCCAGTAGAGTAGTAGGCCGGGAAGTTGATGAAAAAGATTCTAGGGTTGCCATTAAATTGTAAGGATTTTTATTTTTCCCCTCTCATGTGAAATAATGTGTTCTTAAATTGCACACAACTCAAACACTTCTTGCAGCAGATCCAGTTCATAACAATTCCTGTGTCAAGTTTATAAAGATGGGGATTTTCTAAGTTGTCAAAAAGCCCTATTTTGGCAAAATCTTTTCAAAGCTGAATACAGTAGTCAAGTGATTCCTGATACTATAATTTGCACATAAATGCATGCTGGTTTTTTGTTTGTTTCCTCATGGCTTTTAAAAATCCAAGATAAGGGTTGATTGTATGAGCCGATAGCTGAAAGATGAGGTACATCTACACAAGCATAATACTGATGTTCTGTTCAGAAAAGGTATTTCTTCATTCTCCAAAGATGCAGACTATGATACCATCTTCTTGGAAGCACTGTCATAGCAGATCTCTGTTCTGAAATGTCTAAGCCCAGAGTCATGGTCCCAGTTTTAAGAAATGGTGTTGCTTTTAAGGCTTGGTCCTGCTCTGTGCAGGTCTGTGAAATGGATGCTAGAACCAGGCACGAGCTCTCCTTGCACACATTGCTGAAGGTTTGAGTCCAGGCTCCATGACACTGAAGGAAAATTTTACTGAATTCTCTCATTTGTACAACAATTTCACCTTCTTTTGATGCAAGCATAACTGAAATGCTGCATACCAGGGTTTGGTTTTGATTTCTGGGTGTGGGTGTTCAGAGTATTGACTGAGTAGCTCTCTGGAGGTCCAGATACAGAAATAAGAGCTTTTATCTAAATGAGGGCAGGTTGGACTGAAATCTGTCCAAATGGCCTCTGAGGTGGACTGAAATGAAGTAGCTGGGGTATTTTCAAGTTTGTCAGGGTACCATAGACAGGCTTAGTTTCAAAGGCAGCTTTGACTTCTGCTTTAGTGCTGGTATAACCTAGGTCCCAGGATGCTCAGCCCATCACTGTATGGTGTGTTTGTGTGTATATAGGTGTATGACTCAGAATTTAAAAATGCTTCCTCTGACATCAGGTTCCAAAAAGGTGCTTTATTCAACCAGTGAGTTCTTACTGCTATTTTGTATTACCATTTGCTACATACTTGGTCGTATCTGCTAGAGTAATACCAAAGCCTCTGGTAATCTGCTAGAGTGTAACTAAAATCAGAGTATATAAATGGAAATGCTGACACAACCTTAAAGGGGCATCCTCAAGTACTGTTCACCATCCAGTGCCTGCATTAGCTTAGCCTGAAACTGCATTTTTCCTTTTGCAGATTTTGTCCTTTCACATTTGCCAGACATTGATTTCCCCACCCCCCTTCTCCAAGTCCTTCAGTTCTAATGGAGCTTGAAATTCAGGTGGCTTTATTTTTCTGTCACTTCCTTGTTCACCCTAATCGATGATGCCAGCACAGCTGTGGGGACCTTTTAACCACTGCAGAGCCAGGACAGTGAAAACAAGAGAATAACCTACCTTAGTGGGGGTTTTGTTTGGTTTTTTTTGGTTTTTGTTTGTTTTTTTTTAAGCTGAGGTTTTCAGTTGTTGGTTTCTTTGCATTGCTGTAGTTCAAATGGGAAAGGTTATTGTCAGTCATGGTTGTGAGTTCTTCAAAAGCTGTAGAAATCTTTTGCTCCCAAAACACCTTTCTAGAAAGGTTCTCAGAAGTTGTTTTTTCCCTCCCGTTACCAGTGCGTGCTAGTATCAGACCCTGCTGTCTTCTTTGCTTAGGTTGTCTCATTGATTTTGTTCAGGATTTGACTCTTAATGTATACATTTAGGCATATGAAACAAGAATATAAATATCCCGGTAATTAAATGTGGCCAGAGGCAGTTTTAACACAATTGAAGCGGGCAGTAGCGTGGAATGAATGAGTATTTTGACATACAGCAAATGAAGTTAAGGAATGTGGACCTTAGAAATATAAATTACAGGAACTTCTTCATCTAATCTCTGTTATGTTTGCATGTCTGCCTTCTTTTATGCAGCTTTACATAAACCTCTGAGGGAAAACTGCATCCTGCATGTGGCTCCCTGCTGGGAGAGGAGACTTGCAAAGGGTGTCTGCAGTGTGCAGCCTTGGCCAGACAGCCAGGGGCTTGGTGGTCTGACTGCCACCTTCCTGATGCTGAGAGACTCCCAGGACCCCTCTGATGGACAGTTGGGCTCCAAGCCTCCCAAGGTCTGTGCTGAGCAAAAAATCTGCAGAGCAGCCAGCCCTGCTCTGGCAGGAGTTGGACTTAAATGATCCTTAAGGTCCCTTCCAACCCCTAACTTTCTGTGATTCTGTAAAATGCCAAGGTGTGCACGGGCTGAGAGGTGACTGGGGTTTAAGAGTACACCCTTCTCTGTTCCATAGCCAGCATGGAGTAGTTCTGTTTAATTGGGTTTTTAAGTAAAGAAGAAAACCCAAACAAGTGGCTCTTGGCATCAGGTAGGTGTGCATAAAACATCATAGAAAGAGAGAGAAGAAAAACAGAGAAATACAAAATGTTGGGAATGTATTTGGGGTTTTGGATGTTTTTTTGCTTATTGCTTTTTTTCCCTGGCATGCTTAGTTTACATCTAAGCAGCATTTTTCTCTAGTTTTCATTACTGATTTAGTAACATAATTTAGTGGTGCAGTTGTAAATTACTTTGGCCTTATTAGCCTTAAAAGCAAACACAAACACCCCCCAAAAAACCTAAGCCATGGCATATTTAATGCAGAATACTGTGGTGTCTTGTGAGTTTGCCAGATTACAGTCACTCAATAAATGCTTTGATACTGAATTATTTCAAATGTCTTTTGTTTGCTTGGTTGTGTGCTGCTACTGCTACTACTGGAGTAGTTCCATGGTGGTCTTCCAGTTCATCATGGTTCTGATCATGGATTCCTATCCCTAAGGGGGTCAGAAACAGGGAGTGAAGAGACATGCTCTGCCTTTGTCTTTTATCATGGGTAAACAAGAGACTATGAAAGGGACATTTCAAAACTTTATGCTAATGCAAGGTCATGAGATGGAAGAATTTAGAACTCCTGCTCCAGTAGCTGTGTTTATTGATCTATTTAAATTCTGCTGTGTCTTGGCACATTTTATATTTCCTGTCTGCTTAATCCAGATATGTTCTTTGCATTTCAAATAGGTATGACTGTAGACTTTTAATAAATACATTTGAAGTATCTATCATAAACATCTGAAAACAGAGCCCAGATTTGGGAGTCTTAACACTTGATTTCTTTCCTCTCCCTCTGCCCTTTCTTCCTCCTTATTCTGAGTAGTTCTGTCCTTTGAAAACTGTTGCAGTTCCTAATTGAAAGTTAACTCATACCCTATGGAGGGACAAATAAAGGCATAAAAGGCAAGCTGCTGATCATGTATACAAAAAGTAGCCCCTGTTGCATTGAGGTACAGACTTAGGTTAAAGAGATGGTTTTATTCATTTATTTGAGGCTCAAATGTAGCTTTTGCAAAGCACTGCTCCATTTTGTGTTGTAAAATATTGATATTTCAGTTTTAAAACTATTATGAAGAAAGTGTAGACTTTACAGGGTAGGATTTGGAGATTTCCAGTAACTTCATTATAGCTCTGAAATAAAAGATCTGCAGGGCTGTGGTGGAATTTAACTGGTTATACACAGAAGCAAATCCAATTCATCTTTCTTCCATTTAAGGGGGGGGGGGAAAGTTAAAAACTAACAATGTGAATTAGGTTTCTAAGATATTAACAGTATTTTGCATAGTAACAGCATAAGACCACAGTTCAGAGTGCATTTCTATTTATTTTTTTAATCCATTTATTTTTTAAACAATCCACTTCTTTATTGAGTGGAGCATGCTATGTCCTCTCAACCTCTGTGGAACCACAGGCCTCTGTGGAACTTGGAAATGGAGACACTGGGCTTTGGGGAAGCCCTGCTTGTAGCCATGCAGAAGTCTTGTAGGGGATTTAAGCTGTAGGTTTGGGAACTAAAAAGGAACATTTTCCCACTTAAGTCAGTATGTTTTTTCACTTCTGAAAATGAGGAAGGAAATTTCCCATCTGCAATCAGAAGAAAAGAATTCTGATTTTCATCAGGATTAAATGAAATGGCACAGTGTGGGTTGGAGATGATCATATGGAGAGGTAGGTTTGTAACTTTTCTCTTGAAATATTTTTTGGTAGGGTTTGGTGGTTTTGTTGTTTGGGTTTTTTTGCTTGTGTCTTTATTACTTAGGCTTTTCTTTGGGCATCTTTTCCCAACTAATGCCACATCCTTCTTCCTTAAGAGTTTGTAGCATGAGCAAGCCAGACTGTCTTGCTGAATTCCAGTGGTCCCAAACCACGTAAAATTCCACTGAGATTTATTACTAAACAGTTTGC
Organism: Phaethornis superciliosus; assembly: GCA_023637945.1. Classification (NCBI taxonomy): domain Eukaryota; kingdom Metazoa; phylum Chordata; class Aves; order Apodiformes; family Trochilidae; genus Phaethornis; species Phaethornis superciliosus. Next base: position 19,138,477 of record JAJQWJ010000014.1, on the reverse strand, counting down.
ATAATTCAGCAGTCTGGGAAAGGCCACAGGTATACAGTTGTGAATGCCCTTTTCTCCACTCTAGGAATTAAGCAGTTTGACTCCATATCTAAAATCTTCATCTTGGCCATTATCAAGCTTTGGTCTAAATAAATGTGTAAACTGTTTACCAGTGCCTGGGCATCAACCTGCAGATGTACTTAGCTTCCCTACACAAAATGTCAGCCAGCACATTTGGCACCTTGCAGAAGAAATGTTTGGGTGGTGTGTATAGATGTTTAACTTTCCTTTTTTGAAGTCAAAATGAATTCTTATTCCTGCCAAGATATGCTACCAAAAGAAAGTTGCAGCCTTTTGAGGTGGAGCTAAGGGTATATATACTTGCTTCATTCGTTTACATTTCAGGCACAGCTTCTGTTCTTGCTTCCTCCTTTCTGTTTTCTTTCCTGCCTTTTATTTCTCATACTTCTTCCAGTCTCATTTTTTCTTACTCCAGTTGTACTTATTCCCTTTGCTTTCCTACTTGGAATTCTTTTATTACCGTACTCCCCACTTTTTACTTAGGTCTGTGCTTTGACACTATTTTGGGGGCAAGAGGGTTATTTACTTATTTTGAGCTAAATCTCCTAACTGTTTCAACAAAAAGTGGTTGTCACAAAATGTTTTGTGGCTTTCTGTGCACATGAAAATGACAGAAAGAAGCTTAGGGGGGTGAGCTGCAAGTTATCTATACCAGTTCATTATTTGTGTCAATGGAAGCATGCAAGCTGCATGTTATTTTCACCAGAAAGGGTCTGTTAATGCAGCATTTGGAGCCACAGCTAACAGATTATTAACTTAATTGGAACAGCATGCTTTAATTGTTGTTTGGTAAAAATGGCTTGAAGCTTTGAGAGACTTAGTTTTAAAATACCTTTATAGAGAGTAAAATTGCAGATTGCCAGCTTTTGTGGCTGCAGTGTAAGTCTCTGCAGATTGTCCCATCAAAGCACCAACTTGTGGGTTATGTGGTACCTTCAGTGGGAGGTGCAGAAGGGGAGAGAGGTTTTTTTTAACTTGTGGTATTTTTGAGAGCAAAGGGAAAGTTTGCCAGTGTTACTTGTGTGCTGCTCAAAGGCTGGTGAACTGGTAAAGACAGTCAGCGTTTAGTTTTGCATCAGTAAGCATGTCTGTGTTTAGTTTTGATTTCAGCAGCTTTATTAAACCTTTTTGAGTGGTTCAGTTGGCTAGCCTAGGCTTAAATTGGAAGTGGAGGATTAGCTGAAACTAAATTTGTCATAGTTGACTTATTAGATCATATTTGGGACACATCTATTGAGTTGCCTTTATGTGCTTATGAGCAGCATGGGATAACTGGAAGGAGAAAAACTGACAAAGATGTTTGTGGGGGTATCTGCTTGCTTTATGAGGCTTCATTTTGTTCTCTGGTGGTTAAAATCCTGAAGCATGAAGGAGAAGAATTCTTTCCACAATTTTATTGTTAAACACAGCTCTAGATATTGTCAATATCCATATACATACTGAGTCAGCTTTAAATCCCATTATATTTTTGGCCTTGCTATCTTCTGGTGGTAGTAAGTTCCACAATTCAATTAGAGATTGTGTTAAAATTTATTTCCTTTTATTAGTTTTGAGCTTGGCACCATTTCAGCACCCTTGTTGGGCCAACCTGTATGAATTGGATTTCTGGATCTGCCCTTTCTAGATGATTTAACAGGCTTTTAAAGTATCAGCTTATCTTTTTTTTCCCTTTAATGTGACCCATTCTGACAGTGTTCCCATCTCATCTCGTGTGAGGGGCTATGTATACTTTTGCATACATAAAAAAATGTGTGCACAAATTTGTCCTGCAGTTTTTCTTTTCAGTGGCTGTCCAGCTTGGGCAGTGTTCTCAATAAAGCCACATCATTGTTTGGTTTCTCTGATAATAATGTTCAGTGTAGCCAAACTCAGTGTGAAAGGCAGAAGGAGCAATCTGTGAAGGATTTGATTTTAATCTCAGATAAGTGGGAGTGCACAGGTGGGGATACTCTACAGTATCATGACAAATCCTTATCTCTAAATGTGTTTGCAAGGCAGTAGGATTCTTTGGACCAGATTCTAATGTATGAGGAAAGAGATTTCTGAAGAGAAGTGGGGGAGGAAATGGAGAGGGGAAAGAAAACACATTTCAAGTAGATGAGTAGGAACCTGCGTGTTATCTCCAGATCCCCTCAGCAGTAATTGATTTTGCCTGCCATGGTTACCATATAGTAATTCTGAAACATTCATTATTTCTTTCCTCCCTTGCCCCAAGGCTTGTAACAGAAAATGGCATGTTTACATCCCTTTTACTCTGTTCAGTAGATACAAAAACCTAAAGGTTTTAATGAATCTGAAATAAGCACTAATTCAGTAGTCAAAAGACCAACCTTTGTCCTGGCTGAAAAGGGTTTGTGTCCATCCTGAGGTCCTAGTAAAAGTCAAATGGTGGAAGCTGGAAGCATAGAAATGCCCATTTGGACATGGCTGTGTATTTACACAACTAACCTTGCTGGATATCTCCTTACTGCTTGTCTAGCTTGATTTAATTTTTCCAAGGTGAAAGCTGGCATATCCAGAAAATTTGTTGCTCATTTCTAATGGTAAGAAGCTTGATTACTCAACAGATGCAGCGAATCAATATCACTTCTCTTATTTTTGTTTTGTTGCTTGATGTGAGGTTAATGTTTTGGCTTCACATTTGCTGGTAGGATGAAGTGCATGATAGTGCTCTATGTAATTAGTTTATGTGCTGTGCTAAATGTTGTTTGTCTTTGGTTTTGTACCCTTAGATGCCTTATTCTCTACTTTTCTTATGACCTCTTGTTTTTTTTTTTATTTTGTTTTCTGAGTGTGTCTTCTCAATGATTTCTGTTTTCAGTAGTCTTATGATTCAGTACGGTAGCCAATTCCTCTGGCTTGTTTCTGGGACAGGGGGGAGATGAGCTGGGAAGAGGTTGTTACCACCAGCTAGTTGAGTAAATTCTGACTAAGAGCTGATATATAATTTGTTGCTTGATTATATTCCTGCTAGTCATTGTAGCAGAACTGTCATCTCCTTTCCTTTGCTTCTCTGCATTACTGCATTTGCTTGCTTTTCCCTTGCCTTGTCTGAGTCTTCTGCATTATCTTCCAGAGGAGTCTCTCTGGCTTGTTAAAGCTGTGTCATCTGTCATCTTGTTGGAACGCAGCTAAAAACCCCAAAGCCTTCTCCTGTCCTTTCTTTATGGTAGGTCCCCCAAATCAGTAGGGTTACTACACGGGAGAAGAATCCAGGGCTTGTTTTGAAGGCTGCATGGTTTTTTGCTGCCATTTAGGGGAGATGGGTTTAGGGAAGAAACATTTCATGTGAGTCCCTTCATCCCCAGGTAAATGGCATGCCTTTTGAAAAGCATCACCAAGGAAAAAGCAGCAAATCTTGCTTTTCAACTAAGCTTTGGGGGGAAATAACATCCTTTTGTGGCAGAATAGCAGAATAGATTTCTTTCCAGCAGTAAAATCAGGGGACTGAATCTGCAGTCTGTCTTAAAGGGCAGGATCACAGAATCAAAGATTGTCTTTTGTTGGAGGAGACCTTCAAGATCATCCAGTCCAGCCTTTGACCAATACTGAGTTCAGTGGTTTGTCTCAACAGATCTCTCTGCTTTGGTTGCCTCAAGATTTCTTCCTTCAACTCTTCTGCATTCATTGCTGCTTAAGAAGTGTCTGTTACACTTCTTCTTTCTAAGATGAAATACTAATTTCCAGCCAATATATTATGTATTGCTAATACGTGTTGGCAAGGAATGTTGCTTGAAAGCACACATTCAGAGAGGAAGGTGGGAAGCACAATGCAAAGACTTTATTGCAGAGACGACTCTGCAGAACATGTTGCATGTGGGAAGTGTCCATATAGAACCAGGGAAGGTTCATCTTGCCACCTCAGAGGAGTTTTTAAATCCACTGATTTTATGCAGGCCTCTTGAGATGGATCCTTTTGCCCCCGTGGTTGTTGTCACCTACAGGAAAGAGCACACCTTGGTCCTGGACATGCAAATCCAGTATTTGTTTTGGTGCAAGCATGCTGGGTGGTGATGGACCATCTCACACCAAGGTAGATGGTGTAAGCTTTTGCCCTGTTTCCCTAAAGCCTGTAGCCTTTATATTGATACCCTCTGCAAAAGGTGTTATTTGCCTGGTCTCTGGCAACATGTATTTCAGTTTGTAGAAGCAAGGGTTCACTTGGTTTCTTGAAACAGATTTTTTTTTTTTTTTTTTTAATCTGATACTTATTATGAACTTTACCATGGGAACTTTGAAACCGGAGTCAGATACTGAAGCCAGAGGACAGCCACCACTTACAGTGAAAGTGGGTTTTAGTGACATTATTTTATAGGCTGATTAATTGATTTGAAGCAAGTCAAGCAGGCAGAGTCTCACTTCTTGGACTGCATCAGGTGCAAGAGTTATGATCTGGTTGCACATGCTGCCAGGCAGGTTGTGCCTTTGCATTAGTGAGGTTCTTTTGCTAGTGTCATAGAGAGTGGCTTGTTTGATTTCATCCTTTTTCTAACTAGAAACTAACTCTGTCTCTAACTCAAGAGCTGTTCCAGAGTGATAAAATGAAAACTCATGACCAGTAGCCTGTGCTGATCCACCTTATATAAAATGCATGCAGGAGACAGTGAAATTGAATCACTGTCACGTGTGACTAAACAAAAGGGCTTTTTGCTTCTTTCACAATTTATTTTTCAGCAACTGTTGCAATTTATTTTTGCAAGCTGAAAGTGTGTGAATGCACTTCCTTGAGAGGCTGAGTTATGTTAAATGTGTGAATTCAGGGAGGCATTTGTTCTTTAGCAGGGGGAGGTAGGACCTCAGAGTTTAAACATAACTAAGCTTACTTTTACACGTTTGTTTTTTTTTTTTTTCCCTCGTCTTCAAATAATCCTTTGCTACAGCTCTAGACTCAGATCTTTGGTCTCGCTGTACAGTATCAACTAATTATCTAAAAAAAATGAACTTACAACTTCCAGAACAAATCAAGAGGAACACCATGTATCAGCACCAGGAGTGCCAACTTCTTCCTCTGATGGAGAGACCACCAGGTGGTCTCACAGTACTGCTGCTGCTTCTAAAAAGAGCCACACTTGAAAGGCTGAAGTACTGGCTTTTCTAGTACTGTTTGTGAAAGCAGTGCTGTGTATTAATAAATGCAGCTTTCATTGATGAGCACAGCTTCAGTCTGTCTTGTTTACTCTGAACAATCTCACAACTGATTCCTTTGGACTTCTTTTCCAGGGCAGTTGTGAGTGTAAACGATTCAAGTGCAGGGCTCTCCCCTTCAAAGTGTTTGTATGAGAGCAGTGCCTGTGATACAATGGGGCACATTCTCACAGAATAATCTTACCTGAGAGATTGCCAGAGCTTCCTTTGGCATTAATAACAAAGAATTTTGGTCCTTGTTACTTCTGATAGCCCAGCAAAACTAAAATTGTTGAGGAAGAGCTGTCTTTGTTCTTTGTGGTTTGTTTTTCTTGGTTTTACTATTAGTCTCTTGGAGAACTGTCATAGGTGCTGCTAGGAACATCTGCTGAACAAGCTATTGCTGCCCATAAGAGAAGCAAAACTGCAGATCTCAGATGCTGTGTCAAATTTCTGTGGCGAGTAGTTGGATGTGTTTATTACCAGAAACCCTTAGTGATTCCTGTTAGTTCATTATCTTTTAACAGAATTTTAAACTTTATTTTCAAGAGAAATTTCAACTAATTTGGAGCACAACTGCACTGACAGGCCTAGGATGTAGAAGCACAGGAAAATGAAGGCTGAAACAGGAGCAGGTTCTGCTCATCAGCATTGAGTGTAACTGGAGATCTGGGGACTGGAACAACCAGCAGAGCTGCAGTTGAGTGGATTGACTTGTGAGTGTGCAGCCAGGTGAGGGATTGGCACTGCACATCTGCATAGCTTCTGCCTCCATTTACAGCACCTTGTATCTCATTGAATCTTGTGTAGTTTAAAATCAGTGGCTGAGCAGGGCAAAAGAGGAAAATGCTGCCTTGCAGTCTCATATTAATGACTGGCATGGTATTTTTTTCTGTGTCAAGTTGGAACAATTGAGATTGAGTTTCACATGGAATATCAAAATGCCTGACACTGAGTTTTGACTTGTTGAGATGTATATTTGTATCTAAGCAAATATTCTGTGCCCTCTGTATTTTGGAAGTGTCTAATGTCATATTGCATCTTACATTATTTTATAGCACACATAAGAACAGCTAAAATGGAGCCCAAGCTTGTGAGCTTTTAAAGTCAGAGGTTATAAATGAGATATAAAATGGGGAGTTTTCTGGAGTTTTGGGGGTGTTGTTTCTTTTTCTTGTGAAGAATTTAGAACAGAACCTCGGAGAGCTGAGGATACAGGATTTTAAGCACTTTAGATTTACCCATTTGTACTTGCTGACTGAAAGCAGCACATTCAAAATAAACTGGCCAACTGCTGTCAGGTGTGCTGTGGTTGGGAAGGGAACAGGTTTTTGTTTTCTCAGAGGTTCCACAGGACAGAAGGAGAAAGGGAATATCTGTTAAAACTCTGAATGCAAGTGGGTGAAATATGTTCCAAGAGTATTTTGGAGCAGGAGTGCCAGTTTAAATATTTATGTAGTGTTTTATTGCACTGATTCAAATACTGAATAGTTCCTGACCCTTGAATTTTTGGATCATTGCTTGACTGGCACCTCATGGTGGGTGTATTTACTAAGAGAACAGCCTTCTGTGGCAGCTGGTTTTTAGCACAGGAAAGTGGGAAAGCTGGATTCTCATCTAATTTTGTTATGACTTACATGCTTGACTTTGAGTCCAAGAAATTCCTTCCCATGGATCAGTTTCTCCACTGGAGAAATAAAAGCTGCATTTGCCACTGACTTTCACAAGGTTGTGAGATTTTGTAGGAGATGCTTATATGGATGTTTTCCTTTATCCTGTTTCCTCAGATCTCTTTACTGTTTGTGGTACTGATCAGTATTCAACAGTATCTAACTGGCCTCCATCTTCCCTCCCTGAGATGTCAGACCATGTGAAAAATAAGGTAGTTTCTCTTTCTCAGTAGTTTTCTGGTCTGAGGAGCACAGCCCTTGGCTGCTCCAGAGCTCCCTTTCTGACTCCAAACCAGGAACTGAAGCTGTGATGAAACCTTTGACTTCAAAAATATCAGCAAGAAGCCTCTCTGAATTCCCACCCTGGCTGTGTGCTTGTTTGTAACTGGAACCCCAGGGATGTAGGATGGTTTTAGTAAATGAAGGGAAGGGGTCTGTGGAGGGATTTCTGAACCAATCATTCTCTCTTTTGCCTCTGTGTATTTGCAGAATTAGTGAAGAAAATGGAGAATTGGGATGGCTTGTTTACCCAAGCTATTACACTGGCTTAACTGTGTGTTCCATGATGAACTTCCAGTTCAGTACTGAGCTTACTAGGCTGTGGAAATAAAAACTATCAGTTTGATTGGTTTTGTCCTCCTGATTTTACATTCAGGTTTCCCAGGACTGGATCAATGGCTGCCACCATTTCTTGTGGAGACAAAAAAAAGGCTTACCCTGAACCTCTCTGCAGACATGTGCAGCTGCTGCAGGTGCCCATAAACTGTGGGGTTTTTTTCAGTGTTCAGAAATAGAGCAGTGGCTCAGCATTATGGACATAGCTCAAAATGGGAAGCTAGAGTTTAACTAAATTTAAAGCTTTTGTTCCATTGCAGAGCAATACTGCTTGATGCTCATGCTTTCCAGAGGGTATCTAAGTCTTGTACAATGCAAAGCTTGCCTTTGGCTTCATATGATCAAACTGATAGAATACACCAAGAGGGGACATAAAAGATGGATGCTGTGAAGGCAATTAAAATCCATGAATTAGATCAAAATCCCAGTGTAAGCATGCTTTGATGCAATTCTTTTGTTTTTTTAGTTTGACTGAGATGCTTTTTGGAGCTAAAGTTGGAACCACGCTCCTAATCTGTAGTTGCTTGGGGCTTAGCTGTTTAAAGTTTATTTATTTTGTTTTACCTATTGACTTGCTTGAGTAATTTTGTCTGAACTTCAGTCCTTTTCGTTCCTGACTTTTTTACCCTGTCAGGACATAGTTGAAAAACTGTGTACGGGCCAGAGGGCCAGCTAGGTCTAGACTTGAAGAAAAATGTGTGGTGACTGTGAAATATGTACTTCATTTCTTGCTTTAAGACTGTTTTTTAAAGCTGAGCTTGACAAAGAAAGATGATGCCTGAGGCAGTTATAAAGGGTGCATTGTATTTTTACTGTAACACTGAAGTATTGATTGTTGACTTATTGGTAGACTTAATGCACAACCATTTCCTTAGCTAGTGTTTGAATGTCCATTAAAATGTTGACTTGGTGCCAGAATGTTGAAATCCTGCATTTTATGATATAATTTGGCTATCCAGATGTACTAGTGTGGTTTGGATTTTTTTTTTTTTAAAGATAAATATACAAGTTTTGAGTTTCCTTGGGTTTTTGTATTTGTGAAACTCTGAAGCAGGAAACACTGAAAGGAAGATGGGGTGGCAGGCAGCAATCCCCATGTTTTGAGGTTTGTGCCTCTTAAAACAAATTTCTGCCTATTTTATACAAACACAAATTTTCACAAGACAGTAGATCAGGCTTGAGGTGGTTCATGCAGGTCTCAGGTTATGGGTGTTGGCATGAATAAGATTTAGCTGGGAACTGACATTGTTTTGGCTAGCTGTTTTTGCTAGGCAATGTTACCCTTTGTTACAGCCTGCTATGAAGAAAATAATTACACAGAGCCCAAATACTTAATTACAGCTAGAAACAAGTACTGGAAACTAAGAGAGGTTGAAACAGCTTTCCCATCTGCAAAATGTCAGAGGAAACACTTGATGAGGGATGAGGAGCCAAGAGTTTGTTTGCCCTCTGGCTACTGTCCTTAGTGTTATTTTATCTTTCCCCCTCAGACCTGAAGCCAAGACTTGCTTACAGTCCTTTTCCTACCATTTTAGCTTTCCATTAAATAATAAGATTTTGTAAGGTAGGGTTACTGCCTGTTAAGTGTCTATCTTTTAAAAAGAAATTAGTATGATACTTTTGCCAAAAAAATAGCTTACTTTTTGTCACTGGGAAGGAATAACAGTTGTTCCATCTCTGAAGCAAGTATCTGTGAGTGAGAGTGGTATAATTACCCAAATGAAGCTTGTGCTTGTGTATATGTCTTAAAATCAACTTTTTTGTTTTGTTTTTAATGCCATGAAATATTTTGGGCTAACTCATCTGACCTTCTCCACTCCCCTGCTTCAGAACTCTGCCAGTCTGATGACTGTGCAAAGGCAGCTGTTGTCATTGTTCAGCTGTCTTTCCAGAACATACAAAGATGCTGGAGGAAAATGTTCAGATTTTCTTTTCTAATGCAATCTAATCCGTTCAATTACTGTGGTTGGTCTGGGGAATTTTATGGTGACTTGGAAATATTTTGAGTTTGTATGACAGATGATGAAGCAATTTGGAAATGAGTCTCTTCTGTTTTGTACCAAGTGAGAAAGAGAGAACCTAATAAGATGATTAGGATTTTTAAGTCATTTCCAAGCACTCCTGTTTGCTTTCCATGGACTCCTGTATAGCATGGTCCCTGCTTACCTGTTTTAATCAGAGTTTTGGTTTTTTTTTAAAGGTAGAAAAGAAAGGATGCTACTATATAGCAATTGAATTTGCACTGTGGCAACAACTATTTATAGACTAAATAATTGCAGTGTCAATTCAAGTTGCCCTGTTCCACTTTTTTTAGATGCTAGCAATTGCAAGAGATGATAAATTTCCTCTCTACAAGAGGGTGAATTAATAGGTATCCCAGTAGGCCTAGAGGGGGCAGGGTTTGATTTCATTCCATTCCTCAAATGCTTAAGGGCCTCAAATTAGGTAGCAAGAAGAATCTGCTGAAAGAACATGTGGACTTGCAAGAAAGGCCCTTGCTGATACTGGAGAACTCTAGGCATTTTGGGTAGTGTTAAACTTCAGCAGCTAGAAGATCTTGTCTGGAGCAAATGTTAATGAAGTTTGCTTTAAAGAGGAAATCAAGTATTCATTATCTTTGCCTTCAGCCTATATCTATTTCCAATAGATACACACAGTAATTAATGCTGCTTGCAAGACTCTAGTTCAGTAACAGTACATACACAATATGTTACATAATAATTGGTTAGCAACTAATATTTTTATATTAAAATGCACATTGGTGTGTTTTATCACCATTCTACTGGAACTGTTGGTCCACAAGGAAGAGTTTTATTACTGAATACAGAGAATGGTTTGACCCAAACTCCCAAGTAAACCTTGCAGCTTATGTTATTGTGTCAAATACTAGTGAGAAGGAGACTGCTTCTCTAGGTTTCTCTGTATAATAGAGCATGGTGCAGCAGTAAAGCTGCAATTCCCTGTCAAGATGGATGGGAGACACTTAAGTTTTGCCTGGTGAACAAAGTTAAAGCAGTTGCATTACTGGAAGTACTTCCTGATGCTAAACACCACGTGTTTACTCCTTTTGATTAACTGAAATGTATGTTTTAGCATCCTGCCTTCTCTCTTTGGGTGTCTTCTGGAAGAATCTGCAGTCAGGCATCTCACTAGACCTGGCTGAGCCTGCAGTGCTGCAAGGTATCTCCTGGTACTTGCAGCCTCTTCTGAGAAGTGTTGGGGAAAGGATAAACTGTATTTAGGGGGTCTGCTTTTCATGAACATGTAAGTTATATGTTAATGAGCTAAGTAATTTTACAAGACAAGACACTATAACAATATAATGCTGCTTGAAACCTGCAGTGTGATCATTATGCTTGTTTATAGATGCTAATTGTCTCAGTGCAGTAGTTGCTGTGTATCCAGCAGGAAAGGGGGTGAGCACACTAAGAGTTACAACTACAAGAAAGAATTTACCTGTTGCAAGCAAATGGAACAGTGGAGCCCTCACACTTCTGCAGGGACTGTGGGGTCCATGGGTGGCCACCCAGGCCTTGGCTGTTCCTGTGGTGCTGGGACACAATGTGAGTTCTGTGTTACCTTCTGTAGCCTGTGTGCAATATGGGAATTTGTGGAGCAGAGGCTGAAAGAAGATTAATAACATTAAACTGCTCATCAGTGTTCAGATGCTCTAGCCTTGGTCACTATGAATCCAATTCATGTTTGAACTAGTGAGCTCTGTTTCAAAGTCACTTTCTCCTTCTAATAGTTTTTGAGTCAGTCTGTGTCCCTTCCTAAGAGTCTGTCTACACACTGGAGAAGGGGGTTTCTTTTTTGTGAAAGACTTAATCCCTGTTTTGTATGGCTCTGCACATAGCATTAAATGTAAGCTGTGTATTTCCTTCACTTGACTTGGCTGAGTCCTTCATTCTCTTCTAATTTCAAAGTTTGTAATTCAGTTTTCAGTGGGCTTTAATTTTGGAGTTCTCATGGACAAATGGGGAGAACATGGTGGTGAGGGTTTCCTCCCCTGCAGTTCCTTGTTTCCAAATCTTTGCCAAATTTATATTCTCAAATTTGACCTTTCTCCAAACGTTTGCTTCTGGTAGAAGTTTGCCTAATCACAGCTAGCTGACCTTAGGAAACATAGCCTTGTCAACCCTTCAACATCTTGATTGAGCTCAAAGATTTGATCCTTCCCAGTTCTTTTTCCTGTAGCTCTTCCTATTCTCTATAGCTATCTCAAGACTCACAGTTCATTTTGCAAAGCATTACTGGGTCATAGATCAGAAGCAAGGTGGTGTAAGTGCTTTTCAACTCAAAATGGACAGAGATGAACAGATGAATGATCTTTGGGAAAGGTGAAAGTCTTGTGAGCACAAAAGAAATCAAACCTTTGACTTCAGTCTTCTAGTTTTGATATTCCAGGTGTAACCTCTGTAGCTTTAAGATGTGCTGTGTTTTGGAAGGGATTTAAGGGCAGGTTAAATTGTTAGTGCCTTCAGCTTCCTTTTTAGTCAAGCCGAAGAGATGGACACTTTTATTTCCTCTGCTGGGGGTTGTATCTGCAGTATTGTCTAATGAACTCAGAGGAATGAAGTGGTACAACTCCAAATGACTTGATTTTCGGTCCACGGAGGATGGATTTTTGTCTTCCAATTCTGTCAGTCCTGCATAGAAATATTAACTGGGAGGAGACCTGGTTCTAAATCATCTTTTAATATGTATGGCTTTTTAACCATTAGGGTGATGGTGTTAATATTAAGCCATTAACTAAGCAGGAATGGCGAGCACATGCTCTGGGTGAGACAGCTGAGCCAGAGCTGGAGGAATCTTCTTTTCCAGTTGCTGGCTGTTCTGTGAATCCCCTCAGACACTGTGGTTCCACTCCCCCAGGAAAGGGAGAAGGGAACAAACAGCATGTGACAGATGTTAGGCATGTCACTTAATGCAGGACTGGAAGGCACTTGATATTAATGTAATGAGCACAGTATAATGACCTGAATAGAGTAGACCTGACTTCTAATTAAGCCTGCCGAGATGCCAATAGTGATTTCAGTTGTGCTCTCACTATGAAAAATGCAAGGATGTTTTGACAAAGCAGGCATGTGCTGCTGTGGCTGATTTTAACCATTGTGCTCAGGGGTGTTCATTTCCTGTGCAGACCAATAGCTCTCGTGCCACCTTCTTCAGATCTGTCAGGTGTGACTAAAGGAAAAGAACAAATTCAGCTTTTTTGCTAAGGAAACCCAAAAATCCTTCACCCTGCTAATCGTGGACCAGCATGGTATCCCATGCTAAGCAAACATCCCTGTGAATCTTAAGATCCAGCAGGTTTTTTTTAGGTCCATCAGTAGCGTTTGTTGCCTTTTAGCACCTTTGACTTTAATACTGGGAGCTGTCTTGGATTGCTCTGGCAGAGAGCTGAGCAAGTTGTTTTTCATGTATGTTGGGATGCCACCCTCAGAGAGGCTTGGGACACCCTTTGGAGCAGCACTCATCATAGGAGGAGCAGGCTGAGAGCCAGAGCTGCTTATGTGTAAGTGGAAACACTCTCACTGAAATGTGGGAAAGGATGGTTCTGAAACTGCTGGAAAGTTTCTGTGGCTGCATGGCTTGAACTGCTGTGGAAATGAAGAATATGGGCTTGATTCTGCTCTTCTTCCAGCAGCGAGTCCACATATGCTTGCTGTAATGCAGAGGGGGAAGGCAAAGCTTTCTTTTCCCAGACCATTCACAATTATTAATATAACCCTGAAGAAATACAGGTAAAAACACAGAATTGTTTCTGCTTTTGAACACGTGAGTGCCTGCGTGGTGCCTTTTGGGCTTTGTGCAGTGGAGAATTCGGAAGCGTTTTGTGAGAAGTGGGAGTATTGATGATTGCCTTCTGGTTCATCAGCATAGAAGGATCATGATTGCTAAAGCTGATGCTTTCCAGCTTCTGCTGGAGTTAATAATTCATTGCAGGACTGTGTCAAAGCGTGCTCTTAAGTCTGCCCTCCGTGGGTTGCTGGCATCAGCAGGAGTCAAAAAAGATGGAAAGATGAGATGAGTGTTTGACAGTCAGTAGCCTGGTGCGGGCCCTCTGGACAGGTGAGGTTAACTTCAGCTTCCTTGTCCTGCACTTCCCTGTGCTTGGGAATGCCAGGGGAATTCAGATCCTTGTGGAACTCTCTGAAGAAATTCAGCAGGTAGCCAGGAGACTGCTGAAAGGAAGGTGTGAATGGCAGCGACCATACGGTTCTGGTTTATTTGGGTTGAGAGGATTTTTGCCTGTCCCGATGCTGAGGTGACAGCTTTGTAAAGGAGCTTTCTTACTCCGGAGCCGAGCTGCTTTCCAGCAGGCAGGAAAAGAGTCCCGACCTCCCAGGAAGAGCAGGTTTTGACCACCAAGAGTTGAATTTGGCCACGTTGCTGCTTGCAGTCATCTGCCAGAGGGATCGATATTCAGGGCTTGTGTACAAAAAAGGGGCTAGCGTTCTGAATTAAAAATTAGCACATTCTCTGCATAATCACAGACTTGCACGGTGGTGCCCTAATGCTGTACAAAAGAGGGGCTTTCCAGGCAGAGTTTAATGGCCCAAAAGCAGAGCCATCGCTCCTTTCCTCCCCTTTTCAATTAGCATTGGCATGTTCAAAACACTCCTCAAATTCTGCTGCAAAATAGCTGTTTGGCTTCCAGTTGTGTTTTTTTGGTTTTGTATGTTTTTTGTGGTTTTTTTTTTTTAAAGGTAATTATTCTTTTAATGCTAAAGAGGGAGAGTGGTTTGCATATTCATGGCACATTATAATTTTGAGAATAATCTCCTAGTCGATATTTAACAATGGCTTTGGGTAAATGGACACTTGTTGCGCTTTGTTTAAACGATTACATCTCAATTATCGCTTGCTGGTGAGAGCATGGGTAATACCCTCGGTTCTTTGTCAGAAGGGCTCTAATTACAGCTGGTTCCTGCTCTCCCCTCTTGGATAAATAGGGATGCGAGGTAGTTCAGTGACACCGGCAAATTGCCGAATGGAGTGGAAGTTCCCTATTCAGCCTGGCAAATGATACCGATAATTGGGGTGTGGGATGTGGATGGCAGGAACAGAGCTGCCAGTGTTGCTGCTAATCATCTCTGCTTGCTTAGGCTTCCCCTGCCTGGGACGGTCACTCTTCTAATTGCCCAGCATTTGTGTTTCTTTTGCCCACGTTTAGCCTGGTTCCAGAAAGCCCTGATCCTCACTCACCAGGTGCTGGCTGGTGCTGCCCACTTGCTGGCTTTACATCCTGCCCTGTTTGGTACAAAGTTAGCCCACTGGAGGTCTTTCTGCCGTGGCACACAGTGTTGCTGGAGCCAGGCACTTCCAGTTCTAGTTTTTTCCCTCAGCTCTGGATTAAACTAATGTTCTCTTTAGTCCAGGAAAGTTAGTGCTTTCCCACTAAGCCCGAATTCCCATCCAGGCAGGCCAGTGGCATAATGATACCCTCAGCCCAGATGACTTTTTTTTCTGTGCTATTTGCATGGATGTCAATATAACTTGGTATGACAACGTTAGCCTGGATTTTCTTCCTGTCCTCTTCACCCTGAACTGCATGACTGAGCCTCCTGAATCCTTGTCTTTCTGCACCCCTCCAAAGGTAGAGGATGAGTGTATAGAGCTGAGAGCAAGAGAGTCCTGGGGATGATGACAGCCTTCCTTTTGAAGTGACCTTGATTGTATCATGGTTGTGGTACTTGGATTGCGGCTGGACTCGATGGTCTTTAAAGGTCTTTTCCAATCTGAATGATTCTGTGATTGTCTGACTGAGGCTGGGTAACCACCCTGCCAGCCTTGCAGAGGAAAGGAGCTCTCCAGACCCAGTATGACAGTGCACTATCTGCTGCTGCTGCAGCCCTGCATTAAGCTGTGAAGATGTTTGGGAAGGAGATCCCTATTTAACTCGCTGCCAGCAATGTCTCTTACTTTTGCTGGCTGATGCTGGCTGACCATGGCAGTGTCTCAGCTGAAGACCTTCAAAAAGGAGCTAATGCAGGAGCAGATCCAGAGATGCTGTTTGTATTCTTACCCTCCTACCCAGGGCAAGGCTGAAGAAAGGGAGATCACAGTGGTTGTCGATCAGCATGTTTTACAGGGTTTCTTTACTTGAATTTAAGGTAGGACTGATAGCATCTTTTGATTTTTATATTTATGGTGAAGAAATCTCCATCACTCTGGAGATGCAGCTGTACCTAAGAGGGAAGGAGATGATTGTGGACAGCCAGAGGTGGAGACGGGGAGCACCTATGAGACACGGAAGGATATTTGTAGCCCAATGGTTTGTGTATGATCTTTACATCGTCATTCTTTTAGGGATATGATGCTTCCTGCTTGGAAGGAGAATGTTTATGCTTTTCCATAACTGTGGCCCGGCAGCCCTGAACAGTAGTTTTCTCCCTTTCTCCTCCCACAGTCACATTTGAGTGCTGAAGTGATTGATGCATGAGCTGACTGAACACTCCAGTAAATTGATTGCTTGTGAAACAGATAGCAGCTCTGACATCTTTGCTGGGTTACTGCTCAGAGCTGTTTACACTAACAGCCATTGGGGGTGAATAGTTCCTGTTCATATCCCTCAAAGCTGTTGCTTTAAGAAATCCCTAGGTGTGAGGGGAGACAGTGCTGTGCTGAGCCACACTGGGAAAGCTTTCCCTGCAACGTAGTGAGCTGGCAATGCAATACATAAAACAAACAGAAAAAAAAAAAATTTAAACGTTTCAACTCTACTGATCTGTAATGCGTAGTTCTGCAGTTGGGAGTAGCTTCTGCAGTAACATTATATGGCCAGAAAATAGCAGAGCATCTCTGTTGTTAAAAGCTGCATCTTTAAAGTTGTGGCTAGCAGCTCCAGAGAGATCATTATGCTCCTGAAATCCCTGATGAGGCTGCAGCCCATCCCAAAGAGCCTACTGTCACTCCTGTTAATGCCCTTTACCTGCTCTAAGGTTTTAGCTAGAAAGGAACAGCTCTGGGTATCCCCTGTGCTTTTGGCTCTGCACCACTGGTGGGTTATGCAAACTGGAGATAAACAGGGAGAGAAGTCATCCAAAATCAGAGCACTGTGTGTGTGAGGTGAGTGGGAAGTTATTGAGGGGAGGGAGCATGGCTGCAGGGACCTCGCCAGGCATGGATGCTTCAAAATGCAGCAGAAATGCCAGAAGTGGGTTATTCCTGCAAATGTTTTTGCAGGAATAATAATAATGACCCTTTCTCTCCAAAATGGACCCTGCCTGTGATCAGTGGTTTTCCCTGCAATGCAACTGACTGAGGTCCAAACCCACTGATGAGGGAATACCTGTTGTCTCTACTCATGAGGCTCCTGTAGAAGCATTCAGCAGGTATTCAGTACAGTGTTCATTTTGTCACAAGCAGGGAGGGTTTGCTCCTTGCAGTGGCTTGAGGAAAATCACCCTTAGGATCAAGTTTTCTAGTTTCAGAATCTAAATGCACTTTTTTTTTTTTTTTTTTTTAATATTTTTTTTAAGAAAACCACTTCTTTGGTTTGAAGAGACCACTCTGCCTCTTGCAAAGGTTTGTACCATGCAGGGTGCCCAGGAATGCCTCTGGAGCAGGTAAACCCAAATCACAGAGCAGCTACAGAAATAATGCTGCTAATTGGAATTGCTCCCAAACTAGACAAATACAACTTTAATTCAGAGACTCCATTTTTTCCTCTCTAAAATATCCTGCACCATTTTTACTGTTACTTCTTGTCCATCTGATACTCCTGCAGTATTTTGGGGTTTTTTTAATGAAACAGAAGTGGAAATAATGAATTGGTGGTGATTCTGCTGTGTTAATACACAGTCCAACACTCCTAATAGTTCCTGGTGCTTCATTAAATCAAATGGAGACATCCCAAATCTGGATTTTTTTCTCTGTGTGTTTGCAAAGACGTGTATTTGGGATGCAGAATTACTTAGCTGTGAATGCAGTACTATTGCAGCAGGGCTGTCCTTCTGAGATTTAAGAAGAAACAACTTTGGGGGGGATGTCACCAGCAGTTTGCAGATGGGAGGGAGTTACCTTGGCACAGTGGGTTTGATGTTCTCTTGGGACCTGTGGAAGTAGCTGCCTGATAGTGTCACACCTTTTGTGAAACACTTCTTCAGGGTGGTATATTTGGACTATAAGCAAATGCATTCCTTTCTTATTTCTTTGGTGCTTCTAATTTTTTTCTTTGAAGTGGGGGTGGTCCATTTCTCGATTTTTCTCTGGCTTTCTGCACTGTAATGATGGCACCGTCACCTGACTGCTGGAATACACTGGCCTGACTTTAATCATTGGGTGACTGGCTCTTAGCATGGTTTCATCTCTGCTGTTTTACATCCCCTCTTGTAATTGCACAATTGCTTGCAGCATTGTTTTTCTATTGGTGACAATGAAAGACACATGTTAGTATTTTATGTAACCTTTTCATTTGATGGTGGAAGTGTAGGTGAAAACGTGGCACTTTGCAAATAAAATCCTCTTTATTTGTAGGCAGCATGTTTCCCCCTCATATGCAAGTGTTTTTAAGACAATATATATAAAACACGTTTGTAAGTTATCATATGGAGGAAGAAGTAGTTTGACCAAGCCTGTACTAATCTCAGGGCTGCATTTCTATAGTGCTGACACTTTCATTGAGGTATATATGCTCACAATTAAATAACCTGCTCAAAGCTACAAAAAAGAGCGATGTTTAATGTAAATAGCACCTCAGTCTTTTAACTATTAAATAACCAAACCCAGCAAAACAATAGAGGATCAAAGCTCTCCTTTAGAGAACATTGACATCAATTAATATGCAGTAAAAATATCTGCCTGTACAAGTTGTTTTAACAGCTCTGTCGGGTCTAAAATGGCAGAAGCTTTCTGTCGCTGTATAAAAATCAAACTGCCATTTATTTCAGCCTCATGGTATGTGCAAATTCATGCAGCTCAGTTAAGGGAATAGCTTCACAACTGGTGTTACAATCTGTGGCTGGAGTGCTGCATCACAATGCAGCAAATGCATTTTCCACATTAACCAAACATGACAGCTGAAATGATTATTAACCATGCAATATGTCGGAAGTCATCAAAAATTCACATCAGAGTAATTGCAGTGGCTCAGGGAAGAAAAAAAAAAAAAGTAGCATCTCTCTCCTCTTGCCTGCCTGCTGCCTCACCCCCTCCTAACTCTTACATGGTACAGTCCGTTAACAATAAAATATCCTTCTGTAACCTATAAACTGTTACTCCCATCAGTTACTGCTTTCAGACTGATGCTTTGCCTAGAATTTGAATAAAGCACCACTGGAAAAAAAAATATAGCTGCTTTGCAGGCAGTGGTGTTCAGCTGTGGAAAGCAGCTGCTTTCTTATTGTCTTGCTGGACTCTTGACTGTCTGAGACATTTCAGGACTTGCAGGTTTGATTTTTTTTTTTTTTTTTTTTAAGATGAGAAAATTTGAGCATTAATACAGAGAGACCCAGCTGTGTAAGCCTAAATACCAGGCAGCTGAAGTGTGGCACTTACAGCCAGCATTAACAGGTTTGTAGCCCCTCTGTACTGAGATCTACAGGTAGGAATATATATATATTTTAAAATGTATAAAACAAAGGCTAAAAAGATTGCATTGATAAGAGAGTTTTTCTCAGATGTTTTCTGTTGTTTTTTGGTTTTTTGGTTTTTGGTTTTTTTTGTCCTCGCTGTAGGTTGTTTAAATGTGTAGGTGAGTAGTTGCAGAGAACAGGTGGGTAGCTTTGGAGAAATCATCTTTTGCTCACAGGAGAGAAACCTTAAGGTCTGTGTCTTTACCTTCTAATATTCTTCACTAGAGCAGCTGTTGGGTGGGGCAGTCCAGTGTGCTTTGGATTTCAATCGTGTTGCCTTTTTAAAGACCCTCTTGACACTGCTGACTTTGCTTTTCATTTAAGCAGAAATAAAGTAGCATAACTTTCTGCATGCCTGTATTCCTGTTTTCCCTATGCTACAAAATGTCTACGGAAGTATTTTCAACAAAAAATAAAAGATGCTACTTGATTGTATGGTTTTGTAAATTTTCTTTTTCCCTCTTAGTTTTCATTGTGGTGCAAAGATACCGGTTCATTGTTTTCTCTGTTCCTCCAGATGCACTTATGATTTATTTACAAGACGCACTAAACTTTCTTTAATTTTATTTTGAAGTATGGAATTCAAATGTGGCATGAACATGAAAATCAGATTGAAAATATTTCTACTTTCCCAAGGGAAATTAAGGTACTTGGAGATACGCTGGGGCTTTTTTCTCCTTAGTTTCTTAAATGAGGTGGTGAAGTATATTTGCTTAGTCAACTGGAGTTTGCAGCCTAGACCCCACCTCTCTTTAAAGTGAAACAGGATACAATATGAAAGGGGTTAAGCCAGTAAAATCATAGTAAAAGGTAGAAGCCAGGGAACTAACGTTTATATAAATGTGGCAGTGACTAGCTGGGTGGGTGGCAGTAGATTTAATGCTCTCAGATCCAGGGACTCGGAGGCTGCATGCAAACTGGAAGCTCTGGCTGGGGACAGAAGTGTAGGGTGGGTTGCTTTTCCTCCTTTCGTTTCTATTTCTATTTCTCTTTATAGAAAAAAACCATGTTAAGGGTATGTGCTGTGCCAGGATGGCACCTGAGCTCTGCAGCAGAGAATGACTTGCCTCCTTCAGGGCTCCCTCCCCAAATATTTAGGTGCCTGTATGCCCTCTTCTGCACTCCTCCTATTGTCAACTGAGAAATGTCGGAACTGCTGGGAATGGGAGACAGGGGAACAGAGGCTGAACGTGGCCAAAAAGTTGCCACTTTTAAACAAGATTACCTGTGCTAAGGAGGGTGTCTTCCCAGAGAAGCAGCTCAGTCACATAAAAGACAATGAAATACGTGGTTTGCATGTGTAAAAAGATGGAGGAAGGCATCTCCACTGACCCGGTATGGAGATGGCTCCATTATCCTTGCAGTTGGTACAGTGTGGCAAATTATTTTCCTTTGTCTGAAGTGGGTGCGAGACAGGAGTTGGACTAAGCTTCCTAAATTAATGTAGGGAAAAATGACTGAGCCACTCTGTCTATTAATTAGGTGGAGGTGTCTTGTAGCAGGGTTTTCCATGGTATCTGTTGGCAGCATCTGGAGTTGGCATTTCATTTACATTAAAGCCCGAAAGCTTGTGTGTCATCTTAATGCAAATAAAGGCATGCACTGCTCCAGAGTTCCTTAGCAAGGGTGGAGTACAGCTGGAGAAGGAAAATGGAAACCTTTTGTCTTTGGTGTATCCTCAGCACACCAGTCTCATGCCCCAGGTCTGCAAAGTTTAAATCTCAGGTTTATTATACAATAGGAGAAACAAACTGAAAAAGGAGCGAGTGTTTATTAGAACATACCATTTGTTACAGAGAATTTTCATACATGCTTTTCTCTCAGAGCTTCATAATATTTAATACTTCAAAACTGTGTAATTATAACAAGCATATACCAGACTTCTGATTTTTATTTTAATGATCGGTGATTAATAATTCATAGGTTATTTAAATAATTAACTTTGTGAAATGTATCAGTAATACAGTAAGGAAACACAATTTCTAAAGACCGCGGCATATTTCGATTGAAGATTTAAAGATATCATTACATGTATCAGCTCCTCCAAATTGCTTGTTTTCATTGTCAGCAAAACATTTGTATCTTTTCCAAGGGACATGCTCCCATGTTGAAAATACCTATCAGGTGAACAAAGTAGATATGATTTATTTAGGAATATTTAGGCGGAGTGGGCTAGCTGATTTGGGTTTGTTTTTCCTGACTCAGGTGAATGATTTTGCCAAATCATTGCATGTTATTTAAGAGGGCCTGCCTTTTAAATTTGCTTGTTTTCTTGAAATTCCATTGTGTACGGGGAAAAAACAAAAAAACCCCTCAGTTTTTATTCAATTTATTATTCATCCTAAAATACATGTAATTTTGACTCTTTCCTTGTAGCATTAGCCAGCCCCTCTCAGTGAAATAAAGTAGATTTAACTTTGCAAGGGTTTTCTTTCTCTAGGTCATTTTCTCTGGAAAACTTCAAATTGCCATAGAAATATTGGGGGTAAACCCTGTTGTGGAGGTGGGGCACTAAGGAAAGCCACCCATGCCAGGGCTTTGCATCCCAGTTTAACTTGGCTGTGGCATTTACCATGCTGACAGGATGCTGATGTCTCTGAACCAGGCATTGTCCCTTCAAGACAGCGAGCATTTGCTCTGTGCATCACTCTGTGTCTGAAATACAGATAGATTGTGGAAGATTTTTGCTTGGCTTGTTTTTTAACCAAAGCAGAAAGATAACTGGTGCTCCCCAGGAATGTTCCGGGAGATGGGAGATGGGCATTCTGCTGTGGGATGGGGGCACAGCAGCTGAAATCCTTCTGCTCGAGTCACCCTGAGAACAGGGAGAGCATCAGGCTCAGCCCTGCCAGGCTTGCTACTTGCATCCAGAGGAGGTAAAGAGAACCGTTTTTTCTGATTTCTTTTTTATTTTTACATCCAGTTGAAGGCATCTAACTGTTTTTATATATCTGAAATTGTGAAGGAAGAGATGTGTATGTATCAATAACGTGTTTCCTTTCCAAAAAAGCCTGAGAACACCCTGTTCCTTGCAGACAGCAAGGTTATGTGCTGCCAGCAAGCAGGATACAGCACTTTTCGGGGTGGGGGATTGAAGGAATGCAGTAAAATTTGTTGAAGTGGGTTAGAGGATCCTGGGTGTTAGTGACTAGCAGGCTTGTTTAGTATTTATTTTCTCTTGATGCTGAAAAATACGAGATATGTGCTGAAAAATACTGGGATGTAAGCTGGAAAAATCCTTCACTGGCTGACAGGGTGGCAGTTTGGCTTTTGGATGTGAGCAGTGCATCTGGAGAAATTAATTTTCTGCCACCAGGTTAAATGTGCTATTGTCTATATTTGTTGATAATGTACAATTAGTCCAGCCACAGAAACTGCAAGCTTGTCAGTGTGTGCCTCCTTTATGTCTTTTTTTTCTTTCCTTTGCAAACTACTCCCTGACTAGCTTGTGTTTTCTCTGGCATTCAGGGAGAAGCCTACCATGCTGTCACAGGGGCTGGACACTCCTTTTCCCTCTGCTTTATCAATTTTTTTGTGTGTGTGGTGCTGACAGATTTTCAGTATCTGGTTTCTCAGCTTAGAGCATCTCAGGAGACCTTACTCTCGGTACAGTCAAGTGAGGTGTGGTCTGCAGTGGCAGCTCTGCGCCTCGTCCCTGCCCTGCACAGGGTGTGACACAGGCAGGAATTCAAGGTCCATGTTTTATTTTTCATGGCACTGTTTGAGCACAGGTTCCTTTTAAGAGGGAGGGAGAACGTGCAGCTACTTCGTGAGGAAACGTGGAGTAACCACAAGGCTAAAATGGCAGCGAAAGAAATGAAATGGCGTCACCAGGAAAATGAGTTTCCATGGCTTGATTTGAGGGCATCCTGTCTGATGTGAGGATGTTTTCAGCTAGAGGTATTACATTACAAGCTTAGTTCTGACTAGACAATGAAGATCTGAAATCATTGAAATCTGTTGGGTGTTTTTTATTCTCAGAAATCCCTTATAAAGCATGGTACGAGGGAGGCGGATATAACAGCTTAATTCAGTGGGTGATCAGAAATTATCTTTGCATACTGTAAATATTTTTAATACAAGGTTGCATGGTGGATCTCAAGACCATTGGAATTACCTCAGTTTAATTTAAAAATAAAATAAACTCCAAAAAAGAGCCCAAGTCCTGAGTTTGATTGTGACTCCTGGTGCGCTTATGGTATTTGGAGGTTTGTGTTTTTTAATCAGGATGCTTATACAAGGATGTTTATGGTGCCAGGGAGAGACTGTAACCACTGGTCATGGCTCTGAGCAAACCCTCACACCAAGTTGATGCCTCTGCATTTTAAAATTATGAGAAAATCAGCTGTGTATTTGGCAACTTGACAAATAAGCTCAGATTTCAGATTCTGGTTCAATCGCTCTGTGCTGATACCATCGCTGATGAGACACCAGTGCCAAAGAGGACAGGTTTCCTGTGGGTCCTTCTGCTGCTCTGGTCTCTGCAGGGACCTTACCTCACTCAAGAAGTTGTGTTCCAAGCAAGGTGATGTTTCATTGAGTTGTCTTTGGGACATTTTGGTTTCTTTTATCTTAAGGCAAAGAGAAACACTGAGATGCTTTCAGGTGCAATGTCCCAGAGTTGGGCAGCTGAACAACCTCCTTCTGGTGGCTCTTAAGGAACACTTCCTATTGCCATAGTTGGCTAGCAAGAGTCTATCCACCTTCTTTCTCTAGTTCAGATATATTTATTGCCATTGTTTTCCTTCTTTCTGTTCTTTGCATGACCTATAAGCAGGTTGTGGTTATCCAAGACTGCCTGTTTTTGCACCAAGATTTGCTTGGTGCTCTGTAGCTTGATAGCACCTGGGATTCTTGATCAGCTCCCAGGTTCGTTGTAGTGAGAAAGAAAGTGAGTATATGCCTAGGGAGGAAGGAGAGGATCACTAGAGAAGCTCATACTGGTTTTGTGTTGCATTAGCAATTGCTGTCAAAAATGACCTGTGTGTTGGAGGTTGAAAATTGTATGTGGAGCAGATCCTCACCCTAAACATCTCTGTAAAATTTTAAACTAAAAAAGGTATTATCTAAGTTTTATGCCATTGAAGTGCTTGCAACTTTGAGAGAAGCCTACTAAAACCACATCTAGAAGCATTCCCATGTGCTGTGCAGCCCAACATGACATGGCAAAGATTTTCAGAGCTATCATTGAGCTCAAGAATGATCCACTAATCTGTGTAATTGAAGTTATTTTGGTTTCACTCTGAAGGGGAAAGAGACAACAAATAGGATGGTTAATTCCTGATGTTTTAATAATTAGCTACACTGTGTAAGTAATATATAAATGACATATATTGTGATGGTTGATGTATTTTGGTGGTTTTTAGAATCCTGTGTCCTACTTCACTCAATTGAATCATTATGCTTGGGCTTGTTACATCTTGCAAATTTCTGACATATTCTGTAAAACCTTTAAATGACTGGAAACATTACAATGAATCTCCATGTTATGCTAGGCATTAATCCTACATTTAAGTAGGAAACAAAATACTGAGATCTCATAGCTCTTGGAACTCGGAACTCACTAAGCATCCTATGTTGAATTAGAACCGAAACTGAACAGTCATGTTTTATGCCAGCAGTGATCTCTGTATGGAGAACAAGCAGTGCCACAGCAGTGTCCTTAATTTTGGGACTGCTGTGTGAGCAGCTGGCATAATGTTCCAGCAGGAGATTTGAGCAGGGGTATTTTTCTAGATGTTTCCAGAGTGATAAAACTCCCTTGCTGTTTCAAGTTGAAGGTTGCTATATTCACTGCAAATGCCTCACACCACAGTCCTTGACAGCCACAAACTGTGTTTCAAGAGGCCTGTGGGAAGCAGTGGTGCTTCTCAGTGTTGGGGTATGGTTTGATATTAACTGGTTTGCTATTAACCCTCCTGCACTTCATAGCTGGCCTCTTGGCTGAAGCAGGAGCTAAAAGGTATTTGTATTTCTTCCTTCAAAGTGTGTATGTCCAGGAAGGGCATTTCTAATATTCACTTGGCTGATCCAAATGTTCCCAGCGAGTGTCAAAGAGCATCCAACACCTGCTTCTGTGAGGAGCTGATCTGGGATTTTCTGAGGAACACTTCTTTCAGCAGTTGGAGTTTTTCCTGTCAAGCCTAGGAGTAATACTATTTATCCAGCACAGCAAAATACAGTGTTCCTGGATACAACCTGAAGATTAGTGTGAACACTGCGTGAGTTTCACAGCTCAAACAGTCTAAAACTGTAAAAATAACATTAAAAAAACCACACTGGAGCTTTGCATTGCTGGGACTAACCTGCAGCAGAGAGCGCTTTGTAAATATTTGCCTGAGGCTCACTCAGCAACACAAAGGCTGTGTTCAAAGCTTGGCATCACATCACTGCCATGCTGCTGGTGACATGGGCAAGACACAACTTGTCTCCAGCCAAGGTCATCGCTGTGCATCTTCCACAACCTCTTGAGGAAGGTTTGCTCCCGGGCAAACATCAGTGCCCGGTCTTGGTTCTGCTGAGCAGGGGCTTCAGCATTGTGTGCACTGATTCCTGCTGCTGCCAGGGTGAGCTCCCTGTTCCTGCCTCTCCCCTCATGAGAGGAGACAGTATTGCACCTCTGCAAAATTTGATTTTGTGGGAACAGAAAGCCAGTTTGAAAAGAAGTGAAATAATCTTTGCAGTCATTGCCGGTTGCACAGTGGAGCAATGATTAATCTGGGGGTCGTACATTTTAATGACTTACTGCCATTGAAATGGTTGCTGCTTGCAAAGTGGAAAAGAGCTCTCCTGCCTTAGGTTTCAGGCAAATTGGATGTGAGTATTGACTGCAAGTGTGGAGCAGAGTCACAGTGCATGGGGGAATGTGGTTCAAGAGCTCTTTGAAGGCAGCAGCAAAGACTTCCCCAAGCCCGGTGCTTGGGTGAATTAGCACAGGTTTGGGCTACAGCTGTGCATTTTTTTTTCTTTTAAGCTTCAACATGGCTGTTGCCTTGAAAGTCTGATGCAGCAACTGGCTTTTGGGTCTTAGCAAAGTGCTTTTTGCTTGGTTTTTATCCTGTTTAGTCAACAGTGAATTGAGTTTTCGGAAAAATGCTGCAGGATTTTCCATTCTAAACATGGCGGTAAAGAACTTGGGGAAGCATGTACTGCAGATGGAGAAGCTCAGCTGTCTTAGGCTAGGAAAAAACTGTATTGCTAAATCCTTGAACTGAGTAGTGTGTACAGCTATGGGACAAGCCTCAGCTTTCCTTTGCAGTGGGCCTTTATGGCAATGATTTGTTCCTGCAAATCATTGAACAGTCATGTTTTATGCAGCACTCATGCAGCTTTGGAGTGACCTGGAGAATCACCTTTTCTTGGATACTGTTCCACTCTGAGAATCTCAGCACTTGAGCCCTCAGTCTGCTTTGGCCCTGTAGCAGTTTTGTCATCTGAAGTCCTCCAAGGAGAAAGCCAATGGCACGATTGCTCTTGGCTCATTGCATTTGGTAGCAGATCATTGGGGCAGGTGCCCTGCTGCGTTAGAGGACAGTGTATGGCACAGCTCAACTTGGGGTGTTTTTAGCAAAAGTTGGTTATTTCTACAAAATGAATCTTGAGAGACTTACAGAAGCTTCCAGGAGACACTGGTGTGGGTCATGCAAAATTAGAGTGTAAAAAGAAGAAAAAGATTGCCTGTGCTACACTGGCATGTTCCTGTCTCTAGTAATACATGAGTTGGCCACACCGTGGCTAATGAGCCTGTTGGCCTGTTTAAGGCCAGCTAGCAAGCATTGGTGCTTGTGACAGCATAAACAATAATTTGGATTTTAAAAAGCAATACATTTTTCCTGGTGGTTTTGCTTTGTTCTCTGCCTTCAGAGAGAACATGGCCAGGAGGGCTATGCCAGGGTACACCATCCCAGGAGTGTGCCCAGATGTGTTCACCTTTGCAGCAAGATTTTATTTAGCAAATTCTGTCTTAAAATTGCTCACAGAGATAAAATCAGGTCTTTCATCTGGAGCTGCTGTTTCAAAACTGTTACCAAAAAATGGTGGGTTTTTTTATTAACACCATGTTGTCATCATCCCTGCTGGTCCTTTGCAAGATTCAGTGGATCTGCTGAAAATCTAGCACTTGGAAATACTTCAGTCAAAGAGCAATTGACTTAAAATGCCCCAGATTGTTCGTTTTATTTTCTTCTTCCCCTTCTACTTAAAAAGTAAGTATTGCTGTCAACATCCAAAGGCCTCTGTATGCTGTTTGACAAATTTGCCTTCTTTTGACAGCTTGAATACTAAGATCAAGTATTAAAAGTATGGCCTGGCTGATGGAAGTAGTTAAGAGACTTCTATCAGCCAGGAGAGACTTCACTAACCTCATTTACTGCAGTAAATGGAAGAGATTTGCCAAAAATGTCAAAAAGAGACCATCAGTGCATGCATGCCCTTTTCTACCAGTAATGAATTAGCTATTGGAACTCCTTCTTGCTGGAGCTCAGGCTGGAGAAAGGGAGGTGCTGGTTCCTGTCACAGCAGTGTGTGTCAGGCAGCAGCTGCTGGAGATAAGAAGTGCCAGTGGAGCAGAACCAGCAGCACAGTCTCCCAGGGTCCTGCCTCTCCACGGGTGAGGACTTCTACTGGTTGGACCATCCTTGAGCGAGGCAGAGTGGGGCTGGATTTCAAGAAGGAGGGAAGAATGTGAGCAGATGAGGCTGGATCCAAGGGGTAAGAAAGCTAAGAACTGGAATGTGCTGGGGAAAGATGCTGTGAGCCAGTAGGCATACGTGGGGACCAGCTGGAAAATGGGAACCTGGAGGTGAGAGAGTGGGTGTGTTTCTATGCTTATGTCCCTGTTCTGCAAATACTGTCTCATCTCATCAGATATTGTACAAATCATGTGTAGGAAACATTCAGCAGTGAGTGTTGCAGAGAACTTGTGATGGAGAAGAGCTGTGCTGCTTCCCTTCCACGTGAGGTGCAGGAGGAATGTCTGGGAGTCCCACAGTAACAGAGAAGAATTAAATGCCACTCACTGAAGCAGGACAGCATGCTGTGACTTTAGAGCCCTGTAAGCTTTTGGCATAAACCTGCCCCAGAGAAATAAGGTAAATTTTCATTTTCAACCAAAATCAAGGTACATTAAGATCCCTGCAAAGGCAAATCTCATTTATGGAGAGCTGCAAGGTGAGGCTTTCACCCCTGAGATTTCAGGACTAGGTAACATGAACATTGCTGTCTTTGCCATCTACCACGGTGAAGTAGTCCTTTTTTTCCTAACAATTCCTCTGCTCTCCTGCTTCTCCCTTTGGATACCAGCTCTGAAGCAGTGTCTCGTTGCTCATTGTCAGCAGCATCTCCCTCGAGGGCAGCTGCTGCAGCATGGGCCATGTGCCCCCTGTGCATGCTGAGCACCCCAGCTCTCTGCAAGCATCTGTGGCAAAGGCAAACCTTGCCTCTGGGATTGTAGAAGACTTTTTAGGGTAGGTACAACACAGTGAGCAGAACCAGTACTGTTCAAGGCCCAGACTTGAGATCCATCAACTCCAAAAGCTCCTGTGTGGCCTGGGATTTTTGAGGGACAAAATTCTCTGGTGTAAAGCGCATCTCTTCCATCTTTCTGCCCATCCTTGTCCCAGAGATCTCTGCTTTTTCTTGCAGCAGGTGAACATTTGTGTGCATCTATACCTATCAGTGAAATCTAGACGTCCGAAGCATAGTGCACCACTAGGTGGCAATGCAAGAAACCCGGGGAATAAATCAGTGTTCTTCCAGCCAGGCACTCCTCACTTCCTTAAACTGTGACATTTTGGCCACCAAAGCCTGGAGCGACATCTCCAGGAGCTCTCGTTTGCCCGAACTAAGCAGAATTAGTCTGTGAAGCTACTGAAACTCCCTCCTAAAAGGTTTAGCAATTAGCCTGTAATTAACTGAGGCAGCAATGCTACCGTCATTTGTATTTAGCAAACAGCTTTGGGCAACCTTTTTAAAACACACCTCCCCTCAGTGAGGCATTATGGATATTATTTGGGCTGTGTAAGGATTTTAATTTGCTAAAAGAGTATTTTTTTTTAGAATGAAGAAGACAATTAATTACCATTCTCTAACTGGCATTCGCTGTAAGGTAATTCCTTAAATCGACCTCATGAACTCTGGGAGGTGGGAGGTTTCATTAAGAAGGATACCCAGCCTGGGTTTACTGAACTCAAGGGAAGTTCAAGACCACCTGAAATGACTCTGCCAGTTACCACTGTTGCTGTGTACCTTTCTAGGCAGGTACATGCTAAGCTTGGGGCACACATCCCTCCGAGGAGAGAAGGGAAGGCAGCAAGGTAGGACTTGAATCTCCTTTCAGTGTGCACAGAGCAAGTGGGGCACCCAGGACCTCTAAAGCTGGCTGGTTGTGCTCAGCACTTTCCATTTCATCCAGATAGCTGCAGGTGTGCATCTTAGAGATGGTGAGGGGGTTTGGCCTTGAAAATTAGCAGCCTTGTTAGGATATGGCAGTGTTCTCTGCAGCATCACCTCCCTGCCATCAGAAAAGTGGCTTATGTGTGGGTGTGTGCTTTGAAGGTGCAGAATCACTCCGTGTTGTAATTCCAGATAATTTTTCTCCAATTTGTGTTGGGGGCAGGGAAATGAAATTAAACAAACAAAAAACAAAACAATAAAACCCAAACAAAGCAAAACCTTCCCCAACAACAACAACAAACCAACTTCTTGCCATTCTACCTGTGCAGACATGTACAAACCTCACAAATCCCCATCTCCAGCATCCCTACCCTCTCCTGCATGGAGCTGAAGTTGGGTTGTGGCCCAGTTAGGTGACAACTGCTCTAATGCCTGGTCCCCAGAAATATGCAAGGATCTGGATTTAGCTTCCCTCGGACTGTAACTGTGGGCTTTTTCTGTGGGCATTGTCTCAAAATTATGTGGGATGTGATGGACAATGAGCTGAGGAACAGGCAGTGGGAAGTGGCTGCTGCCTTCTGGGTGCAATTCAAGAGCTGCTTCTGGGCAGAGCTACGTCAGGTGTGTGTCTCAGAGGATGGCAGCTCCTTCTCTATCTGGTACACAAAAAGAGGTCACCTTCCTATTTCCAGCTGAGGGGGCATCACAGGCTGTCCCAGAGCAAATGCTCGTTCTACATATTGTTGATGGAAAGGGTGCAGTGCCCTTTATTTCAGGTACTGGTGCTGGGTAGCAGGAAAGCAGATGGCACACCAGTGTGGCTGAGGTTCCTGACGGATTCCTTCAGTCTGGGAAGCCTTTAAAGCCTCCTTGCCTCCCAGAGCCAAGTACTAATCTGTGATACCTGGATTTTCCTGTAGTCCAGCTGCAGGACTGTTTCTAAGCCAATCAAAATTAGATTTTCCCCAAGGTGCAAATCCCTGTGACAGGAAGTGTCCTGCTGCAGGATCTGTGCTCCTCTGGACATCCTGAGCTCTCCCTGGGTTCTGTGGATCCATACAGATGACTGTCAGATTGTTGGGTCAGGAACCCCATGTTTGCTGGCAGATGTAGAGCATGAAGGACACAAAAGCCTCCTGATTTCTGGCAAATTTATTCTGACACTGCTTCAGTTGTGCATCTGTGTAAAAGGATCAAGCATGATACACTGAGTTCCCACTCTGGGCTTGTTAGTAACTCTTCATTTTAGGACTCTGGAGTGAGTATACAGACTCTTAAGTTATAAGTACTTAATGGAGTTCATAATGTTGTAGTTGATTGCT
The DNA here is from genome assembly GCA_023637945.1 of Phaethornis superciliosus. NCBI lineage: Eukaryota > Metazoa > Chordata > Aves > Apodiformes > Trochilidae > Phaethornis > Phaethornis superciliosus. The sequence continues at coordinate 19,107,712 of JAJQWJ010000014.1, read as the reverse complement.
TCAGAGGGAGACAAAAGCATCTTTTTTATTATTTGAATACTAAAGTTGAAATCTGGGAATACAAATCAAGTTAGTTTCTTTAATTGGTGATATAATAGTGCAAATGCAAAGTGAAGATACTCAAGTTAGGACATACAAAATTTGTTTCTTTGTTGTCTGTGTGTGTTACTGTCCTTTAGCCCATGGCTGTTTGCTTAAAATCTAAAATACTGTATGTTTCCTGGTGAAGGTCACACATAACCTTTAGGATAAAGAGCTAACAGCTCATTTAAATCAGTCTAGATAAACCTCTATAAGATTTATATTTCTTATATATAATATTTTACCCACTTCAGCTGTATGCATGGGAAGAGGCTGTGTGGTAAACTTTTCCTGTATGCTTTCCAGCTGCTTAGTTATCTCCATCCTTCCTCAACTGACTATTTTTAAGGCTCTTTTTCCCAGTTCCTGTTGGGCCCCCAAGAGCTTCACTCCTGTCTGAAACTGCCAAGTCAAAACCTTTTTTATTTTTTCAACATGCTTAAGTCCAACAATCTTATCTTGGCTTATCACTCCTACCAGCTTTCATCCTGCCTCCCTCAGATGGACAGCAAGAGGAAGCTGTTGCTGGGACATGGAGATGAAAGAGAATAGAAAGAGGATGTTTCACTAAGACTTAATGCATATTAAAACAGGGGATTAATGCATTTTAATTTTCACATTTCTATTTATGAGCATCTTACTATACTTCTGGTGAAGGGAAGTGCCCTTTAAACTTCTCTGGAGTGGACTGGGGAGAGAACACCAAGCACTTCTCAGAGCTGGAAGAACCAAGTACTACTGTGTATCTGATGCTTGTGCAGGGTTGATTTTTTTTATGGTTTTTTTTTTTTGTTTGTTTGTTTGTTTTTTGTTTCTTTGTTTTGTTTTTGTTTTTACTGAAGTTCAGCTTTTCCTTTTCTGCAGGGATTCCTGAAGAATGAAAAAGATAATGCATTGTTGTCAGCCATTGAAGAGTCTAGGAAGAGGGTAAGTTGGAAGCAAGTGCTTTTTTTAATTTACAAGTACAGTTTGTATGAAAAAAAACAAACCAAACCTAGGCTCCCCCCATTCATCTCCTGCCACTTTGCCTCCACGCAAGCAGTTCTTTTAAGGATTTTCTGAACTGCAGAGGGTCTTTAAATGTGAAATTAATCTGATTCTGTTTCTGCATCTATTTCTTCTTTTGGTATGTCATGTTCTGGGGCAGTGATTTTCACAATCGAATTATGTAGTGTGGAAAAATGCTTCCCTTTGTTTGTCTTAAAACTGCTGCTTGGGTATGTCATTGCATGCTTCCTGGTGCTTATTTTACAATTGTCCTGAGTCTGTGTTGCATTCAAATTATAAGAAATAGTACTTAAGCATTATTAAATTATTTTCGTTGCATCTAATCATACTGTAATTATTGAAGCATACTTAAAACACTTTTGAAATTATTATAGTGAAGCATAAGACCTATATTCTCCTGTGAAACTATAAGGTGAATTTATATAGTAAAACAAAGAAACACAAATCTTATGCTCTAGTTGTTCACATGCACCTTAATTAAATGTGTGCTGAATGTCACTGCCTCTAATCATTTATACAGGGGACGTTTTACCCCTTAATTGCTAATATTGTAACAGAGGGCTGTGATGAGATGAGAAACTTCACCAGCCAAGCAAGACATTTAGTTATGTACACTGCAGCACAAAGCCACATGAAAATTTGGAAAATAAAAAGTTGAAGGTCCAGTATAGCTTATTCTCTACTTAGAATTAATGAAATGAGTCTTACTTTCTGTCTGAGTATACTTGAGGCTGCTAGTTAGCATCCCCACATCAATAACAGGAAAGGTAGTGAAGCATCTTTTCTATCCTAATGCTATTGTCAAAATAAGGAATATTGACCCAAAAGCTCTTTCATTCCAAGAGTTCCCCAAGTCAATCTGAAGAGCATGTAGCATAACAGCCATTTTAAAGATAAAAAGATGTTTCAACTTCGAATATGATTCCCTCAGTTCTTGCTGGATTTACATGCCTGATGAGAGAAATTCTCAGGTTCTTTGACACTGGTTAATTTTTCTTAATTCTTTCATTTTTATTTTATCCTGTTTCCCCTTTAAAATAAAAACTGGTGAAGACCTGAAAATAAAATGCAGGCAATAAACACATCTCTGTTAAGAATGCAGTAAGTCAAACCTTTATAGCCCCTAGAGAGGTGAAAATCTTGTTGCCATTAACTAAGGTAGTCTGAACAAGCTGCATGGATCAGTGTTGACCTGGATACTGTGTCTGTGCTGCTAAATAGAAGGAAGAAGCCTATTGATTTCCAGCCTGTTAAGTTCTGTGTGCATTGCAGTGCTATGGAAGACACAAATTCTCCATTTTACCACCTGGGTGTGTGAGTGGTTTTACTTCCACAGACACCTACCTGCCTTCTGAATCCCCTTGTACCTGAACAGGAAGCCTGTACAAACAATATGCAGCGTATCATGAGCTCTTGGGGGCTTTTTATCTTGGGGTTATTTATCCAGCTGCTATGTTCTGTTTAAATTTTTTGAGCTGGCCTAATAGTAGCAGAGCTGGGCTGTTTTGTCTGGGTTTTCCTTAGCTCTTGTTCTTCAACAGACTTTTGCTATGGCTGAAGAGTATCACCGGGAATCAATGCTGGTTGAATGGGAACAGGTGAAACAAAGGATCCTTCATACTCTGCTTGCATCAGGGGAAGATGCTCTTGATTTCACCCAGGAAAATGAGGTATCTCTTTCTAAACACTCTGCATAGCTTCACACAGTACTCCAGCACTGCTGAAATTGCCTCCGGATTGTTCTGTAGCTACAGCTGTGTAAAAATGAGAAGTATCAAATCTCTCTTGAATTCCAGAAAGGCTGTGAGTAGCAGAATGTGTTGTCTAGCAAAATATCAAACCTTACAGGCCACGGAGCTTGGTTTGCAGCATGTGTGCTAGCTGGGAGTTTAGTCACACTATAACTCATCCTAGGTTGATATACCCAGGGGACAGAAAACACATTGGGGTGAACTTCACCTTCAGGAAATCTTTGCAACTCTAATGAGACCAGATAATTTCTCAGCTGCAATTGTGCTCCCACATGTTTTAAGAGTGTCTCTTTCCCTTATCACTGTGTGCTAGCCAGGATTTCTGGCTTTTCTTTGAGGCTGAACTCTTCTAGGTTTCTTGGCAAAATCAAACGAATATTCAAAAAGAAAAAGAAAGAGGAGTATGCTTTCCATTTTAGTTTGCTGTCTCATGCAATGCAGATTAAAATTTAGTTGTGCTAAAACCTCTACTGTTCAGCAGTTCAAGGTTTATCCAGGAGTGACCAAAGCCTTGGGGAAGACCAGTTCCATGTTTATAGTGAAAAGATAGTGACTAGCAACTTGTAACAGAAGCTAAGGAATGTTTTAACTTTAAAACTTCACAGTTTAGTCTTAAAGAAAATGGTCCAGTGACATGATTAAAGCACAGTTACGTGTGGATTTGTGGGAACTGCACCCCTCTGAGCTAGAGACATCAGTCAGCAGCAGAGATCCCTGGAGCACAAAGTTACATCACAGTCCCTGCACAATGCTTCATGGGATCTGTAACCTTGAGATGTGATGTGATAGGGGTTGGGGGAATGCAAAGTGCTGTGCTTTCAGCCCAGAAAACAGGCCCAGTTTTTTTATAGCTGTGTTCCCCACCCACTCCTTGCCCCCCTTAAAAACACAGAAAAATCTTGTTCATTGGAATGACTTAGAGCTGTGAAGTACATTAAAATTAAAAAAGCCCTTGGTGTTAATGGGGTATGACCTGTATAGGGATTTGGAAATAATTAAAGTTGTTAATGAAATGTCTCTGTTCTTCTAAATATAGGTTAATCCTAGTTAGCATACATATTTTTATAGAAGCTGACTTCCCCAGAAAGTTTTTACTGTGACTTTTCAGAAGGTTGTCCAGCTTTCTGATATTAGAAATGCTAAATAATGCAGGTTGAATTAATTTAAAACTAGGAACATCTATCCCATTATTTTAGGATGTCAGTCTGAAGACTTGGCAGCTATCCCAGTATCTTCTAACATCTTTGATTTCTGTGTCAGTTGCTGGTGTGGGATTTTCTTTTTTTTTTCTTTTTTCTTTTCTTTTTTTCTAAGTGTGGATATCAACTGCTAGGAGAAGCAATTTAAAAACCTACTCTGAAAAGGTAAAATGCCTTTTCTGATGGTTCAGTGTCAAATGGACACTACTCCCAGTCCATGGCACTTGAGATGCCAAGCATCAACTGGGGGAGGGGAGGGAGGGAAGAAAAACTCTGTTTTTCATGAATGAGTTTAAAGACTCAATATATGCCATCACTCAGTCTAACTCCCCTCTCCATTTCAAAACATTTGTAGGATCAGTGTGTCATTTCAAGAGCATTAAAAATCCTTGATATATTCTAGCCTGAGCCTCAAGAAGTCAAAAGGTCTGAGAGTTTTGAAGTGCATCTGCTGTGTTAAAAGCCTGTTATCTAACCACCCCCCAGCAGGCTGTTCTTCTAAAGCCTTGTTCCAGCCAAATAAGTTTTGTGTGTGTGTGTGACACAAACAGACAAAACCTGTAGAACATAGTGGAGGTTTAATTGATAGCCTCTGGAGATGGAGAATCAGCTGAAAAGGCACAGATCCAAACACAGCAGGGGGCCAGTCTGCCTGCAAGCCAATTCTCAAGCTTTGGGCAAGCTCATTTGGGCAGAGTGAAATACCAACACATTATTTATGGAAATAAGACCAATTAACAATCAAAGCTCATGATTCAAAGAATCTAGCACAGGACTTGCCATTAGTGTTTTCTGCTCTCTCTGATCCTCCAGCCTGGCCTTCTTGTGAGGGAAAAAGAGAGCTAATAAAAAGGTGTTTCTTGGGGCACGAGGGTGGCAAGCTTGAGTTTTGTTTGCCAAGGTATCAAACACCTATGTTTTCCAGGTGTTTGTTCCACTAGGTACCAAAGCATTTCTGTTATCCTTTTACTCCAGGTTTTTCTTTCTTCCACCCTTGCCCCAAGCTGCAGTCAAGCAACCTGCTCCCAGCTGTCACTCTCAACCCTTCTGTATCATTTTCATGTCCCTTAAGTCCCCAGGACTGCAAGGTGCTTTCTGCTGCACCCTGGCATGTTTTGGTGGTGTTTCTCCACCTCAGTCTCCTGCCCAGTTATTCCCCACATCGAGTGGCCAAGCCATTTGGAGTGCTTACAAAATGTCTGCCCAGACTTCTGCTGAGGAATGTGCATCTGCATATGAGGGTGATGAATAATGCATCGTTGTATGAAGGGGTTTGGTGTGCAAGGGAGGCTGAATGCTCGGGTGTGTGCAAATGAAGGAATCCTTTGAAAAGCAGCATCATTAGGATGAATGGATCTAAAGATAAAAATGTGACAGCAGTGCAGTGTAGCTGCAGCTTTCATGGTTGGGTAGTATTCAGAATAAATATTACAGGTTTGAAGAATGTATTGGGAAAACCTCAATTCAGCACAGGGAGAAACAAATTTAGTTGGTAAAAGAAGCACAAGCAATAGCTGGAGATGAGGAGGGGTGTGTGTATGTGTGTGTGTGTGTGTGCATTTGCAGCTCTGCAGTCCTTTGTGCATTACCCACTTTTTTTTTTTTTTTCTTTGACTGTTCCAGTTAAGCTTAAGAGCCTGACCTGAAACATGATTTTTCTCATACACACCTAGCTGCTGTTTCCAACATATCTTTCCTAATCTTTTCCTTGCTTGAAAACTTGCTAAGTTCTGACTTGCCAAGGCAGGATATACTCCCCTTTCCCACATCCCCCCTTGTAGGAGATGCCTCTTCAAACACTGGCTGCCAGTTACAGAGGGATTTGCCTGCTCAACTCTGTGTCTGCAGTTCAGAAATGGCCCTTCCCCATGCTGACTCACTGCTTTAGTTTTCCTTTTGAAATTTCCTTTTGGCACAGCCATGAGAGAGCACAGTGAGCTAGCGCTTTTTTTATGTTAAATAATTCAAAGGTGCAAGAATGGGACGGGAAAAGTAGGAAATAAGCTCGCTCCCATGGCTCTTGGCATAAGAGAGAAAAGCAAGACAAAGATTGGAGTTCCTGGTTTTTTTTTCCATGCTGGAGTGCCAAGTGGGCATTTAAAAAATGTAATTTCCATGTGGCAGACTGTTAATAAGTGATCCTCAGAACTGTGAGGGTAAAATTAGAACTGGAGAAAGGGGGGAAAAAAACCCAAACAACAAACCCCAGAGCAGTTATTTCTTTAGCTTCAGGTGTGCACTTTTGGAATCAGATTCTTACCTGTGGGTTTTAACCCATCAGTCATACACAGCTCTCTGGAGTGCCAGCCATGTGGATGCCTTTTGGTGCTGGAAAGCAGTGGGAGAAAAAGGAACCAGATTTGCAAAGCCAAGCCCCAGTCCTTATGTTTCTGCTGTTTGGCCACTAGTTGAAAAGTGACACTAAGTCACAACGTACCCTTCTTCACTTGCTTTAGAAGATGAAACTTCATCAGTAATTAATGCCAACGTCCATAATTTAGTATTACTTAAAATATCTGTGATCCATCTGGCACAGCACAGGGGAAGGCTGCACAGCACTATTTCTGCCATCGTGTCCGTTTCCCAGGAAACATGCTTTAACAGCTCCTTTGTTCTTTAGAACAAAGAATTTGTTGGTTTTTAGGTGGGTTTAAAGGAATTTGTGTCAGATGAGTTGGCACAGAAAGAAAAATGTAAATGCTTCAGAATATCAGTATCCATTAAGAGTGACTGTGAAGAGTATTTTTCATGTAAGTTCAGCTGCAGAAAGAAGTGGGATTTCTTTTGGGTTTTTTGGTAAGGCGTTTTTAAAACTTGTGTTTTAGCAAGTTTTCAACTTTTTAGTCCTTCCTAAGGTCTGAATGCATCTGCCTGATTCTATAATTAAGTTGGTCATAATTTAAATTGCACTATTACTGAGAAATTATTGCAGTGATAAACTAATTCCAGCAATTTTAAAGGATTGTCTAGGTTTGTCTCTGATAGCTTTATTCATTTATATTTCCTGTATCAGGGACAAACACAAACAAGTAATTTTTTATTCTCTAATGCTCATAGTGCTATGCAGGAAGCAGTAATCATAAATCTCCCAAAGTTTCTCAGTAGAGGTCAATGCCCTTATATTTTCACATATAAATCCATATGAAACTCAGAGCAGTTTCTTGGCCACTGCAGTTCTGTCCCTTTACTGGTCTTTAAATTTACATTTGTGAAAATTTTCCTGATGAAACTCCAGTTTTATCAGGAAAAAACCAGGACAGTGGATAGCTGCTCTTTGCAAGAAGGTCATGACTGTAGTGGAGTTCTACACCATAGTAGATAACCTGGGTTAAACTGACAGCAAATGAAAATCAGAAGCATTTGGGATTGACTGTACATTGGAGCACAGACTGATGGGGAATGTGTCTGGAAGTTCATATTTGTCTTGCTTCATTTCAAAGTTGGGATACAGTTCCCAAAACAGATTCTTTTGAATCCCCTGTCAGCATTTCGTCCTCATTTGGAGCAAGAAACAAAACGATGACACCATCTGGAGAAAAGCTACCCCCTTTCTCAGGTCTTTTCCTGAAATCTGCAGGAGCCTTGGTGCTGCCATGCTGTGGCCTGACAGGTGTCAGCAAAGCTGAACTCTAGAGCTGATTAAACTGAAAGTGAAAATATTGATTTTTTTTTTTTTTCCGTTGCACTTGGGCTTTGTTGTCAGTCTGTACAGGCAGCAAGTCAGTCATGTTTTCCTGGAAGGATTTGATGAAGGCTAGAACATGTCCTTAAGCAATACTTGAAGGTGATCCTACCTAGGCAGTCAAGTACTGACATTCTGGGAACTGCTGCAGGAAAAAGCAGAGCTATTTGACAGTCTTGCCGAGGTGCAGTGTAACAGCTAATGAGGATGTGCAGCTAACCATAACCAGCTTTGATGGTAAAAAGCTTCATTTTAAAATTCTGCAGATGTACCTGATCTTTCTTGGAAAAAATTACTGATTGCGGGTCAGGGGAATGTAAGTGGACTTGAATTACCTGGTAACAAACCCAAGCTCAGCAAAGCTGCTTCTCAGGGTTTGCTTACAGCTACTTTAAATATTCAGCTTATGTGCTTTGCATTCCTCTCTCCTGGTGGATTTAAAAAAACATAACTACCAACTCATAACTACCAACACGAGGCACCTGAAGTGAGCTGGTCCAGGTTTGTGTGGAGAGGTGACAGCTGTTATCAGACCAACTATACCTGAGAGAGTCAAAGGAGCTTTTGGGTGCAGAGTCTGAAATTGAAAAGCTTCAGTTTCAGACCTGAAAATTGGCTTGCTTTTCCAAAAGCTTCTCTTTGGCTGCTCCAGCTATGTCAGTTGGCATCATAAAAAATATTATACTACTATGCTGAGCTTGTCTTCTTCTTACCTTCAGACCCTTGTGGCTGTAGCACTGCTTATGAAGCAGCTGATGTGGAAGGACTGCTTACCTCAAAGGGATCTGTTTTGAAAATCATCACGCTTTATTTTTCAAACCCAAGGCTTGCAATGCTGAGGTGAAGAATTAAATATTTAGGAAGCAGGAAACATCAGACAGTGTTACATAACTAGGTGTTCTCTTTCACCCCAAGTGTTGTCTGTTCCCGTTCAGTAGTGACTGAAAACACACCTGTGATTTGTAGTGCTTGCAAAGATAACTTTATACAGCATTAGACTATTATTTCAGTATTATATTTTTAGTTTTAAAAAGTACAATTTTTCCATGCCATGACTTCATCTGCTGTCCCTCTGCTCTGAAAATACCTTAATCTTGACATAGTCTCTTGTGGGCAGGAAGATGATTTTTTTCAGGTCAGTATCTTGCCAGCATCCTCCTCCTTCCTACATCTGAGCAGCAATGGGACAGTTTGGGGCAGGTAATTGAACACTGCAGTCACATTTTGTCTCTGTGTCATGGCACAAGGACAAAAATGGAGTGTCACCCTTGCTAGATTGGACTCATGAAGCTGGTGGTTGGGTTCTGTCTCCTTGCTGAGATGGGGATTCAGACTAGAGGCTTCACAGAGAGATACTAAGATGACAACAATCAATCTTTCAAGAAACAAAAGGAAAGAATTAAAATAAGATGCTGTCAAGAGACATTGCTGTCCTAATTCTAGAGAGATAATTACTGGTTTGTGTACTGAGACAGGATTTCCATCACTTTAGAAAGTTTAAGCTATAGTGGGGAGATAACAGGATACTGCGGTGTGACTGCATTGTACACAGCAGGTAGTTCAGAACCCTCTTTTAGTTCTGCCAGGAGAATGATTTGATCTTTAGGAACATATTGGTAAAATGCATTGCAGTGATTGTACCTTATACCTTTCTCAAACTTTTTCTTAACCAGCCCAGCTACGTTGGGGAGTTGGGCCCCCCAGGTCGTAGCTCTTTGGACAGCGTGGAGATGGCATACGCTCGGCAGGTGAGTGGAAATAAAACATACCCAAGCATTGGGTTTCTACACAGAGAGAGGTGGGGAAATTTCCACTGTGAGTAAGGAAAAACATGCTGAAGTCTCAGTCCCAGTGTTTGTCAAATTATGTGCTATTTTAATGGCATAGCTTACGAGAAGCTTTAGTGCATCAGCCATGAATTAATATTTCTGGTGGCATTAGACTGCCTCAGAAAATGTTCAGTGAAAACTGATAAACCTTTACATAACCAATTTGTTACTTTGAGCTGTTTACTAGCACTGTTGGAAACAAAATGAAAGAGGAGGAGTTGATTTTTTCAAAATGGAACGTGTAGAACTCTCTAGACAAAACTTTGCCTAATTTTCACACAGTTACTGTGATTTGCTGAGCCAGATAGCAGCGTGTACATCTGTTTTCCTGTGTCTACACCCATTTATGGTAACTGAAGAAATGTCTTGCAAAACAAGATGCTGATAAAGTGCATATTTGATTTAGTGGTTGTTAACATACATTAATTCATTCCATCTCTCCTGTAATTTTCTTGTGTTAAGGATCCTTCTTGTGGCATGTTTATATTTGTACTTTGAGGCTGACAGCTTTGTTCCCTGATATTTTGTGGATGTGGAAAGCTCAGCCTCTCTTAGGAGTGTTAGTTCCAGGGGTAGCTGTGGAGTTAGTGTCCTCACCGTGGGTGTGCTCTTGGCAGGGTGCTTGTGATGACTGCCAGGCTTCTGTCACCAGAACCCTTGGTGCAGCCACAGTGTGCTCCTGGCAAGCTCTCTGCAGAAGCTGAGCTGTCCTGTAACAGCACCCTGCTTTAGTGCAGGAATCCCAGGGCTTCACTGGGTAGTTAGGAGTAGTGGAGCTAAGGAACTCCATGCTCAGACTGGCACAGTTCTTCATGTCTAGTTCAAACTGTTGCACAGAAACTGGGTAAAGGCTATCTGTGTGTAAATTAAGACCAAGATTTAAATCAAAACAGATGTGTGGTTGAGTACCTATGTTTAAGAGCAGGCTTTGAAGGGCCAGGTTCCTGTTCTCATTTTCCTGTGTCAGATTTCTTGGGTACTCCCATAAACCATCAGAATTCTGTTTCTTTTATGTCACCAGGAAGGAGACTGCCATGCAGGGGAATATCACAGCCATCCAGTTCTCAGGTCTAGGTCTCTTCTGAATCTTTGTCTTCCAAAAATTACCTACAGATGGTCCAGCAGGGCATTCAGAGCAGTGCTGTGCCTTTGGGCAGGCCTGGGGCTTCTGTGGAAGTGGAGTTGGAACCAATGCCTGTTCCTCTTGTGTTGGATTAGAAGCTGCTAATGTGGGAGGGAAGCAGAAGGAACTTGGTAGGGACACTCTGTTCTTGAAGCCTGCTTCAGATTTTGCTGCTGTAGCAGGGGAAAGGGAGTGATCTGTACTGTTGAACTTGCTTATTTTCATCATGTTTCAGATTTATATTTATAATGAGAAGATAGTGAATGGACATCTGCGGCCTAACCTGGTGGACCTTTGTACTGCTGTTGCAGAACTGGATGATAAGGTACTGCCAGTGAGTTAACATAAGGAAATGTATTTAATCTGTGTTCAGCTGTCATTAACAGCCTGCTGACATGGGTAGAAAAATACTGATATTTCAGGGAAAAACAAAAATGCATGGCTCCACAGAAAACACAAAGCCAATACCGGAATCTTCTGTAGTACAGCAGGGGCCACCTGTGATGAACCTGAAAAATTTCTTATAACAGTGAGGGAGAAAAAAAACAGCTTCCACTGCAGTCTCTCACCATGAGTGATAAACTGTCAGAGGGAAAAAATTGCTGGGTATTTAAAATGGGTTCTGTTGTGTTTGGTTTTCAAAATGTGGCCTCCTAATGTCCTTTGGATATATTTAGCTGTAGGTGAAGGCTCTTCAATCAGACATTGCTAGCACTGAAGAAGGCTTCCCTGGCAAAGTGTAAAGCCTTTACACTGACTTTAAATCAGTGATCTCCCTGCTTTTCTTTTTTTTCCCCACTCCTCTCATTGTATTGCCTTGATCCACACCAAAAAAAAAAAACAAACACAAACCTGCCTGCCTTTGAGAAATGCTGGGAGGAGAGAGTACATGAGGAGGGTCAAGTCTTGAAAAAATGGGGGGAGCCAAAACTGAGAGGCAAGTGCTTCAGTCTGATCTGAATTACAGATGCTTTGAAACAGTTCTGTTCATTTTGCTAGGGACTGCACAGTGATTTTCAATGTTCTTGCTGCTTTGAAGCACTGAGATCAAACACCTGCCCTTGCTGGAGCTAACAGTGCTGTTACTGCTCAGTATTTTGCTGTTGCAGCAGGGATACTCCAGTCCCATAGATACTGATACAATCTCATCCTCATGGATGAGCAGATCTGGATGGCTTTCAACTTTTTTTTTTTTTTTTTTTTTCAGACCCAAGTCTTTGTCCAAGTGATCAGTGTCCTTTAGACATTTCTCACCACTGCTGATTGCAGCTTCCCAGTGGCATCTAGCACTATTGCTCTTATGGAAAGCTGATGATGTTGTGGTATTTATTGAGTGGGAGGTTCAAGTTGGGAAGGAGGCTGAGCACCAAGTACCCAGCCTAGTTTTGGAAATTATTGTTGATCCTGGGAGACAATTACAATATTTACAGCCAACTTCTTGTGCAAGAATTATGCAGAGAAGCCTGGTAAATTTGAATTCTGCATGACAGAAGTGAGCTTACCTTTGTGACTGTGTCTATATCTCCACTACAGATCCAAACTGACATAACTCGTGTGGTTTTATGCTCTCCTTAAGCATTGAATCCCCATGTAGCTCCAGACAATGTTGTTGGTTCACCTCTGTGCTAATCACTGTTGCATGGAATGGCTTCTTTACAGAACATCTCTGAGATGTGGGCCATGGTGAAACAAATGACTGATGTTACCCTGGTTCCTGCTAGTGATGCCCTGAAAGTCAGGACCAACATGGAAGTGCGTATGGAGTTCGTGAGGCAAGCTCTGCACTACTTAGAACAAAGGTAAGGTCAGTGCTCTGCTTAGCACAGCCTAAGAGCCAGAATGACTTTGTAGTGCACACAAACATATTAAAAGATCAGCTCACAGCAGAGGCTGTTGCCTGTCTGTCTGTTCTGCAAGGCTGAGAGCAGCTGATTGAGTATAAAACTGTTCTATTTATAAGATGCAGAGACCTTTCATTCTGTCTTCTGTGTTTCTCTTAAATATTCTGTACCTGCTGTAGTGATAACTGAAGATTTTTTACTTGTGGAAAGAGATCTCTTTCCCCTCTGCAAAAAAAATCCCCTTTTCTATACTCCCTTTCTGATTGCTGATAACTGTCAGGAGCTGGTGCTGGGAGGAAGTGAGGACAGCAGTGGAGACATGTCTGTTGCAATGAGTCAGATGTTGTGATCATACCATTTCTACATGGAAAGATTTCTGTATAACTTGAAGAGGCTGACACTGAGACATTTAGCAGTCATCTTCAGACTCTGGGAAGTGGTTTATTCTCTCTATCAACAAGTATCACTGGGGTTCTAAGCTCCTTGACCATAAAAATGCTTGGAGGACTGCAGGTTATGGAGCAGACAGAATGGTTGTAGAGACATCCCGTATGATGGGATGCCATCAGGCTAGTTCAGCAGTAGAAAGCCAACAATAGCTGCAGTTCAGTGCCTGGCAGGATCTGTTTCCAGTTCCCTCAACAGCATGCAATGAGCCAGTGACTCTTAACCTGATGTGTCAAATATCCAACTTGCTAAATTTTCACAATGCCTGAAATTAGGAATTTGTTACATGTAGTTCCCCCAAAACCCTTCCACTTGTGGAAATTGGGTCCTTCAGACTTGATTTAAAACAATTAACAATCAAAAAATAACCCACAAACAAAAAACATGCCTTGCTTTGTAGCTTTTCTTTCCTAGCAGGAATTGGCTAGTCCTGGGGTGTTCCCATGCCTCCCCAGTTCCTCACACATCCTCACAGCTGTTCTTGCATTAGTTGCTTTTGAGCAACTGTGATCTTACCTTCACCCTTGAGGAGCATGTGCTTAATTCAGCCATAATGTTAGTTATCAAGATAAGATGATATTTGCACAGCTTTCAGTTTTATATTCTGGCAGTGGCTGAGTATATTTTGAGCTGCAGACAGGAAGAAAGAACTTAATGTGATTTATTGCTGCTGCAAATACAGGTATCCCTTCATGGTACAGGTTTTTGAGACTCCTCCTTCTAAACATGAGCATTTGTTAGATTAAACTCCCTTGATTAAAGGCTTTGATAGGTTTTTCGAAGGTATTCTCAAAGCTGCTTTTACCATTTGCTTTTCTCTAGGTTCCCTCTTTTCTGTTGCTTCCTTTTTGTGAGCCAATGGTCCTTACACTTTTATTTGTCCATGGAGCAGGGAGGAGAGACCAACATGTCTGTGGTGTTTAAGTGTTCTTCTGTGACAGGACTGAGAGTTAAAGCATTGGGATGGAAGGAACTGGACAAGTTCTGGAACTGAGATTAAATTGGTACTGAAAGGGCCTCATGAGAGGAACCTCATAACAGACTTGAAGCCAAAGCACTATGCCAGAGTCCTAATGTGGTGTCTCTTGAGACTGCTGACTAAGTGGATTTTCCTAAATAGACAAGTTTTTTGCCTTTTTTTGTTGTAATGATAATGTCAGAACCTCAAGGTAATTTGCTTTAAATTGCTAATTCATCCTAAAGTCAGTGGATGGTTTTTTGTCTATGTTTCAGTCTATTCATGTTTGGTTTGTCTGTGGTGTTTTTCAGCTACAAAAACTACACCTTTGTGACAGTGTTTGGAAACTTGCACCAAGCTCAGCTGGGTGGAGTCCCAGGGACCTACCAACTGGTCCGCAGCTTCCTGAACATCAAACTCCCAGCACCTGTGCCTGGTCTCCAGGTGAGTCCATCACCTTTGGTGACTGAGCTAAAATAATAATGCAAATCTGCTTGCTCTAGTTATTCCTTCTGTGGAATTTTTCATTAGGAAAATGAAAGATTGTGACAAAATTGCATTGGGTTCAGAGGTAAACCCAAGGCATGGTGGTGTTCAGTAGTTAAAGCTCTACACTCTAGAAATTATAATCTCTTTTAGTGGTATTTTTAGAGATCAACAAGCAAGTATTAGAGTATGTTATGAGGTAATCTCCCTGTTCTGTTTTTTCTGGTTTTTTGCACTTACTGTATAAGATGCTGACACCACTTGATGTTTAAATATGTAACAAATGATCTGAGCTGTAGCAGGAACATTTTGTTTAGGAATTTGAATGACGTCCTGCTCACCTGCACACAGTAGAAAGTGTGCACCTACAAAATTATTAGAAAAACAGGCAGACAGGGTTGAAAACTTATTTAAAACTTAAATGAGGTATTATAAATTACAACACTGGAGACCATATAGTTGAGTCTAGCTGTACATTTACGACCTACTGACACCCATGATTAATTTTCCATATATTTTTAATAGCTCAGTGGTATAATGCAAATCTGCATCCTGGGTGAGGAGGATATTTGCAGTGGGACTGTCAGAACCTCACTCATAAGGGAAATCTGGGCAAGCAGAGAAGAATCCCATCCCTTGCTGCTAGGATGGGTGCACAGCTTTTGCATGACTTAAACCTCATAACCTCTGGTTTCTGGAGCACTAACAGATTTTGTTACCAAAATCAGTGTTTAAGTACAAGAGAAGAAGTAATGAATGAGGAAAAAAAAGATCAAGAAAGAAAATTAATTCAAATACGCTGCTTTAAAAAAAAAAATAATGATTTCTTGCTTTCTTTTCAGGATGGTGAGGTGGAAGGCCATCCTGTCTGGGCACTGATTTACTACTGCATGCGCTGTGGAGATTTGACTGCAGCCATGCACGTGGTGAAACGGGCACAGCACCAGCTGGGGGAGTTTAAAACTTGGTTCCAGGAGTATTTGCACAGTAAAGACAGAAGGTAGTTGGAAACTTGTAAAGGTCTTTGTGAGGGGTGGGAATTGCTGTGAAGAAGTGAAATGCTCAGTGGCTTGGTAGAAATATAGGCAGCTCAAGTCTGTTCTGGTGGTGAAGGCTGCCTGGTGTTTATATTACCTACCTAAATTACATGTTAGAAGTTTGCATATTTTAATTTGAGGCTTTGAAGTCTAGAAATTTCCATCAAAAGAGAGCTGTTTGAAAATAAGCAAGTTTACATTTCATAAACAATACAGTGGTGTAGCTTTGTTTTAGTGTGGGATGTGTAATACTAGGATACTGCATACAACAGATAGGATTTAGTCTGCTGTCATGAATCCTGTCTCTTTTTATTTTCCTCCATTGCTTATTTTAGTTGCGTTTCCCTTGGGAAACAGTTTTTCACAAAATTACAGAATGTCAGAGGTTGGAAAGGACCTCTGAAGATCAAGTCCAACCCCTCCTTTCCAGACCAGGACCAAAACTAGGGCAGGTCACTCATAAATGCATCCAGGCAGGTCTTGAAAGTCTCCAGAAGAGTTTCTACACCCTCTCTAGGCAGCCTGTGCCAGGGCTCTGTAACCCTCTCAGAAAATAAATTCTTCCTCATGTTGAGGTGGAACTTCCTCTGCTCTATCTTGACTCCATTGCCCCTTGTCCTGTCACAGGCCACAAGTGAGAAGAGGTTGGTCCTTTTCTTCTTGATGCCCAGCCCTCCTATATTTATACATATTAATTAGATCCCTCTTAGTCTTCTTCTCCAGACTAAAAAGCCCCAGGTCTCTCAGCCTTTCTGTATAAGGCAGGTGTTCCAGTCCCTTCATCATTTTACTACAACTATTTTCATAGGAATGAGACACAATAAGAGCAAATAGAGGCTAGAGGCCTTTAGAGACATTCACCCTCACATCTTCTGGTGCTTATTCTCATTTAATTTTTGCAGTCCATCACTTGAGAGAGGCCACTGGCCCAACTGCTGCTGATGTGGCTGCAGGCAGTTGAGTTAGTGCATCTAAAGGTGTGCTCTGAACTCTTGCTGTGGTGTTTTTAGGTTACCTTCTTCTTTTCCACTGGCAATGAATTTCAAACAAGTGCAGTCAGTCTTTGCATTACAGCTGTGCTCTCTTCAAGGGATTGGCAATGTGGGAAGGTATGGGCTGAGATAGGGGGAAACAGAGGGCTCAGGTAAGTGCCAGGATGTGAAGCTGTAGTATCCCACCTCAGCCTGTGGCAATTTCATTCCTGTGTGAGAAGCCCTCATCCTGCAATATATTGGGCTCTTCAAGTATGAAAATGTGAACACATTTTATGTGTTCATAATGTGTAATCAGTTTGCATGTCTTTAAAAAGCCCCAACAAATTAAGGGCTGGGAGAGAAACAAAGTGCCATTTACAGGGCATATTACTCTTCTATAAATTGACCTGATTTGTAGAGAATATCTAGGAGTGCTCCTTATAATAAGATTTGTTTCAGAGATGTTAGTGAAGGGGCTGTGTTTGTTTTCATTGCAAACCTTTTAATTTTTTATAGGTATCAAAAAGTACTCTGCCTACAGATTTGACAAAGTGTCAAGGAGGGCACCTTAAATGATTGAGTTCTGTAAAGTTCTCTACATAAGGGTTCAAGAAATAGAATGACAACATGACAGTAATGGTAAAGATGAAAGTATTAAGAGACATCATGGTACAATGACTTGCTCACTTGTTAGTTACTAACCTGAAGAGTCCCAAAGATTTTGAGAGTTCTTTTTTGTGAAACTGAAATAGCAGAATGAACCAAAAATATCTCATCTACCACAATACTCACCCCTGCAGAGGTTGATTTGATTTTTTAATTTTTTTTTTACTCTCCATAACTTTATACTTTAAAATTCATGTGTGCCAAGTTTCTACATATGGACCTAAATAGAAAATGCAAGAAATAGTGGCCAGTGCTTACTGTGTTGTGCCTGTGTTGTGAATATGCACTTATTTACACGGATTTGTATCCAGGTTTCCTTATAAAGTGAAAGATGGGTTTCATATCCTTTCAATCTTATTTTTTTTTGTCCTTAGGCTGTCTCCTGCCACAGAAAATAAACTGCGCCTTCATTATAGACGAGCTCTGAGAAATAATACTGACCCCTACAAAAGGGCTGTTTATTGTATTATTGGTCGCTGTGACATTACTGATAACCAGAGTGAAGTTGCTGATAAGACAGAAGATTATCTTTGGCTAAAAGTAAGTGTAGTGGTGGGGGGTTTTTTTGTTTGGTTTTGGGTTTTTTTTCAGGTAATGATGGTGTATTTCTAGGTCTATTTCTAGGCCTGGTGTTGTGTCTCAGTCTAATGAAGGTCACTTAACCTTGTGAAGGGCTGGAACCCAAGTCCTAGGGCTGCTCTGTTATCCTCTGCACTATCAGGTGTTAATTTGGGTAGACTTGTCTTTGGAAATGTCATGTACTTATTTGACACTGATCTTTGTCAGCTGTTTTTACAACTGGTGTTAGCTTGCTACACTGAGGATCCTTTAGATTTTCCTTGCTGGGTGAATTATGGATGAAATGTTGGTGTCTGTTGGCAGAAGTTGTTGCTGACAATGTTTCTATAGTCCAAAATCCTTACAGTTTTGGTGGAGACATGATAGATACTGCTCAGTGCCCATTTCTCTCCATCAGAAGGAGGGAGTAGAATGATGTCTTTGTTAAGGCTGGATAAGAAAATAGTGCTTTTGAGTATTCCTTAGTGAGCATTGAGAAGCCCAGCATCAGAGTTTGGTGGCATGGACAGATACAAAATGACTCCTGGGTTATATCAGTGTGGATTTCTGATGTTGCTTCAGCAGAGATACGTGCTTCCTAGTCCTGGATGTCTCGTCAGCTGGTCAGATGTTAGGAGGGCTTCAGATGGAACAAATCTGAGTGCATCCCATGTGCAAGGTGAAGCTGAAACATCTGTGTTTCTTCTTTTTTGGATGTGTTCTTTAGCTGAACCAAGTGTGTTTTGATGACAATAGTGCGAGTTCTCCACAAGATCGACTGACGTTATTGCAGTTCCAGAAACAGCTGCTAGAAGACTATGGTAAGAAACCAGATGAGATGTGCTAATGGGGCTCTGCTTTTCTGCTTAGGGCACCTTCCAGTGGTTATTACCCAAGCCCACATGAAATCCTATAGCTTTGCACTAGTGACAGGCATCTTCAGAGTGTTCATGGACAACCTGCTTCCCTCAAGTCATGGCAGACTTCAGTAAAACATGCTGGAGGAGTCTTTTGTGTTCCCAGAGAGTAAATACTTATCTGTGAGCAGCACTGCTGTTATCTGTGCTTCACCCATCCTAAATTATGGATTGCTTTCTCTCCCCATTAATATGCTAATGTCTTTTAACAAAACTTCCAGCTTTTGGAAAACAGAACAGAAAAACAATCATTACCAAATGTAGGCATGTATTTCCAAGGCTTTTCTCTGTGAGCATCTGTTGCTCATTGTTTCCTTTAAATTCTTATTTCAAATAATTTTCAGGGGACCCAAATCACAGTCCCTTCCACTTCAAAGAATTTTAGGAATGTCCACAGCCCAAGACAGCACCATTTCCCATAATCATCTTCCAGTCCATCAAAATTAATTCACTTAGACTATCCAAAAAACACAGAATTTGATTCTCCACAGCCTTCTAGTTTGTAGCATCACTCACGCCCAGATAAAAAATGTGTGGAAAAGAAATGCAGTAAGCTACTGCTGGTGTCACCAAGTAGAAAAATCCAGGGCTTTAGTAGTATTTGTATCATTTGACACAAGTATAAATGAGAGCAAAATGTGCTCTCTGGAGAATCTATTGCAGTCTGTCAGAGTAGATGGTGTGTTGTCTGAAGAGAACAAAGGAATGGTTTTATGTGACTGTTTATTTTCTTTCTTGGCTTGAAAACATCTTCATGCTGTGGTCTTCCATGAGTTATTTGCAGTGGAACAGTTACAGATAAGCTACTGATATGTTATTAGAAACTCAGCTTTGTCCAGTGTATTTATTTCTGTTGGCACTGGATAAGCAAAAGTAATGCACTGCGACAGGAAGCATCCACTGTCAGTGATCTCTGGGTGCAAAATCATTTTCACTTACGGTCTGTGTGTGTTGTGTTTTGCTTTTCTTTTTTTTCTTCCTCAGGTGAATCACATTTTGCAGTGAACCAGCAGCCTTTCCTCTACTTTCAAGTATTGTTCTTGACAGCACAGTTCGAAGCTGCAATTGCTTTTCTCTTCCGGACAGAGCGCTTGCGTTGTCACGCTGTTCATGTTGCATTGGTCCTGTTTGAATTAAAACTGCTCCTGAAATCTTCTGGGCAGAGTGCACAGCTGTGTAAGTCCTGCACATTTACTTAACAGTAAAGGAGTATTTTGTGAGCCCTGTAGGCACTGCAGGTCGGGGTAATTGATCAAATAAGCAGCATTGATCAGAGAAATCTCCTAAAGGTTAATTGGTTTAGTTGCCTGAGAGCTCTGGGTCATGGCTCTGACTAATTTGAGACAAAGATCAGAGCAGTATTTCCTGGCACTGCATTCTCTGATAGTATTGTTTCTGACACTGCAGTGAGCCATGAAGCTGGTGACCCTCCTGGTGTTAGGCGTCTAAATTTTGTGCGCCTGTTGATGCTTTACACCCGTAAGTTTGAGTCAACAGACCCAAGGGAAGCTCTACAGTATTTTTACTTTCTCAGGTAAGAGCTATTATAAGTCTCTAGATTTTCTCCTGGTTGTTACTGCTTAGTATTTCTTATCTGTGAAGTCCTCAGAAGCAGGAGTACCTTCTTCCTTCCCTTTCTTTTGTAGGAATGAGAAGGACAGCCAAGGAGAGAATATGTTCTTACGTTGTGTTAGTGAACTCGTGATTGAAAGCAGAGAGGTATGTTTGGCCTTCTTTTGCCTTCCTCACTTAAGCTGAAACTCATTTCTTCATTGGAATCTTTTTTAGTCTTAAACAGTTGTTTTCTCTTCCTGTCTGATGGAAGATCTCATAATGACCATATGTTTAAGATATTTGAGTCTTTTTGCTTGTTTTCTATATACAGGCACTTTTAATGTCAGTCACTGCTTTTCATCCAACTGTGACTGCATCTTTGTACTTAGTAAAGATTGTCAAGTATCTGCAATTCATCTCTCTATTTTTGTTTCCTTTTTTCTTACTTCACATCTATGTGGATATAGTTTGATATGATTCTTGGAAAGCTGGAAAACGATGGTAGTAGGAAGGTGAGTTGACAATTTGTTTCTATTTTACATAAAAAGTACAAACCATGTGTGATTTCCTAAATAGGCACGAGGCTATCTTACTTTTTGCTGTCTTTCACTAGCCAAATTATTACCTTGTTTGAATACATACAGGTTTGCCAAGGATGAGAATAGTCTATGACCTGCTGTAACAGAAGGCAGGTCAGGAACCATCAGGTAAACTATGTCCTTGTAGACAGCTGATGTAAATAAGGAAACAAATGGCATCAGGTAACTTCAGTGAGCTGAGGATTTTATTTTTACAGTAGGAAATGGAATTTAACTGCTTGTAAGTGGGTGTAGGATAGTTCTGTTAACCAGGTGTGTGTGTGAAAACTATATGGCATGATCCTCATTTACCCTGGAGGAGCAATGTATTGCAGCCTGTTAAAAAGCCTTGTCATTAAAGGGAGCAAGGGGTAACAGATGACAGGCGTAGCCACAACTCATCTTTCTTCTCCATGTAGATGAGGGTGAGTATTGAATCAAAGATGAGCTCTTTCTAGTTATGCTGGGTCATTCTTGCACCTTCCCATGGAAATGTACAGGCCACTGTAAACATAATACAACATGTAAAATATTAATTGCCTTGACAGAAGATTGAGGGGTTGTTAAACATTTTGATTTCTCATCTTTACTTATTGTCTGGCCC
Source organism: Phaethornis superciliosus (assembly GCA_023637945.1). Taxonomy (NCBI): domain Eukaryota; kingdom Metazoa; phylum Chordata; class Aves; order Apodiformes; family Trochilidae; genus Phaethornis; species Phaethornis superciliosus. The sequence goes on along the minus strand of JAJQWJ010000014.1, from coordinate 19,086,419 downwards.
CTTTAGCCTGGAGTAATAGACAAGTTTACAAGTGACACAAAACCCATTATTAACAAAGTGGCTTCTGCAGCAGAAAATAAAGGATTGTTTGAAGAAGCTGCAAAACTCTATGACCTTGCAAAGGTAAATATCTTCTATGTTCTGCTGCAAATATGTACATGGTTCATTTTTTTCCAAACATTCTCCCTGTGATTAGGAGGCTCGATTTCAGCTCGGAGATTGCATTTCCCTTATGAAAGCAGATTTTTTTTGTTGCTGCTGTTAAAGCAGAGACATTGGCTGCATGGACAGAGGTTTTGGTGAGCGAGCCCTGATGGATTGCACTCCATCCTGTTCTGATTTAAAGAGGTCCTGGTTCTTTATCAATGTGCTCTTTGAAGAGGTGGTCCCATGTATGATTTTATTCTGGCTGGTTAAGTTATCTACCTGGAGTGTGCTCTTCCAATTTCATAGAGGTTGAGCTGAGGTCTAAACTAATTGGGCTTTATATTGAATACTTCTGTTTCCTGTTGAAATGAAATGAAAGTCGATACAACCATAGTCACTGTTTTAGAGGAAAATGGGGGAAAATATTTTTTCATGTGAGCTGAGAGCATTATGTTGTTCATAGCCAATATGATCTTGACTCTTTATGGGAGGGAGGCATCTCTGAGCTTGCACTAGGCACCACTGCATGAGACCTTTTTGTTTTTTCTGAGATGGAATTGCCAAGTCCAATCATGCTCCTTTTATTTGTGTGTAACTGTAATACCAACAGAACCCTGACAAAGTTTTAGAACTGATGAACAAGCTCCTCAGTCCTGTCGTTCCCCAGATTGGCACTCCCCAGTCAAACAAGGAGAGGCTGAAGAACATGGCCCATTCCATTGCTGAGAGGTGAGACAAGGGGGCAGACCTGGTGCTGTCAGCTCAGTGGGTATTAGTTCTTGACTTTGCTTCTGCTGTCTGGACTGCAGCATCCACAGCAATGTGTGGAGGAGGACAGAGGTCAGAATTTACCCTGTCCTGCTCCTGGTGGCTGCTAGTACTGAAACCAGCAACATCATCTGCAGGGGCAGGTCAGGGAAATTTGGCAAGAAGCTTTATCTGTTGGTGAATCAGGAAAAGAGTATTGCAGAATTGACAACTGGAGACATAGTCTCTTAAGGAACACTAAATATATTTTCCTTTAGAAATCACCTAACCTATACAATTTGTTATAACAGTTGCAGAATCATTGCACACAATTCACTTGTTTGAAATAGTATTGAGAGAGAGCTACAAAACACAGTAATTCTGAGTTGGAAAAGCTTCTCTGCAAGCTTCATTTCACTGCTGCTTTAATGCAAGGGAAAAAAGGAAACATGTGAGTTACAATGTGTATATGGCTAGTGGACATAAGCTACAACCTGTTGCTGTAGGAAAATGCAACATGGTATTTAGGAAAGACAGACATGGAAGTGACCAGGAGGAATGTCTCCTACAGGGGTGTGTGGTAATTAGAGCATATGTTTGAGAGACAGCAGTGCTCAAGATTCATTAGCTGCTAGAAGTTAGGACTATCCTGCTTCTGAAAGGTGGTAATTGCAAAATAGCTTTGGGACTTTTAAATCATCATCTTTTTGTGGAGCTTGTTCTGGTGATTGCCATGGATCATTTCTGTCTTACCTCTAGTACCTGTGAGAAGTGTCTTTCTTCTTTTCCTCAGCCATTCTGGTAGAGAGAGAATAAAAACAAGCCAAGCATCCTCGCTGGCATTTGGGAATTGGGAAGTCAAGTATTGCAATGTAATTATTTCAGTCAGAGTCCTTTGCCTTTCTTCTGACAACTGGCATTTGCCAGTCACTCCTTCAGCCAGCATTTCCTTCAGTTACTCAGACTGAAATTTGGTACTGTATTCACTTAGAGACTCATTTGGTAGCAGACATGGAGGAGAATTAAAACTATGAGTTTAAGCTTCAGCAAGGGCTGTAATGGTCTTTGTTTCTCTACTTGCTTTGATCTGTATGAGAGCACTATTTCTGTTCAATAATGCCACTGGACAGCTTGAAAATCTTCATGACTGCAAAGCCAGAATGGTTCTGATTCTGCTTGAAAAGCCAATTCAATGGGATTTTCTCTATATCCTGCAGTGCATGCAGTACTGTGATGATGCAGCTTCCCTCCTGGGCTTTTTTGGGATGGTTTTGGAGCAGGGGAAACACCCAACAGAAAGGGGCAAGAGGCTCTCTGACTTCCTCCACTCCAGCAGCACTTGGCTACTCTCTCACTACTACCTGGAGGAAGGAGCTCCTTTCTGACCTTGTGCTGGTTGGGGTGAGAGCTGGCAGCCCTCCAGTCCATCTTCTATCTAGAGGGAGAATACAGAAGTGCCTACTACATATTCATGTTTTATCTTCTTGCCTGAAGCAGGCAGTTGTGCTGGAGAACTGTCTGCTGTTAAAGAGCACATGAAACACACTTGTACAGTACCCACCCTGCAGGTCTCTGGGTCCTCTTCCTGTTTTCCCCATCAATATGGGACTTGTAAACATTTAAGAGGAAACAAATGCTGGATTTGATGGAAAACTACAAGCAAATAAGTGTTTTTTTAAAAAGCTACAGCCTGTGAATGTGTTTTGCCTCCTGGTTGAGGAAAATCAAAGCTGTCCCTTATGAGATTCCTTCTGTCCTTGTCCTTGGTCTCTCCCCTTCCAAGAATTAGAAGAGCACATTTGTAAATGGTTGCCATTTTGCACAATAAAATTGTGAAACAATTTCTTGCAGGTACAAAGCTCAGGGGATAAGTGCAAAGAAATCTGTTGACTCCACGTTCTACCTTCTGCTAGACTTAATCACGTTTTTTGATGAATATCATGCTGGTCACATTGACAAAGCCTTTGATGTAAGTTTGAAGAGTTCTGTTTGAAGTGCAGCCTTCCTAATGCCCTTGAAAGCCCAGAGTGTCTCAAATAACATCACTTTAAAAAATTATATTTAGTGAGATAGTGCTGCATCGCTATAGGAATTTAAAATTGTGGGGTTTAAACTGTTTCTTGATAATCAGGAAGATCTTTCTGGAGCTGTTCTGTAGAAATTGAACAAAATATTCCTGATGCTCAACAAAATGAGATGAATGAATCAATAACAATGACATTATTTCTGTTGAATGGCATCAGGAGTATTTCATTAACACTTCAAAGACATGCTTTATTAGTGTATGGTACATAGAATGTTGATTATCTACCCTGATTTCTCCTTTTCTTTTTGAAGATTATTGAACGCCTGAAGCTTGTACCTCTTAGCCAGGATTGTGTAGAGGAGAGAGTTGCTGCCTTCCGGAATTTCAGTGATGAAGTAAGTAGTGTCTCTTGCTTTTAGCTTTCAAAAGCCTTTTATTGTGGCTTAAAACCTTGTCATCTCATCATTCTCCTTCCTTAATGGGGCAATAGGATGGAATTACTTCTCATTTGTGCAAGTAGACTCTTGGCTTGCAATTTTTTTCTCCTTAGGGCTACTCTTTGGAGCACTAAAAGTCCCTACCCAGATAGCCTGTCTCCATTTTGCAGAAGACATCTGCAGATCTGAATCTCTCTGAACTTACTGAGTTTGATTCAAGAATTTGGAATATTGAGAACTTACTATTGTCTGGCTTAGTTCTTCCATGCTCTTAATGGTCACCAATCATTTGTAGGGATAGGGTTTATTGTTATTTCTTTCCCTCCAATTAGAGGAGCTAATGTGTTTGTGTATTAGCAGATGAAGCATAATGGAGAGGTCTTATTGGTCCTGAGCTGTTATCCACACTTCTCTCTCAGATATTATTTGTGTGTATTCAGGTGCTTTGGGTTTTATCTGAACTGTTCCTATCAAACATGAAGGTGCAGCCACTCTGCCTGTCTGTGTCTGCCTCATAACTCAGGGTAACTTTTGCCAAGTGGTGCAGTCACAGCAGGGGTGACCATTAAATGTCTGATTGCAATATGGGTAAATATCAACCATTGCTTGATCAGTTACCCATGTCCTATACCACAGATAAATATTATTCAACCTGCTCGTTATTGCAATATATCTTTTTTCTTTTATTTTTTTTTTTCCTTTGTGTAGATCAGGCACAATTTATCTGAGGTCCTGCTTGCAACCATGAATATTTTATTCACCCAGTATAAGAGGATGAAAGGCACAAGCCCAGCCACTCCAGCCAGACCCCAGCGAGTCATGGAAGACAGAGACTCGGTAAGGTTCCAGTTCTCACTGTCTGCTTCAGCAGGCCTGAAGATCCTGCACAGCCAGCTGTCTGGGCATTTGCCTGTCAACATAGTGCACTGAGCAGAAGGGGTTTCAGCTTTGCTGTCATCAGATTTGGTCTTGGAACTCTTGTTAAGTTAAAGCTGCCATAGGCAGTTGAAAACCAAGGCCAAACCATTCATCCCATCATACAGATTAGGAAATAAATGTCAATGGCTTTTGAGAATGGAAACCAACCTGGGCCACAGCCAGCTTTCATCCAGGCTTTAGTCATCTGCAGAAGTGCGTTTGATCTGTAAATCAGAATGTTTATAAAAGCCTTAGTGGCATTTTTAAATTCCATTAGCAAATGAAAGACTCGGGTAATGATACAGCTTTTGTCTTTGGGGTACGGGCTCTGTCTTGCAGCTACATTTGTACTCAAAATCAACAATGTCTGAGAAGGGATACAGCTCCTTGGGCTTCTCCCACCTTAAGTTCTGCAGATGTGAAGAAGTCTCAGGCTAATGCAATCTGCAGCCCACTCTGTGTCTTCACAGAGTTGGCACTGAGCCAGCAGCCTCAGGTCCTTGCCTGACTGAGCCATTTCTTTTGGTTTCGTGGTTTCAGTCTTGTGTCTTGTAGATGCATTCCCCATCTTCATAGGAGTGTAATGCTGTCAGGTATGAATGCCATGACTGTGGCCTACCAGAAAGTGTTAAACTGACTGGAGATGGGATCAGCAGCTTTGTGCAGAAGGAACCCACTGTGACATCATAAGAGCAGTGTGCCTGTTATCAGTGTGCTTCATCAATGTTCTCTGCAGACCCATGTTTTACAGTTGTGGAGATAGCTGATGAGGTACCTTGCTAAAAACCCTTGAAGGTTGTCTTCTTTTCAGCCTTCAAAGACTGATAATGAAGCTTCTGACCTTGTGATGGGATCTCATGGCAGCAGTGTAGCAGTGGTGTTGCAGACAGGGCTTTTGAGGCACAGATCTCTGGCTGCCATGTGCAAGAAAAGCTGGGCTGAACCATCAGAGGAGACAAGGACCTGCTGTCCCTGCAGTCAGGGAGGTGACTAAAGAACAGCTGGTGGGGCTGATGTCAGAAGGGACCATAGTTCTGCTGATGGAGGATTAGAGAGGAAGAACACCTGCAGTCCTATAGCTCCTGCTGCCTTAGTAGAACATCAGGCATGGGCACACAGAAGGTGAGGTGCAAATAGCTTTAGCTTCTGTTCCCCTTTTTGTCTTACTCCAAAGAATTTTCCAAGACTGCAAGAGCAGGGAATCTGGATTGCTTCAGTTTCTCTGTTTGGGAAGCAACTTGAGGGCATTTTAGTGGCAGGAAGAAATGAGAGCATTTCAAATGTGAGAAGACAGTTGTTTCTTCAGCAAAATGTCCCCACTCATCTGAGCAGAGATGGCAGATACAAGATTCTCCAGTCTGTGCTTGGTGAAAATTTATCTTTTGAACTTCCCTAGGAGAAAGGCAGCTTTTCCCTCTTCCATGGAGAAGCAAATTTTAGGGGAAATTGGGCTCTTTCAGAAGTTTTAATCTCAGCCCATTGCCCAGTAGATAGTGCTAATGAAAAATGACCTTTTTTTGACTAAGTCTTTGAAATCCCTTGGTTTTCTCTACATCCATCGGAGCAGACAAATTCAAATCCCTGTGTTCATCAGAAGAAAACACAGGATAGTGGCTGTTCTGAGTGTCTGAGGTTTATTCCACATAGCAGGGAAGCAAGTCTCCCAGAGTAGGAGCCCATGGCTCTTGAGTTTGCCCTCTGGTGCCAACCAGCCCTCTGCTGAGCTCCCAAAGCAGGATCCTGCTGCAGGGAGTAGAGGGGCTTTGGCAGGAACAGTGTGGACCTGACAGCAAGGGCAAGTTGGTGAGGAGTTCCACCACAAGGACAAAATACCTCTAGAGTCCCCTGAATTTAGTTGCACTCTGCTAGAGCATCTCCTATCCCACTTTGAAGATGGAATGGGCTTTATTTAGAAAGAACAAGGTTTGGAGCTGGGATTTATGCATTTTGTTTATTTCAGAGTGAAATTACCTAAGCTGTGTTTTGAGGGGTTTTTTTTGTTTTTTGAGGGGTTTTTTTAATGTATATACAAAATTTATTTTGGGAATGAGGGAGAGAAATTTTGCCCCACTTGGCCTGATCCATTTTGTCAGATTTCAGGCAGAGATTACAGCCAGCCTGGAGTGCAGTGCTGCCAACCATGGCTGCAGTGACAGCCCTGACCCAGATGTCATGAGTGCATGACAGCAATGTCACACACTGTGTGCCCTGAGCTGGGGTGACAAGCTCTCCAGAGCAGCCCAAGGCTGTTATCTCAGCACCAAAATTAGGTCATGAAATTAAATGGAATTATTTTTTTTCTTATTTGTGGTCTTATTTTAAATCACAAGTGACTAACATTCATTCAGTAATTACAGCCAATAGAACATCTAAACCTCCAGGCTGCTCTTAACCTCTGCAAACCTCTGCTCCTTCTTCAAGTATTGCAACCTACTGCATTGGTTTGATTTTTAAAAATAGACCAGCTCTAGTTATCATTGCTACCAAAAAGGTAAAGAGAACAGTAACTCATGCTGCTCCTATGCCTTTCTTAGTCACAGTGAGAGGTTTTGCCTCTTTCAATTTTTAATTCGAAGGAGTCAGAAACCTTGACTTGCTCTTTTTCACCTACCACTTCTTTTGACCTCCAGTGCAGAGCAGCATGTCAGACATAACATGACCTCATGGAACAGATCAGGATGCAGACTGGGAGTGGTGACTGTGGCTGGAAGGGAACAAGTCACTTTCAGGCCCCCTTGTTAAGTAGCAGGTGCCTTGGTGTTTACCTGGGGCTGACTTTACAACTGGGGAAACTGCCCTGGGAGCGTTTAGGGTCACTCTCTTTAAGTTTTGCTACTTCACTCTAGAGCTGCACTGCCTCCTGGCACCTGAGGGAGGGAGGATGCCTCCCACTGCATTCCTGGCTGTGCTGTTCCCAGCTCCAGGTGTTCATCCACCCTTGGTCAGCTAAGATTGCAGCACAAGATGGAAGCTCAGGTCTGTATTTCACCCAGGTCACAGTCAGGGCTTTCCTTCAGCCAGAAGAATTGAAACAGAAAATTCCATGCCTCTGATCTCAGTGCTAAAGAAAATTTCCTTCCTGGCACAAGCCTTACAAGGAGCAGCTATGAGAGCTGGGAGTGTTCAGCTTGGAGAAAAGGAGGCTGAAGGGACCTTCTGAGTCTCTACAACTCCCTGAAAAGGAGGTTGGGGGGGGGGGGGGTTGGTCTCCTCTCCCAAGTAACAACCAACAGGACAAGAGGAAATGGTCTCAAGTTGCACCAGAGGATGTTTAGATTGAGTAGGAGTAGAAACTTCTTCACTGAATGGGCAATTAAACACTGGCAAAGGCTGCCCAGGGGGGAGGTGGGTGAATCACCATCCCTCAGGTGTTTAAAAGCCACATGGATGTGCATTTTAAAAAGCCACAGATGTGCTGAGGGATGTGGCTTAAGCACTGGACGTGGTAGAGCTGGGTTAATGGTTGGCAGAGTTGGGTTCTGGTTGGACTCAATGATCTGAAAGATCTTTTCCAACCAGGATTATGTGATTCTGTGTGAAGCTGAAGGCATTTTGCACAGCTGCAGCAGTAGCACTCAGTGATTTGAAACAGTTGAGCATCGTGGCTTTTCCATCATCAGCTTCCAAAGCTCCTCTGTTCCTGTGGAATAACTGGTACAACATCACCCTGAGAAGATGCAGGATTGCCCAGGTGGGCATCACACTGGTGGAACATCAAACTGCTCCCAGCCATGCAGTGTGTGTTGGGCACTTCTTCATCTGTGAAATTGCTGCTGCCAGATTTACCATCCCTGTGCCCACAGCTGCTGCTGCAGCTTTCCCCTCACTCAGCAGATTAAAGGAAGATGTGAACAGTGGGGTCTTCTAGTACAAGAATTTAGAGATGCTTAATATTTAAGAAAACACTGAGCAATCAAAGCAGTCTGCACAGTTTTCCATGAATATTCAGACTTTAGTGCTCTCCTGACCTCTACCAGTTACCAGAATGGTTTTCCTTTCAGTTTAATAAGGGTTTTAACAAATGAAACAAATTATTCCTGAATTTCTTCAGCTGTTCTGGTGTGCAAGGTGGGGTTTGGTTACTTCAGGCAAAGGTTCATTGTGTTACAGAATCAAGAGATGGGATATGGGTGTGTTGTAGGTGGTGATGGAGACCTACCAGGCTTGTGCAGCACTACCAGTTTTTGTTCATGCTTCTGCTTTGGGAATATTGCCACTGCATTTCATCAGGGTCAATTTTATACTTTGCAAGGTGGGGAGAAAAAAGGATCCTTTGGCCCTGGGAAAGCCCACTTCCTGCAGAAGTTAGGAGGTTGCTGCAGTATAGCAACATGCCCTATTGTTGAAAATGCTGGGGTTTTTTCTTGATAATTTTAAATAAATGAGATTTATTTTTTGTAAGCCAAAGGGTAACTCAACACGCTTGTAGTGGCTGAGAAAGGCAGTAATTGCATTTCCTTCCAAATGTGGAAATACCCAGAGCAGCTCAGAGAAATAAAGATTATATTTGCTTGTTTGAAAAGGCAAGTGTTTCCCTGGTGTCCAACTGCTTCACTGTGGGGGTTTTGATACTTCAGTAACTGCTCTCTCCTCTCCTTTTTAGCAACTCCGCTCTCAGGCTCGTGCACTGATAACATTTGCTGGGATGATCCCTTACAGAATGGCAGGAGACACCAATGCAAGACTGGTGCAAATGGAGGTCCTGATGAACTAACAGAGAAGCTTTTGCCTCGGGCTGCAGCAGCCTGTGCCTGTCATGAGTATGTCCAGGGGGTGGGACCAGTATCATTTTGTATTCTGTATTTTTGTTGATGGAAATAAATTTCTTTGATTTCTATTTGTTTTTTGACATTTTCATTTTCACCATTTTGTGGATTTTCTTTTTTAATGTTTGTATTAATTTTATTTTAAATTGCTTTATATTTAGAAAATTATTTTTAATTAGCTAATGGGCCATGCAGAGAAAGGAGCCAGAGATCTGCAGCAAGGAGGTAAGTGAGCAATTTTATAGCAGAAGAGGCAACACAGAAGAAAAATGCTCGCTGAGTTCACAGCTTGGAAGTTTTGGGGAGTTTTGTGGTTTCGAATGCATGTTAAATGTTGGATTTATTCCTGGTACCCTGACACACTGCTGTCAGTCCATAACATTGTCTTGTGTGGCACAGGTGTTGGTGCAGTGCAGGTGAGCTCCGTGTGCTGTTGAGGTTCAGTTACACTTAACAATGTTTAAACTCTGACTGGGGTTGGTGTCTCTACAAACCCTGCAGCTCTGCTGAAGCTTGTGCAGGAGCACCTGGGATTAGAAATGTGTATATTTTGGTAGGAAAGATTTTTGTGGTTGATACATGGGGTTTTAACCAGTTGCAATTAGAAATGGTCCCATAACAAGTTCACCAGGAGCCATACAGCAGTCCAAGTGTAGATGCTTTGCATGTGGGTGGATGTTACTGTGTGTGTAATGGGAAAGCTGAGTCCCACTGGAGTGTGGGACATTAAAAACCAGATTTAAATATTTGGAGCTGTGATTAAATGGGTGTGAAAGCCAAGGGAGCATGTTACAATATTATAAGCTTTTCTCTTTAATATAGCTGCCTATCTCTGACATGAAATGTTGGAAGAAGGAATATTGGTGGATACTCTTACTGTTCCTGTGCACACAGCCTGCTGCACCACTGCTGTTGTGCCTTCCCAAATGCTGTTTGTGTTACTGGGACATGAGAACACACGTGGTCCTGGCTGTGGAAGAGGCAACAAAACATAGGGATTGATGTCAGCCTTTGCATGTTAACAGCTGTCATGGGAGGGAATTCATTTTGCAATGTCTAACAGAGTAGAGGGTCATTTGGGTGACTTGATGACAATTCCCTGATTATTTTGTCCAGCAGAAATGTTGTAGCATGATTTTTGGTCAAGCTTTTGGGCAGGAAGCAGAGGACTGGGTTGCCAAACCACCCAACCCCCTGTCTCATGGCATTAGCAAAGTGGGTGCTGGGTCTCCCAGCCACAGAGCTTAGGGACTGTGTGGCACTGGCTGATCCTTGTGCACGTTCAAGATCACATCATCTGAAGACTGAGAGAGACCTGGATGACACCCTTGCAAGTAAAGGGGCTTTGGTGGGTTCCTGAAGAGTTCAACAAAATGTCAGCAGGTGACTGTGGAAAGCTTTTTTAGTTATTAACATGTCTGGCATATTTGGCAATGCTTCTTGGTACATCTCAGCTGAAAAATCATTCAGTCCCTTAGAGAACGGGTTACCTAAAAGTGGGTGGCAAAACAAGGCACCTTCTGTGATGGTTGCAGATGGTCCTGGAGGGCCAGGGCTGCCCCATGTGCAGTCCTGCAGGATAAACCTGTGTTTTTCCTGCTGGCTTTCCACTCGGCCTCTGTCCCCAGGTTACTCCTGCCACCGAACTGCTGCATGCAGAGAGAGGCTGCTGAGGCTGTGCCTGTCCTCAGGCAACCACTGACCTGAGCAAGGGACAGCATCTGCCAGAGTCTGCTGGGGAAGGGGGAAGGCCACCCTCCCCTCTGCACTTCCCTCTGCCTGCCCCACAGAAGTCCTCTGGGGCTCAGCTCTTACCATTGCCATTTGCAGGACCTTGTTTTTCCTGCCCTTTGCCTCATCCCCTGCTCAGCCACGCTATCACCTTGCCTCCCTGGCATGTTTCTGATGTCAAATGTTGAACCTAAGGACCTTTTAAGAACAGCAAGTAGCCCTTTTTTCTGCCTGCCCTTTGAGGACAGCTGTAGCAGATGCTTCCTGGTGCTTCTTGGCCTTCACAGGTGTTGGTAGAAGAGCAAACTGATGGCTGCATGCACTTTGCTGCCTTTGTGCTCAGTGGTTGTGACCCCAGCTTCTTGTCCCTTCTAAGCTAAGCAGAAACTGAATTATTTTGTACTCTGAAAAGCCAAGGTGGTCTTTCTGTGATGCACAGACAGAGGACTTGAACCAGGGCAAGTCAAAGCCCTGGGATAACCCTGGAAAGGTAAGGCTCAGAGACAAGACAGGTTATGGGTATAACAGAAGGTGCCACAGAGAGTTGGAATCAAATTGCTTCTTGTTAATTGTCCTGTGGTATTTTTTTCTTCTGTGCAGGTTGTGGACCTTGCAGCCCATCTGCTTTCCCGTGTCCTCAGGAGAGGCAGGTTCCAGCTCCACTCCTAGGCCTGGCTTTGGCCAAGCTGGCTCTCCTCTGCACAACTTTAAGGGCTTTGCTGCATTGAGGTAGATGTTGATGCACATACTGGTGCTTTGCTGAACGAGACACCCCTGCAATTTTCCAGGTGTCACTGTTTTTTCTCTACCCCATGCTTATTCTGCTGGAGAAAATGAGACGGTTCTGTTCCCTGGGGTTCCTGCCAGGCAGACCTGCTGCTTCTGGAGTGAAGTGCATAACCCTTTGTACCTTGGCACTCCAGCTTTGCTGTTGTGCAGGCTTAGCCTTGGGTTTTTAAATGTTTAATCTGCTAGAAGGGTTTGTGGGGATGTCACTGAATTCTCACAATGTGTTAGGAGCAGCCTGCTCAAAGGTGGTGTCACTCCCCTTTACAACAGGGAGTAATATTTGCTTTTACAGCATAGTGCTGTCAAGGGCATAGCAAAAGCCACCTCTGGTTTTCATCCATGCAGGGCTTCAGTCTGTGTGGACAGCCTTGCAGAGGTCAAACTGATAATTGTGATAATGTGCAGTGAATTCATGGCTTGCCAGGCACAGTTTGCAGCAGATGTGTGGGTGTTTATCTGAGCCAAACTTTTTCTTAGTAGAAACTGACAAATCTTCTCTTGAGTCACTGGAGCCCTTTGTGCAAGAAAAGAAGTAGAGGTAGATGCTGCAGATTAAATTTAAGATAATTCCATCTGCTTTTTCCTACTCCAGGACTAATCCTCAGCAATAAAGTTTCTCCAAGTGGATGAGATGCTTCAAGCAAGGTCTGAGTTGGTATGGTCTGGATTTACAGGGGAGTTGTGGGAGAGGCTAGAAATACTCACTGTAATACCTGTACAGTCAGGATAAAAACAGGTTAAAGCTCTGCCTAGGGATTAACCTCGGGCTACTGGTAAAAAGTTTGAGCTAATGGAAGGCAACCAGGTAGTGTGGGGATTTAACAGGTGATGCCAAGCAGAATACCTGCTGAAACACACCTGAGGGCCCCTCCTAACCAGTGCTGTGGAGCTGGTGTCAGTGGGCAGCTTGGTTTCTTTGGTGTTTGTGGTGCCTGCAGTAACCCTGGTGGTACATTTAGCTCAGATCACAGGTCACTGATCCAGTCAGATCACTGCCTACAGCCTGGGAGATGCCTTGTCGTAGATTTCCTCAGTGATTGCAGCTTCTGCATCTCAATCCTCATTTTGTTGAATTTTCCAGACAAATGCTAAATGAGGTGGTTTCTTGTTCTCCTACCACTGCTCCCTTTGTTAAAGACAGCACTGGGACTTTGTTCCTTGAAGGAGAGGAGGAAAAACCTTCAGAAAGAATGTGATGATTTTTTGGTTTTGTTTTATTGCCCTCTCTACACTTCTCCCCAGCCTGAATAAACCTCAGCTTCTCAAAGAAGCGAAGGTGTTTTCCTTGCATCCTTGAGAAGAGGAAGGGGCTGTTGTTAATTTCAGGACTGTGTCTCTAGGGTGGGACAGATATTTTGTTATTATTTAAATATTATATATTCAGGTGTCGCCACTGTTAAAATCCCTGAACTGCCATGTTTTGCCCTGTCTCTGGGTCTGAGGTTGGAAGGGGTAGAAATGTTTGGGGGATAAAGGAGGTGATCCCTTTGGCCCCATTGGGTGAGGTTGCTGGCACTGCGCTTACTAAGCAGTCTGTCTTGTCTTCTCTTCCCGCCCTCTTTCCCCCCTCTTTCCCCCCTCTCTTTTCCCCTCTCTTTTCCCCTCTTCCCCCTCTCTTTACCCCCATTTCCCTCTTCTTTCCCCCCTCTTTCCCCCCTCTTTCCCCCCTCTTTCCCCCCTCTTTCCCCCCTCTTTCCCCCCTCTTTCCCCCCTCTTTCCCCCCCTCTTTCCCCCCCTCTTTCCCCCCCTCTTTCCCCCCCTCTTTCCCCCCCTCTTTCCCCCCCTCTTTCCCCCCCTCTTTCCCCCCCTCTTTCCCCCCCTCTTTCCCCCCCTCTTTCCCCCCCTCTTTCCCCCCCTCTTTCCCCCCCTCTTTCCCCCCCTCTTTCCCCCCCTCTTTCCCCCCCTCTTTCCCCCCCTCTTTCCCCCTCTCTTTTCCCCCCTCTTCCTCCTCTCTTCCCTGCAGTGCTGAGAGCCTGAGTCCTGCTCCAAGCAGTGGGTTTGCAGCAGAGCCCCTGCATCAACTTGGCCCCTGCCACCCAGGCCGGTTCCATCTTCCACAGGGATGGAAACAGGACAACTCAAACTTCCGTAAAGTCAGGATAACAGCATTTGGACAAACTTTAACAGAAGCCATGTGTGAAGCCATCACACCGTCCTCTGCCTAACGGGCTGTGGGTTCCTTTGTTGCTGCGTTCCCGAGGGAGGAGCTGTGGGCAGGGTGAGTGCTGGCAGGAAGGGAAAGCCCCACAGGACAACACGGGAGCTCTTCCTTCCCGAGGAACAGGACCGGACAGCCCCGGTATTGGTGCTGCAGCTGGTGTTGTGAATCAGGCCGACGACAAGCGCATCCTACTATCCGGCTATTTCACTACACCAGGGTTGCACCATACCACTCGCTTCACTTTTCACCTGCGGCCTACAGCCCTCCTTGGAGCATCTTTGACCACGCTGCGTGTAACAGAGACACCCCCCCCCTACAGACACCCATGCACAACACACACACGCTGTTTGTAAGGGACTCTGTGACTGTTGCTGGTTTGGGCAGATGAGTGGGTGTTTTTGGTGAAATAACGAGGTTCTAAAATAAATCTGTTTCCAGCAGGCAGGCGTCTCCTGCTGTGTCTGTGGTTTGGTGAGCAGAAGCGGGTGTTGCAGGAGGTGCTGGGCAAGGGCTTTGGGGCTTTTTCCTCATCCCCGTCTCCCTCCCCGGGCAGGGCAGAGGTTGGCAATGCGGTGCCGAGGTGCGGGGAGGCTGCGGGGCTGCTCCCCGGGGCAGGGGGGGTGCGCAGGGCCCCGTGGAGCTTAAGCAACCGCAGCGATTGCGTCGGGCACAAACAGCACCCAGGGGCTGGAGAAAGCCCTGGAGAAGCAGGTTAAAATCTGCGTGAAGGCGAAAGGCAGCCAGAGGCAGCGGGGCAGCCAGCCCCAATTTTCCATTTACTTGCAAAGCCACATCGGGCTGAAATTCCAATGGGCTGCCCTCAGATTTTATTGCCTGACTCATTTGCTGTCTTCGCCGATCTTATCTGTAACTGCTTCGGAGGCACCTGTGACCCCGGGCTGCAGAGGCATAAAAGGTTCCTGTCCCTCCCCCTGTCCCCTCCTGCCGCTGGCTCTGGGGTGAACGCAGCCCCAGCTCCTGCCTGGTGCGATGTGGGGAAAGGTTAAAGCGGGTCATGGAACCAGGGAGGGGATTTGGGGGGGGGTTAAACCTGGGACGCTCATGGTTCACCCTCCCTGGGCCGTCTCTGCTGCTTGGCACGGGAGCTGCCACCCCCGGCCTTGGGTAATGGCTGAGGGGTCACGGGTGCCACTGCTCCGTGTCCCCTGGCCTCTGCATCCCCCTTCCCAGCCCCTCAGTGTCAGTTCCTGGGCAGGGACATCCCTCTGTGTCACACACCCCTCTTTCCCTTGGTTTCACGGTAAGAAAAGGGCTGTTTCCCTCCTGGCATCCAGCACAGCTCAGCGTTGGGCAGCAACTTGGAGAGCAACTGAGGTGATTTATGGGATCTGCTGGGTCTGGGGCAGTATTCCTGGGAAGGGTGAGTATGTGTGGGAGTCCACTGCCATTTTCCATAATAAATCCCAGTGGGAACTAAATGTTCCCATGTCAGGGCCGGAGGCAAACCCAGAGCTGTGTTTCTCTGCCACTCTGTCCTTGGGACTTAATCTCAAATCCCTTATCGCTGCCCCCATCGGGTGCGGGGAGCTGGTGCTGCCCATTACAGAGGGTTTGATATCCCTTCCGGCTATTTTTTTTCCCCCTGACCAGCTCGGAGTGGTTCGAGCCAATTTTTTTCCCGTTAGCAACAGCAGTGGGTGGGTGCCGGTTGCCTCACTCTGGTTTAGCTGGGTATAAAACCAGGGAGCCCCTCTCTACCCCATCCCTGACCCGGCAGGCACCAGCACTGTGGGGACCTGGGCAGGGGCAATGGCCGAGTTGCCCGGCCCGGAGCTGCCCCCGACCCTGTCCCGCTGCAGCGGCCGCTTCACCATCAGTACCCTCCTGGGCACGGAGGAGGGGGGCCGAGGTCCCTGTGCAGCTGCCGAGGGGCCCGGCTGTGACAGCACCCACCCCACCCACCTCTCCGGCAGCACCCTCTGCACCAGGACCTTTGGCTACAACACGGTGGATGTGGTGCCTGCCTACGAGCACTATGCCAACACCAAGGGGGTGGGTGATGCCGGGAAGGCCAGGCCCTCGCTGGCAGACCTTCACTCCATCCTCAAGGTAAGGTGGGGCTCAGCCCTGCATCTCCTGCATCCCCCGGCTGTGCTGCCAGCACCCGGTCCCTGCCCTGCGGCCGCTGGGTGCCACCTCCTGCTTCACACCAGGCACGTCCCAAGGAGAAGCCAGAGGAATAATCCAGTTTCTCTCCCCCTGGCTGCTCCCTTTAGGGAGAGGCCGGCTATCCGCACCCTGCCCGCCCTTACTTGCCTTCCCCTTGTTCCCACAGCCTGACCCAGGCCACCTCCAGGTGCTGGTGTCTGATCCACAGCACAGCAATGGGCTGCCCGAAGCGGGGCCTGAGGAGGCGACGGGGGAGCCGGGCAGAGCCCCAGCACCAGAGCCTGTCCGCTTCGGATGGGTGAAGGGTGTCATGGTGAGTGCGACTGATCCCACCCCAGGGAGCATCCTCCCAGGCAAGGGCAGGAGGCATTTGCTCCTTACGGTCACATCGTTTTCCCAGTACAGGTATCGATTTTTCACAAGCGTCTGAACGACTATCCTGCCCTCGGTGACAGGCTGGTTTTCACTGGGAGGAGCAGGACACAAGGAGCATTACCCTGCCTGTCCCCACATGCTGAGGGCTCGTCCCTCTCTCTGTGCCTCTCTCTTTCTCCCCAGATTCGCTGCATGCTGAACATCTGGGGAGTCATCCTCTACCTGCGCTTGCCCTGGATCACAGCCCAGGCAGGAATCGGTGGGTGCTGTGGTGCACCACAGGCAGGACAGCGACACCACACTCACAGTCACCCAAAACACCGTGCCCGTGTGCGCGCGCGCGTGTGTGTGCTTGTGTGTGTGTGTGTGTGTGTGTGTAAACTCTGGCATCAAGCCTGGGGTGATGCGTAGGGTCCCTGGGGGTCTCCCGGGAAAGGCAGGGGGGGTGTCTGTGGATGCAGGAACAAAGTGGTGCTGTTTCCTCACAGCCCTGACGTGGCTCATCATCCTGATGTCCGTGACGGTGACCACCATCACCGGCTTGTCCATCTCTGCCATATCCACCAACGGCAAAGTGAAGTCAGGTAGTGTGTGTGTCCCTGGCACTGCCCCCAACCACTGTGGGGGGGTCCCCTCCACCCCGGGGCTGCCCTGTATACATGAACTCCAGGCACAGGCTGCGAGGTGAAGGGAGCCCCCTGAAAATGGAGCCGGGGGGGGGGAGTGGAGTCATCTAATGCCCCCTCCACCTCAGGGGGCACCTACTTCCTCATCTCACGAAGCCTTGGGCCAGAGCTGGGGGGTTCCATTGGGCTGATCTTTGCCTTCGCCAATGCGGTGGCTGTGGCCATGCACACCGTGGGCTTTGCTGAAACTGTCCGGGACCTGCTGCAGGTAAGAAGGCAGCTCTGTGTGTCCTCTGCGTCCTGTCTGCTCCAGCTCCTCCATCCCCAGCTCCTCCCTGAAGAACATCCATTAGTTACTAATATTCCTGTTAATGTTGGACCACTGATAATCAGCTGGTGGCTGCTAAAACTCATGGCAGTCCTGGTGGTTTGGGTAAGGGAGAGGGTTATTTCCACGTTCTGGATGGCTTCCTCTCCCCAGGAGCACAACACCCTCATCGTGGACCCCACCAATGACATCCGCATCATCGGGGTTGTCACCGTGACAGTGCTGCTGGGCATCTCCCTGGCTGGCATGGAGTGGGAGGCCAAGGTAACACTCCCTGCTTCTGCTCAACTTACTCCCTTGGGATGGTGAGAGCCACCCCCTCTTCCCACTGAGCATCTGAGGAGCTCCTCCAAAACAGGCGAGGGTTTCTCCTCATGAGTTTTTCACCCTCTTGGTACCCAACCCCTGACCTCTCAGCTGGCTCTTTCTGGTCTGGCAGGCACAGATACTGTTTTTCCTGGTCATATTGGTTTCCTTCATAAATTACTTGGTGGGGACAGTGATTCCAGCCACCACTGAGAAGCAAGCAAAGGGTTTCTTCAGCTACCGAGGTGGGTCCACTAGGGTTGGTTGGAGTTCTGCTCAACAGGTCCAAGTGCATTACTGGAGCCCAGTTCTTTGCTGCTGTGGGGGGAGAAGTTTCCTATGGGGAGGTGCTCTGGACTGAGAGATGTCACTGAGAGACGTCACGGTGCCTTCCTCCCATGGGTTACTCATCCTCAGTGACAGGCCTTCATACAGCACTGAGATACTTCAGCCAGGAGAAAGGCAGTTAGGAGGCCTCAAATCCCTCTCCTCTGCTTTCTCCCTAGCTGACATCTTTGCCCAGAACTTTGTGCCCAACTGGCGTGGACCCGACGGCTCCTTCTTTGGCTTGTTTTCCATTTTTTTCCCATCAGCAACCGGTATCCTGGCTGGGGCAAACATCTCAGGTGACCTGAAGGTGGGTTTTGAGCGTTGCTGTCTGAGCCAGCGATTCTCAGGGCTCAAACTCTGTTTTCCCCAGGATTCTGGTTTCGCTACAGCTATTAGACCTTTAGAGCTTTATTCCTTTTGGGAACCACGGGGAATGCTCAGCCAGGGGACGCTCTAAGGCTTTTTGTCGCAATGAACTGAAATTCCCCTTGTACAGCAGCCACCACTAAAATGCCATTTTAGCAGTGGGGCTGGAAAGCTGCCTCACATCTCTCTGCGACTCCCTTGGGCAGGATCCTGCCGTGGCCATCCCCAAAGGCACCCTGATGGCCATCTTCTGGACCACCGTCTCTTACCTGGTGCTTTCTGCTACCATCGGTAAGCAGCGTGTCCGGGGGTGCGCTGGGGGATGTCCGGCTGGGTTGTGCAGGGGACAGCGGGGGTGTAGGAGGTGAGTGGGTGCTGTGTGTCCCTCCCAGGTGCTTGCGTGGTCCGAGATGCCTCAGGCAGCCTGAATGACAGTGTGGCCGTGGGCTCTCCGGGCTGTGAGGGTCTGGCGTGTGACTACGGCTGGAACTTCACCGCCTGCGCCCAGCAGCAGAGCTGCAGATACGGGCTCAGCAACTACTACCAGGTTCTGCTTGGAGCTGTCACGCTCCCCTCTCTCCCACCCAGATCCCTGCTCCTGGCTGGGTTTGTGCTCCAAGGGTTGGGTTTCCCAGGCACTGGGCTCACAGTCACCCAAAACACCCGGAGGGGGGTGTGGAAACTCTGGCAGCACCAAGCCGAGGGAGATGTGTAGGGTCTCCTGGGGAAGGCATCCTCAGACACAGCATCCCAGGAGGGACCTGTGGTGTTGGAGCAGCCACGTAATGGAGGCGCAGCAGGGAGTGTGTCACCCTCAGGCTTGTGGATGTGCCTGGACTCCACCACCTGTATAATGTTGCTGGGAAAGCACAGAGGGCAGCAGGATGGGGCCCTGGGGGCAGCCGATCCCTTAGGGCTGAGGTGGAGGTCAGTGTGCAGGGGGTGCTGGGTTCCTGACCACCCGGTTTTTGGGCAGAGCATGAGCATGGTGTCAGGATTCGGCCCCCTCATCACCGCAGGGATCTTTGGTGCCACCCTCTCCTCGGCGCTGGCCTGCCTCGTCTCAGCCCCCAAAGTCTTCCAGGTGAGGGGGGGGGATGTATGCACCCCCCAGCTCCCACCCCTGGGCACTGGGTGATGGGCCTGGGCCACAGGCTCAGTGCTGTGGGTCTTGGAGGTTGTGAGCAGCTTCCTCAGGAAGGCACGAGGCCACTTCAGCCTTTGCTCTTACGGGTGCAAGAGCCATCACCACAGTGCTGCCAGCCCGTGTCCCCGGCAGAGCCTGCTGTCCCCAACGCGTCTCTCGCCACAGTGTCTCTGCAGGGACCAGCTCTACCCTCTGATCGGCTTTTTTGGGAAGGGCTACGGGAAGAACAGCGAGCCCATCCGTGGCTACATGCTCACCTACGTCATTGCTGTCGGCTTCATCCTCATCGGTGGGTTCTCGGTGCCCTCCCGGTGCCCACCACCAGCCGGGTGGCTCGGTCCCCACAATCAACAGCTCAACTCTACTCCCCGGCAGCCGAGCTCAACGCCATCGCCCCCATCATCTCCAACTTCTTCCTCTGCTCCTACGCCCTCATCAACTTCAGCTGTTTCCACGCCTCCATCACCAACTCCCCAGGTGGGCAGTGCCACCCCCAGGCGGTGCCGCGTGGCAGGGGGGGCTCCCGTCCCCTTCCCCCCCCCCGGCAGCTGTGTCTGTTTGTGTGCAGGCTGGAGACCTTCCTTTCGGTATTACAGCAAGTGGGCTGCGCTCTTCGGGGCCGCCGTCTCGGTGGTGATCATGTTCCTGCTGACCTGGTGGGCGGCCCTCATCGCCTTCGGTGTCGTCATCTTCCTCCTGGGATACGTCCTCTACAAAAAGCCTGGTGGGTGGTGGTGACCCAGCACCGGGAGTCTCCCCGGAGGCTTCTGGCCCCGTTGCTAATCCCCCTCTGCTTCCCCACACAGACGTCAACTGGGGCTCCTCCATGCAAGCCAGCTCCTACAACATGGCCCTCAACTACTCGGTGGGGCTGAGCGAAGTGGATGAGCACATCAAGAACTACAGGCAAGGATGGCTCGGTGTGGTGCTGGGCACAGGGGGAGGAGAATTCAGAGACAGCCACCATCACCAACAGCAAACCCTGGATGGCTTCATGCCCACAGCCACAGCCTCTCCACCACCCTTGGAAACCAGGAACCCTGGCAAAATGTGGTTGTCTCCAAAAACCCCACATCTTTGCCACGTGGGCAGAAGGGGGAAGCAGGACAAACCTTGTTTTCCCCATACCAGGCAGACACGTTGGGCTCATCTGATATAAAAAGAATGGAGAGTGAGGCTGGGCCCTCAGCCGTATGATTTTCTTCATCTTAAAGATGCTCCCTACAGCTGCTGCTGTCCAGGCAGGGGAGAAGAGGTGCAGCTTGCACCAGTAGAGGCTTGGTGCTTCCAAAGTGCCAGCTTTCACCCCCTTTTCAATCCCTGCCTGCAGACCACAGTGCCTGGTGCTGACTGGCCCCCCGAATTTCCGTCCAGCCCTGGTGGACTTCGTGGGGACGTTCACCAAGAACCTCAGCCTGATGCTCTGTGGCAACGTGCTGGTAGTAAGTCACCTGCTGGAGCCTGTTGGTTCCTTGTCCTTGGATGGCTCTGGCCACCCATGGGGTTGTGCTGGGAAATTCGGGTGCCCCTTGGTGGGTGAAATGTGCCCATTTGTGAGCATCTCCAGCTTGTTAACTAATGTTAAGGCAGCATCAGGATGTCCCTGTGGGCTAACAACTTCTTGATAGCTAATTGCCAAAGCAAAGCTGTGGTTGTTCAGAGGACAGGGATAGTCCTGAAGCCTCAAGAACAACCTGGGGACATGAGGTGCAGCAAACAGCAGCTCATCAGCAGCCACAGGACTGCTGGCATCAAGGGTGTTGGCTGATGATTCCCAAAGCTCACTGGTTTTCTCGCTGTGATTGCTACCCCCACGTGCAGCAGTCACATTCAGGTCTTGCCTGTGGTTTGGGATGAGAGGAGCTGGAGGTTCTTGTAGGCAAGAACATCAGCTGGGAGGGGCCACTTGTGCCTGAGCCCCAACCCCTGTTTCCCCCAGGGACCACGGAAGCAGAAGATGCCGGAGTCCCGGCTGACAGCACACGGCCACACCAAGTGGCTCACCAAGAGGAAGATCAAGGCTTTCTACACAGATGTGGTGGCTGAGGACCTCAGAAGTGGTGTCCAAATGCTCATACAGGTAGAACCATCCTTAGCCATTCACCATCAGGGTCTCCCCCCTCTTCTGTCACCCCTGGGCACCCCTCCTGGCATTGCTCCCCTGCGGACTGACACCCCCATGTCCGTCTGTCCTTGCAGAGGGGTCTCATGGGGACATCTATCCATAGGCTGCTGGCCTCGGGAAGATGAGACCCAACATCCTGGTGCTGGGCTACAAGAGGAACTGGTGGAAAGCGTCCCCACAAAGCCTGGAGGACTACGTGGGCATCCTGCAGTACGGCCCTGCCAGCCCTCCAGCCCTCTGCCTCTGGGGGATGCTGGCAGCTTGGGTGCAAGGGATGCTGTGATGCTGTGGTGGCCTGGCTGGCAGTGAGCCAGACCTCCCTTGACTGACTTCTCCTCCCTCCTTTCAGTGATGCCTTTGATTTCAAGTACGGAGTGTGCTTGATGAGGATGAAGGATGGGCTGAACGTCTCCCGGGTGATGCAGGCTCACGGTAAGTGCTTTGGGCAGCCGGGGATGCTTGGAGATGTGTTGGAGCCGTAAGATGTCCCAGCCAGCGCTGTGTCCCCAGGCAAAGGTTGGAGTCCTGCTGGGACATCCTGCCTGGGCTGCAGGGGATGGGGACAGCAGGGTGCTGCTCTGCTGCCTGTGCTCTTCTCCCTCTCCAGTTAACCCCACGTTTGAGGCTCTGCAGCACCCCGAGAATGGCACCGGTGGCAGAGCAGCCCCAGGCACAGGTTGGTCTTGGTTCAGGGCCCTCCAGAGCATTCCTGGCTCGGAGGATCTGTGTGCCTGTCCATGGCAGGGAGGTTTGAAACGAGATGATCTTAAAGGTCCCTCCCACCCCTGAAGATTTAATGATTCCATGAGGATTTGGGGGGAGCCGGGTTTGCAGGCAGGGGCACGGGTTTGTAGCAACGATGGGCGGCAGGGTTGGGTGGGACCTTTCATCCCTGGCTGGCACTGCCCCTCATCAACACCAGGACCCTCTTGTCCCAGCAGCAGATCCTGCAGCCTTGGCCAGCGAGCAGCAAGCGAGCACCATCTTCCAGAGTGAGCAGGGCAAGAAGACCATTGACATTTACTGGCTCTTTGATGATGGAGGTAACCTTCACCTTTGGCAAGCTCTTCACCATCTCTCTGTCCAGCACCTTCACCTCAGTGCACAGGAGGGTTCAGTCCTCTCTGAATGGTGCCAGGGCACCGGTGAGCCCCTGGGGTCACTGCCACTGCCGTGTCTGCCACGGGGTGTTTTGGGGACAGGTCTGACCCTGCTCATCCCCTACCTCCTGGGGCGCAAGAAGCGGTGGGGAAAGTGCAAGATCCGAGTGTTTGTCGGCGGGCAGATCAACAGGATGGATGAGGAGAGGAAGGCGTAAGTGGTGGCAGCTGCTCACGTCCCCCTGCCCCTCTTGGCCACTGCTGCTGTCCCCACGGGTGGGTGGCAGAAGCTGCATTAATCCTTGAGCCTCCCCCGTGACTTTGCCACGGGGATCTGTGAGCTCTGAGCTGTCTGCTCTGCCTTGCTCCTCTGAAAACCAACGTGATGATGGAGTGGGAAAAACCCAAGCACAAGCCGAGAGTGGCAGGGGGGTTTCCGTGGGGATGGGTCCCTGCCAGAGCCATCAGGCCCTGCTAATTTTTGGGAAAAAAAATGTGTTCTCGTGGCCTTTCCCCTCTGGCAGGATCGTGTCTCTACTGAGCAAGTTCCGTCTTGGCTTCCACGAGGTCCACATCCTCCCCGACATCAACCAGAAACCCTGGCCAGAGCAGTAACCATCCCCCTCCCCTTCCCTCCACCCCCCAGCCCCCCCAAGCCCCCCCAGACCCCCTTCTCCAGCACCGCCTGCTTGTCTTGCAGTGTCAAGAGGTTCGATGAGCTGATCGCTCCCTTCAGGCTGAACGACGGCTTCAAAGAGGAGGCAGCGGTGAACGAGATGAGGCAGGGCTGTCCCTGGAAGATTTCTGACGAGGAGGTGGAGAAAAACAGAGCCAAGGTAGCACCAGTGCCGGGAGGGGAAGCTCCACCAAAGGCTCTCCGGCTTTTGAGACAAAATTCAGCCTCATCGGCAACAATTTTTATTTTTTTTTTTTTGCATTTTCCAACCCCCTTTTGCTCCGCAGTCGCTCCGGCAGGTGAGGCTGAACGAGATTTTGTTGGATTACTCGCGGGATGCGGCGCTCATCGCCATGTAGGTGCCAGCAACCCCTTTCTGAGCTTTTCTTGCCCCTCTGGGTGTCCCCAACTTGATCCTGCCTGGGGAGAGA
The DNA here is from genome assembly GCA_023637945.1 of Phaethornis superciliosus. Lineage (NCBI taxonomy): Eukaryota > Metazoa > Chordata > Aves > Apodiformes > Trochilidae > Phaethornis > Phaethornis superciliosus. The sequence goes on along the minus strand of JAJQWJ010000014.1, from coordinate 19,062,757 downwards.
CCCCCAACACACCCACCCCCCGTCCCCCCAAAGCAGCGATGGGACGGCTGCAGGGAAAAAGGGTGCCCAGGGGTGCGGGTACCCCGGGGAGGGGATGTGGCGTTGCCCCTTTTTAGGGAGATAACTGGGAAATGAGGGGTGGGGAGAGGGGCTGAGGCTGGAGCTGGGCTGGCTGGGGCTGCATCTGACCCGGGCCCTGGCTGTGCCCCAGCACCCTGCCCATCGGCAGGAAAGGTCGCTGCCCCAGCTCCCTCTACATGGCCTGGCTGGAAACGCTCTCCCGGGACCTGAGACCCCCCATCATCCTCACCCGGGGAAACCAAGAGAACGTGCTGACCTTTTACTGCCAATAAAACCTCCTGGATCCCCCCCTGACTCAGAATGTGAAGTTTTTTGGTTTTTTTTTTTTTCTGGACGGTTTTGAACGCGGGAGTGTGCTGTGCCTGGGGGAGCAGGGAAGGTCTGAGGGGGGGGTTTGACAGCTCCTGGGGGACACAGGAACAGCTGCCACCATCTTACAAGGACTCCTTGGGCCCACCTCAGTCACAAAACCCCACAGGCTCCGTGTTGTGGGCACTGTCCCATCCCTGGGTTTAGCTGGAGCAGTCCAGGTGAGGTTTGGGGGTCTCAGGCAGAGAGAGGGAGCCCTGTGCCTGCTCCCCCAGCCCAGGAGGGGTGCAGGGACTCAGCCCCAGCGATGCCAGCTCTCCTGGGGAGGAGATGGGGGCAGCATCCAGCCCTGCAGGGACCCTTGGGGACAGGGATTCCCCCCCACCCCCCCTCCAAACAGGCCAAGCCTGGCCCTGAGAGCTGAGCAGCAGCATCAAGGAGTTCCCTGGGGCTGCAGGGATGTGTTCAGCCCCTGAGGGAAAGGGACGGAGATGGAGAGACACTGGGACAGCTCCTGGCACAGACTGCCTGGCCTGGGGAGAGACCCAGGAGCAAGGTTTCCCAAAAACCAGCCCCCAGCCCCACTTGTTGCACTGCAGAGGAAACACACAGCTCCACTCCCCTCCTTCATTACAGAATTTACTGATAATCACCACCGGGTTTTAGAAGTGTCAGTAGAAAAATAAAATTTACCGTGGTTTTTGCTTTGTTTGTTTTTTTTAGCGTACAAAGATTTGTTCTGTGACAGCTGCGGGTGTTGGGGAGATGAAAAATGGGGAGGAGTCCAAGCCAGCCCGGCCCAGAGGGGTTTGCACAAAAATCTCTGCTCCAGCAGCGATGTTCCTCTTGCCCTGCTCACCAGAGGTTCCCAGCACTGCCCACCTCAGCCTGGGACGTTTTTCTCAGCTCTTTTTTTTGCAGATTTTGGCGAAGTCAGCGGCTGCTGGGCTGCAGGGAGCTCTGCTCACCTCCCCCAGGGTAAGGAACACCAAAGGAGGAGGCAAGGGATGGGGTGAGGGAAGAGGGAGCTGTGCAGCTCAGGGCTGCTCCTCCTCCTCCTCTTTTGGATCTGGTTTTACCGGAGAGGGAGGTCAGGCAGGCAGCAAGAAGAGGATGCTCTGCAAGTACCCAGGTGACTTAAAGATCTGGGCCCCCCCAGGGCTAACACTTGCCTAGATGGGTCAGCAGCTGATTGTTCACCTTTTCAGCAAGAATTCCCTGAAAATTGGGCAGAGAGAGGCACCACTGGCTCCAGTCACTCCATTTCCAAAGAGTGGCCCAGCTGCCAACAAAGCAAATCAGATCCTGCTCTAAAGCAGACTTTGAGTGGAAAAGAGGAGGGGTTTGCTCCTCCCTCCCAGCCAGCACATTTTTTCCTTTGTTCTCAGGTCTAACAGTTGGATTTGTCCCCTCAGGCCTGACACACGGGCCAAAAGTGCTTTCCCAGCTGCAGTGGGCTCGGTGCTTGCTCCAGAGGGATGCCAGGCACTGGGTGGGGGGAAGGGGTGCCCAGGACACTCATTTCCAGAGTCACCTGAACACTGTGGCCAGACCTGCCCAGCCTCAGTGCATCAGAAACTTGTAATCCAGGCAGGATAACGCAGGGGAGTTACACAGGGGCTCCAGGCACACGCTCTGTGTGCAGCCACTTGGCAGAAGGAGTGGGAATAGGGACAGGAATTCAAAGAGATGATTTTATTCCTGCTCCTTTGTTGGGGGTGGAGAGGGAAGGAGAGGCCCAGCCTTCCACCAGGACTCGGCTCTCTCCACCCAGCACAGCACAGAGGGGGCTCTGGAGATCCAGGGGTCAGTGCAGCTTCCACCATTTGGACCTCAGCCCCCTCCCTCCCACCCCCAGGGAGAAGGGTGCACAAAAATCTTTCCTAAAGATCCCACTCAGCCTTACCCCCTTGGGTCAACGTGGGCTCAAGTTTATAGCAACCTCAGTGAGGGGCTCCTGAAAAACACCTCTGGCCACCCAGCTGTCCCCAGACCACTCTGGAGGAGGCAGTACCCAGGGAGAAATGCTTCTCCAGGGTCCTCAGAGGCTTAGTCCAGCAGGGAGGACACGGGGCAGGAAAATCCCCTTGGGAAGTGTCCCAGAGACCTGGGTGGGAAAGCAATGGAGCTCAACAAAACCACAGCTGGGAAGCAAGAGACAGAGACAGTGCCTTCCCTGCAGCAAAGCCACATCCTTGGATGCAAATTCAGCATCCCCTAAATGCCCCCCCCAAAAAAAAACCTAAAAAAAAACCCCAGGAAGTGCCCAGCTTACTACCCAAGAGCTCTGGGCAAGAGGGTGGAGTGGAGAGTTAGTTAAAAGTCACTTAAACCAAATTAAACTGAACTAAACCAGTTAATGAGAGGAGTGCCTGCTGTCAGGGTTATTTTGGGGCTGCATGGATGCTGCAGGCTGAATTTTATCCAAGCTACCCAGCCACAGCTGAAGATCAGCAAAGCCCTCCCCAGATCTGCCCTCCCACTGTAAACATGATCAGCAAGTAAAAGGGGAACAGAGAAGTTTAAAAACACCTTAAAAAAGAAGAAAAACAAACATAAAATCCAACAACCCTCCTTCACAGCCTGAAAAGCAACTGTGCACCCTGGCACAGCCTCCCCCCTGGGATTTCCAGAGGGGCAGAGGGTGCCAGAAGGGTTTCTCCAGAATAAAATTCACAAGGGATCCTTTTCACAGGGGTTATTTCCCCTGCCACAGCTTTCACCACCACTGCTCTAGGCCAAAATCTGCACTTTCATCTGTCAAAAATTATTTTTTTCAATTCAGTATGACCAAGAGCTGGGGAGAGGAAGAAAGCAAATTAATTTTCTCATTAAAAAAAAAAAATCAAATCAAAAGAGCTTCAGGTTCACTGCAAACAAAGCAGCAAGAGGTGAAAACCTTCTGAAGATGTGACACCACTCTCTGGCACTGCCTCTACCCCAGAACAGCCCAGGTCACATCTCAGTTGTGTCCCACTGTTAAAATTCATCCCTGGCAGAAGGTTCATGGGCCACCTCTGCCATTTCCCTGTCCTCCAGAGAGATCAAGTTTCACTTGGCACTTCACCTCACCGAAAAGTAATAAAATCCACAACTTCAGGCTTACTTTCAAGCCAGGTGGAGGCAGGAGCAGCCCTGCATGCAGCCTTTGGGCAGTGGAGAAGCTGAGGCCAAGGCTCAGCAGCCACGGGGCCTCTGTCCCCTCCTTGATCTGTGAGCTAAAGAGTGGCTAAAATGCGGAGGAAAGAAACCAGCACGACACAGAAGGTCTGACCCACGCCTAAAATGAGGGCTTCAAAGGGAATCATTTTCTTCCCTGCAGCTCTGTAAACTCCAGCGATGGCAGCACCTGCAGAGAGGGGGGAACAGAGGCAAAACGTGAGCCCCCTCCCCCAGACACCCAGGGACAAAGTGGGGGAAGTCTCAGAAGCAAGGAGGGTGCTGGGAGAGGAGCCTGAGCCCTGGCAAAAAAACCACAGCCAGGAACCAAGGTGTGCTGGTGGCACTGGGGAAACTGGGGGGGAGGGAGGGGGGGAACTGCTGCTGCTCACAGAGGTTGGGGAGTTGTTGGACATCCTCTCAGGTGCTCTACACCTCTGCTGGGTTTTCTCTGAGCACTCAGGAACCTGCAAGCTCAGCACCTCGTGGGCTTCTTCCCCATGAAGGTGATGAGACCCCAGCCCAGGGAGCTGGGTGAAGCCCCAGCCCTGGAAGTGTCCAAATCCAGGCTGGATGGGGCTTGGAGCAACCTGGGCTGGTGGGAGGTGTCCCTGCCCATGTTGGGGTTGGGACTGGAGGAGCTTTAAGGCTCCTTCCAACCCAAACCAGGCTGGGATTCTGTGGTTGGTACACAAGGGCTTCCATGGCTGGGACAGAATCCTAGAATGGGCTGGGTTGGAAGGGACCTCAGAGATCACCAAGTCCAACCCTTGATCCATTCCCCCTGTGGTTCCCAGCCCATGGCACTGAGTGCCACATCCAGGCTCTTTTGAAAGATCTCCAGGGATGGAGAATCCACTGCTTCCCTGGGCAGCCCATTCCAATGCCTGATCACCCTCTCCATAAAGAAATTCTTTCTAATATCCAACCTAAACCTCCCCTGGCACAACTTGAGACCATGCCCTCTTGTCTTGTTGAAAGTTGCCTGGGAAAAGAGCCCAACCCCCCCTGGCTCCAGCCTCCTTTCAGGGAGTTGTAGAGAGTGATGAGGTCTCCCCTGAGCCTCCTCTTCTCCAGGCTGAACACCCCCAGCTCCCTCAGCCTCTCCTCACAGGACTTGTGCTGGATCCCTTCCCCAGCCTGCTTGCCCTCCTTTGGACCTGCTCCAGGACCTCAATCTCCTTCCTGAACTCAGGGGCCCAGAACTGGACCCAGGACTCCAGCTGTGGCCTCACCAGGGCTGAGTACAGGGGCAGATGTACCGGGATGGTTCAGCCCTTCAGACCATGGCGTTAAACTTTCATCTCCTGTTTTCCCCGGGGTCCCACGCACCCCCGGAGCCCGCTGGGAGCCCCTCCCGCTCCCCATTCCCTTACGCACTGGTGAGGATGCCGGCGGTGATGGGTCCCACGATGCCCATCAGGAGGAGGCTCAGGGACATGAACCGCCCGTACTTGTGGTGCCGCAGCGTGAAGAGCGCCAGCAGAGCCGCGGGGACGTGGAAAGAGAGGGAGGAGACGAGGGCCCAGAGGAACACGCCATACCACATCTCTGCGGGGAGAAAAGCCCTGAGGGAGGAGCGGGGCCCGCGGGCTGGCGGCCACGGCGGCTCCGGGCGGAGGGAACGGTACCTGGGAAGGTGGCCAGGGGGCTGGAGTAGGTGGTGGTGCCGTTCCCCACGCGGGGTACCAGGCGGAGGCTGAGGATCTGCTGCAGGAGGCCCCCCCCGCCGGACTCCCCGCCCTCCATCCCCTCCGCGGCCCCACCGCCGCCATCCGCCGGCCCCGCTTCCGCCTCTCCCGTTCCTCCCAGCCAATGGGAAGCGCCGCCGGATGACGGGCAGCGTTCTGCACCAATCGCCGCTCGCTCGGAGGAGGCCGGGGCCCGCCCCCCCCGTGCCGCGGCGCTGCCATGGGAACGCCTGCCGGCCGCGCGGGGTGCCGGGAGTTCCGGAGGTCCCGGGGGGGGGCGGCGCTCTAGCCCGCTGGCGGCTCGCTGCTCGCTGCTCCTCCGGTCCCCGGGTCCGTGGGGGAGCCGCGGAAACCACCCCCGCGCCGCCAGGGGGCGCTTGAGGAACGGTAGCGGCGCTCTGCACGGCGGCGGCCGCGCGTGAGGCAGCGGCGGAGGGACCGGGAGCGGGTCCGGGCGGGGCGGGCACAATGTCGGGCTCGGAGGAGTACTCCTCGGCGGAGGATGAGGACTACGTGCCCTCCGGTGAGCGGGGCCGGGATGGGGAGGGGCCGGGGGTCCCGGGGCCGCCGGGGGTCCCGGTGCCAGGGGTCCCGGTGCCGGTGCCGCCGTGGGTCCCGGTGCCGCCGTGGGTCCCGGTGCCGCCGGGGGTCCCGGTGCCGGTGCTGAGCGGTTCCGCTTGCAGGTGCGGAGTACAGCGAGGACGAGGTGAGCGAGCTGGTGCGGGAGGAGGTGGCGGAGAGCCCGCGTCCGGCCCGCGGCAGGAGGAGCCCCCGCCGCCCCGCCAGCAGGTAAGGGCTCGGACAGAACCACCTCCGCCCCCCCATCCCGGTTCGGACAGAACCCACCCCGGTCCGGTCCGGCAGCCGTCTCCCCCGGGCCGTTCTTCCAGCCCAGCCTTCAAGGGCCCCGGGGCTTAGGGGGCTCCTGGGACCCCCCCGGTGACCCTCGGGAGGAAACTTTTTCAGTAGCAAACCCGGACCGGCTCCTGGCTTCACACCGGTTCCTCTCCTCCCCGGTTTTTTCTCCTTTTCTGGCTCCTCCGGCATCCCCGAGGCCGTGCTCTGCTCCCGGCACACCTCTCCCTGCCTGCCTCAGGCACTGCCTGCCTCAGTTTCCCTCTGTTTTCCCATCTTTTAATGCAGCTTCCCCCCCAGGAGGAGGGAAAGCCTCCCGGGGATGTTCCTTTGCCAGGATCTGAAATGCCCCAACTGCTTCACGGCTGCAGCTCCTCAGTGGGGTTTTATTTTTTGGCTTCTGCTTCCAGGAAGAGGAAGAAAGGAGGCCTCCTGCTAGAGGAAGAGAAGAAACAGGAAGAAAATCTTCAGCAGGAGGAGGAGGGCGAGGAGGAAGAGGATAATGTAGAGCAAGTGGAAAGAAACAGAGAAGAAGAAGAAATAAAAAAAAAAGAGGATGCTCTCTGGGCCAGTTTCCTGAGTGATGTGGGACAGAAACCCAAAGCAGCAGCTGCCACCCAAGTGACACAAACAAAGAAGGTAACAGGGGCCTGGGCCTTTAACCAGGGGCTGTGGGGAGGGCCTGGAGCTCCAGAACTTGCAGCATTTGGGTCCAGCTGGTCCCAGATCCCAGCCAGGGCTGGGCAGAGGCTGGATTCACCCCTACCCCATGGGGTTGCTAAGCCTGGATCCCCAGTGTGGGGCAAACTGGAAGCTCCTGGTTTCCTACCAACTGGGGAGGGCTGTGGTCTGGCAGTGCTGCTTTTGGAGCTGCCTGGCAGCATCTCAGGCTGTCCCTTGTTAGTTTCTCTTCCTACTTTTCCTGGATTCTCCTTGGGGCACTGCTCCCACTGGGGTTGTGTCCTTTTTCCCTGTGAGTGGGGAAGCAGCAGAGCTCTGCCTTGGGCAGGGAGGGGGCTGGAAGCTGCTGCACCTTTGGGATGGGCAATGGGCAGAGGAATGAGGGCTTCAGTTGCCTCAGTGAAGGCTCCCTCTGCCTGCAGAGGGTTTCTGGAGAGAGAAACCTGTGTGTAAGGAGCCATTCAGCAGGATTTGGTTCTGAAGAAAACCAAGTGCACTGATTTGCCTTTCAAAGCCTTGGTGTGCTGAACGGGGCAGAAGGAGAGAAGGTCCCAGAACCTGACCCTCCTGTGCAAGTTCTCTTCTGGGCAATTCTGTTTTACAACCAGATCCCTAACACAAGTGGTCTCTGAAGGTTCCTCCACAGCTTGGAATAATTTCTGGAGAGCTGCAGTTCATCTGTTCTCTGGGTGGACTTCCTAATTTGAAGATCTCTGCAATGTGTAGGGGGTTTAGAGCACGAATTTTGGGGTTTCTTTGGATCATTTATGAAGTCTGGGGTTTTTCTGTGTATCCTGTTAAGAGCTGTAGTTGTGACTGAGTGGATGAAGGGGTGATGCTGGCAAACTCATGGGGTCAGAGCCATGCACATTGGTGAGCAGTGGTGCAAAGTCCAGCTGGAGACCTGTGAGCAGTGGAGCCCCCCCAGGCATCAGTGCTGCATCCTGTCCTCTTCAGCATCTTTCTCAGTGACCTTGATGATGGGACAGTGTCTTCTCAGCAAGTTTGCTGCTGACACAAAGCTGGGAGGAGTGGCTGACACCCCAGGAGGCTGTGCTGCCATTCAGAGGGACCTGGGCAGGCTGGAGAGTTGGACAGGGAGAAATGGAATGGATTTTTAAAAAGGCAAGTGTAGAGTCTTGCAGCTGGGAAAGAACAAGCCCATGGACCTGTATACGTTGGGGACTGAGCTGCTGGAGAGCAGCAAAGGGGAAAGGGACCTGGAAGTGGTTGATGGAAGGATGGCCATGAGCAAACAATGTGTCCTGGTGGCCAAGAAGGCCAGTGGCACCTGGGGGGCATTAGGAGGGGTGGTTAATGGGTTGAGAGAGGTTCTCCTTCCCTCTGCTCTGCCCTGGTGAGGCCACATCTGGAATATTGTGTCCAGTTCTGGGCCCCTCAGTTCCAGAAGGACAGGGAACTGCTGGAGAGAGTCCAGCACAGAGCCCCCAGGCTGCTGAAGGGAGTGGAACATCTCCTGGTGAGGAAAGGCTGAGGGAGCTGGGGCTCTGCAGCTTGGAGAGGAGGAGATGAGGGGTGAGCTCATGAATGTTTATAAATATGGAAAGGGTGAGTGCCAGGAGGATGGGGCCAGGCTCTGCTCAGTGCTGGCCGGTGACAGGACAAGGGGCAGTGGGTACAAACTGGAGCACAGGAGGTTCCACATAAATAGAAGGAAAAAGTTTTTCCCTGTGAGGGTGAGGGAGCCCTGGCCCAGGCTGCCCAGGGGGGTTGTGGAGTCTCCTTCTCTGGAGACATTCCCAACCCAGCTGGAGGTGTTCTGTGTGACTGCTGGAGGTGACCCTGCTCTGCCAGGGGGCTTGGACTCCAGGATCTTTCCAGGTCCCTTCCAACCCCCAACTTTTCATTATTTCTGTGACTTATAGAATGCTTTGGGTTGGAAGAGAGCTTGCAGTTCATCTGGTTTCAAACCCCCTGCATGGGCAGGTTCTTCTCCCACCAGCCCAGGCTCCAGACACCACCCTGCCTGGCCTTGGACACTTCCAGGGTGGGAGCATTCACAACAGCTTGATTAAGGTGTTTCCCTCTCAACTTGAAGAGGTGTTACTGACAAGTAGCTTCAGCTCTTTGAAGTTCTCTATGAAGATCAGCTGTGCTTTTCCTGCTGATGGATTGTTTTCTTCTATATTTTTGAGTAAAAATAATCCTATATTTCTATAACCTATCCTGGCAGGGCATAATTTGGGACACGTAAGTCTTCAGTCTTTTGCTTGGCTGCTGAACCTTAGCAGTGTTATTTTTGCTTATTCTTACATTTAATTACAATTTCACTTCTCATTTGGTGTCTGTTTTGAGTCTGTTTTTATTCTTGAGCTCTGAGAGCCTAGAACCAAAGGGAGGATTTTGCTTCAGGTGGCAGTGGTGGGGTTTTTTTCCTTTCTCTTGGCTGTGGATGATTTTTCCCAACCAACCTAAGCTGCAGTGCTACCTGGGGTCTGCCTTGGGTCCTCTGCCCCAATAGGTTGGCTTGGCTCTACAAATGCATTATTTTGCTTTCTCCTTCCTAGGTTTCTCAGGCTGGAGAAGAGAAGAGTGGGAACAAGCTTCAGGAAAAACCTAAAGAGTCTGAGAAGCCAAAAGACTCAGGAAAAGTGACAATCACCAAGGTGTTTGATTTTGCTGGTGAGGAAGTCAGGTGAGTTGGTGGGTGTGAGGAATTTGCTGTGGGCTTGGTGCAGGCTGGAGGTGTGCTGGTGGAGCACAGTGCACTTTTCTCCTCTTCACATTTTTTTATTTTTTAATCATGAGATATTTTTTTTTAAGGAATCATGAGATATTCTTTTTTAATCGTGAGATTTTTCTTTTTTAATCATGTCTGCCCCAACACCCAGAGTTGGCTGATGCTCCTGGGTGGGCAGGAGCTTTGGCTTTTCCTCTTAGCAAGGAGGCTTGAGGTTCCCCCCATCCCTTTGTACCCAGTCTCATGTTGGTTTTTGGCCCCTCCAGAGCTGATGAAGTGCCTCTGAAAATCTTGGCCAAGATTTTTCTGCCTGTGGGCTGCAGAGAATTGTTACAGGCAGACCTCAGTCTTTGCTCAACTTCAAAATAAGCCTACAAATTCACTTAGGCCTCCCCATCTGGGCAGTGTTTGGTTGGCAAAGCTTCCCAGTGGCACACACATGGCCCTGCAGGGAGGGCAGTGATGCATTTTATTCCTTTATTTCCTTTATTCCTGGTCCAAGGCTGGTGCTGGGGGCAGGACATTTGCTGGCACCTCTGGTGATGTGCACAAAGATCCACTACAAATATCTGCAGGCAGTAAGAGATGTTTTAGTGAAGGAATTAAGTAGGAGCTGAGTGCTTTTACCTCTGGAACAGCTGCAACAAGGATGGTGGTGGGCCAGGACAAATCATCCCTTAGGCTGAGTTTGGCTTGTGAGATGCCTCTCAGGCTGTGCTGCAAAAAAGGGGCAGGTTTTTTATAAGACCAGAACTGAGGGGCCTGAGTGGATACACCTGAAATCTGAACGCGCTGTGACTTTTGTGCTTGTTACTTTGGTGTAGATTTTTTTTTCAGTAAGTAGCTATAAGCCTGGTTTTGTCAGAATTTCACCTCTCTTGCTCGTGGCAGCAGAGGGCAGCAGCTCCCAACAAGAACACCAACGCTGCTCAGCTCTGGAGGAAGAAGCAGTGAGGAGGAGCTTCTGCAGCTCCTGCTTGCTGCCTGAGCTGTTTGAAAAAATCTTAGGAGAGCCTGGACTCGTGGTAACGACTTCCCCGTTTCCCTGCCCAAGGCAGGCTGCAGACACATCCTTCATTCACTGCTGAAATGTCAAAGAACTGCACCACTGTCACTCTTGCTGGGGAGTATTCATCATACCCTTTCTATGAAGGAAAGGCTGATTCTTTCCATGGACAGATAAAAAATCTGTTGCAGAATTAAAGACAGAAATTTTGCTTTCTGATACACACACCTCAGCTGCCAGCTTGCTTGTTGCCTGTTTTCCTCTTGCTTTTTTTTTATTTTTCTGGTTCAAGCTGCTACCAGGTGAGAACAGCTGAAGCTGTAGGAGCAGGTTGGGTTCTGACATATCCTCAGATGGCACACAGCAGAACCACATTCCTTGTGCTGTGGGGTTGCAGGAAAACAAAACACTTCAAATAAGAAGTCCTGAGATGTTCATCTGTGTGTTGTTAGGCGAGTGTCATGTCCTGACATGAACACAGAGGTGTATCAGGTAGAGGTGGGGGTTGGTTTGCAGGGAAAGGTGCCTTTGTAGCCATGCCTCAGAACATGAACTTTCCACTTGTGGAAAGGACTTCTTGGTGCAATTTTTGGTGAAGCATCTGGCTGTTTGCAGTAGGCTTGCCTTGAAGCTTCTTATTTACCTGTCTGTATGAAGGGAAGGCTCAGGTAATTATGATTTAAGCATAAAATTGCTTGGGTGTTGGTCTGAGTCTGGCATTCTGGATTTTGTATGGCTGTTACAGACTGACTTTACCATTGCTGCTCTTCTTTTTATTGGTAGCATTGGCTGGAGAAGTCAGAGAAGCTTTTTCTGTCCTTTAAAAAGTAGCTTGCCTTATGTGAACAGAGCCTCTGCAAGGCTCCTAAGGTGCTGAGTTTGTGCTCTTGACATCAGTATCTTATCTGTAGTTGCTTAATAGCTATAAAAGAAGTATCCTAGTGAGATAAAGGTCTCTTTTTCTGCAGTGGTTGTTTTTCTGGTATCCTTTTTACTGCTCAGTACTGACTCTTGCTTGGGGCATTGCAAAGGAATTGATACAAATTTCTACCAAATGTTGACCCAAAAGGCAGTAGCTGGAGCCTGGGCAACAATGAGACTGTAATCCTGCAAAATCCCAAGGCTGTTTACAGCAGTCTTTGTATCAACAGCTCACAGAGCCAGCTTTAGAAAGTTTGCAGCCAGGTTTGGAGGAGCGTTTTCTGCTAGTGCCAGAGTGACAACATGCTACTTTCTTAGATAACAGAGAAATCCTATAATGCTTTTTGCCTTCCTCATTTTTCTGATGCTCAAAGCTGAGGCTTTTGCATTGCTTGCTATAGCTTATGTCTCTAAATGTTGCACTCTTAGCCAAGGGTGGTATATAAGGAGTTATCACTGCTACTGGTACTGTCCTGTAATGGCAGCAGCTGAGGGCCAGGGGGCTGGTTTTTCCTTTCAATAGCAGGAGGTTGTCTTTGCAGGACCCTGAGGTCTGGAAATGCTCTGAATACCAAAGGCTGGCTGCCTTGCCTGGGGAAGCAGCTGGCAAATTGGTGTCTGTGAAGGCCAACACGTGTTGGTTGTCTGTGTGTGTTTGTTTCTGGACTGAAGGAGTTGAAATGAGAAATCTCTCTTGCTTTCCTTTCTAACTGGTTGGGGGCTACTTTGGAGTGTTGCTTTTTTGAAAGCTTGAGAAGAATTCAGGTCAGTGTTTAAGCACTGGTGGATTCAGGGCACAAATTTCAACAGTCTGCTCACTGAAGCTCTTAACAGAAGATCATTTAGCCCTGATGTCATGTTGCAGAACAATTTATTTTCTCCTGTAAGAAGCTGGTATCATCTCTTGAGTGGTTGGAGTAGTGGAAGTCTCTTGAAAGAGATCTCCAGCCGCAGGCCTACACTATAATAATGACAGACCTTCCTCTTGGAGCTGTCACCTCCCCTGTAGGTTATTGTTGCACTTAATGTCCATTTTGATTGTGCTTTTATCAGTTGCTAATGTTGAACTTTAGATTCAGAGTATTACAAATCACCACTTACTTACAAATCAACTTCAGTTGGCTTTTAATTGTATAAAGCATATGATTTAACATTAACCAAAGTTGTTGAATCATGGAACTAAACCCAATCTTCAGCTGGTTTCTATATTGAAGCACAGAAAACAGTTGTGACTGCTTTCTGTCTGCTTTTCATTCCTCCCTGGTGTTTAGATGGGTGACTGTCACCTCAAGGGCTGTAACTGTGGGCAGTGGGAGCAATTTGCCAAGCCAGGTCAGCATCTATATGGAAATTAGAGTCATTTCCCTCTGGCAGAGGAGATTAAGGCCCTTTTGGAGCCTCTGCTTGATGAACTTGCCTCAAAGTGCAAGATGTGTGGCTGCACTGACCAGGAATGGCATCCCTGAGCCTGGAGTTTCTTTTGCAAAATGTGACTGCTGTGTGGTGATGTTTTCACTTTGCACTCCAAAATACTTTGGCCCCTGGCTTTCTTTAAGCCACTGCTGTACTCAGTAGATCCAAATGGTCCTTCTGTGCTCCATCCATGGAAATCAACTGTGTGTCCATCCAGGACTGCAGCAGAATGCAGCTCACAGGTACAGGGCTGGATCTGTGCCCTGTGGTCTCAGTCACAGTCAGGTTCACAACCTGTGACAAGCAGAGAGCAAGCAGGGTCATGGAAGGCTAGCAGGGGTAGGTTGGAGTTTGAAAGATTTTTTTGGGTACCATCAGGTGGCTTGTGGGAGGCAAAACAAAGTTGAGGGGGGTGCTGGTGTCTGGTTTGGGTGCTGATCCAGGAATGGGAGGCCTGAGCAGGACACCCTGCTGTATTAATCCATGGCAGCTTTCAAACCCAGGAGCTTTGTACTTCTGCATGCTTGTGCTTTGTTTGTGTGCCTTAAATCCAAAGCTTCACTCCATCAGGTTATTCCTCTGGTGGGAAAGCTTTCCAGGTATCCCAGAGTTGCTGTGCTGTCCTGATAGTGCAGTGTTGTGCTGGCAAAGCTGGCTTGTGTCCCTGCAGTGACCTTCAGCCACCTCCCTCTTGCATGAACAAAGCAGCCAAACCAAAGAAAGGCAGAAGTAAGGGCTCCACTCTGTTGGGCACTGCACTTTTCCTGAAAGCTGGCAAGGCATTCCTGTCACACCTCTGTTTACTCTCCCTCAAGGCTGTCTTCTCCAGGAGCACCAGATTTGGGGATCCAGAAGGACTCTCAGCAGGCTGGGTCTAGGGTTAGGGTTAGCCAAGGAGTTTGGGAGACATCCTTCTATTTTATTTGATTGTTTTGAAGACAGTTAAGGTAGCTGTCTGAACATTAGCCATTGCTTTGGCTTCTTCCTGGGAAAGCCCTGAGCAGGGGAGAATGCTGGGGCTGCTAGATTTAGTGTATTTCAAGGGGAAGCAGGGAGGAAGAGCAGGGAAATTTATTCCCACAAATCTCAGGATTTAGAGCTGGCACAGAGAACAATTTTTCAAACGTGTGATTGTCCATCTGTGTTCTTGCTCTGTGGTCTCAGCATGGCTCTGTCAGATGTGCTGGGCTAATTAGCACTGTGAGAACATGTAATATCATTAACTCTCTCCTTACCTTGGGATGCTTTTCAGGAACCTCGGCGGGTGAATAATAGCACGAGACTGGCAGCACAGACACACTTCTTGCTGAGTGTGAATCTTGGTCATTTATTTTGTCCTTTTGGGATTTTGCACAATGCCCAGTGAAGGACAATTGCTTTTAAAATCAGGAAAAAGCTCAGAATTCTGTATGTGCATCTTTTACTGGTGGTGTAGGCAGTGTGATGCCTGGCAGCCCAGGTGTGTGACATGTTCCAGATGTATTATTTTTTTTTAATTTTTTTTTTGCAAAAGCATTGTACTTATTGCTTATACCTGTAGGTGAGAAGGCAGGTGAGCATTACCAGAATCTGTGTCCTGTAGCCTGCCACTGGTAAAGCCCTGCCTTTTTTGCAGGTGGATAGCAAGTAATAGGCAGGCTCCAGCAGGTGAAGTAGATGAGCATTGGCAGATTAGATACAGGAGATAATTAGCTGAACTAACAGGCAGGGGAAGGAAATGCTTATAATTTTTTTAGTGTGCTTTTTGCAATGGCAAGGAAATGTTAGGAAAAGTTAAGACAAACTAAATCCTGGAAGCAGGAGCACCTGGAAAAGCCTCTCCAAAGCCCAGCAGTCTCTCTGATGACTTCTGTTTCATGTTGATGAGCAGTTGTGTTTGTCAGGTTTTATCCTCAGTCCTCCTTGGCTAAGGGGTTCTAGAGAAATGTCTTCTAGCCACTTGCCAGTGACACACCTCTTCTGTGAGGCTTTCACAGTGCAAAAACCTTGGCTTTAAAGATTTTTCCAGAAATTTCATCTGAGCAGTAGAAGCCTGGGGATGATGCCTTTGGCCTTTAATGAATTGAGCCACCCAGAATTACATGGAAAATCAATGTGACCATTGCTTGGAGGTGGCAGTGTAAAAAGTCACTGGTTGCTTTTCTGCAAACAAGCCCCAAAATGCTGACCTTGGCATAATGGAGTGTAGGCAGCATCCTGTTTCTGTCCTTACATGGTTATTATTCTTAGAGGTCAGAGCATGCCTCAGTTATTCACAGCTTATATTGGCTTTTTTCAACATGAAAAACAACTATTAATTTTTGTTTTATTTATTTTTGTGTTGTGTTTTATTTGTTTTGTTGGGTTTTGTTGTTTTGGGGGTTTTTTTGGACTGAAAATGTTGCCTTTCAAAAGATGCAGACGAACGAATGGGTCTGATTTAATGGGGCATGGGTTGATCAACTTTCCTCTCTGTGCATCCATTCCCTGATGCTTCCAAATTTCCTTGGGGAATCCCAACATTGTCCCAGGCTGAGTGGTACATCCTGGCAAAAGATGGTATCATTAAGTGTGTGCAGGAGCCCTGTGCTCTGCTGGTTCCCTCACCAGGCATTTGCCATCCCCAAAGGCAGAAATGAAAACTTTGTCAACAATGTGACAAACCTAGCCAGGACTCAAAGCCAGAACACTTGCTTTTAAATTAAAACACCTTATGGTCTGCTTAATGTGCTGGGAGAAGAGGAATGGCCTTAAGAAAAGCTGCTGGTCAGGATACTAATTCATAGATGCTCAGCTTTTCACAGGTTGGCTTTCCAACCTGTGGTACCTGGGCACTGCATCAGCTTTGGGCACTGGATGACCAACTGCATTTTTCCCTTTTTCAGTTTCTTCCAGCTCCCTGTGTCATGTGTAGTTAATGTGAAAATACTGAAGTAAAAATCCCAACCTTCCCCAGCAGATAAAGGAGGAGACATTGTTTCTGTACCTGGCTCACAAACAGTTTCCTGACTTTTAAAATCTGGAAGCAGAAAGTGTTTTTTGACGACTCTAGGTCTCCCAAGTCCTCTTCTCCTTTTAAAGGGATCTTGTGTCCCTCACTGCTTCTATCTTCATCACAGGGGCCCCAGAGCCTGTCCCAGCATTTTGCTGCTTGCCCTGATTCCCTTGCTTCCAAGCTGCTGCCTCATTCCTGACAATTCCAGGCTCAGAAAAGGGCTTTTGATGTCTGAGATGCTGGCAGAGACTTCTTTGCAGCCCTTGGGCCTGAGGTTTTCCTTGACAGAAAGTGCCACTTGCAAGAAGATTTTGGGGGGGGGGGGGGGGTTTGGTTTTGAGCTCTGTCACACAAGTGTTGCGTGGGGTTGCAGGGACCTCCCTTTCCCTTTCCCTTTCCCTTTCCCTTTCCCTTTCCCTTTCCCTTTCCCTTTCCCTTTCCCTTTCCCTTTCCCTTTCCCTTTCCCTTTCCCTTTCCCTTTCCCTTTCCCTTTCCCTTTCCCTTTCCCTTTCCCTTTCCCTTTCCCTTTCCCGCCACATTTGATGTCCTCTACCTATTTTAAGCCCCTGTGGGAGCTCAGTGACTGGAGTGTTCCTTCCCTTTGGATTTAGAGAACGTTTTGTGGAAGCAGAAGCCCAAAAGGGGCTTGGGCAGCAACTCGGGTGGAAACACAGTTCGTACATTTTCTTTACATCTGTCCCAGAGTCTTTGTCATATAGGAGATGATGGAAAATCACCCAAGACTTAGGAGGTTAGGACATGGATGTCAAAAAACACTTTTTCTGCATTAATTGATTTTTAAATACTGTTCAACTCTGCTTCTTTTCATATGAGTTGGTTTGTGATGCATCCTGGGCTTGCAGCACCAGGCAGGCAGCTCCACCCTGGGCTGGCTCCAGGAGAGCTCTGATCAGATTTGTTTCTTTTTAAAAACCAGCCAGTATGCTTCTGTGCAGATAGGCAGCCCACAAAATATCAGTCACTCCAGCCTGGTCTTGTCTGTGTTGCTTCAGGGAATAGGCTCAGTTTCCCAAGGAACAGCTTTTCCTACCAGGTTTGAAGAACAATGTTTGCAGAATGTTGGGTTGGTTTTTTGTTTTGTTTTTTTTTTTTTTCTGAAATGGAGAGAACTAATGTTTTACTTTGAAATTAGAAAAGTGATGGGACCTGTTAATTTTGGCTCTGTTTGCCTCACAGGAGGTAATCCAGCATAAAATAAATAGATGCCTGTGTGCAGGCAGATGTGGCCTGGGAGCTCAGTTGTGTGAGGACTAAATTATTTCCTGGAAGGTTCTGAACATGAGCCCTGCAGCAGCTTCAGATCTTGCAGACTGGAGCCCCTTGTGCAGTGCATCTGTGGAAGGCACCCAGGACGTGGCAGTACAAGACCCCACCAAAAAATAATATTCAAACAGAATATTCCTCTTGCCTCAGATGGGATTAGTTTTTTTTACAAACCCTGCAGATGAGTATTTCTTGCTCCTCAAGTGATCATTCCAGAAGGCTGTAGGACTGCTTAATGAGGCTAGACACAGATGGGGAATATTGAAAAAGAATAAAAAACCTCATTTCATCCTTTCCCCCCCCTTGGTCTGTGATTCCCCAGAGTTAACAATATTGATTGTGTGGAAAGTTTTATAATTGCATCAGGTCTAAACTGGGGCAGGTTTCCTGAGTGAGAACTGTGTGTCCTGAGAATGAGGAGTGAAGAGCTGGCCTTTTCCAGAGCTTTCCTTCTCTCTTTCTCACTCATTCTCATCAGGGAGGTCAGGCAAGATATGTGCCACCTTTGTGCCACTGAGATTAAGGTTCTTCACTATCTTCTCAGCTCCAAATTCACTTCTACCCCAAACCCAACGTGCTTTCTCAGCCTGATGTGCATCAGGCATTTTGATTCAGAGAATGATGATGTGTTGAGCCACTGGGGGGTAAGTTGGAGGGGGTTTGGCACTTGGGGTGCCTAAGGTTGCAATTACACAGCAGACTGGGCAGAAGCCTGCCAGCCTTCTTGGTGTGGCTGTCTTTCCCAGCTCCCCTTACCCTGCCTCTGTGACCCTGCCTCCATTTCCCCTCCTTGCAAGGAAGGTGGCTCTGCTGATGCATTCCTCTAAGGGCTTGCAGGGCACCTTGCTGGGCACTTTCCTGACACACTGCACCCTTGCCATTCCTTATGTGACCTCTGTTTCTTGCAACCAGGACTGGATTCAGCTATGAACCTGACCCCTGCTTTGGGGTGGGTCTTGGGCTCTGGGTGTTGTGCTGTGCCTGGGTAGCAGGAGTGGAATGATGAGATGGGTTGGTCCTCCTCATACCCAATAACTGATGGAAAAAACTGAAATGCAAGAGAAAATGCTACATTAGTCTTTGCTACTGAGCCAGAGCGTGAAGATTTGGTTTTTAAGCCTCTTTTGCAGATTAGCTGGAGCTGTTTAAATCAGTGATCATTTTAGCCTATATTCCTCCTTCCTTTTAGCTGCTTCTGTGGTTAAGGGGACTGCTGGGAGCAGATCAAACACTTTTGCTTAAATGAGGATGCTGCAGTTCAGTCCTGTAAGTGTGTGCTCTGTGGAACAACTTCTGGGGCATACTGTAGGTGATCTTCATGTAGTTTGGTGCCCAGTATACATAACTGGGGCTTTTCCCATGCACCAAGATTGCAGCAGTCCAGCTGGTAGATGGAGAGAGAAGGATGACAAGTCCTTCAGTGGAAGATGGAAGTAATATCCCCACAGCTGGGCACCAGAACAGCTACCTGGCTGGAAATGGGTGTGCCTGAATGCTTGGGCATCTCTTTGAGCTTGGATCAGAGATGATGGATCCTAAGGAGGAAACCTCTAAGTATTACAGGCACTTGGTGATCTAGTTTCCTTTTAATAACTTTATAATAGGGCAGACCTTTCTATTTTACAGTTGCAGAGCATCTGGTACAGGAGCATCATCTGTGCTACCAGGCTCCAGCATGGTCCAAAAAATTATTAACTCTCCTGTCTTTTGGAAGTTTTATTATGCAGTTTAACAGCACAATGAAATCTTTACAGGAAAGTGATGAGAGTGAGTAGTTTTGTGTGTGAATTACAGGGTCTGTGAGTGGGCAAGACACTAGCTACTTGCTTTATTGCTGACAATATACTTATTTTCATGTTTAGTCCTGGCTTACAATGTCTGAATAGCATCCCAGTAAACAGTCAGGCAAATAGTTATTTATCAAGTATTTAAAAGTGAAAGGTCTTGTAATTTTCCTTAGTAATGACTGTGATTTCTTCCAGCTGGATTAGTGGCTCCCATTGCTCCCCATGAAGAAAAAGGAGTGTTTTGGTTTCTACATGGGGAGTTATTATCTTCCATAAGAGTACATACCAGAGGCTTTAATTTTTTTATTTTTTTCTTCCTGGAATGGGATCTGGAGAAGGCTGAGATTTGCATAACCTGAATTAATACCTTGTTAAGCCCTTCAATATTCTTTCTTTTGTCAGTCCTGTTGGAGTGGTGCAGGTGTTGCTGCTGGCCTCAGCCCAGCAACAGACTGCCTCAGAGCTGCTTTTGTTGCAGTTTATGAGGCTGTCAGGGGGTCCTGTGATGGAATTGTCTCAAAAGGTCACTTTTAATCACATTTCTGACACATTGCTCTGTCCCCAGCTGGGGAGTTCTGGTAGAACAGGTTGCCCAAAGCTTGGTGGTTCTGTGGCTACAGCGAGCAATTTCAAAAAAACACTTTAGAGCAGCTGCTGGCAGGCCAAAGGGGTAAAATAAATGGAACCAAGTGTTGGATTCTGTGCCCAGTGGTACATTCTGTACCATTGCTGCTGCTACTCTGAGGTGGTAGAGGAAGCAAGTGTCAAAGCTGAAGCACTCCCTTGGCAGCAACCTCTTGTGTGCCCCTGGGTAGGAAGTGATTTCTTTGCTGTCATCAAAGGGCTGTGCCAGACCCTTCCTATGCATCACCGTGAGGGTCTCCAGGGACAGGCTTCTTCTTTCATAGAATCATAGAATCATGGAATGGGCTGGGTTGGAAGGGACCTCAGAGATCACCAAGTCCAACCCTTGATCCATTCCCCCTGTGGTTCCCAGCCCATGGCACTGAGTGCCACATCCAGGCTCTTTTGAAAGATCTCCAGGGATGGAGAATCCACTGCTTCCCTGGGCAGCCCATTCCAATGGCTGATCACCCTCTCCGGGAAGAAATTCTTTCTAATATCCAACCTAAACCTCCCCTGGCACAACTTGAGACCATGCCCTCTTGTCTTGCTGAGAGTTGCCTGGGAGCAGAGCCCAACCCCCCCTGGCTCCAGCCTCCTTTCAGGGAGTTGTAGAGAGTGATGAGGTCTCCCCTGAGCCTCCTCTTCTCCAGGCTGAACACCCCCAGCTCCCTCAGCCTCTCCTCACAGGACTTGTGCTGGATCCCTTCACCAGCCTGCTTGCCCTCCTTTGGACCTGCTCCAGGACCTCAATCTCCTTCCTGAAATATCCTTTCTCACATTTCCTGGGTTTGACCATCTTCCTGCTCAGAGAGCTGTGGCTTGTAGGCCCTGGTCCAACCAACAGCACGGGAATTCCATCAGACTTCAGGCTGGCAAGTCCCTGGAGCCATTCTTCATCTGCATCTTAGCTTTGTGCTCTCCTTTACCTCAGAGGGTGGGATGGCCATCATTCTGGTTTGTCTCTGGTTGGTGATGATCTCTGAGGTCCCTTCCAACCCAGCCAATTCTATGATTCTATTATTCTATGATTCTATACTTTTGAGATTAAGACCAAGAAGCCCTGTGTTTAGATCCTGGCTCTGCCACAGGCTTTCAGACCTCTGCTCCCCATCCTGCACATCAGCTGTTCAGTTGCTGGGTTCCTGTAGGGTGATGGGAGCTGAGCTGTCATCCCAACACAAAAAGCAGAACAGAGTATGATTCCTGGCACCTTGGCTTCCTTCCCCTGCCTCCCTCTTGGTCCTACACTCTTCAAGTCCCAGACCTGTGCATGGTAGTTGGGATCTAACCCAGGAGCAGGTCCTGTGGCTGTGTCGAGGCTGATGCAGAAAGTTTGGGGGTTTTGTGGTTTCTGGGCTATGGCTCTGAAATCCTGCATGCTCAGGGTCTGCTTGATGTTTCTCAGGGTGGTTCACAAGCTTCCTGCACACTGGGGATGGACCCTGATGGCATAAGAGTGTTGGGGAGTGACAGGAGCAGGGGCACCATGTGAAGTGTGTGAGGTGGTCATGCTGCCAGGTGGGCAGGGGATGGAGCCAGCTCCTTGGACACTGTGATTTTATTAATCTGAACCTGCCACTTGTAGCTCAAGGGGGCTCTGGGGGGAGCCCTGGCTAATTGCTGCATGAAGACACCAAGTTTAATCCTGTCAAAGGAAATCCATGGATGTAGAGCACCTTTTGGTGTGTGACTGTCCTTACTGGGGGCTGTGATTGGGATGCCCTAAATCCTGATGATGCTGTAATATAAGGCTTTTCTTTCTTCCCGAACTGCTTGCCCTACCCTACTCCTTTCCAATCAGACCTGTAAACATTTTTGAATATTCATAACATGGGATTTTTCTCTATCCACATGACTGCCACTGGTTTGAAAGGCATGTGACAGTGCAGGGGGGAAACAGGGTTAATCTTCTGCACTGGCAGAACAAGGATAAGCAGGAGGTGTACAGCTCAGGAGTTTATTCTTATTTCCAAGCATGCCTTTTCCATTATATTTGCAGTCTGGGGAGAAGGAGGAAGAACAGTTTTTCTTCTTAACAGTGTCTTCAGATGCTGATTCACTGTTCAGCCAGGGACACGGGTGCACTGGTTGTGTGCATGTGGAATTCCAGGCTCAACAAATTACTCCTCAGCATTTTCCTTGCCATTGACCCAGCAGTAACTCAGCTGGGTTTGCAGGTCTTCTCCGTGTCCATCAGACAGTTTCTACATGGAAACTGCAGGGTAAGAGTCAAGCAGCCATTAACCCATTAACCTGATTTGTAACCAGGGCAGATCCTTGATGAAACCTTCAGCTTCTCACCTGCTCTAGACCAGGGACAATCCTGCCCAATGCAGCCAGAAACCCAGACCACAGGAGGGTGGGATGAAGGACTCTGACTTCTGGGCTGTCTGAGCTGTGGGTCAGGCTCCTTCTGAGCTGCAGAGTCCCACCAAGGCTCACAGCTTTGAGCAGGAGCAAAATAGTTAGCTTGGCAAACCTGGGCAACTTTGTTATGAGCTGCTGAGAGCATGAAAAGCACCTTGCTGAGGGCAGGTCATTGTACAAGAATGGGCAAACATAGCTGGGTTAATTTCTGACAATTAGTTATTGAGTTGTTTTCTAGAGATTCTTTCTCATGTTTGTAATCTGTTCCCTGCTGTAGATGCCATATTGATTTACACTTTTTTGAAGTTCAATATTTCACACTCTCAGGGCCTCAAACAAAAATTAACTAAGAAATGAGAGCAAATTTCTGCCTTCTGCCTTGTCAGAGCTTTCTCTCCCACTCTTCATCCCCAGAGCCAGTTTCCAGGCTCTGGTTTGGGTTGCAGATCTTGCCAATCCCGTGGCAAAGTTCCACGCAAAGTTTCAGTGAGTGGCAAAACAGCTGTGGTAGAAGATCTGCCTCACTGCCCAACAGATGAGGAAATAAAGAGCCAAATTAAGAGCCTGGGATTGCCCCCAGTGACCTGAGCAAGAGAGGGTTCAGTAGCTGCAAGTGGGATGGGGCTTTTGGAATGAATAAGCATTCCTGTTTGTTTGAAGAAAAAAAAAATCCCCTCTTCTCCCAGCTCTAATTAGCTACTGTTCCTTTTTTCTGCCACGAGTAGAGAGGGTTTGTCACTGGAATGAAATCTGAACAAGGTGCAAGTTTCCTCAGCTTGGTAGCTGATGGAGGTGACCTCTGTGTAGGTGATGTAGGGACTCCTGGACCTGTTTTCTTGCTGGGTCTTTGTTTTGGTGTTGTGAGTCTAGATCTTCCTAACTCTACGGTTTGTCTCTTTTTCCCTCTAATAGAGTGACTAAAGAAGTGGACTCAACCTCAAAAGAAGCTAAAGCTTTTCTGAAGCATCAAGAGAAACAGCAGTCAGCAGCTCCAGCTTCCCTCCCCACAGTCTCTGGGTGAGTACCTGGTTTCTCTGCCCAGGTGTGGACCTTAGACTCTAGCTCTGTGGCTTTGTGATACTTAAACTAATGGGTATTTGTTTTCTGGAGGATTTCAGTGGGAGCAAGACCAGGCCTGGAAGGTATGATGATGTGGGGGGGAGGGAAGCAGGGGAAGCAACCCATGAGTCCCAGTGACTCACTTGGTAGGTTCAGGCTTGAATTTCTCAATCCTCCTAAATCATTCATCCTAGTGAGGAAATATTGTTTTGAATGTCTTGAGCAGCCTGATGAAACTGCAGGTAGCCAAGGAACAAGCCTGAGATTGCCTGGGGTTCCTTTGAGAGGTGCTTCTGAGGACCATAAAAAGCCATGACAGCTGGGTTGTGGCTTCTTATAAAATTTGGGGAAGCATTTAAATGCGAGATGCTTTTGCCTCTTTGATGTTCTCTAATATCATGTAGATGTGGATTTGTCACTTTCTGTTCAAGCTCTAATAACTAATTCTGGGATTATCATAATGCTTGTCAAAAAACCAAAGAGGTCAGGTCCCCCGTGTGTCTGATGTGCCGCTCTGTGTGCTCCTTGATGAGCTTGGGAGTGCTCTACTCTGCTTCTCAGGAGGAGAGGAGGTACTTCTGTGTTCCAAGTATAATTTTTATTTAATCTGTCATTTATATTTGAAAGACATAAGCTCCTCGGTTTGGTCACATTGAAACAACACCCTCCAAATAAACACATTGTCCTTCCCACCTGCTGAAGAGCCATTCCCCTGTGAGTTGAGGCTGCTTTTCTCTGAGATAGGCTGGTATTGTTGCTGCAGCTGGATTGTCACTCATTTTTCTAGCTAAGTGTTGCATAGCTTGTAGTTACATCAGGGTAGTGAAAGCACAGTATTTGTGTGTGTGTGTGTGACTCCTGACAGCTGCTGTTCCTGCCATGAATGAAGGCATAGATGAGCATGGTCTTGTTCATGCTGCTCAAGGGTTTGTCCCTGCAGAGCTCATTAATTGTAACCCAAGTGTTGCATATGGGGTTTTGTGCTGGAAAAACTTCTCTTGAGTTGGACTGGCCTTCTTTGTTCAATTTAGGTGGCCCCAGGGGTGGTCCCATGTCTTCAAACCTGCCTTCCAGTTCCCCCAGCAAATGCCCTGCTGCTCTGAGTGCAGGCAGGTTTGGTAGCTCACTGGGAAAGCCCCACGGGTTGCTCACCTTCCTGGTCTGCTGAGATCTGTGTTTCCTCCTGTATCTTACTGGCCCAGGGGTGGAGATGGGTGGCCAGAGGTCCTGCACAGCACAGTCATTACCAAAGTGCATGGCTGCTGGAGCTCTGCTTGCTCAGGAGAAATAGCCAGAGCCCAATCTGAGTTAACACTGCAGGGATCTGAAGCAAATATGGAAAAAAATAGAATAAAAATCAGCATAAGAAATAATGAGTTCAAGGACTCCTTTAACTTCTCTCCAGTGTAATTATTTTGGAAGCATCTTAATTAGGTCATTTTTCAGCTTGCTGATGCCTGATGTCCTGCTGACAGGCACTTGCCCAGAATATCAGGTGGCCTGGTTGTGAGGAACGAAGGGGAAAAAATACCCTGGGCTTGTAGGTCTTTTCTTCCTCCTGAGCAGCAAACCCTTGATGCAGTGCAACCCTGCGTGCCTTTGCTTTTGCAACCTTCTGCAGTGCTACAGGTTGCAAAATCAGGTTTTGATCAATGTGTTGAACACTCCAGGGCTGAGAAGGAGAGAGTCCAGGGCAGCCTGGCCAGTGTGTGCCCTCTGGTCTGAGAGTGCTCCAGGGAGTCTTCTGCCTTGGGATAATTTCTGAGTCTCATCCCTGAGACCACCAGCAGCCATGCTTGTCTTTGGGCTTAGGATGTGCTTCCAGCTGGGAAGTCAGCCAGGGTGTTTGCAGGTGAGAAAATTACTAACAGCTTTGCAGTGTTCTTCAAAGTCCCTTCTGTTAAGAAAATTTACAAAGGTCAGGTTTTAGATTTGGAGCCAAACTATTGTCCACTGGAGCAGAGAGCCCCCTGAGTGATGTGCCAGAGCAGCATCTGGGGACTGACAGAGCCTGGTGCAGCCTGATGCTTCTTTGCTGGTGTCCTGGTACTTAAAATAGAAGTTTTGGGGAAAGGGTGCATTTTTCCCTTGAGCCTTACAGGAGAGCCCCAGTCTGGATCCATATCAGTGAAAACCATGTAATTTGGAGTCCTGGACATGCCTGTGGACACCCACTGTGCTGTGAGCCATTGTCAGGCCCCGGGAGCTTTGTCAGCTATTTAAAAACAGAAAAAAAGAGCCTTGCTCTGTGTGCAGAGTATTCCATCAGTAAAGACTGGCCTCTCCATCTGTTTTTTTCTTTCTTCACCTTGCAAGCTGCTTGCATTATTTCTGGATGCAGCCAGCCTGCCCATGCATTTATTGAATTTTCCTTCTCTAAACAGACAGAAGTAATCCAGGAAAGCAGCAGCCACAAAACCAAACATCCAGTTCCATATCTCCACGTTAGGAACTCTTGCAGCCTAACCAGTCCAAGGGAAGGGATGTTTGGGGCTGAAAGTGCATTTCCTGAATGTGTTTAACATCCATACCGGATGCGCTATAAAAAGCCAGATTTGTGCTTGTGAGGGACGTGGGGGTGGCTGGAGGAGAATAACTTAAACACTTAGTTGTAATTAAAGCCAGGAGTACAAAACAACCCACCCAGTTCTCTCAGCAGGCTTTGCTAGAAAGGTCAGGAGCTCTTGATTCCCAGGGATGTGATAGTTTCCCAGCCTTCCCATTATTCCCACCATGTCCCCTCGTGACACCCAGTGGTCTGGCAGCAGTGGGCAGAGGTTTGTTGGAAGGCTTTGGGGTTGATGCTCTCTTCTAGCTGTGTTTCTCTCACGCTTTTGGGTTGTGTTGGGCTCTCTCTGCTCCTGTCAGAGGTATCAGATGTAATGAGGGGATCCGCTGATTCCCTTCTAATTTGCTGTCACAAAAAATGGATGGGAGGCTCCTGCCACGCAAGAAAAGCCCTCCACTCACCCTGAGAAACCTTCTTACCTGTCTGTGTGTTGTAGAACTTGTTTCCTACCCTTACCACAGCTCTTGGGCTTTTTGGGGCAGCAAGAATCGCTCCTGGCAGTAAGTGCACGACCTGATGGAGAGGTTGGTCAGCTTTTTGGTCATCCCTGGTGCTCTCAGCGCTGCTTTTGGCCTCCTCCCCAGGACCTTGGAGCAGGATCCATCATCCTCTGCACTAGTAATCCTCTTTTGCAACACTATTTCATATTCAGACGATGTTAAAGCAAATTAAATCCTCCACGCAGCTTACTGCAGCGCGCAGGGGTTGAGCTGCAGGCTGGGCAATACCTGCACAGCTCCGTGCCCTTTGCTGTCAGCAGCTGCCATCTGCCCATCAGTTCCTGCTTGTCAAAGTGCTTCTGTTGCAGTCCTGAAAATGGGAAGAAAAAAAAAAAAAGTAGTTGGTGGAGCTTATTTGAGATTGTCCTCTAGGCAGCTGTTTCTGAACAGGAGCCAGGAAGAAGAAGGGAGGTTTTTCACGGGCTTTGTTCTTGCCTTTTACTTATTACCAAACCCATTTGTAATTAAACATGGACTTGCTCACTCAGCCCAGCTGTTGCTTTTCTGTTTGATCCTGCCTGAAATTAGAGTGGTGGATGTGTGATCTCCTGGGCCTTTTCATGCCTTGTAGGCTGGTATAAACACAGGGTAACGTTTGCCTTTGAAGCAAGCAGGCAGGCACAGCTCCCACGGAGCTCAGGAGGTGCAGATCCAGGGCTGAGGTTGGTCTGCAGGGGTTTGGACCTTGGTGCAAGACCCAGCAGGAAGAGGCACCTGCAAGAAAGCTCTGACCTAGAGACATACACTTGCCCTGACCAAAGGAAACAAACCCCAGCCTTGTCATCAAGGATGCTTTTCTCCTCTAGTCTCCAGCAGAGTGGTTCCCAGGGACTGCTTGTTAAATGGTGTGAAAAGCTTCAGGCCTTTGCTTATCATAGAAAGGGTTTTTGTTGGAAAGGACCTTAAAGCTCATTTCATTCCAACCCCCTGCATGGGCAGGGACACCTCCCACCAGCCCAGGTTGCTCCCAGCCCCATCCAGCCTGGACTTGGACACTGCCAGGGATGGGGCAGCCACAGCTTCCATGGGCAACCTGGGCTGGGGGCTCAGCACCCTCACAGGGAAGAATTTAAATCCTCCCTCTTCCACTTTAAAAGCATTACCCCTTGTCCTACCACTACATGCCCGTGTGAAAAGACCCTCTCCAGCTTTCCTGTAGCCCTTTCCTGGTAATGGAAGATGCTCTAAGGTCTCCTCAGACCCCTCTCTTCCCTGGACTGAACAACCCCAATTGTCTCAGAATGTCCTCATAGGAGAGGTAAGAAATAGTCATTTATTTTGCTAGTGTTGGAGTGGAAGGACTCCAGCAAGAAGTCATCTGTCCATGGCATCTCTCCCACCAGGAGGAGGAATGGTGGGAGTCATTGTGGGGGAGAATATGGAAAGTGGGAGAACTGGAGCCTGTTTGCCATCCTGGCTCATGACTGTAATTTCTAAGCTAAACTTCCCCTCAAGCCTGGCTCCTCCTAGGAGCTGCTTTGCACCCAAAGGAGTTTTCTTCCAAAAATGCTTCATGAGTTGGCCAGAGCTAATTGGATCCTTTTCCTGTCTTGACTAAAAACTAGTTACTTGGGATTTTAAGGGGATACTGGTGAGATGGGCACAGGCTCTCAGCTTCTGTAAACCTCAGGTGATCTCAATCTAATGCTGTAGGACGCACGTGCCTCCTGGGAGCAGTTTCACTTCACAGAGATCCCACGGGCTTTTCTTCAGAAATGAGGGATTTACAGTCCGATTTCAGCTCAGCATCAACTGCAAGCAGTTATTTATCTAAAACTCTTGCACATTTTTTGTGTACGGCCTGAACAAGGATGCAAATAGAGCAAGTAATCCAGACCTTTGGGGGAGCTTGAGGTGGGGGATTTTCAGTAGCCACTGAAGCAATTGAATAGCTCTTGTTCTTCTGGCAATTTCAGGGCTTCTGTTTTCTCCTGCTTTTCCCTCACTGTGCTCCAGAGAGTGCTCTTCTCCCAGATGGAGAGATCCAGCCCTTTGCACCATAGCCAAGTGTCTGAGTATGAGTAGTACATGACATATTTTTCTGTGCACAACAAGATGAGCCAGGGGCAATATTCACGTGCCCTAGAGCTAGTTTTACTTATTTCTTGCTCATATACTTCACTTGTGAAAGATTAAATGTGGCGGTAGCTGTTCCAAGTGAGTAATTTCTCTTCAGGTCCTAGATCCTTTGTTGGTTTTATTTTTTGTTTTAATTATTCATTGTTCACCTCTGCCTACTGCTTTACGCCTGTCCTCTCCTTGAATCAACACAGTAATGAGGCCAGGTGATTATTTCTTTCCAGCATTTTACGTTTATTTTACTAGGTGGACTGAAATGAATTATCCCAAGGGGATTGGTGTGGAAAGGTGTGTTTGCATGTGTGGGGAAAGGGAGGTTTGTCATTAGAAAAAAACCATGGCTCAGTAGTGAGGAAAAGGGTACACACCAGCCCTGGGAAATAAGATGCTGATTGCTGCCTCCTTGTAAAGGATGCCAAGCTTATTCCCTAAACATCTGCCTTGAAACCAGCATGGACTGAGGCTTCCAGTGTCCTTGAGGAATCAGCCCTGGTGCAGGCAGCAGCAAAGGCACCAACCTGGCCTTTGGGGCTCAGCTGAGAGGCAGAGAAGGGCTGTCCAAGCTGTGAGCCAGGGCCTGACAGCCATCAGAGCTGGGGAGCTGTGGGTCTTTGCCCCTTCTCCAAGCAGTTCTTGCTCTCGAGCTGATGTTAAGACTTTTCCGAGAAGACGCAGAGGGCTCCGAGCGTGGGAAGTTTCACGTGCACTCTCCCAGACTCAAAGCAAACCATCCACTAAACATCCTTCTTCTAAACTAGTCACTCAGGAGCAATCCGTTCTTGTTCTCAGGCTAAATGAGTCAATGCCTTCTACCCCAGCCTCTATTTTGCAAGAGAAATGAATGAGATTTTTTTAGCTCCGTTCCCCGCTTTCCTGCGGCCAGCCTGGTGAGCTTGCGGTTGCCTTGCCTGGGGCAATGGCATCTCCTTGGTAAGGAGTTGAGCAGTGCTTGTATGGCTCCATGCCTTGCTTCGGTCCCCTGTCTTGATGTGGCTGAGCTGGATCCCTGGGCTGGACTAACTGGGATCAGCTGTTTCTTTTTCTAGTCTCCTTGGAGGTTCAGCCGAATGGAATCTCAGCAATTTGAGGACTTACACTCTCTAAAGCATCTGTCTTATAAAATAAAAACAACCCCCCACCAGTCACGGATCCTTTGAAAATTCCCAATGAAAGTTGTGGGGCAGTTTTCCCTTAGGGCAATACAGGTTTTTTGAGGCTTATTTTCCTTTGCTTTCATCTTTTAGATCCATGAGCATTTCTCTTTCTCCCTCTGTGAAAATGATGGAGGAAATTAAGTGCTAACGGGGAATGAAGCCAGCTGTATTTTTATCCCAGACTCCTTGCAGGGTGTTGGATGGAAACCCCTGTACCTTCCCATGTAAGATGGGGTCTGGTTGGAGTGAGAGGTGAGAGGGGCAGCCTTGCTTTTTGGTTAGAGCCTGGGATTGGAGCTGGATGCAGAGCTCCTATTCCCAGCTGTGCCATGGCCTGGGGGTGTGTCTACCAAAAAGATTGTTTCCACTCCTGCCTTATTTTGCTGTTTTAGTGCCTCCTTGCATATTAACTGAGTTGCACCATGTCCCTTGAGTGTCTCCCCCATACCAGATGCTTATGTTACATCCTCTAGCTTTCCCACACTCATGTTCCTCCCTTTTTCTCACGTCAAGGAACAAGTTCAGCTGAATCATTCTTCATAAAATATGAAGCAGCTACGTATGGCTGGAGTTGCAGGCAGAGCAGAGCCATGCCCCCTGCTCTCAGGCAGTCCTGTTGCCCCAGAATTTCCACATACTAGTGGCTTCATTCGTGGAAAATCACATACTGGTGGCCTCATCTATGGAAAATCAACACACCAATATTTTCCAGCACATTTGTTAGCCAAAACCTTGATCTGCACGCTGGGTGCAGGACTGGAAAACAGGCATGGCCAGGCTGTCTGGCTTGCTATCAGGATGTGAAGTTGAGCAATTCGGGTTAAAATTACCAACTAAAATGCTGGCTTTTTCCCTTCCTTTCTTAAGGGAGATGTTGGTGTGACTCTGAGCTCTTGAAGGGTGCACGGCCTCTCTGAGAGCTCCAGACTCTTTGAATGGCAGGGGCCTCTGCAACTGTTGTTTTTTTTCCTTTCCAGAAAAAGCCTGAGAGAGGCTGAGCAAGCATCTGCCTCCAGGGATTTCCTCTGCCAGTTTTTGGCTAGGAGGATGGTTAGCATGGCTGGGGCTTCACTTTGGCTGTTGCTGTCCTGGCACGGAGGTGTCAGAGCCCTCTCAGTTCTTGCACTCCCTTTACTTATTCGGGCTCAATATGTTGAGCTTCCAGCAAACCGATGCTCAGGCTGAGCTCAGAGGGCACCTTAAACTCCAGACTGCCTCAAGCTCTCCAAGGTGCTGTAATCTGGTCTGCCAAGGCATGGAGTACTTCATTTCCCTATCCAAGGAGTTTCAAAGCCTTCCTAAAGCATTGGGTTACAGCCCAGTTGGCTTTGCCCCAGAGCTCTTGCTCTGAAAAGTGAGTGCAGTCCTTGAGGCAGTTTCTGTACCAAGGGACCCTCTGTGGAGGCAGATAACTGGTGGTGTGTTGGCAGCAGCCTCACACACATCCCTCTGGGTGTATGGGGATGTGTGTGAGATGCTCTTGTACCTGCTGAGGCAAGGAGGGGAGGGAAATAATTTATTTCAAGTTTCCACTGGGAGACTGCTCATTTTTCTGGGAATCCCAGGGGCAGATGAATTTTGTGCTCTCTTTGCTGGTCTCATAGCATCTACTATCAGTTACCAGCAAATAATTATGGATGTACAAGCTTGCCCTGACCTTGTGCAGTGGCTTTTTTTTTTTTTTCCCCCATACTCTTTCAAGAACTTGTACTTGGGTGCTGTTGCTGTAAGCCTCCAGGCAAGCAGTGGACAATACAGGCGCCTGTTCATTGCCCTGACTGCCTGACTGGAGAACAATGATGGCATTTCTTGAAGTAACAAGTCCCGGGCATGTGCAGGGTTGCATTGTAAGCACTGGTTGGTTTGGTTTTGGTTGTTTTCTTTTTTATTTTCTTGAAGCTGCAGGCTGAGAGCAGCAGGCTGTGAGTTGGAGCACAGAGGAAAGTTGCACCTTTTGGAAAACCCTCCCCGAAAGGAAGCAAAGGGCTGTTCTTTAGGTGCTTGCCAGCTTTGCCAAGTGAGTGTGGGTGTGCATGCTGTTAGGAGTGTGGTTGAGATGATGCTTTGGCAGCAAGGAGGGGGTTAAAGCCAACCCTCAGAGGCTGGTTGCTTGCAGCTCCTGGCTTTCATAATGCAAAGCCAGTGGGAATTCAGCCCAAGGCTCTGACTCCCCCTGCCCCCCTTCCCTGCTAACCCTCCTGACTCCTCTGGAGCTGTGTCCTTGCCAGTACAGTACTGCTCACACAGGGAAGCTCTGCAAAAAAACAAACAAAAAAACAAACAAACAAAAAAACCCCAAAAAAACAACAGCACAAAAAGAAAAAAAAAAACCCAAAACAAACAAACAAACAAAACCACCAATAAACCAGCAGAGGCATAAGCACATGAAAGCTGAGATTGTTAAACTTTCTTGGGAGAACACTGAAGAGTCATTTTCCAGCGTGGTCGTGTTGTTTCCTTCCATGATGGCTGGTGTGCATCACCCTGGCCTCTTCATCTCTGACCTGCACGTTTCCCATTGCAGGACAGCTGAGGAAGCAGCTGGTATATGTGATATCTCTAACTCTCTGGAGGCTGCTATGTGGGGATGTCCTTGGCTTTGCTGGAGGCTCTGGCTGATGCACAGCTAAGTTGCTTAGGCCAGAAAACCCTGGAGGTGGCTCAGCAGTGGCTTGTACCCGTGCTGCAATGGGGAATTCTTTGTGCCACGTCCCCCCAGTGACCCAGGGCTTGCTGTATAGAAGCCTGGGCTAGTGGGAGGTGTCCCTGCCTGTTCCTAGTTGGAACTAAGATGATCTTTGGGGTCCCTTCCAAACCAAACCACTCTGTGATTCCATGATTTTGAATTAGAGAAGGGCTAAAGAGACAGTGCAGCCATGGGGCCTTTTGTTGTGCACTGTTTGCTTTAAGGACAAGCACTATCACACTATTTTTCCTAATGTGTCAAATCCCTTCTCCCTCCCTGCTGTTTGCAGTGACCTGCTGGAAAGCTGGAAGGGCTCTCCAGTTCCTTTCTCACTCACATGTGTGCTCTGCTGAGCCTTGCCAGCACTGCTTGTCTGGATTGCCTTGGTGAGGGGGTGATTTTTTTTTATTTTTTTTTTTTTTCCTGCTTTCCCAACTCAAAGGAGAGTGCTTAGCATTTGTTTTGGAAACAAAACCACTTCTGGAGAACATGGCCTCTGCAAACAGACCAGTACAAAACAGGTTGTGTGCTTTGGGCTGACACTGAAGCCTGAACAAAATAGCCATCTCTCTCCTTGCTTTATGGTTTCATGACCATTGCATTTACCAAGGATTCTTAAGAAAGCTTTGAAGTAGTATATTGTCAGATTTACTAGTCCTATGGGTCAAGCAAGATGTTGAGCAGCCTTCTCCTGGTCGGTGCTGTGATTGTGAAGCAGGGTTTGAATCTCTTCTGAGAGTAGAATATCTGTGCTCAGATAAAAGGGAGGGGTTTTTCATACTGACCTTTCTCCAAAGCTTTTGGGAGTAAAAGTGTGTTGGTGAGTATTAGTAAGAGGCTGTGAGTTACAGCTGTTGAGGGACACTACAGAGCTGATTATCTTCAATTTCCTTTGTTGTAAACGTCTCCTGGAAAAAAAAAATTGCCCTTCTTTCCTTCCTTTGGCACTAGGCAAGCTGGATGGGAATCAGGGAATCTTTGAGGAGAAGTGTTTCCTGTTTCTGTGTGGCATGGAGATCCTTTGGTTATCTGTGATACCTTCCTTCCCCAGGAGCTGCCCTGCCCATGCTGTACCACCTCTGTACACATGCTGTGTCGTCCTTAGGTGCTGAGGCTCTCTTTAACAAGTATGGGACTCAGTCTGGGGTCTGGGGAGGCTTTGGAGGGACAACACTGGTGCCACAGACACCTGTCAACAATAAACAAACGTCACCTTTCCCCATGGGATTTCTGGCCATGCTTCTCCTTTAGGAGGCAATGAGGTCATATTGACAGGACTAAGAACATAAGTTCATGCAGGCTCTGCCCCAGGCTGGGGAAAAGATTTAGTGTGGTGTCCTGGGGTTTAAAACCCAGGCAGAAATTGGCACATTCCCTACACGTGCTCCTCTTTGTGTCCAGAACTTCTGCTCTGTGTGATGTCTGACATGCTGGAGATCAGCAATTGCAGTTAGGAAGTCTTCCTTGTCTGTATCAGGCTGACAAACTGAGAGAGCCTGGGCTGGTCCTGAGAACTCCCAAATTGTTCCCCATTTAGGATTAGCAAAGCAAACCCTACAGCTGTCTCTCCTTCCATTTGCTGTGCTTTTCCTTCCCCTTTCCACAGCTCCAAGTGTTGCCAAGAGGGCAGAACCTTGAACCAGAGACCTGGGGAGGCAAGGTGGGATCAGCTTTCCAAGCAAGCCCATTCTTGGGATGGTGGGGAGGGCCTGGAGGGTGCCTGGATGTTTCTTATTGGATTGGCTTCCTGGTTTAGGGGTAGATACAGTACACAGGAGGAAAAAAAAAAACCCTTCACACTACACAGGTCTATTGCCACTACCTGCTCTGTAGGCTTCTACAGATGGCTCATGGAAGAAGGTCTGAGCCCCTCACACTCATGAGCCATACTGGGTGCAAGTGGCTCCAAAAGATTATCTGGAGTCAAATCTCTGCCTGAAATGAAAGGAGGGCTTTGAGCACAGCCCAGTTTTCTCCACAGTTGCAGTCAAAACCTTTGCAAACTTCTTGACCTGAAGCAGCCTTGGGCAGCTCTTATATCTGCACTGGGGACATGGTGCCTTTACAAGCCTCCCTTGGCCTCTTGCTGCTGATTTTTTTTTTTTTTTTCTTTTTTTGGGTGGGGGGAAGGGAAAGCATCATTCTCATGGCAATTTGAGCCAAAATACCTAAGGTACAGTTACTGGAATAGGTGAAAATGTTGTGAACCAACTCTCCTGTTTGTGATGCCTTCTGCCTGCAGTGTGGTCAGGGGCTTCATTGTGACAGTTCAACCGGAAAGTGACAGCACCAGCAGGCTGGCATGCCTGAGGGTACCCAGGAAGTGAGGTTTTCCAGATCCGAGGGTGATCCCAAGCTTCTGGATTGCCTTTCTTGTAGTACTTGCTTTCCATGTACCCATTATATCTGCTGGGTTAACTGCTGCTCCTTTCATGTGTCCAGTCTGGTTGTACGTAAGCTTTTAATTTAAAAAAAAAAAAATTACCCCTTTTTGAATTGTGCATGCCCAACATAGACCTGCAGAACAGTTTCTTTCAACTACTTTCAGCTACAACCTTTGCCTGGCAGCCAGAGCTGAAGGGCAGAAACGTTCCTGAGTTCATCCAGGCTGAACTCCTGCGTGGCACTCTGCTCCCTGGCCACCCCATGCCAAAGCAGTGGCCTTTGGTTGGCCTTTCTGGATTTTAGCTAATCTTGAGTCAAAGACCTCAATAAATGAAGCATCCTCTCCTTTTTCTGAGGTTAATTAACGGCAGCAGCTAATTGTGGAACAGATATGCCAGAACTTACCAGAATGCAGCAAACTGCTTTGACTCTGCTCTCCTGGGTCTTATTTAGCTGCCACTGGGATGTGGTGGTGTTTTGTGGCTATTTAATTCAGAGGGGTTTGCTGCTGCCCCTTTTGCTTCCCAGCCCTCTCTGGGTGTTTGAGGATGCACAGTGGCTGATTTATGATATGTGCCAGCTTGACCAAGGGCAAACGAGAGCCATGTAGCTGTGAGTGATTTATCTTTCCTCCTTGTACATAGAGATAAATGTTGGGATGAATGTCTCATCTCTGGTTTTGTGTGTGCACCTTGATCCAAGATTATGTAGATGTTTGGTTTTGGTTGTTTTTTTTTAATGTTTTACTGATAAGCTTGGAAATGCAGATTGCACTGGAAGAAGAGGGCCTTTTGGTTTTAAATATTGATACCAATATAACAGGCCAATGGCTGTGACAATCTGGGAGCCTTGAAGCATTGGCTCTGAGATTGTGCTGAGTGCCCTGGGGAATTCAGTGTTGTGCAAAACAAAAGGAAAGGGCTTTGCAAAGAGATAACGTGCTTCAGATGCAGAAATAATGGACGAGGTCCTTTTGGGCCCACAGGCTGTGGACTTGGGGGGGGCAGCAAATGGGAAAGGCAAGTTTTGGACTCAAGTCTTAAAAGGAGGCCCCTGACAGTTTTTTTTTTTTATTTATTTACTTTGATTTGTGATGTAACTGAAAAGAAAGCAGCTGCATAGAAACCCAGGCGCCTGTGGATTGATTGCTGTGGAGGAAGAGGTGAAAGACCCTGTTCCTTGGCAGTGCTATAGGCATGGGGAATTGGATGTGCTGGGTCACCAGCATCTCTAGAGCCTCAGTTCAGAGAGCACTGAGTGGTTCTGCAGTCTGGTTCTTCATCAGTTAATCAAGTTGAGTAGTCATCCAGAAGGCACCATAAAGGCTGAGAAACATTTTAAAGTGACTTTTTGCCTTGTTTTCATCTCTCTAATCTTTTTCGGGACGTTGAGCCATGTGTGGAGTTAGCAGGCTGAACAGAAGAGAATAAACTGTAACAGGATTCCAAGGATCCCTGAGCTGGCTCCAGCTCTTGGAGGCCTTACTAGCAAAGGCAAAGATCTGTGCATAGGTCTCTGCCACTTCAAATTTGAGCTGGCTTTGTGCCTTGCTGTGCCTGGTCTAATAAGCTCTCTCCAAATGGGATTTGCTGGCTAGTGCCTGTCAAGGCACAAGAGCTGGTCGTGCAGAAAGCAGAGGTCTGGCACTTGATCTAGGCATTATAGCTCCTCTTCCTCCCCTGTTGCTGTGAAGATGAGGAGCTGATTGTAGGAGATGAAGATTATCTTATTACATTAACTGGTTGCAGTAATTTTAGTCTACAACATAACTAATAGTCAATATTATTTAACTTTTGTAGACTGTGTGGTATAGCTCTTGCAGGAGAAATGGTCAAAAATGTTGTAGATGAGGATAGCAGAGAAATTCACAGCACAGCTCGGGCTCATTTGGGCAAGGTAAAGTTGTCCAGCACAGGATTCACCTTTTTTCCTGTATCAGAGGGGTCTCAGCATCTGATCCCTCAGGTAGCAGTGTGAGAGCACATTGTCATCAGTTAGTGTGCATACTGGTTTAATCTGCTGCCCTGTAGAGTTTGAGCTCCCTAGCATGTTTAGTTGGTAAAGGGAAAGCAAACATACAAAACTTCAGATTAACTTATCTTAATGTAAAAAAGCAAACCACACCAAGAGGCTGCAGAGCACAGGGATGGCAACTCTTTTAATTCAGCTGAAGTTTCAGTGGAGACAGGAAATCAGAGGAATTGATTTTTCTCTGCCAAGTCCTTTATTTAAACATAAAGACTTTTACTGGCTACCTGCAAAGGACACTGTTAGCACAGGGGTCCTGTGCATGACACTTTTTTCAGGCTCCACTGGAACATCAGCCAGAAGAGCTGGCCACTGGTGGTTGGTGTCCTGGTTTGGGCCAGGATAAAGGTGATAGGGTGCCCTGTATTCCCCTCACATCCATGCTTGTTGGATCTTTGTCATTTTGGTGCACTTAGCTGAAGCAGCTGTGACTGCCAGCCTCATGTGGTAAAACATCTCTGCAACAGCTGAGCACTGGAGCCCCTGGCAGAGAAGAGGTGGAGGCAGTTTGAATGAGGAAGGAACTTCTATCATCAGCTGTGTCTTCCCAAAAAGAGCTTGTTTTCCCAAAGCAGGGAAGGTACACCAAGGAAAGGATCATTTTACACTTGAACTTTCATTTTTCCCTCCTTGAGTGGTGCCAGAGACAAGGTTTTGGGTTAGTCACAACCTTTGGACATCAGATGACTTGGAGGGATCTCCTGTTCTGAAGGGCACTTTACATGCATCTGTGTCAAGGTGACTCTTGGTAAAACATCCTCATGTGTTGGATATTGCAAGAAAAAAAATCCTTCATGTTGTAGCACTGCAGCCACAAATGTGCAGCTGCTGATGCCCATGATCTTTGCTGTTGTAGCTTACTCAGACCTACAACATTGTCGTATCATTTTTTTCAGCTTTTTAATGAAACAGTCTTTTTAATGAAATGAGGCTTGAATTTCATATATTTCTTGCCACATTTCTTCAAAGTTCTCATGTTCACCCCCTCCCCCCCCATCACTTCAGCTTTCCCTGGTAGATTATAGCCTGCTGGAAAACATAGAGCACATTGTGATACCCAAAGTAAAAGCTGACTCAGCAGTCCTTCCCATTAAAGCTGCTGCTGTTCATGGAACAGGAGGTTAGCCTTAAAATACTTCTGCCAAAAAAAAACTGCTGCTGTAATGGAACATGTGCCCACTTTATTAGCTGTTGCCGAGTTCCTTTTAACTTAGCTTTTTAAAGTATGTAGTCTTCCAGTCTTTCCTTAACACTCTGAGAAAGAGAGTTTTCCTTTCTCATGGTAGAATAATTCTAATTTTTCTATAAGGAGCATTTGGCATCTCTTCTCCAGACCTTAGGAGTAAGGTTCTGTCCTAGGCATTGCTCATGTTGCAACTAACAGTGGCCCTCTTAAAGGATTTCAGCTTGTGCCAACTGAAGTCCTGGGAGTGATAGGATGGAAGGGTTTCTAAGCTGAATGTCAGCACATGCAGGGCCACCCATGCATGGTCTGGTAGC
The DNA here is from genome assembly GCA_023637945.1 of Phaethornis superciliosus. Classification (NCBI taxonomy): domain Eukaryota; kingdom Metazoa; phylum Chordata; class Aves; order Apodiformes; family Trochilidae; genus Phaethornis; species Phaethornis superciliosus. The sequence continues at coordinate 19,024,941 of JAJQWJ010000014.1, read as the reverse complement.
CCAGGTCTGGCTCTCCCCCATAGGACTTCTCTAGGTTGCACTCAGATGTAGAGAGAGCTGCCTGGCAGCTTTCTGCTGGGGACTGGAAGCAGGATCAGTAACGGAGCTGCCAAATCCTGGTTCCTGCTAGGAGCATCTCCCCATGCTGTGTGGAGCTGGAGGGATGTGGCACTGTTCTCCTGGACTTCCTCATGTGAGGAGATGGGGGATGTGGAATTTTTCAGGGTGCAATCCCTTTAGGGGCTACACAGGAATTAAAAGCCTTCCTTATCATTCCTACCATCCTTACTACCTGGAAGAGATCTGTTCATGCCTTTGAAGCAGATGTGTGCCCAGGTGTGGTCACACTGCTGTGTGCAAAACAAAACGTGGCAGCAGGGCAGGATGAGCCTTGTGAGGTGCTGGCATGAAAACAAAACCAAGTGTCCCCAGGTTTCTCTGTTCTTCCTAAAGCAATCTGTGACAACTTAGGGTGATGTCCCAGGGAGAAAGTTTGGAGGAGGGAGGGAGCTGACCAGAAAGCAGTGCTTCACATGACAGTGGTGGGAACTGTGGGTGTCTGTCATTCTTGGAAGTATACTCAAGTGTCCCTTTTCCACCAGGGAATTAAGAAGTTATGCAGACTCAGCCTTGTTTCGTTAATGGGTTTAAACCCTGTTTTGGCAGAAGGCAGCCAAGCACATCAGAAATGAAACAGAAAATATTCTTTCCAAGTCCAAGAGCCTGGATAATGCCTCTCACACCATCTAAAGCAAGTGACAAATGCTGTTCTTGTTGTAATCTGAAATCTTTCTCTTTTCTCCCTCCCCCACATCCATCGTGTGCATGAATGCATAGGCTATTTATTATCAAATTTAAAGCCCCAGGCACAGAAATATTGTGGATTTACCCCAGGACTCCTGCACTGGAGGAGGAACATACTGCATTACCAAAGCATCTGAATTCAGTTTCCTGATTGCCTTAGCTACAGCTCCAGATTCTTATTCATATTTTTTTCCTTTTAACCCTTACTTCTTCCACAGTCTGATCTGCATTTTTGACAGGCAATTATTATTGCTGAAAGATCTGACAGTTCTGGTAGTTTCAAGTGCTGCAGAAGTCCTGATGCTAGCTGAAAGACACACAGGTTGTCTTTGAAAATTTGGAAAGAAAAGCTGTGGAAAACTTAATAATATGAAGCCTGTCTTCACTGGAACTCTGCTCTATCAGGGCAGAACCTGCCCTGGTCACAGAGCACCCCAAAGATTGCAGGGTGTCTTGGACTTCAAGTCATGAAATCTGGAGCAAAGCAAGGCCAGCAAGCACCAGACATCTCCTTCTCTAGCTGTTTCTGCATTTCCCTTGCTCTGTCTTTAGTGCTGTTTTCTAACCCCCCACATTTGGGGTGAGCTTCTCCTCCTCCCAGCTGGGCTTCCCCAGTCCCAGTTCACACACGTGGAGCCCTATACACATCACCCAGCTTCTGGGTCTGGTTTTCACAGCAGGTCCCTCTTTGAAAATTCATCTCACTAATGGGTAATCTGTGTGTATCTGAGTCCAGAGGAGAAGCTGATCACTCTCAAACCCAATTGCAGGCTGTCAGTGTGTGAATACCTTCCTTCTGTGCTGTAGGGATGCTCAGCTGGTGGCTCAGGAGGTCTCAGTTGAGCCATTTTCGTAGTTGGGGTTCCTACAAAAAATTTTTTGATCAGTTTATCTTTGATTTCATCCAGTGTTCATCTGACAACATCCTCCTTCTTGCTTGGCCAGGTAAATGAATCTCCATTTTGGTTAACAGATTAAATGAGCAGGCTCATTTTTGTCATGACAAAATATTTCACTTGGGGACTGAAGCACTGGGTCATAGCTGCTGTTAAGTGTTTCATGGGACATCACAAAGGCTTCTGACATACAGGGACAGACACTGAGCAAAACAGCAACACCCTGCTGCCAGGAGTTGACAATCTGAAGGAAAAAAAAAAAAGGGGGGAGCTACTGAAACACAACAACTGCTGCTGCAGTACTTTGAGACCTGCTCATGGGAATGAGAATGTTCCACCATGCTTGACAGTGGAAGTCCTGTTGGAAAGCCCCAGGTACAAGGTTTGAGCAACTAGCAAATACTAGGAAAAATTAATTCCATGAAAAGCCTTATTTTTAACTCCTTATCATATGGAATTCTTTGTGGTTGTAGCTGCAGCTTGGCTGGGTCCTGCCCTTCACAACAGAGGTCACTGCTTCCCTACAGTGCTAGAGTTGCTTTGTCCTATTTTTCTAAGCTGTGAAAGTTGTTTTTCTAACATGCTGTGACTCTGCTTGCTTCCCCACCCTTAAGACTCCATCTGTACATTTTAAAATAGTAGGAGGAAGAGGGCAGAGAAAGAACAAAGGCTCATAATACAAATGGAAGGAAACGAGGGAAATTCAAGAGGAAATGGACAGTGAGAAATACAAAAAGATCCAACTGTGCTGAATGCATGGGGTGTGAGTACACGGGGATGCTTTTGCCTGGTATTCAGAGCTCAAGACCTGCATTGTGGAGCTGAACTTTCCTTTGACTCGGTGACCTATTCAGACACCTAACAATGTCCATTATGTGCAGTCAGCCTGTTTATGCCCAAGCTGGGCTTTCATACCTTTTTCACAAACAATAAAGCAATATCCTATGTGCACAGTGCCCAGGACAAACTAGACTTTTGCAGTGCTCAACCATCAGCTTTCAGCAGGCATCTTGTTACTTAAAGATTTAGGAACACAAACTCTGATGAAAAGATGCTCAAGTGGAAAATTTGGTGATGAGAACGCTGTTCTTGGTTGGCTGATAGCAGATACCTTCTTTTCTTTGAAGGATGGTGGGGGAAAAGAGGTAGCAAGAGGTGTGTCCTTGCTTCTCTGGAGTTGTAAGGATTAAAAATGGGCAGCCTGAAGAGGTAAGTGCAGAATAGTGCTGAGGCTCAGGGGCTGTGTGGGACCAGACTGGCAGCAGGGATGTTTGTGCATCTCTGCAGGGCAGGAGCAGTAAAGAGGTGAAGCCTTGGGATCTGGGGGAAAACATCTCTGCAAGCAATGCTGCTGCAGAATGGGGCTGTCAGCCCACAGGAGAGCTCCTTTTAGGTTTGCTCTACAGCTGCAGAGAAACCAAGTTTTAGGTACAAGGGGATCCCCCAGGGAGGCTTTGGGGTTAGGGGCAGCAGCTGCAGAAGTGGCTGGGAGTGCTCTGCAGCAGAGATCTCCTTTGTGACCTTGGGCAGCCCAAAGTTTTAGCTCTCTTACTTGGAAATGGTTCCCATCTCTGCTACAAAATACAAGGGGAGTTGGTGCTGGAGCACAGGGTGGCTCTGATTAACGTGAGAGCTGAAGTTCCACGCTGGAGTTAGAAAAAAATCCCTTTCAATAGGGTTTGAACTTTGTAGCTTTCTGTGCAAGGATGTCACTCTTAGTTGAGGGAGTTGTTCTTTAACCCAGCCCACTGAGAAGCAACATAAGCAGTGACTGAAAGAGCTAGAAATAAGTCATATTTCTTGGTGAGAGTAATTTGGGCACTGGAGCAAGTCTGTGCAGGCATTGGTGCTTTTTCCTCCTATTTAAAAAGCAAAAGCATTTTGGCAACTTGCTTGTTCCACCTTATGCCCTTGTTTAACCACTGCTCATTCAGGTAGAGCCACTTAGCAGCTTCTAAGATGTTTCTTTAGGGAGAAAAAAATGAATTCTGTTCATTCAGGGAAATACCTGTCATCATCTGGAGCTGAAGCTGTAGTTAACACCGTGCCTGGGAGGGCTCCAGTTCCTTACTGCACCATGCAGACACTTTTCAGAGCACAGAGCTGGCTGTGAAAGGTGAAAAGGTGGCTTAGCAACGTTGCCCTACACCTAGAGAAGTCAAGTGGTTCCTCTTTGTAAAGCCTTGAACATGTGCACAGCATGTCAGAGGTGAGGGAGTGTTTCTCTTCCTGTTTGTTCTCAGGAAATAATGTTGCTTTGTATGCTGAGCTCTTTCAAGCATCCTAAGTTTGGCACCCCAAAGGATGGCCTTTAGCAGGTACTGCTGGAAGATGTCAGCTTGAGATGTATTTCCCTGACTCTGATGCTTGGAGTAAGAACTGAGGAACAGAGTGTTGAAATGGAATTAAAAAAAAAAAAAAAGTTACAGTGCAGCTAGATAATGTCAATCTTGTCGTTGCTTTTAATATTCATTGCCAGGCAGAGCAATCAAACTGTGTTGGTTTTAAGTTAAGCAGCCCTTAGTCCTAGCCAGCTTCTGTCTGAGTACATGAAAGGGATAACTGAGCCCACAGCTGCTAAAAGCATTGCTCAGTTACTTATATTTCACTAGGTATTTAAAGATTAGGTTGGGGCATAGAGGATGAAAGAGGTTTTTATCTCTTAATAAGAAACTTGTACTTGCTGATAAGAAAAAGACCAAAGACTGAAGTGTCTTAATGTGCTCCTCTTTTCCCCACCGCTTCCTCCGAGTGGGACGGGGGAAGCATGTGGAGATCCTACAGGGAATAAAACCATGTCCTTCTTAGCTTGCTGCTCACCACAGCCCTACCCTAGTTCCCAAAATTGATGGGTAAGGATGTGCTGTGCTGGAATTCTCATGACATAGCCTTGCCTGCAATGCAGGAGACTGAGCAGTGTAAGTGGGAATGAAATGTATGGGGCTTTGTATGCTTTAAATGTCAACAGCAAAGAAGGAGGATGATCTCTTCTCTCTGCCTGAGAAGCTTTGAAAGATTTCTTTAGTCACTCTCTCTACTATCAAACCCTTTTTGAATCACAGAATCACAGAATATTAAGTTGAATGGGACCTCAAGGATGATCTGGTCCAACCCTTTCCTTTTTCTTCCCATCTTTTTTTTTTTTTTTTGGGGGGGGGGGGGAAGGATGTCTTCATTAGCTGTGTGGTGCTCCAGCCTTTTAGTCACAAAATAGCCATCATCCCTGAGTACTCTGAAAAATCATCTGGCAAAATCAGGGGGATCAAGTTAACTTTGTCCTTAACAAAAAAACAAAAACAAAAAAAAAAAAGGCAAGAGAGACTATTGGAGTAGAGCTTCCAGCTGCTGATATTTTAAAATATGGGAAGGGTTGGGGGGGTGTCACAGTTTAACACTGGCCCGGCCGAATAAAAGATTTAAACAGAATAACAGATTTATATATTAATCTCTCTCTCCTCACTGATAAAGAAAAGAAAGAGAATAAGGAAGAGAGACTGATGGGTTGGAAACTAAACTACACAACTTTAATGAAACAGTAATGATAAATAGGAAAAAAATTACTAAACATATACAAATATCCAGGAAAACTGATCCCATGTTCCTCCCCCCCCCCCCTTTTCCCAATAACTCTCAGGTCACCACTGAGGCTGCAGGGCAGCCCTGGGAAAGTCCAGGCTGGAATCCTGGGGTCAGCAGCAGTTGGGAGCTGGAGGCAGGAACACACAGATCCAGGCTGGAATGGATCAGGACCACAGGCAGAGGGATGGATGGAATCCTCTCAGGATGTCCAAGCAAACAGGGGCAGGTGAAGAAGGGAAGCAGGAAGAAGGGTTTGACCCTTGTGATCCCTCAAATTTATACTGAGTATGAGGTGTATGGGATAGAATCCTCTGTTTGGTCAATTCTGACCTCTATCTTGTCTGGTCCTCCCCAAAGGAGGGGTTCAGGTGGGACCTCCTTGCTCCTTCAGGAGGGTAAAATGTTCCTCAGAGCTGAGCAGTGGCCTTGGCTCTGCACACCAGGCTCTGGCAGTAACTATAAACATGGAGTTATCAGTCCTAGAAGCAGCCACTGACTGAGAAACTTGCTGTTAATTTCAGCAAGTGCAGCTGCTTACCAGAGACTGAGCTGAAAGCAAAAGTCCAAACCAGAAAATCACCTTTATCCTGGCCCAAACCAGGACAGGGGGAAGGAATGAATCTCAGTGTAAAACAACCATCAGCTTTTGTGTTCCCATCAAGGCAGACACATGTGGCAGGATAAAGATGCTCCAACTGCACAATGACAGAAAGGAGCAGTGTACAGACTGCATTCACACCAGTGTGTGCCCAGGAGAAGGGTGTGAAGTGTTCCCACATGACCTCCTCACAAGAGCAGCCTCAAACAGTATTTCACAGCCCTCTGCCAGCCATTCATCTTTCTGCTGGCAGGTTGGAACAAGTGATGGAGTTTGCTTCAAGGGAATTAAGCTGGTGAGCTGGTTGTGTACAGCATAACAGACTTAACTTCTGTCTTGGGGTGCTTGCTTTGTTAAAAGCTTAAATGGACAGAGATAACTCTGACTTTGTGATCAGTAGGCTTGGGGTTGGAGGGGGGAGCTGGGCACACCAGTTCCAGCACCACGTCCACGTGTGGTGTGGGTGAAGAGGGCACGAGGAGCTTCAGCCCAAACTAAGGCAATGTGTCTGCACAGAGGAGGTGGTTGAAGAAGCCCAAGCCCAGTTTTGGGAATGCAGAGTGAATCCGAGCTTGCATGTTCCAAGGCAGTTTGAGTGTTCCATGGGGCTCTGAGTGCAGCTACCCCATGAGGGCTGAAAACCTTGAGGAAACCACACAGCTAAAAGTACCCTTTTTTATTGGTTTGATTCTTCAGTTGGATTGTACACTACCTTTGGTTGCAGTTTGGCTGAGAAAGCCTGGCAGTGCTGTGGAAGTGCCAGTAACTCAGCTGTGTGCTTAATCCAGATCAGGGATTTTCATTGCTGTGCTGTGATTCCTTTGATTTTTTTCTTTAGCTTATCCAGTTGTAACAGCCCCAGAGCTTGAAGGCAAGAAGTGAAGGTGAAGAGGAGGTGATCCTGGTAGCTAGGAGCCAGTACACATCAGCTCCCCTTATCTCTGCCTTCCAAGTTTGCTGTGAGACTTGCCTGGATCTCTCCATACTGCTGTGCTCTTGCCTGGGTCTCAGAGTTTACCTTGCTCAGACCCCTGGAGGGCTGAGAGGCTGTCTCTTTCCTTTTCTGATGTGTAGCATCATTCCTTGTGATGGTTTAACCCTGAGAGTTAATACCTCGAGGTCACCTTTCCTGCCATAAACCAGCATCACCTGCAGCTGGGGTCCCTTTGCTCACATGTTCATGCCCCAGCAGTCCTTTTGCTCCTCCTAAGTTTGAGAAAAGCGCTTGGCACTTTATGCCTTTATCTGAACAAAACGTGCAAGGTCAGGAAGCCAGCAGGGAAATTCTGCCTCCAACTCCTAAAGCAGAGGAACCAGGTAAAATAAACACTTGCTTTCTGAGGTGGTTAACTGGGGATTGTATGCAGACTTTCCCATCTGCTCTGTTCTCTAGAGAGCTGAATGTGGCTTGAGTAAGCATCACCCACCTGGGAGGTGTTTCTGTAGGATTTTGCTAGGATGGGAAAGAAAAAGCAAGGGGGTTTTGCTCATAAGGTAAGAATCCTGCTTCTTAGCTGTGCCTTTAGGCATATATTTAAATGGCAAGAGCTGTCAGTTTTTCTTTTTTCAGAATTTATTCTTCTTGTTGCTGCATTCAAGCAAAGGTGTATTGTGAAAAATGATTGTCTCTAGTGGCAGCTTTACTCTGCAGCCTTTTGCCATTCAGAATTGGCCTTGGTTAGCTCTGCTGCTAAAAAAGGGGCACTCGGGCAGCCTTGCTTTGCTTTTGTTCCCTTTGAGGACTCAGTGTGACAATGAGAAAAGGGGAAAGCTTCATTTTCTCCTTGCACGTTGTCACCAGGCTGGCAAACAAGCTTTGAGCATTGTTGTGTTCTCTCGGCTCTTCAAAGCAGGGCAGTAAATTGGAGTCCCTCAGGGTAGGTTTCAGCCTGCAGAGGTGTTTGTGGGGACCCACAAGCAAAGAGGAACCTGATAGGACATGCAGACCCTTTCATATTGTCTTTCTGCTGTGTCCATGAGTTGTTTGCATTGCATCAGAGGAGGATTTTTCCAAAATCTCTGGGGTTGGTTTGTGTCAAAACTGCTGTGCTGCTATCAACAGCTTCCATACCTCGCTTTTGCTGCTTCTCCAAGGATTACACTAATAACCCTGGTTTTCTGCAGCATGACCTTGCACTGCACCTTCTCTAGTACAGAGGATTTCAGGGGTCATGCCCATGGTCACACTGTGGTCATTCAGAATCCATGGGCAGTTCGAGCTCCCTGCTGAAACTGAGAAAAAGGAGTTGGTGAAGAGCACTGGTTTGGTAGCATAAACCTTTCCAGCAGACTCTGGGTTGTGGATACCAGTTCTTAACTAGCTAGCACAAGCCTCTTGTTTGCAAATCCCAAGTCACCCAGCGTCATATTTGATTGATTATGGGAGGGAGTGATGCTGGGTTTGAATGAACTGCCAAGTCTTTAAATATTTGGCAAATTTTTCTCCTTAACGCTCAAGTCCTCGGGGAAAGAATCAGGTAAGAACCTCAGCTTTTGAGTAAGGAAAATAAAGTTTCAGGCTGTAAAGGCTGGATGGAAAGGCCAGCCCCTCTGGCTGATTTAGCCTAAGGCTTAGAAATTAGGAGGTAAAGTAATACTGTTTCTGATTTTCTTATTTTTCTGCAATGCCTGACTTTTGGGCTACTCTTGTCTGGAGGGAGCGTGGAGCAGACTCACAGCTTTTGAAACAGTGGGGCTGGCAGCTCTAGGGTTGAGCTCCCATGTGCTCTTGGTTACACTGCTGCCCCTGTAAAATTTGGGCATGTGCTCTGGTTCAAGGTGCTGCCTGTTCCCAACATGTGGCTGATGTAGGTGGCCTGACCTCCTCGGTGATTTGGTGAGTGCTGATGCATCAGCACAGAGCTGCCTTTAGTTAGCAGTTGCCTGGTCCCAGATGTGTGACAATGTGTGGGGTTTAGGTATTCAGCTCTGCTGCTGAAGGTCTGTAATCCACCCTGGTTCAGTGCTTTGCTCACAGACAATTGTATTGAAAGAGTCAGAGTTTTTCTTCTGGCTTCTGTGTCCATCCAGTCCCTCTGGAGTCTAAAAAAAAAAAATGTCTTCTTAACAAGGAGATCACTGTCTTGGTTGGGATAAAACTGCTGGGTGACTTTTGCATGTGTCGTAGCCTTGCCAGTTAATGAAGGGCTGGAAGCATGGGTCAGCTGGCTGGATTTAATCGCAGAAGTGGAGGAAGGCTGGTGGTGGTGTGGGGTTTTTTTTGTTTTGTTTTTTTTGTCTGCAATGATCTTTAGCTCAGAGGAGCACTTCTCTGCTAATTGACTATTAAATGAGATTGCTTGCTGAGGTCTACTGTCCTGCCATTTCAATCCTTTAAGGAATAAGTCTGATCAGCTGCATATAGGGCTCTTAAATATAATCTGCCTAATGACTGGAGGGCTTTGACCTTCTGGTATTAAGGCAGTTTTGAGTTAGGAACCAAACCTTTGGGGTGAGGAGCTGAGCAGGGGTGGGTTTTCTTTCTGAAATGGTAATGATCCAAACAACAAAGGCTGGTTTTTAATCTCGAAGCGAGACTTGGAAGCAGCACAGTCAGCCTAGAGATAAGTCTCTCTTAGCTCCAGATTTCTTGGATTGCACACATGTTACCTCACGCCTGGACCACCGGCTAGACACCTACCTGCCCACAGATCCTTTGTCCCACTTGCTGTGCATGCAAATAATGTGTGTTTGTGTGTATTTCCCCAGTTAGGTAAAAAAATCTGAGCCCTGCGGCGTTCAACTCGCTTCCTTTTGTCTTCTTCACTGGGAGCCTGCTGAAGCAATGCTCGCTGCTTCCCAGAGACATCCTGGGCTCTGGGAGGGTTTTGGAGCTGATGCCTTCCATGTTTGAGGGAGGACACTTAGTCCCTTTGCTTAGCAAGGACTCCCACTGGCATTTTCAAGAGCAGACCCCAGAGGGAATCCCCAACCCAGGCCTGAAAGGCAGCAGCAGCTCTGGTTGGAAGTCAGAAAGAGCAAAACGGGGCTGTGAACAGCTTGCTCTTTCCCTCTTCAAATTCTGATCTGCTAAGCCAGCCTCTGGCACCATCCTCCCCGAGCAGGGGAGGAATGCTCCTTGTCCTGGGAGGCCCAGGGCACCCTCCCTGGGGTGTGGGGAAGGCACAGATTATTTGGATGCTTTCCCATCCCCTTCTCTCCCACCCCAGCTGGTTGACATACATCATCATAAAGCCTTAATAAGGATGCAGCAGGTTAGAAAGGGGAAGGAGGACAAACCCCAGCAGCTCTGCTGCTTTAGAGTAAATGCTGCAGGAACAGATGGTATTTCATTGCTGATGTCAAACCTGGATGCAGGGCAAGAAGGGAGAAAGTTCTGCTAATGCAGAACCCCTGCCTCTGACAAATGGCCAAGCCACTAGAGACCCCACAAGAAGTTTGTAAATCACCAGCAGGTTTTTAGCCTTCCCAGAAATGGGCACTTAAAGGCCTAACCATCAGATTGCTTAAATTACTGATCCATCTGATTAATCTATAAATTGAGGCAGGCTTAGAATAGCCATTGGAAAGCAGTGTTTAGTGCATAGCCTCTAGTTCAGCACTCTGGTTCTTGTTATTTTCACCTGACAAATGCAACCTCTTGCTTGCCTTGCACTAAAATATACTGCAGGAAGGCCATTTAAATGGGGTCTTCCTGACCTGTCATGCAATGTGGATCTCTCCGAGAGAGTGCTTCTTGCTCCAGACACTTTTAACCGAAGAATATTGAAGGTTTTGTTCATAATAAAAACCTCAAAGCAAGGACCAGCCATAGGAGCAGTCTGTTCCTGTTGTAACCTTGAAGTGGAAGTAACACACGCCGTGCTACACATCTCACTGAGATCAGTCAAGGTGCCACCTGAAAGGTGACATTATAGGATGTCTGTCTGCAGACTTGGGCCTTCTGTTTGGCAGGGGAGAGGTGGGAGGTGGTTTCCTTTGCAGAAGCAAGGGCAAAATAGGCTTTTAATAAAGCTTGAATTCCGCAGCTGCTGGTTAAGTTAAAAAAAGAAGTGCTGGCACTCAGTCCTTCTAGAGATGAGCCTTTTCCAGCTCTCTGCCATTACCCAGGGATGCCAGCCATCCCTTCTGTGCTTTTTTCTTTAGTGCCATTTTCTTGGATGAGAATAATGGGAGAGTTTCTTGCCTTGGCAAGGCTTTACCCTGCTTGGGATTTTCTGCTCGTGGAGATGGTTTAGGTCAGGAGTGGAAGGAAGAGTCTCAGAAGAAGTGTTGTAGCACAGACATCCTGGAGAAGGCTGTCACTTTTTATTGGGTATGAATTGGCTCCTCAAATCTTTAATTACAGATGCTGAAGAGGACTAGAAGTTCAAAAGCTGAGAGAAAAAGGAGTCACAACTTTGTATATGGTATGATAAACCTGATCCGGATATTACTGTGATTGAGGCAGATAAGGGAATTTTGTTGTTCTTGCAGAAATTGTTCTTGGTTTGTGTGGGTCTCCTGGGGTGTCCAGCATGACCTCCTTGCTTATTGCAGAGCCTGATCCTGGCCCTGGAGAGTTCCACAGGGTCCTTCAGGAGGGTGTGCCAGGTTCCTGATGAGCTCAGGCTGGTTTAGGTGTGGACTTCAGTAAAGAGAAGTGTTAGCCCTGCTTCTCCCCTCCTATCCCTACCACTCTCCTTCCTACAAATACATTTTTCTCCTCCTTTTCTAACAGTAGCCTCTGAAATGCCACAGAATTGTTTGTGGGTTGATTCTCCAGTGCAATGTTTTGGAGTAGCTTGAAGCATCTGGTTGGCAGGAAAGGATTCTGGATACACTTGAAACTGGTACTGAGCATCATGCAGGACACTGTGGTATGAATTTTGGGGCATCCTGAGGCAGCTCCATGGCAGAGCATGATAGCCTTAACTCTTGATGTGATTGTCACAGATGAAGTCAGAGAAAAGAAGAGGTTGGGCTCTGAGGAAGATTTGGTCTCATCTCACTCGCTGAGAAAATTCCCTCCAGAAATAAGAGTGGGCTGGAGGGAGGAGGACCTGACGCTGCATGACTTTCATTAGTCCTCATCTGGGAGCTCCACCAAGAAACTGGTGCTGGAGGAAGAGAATCTGAAGCAAAGAGACAGAAAAACTTTCACCAGGTAATCTGATGTGTAATTAACTCCCCTCAAAAAACAACCAAAAACAAACTAACAATACCAATGTGAGGGGTGACAAGGATTGCTTAGCAGATCTGGTCAAAAGGAATTAGGCTGCAAGAAAATTGAAGAGAGGCATGAAAAAGGGGTATAGCCAAGAAAAGTCTTGACTTGCCTTGGCAAGGTGCAAAGGGGCATGGACTGCAGAGGTTTGTAGCTGGAAGATGAGAAGTGGCTGCTGGGGAGCCCATCCTGAGCCTTTGCTGGGGTCCTGGCATTTTCCTGCAAGCACTTGTGGTTGAACTGCAGCCTGCATTTTGAGAGAGGCATCTCTGGGCAATGGAAAGACTTCCAGCCTGGGATCCACCACATCCTTTGAGAAGCTGTTCCCATGGTTAATGCGTTTACTGCCTCACTGTTAGCGTTCCCTGAAGGAGCTGAGTCCTCAGCTGGCAGCCTGCCTGCCTTGCTCAGCACTGCTGCAGAGCTCTCCCCCTCCTGAGAACAAAAGTCTGGCTACAAAGGGACTAAATGACCTGCCCAGGGTCATTCAGGCTGGTTTGGAGAGCTGGGGACCTAGACTTGCTCCCTCTAAGCAAGAGTAGGGGAGTGAGTTTTGCAAAGCATTTGTTCATTCAGCAGCAGCCTGCTGATCTTGTCTCCTCTCTGGATGATGTATGCCTTGCTGCTTTGCCCTCAGCAGCTGGTAGGTCATGCAGGATTTGAGAAATTGCTCTGGCAACGTCCCAAGCAGAGGCTGTGGGACACTCACCAACAGATTCCAGAGATGCTGTGTCATGAAAAGCCCAGCCCTGCCACCCTTCCACCCCTGCACGGGGCTGTGGGAGGTAGTGGGAGCCCTGCCTGGTCCCAGTCCCCATCTTCAGTGAGAGCTGTGGCTTTGGTAGCTGGAGGTCAGCTGCAAAATCTGTTGGGGGGGTTTCCTGCTTTAGGTGGACAAAAAGGAAGCCCTTGTTCCTACCCCTCCACCTGCCTCTGGCTGGAAGGTGACAACTGAGCTTGTAGCTGGGAGAAGTCAGCTGTTTCCATGTTCTTGCTCTGGGGATTTGAAATCTATTTCCAGTGAGGTGGGTCCCTGGGAAGAAGAAGGGCAGCTCGTCTAAGTGGCTGCTGCCAAAGCTGGAAGGCTCTCGGCAGTAGCCTGGTCAACCTCAGGCATTCAAAACACTTCAGTCAAGCTCTGGAATAAAAGCAGGGGATAATCTTAGTTCCTCCTCTTGCGTGCATTTTGGGCTCTCTGCTGTGTCCTCTGGTTTGTGACTGAGCTTTGTCTGCAGCCACCAGCCTTAGAAAGTTGTGGTTGAGGAGAAAAGCACACCCTTCCAGCAATTGGTTATTTTATTCACTTTCTCATGGGTTGGACTTTAGCTTTCATATGATCACCATCTTAAAAGTTTTTAGGATATTTCCCTCCGTGCCTTACACCTTGAAATACCTTCTTTGATCTGGACTGTTTGGTTAATAAGGGATGGAACAGTTTTGTGGCTGGGAGGGTAATTGTGATGGATACCTCAGTGTCATTACCCTTCCCAAAAGCAATGAAATGTGATCAAACCCTCAGTTTATGGATGCTTGTAGCAGTGCCCAAATGTTTATTGTCCCCCATAGTCCCACATGCTGCCAGGCTGGGCTTTCTACTGGAAGGTAATATATTATACTAATGCTATTTATTAACTTGTATGACACTGCAAAGCAACTGCTTCTCCAGGCTCTAGCTTGTAGCTCATTGCAGCAATGCATTTGTGCAAGGGAGCCCTGAGGCTCCTTCCTGCCTTCATGTCCTGGGAACTTTCCCCTGTCCTAGGCTGCTGAAGTTGGCAAGAATTTGATAGTTGAAGCTGGTGTATTTGTTTCAATTGGAACTATCCTCAAAGTGATGGGATTAATTGCTGGGGAAGGAGAGGGGGGTCAGGGTCCCTCCTGACTTCTCTCCTGGCTTTCTCCCCTTGCTTTGAGCAAAGCCTGTCCCTGATCTGATACAGTGAGAAGTTAATTGGGATTAAACCCTGGAGCTGGTCACCAGGACAAAGCCAGGGACACTACCTGGCAGGAGGGAGGTGGGCACTGGGGGTTCTTTTCTCCAGGCTGGGGTGATGGGGATGTTAGATCCTCCTGGCGTGGCACACCATGCTGTAAAGAGCAACCTGGGAGTCACCCCAGCTGCTCCACCATCCGCACTCATTCCCTTTGAAATCCCTTTAGTGCTGGAACAATTCCATTAGCAGCACTTCTTAGCCATGATTTGGAGCTGTTTCTCTGCCGATTAAAGCCGGGGCTGCTCTGGAGGGCTGAGCACAACCAGGGCATTCCCCACGTACCTCGGGGCTGCTTCCAACTGAAATCCTGAACAAAAGATCTGCTGTTAGACAAAGGAGGAAGGAGTGAGCCTCTGAAGAGAGGAAGAATTTCTCCTCTGTTTGCCAGCGTTTTTGGTTTGGGTTTTTTTTTTTCCCCAAACTGTTCTTTTTTTAAGGATTGGTCACCAATTAATCCGTGTCAATTTGCAGACAAAGCTGTCAACGTTTTTAAGGTTGCGTGGTGAAAGACCTTTAGTGCTGTTGGTTCAAGCAGCTCTGAAGTTCTCAAACAAACGCCTTTTAAGATAAAAATGTTCTGTGCTTGGTCCCAGCCCAGAGTTGTGGTCGTTATTGTTTTGCTTGAAACATTGCAGTGAAGTCAGTGAGAGCTGCAAGTGTTTTCAAGTCACACTTAATTTCCATGGCTAAATATGGGTGTAACCCAGGGTGTTACTCAAAAATGCTCCAGTGTGTGACCAAACTGCAGCCCTGCATGCATCCCATATGCCACAGCCACTGACTTGTAGCTGCTGGCAGCTTTCAGGTCATCAGCCCGTTAGCTGTGGGTACCAAAAGCATCCTGCCTTCGTGCTTTTAGATTTCCCTCTTGAAGGACATAAAGCTCCTGGAACATCTCCAGAGCAGAGCCACTGAAATGCTCAGAGGGCTGAGCACCTCCCTGGGAAGCCAGGCTGAGGGATTGGGGTTGTTCAGCCTGGAGAAGAGGAGGCTCCCAGGGGAGCTCAGAGCAACCTTCCAATATCTGCAGGGGCTACAAGAAAGCTGGGGGAGGGCTTTGGACACAGGGGGGTAGGGAGAGGACAAGGGAAATGGGTTAAAACTTGAAGAGGGGAGATTTAGGTTGGACATTAGGAAAAAATTCTGTCCTCTGAGGGTGCTGAGCCCCTGGCCCAGGTTGCCCAAGGAAACTGTGTCTGCCCCATCCCTGGCAGTGTCCAAGTCCAGGCTGGATGGGGCTTGGAGCAGCCTGGGCTGGTGGGAGGTGTCCCTGCCCATGTTGGGGTTGGGACTGGAGGAGCTTTAAGGTCCCTTCCAACCCAAACCAGTCTGGGATTCTCTTGCCTGCTGTTTGATTGTGAGATGGCTCGGCCACAGGAGTGCCAGCTCACTGGCAGCTCGTGTGTCTGTGTGCATTGTTGCTGCTCTCTGTGCATGAGATCAGAAGTGAGAACAGTGAAAGCAGAGCACCTTTTTTCCCCCCTGCACACATGCAACTTCAACAAAAAGCAGTTCTTGCCACTACTCAGTGGCAGCACTAAGATACCAAATGAAATGTCACCAGCTACCTTGCAGTAGGGTAGGTGTGCTGGTTCTGTGCTGGTGTAGCAAAACCTCCCTGAAACTGGAATAGTTGTTGTGTCCAAAACACTGACGGATTTTAAGAGCTACACAGAACATATACGAAGAGCACGCATAATCTTTTTCAACAAAAAGAATAAATCCGGGGAGTGCTGAGCAGGTTGAAGTTAGTGCCAGCTTTGGAATTTCTGGTGCCTGGTGCTTCAGGGGCAGGAGCAGGTCTGGTTGGTGATGCCTGGATGGAGGGGAAGGAGCTCCTGTGAGGAGGTGCTGGGAAGGGACAACGTGAGCAGCACTTGGCCTGAGCTGTGTTGTGTTGTGTTGTGTTGAGCTGTGTGGTGTTGTGTTGAGCTGTCTTGTGTTGTGTTGAGCTGTGTGGTGTTGTGCTGTGCTAGCTGGGGTGTAGCTTTGGCTGCAGACCAAGCCCCATGTTACAGGTCCTTACCCATCAGCCAAGCATCAGACAAGGCTGGTTAGCGCTGGGTTGGAATCCTTAACGTCTTCATAGTATCAAAAGTCATTTGAATGCTACAGTTCTTTCAATTAAGCTCCTGTTGAGCTCCATACGCAGATATTGGAACATAATTGGCTGCAAATGCAAGAGGAGAGTCTGCTGCTGGAACAGCCTCAGTCTGTGCTCCGGGCTGGAGAGGAGCCAGAGCCAGCCCTGGTCCCCACACAATGTCACACTGATTAGGAGGGTGCGAGATTTTGTTTTTGCTAAAACAGTTCTGCCAGTACAGGCCAGAGGGCAGCTGCAGTTACCCTGCTACAGAGGGGCCTTATCCCCCTGAAAATCATCCCTGGCACCCGGGGCAGGTAGTGGTGCTGCTGGGAACACCTTTATCCTGCAGTGACAGTCCATCCATGGCATCTGCTGCCCAGCCCCACGAGCCCAACTCTATTTGGTTGACAACCAGCCCATAAAAGCTCTGTCTCAGAGGCCCAAGGAAAATATTTTGCTTCCCCTGGCTGTTAGGAAGCAAGTTCTCCATGGCATCAGTCCCTTCACAAAGGCTTCAGTCCTGTGCAGGAAGCCCTGGTCCATTCCCTAATGAGCTTTTCCTGCTGATAAGGGCACCTGCAGGTCAGGGGCTCTGCCTGAGCCAGCTAGCTCCCCAAGAACTTCTTAATGTCCTCCAACGCCTGTAAAATGAGACTCCAGCTTGTGCTTTTTGAGCAGGTCCTCCAGAGAGGTGGGATCTAGACCTAGATGCTATGGGGTGGGACGTGAGGCAAGGCCAGCTCTGGCAGGGCTGTGCCACCCAAGCTGCTGCTGCTCTCTGCTTTTCCTGAGCCCAAGTGTCCCAGCTCTCAGGTGCTCAGAAAGTTGCTTCTTGGTGTTAGGAGCCCCAGCTCTGCTTTTGTTCCTGGAATACCTGTGTTCAGTGTGCAGTATTACTGTATATTTACACCTTCCCTAGTTTGGGGTGTGAACTGGAGAACAAGTTGGTGCCACATCTGTGCTGTCCTCTTTTGGAGCAAGGTAGTCCTTAGGTCTGTTTTTCCATCCCTGCTGGAATCCAGCACGAGTCAGGACATGGAGGTGAGCACCAAGCGTCTGTCTGTCTGTCTGTCTTGGAGGGGGCACCAGAAAAGAAGTCAGTAAATGGGATCCCCACGGGCACCCTGTGGTGTGATGCTCTGCAAGCATCACTTCTGCACCACTCACCCTGTTGGTTTTGCTGCTGGTAAGCTGGTGCTGTGACAAAATTTATCTTTCCCTCCTGCAGGTGAGGTGCACTCTGCCAAAGCAAAGCAGCATTGTGCAACTTGTAAAATCCCAGGGGAGCTCACTGTGCTGGATTAATAACAAATCCAGCAATACAAAACAGTAGCTGGAATGCCAGAATGATGCCCTTCAGCAGGCTGCTGGGAAGTGGGAGTGACATGGGGTTTTTTTCCCCTGTGGGCAAATCTGTGCTCCCCACTGGCTGGATTTAGACAGAAATACATCCAGCTGCACCTGGGGTGAGCTCTGCCACAGCCTGCAGTCATCCTCACCACGGCAGCATTGCACATGGACATAGGCTGTCACATCTTGCCTCTCCATGCTGGTGGAAATGGTGTCATCTTGGCCAGGCTTTGACTACTGAGCAGCCAGGGTTCAGCAACCCACCTGTCCTCACCTGGCATTGCCTTTTTTCTCCATCTTTAACTCTTTTTCCTGAAGCTGCAGGCGTGCTGGCACTCTCACTTCCAGGGAGGTTACACCTTCTCTTCCGTGTGTGGCTGGCATGTTGCTTATTTTAAGAGAAATTCTGCTTTGTGCTGTGATCCTGGAGTAATGCTCAGCAGAGTCAGTGCCAAAGACTTCCTACAAGTGGCAAAAAGCTGGGAACATCTGTGTCCATGTAGGGGTCTTCACTGTGAGGCTGTTTTTAAGATCTCAGGATGGGGCATGGGGGTGACATCAGAAACCAGAGAGGACCTGGGGCTTGGTTGAGCTCTTCAGATTTCTCTGCCTCACAGTGATGGCAGAGCAACCCAGGGCTAACTTAGGCTGGCAAGCCTGAATGAGGAAAGCCCAAGAAGAGTTACCTCACGCTGCTGGCTGGAGTTAAAACCTGCATTTCCTCGTTGGTTGGATGTACTTCAGGCTGGTCCTGCTGCAGTGTGACCAGCTACTTGCTCCAGGGGTAGTTCTACTCAGAGCATTTTTCCCCTGGAGCTGCCAGGTGCTCCTGCCAGCAAGGCTCTCCATGCAGTAGATCCGAGGTTGCCTCTGTCCTTTGGCAGGATCACAGGCAAGTAATCACATTTTGCCAGTGCACCTGTGTCTCTTGCTATCTTTGAATGCAGTTGCCCTCTCTGTTGTTCCCCTTGGCTCTGCCAAATGAGTTTTGCCCCAGTCTTGGCTGCTTTTCCATGGCAGCTTGGTGCCTGTCTCTCTTCAGAGTGTGAGAAGCTTTATGACCCTCACTGCAAAGATATGGGGTTGTAACCCTGCCTCAAAGATCACTGCCACTCCCAGACCATTTCAGGCAGGTTCTTTGGCTCAGTTCATAGATGCTTTCAGGTGTAAACACTGAGTATCTGCTACCAGCTCAGCAAGCAGAGTGTATGAACAGGCACCACGAGCTGAGCTGGCAGGAATTTCCCCAAACTCCTCTGTCCCTGCTATCTCTTCAGCAGCATCCAGCCTACCTTTTATCTTCATTTCCTCTCTGCTTGCTTTTTTCTTTTTCCACCTGGGATTTAAGTGTTTGTTGTCAGGGAGGCTCTCTTGTTTGTGTTTTTAACTACCTGTTGTGAAAGGCAGGGCTGAGTGTGAGCTGGGCTGCTCTCTGCATCCAACCGGGTGCCTGTTTGGGAAACAGTGCTTGGGGAGGAGGGGAGAAAGAAACACAGTTGTGTTTGGCCTGGGAGATTTTTTTTCTCCTCATCTGGTTATGCAAGGTGAGGGATGGGTAGAGCTGGTTGGCTTTAGAGTCTGAAGAGGAAAACCTGTTCTATTTCTGGGGAAGATTCCTGCAAGCTGGTGATACCTGGCATCGTTGTTCTGCTGCCACCTGCTCTGTCCAGCCAGAACACCCTGAGCTGGAGGAGCAGAGAGCACCTCACTGCCCTTCCTGCCATGAGCCCCTCTTCCTCCCCATCACTGATTTCCCTCTTCTGGAGGGGCTGGGAGCAGACACCCAGCATCATCTCTGGCATACCCATGCACGTTGCATTCTTTGAAGGATGAACCTGCCATCGTGCACTGGGCAGGAATCTTCCACTTTGTTGAAATGAAGGTATTTACTGGCTGCATGAGTTGCCCAGCTGTGGTTAGTTTGTATGAGAACCATTTCCTGCCATTAAGGAAACCACTCCGTTTCGCAGCAGTTCATGGCAGGAGTGGGTCTTGCTGTTTATGAAATCTTGTGCTCTTCCTTTTGCTGAATGCCAGCAGCTCACCTGGGTGTGATGAGGCCCCAGCACAGAGCTGCAGGGTGTGCAGGATGCCTTGGTGGGATCAGCATCTAAAAAAATGTCCTTCTTTGTCCAGGTCTTGCAACAGCCACTTTGTCACAGGATCCTCATAGGCAAAGCAGTCTGTTAGCCACACTGTTTAGCTTGTGGGGGTGGATTTCATCAAAGGAGGGAAAATGAGCATCTCAGTTACGATTTGTAGACATCAGACTATCCTCTTTAAGTGGGTTTCCTCACCCAATTTCCCCAAAACATGACATAACAGGAAAGGGGGCAGTATTGGGGTGTTAGCTAATCATCAGTAACCTCCTGGTTTGTGTTCAGTGTTTGCTTCTTACGAATTGAGCCCTTCTTAAAAGTACTGATAGGAAACGGAATAGGATCTTCCTTCTGCAGAATTTGGTGTTACCCACAACCAGGAAAATGGGGCAAGGCAGATGGAGAAGCAGCACAGGTTTTGTGGTCCTTGGAACCAACAGAGGGTTTGTGAGGTCAGGCTGGAGCTGGGGACTCTGCAATCTCCTCGATCAGGACATGAAGAGGTGTCCTTTGGGAACCTTTCTTTTATTGGAGACAGGCAATGTGAACTGTCACAGCTTTTGCAGTCTGACACTCCTGGTCCCTGCCTGCTTCCTGGCCATCAGCTTGATCTTCTTTGGCCAACTGGTGCTTGCTCAGCTGCTGAATTCTCTCCGTAGGGATTTCACAAAGATGGGAGGTGCTTTCCTCGGCGTGACACTCCAGCAGCTGTGGCATGGGCGTTGTTGATGGGAGAGGTTTGCAAAGACATCCGAGATCCACTGTGTGGAGGGATGTGTGAGGGCAAACAGGAGGAGCAGCAGTCCAGGACCAAGGTGAAGCTCAGCTTTTGGGTAGCAGGACTCCTCTGTAGGGATTGAAGAAGGAAATAACTGGCTTGGCAGCAACAGAGCAGACAAAAATCTCAGTGAATCACAGGCTCGACATGAGTCAATGGTGTCACAGGGTTGTGAAAAAAGCACACGTCAGAGAGGGCTGTGTAAGGAGTTTTGCATCCTTCACAAGGCATTTGAAGCATTCCTCCTGCTCCCAGTGTTGGGGAAGCCATGGCTGGAGCCCTTGCTTTCCCATTTTGGATTCTGCTCTTTGAGGAAGATGTGGGCTAATAGCAGAGTCTGGGGAGAGCAGCAAGAGTGGTCAGAGGACTGGAAAGCATGAGGAATGAGAAAGGCTTGAAAGGGCCTGGGACTGTTTAGTCTAGGGAAGAGCAGGCTGAGCAGGGGGGAGATATGAAAAGATTTCAGAGACATAAAAGGCTGCGGCAAAAAGTACAGGAATGATCTGTTCTTAGTAGCTACTAGAAAGAAGATAAGTCATGGGCTGAACAAGGAAATGAAGTCATTTAGGAAAACTTCCATAACTGAAAGGCTGATTGGCTGGATTTCGTCAAAGGAGGGAAAATGAGCATCCCAGTTATGATTTGTAGACATCAGACTGCCCTGTTTAAGTGGGTTTCCTCACCCTATTTCCCCAAAACCTGACATAACAGGAAGGGGGGGGGGGGGGGGGGGGGTTGGTGTCAGGATGAGCACCCATCTCTAGGTGGAGAGAGAGGAGCTCATCTGGCTTTGCTGGGTGGGATGCACTACACGACCTTTTGTTGCTGTTCTCCTATTGCTTGAAGATTACCTTAGGAAGCTTGGGATGAAGTCTTTGCAGGGAAGCACACATTTCCCAGACTCTGCTGACCTTCCTGTTCCAAGACAGCAGGAATTACATGTGACAGCAACACTTTATCACTGGTAGAGCAGCAATTCTCCAAGGTCCTGCTGGGGCTGTGGGCTTGCTCCCAGCCGTCAAGAAGTCTCAGTGTTCAGGAGAGGAATGCAGAGCATGTTCACCCTGGTGGGACACCCTTGGCTCAGCATTTGTCCCTGGCTGCCCCTGTGCTGGGCAAGGCATAGACACACTCCTTGGCCTAGGATGTTAGAGGGGTGCAGGGGAACCCCCCTCCTAAGGCAGAGCTCACCAGCATTTGCTGGCTCAGGGGGCTGATTTGGGAAGTGTGTTTTAATCCTGGAAACTAAGAGCATGTCTTTGTGGCCTAAATAGGCAGTTGTCCTGATTCCCATCCCCAGGATCCATTGTGTCTTAGCAAATTACTTTCTCTCTTTTAAATGCCTTGGTGATTAAAGATGCCACAGCAGATACCCTTAATGAGTACAAAAAGGGTAATAATTCCTCTTGTTGGCACTGGATGCAATTAATCAGGCCCCTCCACTTGCTTTTTAAACAAGCAAGATGAGGCAGTTAAGGCCAAGCAAGTTTTTAATTGGACTTTAATGTCTCTCATTTACTTCGTTTTGGCACAAGCTTAGGAATTCCCACCCCCAGGTTTGTTGCTGGGTTTATTCAGGGTGATGAAAGACTCAGTGTGGAGTGAAGGCTCAGCAGCAGAGTCAAACATGTCCTTCATGTGCCTGGCCCAGGTTTGGTCCTGCTGCATACAGCATGGAATTGTCCATCCTGGCAGGAGTAGATCATCCAGCCCTGGATCTGTGTACAGATATTAGCAGTAATTTTGGAGCAGTCATCAGCACCCAGCCTGCCTTGTTTCTGTAGTTTCCCTTGCCTTAAAGGGACTGTTGACTTGCAAGTATTCTTGCAGCTACCTGGAAGCCCTTGGTGGAGGTCCATGTGCATAACCTGGGCTCTGTAACTTCAGCCATGGGGTGAGTTGTGTCTTTTAAGGGATATTCCTGAGAGACCTTGAGCACCGTTACAGATGGGTGTGCATGTAGATGTTGTTGATTTATGACAGGAATCACCATGGGAGAAAAGATGTGTGAAGAGTAAACCTTCATCTGGCCTGTGTTCCTGCTCCCTGCAGCACTGCCTCTGCTTCCACCTCTGCCCATGAAACATTTTCCTTTTGGTTCCCTTTGGTTTCCTTTTGGTTTTCCTTTGGTTATCCCTTTGGGTATCCTCCACAGTGGTTTGGGGACAGCAGTTGCCAGCGTGTCTCAGCCTGTTTTGTGCAGGGACTTGTGCCACAGCCCAGCCTGGCCAATGGGCTCCTGTCCCATATCAGTTCTTCCTTACTGGCAGCCCAAGGTTCAGCCAAAAACACATCAGTCCTGGCATGTTCAAGCTTGCTTCTGAACCTGCTTGATGCTCTGTGGGGCAGGCAAACCTCTGATACCCGGGAGAGATTCTGAAGCAGCTTCAAGTGGGTTTTCCAGGTGCGTGCTGTATCTCCTCCCACCCACAGAAAAGCTGGCAGGTAGAGGTGAGCTGTGAGTGCCCCTGGACAGGTGAGGTGGCTCTTACATCATCAGGGCTCTTTGCCCCAGAAAACATTGAGCAGACATGTAGGGACAAGGGTCACCACCCTCCATATCTGCATCCCCACTTCTCCCACTTCAAAGGCAGGCACAAGAGTAAGGGCAAGTGTGTCTGGAGAGTGAAGTGTGTTCAGAGAAATGTCTTCTTGAATACCTTGTGTTAATTTAAACACCTTCTGCCTGTCAGGCTGGGGGGAGAGGAGTGTCAGCTGGGTCAGCCATAGCCCTTCCCTAGATCTGTCTTGGAGCTTCTTTAGGTCCCATGTTAAACCCCAAGGCCTCCCAGTGCAAGGAAAGGAGCAGCCTTGCACAAGCACCAGGCTCTGCCTCCCAGGCAGCTGCTCAGCAGGGACTGCCACAGGGGATGCTTGCTCAATATTTTGTTCATTTTTGCCTTCTTACTTGTCCTATCTCCTCTCCTCCCACTCCCTCAGAATTTGAACACTCAGCTGATCCTGGCTTGGTGGTTGTGCAAGGCTTACATGTAGTTCTGGATAGCCAAATGTGGGAACCAAACCTTTCCAGTTTTATCTTGTGCTGAGAACATCTTTGCACATTTTACCCCCCTTGCCCCACTTCCCTGCAGGTAAGGATAAATAAGGGAGAATCAGGGGCTGAGCCAGGGTCATCATGGCCATGATGTGCAGGTCTGCAGCCATCTTGATGGGATGGAGGTGGCCAAAGGAGCATCCAGCTTCTCTGTGTCCCCACAGAGTGAGGAATGCTGGCTGCTGGTGTCTTCTCCAGTGGTGGGCTGGGACTGAAAGAAATAAGAGAGCCAGGTCCTAGGGCACTCCTGTCCTAGGCTGGGCAGTATGAGGAAGGGCCAGCAGCTTTGCCCATGAGCTATGGAGCCTGCCAAGATGCCCTTAATTCAGGGTTTGTAGCCCAAATATATCTCCATCAGGAAGCTGCAACCCCAAGTGGCCATGGCAACCATTGTTGCACTGGGAATCTTCTGGCTGAGGCTTACAATGATGTTATTTTCTTTATAACCACCCAACCTGCAGAATGATTTTACTTTAGAGGCTGGCAAATTATGGAAGCATAAACCATGCTAATGATCCAATAAGGACAACTTTGGATGCATTCCCAAGGATGAGAACGGGGACTTGTGGGCAGGATGTGCTTGGAGAAAACTGATGGAGAGCAGTCTGCTCTTCTCACCTGGCTGCCTCCCCTCCCCAAATTCCTCCATCTCTCAGGAACGAGAATCATTTCCTTTCAGGGCTTCTTGCAGAGGCAAAGGCCCAGAAGACCTGAAGTTATCTCTGGAATGTGTGTAAACATCGAGTTCAATGGGAAGCTGTTTGCCCCCCCCTCTCCTGAGGGGTTTAAGAAGGAGTTAATAGGAGTTTGTTTTACAGGTTCCTAACCCTGAGAATTGTCTTCCTGGAGGGTGACCTGGCTGACCCCAGTCCCTGTGTGTGCATTTCCCAGCTTAAAGGGGTTGATTCAGGGGGCCCTGCCACGAGGTTGGGATTTCAGTCCTCTAAGAACAAGGAGATGAAAAACCAAAGTGTTTTTTCTGCTAGCCAGGGACCTGGAGGTGGTGTAGGATGGCAGTGTATATGTTGTGTGATCTTGTCACTAACAGGATTTGCACAGTCCTTGGACAGAAATATGTAACCAGGTGAAGGATGGGGATCACACATGGTTCTGGTGGTCCCGTCTTCAAAAAGCGGTGACACGTGGGCAGGGGGGCAAAGCTTTAGAAATGATGTACAGGCTGGGACAAAATGCATTTAAGTGAGGGGCATAAAGACCTCCATCTCTTTGTAAAAAAAAAAAAAAAAAAAAAAAAATCAGATGTAAGTTTTTTACGATATGCGAGTATGTTACTAAATGAGACCAGTCTGGGCAGTAATGTACTCTGAGATTTAGAGTAAGCAGCAGTGCCTGGAATCTAATAAAGCTAGAAAAAATCAAGTTGAAAACAGGCATGCTGATACCAGCGAAATGGTTAATTCCTAGATGTGTTGTCAGCACTGGTGACGCACTGAGGCTGGAGCCCTTCCAGAAAACCACACTTTAAATTGAAGACAAAGAAGCAGGCTTAGCATGGAGGTGATCAGTGGAACTGCTTGGCCTGGTATATACAAGGGGTCAAACTAGATGATTTAATGATCTCTTTTGGCCTCAAAGCTTTCTGTTCTCTTAGGAAGATAAATGAAAAAGCCCTTTCACACAAAGCAAGCCTTTGAGATATGTGTTTGAGATACCCATTTGAGCTGCTTCCAAGGGAGTGGTGGAGCAGGATCTCAGGAATTGTGACCTTGATGCCTGCAGGCTGCTTGAAGTTGGTGGCCACCTGTTTAGTGGAGGTGGCTCACCACCAAGGCCACCCCACTCTCACATATGACATTTCTCAGCTCCGCTTTTAATAGCAAACTGACACTGCCTCCCTGCTTTTAAGTAACATTTTCACCCTTATCTCCATCAGGGTGAAGAGGCCAAGTGGCATGAGCAGCCTCCTGGGGAAGATTGGCTCCAAAAAGCAGAAGATGAGTACACTGGAGAAATCTAAACTGGACTGGGAGAGCTTCAAGGAGGAGGAGGGAATTGTGGAGGAGCTGGCAATTCATAACCGAGGAAAAGACGGGTAAGAGGGACTTTCCCAAGTCGTAATCCAGCATCTCCCACTGCTTCCTACTCGTGCAGGGTCCCCTTGGCTGGTTCAGCACACCCATGGGATTTCTTAAGGATTTATTATAGGGATATGTAAAGCCAGTAGCTACTCTAGGTATACAGGGAGACAGGTAAGTCTGCAAGCACCTATCATTCTCTGCCAATGACCTTGGGAGTTCTCTAAGTCCAGCTAAAGTAGAATTTGGCTGTGCTTTATCTTCTCTCCTGCTAGCAGCACAGATGCAGCCTGAACTGGTCTGATGCAGCACTCCCATGAGGAAATAAAATTGCCTTTGCCCTGTTTTCTTTTTCTTTTTTTTTTTTTGTTTAAAAAAAAAAGTCTCAAATCAGGAGGTATGTTTTTTGTTCCGTTCTTCAAGTGACATGTTCCAGCTGTGTCTGTCCTCCCTCCTCCTGTGTAAAGATGTGTGAATGCCCCAAAGAGCTGATGACAAGGTGTGTTAAAGATTATGGCAGCACTGGGCATTGATTGTGGGCATGAAGCAATGTTCACTCCAATGAAGTTAATGGAAGTATTATAAAAGTAAATGGCAATGCTGTAAATAAAACAGAAAGTTAATAACATGCACTGCAGGGAAGGATAATAAGATCAGAAGCAGCATTTCCACTACAAGTGCTCTGCTAAGCCCTGGGAAAACATAACCAGCTTAGTGGACAGCTCATAAAGTCTGTTTTTATTGTAAGCTGTTCTTTTACTCTGTGGGAAGAACTCAGAGCTTCTGCATTCCAACAGACTGGATTTTATATTTCCAATAGGTATTTTATAACTGATGGGTTTTTTTCTTTCAGTTTGACCTTGCACCCTTCCACAACACCCCTGCTCTGTCTGATCTGCCTGCATCCTTCCCCTGACACTTGCCCTTGAACAAGTAGAGCAATTCACTGTTTTTTTCCACAGTCAGTGGAGTCAGCCTGGATCAGGGTCCAGCAGTCTCAGATGGGCTCTACACAGCCCAGCTGGGCTGGGGTGCCCTGCAGGAGCGTTTGATGGTATCTCATGCTTGTTCAAAGCTAGCACATTGACCTTTCCTGGGCAGTGCTCCTTCCCACCCCATACAAGCAGGGCAGCTTGCTCTTCATGCCTGGCAGACCTTTACAGAGATGCCAGTGTAATGGTCCTTGAAGGCTGAAGAAAGGATCAGAACATGGAAAAGCTGAGCAAAGCAGAGCAGCAGTTTTAAGAGCATCTGTAAGCTTGGGCAGCTTTGCTTTTTGCTGCTTGTCACATCTCAGGCTTGAAAATCCACCGGGCTATTGGCAAGTGATTTTTGTCATGAAACCAAATGAGAAATGGGACTTCAGACACTCCCTACAAATCTGTTCATGCAAGTCAGGCTCATAAAGGGAGGGGATCAGCCACGGATCTGCTCGCTGTGAAAGACACCAACCTGCAAGGTGAAGGAAGGAAGAAGGGAGGAGCACTGATGGATGTGCCCACTTCCTTTCTGCTAGAGGCCACCTCCTAATACCCATGGTGTGAAGCAAGCTCTGCTCAAGGGACAGGTCAGGCTGCCACCAAGCTTCAGGTCATTGCAGGAGCCTGTTGTCCCTTCCCCAGCCAGCTCTTCTCCTTTAATAACGTAGGCTCTGCTCACCCTTCAGTGGGCAATCATTTATGCATCACTGTAAAAACTGGAATGAGGGGCTGTTAACCCTTCAACCCAGGCAGGAGGGAAGGGGTGCTGCCTGTGTCCTTGGTGCCAGCATGAGTTAGAAACCTCGGGTCCCTGCCTGTTCTGCTGTGTAATTAAAAATGTCTGCCTGACAAGGAAAGCCACAACTCACTCCCAGAAGCATCTACCCAAAGCCACATGTGCCTGCACACTACAGAGATAGTCCATGTGTGTCTTTAGAGAGGCAGGAGACTTCTTTTTCCTCAGGAGTGAAGTGAAGCTATATTTTTCTCTTTTCTGCAGTGGCCTTGCAGAAGTCACTGTTCACATCCAGAGCTCCTCATGCCTCCACCTCCCCAGCCCACCCTCAGCTGAAGGAGGGGCTGTGGCATCTTTCTGCTGCTGGTGGCAGTTACCAGCCAGGCAGAGGGGGCAGTGACCATGTCCACCCTTGCCTCTGATTTTCTGCCCCTCATACTGCCAGCCCCAGAGGGCAATTTTCCCTTGCCCAGCAGCAGGCTCCAGGCTTGTGCATCCTGGTTGTGCCAGATCCTGAGGGCCTGTCCTGGATTTGACAGGAGAGGCTGAAGTCAGGAGCAGGGGCAGCTTTATCCCCTTTGCTGTCATCTCTTGGGTGTCCTTTAGAAATGGAAAATGTGTAGCAGCCTCTGAATTGGGCCAGCTTTGTAGGGCAGGCCCGGTGGGGGAGCAGCCCAGCTCTGGGTGCGGGGCCAGACTGGGTGCATCCGTGTACTGGGTGAGTGACAGTGACTGGGAGGGGACAGGCAGCCCTCCTGAGCAGAGGCAGCCCTTTCTCCCAGAAAATTTGCCTTCCTGAAGTGTGGATCACAGCTGCCCTGTTTCCATACGGGCTGATAATTTACAGGAAGGGA
The DNA here is from genome assembly GCA_023637945.1 of Phaethornis superciliosus. Classification (NCBI taxonomy): domain Eukaryota; kingdom Metazoa; phylum Chordata; class Aves; order Apodiformes; family Trochilidae; genus Phaethornis; species Phaethornis superciliosus. The sequence goes on along the minus strand of JAJQWJ010000014.1, from coordinate 18,996,930 downwards.
TTGATTCAGGTAGCAAAGGTTGTTTGGGCAAGCATGAGCCACTGTTTGTGCCTCACTGGTGCACTTTGCACGGCTGTGGGGCAGCACCCTGCTGCTGGCTGCCAACTGGAGACAGAGCTGCAGGTCTTGGGGTGCCAGTCCTGGAGACAGAGCTGCAGGTTTTGGGGTGCCAGCCCTTCACACCCATTGCTTCCCTCTTGATGCCCAGCAGCACCTCCAGCCTCCCCGTGCCCACATTACTTGGCATCCAGGCCTGTTCCCAGGCTGCCTGCTCCATAAATCCCAGTGTCCTCACAGGTGGTGCTTTACTGGGACTGCTCTGGCCCCTCTGGCACTTTCCTGTGGCCAGCCAAGGACAAGGCCATGGGGTAAGGTCATGGTTCCTCCTCCGTGCAGAGCCGCTGGCTGCGGCCGTGAGACCGCATTCCTGGTTTGTGATCCGTATCCATCCCCCAGCAGCAAGTCCTTGCCTGCCCGAGAGGCACAGCAGCCATGGAGAAGGAGGAGGAGGAGGGCACTGACCCCTCACTGGGTCAGTAGAGGCGAGTTGCAGAGGGGCTGAAGGAGCTTCAGATTGGGCTGGAGCTGCCCTGGCAGTCAGGGTGTCCCCAGCAGTGACCCCCGTCACCTCTGTCCTTCCCGGCCATGGCTGTGGTTGGTGTTCAGCAGCAGAAAGGGAGGAGAGCTGCACACCCAGCAGTCTGAGCCACTGACCCCCTGCAATCTGAGCCACTGACCCCCTGCAATCTGAGCCACTGACCCCCAGCTTCCTTCCTGCCCACGGCCCCTGGGAGCGGATCAGCTCCTGCTGGTGGGGGTGAGGGGAAGCTGCATTCCCCTTCCCGCCTTTCCTGAGCCTCAGAGCACATCCCTCCTCCGATGGGGAAGGGCTGGGGGTCAGGAAAACACCTCCAGCACGTCATCTGTGTCACATCATCTGTGTCACACCGTGCCCAGGCCCTGTCCCCTCACAGCCAGTGGGGATGAGCTGACCCAGTTGTGTCAGGCGGGAGACGGCCTCAGGCTGTGATGGGAGCGGGTGGCAGCAGTGACCTGCGGGGCTGAAATGAATTTGGGTTAACACGTTTCCAGTGATGGCTGTGGGGACAGGAGTACCAGGGCAGGGGTAGGGGTCTCCTCAGTAGTTGTGGCCCAAAATCAGAGACATCTTCACCAAAGGCAACGCAGCCCCTGCTGCCCTAGAGAGACCGCTGCTGAAGGGGCTTCAGCCTTCCCTTGCAGCCCTTTCCCACATGCTGCCAACCACCCAGGAGCCTGGAAAACCCTCAGATCCCACCACGTTCCTCTTCCTGGCAGCCTTTAGTCTTGTTTTCAAGCAGTGGGCTTCTCTGGTTACTGTTAGGGAGCAGCCAAACACAGTGACTGATGCATCTCCTACTGCACTGAGCGTAATGACCTTGTCATGACAGCCAAGGGTTTGCCACCCTGGAACAAATGCAAAGCAATTGTGATGATTCAATTACAGCTCCTGTTTTGAATTGCAATTTCACACTCTCTGTAGGTTAATTAGTAGCACAGCCCCTGGCTATCTGTGGCAAGGGTTTGCAGTGAAGTACATTAAAATTCAGCTGCATGCCATTAACGAACAGCGAGGTGCTTTTCCAGGCACACACGTGCTTGCCTTTCTTCCTTGCAGCGCTCAGGTGCCTCACTGAGAGAGAAGTAAACACTGGGCAGTGGTTCAGAGCTGGTCTGTGGCTGGGAAACCCCTGGCCTGCATCCCTGAGCTGCTGCAGGTTTGCTGGGTAAAGCTGTTTGCATCCCTGTATGCAATGATGGTGCCCATCACCAACTCCTGACGTGGGATGTGCAGCTGCGGTTGGGTTTGAGAGGAGCTTTGCTGGGGGAGCACGGGCAGACTCACCTGGGCAGCCTCCGAGATGCCTCTCCAGCTGAGGACCTGCCCTCAGCCCCTTCGAGCTGTGTGTGGAAGTCATTTCTCAGCTGTCAGAGGAGAGCTGGAACCAGAGGCAGCCATCAGATGGCTCCGGCCTACGGGCACCCTTCTCCTCAGACCTCTGCAAATCCCCCAGGAGACACCTGGAAGGTTGCAGAGCAGTTCTGGTGTCTGTAGGAGCTGCTCAGTGCAATGATCAGCTCATGGAGGGAGAAAAGGAGGGAAGCAGATGATTCCTTCTTGTCTGTTCAGGTTGGGGCAGTGCTGGCTGCTGCAGGCACTGCTTACAGCCTCTGCCTCCCTGCAGGTACATCGAGAGGAAAGCATTCCTGGAGCGTGTGGATCACAGGCAGTTTGAAATTGAACGTGACCTCAGACTGAGCAGGATGAAGCCCTGATGTGCCAGGGGTGGCAGCGGGGGATCCTGCTCCTTTCTGTGCCTGAGCACTGGCTGGGGGCTGCCAGCCACCCCCTGACAAGCAGGCATGGAAACCGTTGTCCACCCAAGACTCAGCCTGTATGCCTCAACATACAGGTTTTTCCTTTTACTGTAATAGTTTGGGGAGGGTATTTGTCAGTGGGAAGGGTTACTTTTAGGGTTAAATGGCCCAGCAGCTGACAGAAGACACCAGTGTGATTCTGGCAGGCAACTTTCCAAGGAGAAGTGATGGTGGCACCTATCCTTTGCTAGCCCCTGGTGCTTCTGGCAGCAGGAGGAGCCACCAAGGCTTGGGAGGGTGCTGGCACCTGAGCTGAGGCTCAGCTGGTGTATTTGATGGTGAGAGGAGCTTCAGGAAGGTTTCGTGGCTGCTGGGCGTGCACAAGCCATGGGATTCAGGGCTGGAGCCCTTCTCCTGCTCTGCCAACCCTGCAGCACTCCCTGCCCCACTGCACTGCGCTCCTGCCCAGACAAAGCTGAACTGTCTGTACTTGTTTGTGGGGTCTGATGATGCTGGGGGGGGGGGGGTTAAGGAAGGCGATGAAGAAATCCTTCCTTGTTCATGCTGACAAGAAGATGGGAGCAGCTGCAGCAGGCAGGACGGGCCAGGATCCGAGCGTTAACGTGAATAAAATATTCCATCCCGACCCTGTTGGATGCTGGCAGTGTGGTTTGTATGGGAAACCAAAGGTGAAGAAATTAAGGGTCACACATCCAGGAACAAGTGATGTTGAAAATCCTTGCTCAGAGGTGGCCTGTGTCTGCCTTGAGAGCAACCCGAGGGCCCCTTTCCCTCTGCAGCGCTGAGGCTGGCGTTGGGATTAAATCCAGAATTAGGGGGTGGTGGGAAAAGTAGTCCTCCTGTAGCAGTGCTGCAGGAGTAAGGAAGCCCTCCCAAGGCCTGGCTATGCAGGGACATTCACAAGTGAAGCTGCCTGGAAGGGAGACAGAGACGCCTGGGTGTGGAGTGAGCAATGGGCCAGCAGCTCCCGTCATCCCGGCCATCCCGGCTGCTCTGCCTGCCCGAGCTCAGCAGCTCCCTGTGCGAAGTCTCTGCATGTCCTCTGCCTCTCCCCACAGGATGCTCTGGGCCCGCTCTAGAGCAGCCTTTGCCAGGGGGAAGGTGGCACAGGCCCTGTCCTTGCAGCTGACGGGGGGAGCGATGCCACCGCTGGGCCTTTGGCTCCTGTGTCAGCTGCTGAGTCAGCCCGAACAAAACACCCGGTGCTGGGGGAGCTGCAGCCTTTGGCTCCCTGTTCCACACAGAATCAGCTGTTGGGGACCTGCTTACAGGAGCCTGAAACAAAACAACAGGGCTGATGACGTTTTCAGCTCTCAACCCTTCCCAAGCCGGCGGCTGCTGGGGTTTTGGTCACAAAAAAACAACCGGAGTGCCCGTGCAGGGCATGGTTGGGAGGTTTCAGGGGGCAGCCCTGGGCTGGCCCTTGGAGGGGTTGCAGGGTAAGGCAAGTGCTGCTCTGGTAATGGGGCTGCTGTCCCCCCTGGGGGGCTCAGGACCATCCCTGGCCCCCTCCTTCCTCTCAGGGGACCTGTCCTGCCCTGCTTGAGAAGTCTCTCCCAGCAGGGACCCCAGGGCAAGGTGGGCTCGTTTGGCAGCAGATCCTTGCTGACAGTGAGACAGAGGGGCAGGAGCTCAGCCAAGGTGCCTTAAAAGCCTTCAGGAGCTCTAGGCTGATTGGCCTCCAAATGGCCAGGGGGATGGCTCTGGATGCCCACCCATGCCAAGAGGGTGTTAAGTGGGACCTGGCCAGCACAGCCTCCACTGGCACACAGGTAAACTGGGAAATCAATGATCCCTGGGTAAGGGATCTTGCCTGCCAGCCCAGCTCCACTCTCCAAAACTGCTCTGGCCTCTCCTCCCTGGATTTTTTTTTTTTTTTCCTTTTTGCCTTCCCTTCAGCTGAGCAAATGTGGAAAATCTTGGAATCTTGGAAGCAACCTGACCTGCTGGAAAAGTGGTGTTTACCAGCAGTGGCCAGGAGCCTCAGCTGGCCTCTCCACTGGGTTCCCCAGCTCCGGGCAGCATGCCATGCCCTGCTGGGCTCCCAGGATGCTGGGCTGCTGTGCCAGCTCCTGGCCTGGCAAGCTGGGACGGGCTCAGTGTGACAGCCAGAAGGCAACCTCCAGCCTGGGGATGATTCTTGGCTTTCTCTGTGTGCACTCCCAAGTGTCCCACGTTTTTGCTTGGTTGGATCATGTATTCCTTGCCTCTTTCCTGAAGACGAGGAGTGATTTACAGTTCTCCAGAAACACACAGCTTGACTGCTAAGGAAAGGCAAAAAAAAAAAAAAAAAAAAAAAAAAAAATCCCAAAGCCAACCCACTTGCTATTTCCATCACCTTCCCACAAAGGGGGGGTGACCCTGGAACCCACCAGCCCTCAACACCTCCACCAGCCCTGAGCTCTCTGGGAGAAGCAAAGCTCCCAGGAGATGTGGGTCCCTCTTTTTGGGGACATGCCCACCTTGAGCCCTCTGGGTAGCACCTCCGTGGGTCTGAACCCACCCACCCGTTGCTTGGGATAATTTTGTCCCTCCAAGGAGGCCCTCATGGCCTGAGCATCACCTTGCCCTGGGGAACTCCCCCTTCCCCAGCTGCCTGAAGGGGCCCCTTGTGTGGCTGGGCCCCAGACAAGGCAGGGATTGTGTCCTGTGCCCAGGCAGTCAGGGTTTCCGTGGCAGGAAAACCAGCTGCAGCAGACCCCAGCATTGAGCTGCTCCTCAGGGTCTGGGGAGAGGCCACGGGAATTGCAGCCAGGGAGGTAATTCCTGCATTCAAAGCTGCTTTGGCCATAAGGATGTGGGAATAAACATCCAGTTCTGAGAGGGAGAGGAAGGTTGAGAGCTGGCTGCCCAGGGGTGGCATCCCGTGGGCCATCCCAGCAGCACAAGAGGATCCAGAGACACCGTGGGGCAAACTGGGGGCCTGGAAGAGCTGATGCCCAGGAGGTGATGCTGAGGCATCTTCTCCAAGCTGCTGTTTCCAGACTCTCCCACCTCTTTCCCTCACAACATCCCAGCTGGCAGCACAGCGGGGTTGCTGGCTGCAGTGGTAACTGGCCTTAGCTGGTAAGTGAGGGTAACAGGGCTGCTCATGGGGTTCCCACCCCATCTGAGTGAGCATCCTCAGGCTCTGGGGGTGCTGGTGTTGGAAGCTCCCAGCAATGAGTCCCAGCCAGGGGTGAGGATCCACGCCAGCCCTTGCTGGGGATGAATGGGGAGATGAACAGAGCATCCACTGTTGGGGCAGCCCAAGCCCTGCCCTCTGCCTCAGCCTTTCTGGGGGTGAAAGGGATGCTCCACCATCTCCAGAGAGGCAAGCACTCTCCCCCACCATCTCCTCTCCTCAGCTGAAAACTGACCCGGCACCAGGGAAAGGCACAGGGATAAATCCTTCTTGTGATCCTGTTGGGTCCCGTGATATTACAAGCCAAGAGAAATGTCCTCATTATTTCCAGAATATTAAAGTCTAATAAATCCCGTCCTGCCTTATAGGATTTATTCTTCTGTTCATTGCTAGGAGACTCAGTCCCGTGTAATCCTATTGCTGCTCTGGGAGGTGGGAAGCACAGACCTGGCAGAGCTGCAGGCAGGTGCTGTGGGCAGGAGCAGGAAGCCCCATAACAGAGCTGCAGGAGTCCCCAGGGATGGCTTCAGCCCCACTGGTGTCTCAGTGCCACCACCTTTCCCGGGATGTCCCAGAGCTGTACTCTGGTGTAGGTTCACCAAAAGGCATTCAATGTTGTCCAATGGTTGAGCCAAAGGGGCATTAATGACCAATTAACATGGCATGGAACATCCTGCTCCCCTGATCCTCCCCCATCTGGGGTCCTCTGACACCTTCCCAGGCCAGGACCCAGCAGAAAAAGCCAGGAAAAGCTGGCACAGGAGGTTCCCCGTAGCCCTGCAGCTGCCTGCCTGGCTGACCAGAGGCAGGGGACTCTCCCAAAGACATGACAGAACCATGGATATGGCTGGGAATTTCACCAACGAAGGGTTTTTCCATAGCAACCGTTGCTGGAGCAACCTCCATCCCTGGCAGCATCCTTCCCCAAACACCCTGAGCCAGCACCCCTGTGTCACCCGTGGGGCCCTCCTTGTCCCACCCTGCCAGTTGCACCAGGATGCTCCAGCTGCACCACCCCGGTGCTGAGCACCCCCGGAACGTTCTGCTTTGATTTATTTGGTGTGTTGCTGTCTGAGAGGTGGGAGAAGCTGAAGAGAAACCTGTTGATTCCTGTCACACACACACACACACCGGTGCTACAGGAAGCAGGGGGCACGTGTGAGCCACTGCCAGCTCCCAGTGCTCTGGAGATTTTGGATCCAGAGCACCCAAATGGCTGGGAATGAACAATGCAAACACACTGTGGGCTGGTGGGCTGGACCGGGGAGCTCTGATCCGTTCAGGGAATGCCTCAGCCACGGCACTGTCACTGCTGTCACCACTGCCACCAGCAAGAGGAAACCGCAACCCTCCGGCTGTGCCTGCCAGGGCAGCTGTGGTTTGCAGGCACGACCGCAGCCCCCGTGGCCAGATACCTCCTAACCATGGCCCTGCCTCAGTTTCCCCTCCCTACAGTGATGTCAAGGGTGCCTGTGGCCAAGCAGGAGAGAGCGCAGGGAGGGTGGGCGGTGGTGGTGGTGCTGGGGGAGCAGGAGTAGCCCTGTGTTTTGGGGGGCTGGAAGGGCAGTGTTTGGAGTCCAGCCTCAGCTCCACTGCCACACACTGGTGTGGCCCAAAGGTAACCCCTGGGGCCAGCACAGCTGAGAGGAAGTGTTGGGGGGGGAAGAAACAGGCACTGGAGGCAGCTGAATGGGCAAAGGCACACTCCTGGCCTGCCCTGGCAAGTGCTGCTTGCTCACAGCCCTGCAGCTCCATCACTGCCTCCATCACTGCTGCTTCCCTCATTGACACCTCCCTCACAGTCTCTGTTGCTGCCTCCATCACCACCTCCATCATCTCCACCATCACCTCCACCATCACCACCATCGCCACCTCCACCATCGCCACCATCACCACCTCCATCATCACCACCTCCATCATTGCCACCTCCACCACCACCACCTCCATCATCACCACCTCCATCACCTCCACCACCACCACCTCCATCATCTCCACCATCACCACCACCTCCACCATCACCACCCCCATCATTGCCCACTTGCTTTGCCCAGTGCTGTCAGGCTCCCCCCCTGCTCCGTGCACTCAAGACACCCGTGGGACACGTGGCCAAGCTGTTGGTTCAGGCCGTGCAGAGGGTGTGTGGCTGCTGTGGTGTGTCACAGCGTGCCACGTGTGCCGTGGGGTCCCGCGTGTCCCGCGTGTCCCATCTTGTGCCACGTGTGCCATCGCGTGCCGTTCGGTGCACTTTTCGGTGTACAATTGTGCCCCTTGCACACCTGTCACACCCCTTGCACACCCCTTGCACCCCCGTCCCGTCCGGTCCGGTCCCGCCCCGCCCCCCGCTGCCGGTGCTGCTGCCCCCGGTCCCGCCCCCTGCCCAGGCCCCTCCCCCGCCCCGTCCCCCCGCTCTCCCGCCGCTGTAATGATCCCTACGGCGCCGCCGCCGCCCGCGCTCAGCCCGCCCGCCCCACCGCCCCCGGCCCGGCCCCGGCCCCGGCCCCCGGCCCCCCGCTGCTAGGGCCGGAGCGGCCCCGCGGGAAGATGAACTACTTGGTGAGCGGGGACGGGCGGGGAGGGATGGCGGGGGAGCCCCGGGGGCCTTGCCCCGGCGAGGGAGAGGGGGAGGAGGAGGCGGAGGCGCCCCCGAGTCCCGGTGGGGTCCCCGGAGCGGCCGAACCCCACGCCGTGACCTTGGCCTGGCCCGGCTTGGCCACGCTTCTGCCCGGCGGGAGCACCCGGGGGAACTCCCCCGAGATACCCCGCCGCGGGCACCGGGAGCCCTGGGCCTGCGCTGCCCGGCCAGGCGGGGCGGGAGCCGGCAGCAGCGGGCGGTCAGAGCCTCCCTGCCCGGCCGCCGTGGGGAGGAGGTGGGAGAGCGGGAGGGTCCGGTTCCTCCCATCCCGGGGGGCTCCTGGCAGGCTGCGGCCTGTTCCCCCGCCGCCACGGCACCGGTGAGCGGGGACCGGAGAGCTGCGGCTGGGACCGGGCCGGGGCGGCGTGGAACAACCTGTCCTTGGCGGGGACACCGCGGCTGTGGGGACATGGGGACAGTCACCGCCACGGGCCGGGAGGGGCCAAGGTCCGGCGGCGACCGGTGCGGGGATGGCCCCAGCCCCGGCTCGGGCTGACTCACCGCCCTGGCACTTCCTCCCTCCCTCCCTCCCTCCCTCCGCGGCGGCGGGAAGGGGAGGGAAAGGCAGAGGAGGTCCCCCCGAAACCGGGGAGGCGGAAGGGCCCGGCCCCTTCCTAGCACCACCTCCGGGAAGGATGGGTTGAACTCCAAGGGGAACGGGGAAAAGCGGCTGGAACGGGGAAGATCCAGCTGCTGGGACCCGATCGGCCGGCGGGGTTTGGATGGTCCTGGCGGGATGCCCACCCCCCGACCGGCGGGGCCCGGCTCACCGCCCCGGCCCGGGGCTCCCTTGCAGAACGTGTTGGCCAAGGCGCTGTACGACAACGTGGCCGAGTCCCCGGACGAGCTCTCCTTCCGCAAGGGCGACATCATGACGGTGCTGGAGCGAAACACCCAAGGACTGGACGGCTGGTGGCTCTGCTCGCTCCATGGCCGGCAGGGCATTGTCCCCGGGAATCGCCTCAAGATCCTGGTGGGGATGTACGACAAAAAACAACAACAGCAGCAGCAGCAGCAGCAGCAGCAGCAAACGCCCGGGCCGGTGCAGGGGCAGGCTCTGCCGGTGCCCCAGCCGGCTTTGCCTTACCACCACCCCGGGAGCTACACCCCGCTGTCACCCGCCTCGCAGTACACACCCATGCACCCTTCTTACGGCCCCCAAGGGGACAACATCTACCTGATGCCGGTCCCCAGCAAGGGACAGCAGGGTCTCTACCCGGGCTCGACCCCCACTGGACAGTTTCCTCCTGCCCCAGCTAAGCAGCCGCCTGCCTACCCGAAGCAGACGCTTCCCCACGCCTCCTCCAGCCCTGGCCAGGACATCTATCAGGTGCCCCCCTCCATGGGTCAAGCGGCTGAGGCGTACCCTGGGGGCTCTGCTAGCCCCCCACAGGATGTCTACCAGGTTCCTCCTTCGGCCAGTCAAGCTCAAGACATCTACCAGGTGCCCCCGTCCTTGGACATGAGGAGCTGGGAAGGGCACAAGCCCCAGGGAAAGGTAGGATGATGGGCGTCCTGGGAGGGGGTTGTGGGGTGCTCTGTGGTCTTTGGTAGAGAGTGGGTGCCAGAGCTGCAGGGCTTTGGCTCACCACTGTCTCTTGGAGTGGGAAGTCTTTGTGTCTATCACAGGGGTGCCTGGCTATCTTTGCCCCCAGGAGTGGGCACGCTGAGGGGGACCCTGTGGTGACTGAGGTGTGCTGGTTGGTGTGGGAAACCCAGCTTGGGGCTGGCATTTGGTGCTTGGGTCTTCTTGGTTTCTTGTGAGCTCTGCCGGCGTCACTGAGGGCACAGCAGCTCTACCTGGGGTGGGCATGGGATGTTTGTAACACCAGAGCTGCTCCGAGGTGCCCCTTGGCCAGACCCAGTTATGGGTTATGACCCTTGGCCAGACCAGTAACTCCAGTTATGGGGGTAGCTGTGGTACCCAGCCCAGTGCTGAGATGTTTTCTCCCTCCTGGGAAACACGGCGGACAAGAGCGGGTAGGCAGCATCCTGCCCACGCCAGGGAGCCTGCCAGCACTTACCAGTTGGCTTGGCCAGTGAGCCAAGGGTGAGCCACCAATTTGTCCCCAGCACGGGGGATCCTGGTGTGGTGTCTCTGTCTGATCCCAGCTCTTCCCCTTTCCCTGGCAGGCGTGCAGGGCCAGCGGGTTTCGGCATTGCGTTTTCCGGGAAGCCTGCCCTGACTCATGGCCCTGGGAAGCAGCCGGTGAAGGGGGGTGGGTTGAGATGCTGCCAAATCACAACCAGGGCACCGGAAGCATCCCGAAAGGGAGGACCTGCGCAGTGCCACGGTTATTTGCCACGCTCACGTCCCCCATGGCAGGGCAAGGTGGGCACCGAGACGCGGGCAGGGATCCGCCAACGCCCACCGGGCGTTGGCGGATCCCTGCCCGCGTCTCGGTGCCCCCGAAATGGTCATCCCCTTTGGCACACCATGGCTGTATCAAGTGGGCTTTGTCTCTCGTCGAGGCTCGCTGCTATAAATAACTGGTGATATCATCTCCCGTCCCCAGCGTCACCGTCAGGAGTGTGCAAGCCCGGCCAGGGAGCGCCCTCCCGTGGGCACTGATTTGTCCGGTACCGGACAGTCTGGGATGGGATCTGTTATCTGTCCTTTTTCTCCCAATTTCACGGCTGGGTTTTTAGGGTTAGGATAAGTGACAAGGCTGGGGGTTGCTCGGTGGTGCTCATCTTATTCCTGTCTTCTCCTGCCAGGTTCTGGTGCCCACCTGCATGGGACAAATGTACATCTACGACTCTCCCAAGGGCGAGCAGGATGAGTACGATTTCCCTCGCCACCTCCTCCCTGCTGGCTCCCAGGAGATCTATGACGTGCCACCTGTCCGAGGAGGGGTCCCGAGCCAGTTCAGCCAGGAGGTGAGGCTGGGAAGGGGGTTGAGAGTGAGTAGGGGGTGTCACCGACTCCATCCAGTAGCACACAGCAGATGCTCTGGCGCAGTCTGGGATCTAAACATGGGCAAATTGCACTCAAAGCTGAGCACGCTGTAGGGCTTGGCTGCTTCTGGCGCATTCATCCTTCCCAGGTGGTCCCTGGGAGACCCATGCCATCCCTGATACACCATCCTGTGTCTCCAGGTCTATGATACCCCTCCCATGGCAGTGAAGGGTCCTAATGGACAGGACTCAGGACAGGAGATCTACGACGTGCCCCCCAGCGTGGAGAAGAACCTGCACCAAACTGTAAGTTCTGCTGGGAGGCCCCCAGCTTCTCCATCTAAGACAGGCAGATTTGGGAACAGTGCTTCACTGGAACAGCCTCTTTGGGGCTGCAGTGACATTCCTGGCACTGGAGGCCTTCAAGATGCACAGGGACAGGGTATTAGGTGATCTTATTTAGGGGTTGACGTTGGACCAGGTGACCTTATGAGGTCCCTTCCAACCAGGGCTGCTCTGGGATGTTGTGATTCCAGCCCCGTAGTAGGGGTGGGAAGCTGAGGTTCTTTGACAGGGCTGAGGCCAGCCAGCCTGGGAGCTGGACACCCTCCCTGGCGTGTGCATGCCTGACCCAGGCTGACTGCCCCAGTGATGCTGACTGTGCCTGCCACTGCCCTTGCAGGTGTACGACATCCCCCCCTCAGTGAGCAAGGATGTGCCCGATGGCCCGGCACGGGAGGAGACCTACGACGTGCCCCCTGCCTTTGCCAAGCAGAAAGCCTTTGACCCCTCCCGCCACCCTCTTGTCCTGGCCCAGCAGGAGCCCTACTTGCCAGAGGACGTCTACGATGTGCCCCCTGTGGCTGGGAAAGGTGCCTCTGAGCCGCTGCTCTCCCATGAGATCTATGATGTTCCACCCAGCCTCAAGAAGCTGGGGGGGTTGGCCTTTCCCTCCCAGGAGGTGTACGATGTGCCCCGGGACCTGCATGCCCCGGGCAAGGGTTCCCTGGACATGGAGGGCGAGTACATCTACGACGTCCCACCGCAAGTAGACCGTGAGACCAAGGGCGCCGACACCAAACGCCTCTCGGCATCCAGCACGGGCAGCACCCGCAGCAACATCTCCACCTCCTCGCTGGATGTGGTGCCTGTGAAGGAGCAGGCCAAAGGAGCCGGCAAGGAGTTCTCCTTGGACTTGGATGCCGCCATGGAGACGCTGGCCAAGCTCCAGCACAGCATCAGCGGTGCTGTCTCCTACCTCATGTCCTTCATTGGCGCCAACTGGCGCAGCCCCGAGCACATGGAGGCCAACGCCACCAACATCCGTGGCGCAGCCGAGGGTGTCCAGGCAGCCCTTCGGGACCTGCTGGAGTTTGCCCGGGGGGCAGTGGGCAATGCTGCCCAGGCCTCTGACCGCTCCCTCTACACCAAGCTCAGCAAGCAGCTGCAGAAGATGGAGGAGGTCTACCAAGCCCTGGCACGGCACGGCCAAGCGTTGGATGCTTGCCACTGGGCCCCAAGCGCCCTGGCCAGCAGCAAACCGGGCACGGATGACTTGGAGAACTTTGTCATGCACTCGCGTGGCATCCCTGATGACACCAAGCAGTTGGCCTCCTTCCTGCACGGCAACGCCTCCCTCCTCTTCAAACGGACAAAGCCGGGGGGGGAGAGCGGTAGCCATGGTCCCCCTCACCCCTCTGACAAGGCCAGCAGCATCCAGTCACGGCCCCTGCCCTCCCCACCCAAGCTGCTGGCCCAGGAGTCGCCTGACGCGCCCTACGAGAACAACGAGAGTGGCTGGATGGAGGATTATGACTATGTCCATCTCCAGGTGGGCATGCACTGTGGGGGCTGCTCCCCACGGGTGGGTTTTGTGGCAGTGACTCCCCAGCACACCGGGCAGCACTGACTGCGGTGGTGCTTCTGCCACCCATGTGTTGCTTCTTTTGCCCTCTGGGTTGAGGGAGTCCCCAGGGCAGGCAGAGGCTCACTCCCAGCAAGCTGCTGTCTCTAACCACTGTGTCATGCCCCTTCCTTCCTTGCAGGGCAAGGAGGAGTTTGAGAAGACACAGAAGGAGCTGCTGGAGAAAGGCAACATCATCCGGCAGGGCAAGGACCAGCTGGAACACCAGCAGGTAACGGAGCCAGGGCGGGTGGGCACTCTGGGGCAGGCAGGGGACTTTGGGCCCTGCTCCCTTGTCCCCCCAGCTGCCATTCAGGACCACAGCCCCCTCCTGAGTGGCTGTCCCTGTGACTGGGTTCTGGTTCACCTCCTGTGCCAGTGGAGAGGCACACGGGCACTGTGCTCCTGGAGTGGAGCCTGGCATGGCTGTCCTGGCACTGGCACTGTCCATTGCTGCTTTCCTTAGGGCACAGCTGTCACCTGGGGCCAGTGGCCAGTGGCCATGGCCATCCGTGCTTGTGGCTCTGGGGAGGGGAGCAGGCTCTGGCTCAGTGGCCGTCCTGCCTCAAGCCCATCTTTCCCACAGCTGAAGCAGTTTGAGCGGCTGGAGCAGGAGGTGACACGTCCCATTGACAATGACCTGTCCAACTGGAGCCCCCCCCAGCACTACAGCCCAGCACGGGGTGGTGGGACCTTGTGTCCTGCTGACCGCCAGCTCCTCCTCTTCTACCTGGAGCAGTGTGAGGCCAACCTCACCACCCTCACCAACGCCGTCGACGCCTTCTTCACTGCTGTCAGCACCAACCAACCCCCCAAGATCTTCGTGGCCCACAGCAAGTTTGTCATCCTCAGTGCCCACAAGCTTGTCTTCATCGGGGACACGCTGTCCCGCCAGGCCAAGGCCCAGGACGTCCAGCACAAGGTCATGCACTACAGCAACCTTCTCTGTGAGATGCTCAAGGAGATCGTGGTGACCACCAAGGCAGCCGCCCTCCACTACCCTTCCCCCACGGCCTCTAAGGACATGATGGAACGTGTCAAGGACCTCACCAACAGCACGCAGCAGTTCAGGATGGTGCTGGGCCAGCTGGCGGCTATGTGATGGCCCCAGAGGCTGCTGTCCCCTCCCCACGGCCCCCAGTCTGTCCCCAGACATGCATCCCTATCCATGAAAGCCCTCTCTGCCCAGCGTAAGCGGACATGTACATAGAGACTCCCACGCTTGCCAGGGTCCTGGGGCTCTGCTGGTAGAGGGGTGAGGGGCTGAGCCATCATATCCTTTCCTCTTCTTCCTCCCTCCAGCAAGAGGATTGGTTTCAGAGCCACGGCCATGATGAAGCAAAGCTGGGAGGTGGATTCGTGCCCACTCCCTTCCTGCTGTCCTCCCTGTACCAGTAATTTCTGGCCCAGAGGCCGTGGGGCCCTGTCCCTGTTGAATCAAAATGGATACATCTCTCAATTTTGGGTGGTGCTGTGGCTGTTCCCTTCTTGAGCTGGGCTCCTGAGCCACTTCAAGTGGCCAGGGGACTGTAAAGGGATGAAAGCCACCCCTTGCAGTGGGTCAGGAAAGGGTTGTGGCATCCCTCTGTGTGCTGGAGGCTGTGGATGAGGGTCCCCAGACATGGCTGGGGTGCTGGGGGCAGGAGGAGCCTGATCTGTGCATTCTCATGTCTCTGGTTTTGCTACTGGACCAGCTGTAACAGATACGTGAACTGAAATTGGTGCCTTTTGGAACACGGGGAAAGCTTCCGCTGGTTCCCGGAGCTACAGCGTTGCAACCCCCTGAAATTCAGCCCCTGCTCCCCTACAGCATAAAGATTGACCTAGAACCACCCCTTCCCCTGCCTGCTCCTGGGTGTCTCTGTGTGCATGCTGGGGGAAGGGACTGCCTGTGGAGGGGTTGGGAGGGTGCCTTCTCCTAAAAGACCCCATCAGATGTGAAAGGTGTAGGAGCAATGCCCCTGCCCTGACCATCCATCCCCTGTGCTAGGACAGCCATGCTGTTCCCTTGTCCCCAGGTACATGTCCCATGGCTTGGATCCCCCAGGAGACACTCATCCCTGGTGACACCCCAGTTCCCATCCTGGGCATCCACCCTGCTCTGACAGTTTCCCCCCTGGGTACCCATCCTACATCCTATAGCCACACCACCATCCTCTTAGTTGGACTTAGTGGGTCAAGGGTTGGACTTAATGATCTCTGAGGTCCCTTCCAACCCAGCCAATTCTATGATTGTATGATCCCTCATCCCAGGAATCCCCTGATCTCCCTTTCCATGGATGCCCAGTCCTTGCCTTGCTCAAAACCTGCCTGGCCTCAGCTCCCTCTCCAGTTTGCTGTTGCAGAGCACCACAATGGTGCACCCACTCCCCACGGGTACACTGGGGGCTACAGCTCCTGAGTGGAAAACCTAGCACCACGCTTCAGAGCAGCAACTCCAGAACCCCAGGCACCCGCCGCAGAGCCATGGTGGAGGCAAACAGGACCGGGACCGAACCCAGGACCCTGCCTTTCCTCTCCGCCCCGCTGGACCGCCCCCTCCCACCGCAGCCTTAAGGTGGCTCCGCCTGACACCACGGCGACAAGTGTGTGTCCCCCAGCCAGGGGGCACATTCCCGGACAGGTGGCCTCACATGTCCAGCCAGGTGTCCCCAAGCCAGGCCACGTCCCCCCCCCCGTGCCAGACGGGTCTCCCACTCCCGCACAGCTGTCCCCGTGGGGGTCACACACCTCTACATCTGGCTGCTTGTCTCCACACCAGGAGTCCCCAAGCCTGCTCAGATGTTCCTGCACCTGCCCACATTCCCCGGCCTTTGCACCAGTGTCCCCAGGGAGACCCGTGTCCCCAAGCCTCCCGCCCTCCTTCACCAGGGCTCTCCAAGCCAAGCCAGGTGTCTCCTGCCTGGTCAGGTTCCCTGTGCTGAGCCACACGGCTTTCAACACGGCCAAGTGTCCCTGACACCATGGGCAGTCCTGTGTCCCTCTGCACCCAGCCTTCCCAGCCGGGTGACCCCTGCCTGAACAGGTGACCCCATGCTCCACAGCCTCGTGTCCCCGTGTCTGACCAGGTGTCCCCAACCCATCACCTGTACCCTTGTTTCCAGCCGTGCCAGCCAGGAGTCCCCATCTTGAGAGAGGTGTCCTTGGGACCACGTAGGATCAGCCCGCTGTCCCCACCAACCAGCTGTCCCCATTGCCCGGAGCAGCGTCCCCAAGCCCACTGCCCGTCCCCATCCCTGGCCAGGTGTCCCCCAGGCGTGAGCTGCCCCACGTCCCCTGCCACCCGTCCCGGTGCCACAGAGAGGATGCAGCGTGGTGGGTGACAGCTTTTATTGCAGGGCTCAGTTGGCCTCCAGGATGGAGTTGATCCAGTGGCGGAGCGTGGTGACACGGGAGTAGACACCGGGCACCTCGGGGTCGCAGGTGCTGCTGCCCCAGGAGACGATGCCCACCAGGGTCCAGGCGCCGTCCTTCTGGCACACCAGCGGGCCCCCGGAGTCGCCCTGCAGACAGAGGGTGAGGGCAGGGCCCGGGGCTGGGGGTGCCATCGCCGCGGGGACGGGAGGGCTCCAGGGGCACCTACCATGCAGGAGGTGGCCCCGTCGGCACCGGCGCACACCATCACGTCCCGGATGCGGAAGCCCCAGAACTCCTTGCACTGGGCGTTGGTGAGCAGGGGCAGGGCCACCTGCTGCAGCACTGCCGGCGTGTGCGAGGCTGCGGGGAGCGGGGTCAGGATGGGGATGGATGGGAGGACAAGGATGGAGATCGTGGATGAGGGTGGGCTTAAGGGGTAAGGGCAGGGATGGGGATTGAAGAGGGGAAAAGAGGAGGAGGACCGGGGCGAGCGTCAGGGTAGAGATGGAGATGAGGACGGGGATCGGAAACTGGGGACAGGGATGAGGATGTGGATGGTGTTAAGTGACACGGCCGGGAACGGGGACGGGGATCCTGGTGGGCACAGGGAGGGGGATGAGGAGTGGGGATGGGGAAGGAGGAGTGGGGGGAAGGAGGTGCTGTACCGTTGGGGTCAGTGAGCCCCCAGCCAGTGGTGACACAGGTTGTGCCCCCGGGGAAGTCATCAGTGGCCTCAGGCAGGCAGACGGGGGACACGCGCTGCGAGAACTTGGCTCGGGTGGCCAGTTTGATCAGAGTGATGTCATCACGGATGGTCAGCATGTTGAACTTGGGGTTCTTGAAGACCTGGAACAGGAAACACGTTTCCCAGGGACTGCACCCCCAAACATGGCACCAGGGACTCCACGAGGACCAACAGGGACCACAGGGACCGATGGAGTGGGGTCCTGGGCAGTGGCCCTGTAGGGCCCTGGCTGATGAGGTTCCTGGAATGCAAACCCTGGTGCTGAGGGCACAGGGCAGCATGGACATAGTGGAGGCTCACAGGGACCCAGGCAGCAGACCCCAACCCCGGGGAAAAGTCAGTGTCTGGGACAACCCAGAGACCATCAGGGACACCCCAGGTACTGGGGACACCAACGGGGAGACATCAGGGACACCAACAAAGACTTGGGACGTTACCCCAAGGGACCCAAGCCCAGAGATGTGGGGCTCCAGGGACATGCCCTATGGGACCTGACCCTCAGGATAAAGGAACCAGGTACACCCTGGGGACCCGACCCCCAGGACCAGGGTGACCCCCCAGGGCTCCCCGTGGCGGTACCTTCTCGATTTGGAGCTTCTGCTGGTCACTGGAGGGCGAGCTCTGGTCGTAGGCACCCACCACCACGGTGTCGGTTGTCCTGGGCACAGGCAGGTGCTGAGCACTGGGCACTGGCAGGAGGGGTCCCTGGGGACCCAGTGCCCAGCCCCGGGTTGGGGGGAGGGAGACCCGACGCCTACCTGACGCCACAGTGGGCAGCAGTCACCACCCAGTTCTCGCTGATCAGGGACCCCCCGCAGAAGTGGAAGCCGTTGTAGCGCTGGCAGGGAGAGCGGCCATCAGCACCCGGCACCGCCAGCACCACGCTGGGGGGCTCTCTGCCCAGACACCAACTGGACCCCAGCCCCATTCCCAGAAACTCACCTGGAGGGACACCTGCCACGGCCAGGACCCTGGCACTGCCGGCTCCCCGTTGACGATGCGGTTGTAGCCACGGATGACCGGCGTGATGGCGGGCACGCCGCAGCCTGCGGGGCACAGCCACCCGTGGGACCAGGGCTCCTCCTGACCCGACCCCGCGCCCACCCCCTCACTGCCGCCCCACCCACCATCCCCCCAAGCCCCTCTCCCACCCCCGGAGCCCCTCGCCCCACGCACTCTCGGCGGAGAGGGTGGCACGGGCAGAGCCCGCCAGCGCCAGGCAGCTCAGCAGCCACAGCAGAGCCATCGTCATTCCTGGGGACAGACCCTGCCTGGGGCTCAGCGCCTCTTATACCCACCTCTGGGCACTGCCACGCTGATGGCCTTGTCACCATGGCCTTGTCACCATGGCCTTGGCAGCTAGCGTGACACCCACGCATTGCAGCTGTTGCAGTGCCAGCCCTGTCCCCATGGCCATTTCCCATCACCTGGGTGCCATGGAAGGCCTGGCTGAGACAGGAGTCAGGACTAAGTCTGGGTTCTGGTAGCACCATGTTGCCCAAGAGGTCAACCATGGCCACAGCCATCACCGCATTGCTGGCAGGTCATGGAGGGAGACATGTCCCCCCACTCAGTGCTAGGGCCAGGGGACATGCCATCCCTGCATTGTGGGTTCTGGTGCTGGGCTCCCCAGTGCAAGGGAGAGATACTGAAGGGTGTCTAGGGAGATATGGAAGGGGCAGGAGCAGCTCTGATGGCAACAAAGAAAGGGGGATGGTGCCAGGACAAGAGTCTATGAGACAAAGGGGCAGGAAAAATGTTCCTCTGACTATCAGGAGGCTCAGCTTTACTGTGGAGTGGTAGAGTTCTGGCACAGGTTGCCCAGGGGAGCTGTGGAGTGTCCATCCATTGAGATGCTCAGTAGCCACATATCCACACAGGTCCTTGGGTGGCCCTGCTGGGATTGTGCTAGGTGAGCTCCAAGTTCCTTTCCAGTCTTAAGTATCCATGACCCAGTGATAGCCCACACCCTGCACCAGGACAAGGAGGTCAGAACTTAGACCACAACGGTGCTGTCCAACTGGCCAAGGACACCAGCTCCAGGTGCCACACTCCCAGGCCCTCTCCTGGCTTTGTGCCAGGTGCCAGGTGGCACATTGACAAGGCCATGGTAACAAGGCCATCAGCATGGCAGGGCCCAGAGGTGGGTATAAGAGGCGCTGAGCCCCAGGCAGGGTCTGTCCCCAGGAATGACGATGGCTCTGCTGTGGCTGCTGAGCTGCCTGGCGCTGGCGGGCTCTGCCCGTGCCACCCTCTCCGCCGAGAGTGCGTGGGGCGAGGGGCTCCGGGGGTGGGAGAGGGGCTTGGGGGGATGGTGGGTGGGGCGGCAGTGAGGGGGTGGGCGCGGGGTCGGGTCAGGAGGAGCCCCGGTCCCACGGGTGGCTGTGCCCCGCAGGCTGCGGCGTGCCCGCCATCACGCCGGTCATCCGTGGCTACAACCGCATCGTCAACGGGGAGCCGGCAGTGCCAGGGTCCTGGCCGTGGCAGGTGTCCCTCCAGGTGAGTTTCTGGGAATGGGGCTGGGGTCCAGTTGGTGTCTGGGCAGAGAGCCCCCCAGCGTGGTGCTGGCGGTGCCGGGTGCTGATGGCCGCTCTCCCTGCCAGCGCTACAACGGCTTCCACTTCTGCGGGGGGTCCCTGATCAGCGAGAACTGGGTGGTGACTGCTGCCCACTGTGGCGTCAGGTAGGCGTCGGGTCTCCCTCCCCCCAACCCGGGGCTGGGCACTGGGTCCCCAGGGACCCCTCCTGCCAGTGCCCAGTGCTCAGCACCTGCCTGTGCCCAGGACAACCGACACCGTGGTGGTGGGTGCCTACGACCAGAGCTCGCCCTCCAGTGACCAGCAGAAGCTCCAAATCGAGAAGGTACCGCCACGGGGAGCCCTGGGGGGTCACCCTGGTCCTGGGGGTCGGGTCCCCAGGGTGTACCTGGTTCCTTTATCCTGAGGGTCAGGTCCCATAGGGCATGTCCCTGGAGCCCCACATCTCTGGGCTTGGGTCCCTTGGGGTAACGTCCCAAGTCTTTGTTGGTGTCCCTGATGTCTCCCCGTTGGTGTCCCCAGTCTCTGGGGTGTCCCTGATGGTCTCTGGGTTGTCCCAGACACTGACTTTTCCCCAGGGTTGGGGTCTGCTGCCTGGGTCTCTGTGAGCCTCCACTATGTCCATGCTGCCCTGTGCCCTCAGCACCAGGGTTTGCATTCCAGGAACCTCATCAGCCAGGGCCCTACAGGGCCACTGCCCAGGACCCCACTCCATCGGTCCCTGTGGTCCCTGTTGGTCCTCGTGGAGTCCCTGGTGCCATGTTTGGGGGTGCAGTCCCTGGGAAACGTGTTTCCTGTTCCAGGTCTTCAAGAACCCCAAGTTCAACATGCTGACCATCCGTGATGACATCACTCTGATCAAACTGGCCACCCGAGCCAAGTTCTCGCAGCGCGTGTCCCCCGTCTGCCTGCCTGAGGCCACTGATGACTTCCCCGGGGGCACAACCTGTGTCACCACTGGCTGGGGGCTCACTGACCCCAACGGTACAGCACCTCCCTCCCCCCACTCCTCCTTCCCCATCCCCACTCCACATCCCCCTCCCTGTGCCCACCAGGATCCCCGTCCCCGTTCCCGGCCGTGTCACTTAACACCATCCACATCCTCATCCCTGTCCCCAGTTTCCGATCCCCGTCCTCATCTCCATCTCTACCCTGACGCTCGCCCCGGTCCTCCTCCTCTTTTCCCCTCTTCAATCCCCATCCCTGCCCTTACCCCTTAAGCCCACCCTCATCCACGATCTCCATCCTTGTCCTCCCATCCATCCCCATCCTGACCCCGCTCCCCGCAGCCTCGCACACGCCGGCAGTGCTGCAGCAGGTGGCCCTGCCCCTGCTCACCAACGCCCAGTGCAAGGAGTTCTGGGGCTTCCGCATCCGGGACGTGATGGTGTGCGCCGGTGCCGACGGGGCCACCTCCTGCATGGTAGGTGCCCCTGGAGCCCTCCCGTCCCCGCGGCGATGGCACCCCCAGCCCCGGGCCCTGCCCTCACCCTCTGTCTGCAGGGCGACTCCGGGGGCCCGCTGGTGTGCCAGAAGGACGGCGCCTGGACCCTGGTGGGCATCGTCTCCTGGGGCAGCAGCACCTGCGACCCCGAGGTGCCCGGTGTCTACTCCCGTGTCACCACGCTCCGCCACTGGATCAACTCCATCCTGGAGGCCAACTGAGCCCTGCAATAAAAGCTGTCACCCACCACGCTGCATCCTCTCTGTGGCACCGGGACGGGTGGCAGGGGACGTGGGGCAGCTCACGCCTGGGGGACACCTGGCCAGGGATGGGGACGGGCAGTGGGCTTGGGGACGCTGCTCCGGGCAATGGGGACAGCTGGTTGGTGGGGACAGCGGGCTGATCCTACGTGGTCCCAAGGACACCTCTCTCAAGATGGGGACTCCTGGCTGGCACGGCTGGAAACAAGGGTACAGGTGATGGGTTGGGGACACCTGGTCAGACACGGGGACACGAGGCTGTGGAGCATGGGGTCACCTGTTCAGGCAGGGGTCACCCGGCTGGGAAGGCTGGGTGCAGAGGGACACAGGACTGCCCATGGTGTCAGGGACACTTGGCCGTGTTGAAAGCCGTGTGGCACAGCACAGGGAACCTGACCAGGCAGGAGACACCTGGCTGGGCTTGGAGAGCCCTGGTGAAGGAGGGCGGGAGGCTTGGGGACACGGGTCTCCCTGGGGACACTGGTGCAAAGGCCGGGGAATGTGGGCAGGTGCAGGAACATCTGAGCAGGCTTGGGGACTCCTGGTGTGGAGACAAGCAGCCAGATGTAGAGGTGTGTGACCCCCACGGGGACAGCTGTGCGGGAGTGGGAGACCCGTCTGGCACGGGGGGGGGGACGTGGCCTGGCTTGGGGACACCTGGCTGGACATGTGAGGCCACCTGTCCGGGAATGTGCCCCCTGGCTGGGGGACACACACTTGTCGCCGTGGTGTCAGGCGGAGCCACCTTAAGGCTGCGGTGGGAGGGGGCGGTCCAGCGGGGCGGAGAGGAAAGGCAGGGTCCTGGGTTCGGTCCCGGTCCTGTTTGCCTCCACCATGGCTCTGCGGCGGGTGCTGGGTCTCTGGGGGTGCCTGGGTAGCCGGAGGTTCTGCTCCAAGGTTGGGCGTTTTAGGGGTGCGGGGCAGAGCAGGATAGGCCCCCGGCATGTTGGAATCTCTCCTCCCCCTGCCCGTACCGCCTTCACCCCCTCTCCCCCGCACCGCCCGCTGCCCCCCGAATTTTTGGAGGGCCTGAGGGCCGTGGTCGGGGGTCCCAACGTCTCCACAGCCATGGCGGTGCGGGAGCAGCACGGCCACGACGAGTCCATGCACATGTGGGTGCGGGGCTGGGATCCCGGGAGAAGGCGGGCGGGGCCTGGGAAGGGGAAGGGGAAGGGGATGGAAAGTGCGGCGGGGAAGGGAAGGAAGGGAAGGGTCTGCAGCCGGGGGGGTCGGTGTGGCAGCGGTGCCTTCCTGTCCCCAGGTGTGCCCCTCCGGACGCCGTGGTGTGGCCCCAGGCGGTGGGGCAGGTGCAGGAGCTGGCAGAGCTCTGCCACCGCCACCGCGTGCCCATGGTGCCCTTTGGTACCGGCACCGGCCTCGAGGGGGGCGTCAACGCCGTGCAGGTTCGGGCACCCCGGCACCCCGGCACCCCTGCCCCTGGGTTCTCGGTGCCTGGCCCTGCCCAGCCACACCGGTGTCCCCCTGCCAGGGTGGAGTCTGCTTTGACCTGAGCCGCATGGATGCCATCACGGAACTGAGCCTCGAGGACTTCTCGGTGATGGTGGAGCCCGGAGTCACCCGCAAGGCCCTCAACAACCACCTGCGGGGCACTGGGCTCTGGTTCCCTGTTGGTACAGCAGCCGGGGGTGGGGGTTGGGGGGGAAAATGGGGGTATGTGGCAGAACTGGGGGTGCTGTGGACACCTGTGGTACTGGGAGCACTGGGGGTGCCCATGAAGCTGAGGGTGCTGTGGCCACACGAGTGTAGCGGGGGTGCTCGTGGGGCTGGGGGGGGGCTGTGGTCCCAATAGTGCTGGCATCCCCAGGGGCTGGGGGTGTCATAGTCTGGGGGTTGCTGTGGGTGCCCATGGGTTTGCCATGGTCTCAGGGGTTGCTGTGAAGTCCGGGGTGCTGGGGTTCAAGAGATCCTGAGGTCCTCCTGGGGTGTCATGTTCCCAGAGGTGCATGTGTCACCTTGGGTGTGCTGTGATCCCAGAGGTGCACCAGGGGTGCCTATAGGGCACTGGGTATCCCTAGGGTTACTGGGATCACAGGGATGCTGAGGGCCCCATGGAGTTCTGTGGGTGCTGGCGATCCCTCTGGGTTGTCACTGTGGGGGTCCTTGTGGGACTAGGTGTGCCACTGTGCCAGGGGTGCTTGGGGTGCCCCTGGGTGTGCGGGGGTCTAAGGGGTGCTGAGGGTCCCCAGTAAGGTGCTGTCAAGGAGTTTTCGTGGTGGTCTCAGGGGTACTTGTGTTCCCAGTCACAGGGATTCTGGGGTCCCCCATTGTCCTAGGGTGCACCAGGGGTGTCTGTGTAGGGGAGGTGGGTGCCATGGTCCTATTAATTCTAGTGTCCCCATGGTCTCAGGGGTGCACCAAGGCTGTCCATGGGGGAGCGGGTAGCATGGTCTCAGGGGTTCTGCTGTAGTGCACAGCGGTTGGTGTGGGATTGAGTTCCCAGGGCTCTGGCCAGGCTTGGCACAGGGTCCCATGGGGGGGCCCCATGCCCACCCCAGCCACCTCTCCCATCTCCATCCCTGTTGCCTGCCCGTCTCCTGCCCGCAGACCCTGGGGCAGACGCCTCGCTGTGCGGCATGGCGGCCACGGGTGCCTCGGGCACCAACGCGGTGCGCTACGGCACCATGCGGCCCAACGTGCTCAACCTGCGCGTGGTGCTGCCGGACGGGCGCTTGCTCCACACCGCTGGCCCCGGGCGCCAGGCCAGGTGGGCACCTGGGCACCGGGACGGGACGGGATGGGATGTTGGCCTGTGGGCACCTGCTCACCGGTCCCGTGCAGGAAGAGGGCAGCCGGCTATGACCTGACCTCGCTCTTCGTGGGCTCCGAGGGCACCCTGGGCTTCCTGACGCAGGCCACGCTGCGCCTACACCCCCTGCCCGAGGCCGCTGCCGCCACCATCGCCACCTTCCCCAGCGTGCGGGCAGCCGTGGCCTGCACCGTCCAGGTCCTGCAAGCCGCCGTGCCTGTGGCTCGCATCGGTGGGTGCCGGGGCTTGGCAGTGGGGCCAGGGATCATTGGCAGCCATGGGGCTCAGCTTTTGTGTCCTGCACAGAGTTCCTGGATGAGGTGATGGCAAATGCTTGCGGCCGCTTCAGCGGTGTAGACCTGCCAGCCGCAGCCACGCTCCTCCTGGAGCTCCACGGGTCCCGGCGTGGCCTAGCTGAGCAGCAGCAGCAGACAGGTAGGGATGGTGTCTGGCTTGGGGACAGGGTGCCTGGGGCTGGGTCCATGGGAGGCACATCCCTCAGTCATCCATGGTGAGGAATGGGTGCCCAGGAACAAGGGATGGGGGGAATCAGGGTTACCCTGGGGTGAAGGACGGGTGCCCAAGTACAAAATCTGGAGGACCTGGAGGGAGACCAAGGTGATGGATGAGAACCGGGGACTGGGGTACCAGGGTGCCACCATAGGAAGGGGTGGGTGCCTATGAATAGGGGGAGCCAGGGGTGTCCCAGGGTGAGGGATGATGCTGAGGCCCATTGAATGGTGAACCTTGGAGTCACTAGGATGAAGGACGGGTGCCCAGAGCTGGGGACTGGAGAATGAGGGTCCAGAGGTGTAGGACTGGGGGAACAGGAATGGGGACTGGGGAACGATGAGAGGGTCACCAGGACAAGGGATGGGTGCATATGCTGGAGGGTCTGCTGGGGGGCTGAGGCAAGAGACACGAGGATTATCCCAGGTAGATGGACAGGTGCCCAGGGGACAAGGGACAGGGACACCACGGGTATCCTGGGGTGTGGGACAGATCCCCAGGGCCAAGACTGGTGGCCCTGGGGCGAGGGCCGGGTGCTGTGGGTCCCAGCCTGGCCCCATCCCCGGGCTCCTGGCTGCTGGCAGAGGAGATCGTGAGGCTGAACGGCGGCTCCGAGCTGGCCTGGGCGGAGAGTCCTGAGGAACGCGAGCGGCTCTGGGCCATGCGGCACAGCGCTTGGTACGCCAGCCTGGCCCTGCGTCCTGGCTGTCAGGTGAGGGGCTGACAGGGGACAGGGATGATGGTGGCAGCGCCCCGAGGAGCTGTGGATGCCACAGCTTTGCCCTGCCCGGCACAGGGCTACTCCACGGATGTCTGTGTGCCCATCTCCCGCCTGCCTGAGGTGGTGGTGGAGACCAAGCAGGACCTGCAGGACTCCGGCCTCACCGGTCAGTGTCGGGTTTTACTGGGGGGGGGGTTGCTGTGCTCCCCGCCATGCCCTGCCTGACCCATGGCTCCACAGGCCCCATGGTGGGACATGTGGGTGATGGCAACTTCCACTGCCTGCTCATCTTCAACACCCAGGACCCCGCCGAGGCCCAGCGCGTCCACGCGTTCACCCAGCGCCTGGGCAGGTGAGGATGGGGACATCTCCATGGGAGGGATGGATGGATGGATGGATGGATGGATGGATGGATGGATGGGGAGGGGAATGCCTGTGCCACTCCCTGACCCCCATATCCTGCAGGAGAGCGCTGGCAGCTGGGGGCACCTGCACCGGGGAGCACGGCGTGGGGCTGGGCAAGCGGGCACTGCTGCTGGAGGAGCTGGGCCAGGAGGGGTTGGACACCTTGCGCCGCATCAAGGCTGCGCTGGACCCCCACAACCTCATGAACCCCGGCAAGGTGCTCTGAGGGGGCCACACTGACCTCCTGCCACCCCAACATCCCCATGTCAACCTCTCTGGGTCAGGGATCACAAATAAATCCTTTGCACCCACACCCTCTGTGTGTTGTGATGTCTTTGGGGGGGGGACAGGGCACCCCAACCTCTCTCCAGGGGGTCCCCGTCCCAAGTCATGCACACTGACACTTACAGGGCAGGGGGACTGGAATAGACCATGGAGGACCCAATTTAGCTGCTTCCCTTGAGCCACTGGGCTGGGAGCTCTCTGGGACATGCTGAGCACCCCTGCAGCCAACCCCACACCAAGGCAAACGTGGGGAACGGGCGTCAGGGCGAGTGAGGGGCTCTGGCACCCCCACAGGCACTGCCTGCTTCACCAAGAAAGCCAGTGAAATAAAATAACAGTGAACATTTTATTGAACATTGTTTTAATACCATATCAAAACACCTTGACTAATGAAGGAAGCTCCCCCCAAGCTCTGAACTCTTTTTTTTTTTCTTTTTCTTTTTTTTTTTTTTTTTTTTTTTCCCCTGTTTCGTTTGTGTTTTGTTGTTTTTTGTTTTTTTTTTTTTTTAATATATAAATACAGAAAGGTTTCCCGCAGGGGCACGGCCACCAGCAGGGGAAGTCTCACCAATGAAAACACACCCGCCGCACGGGGGGGGGACAGGGACGGATTGGGGTGGGGGTCACTGCCGTGAAAACATCTTGTCCATCTTGGCACCTCTGGCAAAGCCACCCCTATGGCTGGGGAGGCCAGGGGGGGCTATCAGAGGCCTTCCCCCATACCTTCCTGGCAAGGGTTCGACTCCAAGGCAATGGAAAGAAAAAGGGGGTGGGGGGGTTTTGGCAAGGGGCGGGGGGCGGCGGGAGGGGGCGGCGGGGATGCTGCGGCTCTCCAGTCTCTGAGTGGTTATAGCTGAGTTAAAGAGTGACCAGTCTGTAAACATCACCAGGGCAGGGAAGCTCAAACCGAAGAACACGCCAGTCAACACGAAGCTTCAGTTGTGGTTTGGTTTTCTTTTTTTTTTTTTTTTTTTTTTTTCCTTTTTCTGTTGGTTTTCTCTTTTTTTTTTTTCTTTTTTTTTTTTTTTTTTTTTTTTGTTCTTGTTGTAAACACTTGAAAGACAGACCCCCGCGGTTCAGCAGGGGGGAGCAGTGGCCCAGCTCCTGGCCTGGGGCAGAGTCCCCATCTCATACTGCCAGGGCTGGGGTGGAGATCTCCAAAAGGGAGACGAACAAGAGAGAAGAAAATTCCCATTTAGTCAGTGCAAAAAAACTGAGCAGAGCCCCCGGGCAAGTCCGGGTTGGAGGTGTTGGGAGGGTGGGGGGGTCGCCAGTGAGAAATGCCACGTGCTCCGTTTGGCCGGCTGTCCCCCGGCAGCTTTCCCCTTCGATTTGGGGAGAAAAGCCAAACATCATGGCAGGGTTTCAGCAGAGGATGTCCCTGGGGCTTCCCTGGCAGGCAGAGCTCTCCTGGTGACCAGCGGCTGAGGAGGGGAGAGCAGGTCGCTCCACTTTTCTCACACTGTCTTCTCCTGGATGTTTCTTTCTAATGTTTTAAATTAAAAACAAAACAAAACGAACCAACAAAAAAAAACCCCAAACAAAAACACCCAACAACAACAACAACAAAAAAAATCAACAAAACAAATAAAAATAATAAAATGAAAAAAAAAAAAAAATTCGGCGTTGTCCCAGGTGGATTCAAGTTTCTGGGTTTTATTTTTGTTCTTCTTGAGGAATTTAAAGTCAGCCCAAAACTCCAGGTGGGGTGGGGGGGACAGGGAGAGGAGGAACAGCAGGTATAGCAAGGTGCCCTGCAAAGGCAGAGAGAGGATACCAGGTGAGGGCAGGAGCCACGGACACCCCAACCAACCCCATCCCACCCCTCTGGCCCAGGATTCAAACCCAGCACAGGAAAATGACCCTGGAAGAGCCTCACCTTAAAGAGAAATCAGCAAGCATGCCCAGCAGGTCAATCAGAAGGATGCTCCGGGCAAGATCTGTTCACTTCAAACCATGAGTCTATACAGCTGCAGAGGGGAGAGCACATCACCACCACGCCAACAAGGCTCAGGACGTCCCTGCCTCTCCCCCTGCCACCCCTCGCTGCGTCCCCTCGCTGCCAGCACCCAGGCAGTACCTTTTGTGATAAATGCAGAGGCAGGGCAGCCTGGCTATCGTGTCCCCCTGCAGCAGCTCCTCCAGGCAGATCACGCACTCGCCGGCGTCCTTGGTCAGCACGTCATCTGGGAGGGGAGGAGAGGGCAGTGGTGAGATGCCATCCACCATGGTGTCCCCACTTCCCAGGATGGAGGGGAGCCCCTGGCCACCTGGATGGAGGCAGCGGAATGGGGCAACCAAGTGGCAGGAGGCTCTGGTGGAGATAAGGGGGGGAAGATGGGGCTGGGCTGGCTACAGCGAGCATCCTCCTCGCCCCTGGCTTCCCAAAAAGCACCACTAAGGAAGGGCTGAGCATCCCACCCCCACAGGCAGTCAGGAGAGAGGACGGGAGACACAGGGGCTTGTAGAGCCATGAAAACCTGGGGGAAGGCTGTGAGCCTTCAGAGGGACAGCCCAGGAGGACACACGTCCCTTGGACGGCTCCCTCCAGCACAACACCAGGGTGAGCAATACGGGGAGGGGGCTGCATGACAAGAGGTCCCAAGGCAAAAGCAGTGGGGGGGAAGCAGAGCAGAGCAGAACAGGGACCATGAGCTGCTGGAGCACAGCCCTCTTGGCAAGCCCAGCACAGCTGCCTGCCTGCAGCAAGCAGCTCTCCAGCCTGCCCAAGCCAGCAGGACACCGTGTCCCCTGGCAGCCTGGCCCCCGGCCCTTACCGTTGTAGGAGAGGCGAGGTTTGCTCAGACACATGATAAAGTGCATTTCCATCTCATCAGAAGCCACGGATTTGGAGCAAATGGGGCACTTGAAACCTGGAGGGAGAGCAGAGAGATGAGCCCTCAGCAGAGAGGAGGAGAGTTCATCCCCCATCCTGGGGAGGCCAGGGCAGTGGCAGTGACAGTGGCAGCCCCTCACCTGCTGCCTGCATGGTGGCACACACCCCACGCACCGCTCGCCGGGCGCATGCTCATCCTCTGCTGCCCGCCAGCAGCCTCGGGGACAGCCACCCGAGAGGGGACAGCCACCCAGGAAGGGACAGCCAGTCGTCTCCGTGCCCACAGCGCAGAGGGCACAGAGGATGTGCCAAGGCAGTGCACACGTGGCCATCAGCTGCTGCCGGGCCTTAAAGGGCGAGGAGCAGCCCAGGGCATGCAGCACCCGGCGGCTGGCAACTGCAGGGACACATCCCCCTGTCCCCAGGACACGTCGTCCTTCCACGGCCCAGACAGAGAAGCTGTGAGGAAGGAGGTTTTCCTGTAGAGCTACAGCAGAGGATAGGGAGGCTGGAATCAGAAGCTCCAGTTGCTGCTTTTCCAGCTTTTTGCAAGAGCAAAGCAGGTGTTTGCCATGTCATAGAAACATCCAGGTTGGAAAGGACCTCTGAGATCAAGTCCAGCCCTTGATCCACTACCGCCGTGATTCCCAGCCCATGGCACTGAGTGCCACATCCAGTCTCTTCTTAAAAACCTCCAGGAATGCAGAATCCATCACCTCCTTGGGCAGCCCATTCCAATTCCTCAATGCCTACAGATGGCCCGAGGAGCAGGGGTACCCCCAGAGGCTGATGTCCCAGCTTGACCTTGGTCCTGCCTTGTCACCTGGACCTGCCTGGTGACCTGGACTCTTGGATGAAGCTGGCCACGATCTCCAGACCTGTTCTGCATCCCTGCCTGAGGATGAGGATGGGGTCTGGCTGCTGCTGGCACCAGTGCCACCGCCTGCTCGGGCCGTGCAGACCACCACAGCGTTGTCCCCAGCACCATGGAGCAAGGCTGCCCTGAACCTGTGTTTCCAAACCCCAAACTCCTGGAATCAAATCCCCCCAGCAGCCTGGGACTCCCTGCCCTCCCACTGCAGCCAGCTCGAGGCTGTGCAGTTTGTCACCGCCCAGCAGAGCCACACACGTGCGTGCCACCACAGTCACCATGGGTTTGCACCAGCATATCCAGCAGTTCCCTGCCTGCAGAGAGGGAGAGGGTAATTTAAGGACCTGTCTTCTAGAAACAGATCAGGTTTGACTGCAGTGCTGCTTAAGAGCTTTCTTCATATATATGCAAAGGCTGCTGAGGAAAGAAGAGGAAAAAGGACATAGGCAAATGATCCGAGGATGAATCAGGTTTTTTGTTGCCACCACACGGATGTGGCGAGGGCATGGTTTTGCTTCTTGGAAGGGAGCAAATGCTGGTGGCTTGGCAGCACAGACCTCTACCATGCAAACAGCATGGGTAACTGCTCTTGACATCTGAGTACCCTCCCATGACCAGCAGTGATAAATAAACACGGATCACTTCCCAGCTCCCTGGATGAAAGCCCAGCACAGGGATGCCAACTCTCACCCCTCCAGAGGGGGTTTATTTTCCCAGGAGAGCACAGCAAGTATGAACATCAGAGATGACAGGGGACTTAGCTCTCTAGGGACCTTCTCAAACCAGGAACCCTCAAGCCCAGGGACCCCTCCCATGGTGCCAGGCTGGCCTGCAGCATGTCACCACAGGGATAACATTGCTGCCCCAGCCAGACTGAGCCACAGGGTCTCCACTGCCAGTCCAGCCCCATTGGCACCAAGTCTTGGCCCAAAGGGCAGTGCTGACAGCTGGAGCCTCATGGGCAGCAGCACCCATCTGCCTTCTCCTCTCCAGTCTAATTTTACTCCTAACCAATTCATTCCTTATGGCAGCAGTGCCCATTAGCTGAAAGAGTTACTTTTCTTAAAATTCCTCCCATGTTACCCGCCTGGTGTATTTATAGAGCAGGCTCGGGTGGCCTCCCAGCTTGTCTCCTGCAAGACCCAAGAAACCTCCCCTTGTGAGACACCTTCCCTGTCCCCCAGGCTCCCCTGGCAGTGTGCCTGCCCCTGTCCCTGGCTGAACCCATCCTGCTGGAGCACGGATGGGCAGGGAAGCTCTGGGGCCCCCTTTCCAGCAAGGAGTCCCCAGCACAGGGTAGCTAGGAAGGGCTCCCTTTGGGAAAGGAGTTTCAGCTGTGAGCTCAGTGTCAGGGACAAAGCATTTGCAGAGGTTCAGCACTGTCCCCCCCCGCCGACCTCATTTTCTCCTGTTCCCCCTTTTTCTGTGCCAAGGTGTTACTTTAAACAGATCTGCCCCAGATCCGCCGGCTCAGGCAGAACTTGAAGGCATGGTACAAGACTTGGAACCATGGAACCAGGGCAAAAGGAAAGGGCCCTGGGGTGGGACTGGCCGGGGTGGGGTGGCAAATCAGCAGGAGCAAGGGAATGAGCAGGGACCTTCACAGGCTCCATGGAGCAGCTGTTGCTGTGTTTCCATGCCTCTTTGCTAGCCGGAGTAGCTTTAGCACAGATATAAATAGCCGGCATGAAGAGCCGTCACGCTCCTCGGCACTGCCTCTGCAGCCCCTCTGCCTGGGGGGACAGGGACCCCCAGCACCACCGTGGCAAGGATGTGGGGACACAGCAGGGAGGCTGAAATCCCAGCAGGTCTGTGTCCTGCTCCACCACAGACACTGCCTGGCAGACAGGGCCGGGGCGAGGGCAGCAAGCGGCACGCAGGCGCTTTTCCCAGCTCTGCATTTCACAAGATGGAAGAGGGAGGGGGGAAGGAGCTAATAAAATGATGAAAATGCAATTGCGTGAATTCCTGGGTCCCAGCAGGAGCGAGAAGTCAGGGTGGAAAGGCCTCCAGGGTGGGGGAGCAACCCTGCACCCCAGCTGTCGGCACAAATACTTGGCATTGCAAGAGCATCTGTCTTTGCACCCCCCTCCCCAGCAGGCTCGAGAGCTGTGGAAAGCCCACCACGAGAGGAAAGGGGAGGCAGAGAAGGGGGTCAGGCACCCTCAGCCCTTCTCTAGGTGACCTTTGGGGGAAGGTGACGGATGGAAAACCACTGAGGCCAGGGGAAGGCCAGCACCCAACAGCAGTCACTGAGTTCAGTGTCCAGGAGCATCCTTCAGTGGGTCAGGCAGGTGCTGGAGCCCACAGATGAAAAGGCCACTCCCCACGCAGCCAGCCCCCTCCAGGGCCATGGTATTTTCCACATTCCCTGAAATCCCCATTAATTTATCCTGCCTAAGCTTCCAGCTCAAGCGACACAGAGATTACATTTTGACAGCTGCTCATGGAAAATTCAGCTCTCTCCCTCCTCCTCCTCCTTGAGCCCTTTGCGCACTCCTCCCACATGCCAAAAAAAAAATCCCACAAAAAAACCCAAAAAAACCCCAAAACCCAACAACAACAACAACAAAAAAACCAGAGAGGAAGGACCCAGCTATTCCTCCTGGCCTGGGCCTCCCACACCAACAGGAGGCTTGGGGGATGCTCTGGGGAAAGGACATGGACCCTTCCTCCCTTCCAAGGTGCCCAGGGTAATGCTTCTGCCTGCAGCATGTAAAACCTGCAGCTGGTACCACCTCCACAAGCAGAGATGTGCAGGGAGACACCAGCTCTTGCTTCAGAGCAAGTGAGGAAGGGGAAGGTGCTGCTGGAAGCAGGCTGGCCTGGAAAGGCAAGTTCAGATCCATGTCTAGACCCTTGTATCTTGCAGGAGACTTTGAGAAAGCCAAGGGCTCTCCAAGGCTGTGGGACACACACTGGCAGGTCATCTCATCTCATCTCATCTCATCTCATCTCATCTCATCTCATCTCATCATCTCTCTGATGGCTTGGTCTAGAAACCAGGAGCAAGCAGCACTGGTGCTCTCCAGGGGCTACTGCCCTTCTGAGTATTTTTAGGAAGGTTGCATGGTTAATTTTAGACAGCAAGGCAAAGCAGAGCTGGGAACCTCTGAAAACCTCCACTAGGTCCTATGCAAGCTGAAAAAGTCCCGTGGTTAACCCTCCCAGGGCTGAAAGCCCCTCCACACAGGCTGCAAGGGCCTCCACGGTGACAGGAGAGCCAAGACACATTTCCAGTGCATCTCTAAACACCTCAAACACATCTGTTTCTTACTGGAATAGGAAACTCGCATAATTTGTGTCTAGAAGTGATGCCTGCAGCAACCTGCACGCCTTGGGGAAGCTACCAAGCACCACAGTGGGGTCAACTCCACAATATCCTGCAAGGGGAAGTGGCTGCAGGGTGAGACAACATCCACAGAAACAATCCCTGACTGCAGGAAACAGCATGTGCCACGTCCACATTCAGTTGCAAACCCTCTGCTAGCTCAGTGCATCTCCAGATGGACCTCTCACGAGCTACAGTGCCAGCAGGAGATGCAGCATCATCCCAGAGTAGGAGAGCCCAGCTCTATGCCTAGCACGTGGCCAAAATGCAGGGAGCAGCTACACAACCTCCCCAGAACACACCTGGGGGACACCCAAGCACCAGGGACCTCAGGGGTAAACCCCAGGCTGCCTGATGTCCATGGGAGACCTGGGAAGTTCAGCTGCACAGCCCATTGCTGTGGGTCTCCAGAGAGCATCCTGGGCCTCTGGCCAAGGGAGCTGCCTTACACCAGGTGAGGATGCAGCTGAGCACAAAACAAACACAGGGAATACTTGGTCCAAGCCTGCAGCTGAAGCACAGTCCTGGTGCCTCCCCTTAGCTGAGCAACCCATCTCCTCCCACACAGCTTTCCTGACATCACCAGCTGGACCAGCACCAGAGGGATGCTGGAAGAGAGGGGTGATCTGTAAAAAAAGCTGGTGACTGACTCGGAGGGCAAGACCAAACGACCACATATGTGGGCCCAGTCGATCAGTCTGAAGGACAAACACATGAGGCTGAGTAAGGAGAAAGTCCTCCACTTCCCTTCTGGGCTCCAGGACAGCATATCCTGGAAAATAAATTCCTGATTGGCAGCCTCGTTGTTTGCAAGTGCTGGTCACAGGACAGCACACTGGAGGAGGCATCTCCAGGATTTGGGCAGGGAGCTGAGTACCTCCATGGGTGTCCTCTTCTAAGAGCACCACTCCCCATGGCCATGATGCTTTCCTGGCCTCTGAGCAACAGAGTCAGCAAGGCCACCTCTACACCAGGACCAGGAGGTGGCTCCCAGCTGCACCCAGGACCCATCCCCCAGCCAGCAAAATTCTGTCTTAAGTGCCTGGAGGTGGGAAGCACAGCAGGATCAGGCCCCAACCCACTTCCTTTTGCAGAAGGAAAGAGCATCAGCTGCACTGGCAGATACAGGAGTCGTGGCCTGACACAGCCCTGCTGTCCCACATCAGGACACAAGGGATGGGAGCTTGGCTCTTGTGCAGCACGAGGACTGACCTGAGTGGGGACACGAAGGCAGGAAGGAGAAAAGCACTGAAGCGGCCCCAGGTGACAAGCCAGGCAGCAGTGAACACGGCTGGGATGTCCCTGGATGGCAACACTTGGACAGAAACCCAAGGGTACAGGCTGCTGCCTCAACAAAGGGACAGTCCTGCTCCACCCCCACCCCAAGCACCCCAAAAAGAAGCCACTGAGATGCAATGTCTAAGCAAAGCTGTGCCTGGTTCACTGTAGCCCCTGGCAAGTCCCTTGCACTGCAGATTTTTGCTGCTGGGTTGGCCACACACCAGCCAAAGGTGACAGGGATGTGCCAGGGACCACAAAGCTGGCCAAGGCTGTGACACTCAGTGGGTCTTGGGGTCACCTCTGCCTCTTCCCACCCAACTCAACCCACAAAGAGGTGATGCAGCACCAAGGAAATGACATTGGTGCAACTCAGGCAAGGGACTAGAGCCACTGGGATGCAGGAGGAGCTGGGTGGCTTCGTGTCACAGCACCCAGGGCTGGCTTGCTGCAAGCTGAGAGGCAGAGATGGGTTTGGTTTCTTTTAGGTTTTTTGGCCAGCTAGCTCCTTAAGGGTGTGGTGGGTGAGGATAGGAAGAAGCAGAACAGATTGCAGTACTGGGTCTGAGGGAAGTCAGAGAGTTGGGAAAGGTCACATATGAGAGAGAGGGAGCCCCACAAGCACCCAAATCCATCAAGCCTCAGCAGACAGACACACCAAAGCCCTTATAGGGCTTATAGACACCTCCTGTGGGCACTGAGAAGCAGGAGGGCCAAGAGACTTGGCTGTATGGTCACAGGATGTCCAGAGCTGCCCTCCTTGAGCAGACACCCTCAGGGAAGATGTGCAAACAGCTTCTGAACCCCAGGCATCCACCCTGCCTGAGTATTGCCCCTTTCATGGCTAACATTGCAATTCCTGAACTAAAGTACTAAAGCTAGAGCATCTGACTCTTACAGCCCAGGCTCTGCTGCAGGACCAGTTCCCCCAGACCTGGATAAGAAAAGGCAACCTCCTGGGGTCCCCCTGCTTCCCAACTAGTCCTAGTTTGCTGCAGAAACACTGCCCCAGCTGCTGGGAACAGGCTTCATAAGGAAGAGCATGAAACCCAAAGCTAATTATAGCATCCTGGAGAACTGCAAATTTAAACAGAGGGGTCCTGGGCAACAGCCCAGCAAAGGCATTACCACTTCTGACTCCAGCCCTTGGGCAGCAGGGATTGAGTTTACCAGGTTACAAGCTCCTGCTAGTCACAGAACCATCCCAGGACCATCTCACTGTGCAGAAGAGCTACAGGGATGCCCTGAAATTGTCTCCTCAACTCTCAAGGGATGCTTGGGTTTCAGATTCACCGCCCAGA
This sequence comes from Phaethornis superciliosus, assembly GCA_023637945.1. Taxonomy (NCBI): domain Eukaryota; kingdom Metazoa; phylum Chordata; class Aves; order Apodiformes; family Trochilidae; genus Phaethornis; species Phaethornis superciliosus. The sequence continues at coordinate 18,961,346 of JAJQWJ010000014.1, read as the reverse complement.
GAGAAGGATCCTGCAGGCTCACCTGGGAATTTCCAAAGAGTTTGCCTGCATTTTTCCTCCCAAACACTTCTCATGCCAAGAAGGAAGATCAGCACAAAACGCAGGGAAGCAACGGGGCACCCCAGGTGCCAAACCAGAAGAGCACAGGGGATCCCCCGGCAGCACAGTGGGACACAGTGATTCAGAAATGGGAGGAGAAAGGGAAAGAGTCAGAGTTTTGAGCAGGGGTTGGCAGGGAGCATCAGGCAGGGACCAGGGGGTGAGTCACTCCTGACTAAGCCATCCTCTGGTAAGGCACCCACGGAGTCCCCACTGCCAGGCTCCAGCCCCCACCAAGCTGCCAGAGGAACTCCCGTTTTTGGAAAGGCACAAGTGTAAAAGCCTGACCCAAGCCACTCCCAAACATGACCAGACCAGATCCCATGGGGGGAAGTGGCAGCTCCCTGGCTACCTCCCTTCTGACTCCTGTGTTTTGTTTTTTTGTTTTTTCTCCAAAGCAGAAATTCCTGCCTTGGCACTGCTGAGGGCTCCATCACACCTCAGCTGGTTGCTGGGAGGATGAAGGGACATTCCAGGGACACAAGATGACATGCCCTGGTTCTCCAGTGCTGGCAAAGGGAGCAGAGCCCAGCACTGATCTCACCCGTGTATCCGCTCCTGCTTTTCCCATCCAGCTCCTGGGAAACCTCCTCCTCCTCCTCCCCACACATCCCACACCAGCATCACATTAATGCAGCACTGCAAGGTCTCCCACAGCACTTCTCACCCAGCCCCTGGGACACCCCATTGAGGCAGCAGGAGTCTGAGAGCCCAGGGTGCAGAGAAAGGAGAGAGCTTTGCTTCCCAGGGTTGAGAAAGGGCAATCTTTCTGTAGCAGGCAGCAAGCAGAGCACATAAGGCACACGGAGCTACACCCACAGGTACTGCATGGCTGTGAAATCCTTATGGCTGGTTAACACTGGTGGGGTTTTTTTTTCAGGAAGAAAGACACTTTTGGAAAAAAATCCCCGGGAGAAACACGCTGCAGAGAAAGCTCTCACACCTCACCTGTTCCCAGCTCCTTGTGTGGTAGGAATAAAAGCATGGCAGAGAGTTTCTCCCTGGGAAGGTCTGCAGGACTTGCTACCCAGACAGCAGGAAGAGAAAAAACAGGGTGGCCAGTGACAGGACAAGAGGTAAAGGGCACAAAGTGCTCAAGCAGGGTGCTCAGGCTCTCCCTGTCCCACTCAGCACAGAAGGCTGGCCCCAAAACTGACCTCGACCCACACTGACTGAACCACCCTGCAGTTAATTTAAACCATCTGGCTGGAGCCCCCCCCCACTCCTCATTCCCCCTGGCTACAGATGGCCAGGATGGATGAACTGAAAGGTGGATCTGATTCCCCCGCAACACTTCCAACAAAACGCAGCTCCATCACCTTGGAGGGAGAGCTCCCAAATGAATTACTGCAATATACCCTGGCTGCAAGAGGAATTGCAGGTTTTACCTCGCTGGTGAAAAAGACTTCTCAAAAAAAACCAACCCCCCAAACACCCACCACACCAAACTGTAATATAATTGCTTGGGATGTGCAGAGCAGGGCCCCCCCTGACACCACCCTCAGGCTGCTGAGCCTTGATCAGAGAAACAGGGAGAGAAACAGCCCTGGTCAAAGCTGAGGGGAGAACGAAGCTTTCTGAGGCAGCAACAGGCCAAGAGGCATGGAGGATGTGGAGAACCCTTAATGCCAGCAGCCCCAGACTGCCAGAAACCAAAATGCAGGGCAGGCACATGGGACAGGGGCAGCATCACTCGCTTTTCCTGCTGCTTTCCTGCTCTCGTGTTGCAGGCAGCTGGCCTCTAAAAATACCCACTGTTGTCACGCCATCATGCCTGTGAGGGCCAGGAAACAGCTCTCAGCAGCTTTTCAGTTCAATTCTTCACCTGTGCCACTGTGCCTCCCTTGCCAGGGCCCAGCCCAGCCCCATTTCAGTGCCTGGGAGGTGACAGCCTCTCAGGAACCGCAGCCGTAACCCCAACACACCCTCAAGGATGCTCACCAAGAATATACAGCCTGGGGAAATCTCTGCCAGCAGTGCTAAAACTAGCAAAAGGCTAAATATTTCCACTGCACCTCCCTGCCCTTTTACAAAGTGCCACCAGACCATGGCAAGGGCAGAAGGAGAGAGGAATTTCCTGAGCTACTTCAGCCCGTGTCCTGAGCCTCACACCACAGCTGTCCCGGGGACACTGTCGACACCGGAGGTGGAAGAAGAGTCACAGTGGTGTGCAGCAGCTTCTCCCATGGGGAGGACACCATCCCTGCATGGTGAGGTCCCTACCACCCCTGGCTGCCACAGAGCCACCATTGATGCCCGGGGAAGGACAATGCCAGCACCAAGAGCATCCGTGGCACAAAGCGGGGACTGCCTCAGGGAGCCCCAGCCCTGAGCTGGCAGCACAGAGATCAACCAAGAAGGACCACCACCACCCTCCTCAAACCCTGGGCTGTGCAGGATCCCTTGGAAAACTGAACCATCCCAAGAGAAGAGCAGCCCTTGTCCCCCTCCCTGCCCACAGCCCAGCAGGGCAGGAAACCTGCTGGCTCTGCCCACGGGAAACACTGTGCAGTGGCACCAGAAGAGGCCCCAGGCCAGCAGAGTTTCCTGCAGCTGCACCTCCCCAAAGCCTCCACCACCAGAAAACACAGAGCACAAGCATTCAGCCAAGCAGTGCCTGCAAGGGACAGCAGCAGCCCCAAGCACCCAACAGCTTTGCAATGGTGCAGGTGAGATATTTAAGGCCCAACTTTAACCATTCCTGCTCTATCTGAAATTTAAAAATAGGTACCTGTGTGTTCAGAGAGGGCTAGGGTTTATTAGTGGGGTTTATTGTACCCCAGTGCACAGACAGGTCAGAGCAGGCAGGTAAAACGCTCTGCATCACAGCCCCCTGCTTCACAGCATCACTCGACTGCTCAGGTAAGTCACTCATGAGCCCTTAAGATTTCAGTTTTCCAGAGGAAAGCCAGGTCACTGGCATTTACTCAAAACTCAAGTACTTGAAACATCTGGAGTTTCAGCTTAGCAGCTATAATGAGACAGACACACCTCGTGGTTGCCCACCAGCTGGCCAGGGGGCCACAGGACCAGTCCCTGCAAAGGGAATTCACTCAAAGAGCTCTTTGCTGCGTGTCTGATTTGTCACACAGCAGACTGCATAGCAGGCAAAAAAAGCTCTCCCCTCCCTCCCCTCTCCAAAGTGGGTTTATTCTCCCTCCCCGCATTTCTCTTGAAATTAATTTTCAGCATTTAGCAGCATTTTCCCATGACTCTCCACGGCTGCCTTGGCCAGGTGCCAGCCCTGGTACTGCTCCTCCACCAAAGATGTCTGCATCCAATTGATCCTCCAGCCAGCCAACGAGAGAGGGAGGAGAGGAGCCCTAATAGCACACTAATAAAGAAGAAAAACCTTTATGCTTATTCCAGTCACCCGAACAAACATTTCAGCAAAACAAACCAGCATGGGATAAACTTACGTCACGGGCCAGCAAAACAATCCTGGCTGGGAAGTGGGTCAGCCCAGGGAGCACAGGAGCATCATCCTCAGCATCTCGGATGCATAGAGAAGGGGGAGAGAGCACCCAGCTCCCCTGCACTGATTTAGACCCAGGTTTAGAGAGGAGTGAGCCCAGCCAGCAAGCAGGGCCTGGCTCCAGGGCAGGGGGTCCCAGAGGTTTTGGAGGGCAGTGGAGCAGGAAATAGTGCAGTGAGGTCTGTGCTAGCTCTGGCTGCAGAGGCTGAACAGAACCACTGCTGCTGCTGGCTTCTCACGCACACCAACGTTGACACACTTAGGCTGCAGGGCTGGTATGAATTCAAGCTGCCTTCCAGTCTCCCATCCTCTGGTGCTTCAGTATTTCAGGGTAGCTGCTGCCTCTTCCCCTGGCTCCGGGTGGATGATGTCTGTCCTGCAGCCAGCTTGAAGAAGGCAGAAGCAGAAGGGCAATCCCTCCAGACCCAGAGAGTCCAACAGCTGAATATCTTTAGCCTGGGGAATCATCAGGACCATTCCCTCACTGCTTCCCAAAAAATCCACAGGCCTGGCAATGCTGCAGGTCCCCAGCCTGCCTGCCAGGCAGTCACCAGCACCAAACCACCGGAAAGATGGTTTGAATACAGACCCCTTTGAAATTTCCACTGGCAAAAGAAGAGATGCACAACAGCTGGTTCCAGATGACCTTGGGGTGCCCTTCCCCTGGTTAGCCCTTGTAACAGGGGAGGGAAGCATACATGATAGTTGCATGTTGAAAAGTTGGTGGCAGGTAAGGCAGGACTGGAAGGGGACTCCCTCCAGCAGCTCACTGACTCACCAGCTAGAATGAAGCTTTTCTGGTCTTGGTGTAGAGATTGCCATGGCAGGAGAAGCTGGAGAATGAGGATCACCAAGCACTGGAAAGGCTGAGGACTTGAAGGTGTTGGAGCACAGCAAGGGTACACCACAGACATGCCTCTTCCCAGCTGGACAGAGATCAGTGTAGGTTTTCATACATACCTTCAGCTCACTCTCCAACAAGCAATCCCTACTCCCCAGCCTTGATTCCAGAGCCAGATCAAAAAGTGCTTCCAGCTTGTTTCACTCTCTAACCCTGCCCTGGCTCCCATCTAAGAGATACCCACCTCCTCCAGGCTGGGCCCTCTCCTACAACAGCTCTGTGGCAAAGGAGACCTCCCAACCAAGCTTGCTGCTGTCAGCATCCAGGACAAACTGCTTGTCTTGTTGGTGTATGGAAAGCCTGTGACATTCCTGGTGGCTCCATACAGGATAAGCTAGGCAATTCCTTGGCCTAGCCAGCAGACAGGGAGATATGGATTTATTAGAGTTTCAAACACCGAAGGGCTTTGGGTGATGAGGGGGATTTCCAGATAAACTTTAAGCCACTTACAGCTTCTACAAACTCCCCGAGATCCTCTGATGAGGATGAGTAACAGGAGCAATACTAAGAGAATCCCAGAAAGCTGGAGACATGTGGCATTAAATCACATGTCTCCTTTTTCTCCCTTTTTGCTTCCAAAGCCCTGGCTTTGCTGAGAAGACCTAATGATCATAGAGATATGGGGATAGGGTCAAGTGGACCAAACAAATTCCAAGTTACAAAAGCTGTTTTGTCATCTCCCACCAGCACAGGCCAGGAAGAGGATCTCGGAAACCTTGGGCAGACAGGGAAACCACAGAGCAGTTGCAAGTGGAGCTGGAGCAGTTGTGTTGCTCATGTGGGTGGTGGAGATGCCAGGGAAAATCCCTGTCAAGAAACAGGATCCACTTACCCAGGGAGGTGCTGTTCTTTCAGAAAGAGGGATTAGCTCTACCACAAAGGTCACAGCCCCCTCACCTTTGGAAGATGCATCTAGGCTTTGCTCTTCCCAAGAAAATTTGGAATCTCCTCCTCTGGCTTAGAATGGCTAGAGGCCATCAGTACCCAACTGCTCCTGCTGTTCTTGCAGAGCCTGGAGAATTTGGCAGTGGGCTCTCCTTGCTAACCATCATGATGCACAGCACTCTATAGTCAATGCTACAGCATCTGCTGGCCCTGAGGACCACTTTGTAACTTCCCTCCATGCAGGTTTTCCAGCATAGCCCTCTTCTCTCCCTCCTAGGCTTTCTCTCTTCCTCCCCAGGCACCCCTGGCTCTTCCGCACTCCCTCAATTGCAGAGGTGAAGGATTGATACCAGCCAGGGAAAAGAGCTCATCCCACCCCAGCTCACGACCAGATGAGCCGTGGAGCAGCCCGAGAGGCAGGCACAGTCAGCACGGCAGATAACAGGAGGAGCAGGGCACCGAGCCTGTCTGTGTGCTCCTGTTATCACAGACACACCACCAATGACTCCGCCTTATCACCAGTGTTGAGCCAAGGCTCCTGGCTGTTCCACCGAGGCCCCCAGAAAGCCCAGGTTGCACTCAGAGGCTCCCAGCTCTTCCCCCAAACCCAAGGACTCCTGGAAGAGCAAGCCCACCAACACCACCTTTCCCTGCTTGCCAAGATTGACACCACCCAGGCTGTGCAGAGGCAGGCAGGCAGGACAAGGAGTCACTCTCCAGACCTGTCAGCCACAGAGTTTGGGGGGTTCCTCTCCTTGGTGGATCCTCAAGACCCCTGGCACACGTCCCCCGGAGAGGTTTCAGTGTGTCTGTGGGTCCCCTCATCCCCACCCTTGGCTCACGCTTCCAAAGGAGTAGGGACAGTCACACTCAGCAATGTCAAAGCTCCTCTCCATTTACTGAAGTGCTGCTGTTTCAGCACTTTCCAGGGGCTAATGGAGTGGCTCAGCCCTGCAAGAGCAGCGGGTCGATGGGGAGGGGAGAAGCAAGGAGCTCCTGACTGCCCTGCTGGAGGTGAACCAGCTGCAATGGGAGATTAACAGGAATTTTAGCAATCTTACTTCCCTTTCCCCTCCTTGGTCTCCAAATCCTCCATTAACCTCTTGCACTAAGAGGAAGAAGGCAAAAGTTTAAGGAGCTCTGACAAGTTTTCAGAACGGTTTTTAAGTGTCCCCTGCTCCTTTTGCTATTAATTATCAACGAGGAAGAATCACCACCAGGAGAGGCTTGGGCACAGGCTGAACAATTCTCACTGCTGCCTGCGCATGCTTCCAGCACAGCTCAAACGCTCCCAGAGGGCCCCAAAAGAGGCACCAGAGAAACCCAGTTCTCGCAGCACTTCCCACAGCTCGTGCTGCAGTCTTCCAAGGGCACCAGGTTTAACTTAGCATCAGAGTAACCCACGTGGGCGGCTGGAAAAAGCTTACCCCATTTTGAAGCTGGTTTATTTTTACAAAAGGGTTTTTACCCTCTGTCGTGTTGCAATTCAGGAGCCATCACTTCATGTAACAGCTACTCTCTGACTGACCACCTCCACCTCCAGATGAGCTACAGGGTATTTCTGTAACAAACCCCTCCTGGGCAGAAGGCCCTGCAGCACCCAGCCACACAGAGGCTTGAGGAATGCCTGGAAGGATGCTACACCTTTGTTTCCTTCTGTGCTTAAAAAGCAGAGGAGCTGCACAGCTGCAAGGTCAAAGAGCAAGAAAGTTTGCTCGGTCTCAGCCAGCCAGCCCTCCCCATCTGCCAGGGAGACCCCCGGAGACCCAGCTGAATCGATAGGAACCAGGCCTGGGTGTTCTGAGGATGCAATGCAAGACACACAGGTTTGATCTGAGAGGTGCAGCCCCTGGGGACTGGGGAAAAGAGAAAAAGCCCAAGATGGAAGGAGGAAAATGGGCCCTATGATCCTCACTTTGCACTTTGTTCTTGTCCACTCCTTCAGTTTCAAGCCTTCCTGAAAATGAGGCATTGTCCCAAGGTGTATTACGAAATTCCCAGACCACGTCATGCATGGAGAACACTCAGAGCATTTGCAAGGGGGCCGGGTGGGAGAGAAATCCCAGACTATTCCAGGAAATGCAAGGAGACATCCCTGAAATTACTTCCCCTCCAGCCAGGAGGGAAAAAAGGGAGGACCTCCCACCTCACTCCCTGTACCTACCCAAAACTAGGTCAGTGACACAGCCCAGCTCGCAGCCAGAGCTCCTCTCCAGACACCAGGACACAGGGGAAGGATCCAGCTGGGGGAGTGAGGGTGGTGGCAACCTTGCCCCCTCCCCTAGCCTGACAGATTTCCTGCAAGAGAGCCCAGCCTGCTCCCCAGCCCTGGTGAAGAGGCAGGCAGTTCCTCCTCAGCTTCCTCCCCAGCACCAACACGGTGCCAGCTGGCTTGAATGAGAAAACTCACTTCGGCCTCTCCCTGGCGCTTCATCAGACAAAACAAAGGAGAAATATTCCCACACCTCGCTTTCAAAGTCTTCCTCTCCCCCTTCTCCAGTTCCTAATGCATGGGAACCACTGGACCTGACTGGCATCCCCCAAAGGCCTTCAGAAGAGGCCCAGGGAGCTCAGTCTGCTCTTCAAAACCCAGGGCTCACACCACGGCACCCTCAGCCCACTCTCCCCCAGGCTCAAGGGGTGTCTCTGTGCCACATCCACTGCTTTGCACCCCGGAGCCCAAACAACCCCCCTTTCCCCAGGAAATCTCCTCCTTCCAGAGCTCCTTCCTCCCTTGACCTTGACACAGATGCTGATCCCGGTGCTCACCCCCCAGCCCAGAGGAGGGGCTGGGCGTCCTTCCTTCAGCCTTAGCACAAGGAGGGTTTGCCCAGCTGCCCCCCCCCCCCCCCCCCTCCCCTCCCCTCCGCCGCGGTCTTCCCAGTGCTCCGGCCCCGGGGGAACCGGCACTCACCGCTGTGCGAGCTGAACCACCGCGGTGCGATGTGGAGGGGCAACGCGTCGGCCAGCGAGGCCCGGGCGCCCAGGTACAGCATCCCGTCTCTATGGTGACCGCCTCCCGTCTCCTGGTAACCGTTGCCATGGGCGTACGTGGAGTCGGAGCCCGGACCGCCGCCGCCGCCACCGCCGCCCGGGGCCCGTTCGGCTTCCCCCGCTGCCCTCGCCGCCGCCGCGTACAACCCGAAGGGGACGGCGCCGGCCGCCGCGGGGTCCATGCCCATGCCGGCCACCGAGCTGACCGAGCGGCTGCGCAGCCCCATGGCGCCGCCGCCGCCTCCCGCTCGGTAATGGCCGAAGGGGGGCGGCCCCCCCCCCTCCTCCCGGCGGCGGCACGGCGCTGTCATCCGTCGACACCCCCGGGAAGGGGCCCCGCGAACGGGCCGCCGTGCTTTGCTTGCCCCCCATGTGAACGCCGCCGGGCCGGAGGGAGCCGAGCGACAGCCCCCCGCGGGGAACGGGGCCGCGCCGCCCCCGGAGGCGAGAGGGGGCGGAAGGAAGCGGGGGGGCGCGGGGAGCTACGGGCGAAAACCCATCCCCGCCCCAGGCATCCTCCCCCCGCCGGGCCCGCAGGGGCGAGGGCGCCCCGAGTCCGCCGCCGCCGTCACCCCCGGCAGAGGCCGCCGAGGGCTCCGGGGCCGCGGAGGGGGAGGAGGAGGCGGGGGGGGCGGGTAACGGGACAACGGGGAAGGGAGGGAGGGAAAGGGTAATGGGGGGGAGGGGGGGGGGGAAAGGGGAAGGGAGAGGGGAGGGGGCGCCGGCGGGGTCGCTCCGCCCGCCTCGCTCCTGCCCGGGGCGCGGCCGGCAGCCGGGCGACGATCAGCTGCGGCCCATGGGACGGCGGGGGGCGGCGGGGGCGGCGCGCCCCGCTCCGCTCCGCTGCGATGCGCCGGGCACGGCCTCGCTGCCGGCAGCCGCCTGGGTGCTCGGCGCCGCGCCGGAGACAATAGAGGCCGGCAGCACGCATGCTCCCGCCCCCGGCCCCCCCCGGCCCGCCGCCCTTAACCCATTCCCTGCTGCCGCTCGCCGCCGCCCGGGCCTGCGCTCGGCCTCACGGCACCGCGGGTGACTGAGCCGCCGCTCCTGGGTCGCTGCCCTGCGGAGCGCGGGGCTCGACCCCCTCCGCCCTCACCGCCTCCCCCTCAAACACCGACACCACGAGCGCCTGCAGCGGGGCCGCAACGGCCCGGAGATCACCGCAGGGAGCCCTGCGGGGGAAGCCGGGCCCGGGCGGGCCGTGCGGGCTCTTGGGGACACTGGGGTCCCGGTACACCGGGGTTGGCGGCGGGGATGGGTGGGTGTAGGGTTGGGACTACATTTCCCAGGTATCCCCGCGCGGTGCCGTCGCCATCTCTCCCCTCCTGCAGGCTCCGCGCAGGCGCAGTCCCGCCCGCTCCGCCTGCGGCCCCGGCGGCGTCGGGGTTGCTGGGGCGGCGCAAGATGGCGGCGCGCTGGAGCAGCGAGAATGTGGTGGTGGAGTTCCGAGACGCCCAGGTCGGGGGGGACCGTGGCCGCGGGGCTGCCGCTAGCACCGGGCCTCGGGGAGCTGCCCCGGGCCGGATCTTCCCGTGAGGAACGGGAGGAGAGCGCGGGCCGAGCGGTCTGGGAGGCTCCGGCGGGGCCTTTCGGGAGTTGTGGAGGGGACTGAGCCGGACTCGGAAGTGTTTGTGCAGAGATGATGCCTTAATCACTTTATTTCTAAGCTTAATTCGATCTAGCTTTTGGTTTGTGTTTGTGGGTTGTTTTGTTTTTATTTTTTGCTTTTTTTTTTTTTTTTTTTTTTTTTTTAAATCCGTATTTGCAGGCCCCATACAAGATCTTGCTGCTGCTTGCAGCAAAATCTCTCAGACCCTTCTAGCTGCTTTCAACATAAATTGTTGAGTCTTGCTCAGTTAACAAGGAAAACGGGTTAGATTTTTTTAATAAATAGCAGAAAGGTCAGGTTTTGTTTGTGAAGTCCAGGAGACCTCCCCTCAGAGTTTGTTTACCTGCTTGTTTAGAAACTGTTCGAAGAAACGTGGGGGGGTTTAAGGCATTGGCATTTGCTTGGCAAACGTGGATGTGGTGGGTGAGCTGTGAGCTAATTCAGCAGGAAAGTTAAAAAATAAATTCTGGAAACTAATATCTCATTTGTCCTCACATCCTGGAGCAATGTTGGGGACAAACAGGGACATTGAGTCCCATCTAGCCTACCCTTTGTAAGCTCACAAAGCTCTTATACCTCAAAAGCTTTATACTAGTTGTGTTTTCCTTCTGGAAGAAGTGTTAAAGCAGTCTTCTCTGCTACTGCAGATGTAGGAGACAGGTAATGAGATAGGGACAAATTCCTGGATCAGTTGCATCAGGCCTGGGAGGTATGCAGCCTCATGATCTGATGGCTTATAGATAATGAGTGGGGTGTGGGAGTGGGGAGAGCAGGTGTTCCCATCCCCTTCTGCAGTGGTTGTTCAGTTTTGTTGTTGTGGAGGCATACACCTTAACAGAGAGGTTAACCACAGGTGTTTCAGGCACTTCAGTTTCCCCTGCTGTGATCTTTCTTGACCCATTCTGACCTGCCTGCTCTGCTATGAAACCAGAGACTATCAGTGCTCTGAAAGTCTGCTCCAAGCTAAAATTATTTATGTACTTGTGGTTTTTGTTTTGTTGGTTTTTGTTTTTTTTTTTTAGGAGTCTCTGCAAACATATTGGCATGTGGGATACCCAAGCTTGAGGAATTGAAGCCCCTTGGTTGTAATCATCCTGTACTGGGCTTGAGCTCTGCCTGTAGGCCACGCTGTCTCCAAAATACTCCAAAACCAACTTAAGTGGAGATCAGAGTCAGGAGAGTGGGCAGCTGTTGCATTTATAGCCCATCCATGTCTATACACACTGCAGTTGTCTTTGTTCACTGTGCTAGAGTCTGTTGGGCAAAAACTAACACTCCAGAAAATCTCCAGGTAGTTTGGGGCCAGTATTGCCTACAAGCATCATATTTCTGTACCAGCTATTGGAGGGGGCAGTGTCTGTACTTCTTTTATTTAAACATGACCCCCAGGCTCCTGTCAGGCTGTCTGTGGTATCAAAAAGAGTAAAAGTTGCCACATCCCTTGGTGAAATAGCCATTTGTAGCAACCGGGCATGTAGTGGGAAGTTAGCTACCCAGGGAACTGGTCTTTCCTGCTAGGAGTCTGCATCTCTTGAAAACCAGGATAACTTTGGTAACTGAGGTTGGTCTGTTGCTTTTCAGCTGAAGAGAATGAGGCTACATTCAAAACTAGTAAAAGTTCAGACATTAAAAGGTGTTTTGATTGACCTGCCTAGCAGAAATCAAGTGAAATGCCAAAGATGTTGGAAGTGTGAGAAGATGCTGCTGGGGCTGTGGGCTCAGAGCTGGGCTTCAGCTCCTGCTGTGCTTTTCACATTAGTGCTGCTCATAAAGAGCAGTTCTAGCTGTCCTGATTGTTGTTTTAGGTTGACAGCTCCTTTCAGGTTCAGTTTCAACTCTCCACTTCTGGAAGGTTGTGCTGTGAAGACTGATACATCAATACCCCATGCACAATAGGTGACAGCTCTTTGGTCTCTTTCCTGGTGCCTAGGTAACACTGTAGAATTGCAGGGAACTGTTTATTGCCATAAAATGACTTATGTTTGTGACCCCCCAGAGCAGCAGCCTGCCATGTGAAGCTTTTTGCTTCATTTGGATCACTCATGATGTTTTATGATGTCTGGTGCTTGGAAAAAGAGTTTACCAATGCTCATTATGAAAAACAATTTTTAAGGATTTATGAGATGCTGGTGCCAGCACAGAAAAAAAATAACCTCCTATGAAATTATCAGTCACTTTAAATTGACTGTTTTTTTCTATTCTGAGCAAAAATGGCCACTGCAGTGTCTAAATAATGTCATTCCATCAGCTCATCATCACATGAGAAAGTTCTGGTTCCAGTAATCACTTCAGTGATCCTCAAATAATTCCTCACAAGGGAAATATGTATTACCTAGGAAAACTTCCTTCTCCTGCTTGCTTTTTAGGAGCCCACTGTTGGTTTGCAAGGTGCTGTGAAATCTAGGAAGCTGGAATTGTTTCTTTACCATTTAGAGATTTTTAAACTGGCTTCTTATTTCCAGCATTAGTTTTGGGACTAGGAAAGCCTTGGGTTTCTTACCTAGGAAAGAGGAATGAAAGCAGGTGATTCCTGGAGCAGCAGAAGTGATGGAATTCATCTTGGTTGGGGTATGGATGCAGTGCTGGGCTTTCTCATGAACTGCTGCGGAAACTCTGCAGGTGTTTGTAGCTCTTTCCCACGTGGGCTCTCAGGCTCTAGTGAAGAATGAACCCATGATGCTGATTTTTTTTCCTCTTTGTTGGGTTGAACAACCTAGGGTTTTCAAACCTCGGGTTTTGTGGTGGTTCTTCCGCTGTCAAACCTGATGGAAATGAGGTGGGATTGTACTGTCTGTCTGGTCGTGGTGATGCTTTTAGCTGTGGCACATCCTTAAGTCTTGTTACATCCCCACTGAGCAGAATCCTAAACAGCAGCAGAGAGATCCTGAGCCTTCAGAGAGTGAGCTTTGAAGGTGACAGCCCTTGGTTTGAAGAATATGGGACAGGTTCTGATTCTGTGCTATGAATTCTAAAAACTGCCTTGAAATCATATCTGTGTTTATGGGCTGAACTGTTCAGTTTTCCAAGTAAAATTTTCCTTTATTCTTGTGGCAATTAAACAAGGTGTTCACCCCGTTCCATTCAGAATGAAAAGAGGGGAAGGCAGTGTTCAAACAGCTGGGGGTTTTTGTTTCGTTTTGGTTGGTTTTTTCCTTCTTATGGCATGTAAGTTGTCTCAGCCTTTTTTACAAGCAATGCCAAAGTAAATTCTGATGCCTCTTAGGCATCTCTCATTTTGGGAGATCAGCCATAGACAAATGGTTGGACTTCCGTCTCCCAGTGCATATATAATTAAATCTTTCCTAGCAATGGAAGAGAGGCAGAGCCTGAGAAAGCTCCCGAGCAGAGGCTGATTAATACGGATTATTAGAGATTGCTGATTGAAAGGCTGCAGCTGTGATTGCTGTAGCAGGGAAAAGGAAGCAAGGTTTCAGTGCTTGTCATGGTGCCTGCCAGGTCTTCAGTTTACACTCACAAAGAAGTTTTCTCTGTGCTTTTCTGCACCCCAAAATCAGCAGCTACACCCATCACCCCTTTGTGGTTCTTCGTGAGGATGCTGCTTTCACCCCCCCCTCACAGCTGTCATCCCTGACTCTAACCATGGTGGTTTATACTTCGATGAGCTGGCACGTTTTCCTCAACTCCTCCCCAGGGCTGTGTGTTTGATGGAGCAGCTGACCTGACAGATAGAATTTAGTTTTGTTCTCTGTTTCTCCGTAACAGGCGACGGCGATGTCAGTGGATTGCCTGGGACAGCGTGCAGTACTCTCAGGGTGAGTGTGACAGTTCCTTAGAAATGTGTGACACTCATTTCCACAAGCCACATCAGCAACCTTCAGGCTGACCTCGATTGAAGGGCTGATGGATTGTTTCAGAAAGGTGCAGCAGAATTCTCTTTAGATGAGGGGATTGAGTCCATCATCAGCAAATTTGCAGATGACACTAAGCTGGGGGGCAGTGTGGATCAGCTGGAAGGCAGGAGGGCTCTGCAGAGGGACCTGGACAGACTGGAGAGTTGGGCTGATTCCAATGGGATGAGGTTCAACACAACAACCCCATGGGGAGCTCCAGGCTGGGCACAGAGTGACAGAAAGGGACCTGGGAGTCTGGATTGCCAGGAAGCTGAACAGGAGCCAGCAGTGTGCCCAGGTGGCCAAGAAGGCCAATGGCATCCTGGCCTGGATCAGGAACAGCGTGTCCAGCAGGTCCAGGGAAGGGATTCTGCCCCTGGACTCAGCCCTGGTGAGGCCACAGCTGGAGTCCTGGGTCCAGTTCTGGGCCCCTCAGTTCAGGCAGGAGATTGAGGTCCTGGAGCAGGTCCAAAGGAGGGCAAGCAGGCTGGGGAAGGGATCCAGCACAAGTCCTGTGAGGAGAGGCTGAGGGAGCTGGGGGTGTTCAGCCTGGAGAAGAGGAGGCTCAGGGGAGACCTCATCACTCTCTACAACTCCCTGAAAGGAGGCTGGAGCCGGGGGGGGTTGGGCTCTTTTCCCAGGCAACTCTCAGCAAGACAAGAGGGCATGGTCTCAAGTTGTGCCAGGGGAGGTTTAGGTTGGATATTAGAAAGAATTTCTTCCCGGAGAGGGTGATCAGCCATTGGAATGGGCTGCCCAGGGAAGCAGTGGATTCTCCATCCCTGGAGATCTTTCAAAAGAGCCTGGATGTGGCACTCAGTGCCATGGGCTGGGAACCACAGGGGGAATGGATCAAGGGTTGGACTTGATGATCTCTGAGGTCCCTTCCAACCCAGCCCATTCTAGGATTCTATGATTCTATGAACTCCATCCAGCTACACTTTGCTGGCCTACAGCAGCAGAGCCAAAGTGACAGAGGGCTGGGAGCACAGCTTCACAGGAGCCAGCTTCAGTCTGAAAAGGTTGCTCGGAGCAAGAGCAGATGAGTCTTGGCAAACACAAGATGATTCTACCTGCCTGTATGTCTCCACACTGCCCTATCTGGGGGTCCTGCACAGAGCTAGCTCAGCCACAGCAGCTTATTCATGGGGGTGGACACAGCTCTGTGTCCATCTGGTTATCATCCTTACGTGAGCTGACCCCACATCCTGCACAATGCTAAACCTGAGTTCATCCACCCTGCTGCCTCCTCACAAAGCCAGGCAAGGTATCATTCCCTCCAGGGTGAGTCATCTTACAAGCACAACAAACATTCCCAAAATAATGGGGAGCCAGCTGAGCTCTAATGGAAGACCAGCACCAAAACATATCAAACCATATATAATTAACCACAGCAGCATCACCTACATCAGCTGGGTAGCAAAAAGAAAAGTGCTCTAAGCACTGTGAATTTTCCCAAGAGGAGGAACACAACATCCTTGCTGTCCTTCCAGACCAAAGCCCTCAGAGCTGTGTGCTCTGAAGGGTGAAGATGCTGGAGCCTCCAGCATCTCACACAGCTTTAAAATATAGGAAGCAAATCCCAAAGTGTTGCTGAGCATGCAGGAGAAGCCTGAAAAGCCATGGACCTGATGTTGAATTAGAGGCAGGCCATCCCCAGCTCAGTGTTGGGCCAACTAAGCAAACAGTGAAACTGTGCAGGTGTAAGGAGGCAGAGGCACCAAATTCAATGCAAATCAGCTGCTGAGCTGGTTATTCCTGTGCAGGGGGGGCAGACTAAGGGTTTATGTTGAAGCAAGCAGGGCTCCAAGTTGTAACAAAGGACCCACTTCTAAGACTGCCTAAAGGTCAGCTGAATCCACACAATCCTGAATTTGAAGTGAACATTCTAGTTGGTGTGGTAACTGTGTCACCAGGAGTGGGACAAGAAGAGCTGTTAGTAAAGAAAGGTGGCAGCTGGGCAGCTGACTGCTCCTCTGCCCAAATACAATACGGGGAAGATTTAGGGTAAATTTTGTCTTAAGGAAATTACTTGATCCGTGTTTTAGGCAGAATCCAAACAGTACTTCATGATGCTCCACCTCCCACAAGTGTACATGGGTAAGCACACATCAGGAAAGCCATGACAGGGTTTGGCTGTGCTGTTTCACTGGCTTTCCATTCTGTTTCCCATTGGAAATGGGCCCCAGAATCATAGAATCCTAGAATGGGCTGGGTTGGAAGGGACCTCAGAGATGATCAAGTCCAACCCTTGATCCATTCCCCCTGTGGTTCCCAGCCCATGGCACTGAGTGCCACATCCAGGCTCTTTTGAAAGATCTCCAGGGATGGAGAATCCACTGCTTCCCTGGGCAGCCCATTCCAATGCCTGATCACCCTCTCCATAAAGAAATTCTTTCTAATATCCAACCTAAACCTCCCCTGGCACAACTTGAGACCATGCCCTCTTGTCTTGCTGAGAGTTGCCTGGGAAAAGAGCCCAACCCCCCCTGGCTCCAGCCTCCTTTCAGGGAGTTGTAGAGAGTGATGAGGTCTCCCCTGAGCCTCCTCTTCTCCAGGCTGAACACCCCCAGCTCCCTCAGCCTCTCCTCACAGGACTTGTGCTGGATCCCTTCCCCAGCCTGGTTGCCCTCCTTTGGACCTGCTCCAGGACCTCAATCTCCTGCCTGAACTGAGGGGCCCAGAACTGGACCCAGGACTCCAGCTGTGGCCTCACCAGGGCTGAGTCCAGGGGTAGAATCCCTTCCCTGGACCTGCTGGACACGCTGTTCCTGATCCAGGCCAGGATGCCATTGGCCTTCTTGGCCACCTGGGCACACTGCTGGCTCCTGTTCAGCTTCCTGGCAATCCAGACTCCCAGGTCCCTTTCTGTCACTCTGTGCCCAGCCTGGAGCTCCCCATGGGGTTGTTGTGGCCAAAGTGCAGGACCCGGCCTGGGTTTGCTGTCCTCTGAGCTACCCACTGTATTTGTGAATCCTGTCTAATTACAGTGTATCTCTGAAAAAAAAAAAAAAAAGTATTTAAATGTAGCCCTTCTTGAAGTATGCGATTAAATTTAGTGTTCCCTGGAACAGTCTTTTCATCTGTTTTGTCAAATGCTTCAACACTTTGGTTCTCTATCTCCCAGGGCTGTGAGCTCCCCGTGAGGCTGTGCTTTGGGTGTGATCCATCCCTTTTTGTGTCTGTGTCTTGCAGCCGCCGTTTCCTCTACATTGTCAACCTGGATGCACCCAGCGAGGGTCACCGGAAGATCTCCCGCCAGAGCAAGTGGGACATCGGGGCAGTGCAGTGGAACCCCCATGACAGCTGTGCCTACTACTTTGCAGCTTCGGTCAGTTCACTCATCCAAAAGCTGCAGCTCATCATCTTCCTCAGCCTTTTGTGGGTGGGCTTTGGCAGAGCTGGAAGGCTGATGGAGCTGGCACAGGCATTACCCTTTCAAGTCACCTTGCAAAATCGAGGCCTAACTCTGGTTTACTGCCAGGGAGAGATGTGACCTGGTGGTTCTTGGTTATTGGTCAGTCAGTGTTGAGTTTAATTTTGCTTGCTTGTCTTTATTTTTCTTTTTTTTTGTTTTTTTTTTTTAATTATAAAACAGCTTGCCAAATGAGTCAGGCATCCAAACAGTCCTTTTCTGGAAGGAAGGGGGGATGCACTCTCTTTTTAACCTCTGTTCTGGGATGAGATTTGCACACTTAGTGAATTTTTTGCTCTGTGCTGTTTGCTCCTCCCTGCCTTCCTGGGCTGATGTGGTGCACCAGGCAGTCTGTAAATAGCACAGGTCAATACAGCCTCACCACTGTAACCATCTGGGTTTGCAGATGGGCAGGGGCTGAGTCAGCCAGGGGTTCTTATTCAGTGTGTGCAGAGGTAAATAGGGTGGTCTGAAGAAGGAGCAGGCTATCTGGGACTTGAGCACAGTTTTTTGCTCTGATCTTTACTTCTTGGTTCATTTTCTCCAACTTGGTCACTCAGGGTCCTGAGCTTCTGCTCATGGAAGTCTTGGCCATCAACCACAGCCCTGCAGCACAGATGCAGATTGTTCCCATGATAAAATGCATTTTCTGCCATGTTGCCTCTGCTTTTATAGCCTGAGAGCCCTGGGATTGCTGGGGTTAGAGAGGTTTCCTCTACTTTTTAGTGAAGATACTTTGGTGAAGGTGGTTTCCTGGGATTTGTGTTCCTTTTGCTTCCTGGACTGGTTGTGACTGAAATTAAAGGCAGTCCTAAAAGCAAACCAGTGTTGTCTTGTTTGCTCTCTGCAACAAACGTTGCTTGTTTGCTCTCTGCCATACCCCAAGCTGTCTCCTCCCAGCTCCTGTACATCAGTAGCATGTTAAAAATGCAGGTTGATGGCAAAGGAGTGTAAAACTTTACTATCCTGGCAAGCTCCCCTGGTTGAAAGTGCTGTTGATTGGAAGTGGTGCAGGCAGAGGGGAAATCTGTCCTTGTGTTTGGATAAAGGCTTTTTATTTTTGTAGCTCCTTTGCAAAAGAGCTGAAACATGTCCTTTTGCTGTGCTTAGCTCTATCTACCCTCTGGCTCAAGCACATTTCTGAGGGCTCCTGTTGTGTCAGAAATGTCACCGTTTTCCAACCTGGATCCACGTCACTACTTTTTTGTGGTCACAAACACTTGAACAAGAGGGTGGTGAAACTATTGGAAGCATATGCGTGTGCTTATGACAAGAAGCACATGTTTTTAGAAGCTGGTGCTGGGAGAAGCTGTCATTCTCCCACACCTGATGCTGCAGGCAAGACTTTCCATGGGAGATGTAGCACTAAGAGTCTGAGAAACTCTGATGACCTTTATCTTGTCCAGTCCTGGACAAATCCCATTGAGTAATTTCACTCTACCCCTGTAAAACTTTCTGTCAGTGAGAAATATGCAATCAGTTTTCCTTGCCCTGAGCTCTTGTGCAGCCCTGCTGTGAGCTAATAGAAAAATGCCATGTATTATTGCTGAGTTGGGAGACCTTCCATTTCAGGGAGTGTTTTATCCATCTGCAAGTTCAAATTCATATCAGGCAGCTTTGGGGTAAGGAAAAGAACTGGGGAACAGCACCATAAAAAATGTAAAATCAGTCTTTTCTCTATCACCTGTTCCCTCATCTACCTGTGAGTTTGAAAACAGGGAGCTAATGAAGATCAAATTTTAAAGTGGTGTTAGTTCTGATTTTGCAAAGTCAACATGAATTTCCCATCATGGCCCAAACTCCACTGTGCTGTACATGCACCCAGACCAGGTAATTCCTGACCCAGAATCAGTAGGGTTGGCCTGGGCTGTGATGAGCCCTGGGTTAAGACAGAATATGAAGATAAAGCCCAATAACTACTTCAAAGTAACTTTGTGTGTGGCTGTATTTGGAGAAGGATGTATTTTTGAAATCAGTGAAGAAGCCCTAAATAATGTTGTCATTGATTCATCTGGTTTGCTTCTGTCATTTGCAGTTAATGATAAGCACTTCAAGCTTTCCTGGGCTGGCAAGGATGGAAGTGCCCTTGAGGAGGTGCCCTTGAAGCCATGAGGCTGTGTTGTTCCCACAGGCCCTGATTTGAGGGAGAGCTGGCAGGGACCAGTGGTGATCTGTCACCCCCCTCACTGAAAACTCCAGTTGTGAATCTGAATAGGCTGGCAGGCTGTTCCTGCAGAGAAAATCTGCCTGCCTGTTGCCTGCACTTGAGGCAGGTTGTTAGGAAATAAAAGCCCTGAGAACATAATTTCGTGGAAACATTTTGCAATGTGATTTTTTTTTTCTTTCCTCCTATTCCTGTTTGTCTCCATTTTTATGTGGCTGTAATTAAAGTGTAAGCTTTGGACAGTCACAGAATCAAATAATTATGGTTGGAAAAGACCTTTAAGATCATAGAGTGCAACCAGAACCTAACTATACCAGCCATTAACCCAATTCTACCAAGTCCAGTGCTAAACCATGTCCCTCAGCACCACATCTACATGGATGGTGATTCAGCCACTACCCTGGGCAACCTGTTCCAGTTTATAATTACCATTTCAGTGAAGAAGTTTATTCTAATATCTAATCTAAACCTCCCTTGGTGCAACTTGAGACCATTTTCTCACAGCCTGTAGTTTTATCTTGCTCTCCTGCTTTGCAAGAGGACTTCACTAACCACAGCGTGACCATGGATAACTGATGTTCAAAGAGAAGGGAACAGGAAACTGATGCATTAGTTCTGGTCCTACCTTGTTCCCCTGACACTGTCTCCTTTCTTCCATCATTTCAGAGCAATCAACGAGTTGACCTCTATAAGTGGAAGGAAGGTAATGGTGAAGTTTGTACATCACTGCAAGGACACACACGTGTGATCAGGTGAGGAGCAAGCTGTGGGCTGCTGTGTGACAAACAATGGGTTGTTTATAGAAGGTGGATGTTTCAGTTTGGCCCCCCTCATGCTCTGGTCTGAGCTTATTATTACTCACTTTCCTGGACTCCACTGTTTGCCCATCTGCCTTGCCTTTCCCATTTGGAGAAAGCATCAGATGTGAAGCTGCTCATCCTCTTGTGGCTCCCCCCAGTATACCAACTTAGCCTTTGATGGCTCCAGTGTCATTGCTTTAGGCTGCTGTCCTTGTAATGAACAGCAACCATCATCTGGGAACCAGCATGTTTATTAAATTGAATCCCAGCCATGTTTCTGTGTGGTAGCAGCTGAATTAAAGGAGGTAATCTCAAAGATCAAATTCAGGGTGTGCAATGGTGGTACAGGGGAGATTTCTGCCTCTGGTTTTAGGGGTGTATTTTAGTGCTGGGCTGGAAATGCAGGTGAAGGATTGTCTTTATTCCAGCTTCTGACTGCAAAAAGCCCTGGAAATGGCTGACTGGAGTTTGCTTGTGTCACCTCCTGAGTCCAGCAGGAAGGAGTCCCAGAGTGAGGGGTTGGTGTCAGGAGTGCATGGAAACTGAAAACTCCCTGAGACAGTGTCCCTCTTCCTGTGGAGGAAAGAGCACACACATGGTAGCTGTAAAGTTCAGGGCTAGGAGGGTGATTCACTGGGATTTACTTAGGAACATTTCATTGCTTCAGAAGCATTCGTTGGAATTTGTTTATGGAAGTGATTAAGGTCTTGCTTGTTACTTTAAAATTTTCAGTAGATGTCATGGACTGGCCATGAATTTGTTGGAGAAATGTACTGGGGACTTGTGAGCACTTCTCTGTGCTGATCTCCTGTGATCTTGCTTTTGCAGTGACTTGGACTGGGCAGTGTTTGAGCCAGACCTGCTGGTCACCAGTTCTGTTGACACCTACATCTACATCTGGGACATCAAGTAAGCATCAGTATGTTTCTGCACAGCAGGGAAATAAGTGGACTCCTTTCCATTATTACCAGCTTGCAGGGCAAAGCATGCCCTGGTGGGTTTCATCTGCTTGCCACAATCTCAAAGATAACTTCTGTTCCTTAACTTTCAAGCCAGTTCAGAGCCAGTGAGTGGTACTGCTCAGCCACTGTCATGCTCTTGTTTGGAAAAAAACCTGGCTGGCTTCACTCCCTGCCCAGTTCAGATCACCCAAGGGTGTTCCTCCTCCTGTTGGTGCTTCTTTAGCTGAGTGAACGAGCACCATTTCATGCTCCTAGAGCCATTTTCCAATTCCATTTCCATGGAATTTGGTGATTGTTGCTGACTTTCCCTGAATGGTGGGAAGTGGCATTCAGGAACCTGTTCCTGTTCATGCCTTCCCTTGCTTCCTGGTGCTATCACTTCAGTAATTTCAGGGTAACAGATCTTTCCAAACCCATCAGTATTAAAAAAGTAACATTTTATACGTGAGGAGCAAGGATCTGGTGCTGGGGCTGCTGGTCTCTCTTGCTGCCAGCAAGATTTCCATGACTTCTTCATGACTCCCAGCAAGTCACTTTGTTCCTCTCTGCCTCCTTTGCTCTGTTATAATGGGAGGATAATTGTACAGCCCCACTGTACCAGGTTATCCTGAGGCTTGTTTAGCTCCTATGAAGCACTTAGGTCCTTGGTTAAATGGTGCTTGAGGATGGCTATATATTATTAATGCATAATTAAAAGACACAGAGAGACAGTAACTGTTGGTTGTGTTTTCCTGTGGTATTATCTTAGTGCCAAGCCAAAAAAAAAAAAAAAAGGTTCTCTGAAGGTTGTTATCAGAAGCTCTGCTTTAACTCTGTTGTGCTCTTCCATCCTTTTGTGTCTGTGTCTATCACTTATCCAGAAATGTTTGCTTAGACAGCCTTGGACCAGCCTCTGCATCCCACTTGTGCTTGCTGGGGCTCCTGTCCTCCAGCAAATGAACATCTTGCTGAAGTGTCTTGTCTCTGGTGACACCCTAGGGAGGTAGCCCTGCAGTAAGCATAGCTGGACATTTCCTACTTAGTTTTTCATCCAAAGTAACATTTTGTCTAGGTGGAAATACACGGAGGGAGAGGTGAGGCCCAATTCAGAAGATGTTCTGCTTTTTAGCAAACACAAAAGGTATATGACCATATGTTCATTGTTCATTGAAGGGCAGGTGGATTCTTGAGGAACAAGGTCAAGGAATGAATTATTGTCTTGTTCCGTGTTCTGGCTGCTAGGAGTTGTCACAGTGCTGCACTGGCCTCTGCCACCATGGAACATGGTCTGTAGAGTCTGCACACAGCTGGGCTTATTTCTTCCTAATTTTCTTGTTCTATGCTGGATGTGAAGTCTTTGCTCTGAAGTCACTGCTCCATCTGCCTTGAATCAAGGTCTGTAAAACCTTGACAAACACATCAGTGGCTTTTGTGGAGTTTTTCCACAGCTCTGTTTGTTTCTTTTAATCCTCCTGGGAAAGTCTGTTTTGTTGCTTCCTGCAGCAACACTTTGAACCCAGTGTTTCCTTGCCTGCCCAGTTGCAACCTGCCACACTTGGCACATGTTTCTCCTCCCTCTAGTCTCCTCCAACCCCAGCCTGTGTCCTAAACTTGCTGCTGTATGTGGTGTCAAGCTAGAATGGCTGTTTGTCCTCCAGCTGGTCACTTTATTTTATTCCATTTAGTGTGATATGTTTTTGATAAGCAGGAGGAAACTTAGCTCCCAAGGAACAGCAATAAAATTAGTCCTGGAATAGCATGGAGTTTGCTGGGGAGGCTGGGCCTGCTGGGCTATGCCAGGGGTGCTCACATTAGCCATGTTGTGTTTCAGGGACACCAGAAAGCCTACAGTCTCTCTCTCTGCAGTTGGTAAGTATGGTGTGTGTGTGTGTGTGTGTGTGGTAGAGGCTTGTTTTGGCTCTGATTCACAGCTCATTTTAGATGAACAGATTTCAGCAGGGATGTGGAGCCTTTGGAGGTTCCCAGCATGGAGGGCTGTGGTGGTGCTTAGGCTGGCTGTTCTAAAACTGGTGAGACAGTCAGAGAATCACAGAATGTTTTGTGTTGAAAGGGACCTAAAAACACATAGTTTCAAACCCCCTGCATGGGCAGGGACACCTCCCACCAGCCCAGGTTGCTCCAAGCCCCATCCAACCTGGACTTGGACACTGCCAGGGATGGGGCAGCCACAGCTTCCATGGGCAACTTGTGCCAGTGTCTCAAAATAATTTTTTCCTGATGTCCAGCCAAGTCACATGTCATGTAACCAGTCTCATGACATTTGTGCCTTCTAGACATGACTAACTCTAACTTCTTGCCTGCTAAACCCCCCTCTTGCACTAATTGTCTCGTGTTGTCTCTCTGCAGTTTCTCTTTGTCCTTTTATGTTTGATTGAATCAGATAAGAAACTAAATCCCAACCCAGGGGCAGTGGTGCTGAGTGCTGCCAACTTCCCCTTCCATCCGTGGGGGGTATGAGCCAGCTGGATCTGCTTCCCTGGGGCACTCACAAGGTGTAGGCAGCTGTGGTGGTGACACAAAGACAGTGACACAATGGCACTCTGTGGGCTGTGCTTGCTCTGGGAAGGCACTTGGCATGAGTGCTGGCAGTGTAGCTGTCCAGCTGTCTGTCACACCTCCTGCTGGCAGGTGCTGTCTGTCAGTCCTCACTGCCTGCCTGCAGGAAGCTGAACAGGAGCCAGCAGTGTGCCCAGGTGGCCAAGAAGGCCAATGGCATCCTGGCCTGGAACAGGAACAGCGTGGCCAGCAGGTCCAGGGAAGGGATTCTGCCCCTGTACTCAGCCCTGGTGAGGCCACAGCTGGAGTCCTGGGTCC
The DNA here is from genome assembly GCA_023637945.1 of Phaethornis superciliosus. NCBI lineage: Eukaryota > Metazoa > Chordata > Aves > Apodiformes > Trochilidae > Phaethornis > Phaethornis superciliosus. The sequence continues at coordinate 18,937,377 of JAJQWJ010000014.1, read as the reverse complement.
AGTTCTGGGCCCCTCAGTTCAGGCAGGAGATTGAGGTCCTGGAGCAGGTCCAAAGGAGGGCAAGCAGGCTGGTGAAGGGATCCAGCACAAGTCCTGTGAGGAGAGGCTGAGGGAGCTGGGGGTGTTCAGCCTGGAGAAGAGGAGGCTCAGGGGAGACCTCATCACTCTCTACAACTCCCTGAAAGGAGGCTGGAGCCAGGGGGGGTTGGGCTCTTTTCCCAGGCAACTCTCAGCAAGACAAGAGGGCATGGTCTCAAGTTGTGCCAGGGGAGGTTTAGGTTGGATATTAGAAAGAATTTCTTCCCGGAGAGGGTGATCAGCCATTGGAATGGGCTGCCCAGGGAAGCAGTGGATTCTCCATCCCTGGAGATCTTTCAAAAGAGCCTGGATGTGGCACTCAGTGCCATGGGCTGGGAACCACAGGGGGAATGGATCAAGGGTTGGACTTGATGATCTCTGAGGTCCCTTCCAACCCAGCCCATTCTAGGATTCTATGAAAGTACAGATGTCCTTGTCCCAGGTTCTGTTCCCAGGAGCACAGCAGTCCTTGTTACACGTGCCTCGTGTGGTCTGCTGCATGCCTGCAGTGGCTCCCCATTCCCTCCCAGCTAGCAAACCTCTACCTTAGCAAAGGAAAAACTGAATCTGAGAGAAGCCCTGGGTGGTTCTGGTGACTGGGATGAGGTTTCCTGAGCCAGCCCAGCACCAGCTCCCTGGAAAGCTTCCTTCCCCTCATGCCCAGTCCTGTTTATTGCTGATTCAGATGTTTGTGTAACCTTCATTGAGTGGATTGAATCAATCAACTCACAGCCAATTCACTGCTTTTTTTCTCCTGGACTAGCTTTTTGCCAGTTTGTCAAGATTAATTTGCTCCCCATGTAGGAGAAGATGGGGAATAGCAGCAAGCCAAGATGTTTAGATTGCTCATGAAGCTCACCCTTCTGATATCTTAGAATGGTTTGAAGATACTGTCAGAATTTCTCTTCCAACATCTGAACCAGCCACATAAACTGAAGCTGTAGTTTGCTTTTTATTAGAAATAATCAACAAACTTCTAATTTTAGGCCCTTCAATGAGTCCCTCATGATATCGTAAAATTGTAACTGGACCATCATCCAGTTTCTTTACCATGCCATTGATGTCTTTGACTGGTGTATTTTGACATTTTGGTCTTCTGGTCCACCCCACGAGGTGGCCAGACTCAAGGTCCACCTGCTTTTTCCTACACCTCTATTTTAACAATAGACCAATAAAACTGGTTCCCTTTTTAGCATTACATTAGTGTAGAGGGTGTTGGGGAGACATATGAAACAGCCCTTAAGCACCTGGAAGTAGTTTAAATGAAAACAGAAGGGATTTGGGAAGGAGGTGATGAACCTGGAGTTGTTGTCTGGAGGAAGTTGCTCCATCTGAGGTAATGGACACTAGGATTTTAATCAGGTACAGCCTGTGGCTAGGCATTGCCATGAGAATCTCTAGACATGTAAATGGAACACTTTTGCTTTGAGGTCCTCAAGACACAAACATTAAGCTGAGGAATTTGGAGTTAATCCTTTTAATGCCATCCTCCTTCCTGCTGGCTCCAGGTCTATCTTTCCTCTGAACTGCCTTTCCTCTGCTAAAAAGAGCAGCTCCAAACTCAGGTCAAGGGTCTGCTGTGCAACTTACTTTTTAATTGCATATTTTTGACCTGCTCTGTTTATGCTGCAGCTGGAGCTTCCCAGGTCAAATGGAACAAGAAAAATGCCAACTGTGTTGCAACAAGCCATGATGGGGATGTCCGAATATGGGACAAAAGGGTGAGTTGAGGGTCTCTTGAGCAGCCTGGGTATATTTTTGGTCACAGATAAATAGCAGGAGAAATGTCCTACTTTATACCAGATCTCTCTTGTGGGTTGATTTGAACTAGAGGGAACTGGGAGCCTGTGACCCCGAAGAGAGCTTGTAGATGGATTTATTCTCCAGAAACCATGCCCATTAGCATTTTGGTTTTGATCTCATAGTGTTTAACTGTTTCACCAGGTATAAAGCCTGGTTCAGGGCTGCAGTTGGTGACTGGGATTTGCCACACCTTCACAGAACCTTTCCTTCAACTACTTTTATTCTATTTCTTGCCCTTGTTAACATGCCTCTTTATACCAAAGAACTAGACCAAATTTCAGGAGTCCTGTGCTGAGAAGGAAAATGTTTCCCCTTGCAGAAACCTAGCACTGCAGTGGAGTACTTGGCAGCTCATCTCTCTAAAATCCATGGTCTTGACTGGCATCCTGACAATGAATATATGTTGGCCACTTCCAGCCAGGACAACTCTGTCAGGGTAAGTGTTGCTTCCAGGACCTCTGCTTGGGAGATATCAAGATGGTGGAGCAGATTCCTGCTGCTAAAGTCTTGGGGAGTGCTTGCCCGTGGCAAGATCTGAATCCTTATTTTTCGATTTGTGTGAGTGCTGGACCAGGGGCATCCTTACAGAACAGGCAGAGCAGGATTTGCAGGATGAATGCATGGATATCTGCTGTGTCTCTGTGGTGGTTTGAGCAGTACAGAAGCTGAAAAACAACTGCTTCTGCCTGTTGCTTGCCAGAAGGGAGATGGCCACAAGTGACAGAAGAGCCTTCTTCCCAAAATGTGGTGTTACCAGCCTCAGAACCTTGGTGGGAGGGGAACATACTCTGCCCCTGGGGTTCCCAAACTCACTTTGAATTGGGTCATCCTTGGCTTATCAATAACCCATAGCAAGTATTGCCATGCAGGGCCTTTTACTTGCTGAGGGGAGTGTGCTTTGCATGTCATCCAAATGGAGTTCACATTTAGCTAAGCTCCAAGGCAAGTATTGTAGCAAAGCAAAAGGTTGGATTCTTCATTACAAAATTAGCAGGAACAGCAGGGTGGGCCTGCCTGCAGTCTGGGCTGGCACATGGGCTGGGAGCCTGCAGGGTACCTTGTAGCTCTGAAAGCCCAAACAGCCTGCCTGGCTCCCTGCTCTAATTACTCAAGCTATGATCCCTGTGAATATGACCCCAAGTCACACATTGTCTGAGGGATGCTGCCAGATGCAGAGAGCTTGATAGTTGTCCTTTGAGGCCATCTCTGCTGTTAATGACTGGGATTACTAATGATGCTGTGTGCACCCTGGCATGTTTGTTGCTCTATCTGCAAGCCATGTGGAAAGCCGCTGTCTGAAAATACAGCCAGCTGACTCCCCTATTTGCTTGTGGGTTTGGTGATTTGGGGTTTTTTTGTTTATTTTGTTCAGTTCTGGGATTACCGTCAGCCTCGGAAATACCTCAGCATCCTTCCCTGCCAGGTTCCTGTCTGGAAGGCAAGATACACGGTGAGTGAGAAGCTCCCATCAGCCACACTTGCACTGTCAGAGCAAATGCATGAAGAGACGTTAAAAAAGGAACTGCTGAAGGGCTTCTCACTAGTTCTACTGCTGGAAGTGATTAAGGTGATTTTAAAAATCCCTCTTGGTGCTTAAAAGGCCTGGAAGAGCAGTGACTGCATTGGAGGCATTCAGGAAAAGGAAGGACTAGCAATGTGAGATCCCAGTCTTTGGCATTGTCCTCCTGGGGTAAAAAACTCAGATGGCTCAGAAAGTGGCTGCTGCTCTTGTTTCTGTAATTTTCTGCTCAGTTCAAGTATCAACACCTGTTTCACAAAGCAGTGCAGGAGTCTCCTGCCCTCTCTGAGAGCCTCTATTCCCAGAGTTTTCAAGCATGCCACAGTGGGCTGTTAGAGCAGATCCAAGAACTGTTTCCATTTATAGGGTGGGCACCTATCCATGTGAAGCTAAGGCTCTGAAGACCAGTCATATCCCTGTTCTTCACCAGACATCTGAATGTGGCCTGAAGCCAGTGCTGTGTCTTGTGTTGTTTATCCCCATCCCCATGGTTGGGGGGTGTAAGTCTGGGTTTTTAGTGTTCCTTTGAGCATCATGACCCTGAGCAACTCCTGGGACTCAGTCCCCAAGCAGCAGTTCTTGCAGCTCCAGGCAAATAGGTGTAAGGATCACACACGAAAAGAAAAGGGTGAAATCCCTCCAGCCTCACAGTTGAAAAGTGAGGAACCAGCAGGAAGAAATGATTAATCTTAAGTGAGCTGCATTGGATATCTCTGTATCACATCTTGTCCCTTGTAAGAGACTTATGTGCACAGCAATTGCCTTGGAGCCTCTCCCAGTTTTAGATCTGGTTCTGTTTTGTTCTGAGTGCCTTTAAAATCCACGCATTCTTGTTGGTGGTAAAAAGGGAAGAATTGGAACATAATAGCAGCAGCATGGGAGCAGAAATCCCCATGGCTAACTTGAAGGGTGTTTCTCTTTCAAGCCTTTCAGCAATGGGCTGGTGACAGTGATGGTCCCCCAGCTCCGGCGAGAGAACAGTCTCCTGCTCTGGAATGTCTTTGACTTGAACACACCTGTCCACACTTTTGTGGGACATGATGATGTGGTACTGGAGTTTCAGTGGAGGAAGCAGAAAGAAGGTGAGTTCAGGGCTGGATGTGCTTTTTCTCCTGCATTGCAGTCATGGGTTAACCAGGAGTGTGGGAGCCTGGTTCCTGGCTGTGATGCTTATGCTATTGCTCTTTGAATCTTGTATTTTCTTGGAGTAGTTCCTACTCACTTTCCTGCCTCCTCCTCAGGTTACAGCTGTTTTATGCTTGCTTCATGGCACTACCCACAGAAGCATTGCTCTGTTGTTTCCATGCTAACAAAGCCGAAGGGGTCAGTAGTGACTCTTAATTGCTTCCCCTCTCCTGCAAATCTATTTTTAAATGGATCTTTCAGAATAAATTGGATAAACTATGACATGAGTGCCAGAGTTGCAGGTGCCTTCCCCCTTGCTCAGAGCTGCAGGCTCACCCATCAGCCCCTCAGCAGCACCCTTCAGCATGTTCCAGACCACGGATTGATGGATCCACCTTATCCCTGTGCTGGCAAAAGCAGGGGAGGAAGAGTGTGGGATAGAGTGGCTGCTGTTCAAGTGCAGTCCTGACTAAATTTTCCAGTGTAGGCAGCTAAATATAGGAGATGCCACCCTCGAGGTTGGGTAACCCCACAGAGCACAGCTTTGTTTCTAGCACTTCAGCTGCCATTGACAGAACAAGCATGTCTGGCTTGGGTGACACTTGTGGTACTGCTTTTGCAGTGCTGTGTAACAGTTCTGGTCCAACCCTCTGCGACCAGCTGCTGGGGAAATTCACCTTCTTCTCCTAATCTTGCTTTTCCTCCTTCAAAAAGAGGAGGGTGATAAAGAACTGCGTCGGGGTCTCAGTCAACCTGTGAATGAACTTTCAAGCAGGCTTGAACCACAGTTGTCTCGTGTTAACTGAGCTGATGGATATATATCTGAGGCTGGAAGTTGTGCTCATCTCCAGCAAATAAAATCCAAGCATTCCAATCCTGCTTCAGTGCAGAGACAACCAAGGTAGCCACAGAGTCTGCTGTGCTTTGTTTAGACAGCTGCTGTGTCTCAGCAGAGGCGGGTAGGAAGCAGCTGTGCAGCAGCAAATTCTTAAATGCAGCAGCTGTTTGACAAGGGAAACCTAAACTGTATCACAAGGCCTAAACATGGCCATAAATAAGTCTGTGTACCTTTATCTGTTGACAGATAGTATGTGGCTAGATTGATTACAGCCTGAACTTGTCTTGGCATGACCCAAATCTCAGAAAAAAAAGGGGGGGAGGGTAGAAGCAGCTTCTTTTAGCTTAGAAATATTTAAAAATATCTGTGTCTTGAAACAGATATGAGGAAATAAGATATTTTGATATTACAGTTACCATAAAAAAATCAATTTCTGAACCATATTATTTCTGAACCATAATGCTTAAATAAACATCATATCAGAGCTTGTTCATTTGTTGTTGGAAAAATCAAATCACATTTATTTAGACTGACTTTGTGTTTTTCACTCATTAATTGCATCTCAGGCAGAGGTGTGGTGACTGTGGTGCAGGGAAGTTGATGCACCAGGTCAGTTCAGAGTGGAACAGGACTCACCCTGCTGGCCTGCTTGCATCTGTTTCCTCTAAAGGCAGGGCTGAGATAGTCTCTGTTTTCAGCAGGATCTCTGAGTTATTGCTGTCTTTTTTTAGGTTCTAAAGATTACCAGCTGGTTACGTGGTCCCGTGATCAGACTCTGCGAATGTGGAGGATTGATTCTCAGCTGCAGAGGGTGAGTAAACATGTTTACTCCTGGCCTACAGACACTTTTCTTACAGGCTGGATTCACCTTCTTTTCCTTGCACTGCCAGTTGTTCTGTGGTATCCTAGAGCTGCAGACACAGCAGCCAGCTGCCACTTCAGCTCCAGCCCAGAAACATCCTCAAGGAGACCCATGAGGTCTTTGTGTTTGTGCCTCAAAAGCTTCTGTGAAGTGCAAGGCCACTTTGATGTATACTAGTAAGTGTACAAGTTGTTTGGGGAAGGTGGAGAGCAGTTACTGCCTGTGTTGCCTCTGAAGATCCCACCTCTGTGGCTGTAAGACTGTGTGAGTCTTCTCTTGGCATTTTAGGTATTTGGTAAATGCAGGGATTGTGCCTCCACTTCCTCTCCTTGTTTCCATTACCTCTTGGCCTGGTGCAGGCAGGATGAGTCCTGTTGTTCTGCTGTCTGGCAGCAGTTACAAACTGCTGATGAAATTACTAGACCAGTAGGGTCTGACCAGAGGTTCACATCGCCATGATGGCACATATTGCTCTCCCTCAGCTTCAGCTATGGATGTCTTGGAAGAGGATAGGAATGAGGCAAGTATGGATGATGTTTCCCTCCAGATGCCCTGTCAGCCTCCTGCAGTCTTTGTATTTGGCAAAGCTTGATGAGTTCCACTTCCATAGACTTGTTCTGTCTTTGCTTGGACCTCTGTACATTTTTGTCATCTTAAGCATCCTATGAATTAGGAGTTTCCTGGCTTTTTTATGTGTTGTGTGAAAAAATAGCTCCTTCATTGGTTTATTTTGCAACCTACTAGTTTCATTACAATCAAGATGAGCTATACACCCATCCTGTCTAAACTGCTGATGATTCTGTAGACCTCCATGATATTCCTCCTTAGCTCCTTTTTCAAGTCAAAACATCTTGTTATATTTCATTCTTTGTATGAGAACTTTGCCCTTTAGCTTTTCACAAAGTTCTAGTTTTTACTCTTTTCACAAAGTTTTCAGTTCTAGTATATACTTTTTTGGATGGGGAACTTATTTTCCTTTCAATATTTCCCAGTAATCATGTTGGTTTTTAAGTTGTCAGGCATAATTCCCTGAAAACATCTGCTGGGTCTGGCCTCTACAGCTAGTTCCTTCAGTCAGCTTGAAGTTGACTTTTTTTTTCCCCTGTATGCATTGCTTTATGTGAACTGAATTTCATGTTTCATTTTAATACAGTTACTGCTGTAAGGTCTTTCTGTGATTGTCTGCAGTCAGCCACTCTTGTTACTACCCTGAATAACTTGGTGGCATCAGCAAACCTGGTCATTTTGCTATTCACCTCCTGTTCCAGGCTTTTAATGAATATGTTGAGAAGCATGTGTTCCCAGCACAGATCCTGCAGGAGTCCTGCAGGTCTGTAAACAACCTTCTCTTTGAAAAATGACCTTTTTATCCTACCTGATATATTTGTGAATATTTGATTTCTTTCCTGTCACTAAACCAACTGCTCAGCTACATCAGAGCCTTGACTTCTCTTTTGTCCTTGTCTTTGTCTGCATCAAACAACACACATGATGGCATGTTGCTGGTGACCCATGCTGCAGTTTGCCACATAGCAACCTTATCCTGTCTCTTCTCTGTAGTTTTTTCTCCTTCATCTTCCCTGTTTTCTTGTGTTGAACTTAAAATACAAGATCTCCTGGTCTCTCATTGGCACAGGACCTAGAGTACTAGGGTGCCTAGTATGTACCTGAGTCTTAGATCGTACTGGAGTGTAAATATCAAAAGCAGAAAGTGTGCAGCTGCTGTATCTGATATAAATCATGAAACAAGTTCTGTCAAGTTAATTCAAGGAATTAATCATGTCAGCTTTAGATTTGATTAAAGCCAAACCTCTGTAACTTAGGCTGGCCCTGTCAACTAAGTGGCTTTGTAATTGAGCAGATTTGTCGAGGCTGGCTGAGGTGACAGGGCTGAGGATGCTGGAAGTGGAATATCACTTATCTTTAGCACAGAAACAATGCCAAGGTCTCTTATTCATGACTGTTTGGACAGACCTGCCTTGCAAATCCAGCTCCTGGGAGAAATGGTGACTTTCTGGAGGTTGGTTCCCTTTCTGCAGCATGTGGATGTGCTTGGTCTTTTCAGCTGTGTGCTAATGATATCCTGGATGGAGTTGAGGACCTCATCGATGGGATTTCTCATCTGCCAGAGCCAGACAAGACCCTTCACCCCCAGGACTCTGAACCTCAACCTAACTCTGGGCATGGGGATGAGGAAGGTGAGGCAAGCAGTGGGTCCTGGAACTTCAAACACCAGCTGTCTTTGTGTTGGCAAGATGATGAGAGGGACCTGAGAGTCTGGATTGCCAGGAAGCTGAACAGGAGCCAGCAGTGTGCCCAGGTGGCCAAGAAGGCCAATGGCATCCTGGCCTGGCTCAGGAACAGCGTGGCCAGCAGGTCCAGGGAAGGGATTCTGCCCCTGTACTCAGCCCTGGTGAGGCCACAGCTGGAGTCCTGGGTCCAGTTCTGGGCCCCTGAGTTCAGGAAGGAGATTGAGGTCCTGGAGCAGGTCCAAAGGAGGGCAAGCAGGCTGGGGAAGGGATCCAGCACAAGTCCTGTGAGGAGAGGCTGAGGGAGCTGGGGGTGTTCAGCCTGGAGAAGAGGAGGCTCAGGGGAGACCTCATCACTCTCTACAACTCCCTGAAAGGAGGCTGGAGCCAGGGGGGGTTGGGCTCTTTTCCCAGGCAACTCTCAGCAAGACAAGAGGGCATGGTCTCAAGTTGTGCCAGGGGAGGTTTAGGTTGGATATTAGAAAGAATTTTATTCTGGAGAGGGTGATCAGCCATTGGAATGGGCTGCCCAGGGAAGCAGTGGATTCTCCATCCCTGGAGATCTTTCAAAAGAGCCTGGATGTGGCACTCAGTGCCATGGGCTGGGAACCACAGGGGGAATGGATCAAGGGTTGGACTTGATGATCTCTGAGGTCCCTTCCAACCCAGTCAGTTCTATGATTCTATGATTCTATGTTGTTGACCAAGCACAAACTGGTGCTGTTTCAAAGACTGATGGACTCCCCATCTGAGATGAGGGAATCACAGAATTATTGAGGCTGGAAAAGACCTCTGAGATCATCAGGTCCAGCCTATGACCTAACACCAGCACATCAACCAGACCAAGTACCACACCCAGCCTTTCCTTAAACACCTCCTGGGACAGTGACTCCACCACTTCCCTGGGCAGTCCATTCTAATTCCTGATCAGCCTCTCTGTGAGAAAGTGCTTTCTGATATCCAAAAAAGCACTAGGGGTTTCTCAGACTGGTTCTCCCTCTCCTCTAACACACTGATACCATTCTAACTGTAGAAGGAGCTCTTCCTTTTCATGGATACGGAATTTAATTGCATTCTCTTTAGGTCCTAATTGTGGCTTGCTGCCATAAGTGAGACTTTTAAGGAGGTTAGAGTGGTTTAAGCTGAAAGATGAGCACAGAGAGGAGGGGAGTGTATGGGTAAGGCACTCTAACACAAGGTGCTTACGTTACACCTGAAACATAAAACACTTCTGGGGTCACTGTGTGAGTGCATCTAATGTGGAGGCATTTGCTCATGTTGTTTCTGGTCCACTAGAAGCAGTATGGAGAGAGCTCTTGAGCTTTTGTTTCATGCCTTGGTGAGAAGGGGCTGAAGGCTGGCAGGGCAGAGGGAGAGGGATGGTATCTCTGACTTCTCAGTTTTAGATGGGTGGATGGGTATGAGTCAGAGGCTTTAACCAAAAGTGCTTTGACAGGGTGGAAGGGGAGGTGCACAGGGAAGGAATGCAAGGAGAGGGTTTGTGTTGTTAAGGCTCTGGCCAGGTGAAACATTAAGGTTTTTAGTGTTTGAAGAATATAAGTACCAGAATAGAAGAGATTTGCAGCAGCTGAGACCCTCTACTAGGGCCAGAAATACCCTCTTCTCTCTCCTAAAGCCTTCCTATGATTTGGAATGATTCCCTGAAAGCCAAGAGTGGTGGCATATGAGTCCCAAAGATCAGAGCTCCTTCTGCACACTACTTTGGCTGCAATTCTTTCCTGCTGAACAGGCTCCAGTTCAGATGTTTGTGACTGGCAGTACTGTGTAGGGAGAAGAAGGGATCTCAGATGATTTAGAGACAGACCATTTATTGCTGTACAGACAGCTTCCATAGCCTTCCTGAGAAACCTGTGTGCAGAGAGGTTTGGGTTTTTGAAGAGCAAGGTTTAGAATTCTTCCTCTAAACAACAGCTGAGATCCTCTAGCTCCCAGGTCTCTCCCATGTAAAGCTCATAGCTCCACGTGGCAGAAGAGCACCTGCTGTTTTTGCTGCCTTCTGGCATCATTTGCCAAAAGTCTGTCTTTATTACAGCTTGTCTCAACCTGTTCTTCATCTTTCCTGACAGCCTTAAAAGAAGATTTCCTGAATGACCCCCTGGTGGGAAAGAAAGCAGAGCAGCTGGGGCTGCCTCAAACGCTGCAGCAGGAATTTTCACTGATCAATGTGCAGATCCGAAATGTCAATGTGGAGGTGAAGGGTTTCAAGTTTCCTTTTTCTGGCTTCTTAGGAGGGGATGTGGGCAGGCTGGCTCATCAGAGCTTGTTGAGGGGGGAACCTTTTTTGCTGCAGTGACTGCTGTCTGCAAGCATGGTTTATGGGTGCTCAGAGGAGTTGCTTCCTCAGCATGCATTTAAGCCACTGTAAGTTTAAAAGTCCTGGGAGATCTCACTACAGAGCAGTTGCTTTTCCTTACAGATGGATGCAGTGAGTCGTAGCTGTACTGTGTCAGTGCACTGTGGCAACCACAGAGTCAGGATGCTGGTGATGTTCCCTGTTCAGTATCCCAATAATGCTGCACCATCCTTCCAGTTCATCAACCCAACCTCCATCACTGCATCCATGAAGGCAAAGCTGCTGAAGGTGTGTGGGGAGTTTGTGTTGTCTTTGTAAATGCACAAATGCTGGACACTTGGTGTCTAGATTACTGACACAATAAAACATCTCACCTTCCAACCTTCCAGTACCTGAAGGGGGACTACAGGAAGGCTGGAGAGGGACTGTTTATAAGGGCTTGTAATGATAGGATGAGGGGCAATGGTACTACATCAGAGAAGATTTAGCTAGGATATTAGGAAAAAAATTTTTACCATGAGGGTGATGGAAAAATAGAACAGGTTGTCCAGGGAGGTGGCTGAGGCCTCATCCCTGGAGATGTTCAAGGTGAGGCTTGAGGAGGCTCTGAGCAACCTGATCTGGGTGAGGGTGTTCCCTGCTGACTGCAGGGGGGTTGGACTGGATGACCTTTAGAGATCCCTTCCGGCCCAAATCATTCTCTGATCCTATTCTATGATCCCACAGGTCACTGTGAACTGATACATTGTGAAGCTCCTAGGGGTGAGGTTTTTGTTGGACTGTCAGCCCAGTATTTGCCTTCCTTCACTAGTGGTTTTTAGATACGTGTTTCAGTGCCACTCTGTTCCTGTGTGTTCTGTATTTCCTGAGGATCCCTAACATCCTTCTCCTCATGCAGTTGCCCCCAGCCCCATACAAGGAAAAATAGAGAGCTAAGCATCCAGCTGCAGAAAGATTATAATTTTGAGCTGAGATGTTGCTTCCTGCTCTTCTCCACAAACTGTTTTTAAAATGAGAAGACTTTCTACAAAGGCCCTTTCAGACCAGGTGTTTGATCATCTGGAAGTCCTATTGCTGATGAAATCTCTTTCCCAGCAGTGAGCTGATAGATTGATTTGGTTTCTTTTCTGAAAAAAAAACCAAAACCAAACACCTGATAGTTTGCCACAAACTGCTGTGAAACAGAATTGCAGAATGTCTTTGGTTGGAAGAGACCTTCAAGATCATCCTGTTCAGCCTTTAACCAACATTGTTAATTCACCACTAAACCATGTCCCTAAAAACCAGGTCCACATTCCATTTAGATCCCTCCAGGCTTAGTGACTCCACCACTGCCCTGGGCAGACTGTCCCAATGTCTGGACTACAAACAGTAGTATAGTATATACTGCTGCAAACAGCTGCTGGTGTATGAAGGCCCAAATCCTGGCTCAGACTGCTGAATCAAGGTGAACCCTTCTTGCTCATGTCAAAACTCACAGCCAGCCCTCAAAGCAGGCAGCACACCCCTGGGTCAGTATAGCTCCAGCTGATGTCAGAAAATGTCTTTGTCCTCTGGCATCCTGGCATCTTAAGCTGCTCTGCAGATAAAAAAGGATGTGGAGAAGGTGTGGATGGAACCATAACTGGGTCTTGTATGTATTCCAGATACTGAAAGACACTTCTCTGCAGAAAGTGAAGAGGAACCAGAGCTGTCTGGAGCCTTGCCTGCGTCAGCTGGTCTCCTGGCTGGAGTCTGTTGTGGTATGGAGAACTACCTGGGCTTTCTGCCCTAGTTTGTTGTCTTCTCTCACTTCCCACACTCCTGACTCTGCAGTGTGAGTCCAGCCTCATTAGACATGTAAATAGACCCCTGTGACTGGCAGTTACATTCTTGTAAGCACTCCTGGTTAATGTTGAGGAAAACTGGATTAATAGAAGCGTTTGGTTTCTGCAAATCAGGCCCTGAAGGTTTGCTGCTTTGGAGAATTCTGCATGCTCACGGATATTCAGGTTAGCAGGAATGGCTAGAAGTTGGGGCATCTGAAGTGGTGCATGGTAGCTTCCTAGCTCTTGAGTATATTTTGCTGAGTGCCTGGGCATGCTTATCTTTTGCAGGAGAAGATAAAAGAGGCCTCAGGCAGCTGGTAGATTCAGTCTTGTCTGAAAGGCAGTGGGAGATGTTGTTACCTCCTCAGTTCTAGTCAAAGATCCTGCTAGTCCTGTTCTAGGGTCTTTGTTTTCTTCCCTTGAAAAAAAAAATTCTGTGAAAGTTTGTTTTTTTCTGAAGCCTTGTGCTGAGGGTTTGTAGGGATGATACTGCAGATAAATCCAAGTCACACTCTGCCCTTCACTGAGAGCTCTGTGGTACATATTCAGCATCTCAGTGTCAGGTGTGAGGTCTGTGTGTGGGTGAAGTGTACTGGAATATGTGTTTTTAGAATTCAGGGAAAAAAATCAAGAATCTCCTCAGGTTCCCTTTCTGAGAGGTTTTCTTCAGGGTTTTTGTTCTGTGGGTGTTTTTTTAACATGGAGACAGTTAATTCTATTTGGTTTCAGCAGTAATTTTGTCAAAGAGGGAACTTTCTCCACTGTACAGAAATCTGATAGCTCATACCAGGTCCTTTAAAGAATTCCTTTAGACTTGTAGTGCTCTTTGTCCAAACAAATGCAGATTTCTGCCAAAATTCCTGTGGATTCCTATGCCTGAGGTCCTGCAATATTTCACATCACTTGCCTTGTGCATTACAAGACTCCCAGCCTGCTTTTTACCCTCTGTAGTTGTGTGTTGCTCCTATTTAAAGAGATACCCATAGAGGTAACAGGTGGACCTCAGCTCCCTTGTCTTGTGAGTCATAACTTGAGTCTGAAAGTCAGATTTTCTATATAGTTTCTCACTGTCTCACCTCCAAATTAATCTCTTACGTTTGTCATGGTTTAACACTACCCTGGCAATTAAACTGAATAACAGACTGCTCTCTATTAACCCCCCTCTCCTCCCTGATAAAGGAAGGAGAGAGAATAAGAGAGACTGATGGGTTGGAAACTAAACTACACAACTTTAATGAAACACTATTGATAAATTGGAAAAAATTACTAAATCTATACAAATATACAGGAAAATTGATCCCACGTTCCTCCCCTCTTTCCCCCAATAACTCTCAGGTCACCACCGAGGCTGCAGGGCAGCCCTGGGAAAGTCCAGGCTGGAATCCTGGGGTCAGCAGCAGTTGGGAGCTGGAGGCAGGAACACACAGATCCAGGCTGGAATGGATCAGGACCACAGGCAGAGGGATGGATGGAATCCTCTCAGGATGCTGAAGCAAAAAACTGTGAACAGGCGAGGAAGTGAAGCAGGAAGGGCAGGAAGAAGGGTTTGACCCTTGTGATCCCTCAAATTTATCCTGAGTATGAGGTGTATGGGATGGAATACTCTGATCAATTCTGACATCTATCTTGTGTGTTCCTCCCCAAAGGAGGGGTTCAGGTGGGACCTCCTTGCTCCTTCTGGAAGGTAAAATGTTCCTCAGAGCTGAGCAGTGGCCTTGGCTCTGCACACCAGGCTCTGGCAGTAACTATAAACATGGAGTTATCAGTCCTAGAAGCAGCCACTGACTGAGAAACTTGCTGTTAATTTCAGCAAGTGCAGCTGCTTACCAGAGACTGAGCTGAAAGCAAAAGTCCAAACCAGAAAATCACCTTTATCCTGGCCCAAACCAGGACAACGTTTCAACATGACTGTGATGGGAGAGGAATCTCTGGACTTGCCTTTGTAGCCTGAGCAGTAGCCACTTTTTGTGCTTGACCTGCTTTGGTTTTACTGAAGCTGCTTGGCACTGCGTTGCCCGATGCCCCAGCTGGGTTTTCTTTTCTGTGGCAGCAGGATTGTGACCTTGGGTAACTTCTGTTTCAGAACCAAGAAGACAGCACATCCAGCAATCCCTACGTTTTGTCAAACTCTGTGACACCTCCTTTGCCCACATTTGCCCGGGTCTCCAATGCCTATGGCTCCTACCAGGACTCTAACATCCCATTTCCACGGACCTCTGGAGCCAGGTTCTGTGGTGCAGGTTAGCCCCATCACTGATATGTTACAACACCTACCTGGGGAATGGTCTGGTATCTTGGGGGACACTTGCCTCAGGCTTTGGTCATTGTGGTAAATTTATAATGAGACTAGTTAGCAGCTGGTTGCAGTTGGTGTTGTATGTGGGATTTTAGGATTTGAAAATGCAGGACTCGTTGAAGAGATGGCCTATGGCTTGTAGCATGCCAGAAGCATGGACAAACCTTTTACAGAAGACTGGGAATAGCTGTTTTCCTTGCCTAGTTCTCTTCTACCAACATCAAACTTGCTGAACATATTCTGGCTCTCGGGCTTTGCAAAATTACTGTGATTTAGGGTTGAATTTAACCTTTGTTGAAGCCATATTCTTGTCACTAGCTGCTCTTCTCTCATCTGCACCCTTTCTGTTTTTCAGAGTAGCTTCCCTTAGGTCATTAGGAAACTTCTGAATGGGAGGGGAGGTGCAATCACATCCAGGTTTCCAGGATAGTATACAATGCAAAAATTATCCTTAAAAAAAAAAAAGATTAAGGTCTGAGTAAGAGCTGTTAAGTTTCACTGAGCTGTTTCAGATGCAAGCGTGTCTCCTCCCAACCTGAAGTATCAAAGTGCTTGTCAGGTTCTGGTGAAGAGTTAAATCATGAGGATGTATCGGCTCATTTTCTTTTACTGTCTTCAATGTCTGTAAGCCACTTCAGTTGGTGTTTTAAGACAGTCATCTCAACAAAAAATACTCTTTAATGGGTTTCCAAGGAGTAGCTTTGGGTTGAGAAAGTGAAGTTGTCTGCTTGTACTTCTAAAAGCACTCGGGGTGGTGGATAGGCACCCTCCTCCCTTGGATGTACCTCTAATGTAAACAACCCTTGGGTAATTAATCTGCTTCTCCCTCCATGCTCTTCATGCCCTGTCCTGTCTCTCCAGGTTACCTGGTGTACTTCACAAGACCCATGACCATGCACCGTGCTGTGTCCCCAACGGAACCCACCCCCAGGTGAGCACAGGTGTGCCATTGTCAGGAGCAGGAAGGCAGCAGAGGATCATATCCTTGGCTGCATCTCCTGACTCTCAGAAAGGTTAGGAACTGGCTGGAGGGCTGGGCCCAGAGAGTGGTGCTGAACGGTGCTGATCCAGTTGGCAGCCGGTCAACAGTGGTGTCCCCCAGGGATCAGTGCTGGGCCCAGTTCTGTTTAATATCTTTATTGATGATTTAGATGAGGGGATTGAGTCCATCATCAGCAAATTTGCAGATGACACTAAGCTGGGGGGGAGTGTGGATCAGCTGGAAGGCAGGAGGGCTCTGCAGAGGGACCTGGACAGACTGGAGAGTTGGGCTGATTCCAATGGGATGAGGTTCAACACAACAACCCCATGGGGAGCTCCAGGCTGGGCACAGAGTGACAGAAAGGGACCTGGGAGTCTGGATTGCCAGGAAGCTGAACAGGAGCCAGCAGTGTGCCCAGGTGGCCAAGAAGGCCAATGGCATCCTGGCCTGGCTCAGGAACAGCGTGGCCAGCAGGTCCAGGGAAGGGATTCTGCCCCTGTACTCAGCCCTGGTGAGGCCACAGCTGGAGTCCTGGGTCCAGTTCTGGGCCCCTCAGTTCAGGCAGGAGATTGAGGTCCTGGAGCAGGTCCAAAGGAGGGCAAGCAGGCTGGTGAAGGGATCCAGCACAAGTCCTGTGAGGAGAGGCTGAGGGAGCTGGGGGTGTTCAGCCTGGAGAAGAGGAGGCTCAGGGGAGACCTCATCACTCTCTACAACTCCCTGAAAGGAGGCTGGAGCCAGGGGGGGTTGGGCTCTTTTCCCAGGCAACTTTCAACAAGACAAGAGGGCATGGTCTCAAGTTGTGCCAGGGGAGGTTTAGGTTGGATATTAGAAAGAATTTCTTTATGGAGAGGGTGATCAGCCATTGGAATGGGCTGCCCAGGGAAGCAGTGGATTCTCCATCCCTGGAGATCTTTCAAAAGAGCCTGGATGTGGCACTCAGTGCCATGGGCTGGGAACCACAGGGGGAATGGATCAAGGGTTGGACTTGATGATCTCCGAGGTCCCTTCCAACCCAGCCAAATCTATGATTCTATGATTCTATGACCTGGAGTCTCAGCTGTGGCCTCCACACGGAGATGCTGATCCCTGGGATCGATGGCCCTCACCAGACTCCCACTTCTGACACACCTGAAGCACTGGGTTCGTGGAGATGCCAGCGTGAGCCTCCAAGGCCATTTGGGGATTGTAGGTCCCTGAAAGCATGTTCTCTTGTTTCTAGGTCCCTGTCAGCTTTATCAGCATACCACAGTGGTCTCATCACTCCAATGAAGATCCGCACGGAGACTCCGGGCAATCTGCGTTTGTACAGTGGGAGTCCGACACGCAGTGAGAAGGAGCAGGTCTCTATTAGCTCCTTCTACTACAAAGAGAGGGTAAGTACCAGGCCAAAAAGCCTTTCCCAGCTCTTCAGCAACACTTTCTGAGCTGTATTTATTTCATATAGCTGTGAGCATTGCTGGTATCGGAAGCTTCATACTCCACTCAAGAAGACATCGTGTTACAGGCAGCCTTGTAAAAGTGTCACATGGGTGTATCTGCTATTAGTAACATCTTTTACTGATCTTCTCTAGCATTTGACATGCTTATTGTGTCTCTCTCTACACTGACCATCACAGCTTCCTTCAGTGCAGGACACTGTCTCCCTTTGCATTATGTAGCATTAAAATCTCACACGTCAGAAGTTGCAGTCTTCAGAGAAATACAGACACCTCTGCTCTTCTCTACACTTCCTGATGTGTGTAAATGCAAAGGGTCGTAGCTGTCTGCATCTGACTGAGAACCTCTCCTGGATTATGGGTTGCTCTTGGGATCTTTCTATTACAGATATCTTTTTCAGGACTATTATAGTCATAAAATAGTTTCAGTTAGAAGGGACCCTAAAGCTTATCTAGTTTCAAACCCCCTACATGGGCAGGGACACCTCCCACCAGCCCAGCTTGCTCCAAGCCCCATCCAGCCTTGACTGAGACACTGCCAGGGATGGGGCAGCCACAGCCTCCCTGGGCAACCTGGGCCAGTGTCTCACCACCTTCACAGGAAAGAATTTCTTCCTAATATCTAAACTCTTTCACCTCTCTTCTGGTTCAAAGCCATTTTCCCTTGTCCTCTCACTACATGCCCTTCTAAATAGGCCCTCTCCAGCTTTCTTGGAGCCCCCTCTTTAGGTTCCTGAAGGCTGCTATAAGATCTCTATATATGCCCCTTTGGACTGTTTTAAGCAAAAGTAATTCCCAAGTGATTCTCCAAAGATCTTCCATTCCACATGTTTCTGGGTTAGGTGTAGCTCTTGCTATCATTGCTGTTTACAAGCAAGGCTTTGGAGGAGAGTGGAATTGTTCCTTCTGGGATATAGTGGGTGAGAAAGACCCCATGGTGACTTTAGGGTGGATGCAGGTTAGTCCTGAAGCAACAAAGGGCCCAGTGTGCCCAGAGCAGATGCTGTGGGAGTAACTGGCCATGCAGTTTGCTCAGAAACAAACTCCCTGTGCTTCAGCAGGGCATGAAGTAGCTTGGAAAAATAGGGTAAGAGTTTGATGAGTTTGCCAGCTGTCTGTGTTGAGGGCATGCATCTGCTGCAGCTGTGGAGACCTTGCAAGGACCCTCAGGAAAGCCAGAGCTGTTTTCACTCTGCTGCAGTAGACCTTGGGAACTCCTATCCCAGGAGCAGAGGGAAGGTCAGAGCTTTGAGCTCTGATCCTTCCTGGGCACTGAAAGAGATCTTAAATTTCCCAGTGGTGCTGGACAGGACAGCTGACCCCTCTGGGACTGTCCTGCTTGTGTGACATGAGTTAGTCAATACACCTCCTAGCCATGGGGCTAGCTTCTCCTCACTATTGCAAGCTTTCCCTACATACAGACCCCAGAAGACTTTCACAGTCCCCATTCTGGTTTGATTTTTTTTTTTCTTTCCCCCACACAAACCTCATTTTGAGAAGAAAAAAAAACAGTGATGCCTGGTACAAGAATTACAGCCTGCTCTAGTCTTTGCAGGAGAGTTTATTTAAAGAGCTACCTCTGTCCTCTGCAGTGTGCTTCTTTCTGAAACACTGCTCTTGTGGAAGCAGCCTGGTGTAACTTCATGTGACCTGTATCCCCAGCCCTTGTATTGATGGCAATAAGATTTTTTTGGTGGCAGGGAAGTAAAGACAACAAAGCATTTGGATAGCATGCTGAAAGCCAGAGAAAATTCCTGTGTTCCCCTTCCACCTGCCAAGCTATCTCCTCCTCTTCCAGGTTGGAAGAAGTGTAAGGGCCCTAGGAAGGAGCTAGCTCAAGTGTTCTTACAGATGAAGTAATTTAAAAGAACAAACACAAAACAAACAAAACCCAAACAAATACACAAAAAAGAAAAGCAAAAAACCTGTGTCTTCCTTCAGCAAACATTTTCTGATTCTTCAGGAGTTGATGTCATGGCCTCTCTTAAATGAATACTACATATTTTTTAATGTCATTTCATTGGGAGGATTTTTAAAAGCCCGGACTCTGAGCCTGGTTAGTTCTTCGCTCTGAAGCTTGGGTTTTATATTGGAATTAAATAAAAATTGAAATATTTTTTGTGTTAAACTCTCATGGTATATATCTTCAGCCCCAAAACTGCATTTGTCACTGATAACCAGATATTTAAATCCCATGTAGCATCCTGCTATTAGCAAAACAATTTCCTTGCCTCTTGCTAGACAGGAAATATGTTGTGTTCCCAGAAAGGCACAGGAGCTGCTGAACCCAGCAGAGGTCTCCTTAGGATGCCAAAATGAAACTGAATCTGGCACTGAGCCTTTCTGTGCTCATTTAAGTGTGTGTGTGTATGTATATGTATACACACAGATGCACACATTTGTGTATAAGTACCTATAGAGACATATCTCACTTCTTATTCACACATGCACAGTCCTCATTTCTACCTCCCTCTTTTTCACCCCCTCCCCACTAAAGCAGAGTAGTCAGCAGAAAGAAGCTTTATCTATTGCAGCAATACAGTCGGTAGCATTCCCAACCTGGAGTCTCTCAAAGAAGTTGCCATGGCTGTATTTTTTTTCACCCCCATGTAGAGGGTTGTGTCAGTGGGGACTGGGACAGCTCAGCCTTGTCTGAGAGGTGGCTGTACACACGTGGTGACAGCAGTGTCTTCATGCTACCTGTGGGGCAATGGGCTTGGAAAAAAAAAATTGGATGTCTGGTGTCCCCCTGGCTGCAGCACCTTTCAGACTTCCAGCACATGGGAGGTTAGGCTGATAGCATCAACTGCCCACAGAAAAGCAGAAATCTGGAGGAGTGCTGAGCTTAGTTTTGCTTCTTATCATAGAAGCCTAGATTAGTTTGGGGAGGAAAAGATCTTTACAAGGTCATCTGATCCAACCTCCCTGCAGTGAGCAGGGACATCTTCAACTAGATCTTCTCCAGTATACTGAGTTTCCTTCAATTAATAATTTTCTCCTTGTGAGGCTTGGTGGAGAAACCTGCAGCAGGAGGCTTTCTTCCTGAGGGTCCAACAGCCAGGCTCATCCCTTGGCTCCCTGACTGCTCAGTCCTGGCAGTGAGATGCGTGGGAGGTTGGAGGCTGAGGGCATGGCTGATGGTCCCAGCTGTCTGTCAGCAGCTGGAAATAAATGTAACCTGCATTGCACACAGCACAAATAACCCCTTTATTGTGTTAAGTCTTACTTAGATCTATCACAACTCTTTTTTTGTGGAAGTGCATAGTAATCTGCTTTGAGAGATTCCATTTATTATTGCTGTGGCACTGTGTTGAGTACTTCATGGGACATCTGCAAGTTCATAATGAAACCTACTTTGGAGCTGTTCTGCAGAGTCAGTGAACTTGATTGTGCACTCAACCTGAATGAGTACCTCAGTCCATAATGACAATTTCCATGTGGCTGTGCCAAGTTGCAGGGTCTCTAAATCCCTTCTAATATCCTGATGTGGCTTTTATCTTTTAAAATTGAACTCAACAGGTACAGCAGGTCCCAGTGAGTAAAGCCCTGGAGGATGCTGGATATTAAAGGGATATCTGAGTAAGCAGGAGCCTTGATTAAGCTTCCTGCAGATTTCTGTGCCCTGGTGCTGGACAGCTGTATTAGAAATTATGCCATTTTCATTTAGCTGCCTTCCTCTTCAGCCCAGAGGAGTTAAAACTCCTTAGAGCAGGAGCCTGGCATGTGGGGCACCGGGGTGTTGTCCTCTGCTCTCCAGTGAAATCATGGTCACGTAAAGCAGTTCAGTACTTCTTGCAGCAACACAACACTGTGTGGAAGACTTGACTGTAGATTTGTGGTTGCCAAAGTCTTTCACAGAGGCTGGTGTGGGGCACAGACACAGGAGCCCTGGCTTTGCCAGCACCCTGGGTGATGTGCGGTACAGCCGCGCGTGGATGAACACGGGGCTCGTGGTTTGCAACTGTCCATTGCCTACCAGAACGTTGGGAACAGTGTCTTTTACTCTGCTGGTTCAGGGCACTTTTCATTTCAGTTTATTTACCTTTGTCTTTAATTTTCTTGGTGTCTTTCTTCCCTTTTCCTGGGTATAACCTTTTCACGTGCAGATGTCTCCTCGCTCTGCCCGGCGGCGTTGGTCCATACAAGCAATTAACGACTTCCCGGTACTGTGTGCTGTGCTAATACTGTCCTTGATATAACCCTGTCTTCTGCCCAAGGGCCCAAGAATAAAATGCCACCTGCCTGCCTTTGAGTAACCTGCACAGAGGTGGGGGACCTGCACTCCACACAGGGCCCAGGGCTTCAGGAAGAGTGAAGGCACATGTGAGCAGGCGGGAGCAGACACTGATATGCAGGGTGCAAACACTGCCCTATTTTATTTTGTACATGGGTGTTTTACCTGGCCCAGCAGGCAGGAAAGGATGCCAAAGGGTAGTTTGAAGTGTTAAGATTGACCTCTAAGAAACAGAGAGTGCACTGCAGAGGAGCTGCGTGGGTTTTGTGCATCGGCAGCCATCCGATGACGCTGACATTAGAGCACTTGATTTCTGAAAAAAATGAAGCCTTGCTGGAGAGGGAGGATGCTTGAGAGCTGTGGAAGAAAAAACTGGCTGAGGTGCTGATGATGATCTGTCACCTCATTAAAATGAGCTGCCTGTTCCCAGTGCAATGCACCAGAAAGCCTTATTTCCTGGAGCAGTAAATAGAATTTCTCCTTAATTTCTGATCTGCTCCCAGCCCTTGGAATCACATCACCCTGCACTTAGTTAGAGTGGTTGTGCTTCCAGCCCCCTTGCCAGGTATTCCCAGCTCCTGGGACCTGCCCTTTCCAGACTATTTGACAGGGGGGTTTTTATTAGTCAGGTCCACATGTCCCTCTAGATGGAACATCATTCATGTGAACTCCTTCGTAACAGCATTGCTCAAGCTGTGCTGTAAATTTGGGCAATTACTATCTCATCACTCAATTGCCAAGCATAGGCAAAGCTTAGAAAACTTCATTTCAATTTAAGGATTATCTCTTTAGGTCTATTTCTCTTAATGTCTGTGTGAACAACTGTTTTTTCACAGCTGCTGTCCATCATGCTATCTCTTCATATGGCAGCAGGGAATAAAACAGAGTCCAGTAACACCTAATTTAACTCAGTATAGTAGAATCAAACCTTCCTAATTACAACAGCTCCAAGACTATACCAGCAAATAAAAGGTGAAAGAACCCAGAAGTAATTTACTTGACTCCATCGAGGCTTTTTGCAAAGAGCTAATGAAGAAATGTGAGCAGTGCAGGCAAGAAATGAAGTTCTGTCTTGGATCAGGAGCAGACTGAAAGAAATAAAACTAACTGAGGAACTTGCCAGCTTGTGGTGTGGTGAATTGTGGTGCACAAAGGGCCACAGTTTAATTCCCTTACCCCTGGCCTGCATGGAAGAGCAAGAGGTGATGCAGTAAAGTTCTAATTTTGTGTAGTGCATCCTTAAAAATGATACATGGAATAGACCAAGCCTTGAAGAATAGATTGTGTTTATGGCTAGCCTCTGGAAAAGGCTGATCACACTCTCTGAAATGGGCAGTAGTGCCCAAGGTGAAGGTGCAGGTGTGCATGAAGACAGGAGTGGATTCAGACTTGGTGCCTTCCTCCTGGACAAAAAGCTCAGCATTGCTTAGGCTACCTGGGGAAGCAAGAGCTTAGCAAGTCTAGAAGAAGGAATGATTCCTCCTCTTTTCTAGGTAATGACTGCCCTCCAATTCAGAAATGCCTGTGCTGCAGGGTAGGTGCCAGCTATTATTTGGGGGAAGCTCTAAAGAGCTATTCATGCTGGGGAGCTCTTCATTCAGATGGGCCTCAGATTTTTTAGCCCCTTTGTGTAAAGTACCTGGTACTGTGGGTGATGCTGGAAATAGTAAATGTTGATTATTGTGAAGAGAAAATCCAGACAGTGCTGCATGCCCTGCACGGGGGAGTTAAGCTGTAGGCAGCTGTTTAGAATACAGGAGTATAGCTTTCTACAGGGAGGCAGCAATTTTGAAATTCTATTTTTAAAATATTGATATTAGAAGTAGCTTGAACCTAGCTTTAAGCAGGTTTAACTGCGTGTGGGTTTTAGGGGTTTGTTTTGGTTTTGGTTTTTTTTTTTTGTTTTTTTTTTTTAGGGCCTTATGGCAGCTTAATCTCGGGCATCAAATCTGTTCCTTTCTGTCCACAACCCTTCCCTTTGCCCTGCTCACACCAGTTTACCCTGAAATTTTGCACATGCTGATGTGGAAGAGGCACTTCACATTTCAGGATGCTCCTTGCAGCAGTGCCTGCCTCAGCAGGACCCAGAGGCACACACACCCAGCTGTTCAGCATCCTTTCTGAGCAGGCAGGGGGCATTTTGTAACTAATTCTGCTGAGTATGCAGTGATGGTGGTGGTTGCTACGAAGCAGTGGGTGGCTTATTCTTGGGCTATCTGTTTCTACATGTAACCCATTTACTGCCATTGTTATCACTTCAGATTGCAACAAATTGCAGCCTTGGGTATGGTAGTGCAGGTGCAGGCTTGCTTTTTTAGTCATTATTCAGTGCTGTTCCCTGCTGTCACCTCCAACCCCATGACTGTCATAAATGCTCTGATTTCTTTTCCTTCTGGTGCTCTGAGGAACTGATGAGCTTTAATTTGCCTATCACTGTAGCTGTTTTCTTTCTTTTCTTCCTCTCCCCCAATTCTCAGGAGCCAGCTGGGTAGATGCAGTTCCTCCTTAGCATGGATTCCAGACTGCAGGAAGAGCTAGAAATTGTTGGAGGCAGCACAGAAAACCCGGGTCTTTGACCTTGAGTTGTTAATAGTTAGCTTGGTGCATGCATGGTGATTTCTGCTTCAGCTCCAACCATTATGTTCCCTGCCTTCCCTTGGGACCTGTGCTCCAGCCCCTAGGAGGAGATGTCTTTTCTCACCTACCCTAATGCTCATGAGCCTTGGTGACACCTTTTGATAACACCATAGCAGGAGCTTCTCCTGGGAGAGGAGGTGGAGCAGAAGGGAGAGAAGAATCTTGTGTTGGACACTGGGCAGGCAGATCCAAGCTTGAGCTCCTTGCCTGTGGTAATCCCTGTTAAAAGTGCTCAAATACTGCCTGCTGGGAGAGCTGCTGCTGTAATTGAATGCCAGCAATTATTTGGTTCAAAGCAGAGTTTCTGCTACCACTGGTGATGAGCTATACTTCAGTCATCATGATTCCCATCCTTCTGATTGTAGTTTTTTCAGACACTTCATTGGTGTGGCTGAGGCAAGCCTGAATTGGGAAAAAAACAGACACTTTTGAACAGTGACTCTACATGTGACTTTATTATTGTCACAGCTTGAGGGACAGGAGGTAGTGGTCATGGAAGTTGTAATACTGGCAGGGCACATGGCCATTGACTGACTCTACTCCAGGAGCTGCACCAGTAAAGAATTAGGGCTTCCCATCTTGCCAGTACATAGGCAATGCTAAAGAGGAAGAAAACAGGATAAATTTTTTTAAAGTCCAGGTTTTCAGGGGTTCTGATACATGTAGTGTCTTCATTTGTCTGGTGATGTTAACAGCAAGCAGTGGAAACCATTCATGGGATCTCTTTTCCATCCTCATCCTCATTTGTTGTCATTCTCAAAAAAAAAAAAAAAAAAAAGTGACCGAATTACCTGTGGGAAGTGGTATGTGTTGTCCATGTTTCTGGTCTTTGAAATGCCTGTTGGGAGTCATCTTCAGTCTGCTCTGGCAGAGAGCAGGAGCAGGTTGAATCTGTTCCCACTGACAGGGCAGTGAACCTGCCTTGGTCAGAGGGAACATCAGAGGGTCATCAGCTGTGAGCCCCTGGGGTTATCTGGCTCACAGATGATTGGGAGGTGGCAAGTTGCTCCCCAAATTACCTGCCAAGCTCTAGAAGCCCTTAGTGATTGACCTGCAGAATGGGGTTTTGCATCTTGCAAGCCTGGCTTCAAATGCCTGCCCAGGCACAGCACAAACAACAGCTTTTGTGGAGACAGCATTGGGGGAAGCCTGGTGGCCCTTCCAGGACAGTCCCTGCACCCATGTTCTGGTGGCATGTCCTTGTGCTGGGGCTTCCAAGCTTTGTTCACATTCTGGTTTTGTGGCAGCATCAGCAGCTCCTCACTAAAAAAGAAGACAGCATTGCCTGCCCTGCAAAAGGAATAAGGTATACAGGTGCCCAGGGTTGTTCGGGAACTTTGGTGTCATGCAGCCCACATCCATCAGCACAGGGAGGGTAGCTGCAGTTTTAGGGTTACTGAAGTCTGTGAGGTGGTAGGAGAGCCAGAGCTGATGCTGAGAGCACCTTGGTTAGGAGCTGATGAACTGAAAGGAGTTTGGTCTCCCACCCAAACACGTTCTACCCACCTTCCACCACATGGCACTTCTCAGACTGATGTTGTAGAGAAATGCTCCAGGGAAATTCTGCTTGGATGAGTTAGAACTTGAGGGGAGGTGGCAGAGAATTAAGCCCTAGTCAGCCACCTCTTCCATAGCACTGGATGCTGACAGCCCTGTTTCCACCAGCATCTGGCACCTCTGGATACTGGGCAGCGTGCACACTGCCAGTGCAGTGGAAGATCAGGGGAACTAGTGGTGCTCTGTCACATGGGCATTCCTAGAGAAATCCACCTTAACATCCTTGAAGTTGGAAATTCCTTCTTCACTGCCTGCTGAGCCTGTGCCCGAGCCTCTGAGCATCGGGCACCGGTGCCCAGAGTGAGCACATCCTTTAGCTTCTTGGGGCACCTGCTAGTCATGTGCTCAGCATGTTGTCCTAAGCTTAGGAGGGAGGCATTAATTTCATCAGGCTATTAATTTTGGGTGGGTTTTAAGGGCATTTTGGTTTTCACAGGACTGCATGATCACGGTCAAAGGCAGTTGGGCACCCAGCCATCCCAGAGCTGGCCAGACACCCTCAGTAGTGGGACCTTGCTTGCAGGGCAAAGACTTGCCCTTCCTGTAGCCCACCCTGCTCTTCAGGAGCATCAACACGTTGGGTGTGAGAGCTCTTGCCTGCCTTCCAGAGCCATCAGCACTGGGATGTTTTGCTGGCTCCTCTAAAGGGGCTGTTCTGTTCAGGTAGGGGTGTAGGAAACCCCAGCACAAGAGCCTTGGGACAGTCTCCGTTACAGTACAGTCAGGAGATGGTTCTGCATAGGAACACGGACAGAGTGTCAGGCAGAGGATGTGCCACAGGAGAGCAGCATTGAACAGTGCTTTTTGCTGCCCTCAGGAGCCCTGCAGAGCAGCCAGTGCTTCCCTTGGTGGAGCCCCAGTGCTGCTGTGCATCCTCCCATTCCTCCTCCTCCTCCTCACCCTCCCAGAGTGAGGAGACAGAAGAAGCCAGGATATCAGCCAAATACTGTGTGGTGTTTCACAGAGACAAGATAGCTTTATGCAGCTTGGCATTAAGACGTCCTCTGTGTCTGTTTCAGGGAGCATTTGGGAATCTTGGTGTCTTGTTTTTGTTCCCCTGTGTTGATCCCTCTCCTCTGCCCTCCCTGCCTTGTGCCATGAGCCAGCTGTAAGCAGCCCTCAGCATGGATTAGCCAAGGACCCTCTCTAGCAGAACTTAGGCCCTGCTTTAGCATCTGCCAGGGGTTCAGTTGAGGCTGTTGGTAAAGCAGGAGGTGGGAACCCAGTCCTGATGCTAAGCAGGGGCGTGCTGAAATGCTGAAACCAAAAAAAGAGACAGTCCAGAGCTTGCCCTGAAGCTGAGGACAAGCAGAAGCTGCCTCCCTCCCCCACGTCTCTTTGCTGCTGTTGGCTGAAGTCAGCAGTGGTCTGTGTGCAGAGGGTTCCCAGACAAGGCCTCTAATGAGAACAATAATTGAACTGTCCTGAAAACCTGACCAGGTTTGATTGGCATCCCAGTGCTGTTTTGTTCTCTTATTGGCTTTCACGGAAGAACTCACAAAATGCTTTGAGTGAGTTTGACCTTGAGCTTGCTGCCTTGACCTGCTTTTCACTTCCTACAGATGGAGATGCTTGTTCTCCTGGGCACATCATGGATGTTTTCCAGGTAACAGAGCCTTCTGAGAGGCAGGTTAGGGTCTTGCTTGCATTATTCCTGACCCTAGTGCTTTGTTCCCTGGCCCAGGAAACCTGCTGTCCTCCACCCCAGTAACATGTTGCCATTTGTTCTGCAGAAATCAAGGAGGTGGAAAAGCAAACGAGAAGGGACAGATGCCAACAACCGACCCATCAAAGCCGCAGGGAAAGTTATTATCCAAGATATTTCCTGCTTGCTGCCTGTCCACAAGCTGCTGGGAGAGCTCTACATGTGAGTACTGGCTGGCATCCTTCCCCAAATAAAAGCATCTGTCTTTGGCACGGTTGTGCTTTAATCCTGACATCTGTCAGGCACTGATCTTCGAATGTTTCCACACCTGCTTCCTGGTCTTGCCACGCTGCTTTTTTCCACTATCCCTCTTTGCTTGTGAGCTGGTACTTGTCTCCTAGAAATCTGAAAACTGTGATGGAAGAAATTTGTGATGGGGTGTTTTACACGAAGCTTGAACTGGCTCCCCAGCATCATTGCTTCAAGGCTTACAAGTTGAGGTTCTTGTCATCAAAAACCAGAAATTTTCAGTAAAAATTATTTTTCAGATCTCGTGTGGAGCTCCAGAAATAGATGCACAGGTGTAAAAATACCAGTGTCCACTTGTGTACTGTAAAACTGATCTTAACTCATAAGGCTTTTCAATTTAAGAAGCATTTAGAGTACCTCATTCACTTGGAGACTTGGTGGTACCTGCCAGTGTCTGTACTTCTGCAAGTTCTTCTGCTTTCATGGAAAGGATGGAGAAGTTCTGTGGTTTGGTTTGTTTGTTTTTTTTTTCCACGAGGAGTGTCTTTGTCCAAACTGTCTAATCCAGATAGCTACAAAATCTCTGTTCCTGATTTTTTTCTTCCTTAGCTTTGTTAATACTGTCTGGTTGGTCATAGAGTTTCCAGGCAGTGAATGTTCAGGGAAGGGGCAGGCTTGCTTTCTTAAAGGAGGGGGAGGAAAAAAGAGAGAAGAAATCTACCTTCTCTCTTTTCCGTGTTATTAGAAGGAATTATGTTTAAAAAGACCTGTTGGACGTTTCTTCCCCAGATACCTCACATGTGAACAGCCTGAACATTTCTTCCCCAGATATCTCACATGTGAACAGCCTGACTCTTTCTCATTTCCTGTAACATATTAAGCAGTACAGGTGTCCTGAGTCTCAGGAGGATTTCTGCAGATAAGCAGGGAAGAGCATGTGGTTTTCCTCAGCCTCCCTTGCCAGTCTCTTGGGGACTCACCAGTGGGTGCCTTGTCCTGGTGGGGAGCAGGGGGAGGACCAGCCTGTTTCTCCCCAGTGTATCAACCTCTCCTTCAGGTCACAGCAGACCAACAGGCTGAGTGGGAACAGGACCAGGTAATTGGTGGCACCAGCTTCTAGGGACAAGAATGCATCGTGGCTTGGACCAGTTTGGTTTCAAGTCCAGGTTGGAGTTGACTTTCAGCAATCTGGTGCAGTGAGAGGTGTCCCTGCCCATGCAGGGGGGTTGGAACTAGATGACCTGTAAGATCCTTTTCAACCCAAATAGTCTGTGATATCCTGGCAGAAGTTTGGTCTGCTAACTCCTTGGAAGCAGTGCATCTTAGAAGCAATCCCAGCAAGTGTGGAGCTCACCTATTTGTGCTGAGAAGCTGAATAGTGGGAGCAGCCAGACGGATGGCAGTGATCACCACAGGCTCACACTGATCTGGAAGTTCTGGGCTGCTCCCTGCTGCCAGTACCACTTTTATCCCCCATCCCTCCCTACCTAGTATGCCAACCAGACCTATCTCCTTTCCTTTTAGACTGAATGTGAATAATATCCAGGAGACTTGCCAGAAGAATGCTGCCTCAGCCTTGGCTGTGGGACGGAGGGATCTCGTGCAGGTATGACCTTGGATCAGACTTTTCCTCAGCTGCCCTCGTATGATCTGTGCTGGCATCTTGATACCCCAACAGCCAGCTGGTTCCAGCACTTTTTCCAGGGAGGTCTGTGGAACAGCCATTGAATCTTGGCATCCAAAGAGTCCTTCCCAGCACTGCAAGAAGATTGTTTTGCCCTTTGCCACACATGCATGAAGCACGTTTTTCAGGCACTTCCTGCAGGCAAAGCAAAAAATAAGGCCTGCTTTTTATTCAGCCAAGGGAGTAACTGCACACAGTTGCCTATCTGCCAGCAGCATTTTGATGGGTGATTTTTGTCTTCCTTACATAATTATTCACATTGTTTGGTGTTCATGTGTGTGTGCTGGCAGTGGGTGCTAGCCACAGCCAGATTCTCCCCAGAAGTCTGAGCCCAGGGACCCAGCCCCAGAGCAGGGCTGGCCACTTGCCTTCAGCTTGCAATAAGAGAAAAATGGCTATTTTGGCCCATCCTCTTCCATGTGATTAGGCCATCACAGCAGGCAGGACAGGACTCAGGAGTGTCTGAAGGAGATGGGAGCAGGCTGGCACTGCCAGAGGAAGCCTCTGCACCTCTCCTGAGCACGTGGCTCTTCCCAGACTTGGGCAGGGAACGTGCACGGATTTACCTGATGAAAGCAGAAGCAAACTCAAGAGTTTGTCCTGCTTCTTGGTGTGTCCTGCTAGATCAGGAGAAGAGAAGGTACATCTTGCTGTCTGGTTTGCCCTCCTATCAGATCTTCTTGGGTGGAGTAACTTCAGTGAGATTTCTCTGAGATACCTCTGTTTTTTGCTTGGTTTTCCTTGTCCCATGCAACTCCAGCCTGTATTGCAGCTTGCCTTGTCTCCAGCAGACACAAAGGATTACATGTAAGATGTGTAGGAAGTCCTTTCCATTTCCTTTCTCTCTTGTGCTCAGTCCTGTCCCTGTTCCAATTTCATTCCTGTTTCTTTCTGGTTTTACAGTAAGTGGTGATGAGACTACAGTTCCTGGCTGTTCTTTGTACGTGGAGCAAATACTTTTTCTTTACTTTTCCTTGTTGTGAGCTTTCTGTTTTCTGTTGCCTTTCCTGCACCATCCGTTTTTCCCTTCCCTGCTCTTGTTACATGCCAAACTTGGAATTCTGTTTTTCCCTGGAGTGCTCTAATTGCCCCATTTTAAAAGGCATGGCAGAAAACCCAGTCCTAGGTCAGTGATACAGAGACTGAAAAGATGGAACAATTTTCAGAGTAGAGGATGGTAAATAGAGAAGAAATTTCATGTGAAATAGTTGAACTGTTGGAGTAGAAATGGCAAACTACTGTCTGCATTGGGCTGTGTTAGGAGAACAGAGGTATTGAGTAACACAGGTAATCAAATTATACTTTCCATGCAAATCATGATTCACCAGGAAACTTTCTACCACCAGATGTATCTGAACCCAAGAACTGTGGCAATTTTAAACCATTTGGAGGTTTGTGAAGATAAAATGCACTAGTAGGTCTGCTAAACTGCCCTGATGGATCTGTTAGACTACAGACTATACTTCTTCAAAGTTTAACCCAATCTCAAATCAAGTGGGACAGGGAGAGCTTTGGGTTTGTGTTACTCTCTATCTCTTATATGTGACACAGAGGGTGAAACTCTTCCCTGCTGCCAGGAAAGAAAAAAAAAACCAAAACAAAACAAGCAGGCTCCCTCATTATCTGTCTGTGTACACCTATGCCCTGGGAGTGGGGTTATTTCTAATTGTAGCTTTGATGCTCTTCCTTCCTGTCTGCCAGGTTTGGTCACTGGCCATGGTAGCTACTGATCTCTGCCTCGGACCGAAGTCTGACCCAGATTTGGAGATACCTTGGGCACAACATCCATTTGGACGTCAATTACTGGAGTCCTTGTAGGTGCCTGAATGCCTGGGAGGAGTTGGGGAATGACTGCTGCATCAGAGCCCTCTGTAGCTATCCATGACTACACAATACATGTTGTATGGCATCATTTCAGACCTGGGATGGTGCCACGGCTTGGTTTTGGTCTCTTTTTGCCTCTCAAGTCTGAGATGCAACAAGAAGGAAAGCTGCAAGTGTGTTTATGAGGTGCAGGAGGCAGTAATTTGGCCTGCCATCCAGCACCCATATCTTGGGCTGGCATTGAGCAACAGGCCAGGCACAGCAGGAGCTCTGCTTTCCAGCATGCCCACAATGGGGATTTGGGTTTTCTTCTCCCCAGCTCCTCAATGAGTGTGTTGCTGCAACTGGTTTGTTCACTTTCAAATTCACTGGAGCCATGTAGCATTACTGGGAAATCATTCTGTATAATCTCTAAGCTAAGTGTTAGCTGCAAGTGAATCTGTTCACTTGCAGAGGACATAGTCATAGATGGTATCTCTCATTATCAGACATTTGGAAACACAGGGTTTGTGTGTTTTGCATACTGTTGCTTGACCTCACTCTTTACTGCTGTGTGGCAGCTGTGGGAAGGGAGGACAGGCAGTTCTTCATTGCTCTGCATCTTCAGATGAATCTAGAAACTCTGCAGCATTTCAGAAAACCTGTGGTGGGGTTTTGCCTTGTGGTCTAGATGTAGGATGCTTGTTTGTAGAGGGTTTTGTTAAAAAGACACTGTGGCTGGGTGTGAGTCTAATGGCTCCAGCTTTACATCCTGTAAATCAGCTCTGTGGACCTTGTTCCTGAAGCTGCACAAACTTGTTATTATTATCATCATTTTCCAAAGTTGCTATTATTTTGTGTAATCAGGCCACAAGCATTGGTGATTCCCAGAACTCTCCTGTCTTTCTCCCACCAGTTAGGTGATGAGTGGTTTCAGGAGGAGGACTTGGCCTCTCAAAGGTTTGATGGAAGAGACCACCCAGTCCTGAAGCGTACCATGCCTTCTGTGGGCAGTAATGTGACCCCAATCCATTTGTGTCCTGTGGGCAGTAATGTGACCCCAATCCATTTATGCCATGGGCTCAAAATCAGTTGTCCTGGAGTCTCAGTGCTTTTTGCCACCACTGAATTCTGACCAGTCTCATACTGTCTGTCTTTCCTTCCCCAGGCTGGCTCATTACTCCCAGCTCCATGATGTGCAGACCCTGGCCATGCTCTGCAGTGTGTTTGAAGCCCAGTCCAGACTACAGGGGGGCCCAAACTCCTACGGCCCCTTTCCTCAGCGTGCCTCCAACCTGGCCTCCCACAGTCGATACGTACGATTGCCTTTTCTTTTCCATTTGTCTTGGATCCCTTGGAACACCTCTCGTGTAGATGACATGATTTCCTCTCCTTTCCCCCTTCAACAGCCCAGCTTTACTTCCTCTGGCTCCTGTTCCAGCATGTCAGATCCTGGACTTGGAACCGGAGGCTGGAGCATAGGTACTGAGACCTGGGTAGTAATCTCCCTCCCTTCTGGCATAGGTTTTAGATGGCTTCTGTGGCGGGAGGGGAGTTAGTACTGGCTGTGGCTGCAGATGTGCTCTGCTAGAGCAGCTTGCCAGGGTTTGGCTAATGTGATGTGACTCCGTGACTGGAAGTGAGCAGGGCTTGCAGGAACTGTGTCAATGCTCCTGCAGTCCTGCCCCTTCTGACTTGCATAGTGTGCTCTCAGACCAGGCTTTGGAGAAAATGTCACAAACACCCTCAGACATACCAAATCAGGTCCCTGGATTGCAGGTTAGCCCAGAGCCGAGGGCTTTCACTGCTGCCTTTTCCAGTCAGAGACCAATTTATACTGTTTTGCTCCCAGCCCAGCTCTAGCGAGCGCTGGGGATGGCTGCCCTGGTGCTGCTGGAAGCCATGAGCTCTCCACAGCCCCAGTGCTTTGCACAGGCTGTTATCCATGCCAACCACTCCTGGTAACTTCTTTGTCCTTCACGTGCTTGGACGTGGCTCCCAGGATTAGCTTCTCCATCCCCTTCCCTGCATCTGAGGTCAGGCTGACCAGCCTACAGTTCCATGCCATCCTTTTTGAAGACAGGGGTGACACATGCAGTCCTTTGGCACACTCTGCTAACTGCCACCATCACTCAAGTGATTGAGAGTGGCCTCACAATGTTATCACCCAGCTAATTCCATAGGGTTTAAGATTGAAAAGCAGTGCTATGCTTTCTCTGGTCACTGGAAAACCAGGAGCAGTTGGGAAGGTTGGGTTCTTGGTGTCAGGAATAGCTGTGGGCCTAAGGGATTTTCTGCTGAGCTTCAAAGGTGTCAAAGACAAGTCACTCCAAGGGCTCCAGTGTCAGAGTTGAAGCTATTGGCTGATTCCTAGTGATAAACATGGCCTGGGGCAGCATCAGCCCTGTTAGCATCAAAGCTGTAACTGTCAGTGTGATGCCAAAGCATCTGTGACTGGGGGAAGAGCAGAGAATGGGGGTTGTTGGAGCTGATGTTGTCTTACAGTGGTTATTTGCAATCTTTTTCCTGGGAGGAGGAATCCTTGATGTTAGGCTGTTAATGAGAGTCCTCTGTCTGGGAAAGGGGATCCCAGCCTGTGGGGGGACCTCTGCTTTTCCCTAAGCAAAATCCATGGGATTGGTTGCCCGGTTACTTTTTGCCTGAAGTGGAAGGCAAAAGTGATTCCTCTATGTGAGATTTCTCAGCCTGATGATCCCCATTCTCATCTTGTCACTAGAAGTGCTGGAGAAGCCCTTAGCAAGCAGAGGTTGGCATTTAGTTTTCTGAGGCAGGGCAGTGTTTGGAGAAAGGCAGAAGGTGACACGGCTGGGGTGTGCCAGCGTGTCTGCTTCCCCAGCCTGCTGTTGAGGAGGTTGTGCTCCTGAGCACTGTGCTTTCTGATGTCTGCTCACAACCTTGTGATCCTTGCAGCAAACAAGGACACGGAGCAGAGCTCCACTCCCTGGTGTGAGTCTTCTCCAGATGAGTTCCGCTACGGAAACCTCACCTACCCTGATCATCGGGAGCGGGAGAAGGACCAGCATGACAAGAACAAAAGGTAGGTTATGGGGTGCATCAGGGGTATCCAGGGATGCTTAACTCTGTGCCCGTTCCAGCTGGAACTCTCTGGCCAGGTCTCTGGTGGTGCTGTGAAGTGCTTGAAGCTCCTAAACCTCTTCCTTCAGATATTCATTTGGACAAGCTTCAAACCGTGCCCAGGTGGCCAAGAAGGCCAATGGCATCCTGGCCTGGATCAGGAACAGCGTGGCCAGCAGGTCCAGGGAAGGGATTCTGCCCCTGTACTCAGCCCTGGTGAGGCCACAGCTGGAGTCCTGGGTCCAGTTCTGGGCCCCTGAGTTCAGGAAGGAGATTGAGGTCCTGGAGCAGGTCCAAAGGAGGGCAAGCAGGCTGGTGAAGGGATCCAGCACAAGTCCTGTGAGGAGAGGCTGAGGGAGCTGGGGGTGTTCAGCCTGGAGAAGAGGAGGCTCAGGGGAGACCTCATCACTCTCTACAACTCCCTGAAAGGAGGCTGGAGCCAGGGGGGGGTTGGGCTCTTTTCCCAGGCAACTCTCAGCAAGACAAGAGGGCATGGTCTCAAGTTGTGCCAGGGGAGGTTTAGGTTGGATATTAGAAAGAATTTCTTCCCGGAGAGGGTGATCAGCCATTGGAATGGGCTGCCCAGGGAAGCAGTGGATTCTCCATCCCTGGAGATCTTTCAAAAGAGCCTGGATGTGGCACTCAGTGCCATGGGCTGGGAACCACAGGGGGAATGGATCAAGGGTTGGACTTGATGATCTCTGAGGTCCCTTCCAACCCAGTCAGTTCTATGATTCTATGAAACTGCAGCTCGGCTTCTGTGGTTGCATATGATAACATCTCTAGGTATCCATTTTGGAGGTCTTAGGGGACAACCCATCCTTTGAGTCTACACCTTGAGTGTACAGTAAGTGAAGACCTGACCCTTCAGTGTTCCACAGTGTTGCAGCAACACGTGGGAATCTGCTGCTCTTCAGGCAATGTGAGCTGGCTGTGAAGCCATCGCTGGGAAGAGGATTGCAGCCAGAGTCCCTGAGAGTCCATCAGGTGGATGAGAACCCTGTTTGTTCCTCTAGGCTCCTGGATCCTGCCAACACTCAGCAATTTGATGATTTCAAGAAATGCTATGGAGAAATCCTTTATCGGTGGGGCCTGCGGGAGAAGCGGGCTGAGGTTCTGAAGTTTGTCTCTTGTCCTCCTGATCCTCATAAAGGAATTGGTGAGTACCTGCTCCAGCTGCCCAGCTGTCACAGCTCGACCTTGGGAGCTTGGTAATGTGCAGTCAGCAGGTAGGATAAAAGTGTCTGTCAGCCTGTTAGCTCTGCCAGCAAATGGTTTTGGCTTCTTTGCAGCTCTGGGTGGAGATGAGGCCTGTAGATGTTGATTCAAAGGTTTTGCAGACTGTAGCATCACTCCAGCAAAGCTGGAAATAAACATGCTGCCCCACTGGCAACATTCAGCTATTTATGCTGATGGCTGTTCTTTGTTCCCTCTGAACAAGAAGAAATTCTTTAGTGTGAGGGTGGTGAGACCCTGGCCCAGGTTGCCCAGAGAAGCTGTGTATGCCCCACCTTTGGAAGCATTGAAGTCCAGGTTGGATGGGGCTTGGAGCAACCTGGGCTGGTGGGAGGTGTCCCTGCCCATGCAAGGGGTTGGAACTGGATGAGCTTTAAGGTCCCTTCCAACCCAAACCAGGCTGGGATTCTATGTAAAGGACCCCAGGCTGTCTTATCTCTGATTCTGGGCTGAAGTTTCTCTACAGCACATGACTAAAATTTCAAGGTCTTTACCTGTGGATGAGCTAGCCAAGAAATAGGCAAATAGAACATTTCTCCCAACGTATTTTCAGGAGTGTAGGTGCCCCAAACTGCTGCTTAAAGAACAGCTGCCAAAATTGCTTCTTTTGGGAAAAAATGGACTGAATGCAGGAGAAGAGCAGCAGGCGAGAGATGTCTGAAAAGCAGTGGTGGATTCACCTCTTCTCCCCTGGGACTCCTCCTGGGGAGGACCTGGAGTGAAAATTGGGGACTTCAAGCACTACCATTGCTCCTCCATGGCTGACAGTGACAGCACTGGTTTCACATGCAGTGAGTGCACTCTGTGCTCTCTCCTTCAAGGGGAACAAAGGCCCTTCTCATTTGCTCTTGTGATGTGAGGCAGATGAGACCAGCAAGAAGCCTTCACCACAGTGTGTCCCCAGCCAGAAATCAAACACACATTCCCAGCTGACAGCTGTGTAACTCGCAGGGGAACTGGGTGGTGGGTTCACAGAATCAGAATAGCTAGGGTTGGAAGGCACCCTAAAGATCATCCATCTCCAACCCCCTTGCCATGGGCAGGGACACCTCCCACCAGCCCAGGTTGCTCCAAGCCCCATCCAACCTGGACTTGGACACTGCCAGGGATGGGGCAGCCACAAGTTGCTTGGAAAACCTGTTCCAGTGTCTCACCACTCTCACAGGGAAGAATTTCTTCCCAATGTTCAACCTAAATCTCCCCTCTTCAAATTTTAAACCATTCCCCCTTGTCCTCTCATGACACCCCTGTGTTCAAAGCCCTCCCCCAGCTTTCTTGTAGCCCCTTCAGACATTGGAAGGTTGTTTTAAGGTCACCTTGGAGTCCCCTCTTCTCCAGGCTGAACAACCCCAATCCCTCAGCCTGGCTTCCCAGGGAGGTGCTCAGCCCTCTGAGCATTTCAGTGTCTCTGCTCTGGACGCTTTCCAGGAGCTCTGTGTCCTTCTTACGACTCCAGAACTGGACCCGGTACTGCAGGTGGGGTCTCACAAGAGCAGAGTAGAGGGGGAGAACGGAGCTCACGTGTTGAACAGAGGGGCTGTGCACAGGGCTGCTTTGTTCACTGTCCTGCCAGCACTGACTGCTTTGCTCTCTCGTTTCTCCTCTTCCAGAGTTTGGGGTGTACTGCAGCCACTGCCGCAGCGAGGTGCGGGGCACCCAGTGTGCCATCTGCAAGGGCTTCACCTTCCAGTGTGCCATCTGCCACGTGGCTGTGCGAGGATCCTCCAATTTCTGCCTGACTTGTGGACATGGTGGCCACACCAGCCATATGATGGAATGGTTTCGCACCCAGGAGGTGTGTCCCACAGGCTGTGGGTGCCACTGCTTGCTGGAGAGCACCTTCTGAGCAGCAGGGACAGCACGATGCCCGCACACAAGGTTTCGTATTTAATTCCCAAGCCATGTTGAATCAACTCTGCTCCACAGAGGGGATGCCACTGGGAGCTGAAGCAGGATGTCCTGGAGATGAGCCACAGTGACATTTACAAGTGCTTCCAGTGCTCCTACACTTCCCAGGTTGTTTTTAGTGTGTTTTCAGTGTCCATTGCTGGCGATGGATGCCAGACCAGAAAAACTGCTCCCTCCTGCAGCAGGGTGTGTAGATGTTGTCTTAGGCTCCTTTGAGATGAGGAGATGTTAAAAAACTCCTTTGGAAAGTGCTCGTCTGGCAGAGCCAAACTTGCTCCAGCTGCACACTGTCTTTCCAGGTGCCTCCTGACAGGAGCAGGGGAGGGGGGGGCTCAAACTGAGCAAAATCATCATCTTTGCACAGTTAGGCAGAAATAATCCACAGGCAACAGTGAGCTCTAAAGGTGAATTGTGAACTGCACTCAAAGAGCAAACAGTCTGTGGGACTGTGCTCGGGGGTACCTCTGAAGCAAAAGGGTCCTTACTGGGAATGGCTGTTCACATTGTTTAGGTTACCCTGCAAAGCAAAAGAGTGAAACTTCATTTTTCTGGATGACTTCCAAACAGCTTCCTGCTCACGGGTCAATGTCTGCAGCGAGTGTGAAAAGTTCAGCCACACGCCCAAAGTCACTGGGACTAGTTTTCTTCTGGCAGATTTAGCACCATTACTCTGAAGGTGTCTCCAGCTTCTGCTCTGACCTGGTGATGCAATGCACTTTAACTTGCCTGTGTCTGCCTTGTCCTTGGCACTTCCTGGTGACTGGGAAAGGCACCTGCCTTTTGACTTTGGGATCCTTCCAGTGTTTCCGTGGATGGTGGCACCTGAGGGCGTTTCTGAAAGCCTTTGCTTTCCTATGGAGAAAACAAGAGGATGCTTGCTCCCTGCAGCTCCTTTTGGCTGTTTTCTCCAGGGTCTCTGGGGGGAATCAATGAAGAATTTGAGGTTTGCTGCTAATGCGCTTGAGTGATGAGGCTCCCGAGTTGGGGATGCAGCAGTTTCTAGAGGAAAAGGGGGTTTGGAATGGTGGTGGAATTCACAGAGGCAAAAGGTTTGTGCCTTTTCTCCCTGTGGAGCTTCAGTTGGAGAATGTACCGGATGGGTCTGTTGGTTTGGGGCTGCTGGGGATGCTGCTGTGCCACTGCCTGCATGGCTGCCTGCACGCCTGAGCAGGGTTCAGCCCCAGCTTTGGGTTTGGGCAGATGTGATCCCTTCCTCCCACCCTCACCTGCTGAGCAGGTCCACGTGCCCTGCCCGCACCCAACCTTTGTGCTAACTCAGGCTGTGGGATCCTGCCGTGGAATAAACACATGGTGTATCTTAAACCTTCCAACATCTTTTTTTTTCTTGTTTTTTTTTTTTAAGTGCTGTTCTGGTGGAACTTGCTGTTGCTGTGCTCATTCTCCCTCTGCAGGATGCCCCCAGCAGCTCTCCACTGTTTAGTGCCACCCCCCCAGCCCTCTCCCTGTACCCCAAAGCAGGGGTCCTGTGTCCAGTGGCAGTAGAGACCTCCTGCAGCTGGAGGGCTCAGCAGCTGCTGCTGGCAGCCCCAGCCCTGGCTCTCACAGGGGCTGTGTTGGTGGGGGGATAGGTGGGGGGACAGCTCCCCACGGGTCCCCTTGCACCTTTTGCAAAAATGAAGCCGTCGGTGGGGTCTTGCCTGGTGCCACGGTGGGTGCTGTGCCAGCCCTGGGGAGAGGTACTCCGTGTTGGGAGACTCAGGGAGAGAGCTCCCTCCCACCCTCTGCCTTCCTACGTGACAGGCAGTCAGCTGGGAAGTATTTTCATTTCCATGCATGAGTGCGTGTGGGCTGGCAGGGAAAGGAGACTTGTTATTTAAGGGTGAGGGACTGACAGACCCTGGAGCTTGCGTGTGTTATTAGAGTTCATTACAGTCTATCTCCAGAGGATCTGAATACCTCTGAGGTAGAGGGCAGCTGGTACTTCAGAGGAAGGTGGAAAAGCAGCACCTCTGCTTGTGCAACCCTGCACGGGTAGGTGGAATTTCTTCCCGGATGCTCTCGGCATTTTGTCTCACACCCCAAAGCGTGTGTGATGGTTGCTTTGGGAGCACTCTTGCTCAATGAAGAAGTGACTATTGCAAGGAAACAGGAATGGCTTATTCTCACCTGCCCGGAGCCCTGTGAGGAGAGAAATTCCTTCACTGTGCTCAGGAGCCCCTGGCTGGAGTAAAGGATAAGGAATAGGATGTACTGTGCTGGTGACCAATGCTGGCACCTCCATCTGCTCTGCTTCTCCTCTTACCCCCTGCTCTTTGCAGTAATGTTACAAAGTGCAAAAAAAAATCACAAGTCTGGCCCAGTCTTGCTCTTTAATTCCAGGTGTTTTAAGAAGGAAGCGGGAGGTGGAGAGGAGGCAGGCAGTGCTGGGGAAGTGGGTCTCAGCGTGGGGTGTGCCAGCAGACACCATACCAGCTCCGGGGGGTTGCCAGGGTCAAACCAGACAAATCAAACAGCACCACCCACCCGAAGGAAAGTGCCACAGACCACTGTCAGCCCCACACCCTCTGGGGGGATCCCTGCCTCTGTGGTTCCTGCTGGTGCAGGAATGAGGGGGCATGGAGTTTGTACCCCTTGGTGCGTGTGAAACCACTTCCCTCAGGGCATCATCCTTGGTGCCATGGGTTTGCCAGAGCTCCTGGCACTTCCAGGGAGGGAAGCTCCATCCATGGACAGCCAGAGAGCCCTCCCCACCCCATGCCTGGGCTGCTGGCCATTGCAGTGGAGGGTGCTGTGCTCGGGGGACCTTTGGGCCACCCCCCAAGTCACTGCTTTGGCAGGATGTGCTGCAGCTGCCTCAGTGCATCCCCAGGGCTGTTCCTGGCACGCTGGCCATGGCTTTTCCGAGGGTGGCTGGAAGAGGAGGCTCCCATGCCCACCCACCCTGCACACGAGGCCACCCTCAGCTTTTTAAACCCTTCCTGTGCTCTGCAGGGCGAGCAGAGGTACAGTGAGTGTGGGGTGCCCTCCCCAGCCCTGCTGTGGCTCTCCAGACACAGAGGGGCAAATTTAATCCCCGATGATCAGAGTTTGGCAGGGAAATAAGGAGTGATGATGTCAGAGGTCTGGAGGAAAGCCTTTCCCCGTGGATACTGCTCATCACAGTGTCTGTACCAGCCCCCTTCTCCTCCCCATTGCTCCAGCACCAGCCTGTGCTAGTGCTGGAGGGCCTGATCCTGCCCAAAGCCCAATGGCACATTCCTACTGTCTCCCTTATGCTGGCCCCAGCATCTGTCTGTCTGTCTGTCTGTCTGTCTGTCTGTCTGTCGGTCTGTCTGCTGGGTAAACCAGTTGAGGAAGTGATGAGCCCAAACCATCTGGCTGCTCTCATTTCAGCTGGGCTGATCATCAGCTGGCTCCACTCCCTGATCCTACTAGCCCTGGGGGCCAGGATGATAAGGAGCTAGGAGCACAGGGACAGGGGTTTGGGGACAGGTGGCCATTGGCAAAGTCCCCCACTGCCAATTTGCTGCTGTCACAGTGGTGTTTGCTGTCCCAGCACCGTCCCTGTTCCAGGGGGTGAGGGGGTCTCCTTGCAACCCCATCCTCAACACAGAGCTGGAGGGCAGCTTACCCACTCTGGGGACACCCCTGTCCCTTGCATGAGGGGACAGAGCCTGGGTCATCACTGTGGCATCTGGCCTGCCCTCCATTGCCCTCCTTGCCCTGGAGTGCTGCTGGGGCGTGGGTGGGAAGGGAAGGGAAGGAAATACCTTTCCCTGGTTTCGCCGGCCCCTGCAGCGGTGGGAGAGGCGGGGACGGAGCGGGAAGTGCCGGTGGCTGCTGCTCCGGAGGACGCCGTGGCAGGGCTGAGCCACGGAGAACGTCCCGGAGCCACACGGCCAGCAGGACCGGATGGGGTGGCAGGGGTGACATTGGGGACAGTTCGGACGGGGTGGCGTGGCTGATGGGCTCACAGCTCGGCGTCCCCCCCTGCCTCCCCCTACACAGTACCAGGGGCTGGTGGCCCACACTTGGAAGCTGGGGTGCCCACCCCTCCCTGGGGGTGTGGGTGCAGCAGCCTCTGGATGAGCATCCTGGCTCGTTTGGATCAGCCTCCATTGCCACCTCGCCCCAACACTCATTCAGAAACCCTTAATCCCCTCCCGGCAGCCGCCCTGCCATGCTGGAGAGCTGCCGGGACCGAGCTCACCCACCAGGAGGGGGGGGACATCAGGAAAGCCCCCTGTGGCAGTGGGGCAGCCCACCCCCCACCCCTCCTCTGGGGTCTCCTGCAGCGTCTTGGGACTCCTCTGCCCTCCTGCCCAGCCCCAGAAAGGGCTTTTTTCACCACCACAAAAACCTCTCCACGAGACCCCTTTGTACCAGTGTTCTGCTGCTGCAGCCATCGGGGTGCAAAATTCACCCAGCCTCCCCCCCAAAAAATCAACTTCATCCCCTGAAGGTGCTGGCAGAGCTGTGCTGGGAAGATGAAGCTGCCACTGTGGTGGGGTTGGCTTCTGTCTTGATTAAAGGCCTCGGTTAACACCCTACAGCACCCCAAAGGCAAGGGACCGGGGCAGGGTGTGGGGGGGTCCCCATTTCTGAGCCAGCAAACCCCACTTTAATGACCAGCTACAGCCAAGCACAGCCACAATTTACCAGCACGTGGCCAGACCTTGTGCTCACGGGTGTCACCCCAAAGCACCCCTCTACCCCGAGTCCAGCAGCTGCTTGGAGGGAAGGATTTAAAAAAAAAAAAAATGGGGAGAAAAGCCCCTTTCTTGGCGTTCTCTGTGATTTCTCTTTCCATGATTCCCTGCGGGGGGTTTGAGGCAACAGCCTCCACCTCCCCTGCGGTGCTGCCCACCCAGGCTAATTGTGTGTGTGAAATTTAATTAAATATTGAAATAAATCCGCAGGCAGCCAGGTGTGTATGTGGGGGGTTATCACGCCCAGTAGGGTGAGGTGGCTCCAGAAGGGACCCCGGGAGGGACCCCCTGCTCCCTGAGCGAGGTTCTGAGCAAGGACTGGCTTTTCCCTCTCCCTCGGACACAGCGGAGCCGGGGGGGCAGCACCCTGGGAAGAGTGATCCCCCCGGGGGGGTGCCCCGTACACCCTCCCATCCATGCCCTGTGAGTCCCCAAGCCCCGTGGTGTGCCCCCAGCCCCCCGTTACCCCCCTGCATCTTTCCCAAATCTCCCCATTCCCCCCCCACGTGCCCTCCCTCACCCATCCTCTCCCCCCCCTGGGGTGCCCTCCACCCCCATTCTCCCATGCTTGTGTCCCATGACCCCCCCATAGCCCACCTGAGCGTACTCCCTGGCCCCCAAACCCACGAGGTTCCCCTCTCACCCCCCACTGACCCCTCCTGCACGCATCCCCACGCTCCCTCTTTGCCCACCCACGCGTGCCACGCGTCCACCCTCACCCCCTCACTCCCCCCCCGGGGTGCCCTGTCCCCCTGCATGTGCTCCCGTGACCCCCCCCATAACCCAACAGTGACACTCCACGGCCCCCAACCCCTAAGGTTCCCCCCTTATCCCCACGCTCCCCTTTTGCCCACCCACGGGTGCTTTCCCCCCACCCCCAGGCCACCTGCCTTGGGGCGGAACCTCCCCCACCCGAACCCCGCCCTCCCGGCCCCGGTTCCGTCCAACGGGAAGCGAGCTGGGGGGGTGGGGGTGGGTGGGGGTGGGCGTGTCCCGCGTGGGCGTGTCCCGCGTGGGCGTGTCCGGGCGGCATCTTGATGTATGCAGATGAGCAGGTGCGGGCAGAGCGCGGGTTGCGGGGCGCGCAGCGGGACGGAGGGGCCGTGTCCGTGGCCGTGGCCGTGTCCGTGGCCATGGCGGTTCCGCCCCCGCGCTCTTTCAGCGCCGCCGAGGTGCGGGCCCGCTGCGCGCAGGGCGCCTGCCTGGTCCGCTGCCGCCGCCGCCTTTACGATCTGAGCGGGTTCGTGCGGTTGCACCCGGGGGGGGAGCAGCTGCTGCGGCGCCGGGCGGGCACCGACGTGAGCTCCGCGCTGGACGGGCCCCCCCACCGGCACTCGGCTAATGCCCGCCGCTGGCTGGAGCAATACTACCTGGGGGAGATGGAGCCCGGCGATGAGCAGGTGCGGGGCCGGGGGGTGCCCTCTGCGGGCTCTGGGAGGTGTGCGGGGGGGGGTGAGTCCGTAGGGTGTCCCGCAGCTGGGGTGTGACATCTGTAGGGTGTCCCAGAGCAGGAGTGTGCCGTCCATAGGGTGTCTCGCAGCTGGGGTGTGTCACCTCTAGGGTGTCCCAGAGCAGGGCTGTCCCGGCTATGGGATGTACGGAGTCTCTCGGGTAACCCAGCTCTGGCCAGTACAGTCTGTAGGGTACCCCGGGGCTGAGGTGTGCAGAGTCCATAGGGTGTCCCGGGTCTGGGATGTGCCAGCTCTGGGATGTATAGAGTCTGTAGGATGTCCTTGGTCTCGAGTGTACAGAGTCCATAGAGCTCCAGGTCCAGGCTGTACGGGATCTGAGCAGTGTGGGGTTTACAGAGCACCTCGAGTCCAGGGAGTAGGGGTACAAACTCTGTAGGTCACCTTGGGACTGGTCTGTGCAGGATCTGAGCCACACAGAGTCTATAGGGCACCCCAGGTCCCAGCTCTCAGAGTCACACTGCACAGGGAATGCAGAGGCTGTACAGGATGTGGGGTGTAGGGGGCACGGAGGCTTTGGAGTGTAAGTCATACATAGGGTGTACAGGGCTCCCAGGACCAGGTCTGAGCTGTGTGGGAGGTGGAATGTGTTGGGTCTGAGCTTCACAGGAAAGTGGGGGCCAGGCTGTGTATGGGGCATGAGGAGAGTATGAGGGTGTTGGAAGCTCCTGGGGTCCTATGTAGATGGTACCTGAAGTGTATGGGGCACAGTGGCTCTGGGAAGGTCTGTGGGGTGGGGATCTGTGGGGCCTGAGAGGCAGAGGATCCCAAAGTGCATAGGGCTTGGGCTCCTGGAGACCTGATCTGGATGGTGTCCCAGGTA
This sequence comes from Phaethornis superciliosus, assembly GCA_023637945.1. Classification (NCBI taxonomy): domain Eukaryota; kingdom Metazoa; phylum Chordata; class Aves; order Apodiformes; family Trochilidae; genus Phaethornis; species Phaethornis superciliosus. Next base: position 18,893,056 of record JAJQWJ010000014.1, on the reverse strand, counting down.
CACAGCACCTGGTGTGTACCATATGTCTTTGGGGGTCCCACCCCAGGGTCACATCCTGCCCTGGCTGTGCTGGGAGGCAAGGCTGATGGGTGTCAGCACAGCGTGGGGGTGTTGGGGACTCCAGAGGGGTGTGGGAGATGGGGACATGCAGCTCGGTGCAGTGCCATGTGGCATGGGGTTGGTTGGTGATGGGACAAGACTCCCTCCTTGGCACTGCCAGAACACAGCCAGAAGGAGATGGGGTCGGGGTGCTGGGTGTAGTTTTCCAGCGATGAGCCCTTCTGCTGCTGGGGAGAGTAGCCCAGCACCTCCTGAACTGTCCAGGCACAGACAAAGGTGACAGGGACTCAGCCCAGCTGGAAGAGAAAAGGCCCTGGGGAAATGGCACTGCCGCTGGGTCAGCTCGCACCATGGCACCATGGCACCACTGCCACCATTCCCAGCACACAGCGGGTCCAGCCCAGCCCCCTCCGCCAGCCCAGTGGCTGCTGTTCCCCTCTGAATGTCCCAGCAAGGTCAGTGACCGGTCAGTCCCTCCGGGGCTGCTTGTTTCCACTCTTGGTTCTCCTCCCCGTGGCACAGCATCGTCGGCAGAGCCACAGACAGGGCTTTGTTTGGCCCGGCTGCAGTCGATGCTCGCTCTTGCCCCGGCTCCCGGTGATGGCACTGACTCTGTCGGGAGGTTCCTTGCTGCCACCTCCCCGCAGGTGTGACGAGCCCAACGGGTTGGGGCGAAGGAAGGTACCGGACAAACAAGTTCTCGCTCTGCAGCCCGCACCGAAAGGAATTGCCACCGTCCTAATGCAAATACCTGGTGTGATAACGCTGGGGAGCTGGGAGATCAGACACTACCTGGCACCAGATAAACCATCCTGAGCTGTGACACAAGGCAGGGGAGGGGACACCTCATCACTCTCTACAACTCCCTGAAAGGAGGCTGGAGCCAGGGGGGGTTGGGCTCTTTTCCCAGGCAACTCTCAGCAAGACAAGAGGGCATGGTCTCAAGTTGTGCCAGGGGAGGTTTAGGTTGGATATTAGAAAGAATTTCTTTATGGAGAGGGTGATCAGCCATTGGAATGGGCTGCCCAGGGAAGCAGTGGATTCTCCATCCCTGGAGATCTTTCAAAAGAGCCTGGATGTGGCACTCAGTGCCATGGGCTGGGAACCACAGGGGGAATGGATCAAGGGTTGGACTTGATGATCTCTGAGGTCCCTTCCAACCCAGCCCATTCTAGGATTCTATGATTCCATGAAATCTGTGTGCTGGTTGCATCCAGCATGCACTCGGTGGGTGAACTGCTCTGCCAGACTTACTGCTTCCCAAAATCCCTCTGTGGGGGAAATAGGGGAAGTTGATGCCCTTGGTGGAGCTCAGGTACTTGTTGCATCTGCTTTTGGGCAGCTCCCCAAAGGAAGTGCTGCATCACCCCCATCCAGCTCTGGACCTCCAGGGCTTTTGCTGGTGACTCTCCTTGCCCATTGCAGGTCCCTGGGGCTGGCACTGTCCCTGTGCCAAGGGGTGTGGGAGCCTGAGGTGCCACCAGCATCCAGCTCCAAAAGACTTTGAGGGTTTTGGAAAAGTGGGGGGAAAAACTTGTTGAAGCAGGAGGGGCAAAGAGGAAGATTGAGAGCCAGCCTTCATCCCACCAGCATGCCTCTCTTCTCCCCTTCCTGTGGCTCCTGGGAGCTCAGTTCCATCCTTGGGCTGCAGGTCCCCCTCCTGCATCACCCTTTGGCTAAGGACAAATTAACCCCCCCAGTTTTTTATCTATGCAAACGGTGCCTGTAGGGGAGACCAAAGGAAGAAGCAATAATTACCCGAGCTAGACAGTGGATTTAAACAGCTTCACTAGAGGGAAACTGGAACATCCTAATTACTCTGCCAGTTTCAGCAAGGAGGGACTTTCATCACAGACTCTCTGGGGTACGTGACGTTGCTGTGAGTCACAGTAAATCCCCTGTCCTCTCAGGACTGCTGTCCTCCTCTTCCTCTCGCCCACATTGCTGCATGTCTGTCTGCCCCGACTCTGTCCCAGCTCCAGCTTACACCTTCTTCGGAAGTGTTGTGACAAGTGGCTTTTATTTTTTATTAGTACTATTATGAGGACAAGTTACCTTCAACCTCCTTTTCATGCTCGTACTGCACCCAGTGTTTAATGGTTTGGGACACAGCCCTCTGGGGCTCTGCCAGCCACTGCCTGGGACCTGGGGTGCTGGTGGGATGGTGGGACCAGGACCATATCACTGTGGGTGGGGACCTCTCCGAGGCTCCCCACGCCTCCTGGGGTGACCTCCTGAGCCTTGTACTGTCAATGCCACTTGTCCCCTGTGGACGTCAGCCAACTGAGTGGTGCAGGAGCTTGGTGGAGAGGCACAGCCAAGGCTCCTGTGGGATTTGACTCATCAGGCAAAAGGGCAGGGGTGGAAAACCTGGGTGGGGGATATCTGCAGGCAGCATGGCCCTGCCTGGGCCAGGGGAGCTTCCCAGCTCCTCCTGCCTGCATCTCAGGTCCCTGACCCTCCCATCCAGACTCGATCACGTCGCAGGGCATTTGGGTTTGCTCTGAATGTCCTCAGCCCTGCTGCTGGGCAGCACTGGGGTGGTGGTGCTGACCCAGGGCAAGGGGATGCTTGGAGATGGACACCGGGTCACCCAGTTACTGCACAGTGGGGTGCCCTGGGTGCTCATCCCCACTCCCTCCTGGCAGCCCACTGGCCAGGGCAGTGGCACAGGAAGGTCCTGTTCTGTAGGTGTGAACTTTCCTTTTGTTACATCAGGCCTCTTGCACACATCTCCTGACAGGGCCTCTTTGCCTGGGGATGACTTGGGTGCACCAGCATCACCCATGGGTGACAGAGCACAGCAGTGGCCAAGATCTCTTCAGCCACCTTCACACCCACCTTTTATTCAGTGGAGGAGGAGTAGGATGAGAAGCAGCCCCTGCTCTGGTCCTGGGGGTGGTTGGGTCCCCGTGGGGTGGCTGCACGTTTGGGACAGGCAGGAATGTGCTGAGGCCCCAGGGAGCAAGCCAGGGCGTGCAGGCATGGCTTGCACCATGGTTGCACCACAACTACTGGTCTTCTCAGTGCTGATATCTGGGTAAGCAAGGGGAAAACTTTCCTCCCAGAGATGAGAAGTAGGAGGAGGTGACACGGGCAAGGCAGAGTGCTGGGAAAGTGCTAACTGTGGCAGGCAGGGCAGTGGCATCTTGCAGGTGACACCTCTCCTCCCCAGCCTGAGTGTGAGGGAGGTGGGGTCTGAGCCCCCACTGCACCTCCCAGGCCTGGGGGGGGGAGTGGGGAAGCCTTCAGCCACACTTAGTTATATGTGTGCAGGGGATCTGGAGGTCTGTGGATGTTTCAGAAAGAGGATGAGAGGTGCCAGGGTGTTGTGTAGCTGGGCTTTCTCAAACATCCTTCCTGCTGTGGGCAAGCAGGTGGAGAGCACAGACCCATTTCTTGGGGAGTAGAAAAGTCTTCTCTGTCTTCCTCCCTCCCTCTCTGTCTTCCTCCCTCCCTCTCTGTCTTCCTCCCTCCCTCTCTGTCTTCCTCCCTCCCTCTCTGTCTTCCTCCCTCCCTCTCTTTCTTTCTCCCTCCCTCTCTTTCTTTCTCCCTCCCCCTCTTTCTTTCTCCCTCTCTTTAAGCCAAATTTTCTTTCAAAGCTGCTGGGGGGAGGAGGCAAAACCATAACTTGACCAGCCCTGGCTGGATTTTGAGGCATCCCACCTCCCCTGGTATGCCTGGCTGATGGATGGAGCATGTGGAGATAGAAATAAGGGTGGGGACCCAGGCAGGAGTGGTTGTCCACAGCATCACCTCACACCTAGCCCTTACTGCTGTAAAACTGGTGATTTTTCAAGTCCTGCCTGGCTGGAAATACCCCTTATACTGCCCACTGGCTGCCCTGGGGCTGGGTAGGGCAGCTTTGGTCCCAGTGGGATGAGATCCATCTGGGAAAGGGAGTGGGAGCCCAGGAGCGAGGAGTGCCTGGTGTTGGCACACAGCGGCGGCACGTAGTGAAGGTGACACTGGTGAGGTGACACTGGTGTTCCTGCAACCCAGCTCCTCCCTTGGCTGCCGAGGCTGGGCGGGGTTGTTTCCAGCATCCCATCCCTCCTGGAGCATCCATCGGGGATCTGGAGCTGCCAGGAACAAAACCTTTCCCGGATGCCAGCGGCAGAGCGGGCAGTGCCGGTGGGCACCTCCGTGCCATGCCGTGCTTGGCTGCCAGGTTAATGGGTAACTCCAGGTGACAAAGCAGGAGGAAAGGAAAAGCATATTTGGCACGTCCTGCCCGGGGAGCTGATGGATTGCTGGGGGGCACAGCCAGCTCGGGGCTTGCAGGGACAAACTGTGGCTTTGCTAAACCTCCCCGTGCCAGCAGCATGGCCAACCCCTCCTGCTGGAGTGCTGGGCAGTGCTGGGCTGGCACATCCAAGCAGCAGGTTTCTCCTGTCCTCTGGCCAGCCCTGGCAGTGGCACCACAGCCTGGGCTTCATCCTGTCACCGACATGTCCCCCAGCCCTTGATGTGCCCTCTCCAGCCAAGACCAACCCCCCCCCACCTCATTTTTGATGGCCTGCAGTCAAGGTGCCCAGCCTGGTGCCACTCTCTGAAGGACACTTTGCTTTTTAAGCCAGGACAAGCTCCGTCCCACTGCATTTTTTTTCCCCTGTGCCTGAAGCCAGGGTGGTGTCACTGGCTATGTCATGGTCCCCAGCTTCCTCAGGGATCAAAATGCTGAGCTGGGCTTTTGCTGGCAGGGAGGAGGGAGCCCGGTGCTGGTGTTGTGATGGCTATGGCAGTGACACCCCTTGCTGTGTTGGTGCTGGGGACAGCCCAGGCTGGTTAGGTTAGGGTTAGGGCTGCTGGCCTGTGGGAAGGTGGGCTGTGCTCTGAGGTTTCCTGTTTGCATGGTGAAATGCTGGCCAAGGGCCCAGGAGCCTCTGCTTTGCAATGCTCAGGCACCTGTGGGGGGGCCAAAAAGTGTCCTTGAGGAGAGGTTTCCAAAAAAGATGGGGGAGCACGGTGCTCAGTGCACGGTTCAAAGGGCAGCACAGCTCACCGGCAGCCTCATCCTGCAAGAACCTGCTCTGCAGGAACTGGCTGACTGAAATTCATCAGATTTTTCCCTTTATTTATTTAGCAGGAAGGTGTGAGCTCTGCCATCCCCCTGGGTGGCACGGCCACTGTCACCCCTAACAGCTTCTGCCACCGGTGGTTCATCCTTGGGACTTTCCTTCTCTTTTTTTCAGAGCCCCCCTGAGCCAGTGGATGAGACAGCAGCAGATAACACAGCCCAGCCCCCGAGGCAGCTGGATCCCCGCTGTAAAACAGTGGACATGGAGAAGGTAAGAGCTAGGGGTTTCTCCAGCATGATGTTTGCCAGAGGGCTCCTCCTGGGGGACACCGGGGCTCCTCTTCCCTGCCTGCCTGACGCTGGCTTTGGGCTGATGCCTGGGAAGTTGGGATGCCAGAGGGTGCTGAGCTGATCCAGCTGCTCCTGCCCTTTCTCCTGGAGCAGGCAGAATCACTCCTGCTTTATTGCCTGGGCAGGGCCAGGCTGGGAGGCTCCTGCAACAGCATGGGTGGAGAGGTCTTTCTCTTGACAGTGCCCTTCGAGCAGGATGTGCTGCCAAGCCACACCTTGCTGGCAGGTTTGTTTTGGTTTGTTGTTTTTTTTTTTCATTTTCCCTCTTGGCTGAGCACCCATAATGAACATTAAGGGATCCCCCGGGCAGAGCAATCCCTGTGCAGGCAGGGTGCTCCCTGCTCTGCCAGCTCTTCTCTCTGAGCAGAGGCACAGATTTGTCCCCAAGGTGCTTTTGGATGTCCCTGTTGTTCACTGCACCACCTGGCCACCATGCCTTGCATGCTGAGTGTGCTTTCATCTTGCAAAGGGATTTAATTATTTTTTCTTCTGAGCAGAAAAACCTCTTTCAGCCCCTCAACTTAATATTTTGCTGCTGACCACCTTTCAAGGCAAACCTGCCAGCCCCAAGTGACCTTTCTTCTCCAACTTCTCCTGGAGAGGGGGGTGCCTCTGTCCACTCACAGCTGTGAGCTGGGGTTGTTTCTCCTCCTGGGCAATTGCATCCAGCCCTGGCTGGGAGCAAAACCCCAAAAAGGCCCTCGGTCACCTCAGCTCCCTGCCCTGAAATGCCCCAAACAGAGCCACCCCCCATGGCTGCCAAGTGACCGTGGGCACAGCCGGGGGCACGGAGCAGCCGCGCCGGCGCCGAGTGGCACAGGCCAAGCTGGTGGAGAGCTGCCAGGCCCGGGGCTGAGAGAGCAGTTTCTGGCTTGGGGCAGAGGTGGGACCCAGAAACCACCTTATCTGGCCGGGCTGGCAGCAGAGGTGTCCAGGGATGCTGAGCAGAGGCTGTGCTGCTCGTTGGTTCTCCCCTTTTGTGGCAGCCGTGCACATCCCCTGCATCCCTGCTCCCCATCCCTTCCTGCTTGGCTTCTCAGTGCCAGAGCCCTTGGAGAAGATGGTGAGAGGTCTGAAGCAGCTCTGCTGTGGAAACAGGCTGAGAGAGTTTGGGTTGATGAGCCTGGAGAAGAGAAGGCTCTGGGGAGACCTTAGGGTACCTTCCAGTGCCTGAAGGAGCTGCAGGAAAGCTGGGGAGGGACTTTAACAGGGGCCTGGAGAGATGGGACAAGGGGGAATAGCTTCAAACTGCAGGAGAGGAGATTTAGGTTACACATTAGGAAGAAATTCTTCATTATGAGGCTTGTAAGACACTGGCCCAGGTTGCCCAGAGAAGCTGTGGCTGCCCCATCCCTGGCAGTGTCCAAGTCCAGGTTGGATGGGGCTTGGAGCAACCTGGGCTGGTGGGAGGTGTCCCTGCCCATGCAGGAGATTGTGACTAGTTGATCTTTAAGGTCTCTTCCAACCCAAACCAGTCTGGGATTCTGTGATTCTCACCCCAAGGAGAAAACCCTCAGTTGGGGCAATGTCATGGGGACAGGCCCTGTGTCCTGCTGGCCGCAAGGTCACAGCTAGTAACCAGGCAGTATTTCTCCTCACAATCTGATCTTGGCAGATCCCTCGGGGTAAAACAGCCTGAGTTACCAGGTCCAGGTCCATCCACCTTGCCCTTGAGCTGCTGGCAGGTACTCAGTGGCAGGGGGGTGAGCACTGGTGCTGTGCTGGTGGGTGGATGGAGCTGATGTGTGCTTGGCTCAGGTTCTCTGCCCCATGCTGGTGCCTGGGGGGAAGCCCAGAACTGCTTGGAGCAAAAAGCAGCAGCTTGTGGGGCAGTGGAAGAGGTTTGCAGCCTGAAACGTGAGGTTACAACAGTGTCTGCTCCCTCAGGACCTGGTGGACTGGCAGAAACCCTTGCTGTGGCAAGTGGGCTACTTGGGGGAGAAGTATGACGAGTGGGTGCACCAGCCCGTGGATCGGCCCATCCGCCTCTTCCATTCGGATATCCTCGAGTTCCTCTCCAAGACGGCCTGGTGAGCCCAGGGTGTCTGCGCCTTGCCCCGGCTGCTGTCCCCACGGGAAGGGGGACAGGGCTGCCCACCCCACCAGGTCTCCCTCTGACATCCTCTCCCTTTCCCCTGTAGGTATGTGGTGTTCATGGTGTGGGCACCCGTGGTGCTCTATCTCAGCTGGGTCAGCTACACCTCCCTCGCCCAGGGCAACACCCGGCTCTTCTCCTCCTTCACCACAGGTACCAGCAGGGGCTTAGCTCACTGCCTCCATTCCAGGTCCAAGGACAGGACAGGACCACCAGGAGTGGTGGGGAACCCCCTGCATCCCTTCCCCCCCTCCTCCCCTGCATGTTCCCTGCACGAAGCCGCCTGCGCTGCTTTCCAGCCCGAGCTCGCCCACCTCCATCCCCTCCTCACCCACACCCTTTGGTCCCTGCCAGGGGACTGACAGACTCCAGGAGCCCTGCTTTCTCTCTGTCCCCAAGCCAGAGCCCCACCGGCGTGGCTGGGGTGCCTGCCACCCTCCACTGCCACCCACCCTGAGCCGTGCCCGGGTGCTGGCACAGTGGGTGAACAGACCCGGCTCTCACGCCACCATCCTCACACAGTGTGGGGCTTGTTTGCCTGCCCTTGAATCTCCCAGTGTCTCCTCCCCCTCCCGGGAATAACAAGTGTGGCTGGGGCAGGCTGTCTTCTTTGTTGTGCTTTTTTTTCTTTCTTTCTTTTTTTTTTTTTTTCCCCTGGGCTCCCTATTTTTTTTGCAAGGTGCCACCCCGTGCCAGCTGTGCCCAGCTGCGGAGAGGAATACACACACCCCCCCCGCCCCCTTCCCTCCAGCTCCTTGTGGCATTCAGCACCTTGATGCCAAGGGGGATACTTATTTATTTTAATTTTTTTTTAATGAACAGGTTTGAGGATCTGGGTTTGGGAATGGGAGGGGTTTGAATTGTGCTGCTGAGGACGCAGGGCTGGCAGCCGGCCCTGAAAGGAGGAGGTGGCTGAAAAATGCTCTGTGGGGGAAAGTGCCCAACAAACCTATTCTTTCCCCCCCTTCAAAAAAAAAAACCCCAACAAAAAACAACCAACAAAAACCCCCCTCAATGTCAACAACATTGTTTAACCATCACGAGTGCTGCTTGTACAGATAAGGTCCCTCCTTCCTTGTTTGGTGGGTGAAGCAGCTTCCTAAGGACAGGGCTGTGTCTGGAGGACATGTCCTCGCTGACTCCTTGTGGCAGAGAGAATCCAACTCTTTCCATAAAGCCTGTAAATCAATGGGAGTCAAAGGAAAATGTGGTTTGGAGTGGTGTTTGGGAAGGTAGCTCCCCAGGGAAGCTCAGAGCAGGAGGCAAAGGTGTGGGAGGGAGGGAGAGCTGAGCTCCACCCGCATGCCAGTGGCAGGATGGCAATAGATAAGAGCAGCTGCATGTCACCTGCCCCGCTGACTGCTGCACGTCTCCTTGTGTGTAGAGTACTCCATCCCCGTCCACAAATACTACTTCCCCTTCATCTTCCTCCTGGGGATGTTCCTGTGGTCCCTGCTAGAGTACCTCATCCATCGCTTTGTCTTCCACATGAAGCCACCTGCTAGTAACTACTATCTCATCACCCTGCATTTCTTGCTGCATGGGCAGCATCACAAGGTGAGTCGCAGCTTGCACCCACGCCTCCACCACCACCTGCCAGCCCGTGGGAATCGTCGTCTTTGCCCATGTGGAGCCTGTCAGTGCCTGCTCAACATGACTCGTGGCATCTTTGCCCCAAGCAGGGCCCTTACCCAACACCAGCACGGGCTGCAAGACGGGCTCCCAGGACGTGCCCTTGGACCTGGGAGCTCCGCTTGGGCAAGGGGGAAGACCGTAAAAAGCCATGGGCTCCCTCTAGCTTTGCTGGAGGAAACGTCCCCATGGAGCTTGGCTGCCTGACAGCCAAAGCCACCATCCAGCTCCCTGTGGGGCTGCTCTCACTGCTTGGTGTTGCCTTTTCCTGAATGAGTGTCCCCAGCGCTTGGATTTTTGGGGAGGGTGCGGGGTGAGTTAGGAGCTGCCTGTCCCACCGATCCCTCTCCCTTTTCCAGTCTCCCTTCGACAGCTCCCGCCTGGTCTTCCCTCCTGTGCCAGCCTCCCTGGTGATTGCCTTCTTCTACGGTGTCCTGCGGCTCATGCTGCCAGAGGTGCTGGGCCTTTCAGTGTTTGTCGGGGGGCTCTGCGGCTACGTCATCTACGACATGATGCACTACTACCTCCACTATGGCTCACCCAAGAAGGGCACCTACCTGTACGGGCTGAAGGCTTATCACGTCAAGCACCACTTTGAACACCAAAAATCAGGTTAGCCCCACCTTTTCCTGGTGCCTGGGAAGGGCTGCCAGAGCCCCGCCTGCCTGCACCTGTGTGCCCGATGCTCTGAAGTACTTTGGCGTTTGGGAGTTGGGCTGGGGAAACCCAAGAGCCATGTGGCTTGGGAAGGAAGGTGTGAGGTGCTGCCACCCCACGGAGTGCGTTTCTCAGTCCCCAGGTTGAGGATGAAGTCAGCAGTGTCTCACCAGCAGGCACCAATGCCACCCAGGGACAGCAGGGAGGAGGCAGAGCCCTTCCCCTCGGGCATGTGGGTGTTCATCCTCTCCCAGAACCCTGTTTTCTCAAGGCTGGGAAGCGTTGGCAGGCAGAGGGTGAGGCCCTGGGCTTCCCCAGGTCCACCCCATGTTTTCCCCAACCTGCTGCTTGCTCAACTTGCCCTTTGCCCCACTTCCTGGGAGAAAACGTCCCATCCAGATAAGCTCCCATCCATCCATGGGGCTGGTGGCACGGCCCAGCCACCTCTTGCCCCTTCTCCTGCTTGTCCTCCTTGCCCTTGCCTTGCCTTCCTCTCTCCCCAAAATGCAGGTACTCCTCCTTCAACATCCTCTCCTGAGGGACCACCTGGCCCAGGTATCCTTGTCAGGCACTGTCACATTTGCATCCACCTGGATGACATCCCATCCTGGCCACTCGCCAGCTGCTCCCAGCCCCACCGTTTCCAGCGGCGGTGGCACGGGCTCAGATCATAGAATCATGGAATGGGCTGGGTTGGAAGGGACCTCAGAGATCATCAAGTCCAACCCTTGATCCATTCCCCCCGTGGTTCCCAGCCCATGGCACTGAGTGCCACATCCAGGCTCTTTTGAAAGATCTCCAGGGATGGAGAATCCACTGCTTCCCTGGGCAGCCCATTCCAATGGCTGATCACCCTCTCCATAAAGAAATTCTTTCTAATATCCAACCTAAACCTCCCCTGGCACAACTTGAGACCATGCCCTCTTGTCTTGGATGAGATCGAAGGAGCTGTGCACTGTCCCCAGTGACATCCCAGTGACATCCCAGTGACATCCCAGCTGAGCACTCTCTCTCTCTCTCTTGCCCGCAGGCTTTGGCATCAGCACCCGCTTCTGGGATCACCCCTTCCGGACACTCATCCCCGAAGAGACCTTTGAGAAAGAGGACTGATGGCTCTGGCACGGCTCCTGGCTGCTGGCTCTGTCCCTCCCCAGCCCTTGGTGAGGCTGGCTGACCCCCGCAGCCCTCAGGGGACTGTGCCCCAAGCCGGAGCATCCCCCTGGTGCGTGTTGTCCCCCCAGGAGAGGGGGATGGGGCGGACGCAGATGTGAGAAAAAGCGAGGAGGAGGAGGGTGGAGGAGGAGTTTGGGGGTTTCCTGCTCCTTCCTTGCTGCCCTCCCGCTCCAGGTCACGGATGCACGGGCAGATCTGCTGCCCGGGAGATGAAGTGCCTGATGCCTACTGCCCTCCTTTGCCCTGGCACCTTTCCAGAGCCCCCCTGAGCCCAGCCCGGGGGTCTCCTCCCGAGCATCCTACACGCTGTGGTTAACCCCATCACCTAACTCGTGCCCAGGGCCCCTCTGTATCCCGGGGTTTTCTTTGCCTGGGACCCTTGGGGTGGGGATCCTGCGTTTTGCCTTGTTCTAACTCAACGCACCCATATTTCTCTGCCAGATTGATCAGGGTCATGGTTTCAGGTAGACATTGGCTACTTGGAACTCAAACTCCAATGAGCAGGATTGCTACGAGATGCCGTTGGTTTTGGTTTGGTTTTTTTCCTTTTTTTTTTTTTTTTTTTTTTTTCCTGATCCTGTGATTTTTATTTTCTAATGTTTACTGCAGATATTTAAAGGTTTGGAAAAAAGTTATATGTAAAACTGTAGACACTACAGCTGTAAATAAACTGTATATTTTGAAAAATAAAGCTTTTTAAAAAGGGTCTGGCAAACATGCCCCTTGGGGCTGCTCCCACCCCTTCCCCTCAGCACCAAGGTTGCTGCTGGTGCTTTTCTCAGCTCCCCGTGCTGCTGAAAGCTGTGCTGTCACCCCCGGGGGTAGCATGGGTGACACCTTCCCTCGTTTGGCGGGAGGGTTAGGGCCCTGAGAGTGGTGCTGAACGGTGCTGATCCAGTTGGCAGCCGGTCACCTGTGGTGTCCTCCAGGGATCAGTGCTGGGCCCAGTCCTGTTTAATATCTTTATTGATGATTTAGATGAGGGGATTGAGTCCATCATCAGCAAATTTGCAGATGACACTAAGCTGGGGGGCAGTGTGGATCAGCTGGAAGGCAGGAGGGCTCTGCAGAGGGACCTGGACAGACTGGAGAGTTGGGCTGATTCCAATGGGATGAGGTTCAACACAACAACCCCATGGGGAGCTCCAGGCTGGGCACAGAGTGACAGAAAGGGACCTGGGAGTCTGGATTGCCAGGAAGCTGAACAGGAGCCAGCAGTGTGCCCAGGTGGCCAAGAAGGCCAATGGCATCCTGGCCTGGCTCAGGAACAGCGTGGCCAGCAGGTCCAGGGAAGGGATTCTGCCCCTGTACTCAGCCCTGGTGAGGCCACAGCTGGAGTCCTGGGTCCAGTTCTGGGCCCCTGAGTTCAGGAAGGAGATTGAGGTCCTGGAGCAGGTCCAAAGGAGGGCAACCAGGCTGGGGAAGGGATCCAGCACAAGTCCTGTGAGGAGAGGCTGAGGGAGCTGGGGGTGTTCAGCCTGGAGAAGAGGAGGCTCAGGGGAGACCTCATCACTCTCTACAACTCCCTGAAAGGAGGCTGGAGCCAGGGGGGGGTTGGGCTCTTTTCCCAGGCAACTCTCAGCAAGACAAGAGGGCATGGTCTCAAGTTGTGCCAGGGGAGGTTTAGGTTGGATATTAGAAAGAATTTCTTCCCGGAGAGGGTGATCAGCCATTGGAATGGGCTGCCCAGGGAAGCAGTGGATTCTCCATCCCTGGAGATCTTTCAAAAGAGCCTGGATGTGGCACTGAGTGCCATGGGCTGGGAACCACAGGGGGAATGGATCAAGGGTTGGACTTGATGATCTCTGAGGTCCCTTCCCACCCAGCCCATTCTAGGATTCTATGATTCTATGAGGGGAGCACAGCAAACATGCATGACCCCCGGCTCTGGGTAAGTAGAAGCTGGCCAGAGCTGCCTCTTACTTCTCTGCAGTTGGGCAACAGCATCATGTGCTGACCTGGGCTTCCCAAAATCAGCCTGGCCTGCTGACGAAAGCAGCCACAATGCTTCCTGTGCCCCTGGCAGAGCTCAAGTTCCATTTCCAGCACTTCCTTTGATGGTGGGGGGGTCCTGGGACTGCAGGGATGGAGATCAGAGTGAAAGGTCCCAAAGGACCAGCATCCCTGGATTGGCATGGGTGTGCTTCAGAGAGTCCTGCTGCCCATCGTGGTGGGTGTTACACCCCATGCTGAGGGTGGTATAGCACCTTGGGGAAGCCTTGCCAGAGCTGGTGGCACATCAGAACGTGTTGGGATCCCCAAACTACCAACAATTATCAACATGGGGAGCACAGCCTGCCCTCTTTCTTCCTGCAGGCAATTCCTTCTTCCAGATGGAAAAACCCAGTGCTGGGGGGGAAAAAACCTGTGCAGCCCCTTCCTCAAGCAGGTTTCCTGGAAGAAGGAACCAGGCTGTGTGGGAAACCACATGGGGTTGCACAACAGCCCTTCCGCTGCTGGCAGGAGCAGAGGCTGGGCAAAACAGCCTATAAATTCAGCCTGCAGCTGGTGGAGGGAGGCAGCTGGGGCTCAGGTAAACAGGGCCAGATAAACCCAGCAGATCACTCGTAGCCACAGGACGAGCTGCTGCTTTGGAGACTGCAGTGGAGAGAGCCTGGCAAAGAGGGGAGTGTGGCTGCAGCTCGATCTTGGGTGCGTTTCTGTCTCATTTCCAGCTGGTAAGAGCCCAACATCCCTCACTTGGTGTTGGCTGTGTCAAGGGTGTGGGTGGCTGCTGCTGGTTTCCCCACAAGCAAAACAGTTTGCTTTCTCTTCTGCCTGGACATGGGCTGGGAAGAAGAGACCATCCCCATGGGGATGATGAGCACGTGGGGAGCTTGGTTGGGAGCTTGGTTGCCCTATGTGGGCAACGCAGGGCTGTGGGGAGAAAACGCAGCGAAGTCAGGGAAAGAAGAAGGGTAGAAGAGGGGGATTTAGGTCAGGCATTAGAAAGAAATTCTTTCCTGTGAGGGTGGTGAGCCCCTGGCACAAGTTGCCCATGGAAGCTGTGGCTGCCCCATCCCTGGCAGTGTCCAAGTCCAGGTTGGATGGGGCTTGGAGCAACCTGGGCTGGTGGGAGGTGTCCCTGCCCATGCAGGGGATTGGAATTAGATAAGCTTTAAAGTCCTTCCAATCCCAACCAGTCTGGGATTTCATTTTTCTAAGACACCAGGGTTGTGAAGGCATGAAAGCTTTTATTGTGTGGGTGATAACAGAGAGAGATGTTGGCAAGAAATGAAAAAGGATCTTTATGGTCAAAGATTTAGGCTCCATGGGCAGGGTGTGAGACCAGTGCTGGGGAGCAGTGCCTGGGAAATGCTCCTTGGATCATCACTGACCTTGCTCATCTGCGTGTAAGCTCTCTGGGTCCAGCTAATTTAAGTTAATGAAAATTTATACAATCAAGCCAAAACATCTCTTGGTAGAGGAATGCTATGTGCCAGTCCTGCTGCTACCAGTGTCTCTGTTTGCCTCTCTGGTCTGCCAGGTGAAGCAGAGGAAGCAAAGCAGCCAGAGGAGATAGAAGGGGGTAGAGGAGCCCTGTAGGGTGGTGTACCACATTAAGGATATTCCTCAGGTGAAAGGTGTGGAACAGCTGGATCTGGCTGATCTCTGAGTGGTAACTGAGGCTCACCTCCTCCAGACCATTGCCTGCCCACCTCCTGAGGGGCCAAACCCTTTGCTGTGAGCATGGACATTGTGGAGAGGGTCTTCTCCGTGGCCCAGGCCATCCATGCCCAGTTTGAGCAGGTGAAATGCTGTAAGCACCAGTGCCAGCGCCTCCTGGAGCGGATCCAGATCCTGCTGGAGCCGGTGAGGATCCTCAGGGCTCAGCCACAGAAGCACATCTCCCCCCATGAAGAGGAACTGCTGAAGAAGCTGCTCCAGACACTGGGGGAAGCCCAGAAGCTGGTGACAAAATACAGCCAGGCCAGTTGGATCCAGAAGTTCCTGAGAGCCCACAGCGTTGGCGAGGAGTTTGTCTGGGTAAATGAGAGCCTGGAGGACATCGCCCAGGGCCTCTCCCTCCTGCTCCAGGCAGAGCAGAAGCACAATTTCCTGGAGGCCTTCCAGGAAAAGACCTGTCGCAGGCAGGATGCTGAGGACCTCAGGGATGACAGAGATTTCTTGGACCAGGTGATTGCAAGTAAGTGTGCCTTCAGCAAAGCCTCTTTTCTGAGCCCACCTCTTGCCACCTCTCCCTGGCTGCTGCTCCCAAGCTTTGGCTCGATGGCCATGGCCAGGAGGAGTCAGAGACATTTTAATTCTGGGAAAACCTAACCACATCAGTCCTGCACACTCATGCAGTGGCTTCATCTGAGGACCTTTCTCTCTCCAGGTACCGAGGCGCCCAAAAACATGGCTGGGGAGATCTGCATCGACAGACAGTGTTTGGAGAGCAAGGTAGACTGGATGCAAGGAGAGCTGAACAAAATCGTGCGTGTGATGGAGTGTAAGTGGTGTTGCACCTCTCAGGCACCCTGTGCACCACGTCCTTATCCCCTGCCTGACGTGTCCCTCGTTCCCTCCTGGCACATGGTGGGAGCAGGCTTGAAGAAGGTTAACGCTGATAAAAGAGAAGACATCACAGAGATCAAGAGAGACCAACTCACCTTCTGCAGACACCTGCAGGACACGGAGAGCTATGACCTCTACGAGGGCGAGTACCTCAAGTACCCTGTTGCCATCAAAACCTTCAAGAGGCCACTGACCACTGACACTGCGTGAGTTGTCCTGGGCAGGAGTGAGTGACACGGGGCAGTCAGGTGGGGAGGGTGGCACAGTGCTATGTCATGGACTTACTGTGCTGTCCCTTCCTACAGGAAGGTGAGAGACATATTTGAGAGGGAGATTCAGGCCCTGAAGAAGTTCGAGTCTCCGAACATTCTGCGTATGTATGGGATCTGCATCGAGGAGAAAGGTAGGAGGTGTCACAATAATGTCACCCTCTCCCTCCCCTGCCTGTCCCTGGTGCCAGCCAGTGGCAGATGGGTTGTTGTGGTCCCTTCCCAAGAGATGGCACAAGGTGGGATGCTCAAGGTTTTGCCTTGCAGATGGAAGCCCCTGCTTCTCCATCGTCATGGAGTACTGCAGGCACGGGACACTGCGAGATGTGCTGAGCAAGCAGCAGGACCTCTCCTGGGAGATCCGCATTCACATGGCCCTGGGAGCTGCCAGAGGCCTTTACAGGTGAGCTGCTGCCTGAACCTGAGTAAATCCACCCAACAATCCACACACTGTGCTCAGCTGCCTGACATCCCTCGGAAGTATTCTGTTACACACTGTTTCCAGCACCTTGGGACACTGGGATGGGAGTGGTGGCCCTGGGGTACACATCTTAAGTTGTGCCAGGGGAGGTTTAGGTTGGATATTAGAAAGAATTTCTTCCCGGAGAGGGTGATCAGCCATTGGAATGGGCTGCCCAGGGAAGCAGTGGGTTCTCCATCCCTGGAGATATTTCAAAGAGCCTGGATGTGGCACTGAGTGCCATGGGCTGGGAACCACAGGGGGAATGGATCAAGGGTTGGACTTGATGATCTCTGAGGTCCCTTCCAACCCAGCCAATTCTATGATTCTATGATCTCCCCCAGTCACTGGCCCTGACATCTGGCTTGATGCCAGAACAGTCCTGGAAGGGAGAAACCCCTTTCCCACACCCATAGGGCAGCTTCAGGAGCACCCTACAGCACAGTTGGTTCTCCCTCTGGGTCCTGCTCATCCCCAAGGCTTGTTATTTTACCCAGAGTGGCTCTTCCAGCAGATTCTGGGAAGGTAGGCTTGGCAGAGCTGGTCCACCAATGCAGGCAGAGAGCTGTGGGCTTCTCCTGGGTGCATGTCAGTCCACCTCCTGCCTAGCAGGAGAGAGCCCTGACGTGGGGAGAGGTTCATCACCAGCTTCTGTTGCCCTTGGTTCTGTCTGGCTCCAGGTTGCACCAGACAGAGGAGAAGTCCCGACTCCATGGCTGCATCTGCAGCAGCAAGTTCCTGGTGGCTGGGGATTACTGTGTGAAGGTAAGGACCAAACTTGGAGAAGCTTTTGGGCACTTTTTGTATGGTTTTGTGGATGTCTTCCACCACCAACACTAAGGGGAACGGAGAGGTAGAGTCATCTCCCCTGTCCCCTTAGTCACTTAGTGTCTCAGTTCATTGTTAGCTCTGTTTACCATCAGCAAACTGACCTTGTCTGAGCATAAGCTGAAGCTAGAGAAGTCCCCCTGCCTCCACCTCTGGTTCTGCTTGCAGAAGAGCCACACACTGGGCAGCACATGTGGCTTCACACCAGCCTTTGCTGCCCAGGCCACCTGGCTCTGCTCTCTCCAGCTCAGGGCAGTCCTCAGCCACAGGTTTCTGCAGACTGCATTTCTACCACTGCTTCCCCTTTCTCTCTCCTGCTCTCAATCAGCTGTCGGGATTCGAGCTGGCTGAAACAGAGACCTCCATCAAGAGGAAAGCCAAGAAGAACTGGAAACAACTCTCTATGTTGGCTTATGCTGCTCCTGAGAACCTGAAGGACAACAGCTATCCCTACAAGAGGCCCTGTGAAATATACAGGTGAGTCTGTCCGTCCCAGGAGAGATGTCCTTGAAGAGGCAGATGTCTGGCAGAGGAGCTGGTGAGCTCTGGAAGGAGGTCAGGTCCCAGTGGAAGCACAAGAAGCCATTTGCAGTTGGCACAGTCCAAGAGTCCCTTCTGTTAGGAAGGAGTGGGTGGGAGGAACAATGCTGAGACTCTTACTTGTCTCCTTCCAGCTTTGGGATCGTACTGTGGGAGATTGCAACCTCCAAAATCCCATTTGAAGGTAAGACAGAAGTATCTTGTCCCCTACATAAAGACCACACAGCCTGGGGTGGCTGCTGGCTGGTGTTGGATGCTCCCTGCTCCTTCCTGGAGCATCCCATGGAGTGTTGGTGTCAGTGGCAGTGCCTGGTGTGCCTGGCTCTGGGTTACAGCTTCATGGTTCCTCCCATGGCTCAAATACAGTAAAGCATTTCAGCTACATGCTTAAACCACAAACATGCAAGTAATTTTTGTCTCTATTTGATGTTCTTGTGCACTGAAGCATAAAAACATCTCCTTGCTCCACCGGAGCCCAACAGTATCATGTCAAATCTGGGGGGGGATTCATTGCAGACACATTTTGGGTGGCTTCTCTGCTGGCCCCTCCATACCCCAGGCAGCAGGAAAGCTCTTGATGTGGCTTTGCCCTGGGTTTCCTCCCCAGCACCCTCCTGTGGCAACAGAGCTCTGCCCTAACACTCCTGTTTGCACACTTCTTGTCCAGGCTGTACTCCCCAGGAGCTCATGGAGAAAATCTGCAACCACCATTACCAGGACCCTGTTGGGGAAGATTGTCCTGCAGACCTGAGGAAAATCATTGACAGGTGCCGGGCTTTTGACCCTTCCCAACGTCCTTCTGCTGAGGGTAGGTGTCCTGGTGTCAGGGTTTAACACTGGCCCAGCAATTAAACTGAATAACAGATTGCTCTCTATTAATCCCCCTCTCCTCCCTGATAGAGGAAGGAGAGAGAATAAGGGAGAGAGACTGATGGGTTGGAAACTAAACTACACAACTTTAATGAAACACTAATGATAAATTGGAAAAAACTACTAAATATATACAAATATACAGGGAAATTGATACCACGTTCCTCCCCCCTTTCCCCCAATAACTCTCAGGTCACCACTGAGGCTGCAGGGCAGCCCTGGGAAAGTCCAGGCTGGAATCCTGGGGTCAGCAGCAGTTGGGAGCTGGAGGCAGGAACACACAGATCCAGGCTGGAATGGATCAGGACCACAGGCAGAGGAACGGATGGAATCCTCTCAGGATGCTGAAGGAAGCAGGGAGGGCAGGAAGAAGAAGGAAGGGTTTGACCCTTGTGATCCCTCAAATTTATCCTGAGTATGAGGTGTATGGGATGGAATCCTCTGTTTGGTCAATTCTGACCTCTATCTTGTCTGGTCCTCCCCAAAGGAGGGGTTCAGGTGGGACCTCCTTGCTCCTTCTGGAAGGTAAAATGTTCCTCAGAGCTGAGCAGTGGCCTTGGCTTTGCACACCAGGCTCTGGCAGTAACTATAAACATGGAGTTATCAGTCCTAGAAGCAGCCACTGACTGAGAAACTTGCTGTTAATTTCAGCAAGTGCAGCTGCTTACCAGAGACTGAGCTGAAAGCAAAAGTACAAACCAGAAAATCACCTTTATCCTGGCCCAAACCAGGACACCTGGACAGATGCTCCCTGCTCCACAGGCCCTGTGTCCCTCAGTCACCTGCTCCAGTGCTCACTTTGTCCTTTTTTTGCCATCTAAACTCCTCTGTCTTTCTGTTTTGGGATCACTCCTTCACCTACCTTTTCATGCTAACGGGTCCCTTACTACTAGAACTCTCCCTCCCCTGTAGTGTGATGGTTCATCAAAGAGTAGGAAAAGAGAGAGGAACCTTTCCCAGGTGCTTGAAGGCACAGAGGTTGTATTCTTCCCTCAGTTTGTCTCTCCCAGGGGAGAAAGCTTCCTTCAAACTCAGCAGCCCCATCCCATGGAGCTGGTTTCCCTACAAGAGACTTGGAGACTGTGCTTAAGCAACTACCAGCTCCTGCTGCTCCTGCATTCTCCATGCCACTGTCTCCCAACAGCAGCTCTCCCACCTGCAGGACATTGCCCCAAGAGCAGAAAAAAAAACGCCAAAACCCATCAGAGATTTGTGGCAAAACCACACTAAGGATACAACATTCACTCTCTACAACTCCCTGAAAGGAGGCTGGAGCCAGGGGGGGTTGCGCTCTTTTCCCAGGCAACTCTCAGCAAGACAAGAGGGCATGGTCTCAAGTTGTGCCAGGGGAGGTTTAGGTTGGATATTAGAAAGAATTTCTTTATGGAGAGGGTGATCAGCCATTGGAATGGGCTGCCCAGGGAAGCAGTGGATTCTCCATCCCTGGAGATCTTTCAAAAGAGCCTGGATGTGGCACTCAGTGCCATGGGCTGGGAACCACAGGGGGAATGGATCAAGGGTTGGACTTGGTGATCTCTGAGGTCCTTTCCAACCCAGCCCATTCTATGATTCTGTGTGTTCCTTACTCTATCCCAATGCTCAGGCTGTTACTGAGCTATAAGGATGTCACCTCACCAGCTTCCAGGCATCTCTCCATGCACATCCCTTCCAGCTGCATTCACCTGTGTCTGCTTGGGGCTTTTGGGGGGAGAGGGACTTCATGTCCTGGCTGCTACCAGTGAGAGAAAGCTATCTTTTCATCAGGGGAAAAAAAAAGCAACAAAGTGCCTATAACGAATATTGTTTTGATTAACGTCATTCTTAGAATCCCAGCCTGGTTTGGGTTGGAAGGGACCCTAAAGCTCCTCCAGTCCCAACCCCAACATGGGCAGGGACACCTCCCACCAGCCCAGGTTGCTCCCAGCCCCATCCAACCTGGACTTGGACACTGCCAGGGATGGGGCAGCCACAGCTTCCATGGGCAACCTGGGCCAGGGGCTCAGCACCCTCTCAGGGAAGAATTTCTTCCCCATATCTCATCTAAATCTCTCTTCCTTGTGTCTGGCAGAGATCGTGGACTTCCTGGCTGACCTGGAGAAAAGCAGAAACGGGAGCAGTTAATGGCGGGAAGCAGGCTCGGGTGCTGTGTGGCTGGGCAAGCAAACCAAGGGGAAGCAATGGGCCTTCCTCCCGCTCGCCCCTCTTCCTCACTGTGAAACCCACCCATCAATACCCCAGCGTTTGTTTTTCTACGCCCAGACTTTCACCTCGCCAGGGGGGCACCCGTGGGGGGACGGGAGAGGCGGGAGGCGGTCAGGAGTCCCGGGATCCCGTGTGGGGGGTGTGTGTGTGTGTTGATGTGACCAGCTCCTCCTCAGCCCCGCCACTGCCCGAGGGGCGCTGGGCCCCGGCTGCACCAGGGTCCCCCCTGAGGAGGCCGCCATGGTCACCGCGTCGCCATGGTCACCGAGTCGCCATGGCAACAGCCCGCCCCCCTTCTCCCTCCCGTTTGAATCTGTTCGAGCTCCCGCTCATTTTCTCGTCACGGCGCCTCCGCCAATGGGAACGCGCTTCCCGCTCCTATCCCCGCCCACCTTGTGACCGTCCAATCAGCCGGGCGTCCCTTCCGGCTCTCTGACCAATCAGAGCAAGGCTTTGCCTCCCCGCCTTTTTTCCCTCCCTCCCTCCCCATCAGACTGACGTGTCCGCTGACCAATGAGAAAGCCGGTGCGGGAGTCGCTCGCCCAATAGGCGCGGGCGTAGTGGGTGGGAGCGGGGCGGTGGGAGCTCCCGTCAGGTGAGTGAGGGACGGGACGGGACGGGACGGGACGGGACGGGACGGGACGGGACGGGACGGGGTTGTCGCGGTCATTCCCTGGGCACGGTGTCCCCCGAGGGCCGCGGTGACTGCCGAGCTTCCCCGGGGGCCGTCAGGGAGGGAACGGGGCCCTGCTGC
This sequence comes from Phaethornis superciliosus, assembly GCA_023637945.1. Lineage (NCBI taxonomy): Eukaryota > Metazoa > Chordata > Aves > Apodiformes > Trochilidae > Phaethornis > Phaethornis superciliosus. The sequence goes on along the minus strand of JAJQWJ010000014.1, from coordinate 18,871,627 downwards.
AGCTTGGCCTCTCCGGGACCGGGCGGCCAAAGGCCTGGGAGATGGCGGCCTCGGCTTGAGGGGATGTGAGGGAACTGCGGGGAGGGCGGCCCGAGAGCTTGGAGCATCCGCGCCTGATTTATACGGCTGGATCTTTGTTCAAAGAAGCCATAAATAAACCCGCTCTCCTGGAGCGTGCGCCTCGTTTTGAGTGGTGGTTGGGTTTGTTGGGTTGTTTGGGTTTTTTCGCAAACGTTAATTTAACGTTAAAGCAGGTACAGAATAACCCCCGGGTTCAGTCAATGTGCCCTGGTGGGTGGGGTTTTAAGTGTCACAACTTATGGGGAAAATAAAGGGTTTGTTCTGCTCACAGGTGGCAGCTTTATCCCGAATATGTGAGTTTAGAGCTAGACAAGAAGTGCTCAGTTGTTGAATACTGTTATCTTGACTGTGTGTTCTGGTAGGAGGTATCATTTATTTTCTATTTTTGGTCTGGCTTAGGTTGAATTGGTAATTAGGATAGTAATTATAAAATGACTCAAGTTAGAATTTCTTGTAAAGTCTATAAAAATATCTGAGCATTAGTACGGCCCAGTCTAGTACTTCTTGTGTACATTTTCTAGTTGTTCTCTGTGCTAAAAGCAGCCTTTGCTCTCTTGGAACAGCCTGGTAAGTTTTGGGGTATGATTTGGCCTCTTAAGTAATAGTAAAGGTCTGCAGTTCCCCAGGCTCTTCAGGTTGATGATTGCCTCACTCTTTTTTATAAATGTGAATGACCTGCAGCTTGCAGAGTTTAATCCACACAACCACCAAAAAGGTCCTTTTTTTCTTTTTTTCTTTTTTTGTTTCCTTCTTTGCATGCCTATTTATTCAACTAATGCTGAACATTTTTGTGTTGTCAGACTACCTGTAGAAGAGAGTGACTTAAGTGCTCTAATCTGGTGGTTTACAGCTATGTAATAATGAGCTATGCACAGTCTGGTGTTTTATTGTTTGTTTGGTTTGATGAAGGTAGTTCTGTTTAGGAGATCACCTGAAATCTTCAGGATCAAGGCATTTGCAGGGCAGACATCCTTAAATAATACACATGAGGTCTGATGCCTTAAATAATCCTTAAATAATCCACATCCTAGTTTGAGCCTGGTGTTAAGCCTTGACAGAGGCTGTACTGCAAATTTCATCTTTATCTGGCCACAGGCTGAACATGGATCCACAGACACAGGGTTCTGCTCTGGTGCTGGTGAATTTGAAGGACTTGTGAAGCGAGCTGTGGGAGAGAGAGGGTTGCTGTGATCTGTTACCAGAGTGGCATTTTATTTGAAGAAATTTGAAAACAAACCCAGCCCCTGAGAGCAGTGTGACAAAGGACTGCCTGGTGGAGCTGGTGGGTGTTTGTGCAGTGCTGCTTGCTGTAGAGGAGCTCTAGGATATCTCCAAATTCTGTTCTCCCAGATCCATGTGGATTTCCTGGCAAGTTAATGGTGGCAGCAAGACATCCCAAACTTTCCTTATTCATCCAGAGTCGATTTTGCCCTCTGCCTTTGGTGCTAGCTCCAGCAAAAGCAGCACAAGAAGATGGTTGAGAGAGATGATGCTCCCCCTCTGCTCTGCTCTGCTCTGCTCAGACCCCACCTGCAGTGCTGGGTCCAGTTCTGGAGTCCCCAGCACCAGAAGGACACAGAGCTCCTGGAAGGTGTCCAGAGCAGAGCCACTGAAATGCTCAGAGGGCTGAGCACCTCCCTGGGAAGCCAGGCTGAGGGATTGGGGTTGTTCAGCCTGGAGAAGAGGAGGCTCCCAGGGGAGCTCAGAGCAACCTTCCAATATCTGAAGGGGCTACAAGAAAGCTGGGGGAGGGCTTTGGACATGGGGGGGGAGGGAGAGGACAAGGGGAAATGGGTTAAAACTTGAAGAGGGGAGATTGAGGTTGGACATGAGGAAGAAATTCCTTAATTTGAGGGTGCTGAGCCCCTGGCCCAGGTTGCCCATGGAAGCTGTGGCTGCCCCATCCCTGGCAGTGTCCAAGTCCAGGCTGGATGGGGCTGGGAGCAACCTGGGCTGGTGGGAGGTGTCCCTGCCCATGTTGGGGTTGGGACTGGAGGAGCTTTAGGGTCCCTTCCAACCCAAACCAGGCTGGGATTCTATGAAATACCTGGGTCTTGGGACACTTCTTAGCTCTGCTGCATCCCTATGGCAAAAGGCCAAATTACCTCCTGAGTCAGGCTGCTAAAAGCTTCTGCAGTCAGTGCTGCACCTGATTCTCAGCACTGTCAGGCTAGAAGCAGGGTGCAGACTTGCAAATAAATACGGTTTTGGGTTGGTTTTTGTGTTTTTTTTCCCAACACTTTATAGAAATGGCTCAAGAAGAGATGGAAGTTGATCTCCAGACAGTGGCTGCTGACTCTGCAGGGAGCCTCGGGCCGTTTCCCCCAGATCCCTCTGCTCGGGCAGCACCGGTCTCCCAGGCTCCGCCGCTTGGTGAAGGAGGAGGCAGCGAGGCAGCTCTCCCTGCTGCTGGCCTTGGTGGCGTTCTGAGTGCTGGTACCGGGAGAGAAGCGGGTGCTGAGCCTGCCGAGCAGCCCAGAACGGCCTCGGCTCTCCACGGACTGCAGAGGGCATTGGAGCCTCATCGGCCACTGCAGCTCTCCCAGCAGCCCCGAGTCAGGAGGGCTGGAAGGCAACAGAGAACCATCGGGGGTTCCCAGAGGCTGCTCCGAGCCAGGTAAAGCAGAAATGAGACAGAAGTGAGTCTGCCCCAGGCTCTGGCACAAGAGACACACCAAGTCTGGCCGTGGTTTACAGCTGCTGTGTCCCCTGCGTGGGAGAGCCCAGCTCAGGCCAGGGGTTTGGCTGTGGCCAGATTCTGAGCAGCTGGAGTCCTGGGTCCAGTTCTGGGCCCCTCAGTTCAGGAAGGAGATTGAGGTCCTGGAGCAGGTCCAAAGGAGGGCAAGCAGGCTGGGGAAGGGATCCAGCACAAGTCCTGTGAGGAGAGGCTGAGGGAGCTGGGGGTGTTCAGCCTGGAGAAGAGGAGGCTCAGGGGAGACCTCATCACTCTCTACAACTCCCTGAAAGGAGGCTGGAGCCAGGGGGGGTTGGGCTCTTTTCCCAGGCAACTCTCAGCAAGACAAGAGGGCATGGTCTCAAGTTGTGCCAGGGGAGGTTTAGGTTGGATATTAGAAAGAATTTCTTTATGGAGAGGGTGATCAGCCATTGGAATGGGCTGCCCAGGGAAGCAGTGGATTCTCCATCCCTGGAGATCTTTCAAAAGAGCCTGGATGTGGCACTGAGTGCCATGGGCTGGGAACCACAGGGGGAATGGATCAAGGGTTGGACTTGGTGATCTCTGAGGTCCCTTCCAACCCAGCCCATTCTAGGATTCTATGATTCTATGATTTAAACTCAATCATGGCACAATGCTTTCTCCTCTTTTCTGGCTCTTTCTAAGGGAATGCCCCTGTTTCTTATGTTGGCTCTGGTGATATTTGGTGACTTCTGGCCCCTTTTACACTTTCCATCTTGCTTGCAGAGCTTTATCTCACACCATTCCCTCTGCTATCCCAGGTTCCTGGTGGTGCTCCCTGCAGCACTTCTGACCCCCAGCAGTTCCAGCCAGCATTTAGTAAGGCCTGAGCTCCATTTTGCATTTCACCTTTAATTTGGGGATTATCTGATTGTTTTCTGGTGGCAATTGCTGCAGAAACTTTCACAAACACACAACCCAACACTTTTCTGTAGATTTGTTTTTACCTTCAGGCAAAGAAAGTAAAAATTCTGTGTTTAATGCAGTTTGTGATATGTGTCAAGGGTGGTGAGTGGGGATACTCTGCAGCCAGAACAAAATACCCATTTTTGTGGGGTTTTTTTGGTTTGGGTGGTTTTTTTTTGGTTTTTCTCCGTATCTTTGTAGCTTTTGCAAATGCCAAGGGTGAAATTATAATTAACTGGAGCATTGCCTTTAAATTTTGTGAGACCAAGAGCTCCTCTTCTCCCAGATGATTAAACAAACTGCACTGTTTGCCCTTGGATTGCCTCTGAAGGTCACTGAAGTTCTCAGGGCTAGAAGGCAACCTACAAACTTGTGTATTGAATCTGGAGGATAATTGAGATGATAACTGAACTGATGGGGGGAGAGGAGAGGTTAAAGAAGAAGGAAAGTGGAAAGGTTGGGCACAAAGTAGTTGATGGAATGAGCAATCCAGGCCTTGTGCATCTGCTGTTAGCAATGGCTTTGGCAGCCAGGTGTGAGTTAGGGCTGTTGGTGAGCAGTGCTGCTTTGCATTTCTCCTTGCCACCTGCACCCCAAAATAAGATATTGTGAGGAGAAGGACCTTTCCCTTGAGCTGAGCAATTTGAATGCTCACTGTGTGGGATTGCTCCTCTTTCCAGGTCTGTCTGGATAACCCTGACACCTTCCTACTGCCCTCAGCCCAGCAAGTTTGCTGCAAGCAAGTGTGGAGAACCATGCCAGTCCTTTATTTTGCCTAAACTAACTTGTGGGTTTGATTTCTTGCTTTTCTGGTCCCAGGGCAGCATTGGACAGTTACTTTCAACTCAGCAGGACCCAGGAGCCAGCCACAGGACCAGCTCCACATCTGGAGCCCTCAAATACTGTGAGGGAGAGCCAGCAACAGCACAGCTCAGATGAAACAGTAGAAGTGAGTGACTCTGACAGCAGCACTTCTGAGGAGGAGGAGGATGAGACAGTGGAGGCTGCAGCACCACAGTCACTGTCAGCCCAGGAGACCCCTCCAGCAGCCAGCTCAGGAGGTTTGTGCTAGTTTTGAGGTGATTTCAGAAACTCATTTTACTGCTTCAAAACTCAGGGGGGAAATCCTGTCAAACTTGAGAGCCGATCATGCTGAGAGCTCCTTGTGCCCATAGCTGATGGGAGCAAGTTGCTGCTACAAGGCTTGCTGGCAAGCAGTTCCTAAGAGCAGAAGCAGCAATGGCTGGTAACTGCTGTAGGGTTCAATACAAAATCTTTTTGGTATTTGCAGGCTGCTCTTTGTAAATAGTCCTGAAAATGTCCAGAATAACAAGTTCAAGGATGAGTACTTGAAGCACTTCCCCTGTTACCTTTTATCAAGGAGTATTACTGCAGACTTTGAGTTGCATCTCTGGAGCTCAGCAGTGCTTTCAGAGCAGGGTCTGATTCAGTGCTTTTTGTAATATGTGATTTCAGTCTGCTTATGCTTAGTTTCCATTCCTGTAAGTTCTTGGCTGAGGGCATAGAGGTACTTAGGACAGAGGGCTTTGTCTTCTTCCCTTGGCTTTTTCTGGCTTGCAATCCTTTATCCAGACTCATGTTCCCAGCCCACCACACACTTTGGTGACATAGTTTGTGGTGAACATATACAATTTATGTAAGAGTAGCAAATGGTTAACTTACTAGTCAGGGTTAGTGATGCCCAGAGAATATGAAAACAAGATCTTCCTTTTTCCTTCAGTCTCTAGGCAATGGCCTTGTGCTTCACTCTCTGCCCTTTGTTTTGGTTTTGCTCACCTGGCCCTCCTTGGCACCTTGTCCTGAGGGTGCCTCTGGGAGGTGTCTTCTGAGGTCTCTTCTGAATTCATTCTGCTTGCCCTAAGCTAGTGACAGGAGCTCAAGCTGCTAAGTGCTGTCTAATGTTGTGTGAGCATATTCTCCCTGCTGGATTCTCTGAAATTCCCTGGTCTTTTTCACTTGCATAAACCACCAGTTCCTGTTCAGCCCAGAACTACAGATGCTGAAAGTTTTATTGGCATTAGCCAGGGTTGGGCAATACTTGTCTACTGGATTGAAAATATGTGCATGGAATACTAAACGTGGCTAAAAACCCCTTTGTCAGGAAGTGTGGGAGACTGATTTCTGCTCCTTTTTCAGTACAGTGAGGGTGGTGGTTCAGTGTGCCCACTCTTCAACAGAAGGGCTATCAGAAGCCCACCACAAAAACACATGGCCCAGCAGAATTGATAACTTTAATTGGTAACTAGTTCAGCTAACTACCAGCTGGAGAACTGTTTGAGTCAGGGTGAACAGAGAGAGAGCATAAGGGAAATGCTTTCTTAGCACATGACATGTACTTGCTTAGCTCCCTTGGCAAACTAACTTCTTCATAGTGCTGTCTGTCTTTCTCCAGGCATAATGATGCAGGGCTGTATCCTTAAATCAGCCAACTGTAGACCTGTATGCAGACATGTTTGTTTCCAGCAGGTCAGAAAATCCTGATAACAATTGCTGTCTTTAAAAGACCTCTCCTTTTTAACTGAAAATGCTGAAATCCTGCTGGTTTGTATATGAAAAAAAGGCAGAGTTCTTCAGCACTGCTGGTGGTGAATAGAAGGGCTTACACCCAAAGGGACTTCTCAGTATCCAGGACCCTGATTGGCAGCTTTGTGTGGAAGCTGTGCTGTTGTTGCACTGCTGACCTTGTGCCTGGTGATTTCTGACTGAGCCAGGAGAGCTTCTTCCCCTTGCTGTGTATCAGTAAATATAAACAATGCTCTCTTTAGCTTCCAGTCAGGTCCAAGTGGAGCCACTGCAAGCTTTGTCTCAAGCTTCTGCAGAACATGGAAATCATGGAGATGAAGAAGCAGAAATCCAGCAAAAGCAGGTAAGATGACCCAAATGCTTTTGGAGATGCGTTCAACGTAGTAAACGCTGCGTTTGTCTAAAGAAGTTGTGTGGGTTTGTTTTTTTTTAATCCTAGAGAACTCCAATAACAAAGCTGGAACCATCAGTTCCTGTTGTACCACCAGAGGAGGAGGAAGGAGATACCTGTACCATCTGCTTTGAGCAGTGGACCAATGCTGGGGACCACCGTCTGTCAGCACTGCGGTGTGGACACCTGTTTGGGTACACCTGCATTGACAGGTGGCTCAAGGGACAGCCAGGGAAATGCCCCCAGGTACAGTGGACATTTATGTGCTGTGGGAAGGGCTTTGGTAACTTCTGCTGTGGGCTCAGGTGCTGTAACTGGTGTGCAGCTTCCTGCTGCCTTGAGAATCCAACTTTGCCTGCTGTCAGAAATAACAAATGTCACTACTGTTGTGCTGCAACACAACAGGAAGGATTAGCATTGCTGTTAAAGGAGGATCCTGGCTTGGATTTTCTCCCCCAAAGTAGAGCATTTGTGAGTAGCAACTTGGAAGGTTGAGAGTTCAAATGCTATAAACCTGTAAGTGGTTTCAGAATGCTGAGTGTGGGAATTGCAGAGAGATTTCTAGAAAGAACTGAGCATAAAGAATATCTTATTGGACAAGAAGTGTGTCTGAGAACTGGGTTTAGTTGGTTGCTCTGTTTTGAACTGCATCTGCTTTTCCAGCCTTTCAGCAGTCCATGAAGTTTAGGTAGCTTGCAAAGATCAAAGTGAGAAACAAGTTGCATCCCCTAATGTCTGTTTGCTAGTGGAAGAGCTGCTTTTTAAGGTGTTCTTTTCAGCCATGTTTCCATGGGTAATGATGATCTCTTTCAGTTAGGTCTAACACTTCTCTGTGATGTCTTTCCATTCCTTATTCCTTTTCTCCCAAAGGGAATTGACCAAAAAAATGGGTCAATGAGTACCTTGTAAATAGGATTCAGTTCTGCTTTCCAAGTCAGTGGCTGGAAACCCAGGATTTCTTTGGCTTTCTCTTTTTGAGAGCTTCCATAGTCTTGGTTTTTGTGCAGGATCACCTCCTCTCAAGAAGGAACTTCCTGTTGATGTGCACTGTGATTAAGCCTAAAGAATCCCTGTTGCCATAGCAAATGCCCAAACCTTATTTTTCTAATCCCTGCCAATTCTGTGTAAGCTTTTCTTCACCCACTCCAGGCCCAAACAGAATTCTCAGTAGACCTTCCTGGCATCTTTGCTCTTTGGAATTTTGGGACTGCTTTCTCCTTGAACCCTAACAACTCGTGAGGGCTGCTTGCTGCTGCTTTTTCTTCTGGTGATGTAATTACAGAGGATTTCCTAGGAGAACTTTTCACTCTGGAGAGAACCTTGCAGCTAAATCATCTTTTCCTTTGTTTTCAGTCACTTGGTGACTGGGTGTTCTCTGATTGAATAGCCCAGAGCTGCTGGGCATGGTGCTCTGTATACTAAGTGGCTTGAGTGCAAGTTCCTGTGAAATTGCAGCACTCCTGATCCCACTAGTGACAGCTGCTGGCTGCCAGGAAAGCTGTCTCAGACACTCACTGCTCTTTGAGGCAGTTCTTTTCTGGAGGGAGGGAGGGTGACTGATCTGAAACTGTTGCCCCTGGTATCTTTGTGCTACTAAATAATGGAGGAGTCTGCATTTTAAGAGCACCTAGCAATTTAATGTTCAGCAGAGGTTGAAGCTCAGCAGTCACTGCCTCTTTTCTGTCAACAAAGTCTATCAGCCAGACCGTAAGCTTGCAGGTGCCCTAATTCCTTCCAAGTCCAAATTCAAGGTGGTATTAGCTCTTCTTTTTAAGGCAAATCTAAAAGAGTAAACCATCACAGCCAGACACACAAAATTATTGAAATATCTGACTCCTCATTTATCACTGAACTCAGTGGGAGGGTCAGTGTTTCCTCTGGACACCAAAATGCTTTTATTGATTTGGGCCCACAGGATTTGATCCAAGGAATATCCTCCATAAATAACAGGGTTCACAAATCCCTGTCTGTTGGCCAAGCAGCCAGTCTTGGTGTTTTCAAAATACAAGTTGGGCTTTTTTTTTGGTACTGGATCTTTTTTCTTTCCCTTTGCCTGATTTATTTATTTGTTTTTTCTTTAACCTAAGCTGACCATGCTGCATCACTGTGTTTTAGCAGAACAAAACAGTGGCTAGGAAGCAGCTGCATTATTAAAGTTGCAATAGGATACATGACCCAAACTGTGTCCCTAATCCTAATATATATTCCCAATTTTGATCTTTATCAGTTACAGTTTCAGGGTGGGTGGTGGTTAGGGTTTATTGGAGCTCTGGTGTCTGCATGAGAGGGCATTTTGCAAACATGCTGTGGTGTGTTTGGGTGGACTTGTTTTCAAGTAGACAACCCCTCCCTTCGAAGCTTGAAGGATTTTTGGAAGTAGTACTTAGCAGCTGGTAGGGGTGCAGAGTTTGGGTGGTGAAATTCTTGTAGATGAACTGAACTTGTCTTTTCTTTCAGTGCAATAAGAAAGCAAAACGTTCTGACATCGTCATCCTCTACGCTCGTACGTTGAAAGCTCTGGACACCAGTGAGCAGGAGCGTATGAAAAGGTAAAGCTGCCACCTCCCTGCCTGCACACCACTGTGTGGAGGCTTCAGCTTCTTCCTTGAACTGCCTGTCTTGTCACGAGCAGTTTGTATATTCCCTTGGGCATTTTTGTGAGGGGCTTCACCTGAGGCTTTGTTGCATTGTGTCTTACCCGGAAGGAGAATTTTCTTTTGGGAGCTGAATTTGTCAGTTTGCTCTTTGCATCCATGAAGCAGCAAAAGCTGTCTTGTGCTTTATCCTGAAATCTCATCACGGGAGAGCATGCAGAGTTGTTGCCAAAAAGCTGTATGTCACTAATTCATCATTAGAGAAGAATAGCAAGGCATCATTAGAAATGCAAGGGGGGTGAAGAGCTGACCTTTTCTGCCATCTTCTCTGTGTGCATAAAGCAGGGTAATCTCTTGTATGAATCACTTTCTGTCTTGCTTTGTCAAGTTCTTCATGTAGCTTTACTTACAAAAGGTCAGCAAGCATTACTATGACTCTACTTCCCCCTCCAACCTAAGTGTGGACTTTTTATTGCAAAAAAGGAAAAGCAGGTGTGAAAATGTGGATTAATTTCTTTTCACTAAGATGCTGTCACAGTCTTCTGAAATTATAAAGCTGCAGAAATCTGAGTTCTCCTGAATCTTGTAGTTAATAGAATTTAATTGGGGTCTTCACACATCTCTGACTATACTGCTGTTCTGTCAACACAGTCTTCCAACAGAAACCTCATTATCCTCCTAATTATTAATCAGAAATGATTGAGAAGTAATTGTTATGAAGGGAAAATCTCTTCTGTCCAGACTGTTACTGCCTGTTCATGTTTGATCTGGACCTTCAGAAGATTTGCCACTGCAAAATTTGAGGTTTTTTTTCAAAAGCACAGGAGGCATTTTGGCGTTTCAACCTTCTTATCCCTCAGGGAGAGGTAGTTTTCCAACAGTTGAGTGTGTCTGAGTCTTACTGCAGCCCTTTCCTGCTTGCTCTCCAGCTCTGCCTCCTGTTTCTGTGGCAGGCAGACAGCTGTGACTGTCCCTCCAGTTGAGCCTCTGGCAGTGGCTGCTTTGTGACCACGAGTGGACAATTGTGGACACTGCTGCACACATCAATATTGCTCACACATGGCCTTGCATTATATGTAAGATCAAGAGTTTCTTTCAAAAAAGCCATCTGTCAGGCTCTGGGTACGTGTGTAAAGAATGTGTTGGTGATGGTTAAACACAGTGTTTTGCCCATTTCTTCTGCAGCAAAAAAACTGTGAAGATGCTATGGGGAAATGGCAGAACTTGGTGCTTGGTGAGCATGCAAGGCTAGGGCTGTGTCTCTAGGAGATCCTGAGGCAAGCTGCTTCTCCCTACACCTGAGCTGCTGAAATAAATGTAATATTGCAGCTTTGGAAGCACAGAATGCAGTGGTCGACACCACAGATCCAAATGTCCAGATAATTTTAAGGAATGCTGGTGTTTATTCTCCCTATTTAACTACTCCTTCCTATGTAATGCATGTAGAAAAGAGAAATTGAAGGATGTGCTCAAAACTGCTGCTGCTAAATGTTGTGTATACACTTTTAGACTCAAGGTGAGGTATTAAGTGTGGCTCCTATATGGGCATTTGAAGAGAATGGGTCTGTATCTGATACAGCTGTGGTTTCCTGAAATACAAAATGAGTTTCTGCCAGTAGAAACAAGATGAAAGATCTCACTGGGTAATGACTTGCTGCATTAATGACATTGCTATGTTACGTGCATTGGGGGTATAGATTTGGATGAACTGGGGAAAAAAAAAACCCTGCTTTCTCTGCCACTCTCCTCTAAGCTAGCACATTTGGTGAGGGTGAGGAAAAGGCTGTTGTTTCTGTGGAACAATACATGTGGGAGTCACTGTAGAACTGCAAACCCAAGAAGATCTTGGGGTGCTGGTGAGTGTGGTGCCCCATTTTCTGTTGCTTTTGTGCTGACTTTAATGGGATTTGTGGTGGGGTGGAATGTGGGGAAAGAAGCCAGCAGCCTAGAGAGGAATGCTAGGGAGTACCTAGGCTTAAGGATTGCTTTTTTTTTTTTTTTTTTTTTTTTTTTTGTGCCTCCAGCTCTTTAGAAAAGGAGCAGCAGCTGAGGAGACAGGCAGAGCTGGAATCTGCACAGAGCCGTCTGCAGCTCCAGGTTTTGACAGATGAATGCAGCAAACTCCGCAAACAAGTTCAGGTGAGTCTCCTGGAGGATCCCCCTTCTCTTCAAACTGTCTTTCCTACATCCATTAGAGGACAGAGGACAAAGACAATTTTCCAGTTTTTCCAGTTTTCACAAGCAGCAAGGTTTAGCAAGGACTGGTGAATCATCAAGAGTGTCCTGAGCATTCCAGGCTGACATATTCACATAAAATACGTGACACTGACTTTTTTTTTGTCCTTCTAAAGCTTAATCAATTACAGCTTAGCAGTAGCAGTTTTTTGGCTGCTGATGTTGCAGGTTCCTCCTCAGGTAAGGCAGGGTAGTACAGCACCAAGCTTACTCTCTTCATCTCAATAGAATCAAAATAAGCTTTGAAAATCTGTATATTAAACCTGTCACAGGACCTGTTATCACTAGTTAGTCAAGAGGGTTTGGGAAGTAGTTTGTGAAGAGATATGGCTATATGCAAAGCCAAAAGAAAACACCCTAATTAGTTTGTGAAGATCAGTCCACATTCTACTTGAGCACTTTGTGGCACCATGAGACCTGTCAGGGTAGGCTGGGTACCTGGTCTGAACAGCTGCTCAGAGACACCTCTGTCCCCTTAGCATACAAGGCATTTAAAATAAATGACTGGTTGCTAAATGGCTGCTTCTTTTCTGGCTCATGCAAGGTTGCAATATTTTGTAACCCATCACAGCTGCTTTTGCAGGATTTTCCCATAAATTGTGGACTTTACCAGTGCTTCCCAACTGTGAATTATCTGACGTGTCTCACCTGTGCCAGGCTTTCCAATGGCCTGTTTCACAGCCAGTTTGCTGCTTTTTGTTGTTGTTGTGTGAAATAGATGCTATCTAATCTCTCACAGTCTAGTAACTCACTTACTTTTAAGCTTTACTTCTGGAATTTTCTTTTTTTTTTCTTTTATAGCCTTGGCTATTCATGTCTGTACATGATGCAACATCCTCTTTGCTGAAGTCTTCCTGTATGATGTAAGATAAGGGTTTATAAATTGCTTGCTCAAATTCCTGGACAAAGTTCATCAGAGCTAATAGGAAAATTGGTCCACTTTAAACTTTGGCTAAAAGAAAATGTGAATGAGATAAAACTGCAGGTTCATAATGTTTTCCTGCTGTTGTCTCAGTGTTAAGTGATAGAGTATCCAGTCTAACTGAATTGAAGTGGCATGTTATAAAGATTAAGTACCCTGTGTTCTTTAATCTGTGTTCCAGTATTTACACTGCATTCATCACTGTCCAGTAGTGGTTAATGTGAATGCTGGAAGTGATTTTAAGGTGCTTGTTTATACTGAGAATAAACTGAAAGTAAAACAATTTACTGGGGAGCAAAAAAGCAGCAGGTAGTCTGGAGTAAGTCTCAATATATTTTGAGTATATACCTAACAAGTTCCTTATCTTAAAAGAGGTTGCCTTGTAAAGCAGCTACTTGCATTTTGGTTAGAAGGGACTTGAGCTGAGTAACCTGAGGGTTGCCCAGGGCCCTGGCAGGACAGGCATTGGGTGCCCACAAGCAGATCACAGCCTCTCTGCACAGCCCACTCACTCTTCAACCCTCCTCACTGGGGACTTCTTTTGCTGACATCTCATCTGATTTGGCTTTGTTGCATCTTCAGTTTGCTGCTTTCAGCAAGCAATGTTACTGATGACTGATGTTTAACTGGCATGCAAAGCTTCAGTCAGTATAGAAAACAAAATGCTGTGGGCTTCCAAAAGCCACCTGTGAAATATCTGTATGCCCAGAGGGACATTTGATATGGCAAAGGTCAGGTGCATAGAACTTTACTGGAATAGTTGTGATGTTCATTGCTTGCATACAAGCCTGGGTGTCCAGAGTCTTGCAGAGAGTAAATCCCATTGGTTTCCTCCCCTGAGAGTCATTGTGTGAACCCTTTTTTGTTGCTAATGTGCTTGAGAGCTGTGCCTCATCAACAGTCATGTCACTAGTTAGGAACTTTTTTAGGTTTGTGTGCATTTTTCCTTCCTCTTGCCTGTTAACAATCTTGCCTTGTGCTTTAAAGCACTGAGGAGGACTGAGGCTAGAAAAGTGATGTTTTAAAGTCTTTAGCTATATGAAAATGTATGAGGAAATTAACTTGAGAGAAGGTAGGGAGGTAACTGAACCTCTGGGAGAAAGCTCTCCACAGTGTAGTTTCTATATGCAAACCTGCAGACTCTGCTGTCCACTGCATGGCAAGTTCAAAATTGAATTTTGGAAGCAGTGCTAATGAAGCCTTACTTTAGACAAAAGTTTTTTGTTTGTGAGCATGAAGAACTTGGGAACTGGATGTAAGGTACTGCAGTGCTTCTCCTGAATCTGCCAAAGTTGTCAATAAAAGTTAGCTACCAGTAAGCAAGCCACCTCTGGCTTCTGGCATTATCACCACAGATCCCTGGTGAAACTGGTGAGTTAGTGAACTAACACCTTTAGAAAAATGAAGCTTGAGGCATGACAGATCAAAGCTCTCCAAACTATCAGAACTGCTCTGCTCTTGAGCATCTTCAAGTTGTTACAGGTTGTGATGATTACCATTAGTGCAGAGCTGGATCTTTTATCTTGTTTTTGCTTAGACATAAGTGTTAGTGGCTGGTTCAATATTTAACTTAGCTTGCAACTGACTAATCTGTTCATAATATCACTCTTGCAGCCCTTAATTGTTTAAAAATTACATATTTGAGAGGTAAATCTCTGGTATTCTGTATCTGTCTGGGTTTGCCTGTGGATTACAACAAGCTGGTCAACATACTTTGGGGCCAAGGGGTGGACACATTCTGGGTTAACTCACAGAATGCCAGTTCCAGTGCTTGCATGCCCACCTCACTCTTGAGGGTTTCTGTGGAAAGGAGGGTTTTAGGAATACCTGGTTCCTGATGGAAGCTGTCTTTGGCCCTGTCTCTGAGCATTCATCCATTGAAGTGGGGAAGGAGGAGGTAGGTGGCTGGAAATCTTGGGGCCTGTGTTATTCCTGGAATTTGCTGCCCTGGGTTTACAAGAACAGGGTCATTTTCATTAAATAGACTGACTGACTTATTTCCTGCAACACCCTTTTTGATGAAACTTGGGCTTTTATATTTTTATGGGGTGTTCTGGCAATTCTGAAGAATTGTTCTAATTGACTTTCTCTTGTGGTTTAGCTGCATGTAATACTTGGCAATTTGATTCTTTTCTCAACAGCACTGATCTGGTAATAATTTTGACTGGCTTTTATGTTTTTCCCAAGAGTCCTCTCTCCCACAGGGTCCAATATATACAATACAGACTTTTGACTACATTCTGCCAGTATTTCCATAGCCTTTTTCAATGCTTTTGGTGCCCCCCTGGCATAGTTAGTGGACTTGGACATCCAGCATTACAGGAACAGTGTGGAAATTGGGCCACATTCTCCCTCTTTATCTGAGAACAAGTACTGTTGGAGCATCTGGAACAGACAGCAGAGGAGGTGGTATCAGCAATGACACATTAAAGTTCTTTGGGTCTTATTCTTTGCAGGAGCTGAGGGCCCTGGTAGCCCAGCATGTGAGTGCTTCTCAGCAGCCTGGCAGCTCCCGTGCCTGCCTCCCAGGCAGCCTTCCCTCCAGCCAAAGCCAGTGCAAGTACCACTTGGAAAATGTTTTTGTGGTGTCTCAGAGTGGCAACTGCAGAGTAATGGCCTACTGTGACTCTCTGAGTTGTCTTGTGGTATCACAGCCTTCTCCACAGTCTACTTTTATTCCTGGTAATTAAGCAAGTCACGATTTGGGGGTTCATGGGTGAAAGTTAAATGTGTGTTCTACTTGTTCCCTGCTTCCACTTTTTTTTTTTGGCCTTTTTGCATGTGCCTTGAAAACTGGGAATGCTTTAAAGATTCCCTGCTGTTCATCCAAGCTCTGCACTGGTAACTTCTGCCAAACTCCCCAAATTGTAGGTGCATTGATTGATACACATGTAGCTGATTTGTCAATATTAAAAAAAAAAAACAAAAAAAACAAAGCAAAAAATCCTTTTAACATGAATTACAGGAGCAGTGTTTCCCAGTGAGGAAATGGGAAGGCAAGAAATTGTGGGCAGCCCTGTTTCTGTCAGGAGCAAGAGACCTGATGCCTGGACCAGAGCCAGCTTGCTTTTTTCAATGAAATAAATGCAGCATTAGGAGTCTTGAGAGAGTTTAATTTGCAAAGTAGTTCAGTGCTTTCTGAGCAAGGAAACTTACTTTAATTGGATAACGGTTTGGAGATAAATATGCCTTATCTAGGCATAAAAAAATTGGTTTCTGCATTCAACTGACCTTGTTTTTTTGGCTTTTGGATCCAGGGAATGAATCTCTGAATGAAAGCTTTGTGGTGACTCTTGTAGCTCACAGGTTAAGTTTACCTGTAAGCACTCTTGGTGGTGACACTTGCTCTCTTCAACAGCCATGTCATTCTACTGTATGTGTTCTTTATCCAGGCAAGAATGGCTTTGAGTAAACTGGCTAAAGAACCAGTAACAAGAATTGTTAACACTGATCCCAAGTTTGCCCTTGCTGGTTGGGATGCTGTTGCCATTTGAACTAAAGAAAAATCTGTGGCTGTTCTCATCCAGAACAGCAAATAACTGGTGTATATTCATCCTACCACAGGCATCAGTGCAGACATGGTAGTTCTTGACAGGCTGAGCAAGTAGTTGGGGGTGTTCAGCCTGGAGAAGAGGAGGCTCCCAGGTGACCTTAGAGACCCTTCCAATATCTGCAGGGGCTACAAGAAAGCTGGGGAGGGCTTTGGACACGGGGGGTAGGGAGAGGACAAGGGGAAATGGGTGAAAACTTGAAGAGGGGAGATTGAGGTTGGACAGGAGGAAGAAAATCTTTAATTTGAGGGTGGTAAGACACTGGCACAGGTTGCCCAAGGAAATTGTGGCTGCCCCATCCCTGGCA
The DNA here is from genome assembly GCA_023637945.1 of Phaethornis superciliosus. Classification (NCBI taxonomy): domain Eukaryota; kingdom Metazoa; phylum Chordata; class Aves; order Apodiformes; family Trochilidae; genus Phaethornis; species Phaethornis superciliosus. The sequence goes on along the minus strand of JAJQWJ010000014.1, from coordinate 18,855,401 downwards.
GTGTCCAAGTCCAGGCTGGATGGGGCTTGGAGCAACCTGGGCTGGTGGGAGGTGTCCCTGCCCATGTTGGGGTTGGGACTGGAGGAGCTTTAGGGTCCCTTCCAACCCCAGACAATCTATGATTGATTCTGGCACAGAGTTGCCAGTTCCATGTGCATTCCCCTCCTTGATAACTTGCTTTGTCCTTCTCCTGGGCCAGGTTGTGGGGTGAAGATGATGAGTGTGGCCAACCTGAAGAGCAGTCAGTACATCCCCATCCACAGCAAGCAGATCCGGGGCCTGGCTTTTGGCAGCAGAGCAGATGGTTTGCTGCTCTCTGCAGCTCTGGACAACACTATCAAACTTACCAGGTGAGCCCTTCTGAGGGGAGCAACCTGTCACAGCAGAGTTTTGTTAGATGTGAGAGACTGGACTGGTTCTTTTTCACTCTTGTATCAGTTGATAATCTGCTTTCTTAATGCTGCTAAGATGAGGTCTGTAGATATTCTTCCTGGATGTGAGTACTAACACAGGAATTTGTTCTTATTTCTCATTCTTTTGGTGGAGGTGTTATGAAGGTACCTTTCTTTGATGCTTTTCCCAGGGAAAATTCAGTGGAAAACAAGTGATTCAGCACAGATTGTCCAATTTGTATTGAGAACAAAGGTACCATAATATAGAGGGGTGAGATTTCCTGTGTGCTTGGGTTTCTGTAACTGCAGGAAGATGTGGAGCATGAGAGCTTGTATAGCCTAAAACAGAAACAGTTTTTAGGATGGGCACTTTCTTCCCTCTGCTAATTTTTTCTTCTCTGGCTGCTTGTGCAGCTCCTTGCAGAGCATGGAATTCAGCTGGGATATGAAATGCAGAGGCAGCATTGTTGGGCAGGTGCTAGGGGAACACAGGTGCTCTAGAGCTAGCAGACTTACAGGAGCAGGTTGGAGACAAATTATGCAGAGGCCTGAGAGAAAAATGTCCAGTCCTGGTAGAATTTACAGGCTATGGATGCATTTGCATGTTCCTCTGTGCTGCTCTGCAATCTCAAGCTTGAGCTGCTTCAAAACGTTTTGGGCTGATTGATTTTTTTAATGGAGTTATAGCAACATCTTTATGCACATTTGTCAGCTAAGGTGGGGCTAGTCAGGATGTGTGTGTTACATGACTGATTAGTCCTAATTCTTTCCCCCCAGTGAGCAATGAAGAGAACTCAATCCCCCCCAAAAGAAATGCAGAGAGTGTTGCTTTTCTGTTGCCATGTTGAAATGTTTGCCAGATGAGTTAAAACTAGAAGTAAGGACAACCTTTTGATCACCTTTCTTCTCTAGTTACTGCTTTCATAGTCATCTTAACAAAAGGAGTTATTCAAGATGTCCTTAAGTCTCCTGTATTTAAAATAGCACCAAGGATTTCAGGTTGGGGTTTTTTGGGGGTGATTTTTTGTTTTTTGTTTTGTTTTTTCTCAGTCACTGTTCTTCTATCAAACTCCTTGTGAGTATTACCCAGCCAGGTTTACCTTTATAGTTACCTAGGAACAATTTCTTCTCTGGAGTTTGGAGCATAATCACCATCCCCAAGGAGAAACTTGTAGAGTTTCTGTAGAGGATACCCAGAGTCACTTTGATCTGTGCTGTCTTCTGTCTGACACTGTTTCCAGTGTGCTGAGCATGTTGACCACACTGCCCTTTGGAAAGACATTCTAATCTGGCACAAATTTCATCTCCTCTCTAATCTGACACAAATTTCATCTCCTCTCCTGGGTTGCTCCCTTCTTCCTTCCACAAATTGAGTTTCTAAAGAATTAACACCGTTGGCTTCTTTTGAGGCATAAGCACAGTTCCCCTCCTGTAAAAACAGGGAAATAATGAGAGGTGTAATCTGAAGAGATGGGCCCTGTGATCTTGAGAGTATGCAGTATTACAGAATTACACTAAAGCCACCTCTCCTAATTATTTCCAGAAAAGTAACTTGGCTTTCTTTTTCCAGTAAAGCAGCTGAGAACCCTGCTCTGAGACTTCTTAGTCTCCAGAGATCAATCTGGAAAAGGAAGCACTGGCCTGGAAAAACTGTAAATCACTTGACAATATCCAAGTTCTTGTTCTCTCTAGATTTTCCAGATTAATACCTGGAGTAAAGAAGGACTTATTTCAGCATTCAGTATAAAGAGAGATGCTTCTCTCTCACGACTGTAAAAAGCAATGTTTGCTGACCTCAGTTATGCTGTTTTCTCATCAGCAGATGGGTATGCAACAGGCCAACTCTCTGCTTTTCTTCTGCAGCTTGGCAACAAACACTGTGGTGCAGACCTACAATGCTGGCCGTCCTGTCTGGAGCTGCTGCTGGTGTCTTGATGATACAAACTACATCTATGCTGGCCTGGTCAATGGCTCTGTCATGATCTATGATTTGAGAGACACCAGCTCACATGTCCAGGAACTCGTCCCTCAAAAGTCCAAGTATGGCACAAGGATTCTTCATTCTTCTCCACTTCACTAATAGTCATTAAGCTGAACGTAGCTTCTTCCCAAAATCACAGCAGCTGTTGTAGTTTAAATTGGTTTATGTTAATGTCCTAGTCAAAAATTCAGCATAGATGTGAGAAGTCTCTCCTAAGGTTGCATGGTGTCTGTGTAACTGATCACAAGAGCTTGGCCTCTGCAGCTTTTTTAAAGCACACAGCAGTCAAAACCAGAACAACTATTGCAACATGAGCAGAATTGTCTTTGTTTTGGGGCTGGCTTTAGTGTTTAATGTGGAAAGGAGGTGTGAGACACTGCCACTTCCATCTCTTTTGCCCAGGGAAACAAATGCTGATTTACACACATCAGTCCTGTGCTGTCTGATGTTCCTTTAAAACACAAGGCTCAGTAGTTAAGTTGAATTGGATTTCTTTTTGGCAAACCAGTTGGGGGTCTCTGTTTGCAGGACAGTTTTTGTAGCCCGCTCAGGCCATTTCTTTGCCAAGGAGAGGCTGGAGCTGGGAGGGAGGATGCCCACGTGGCTGCAGGCAGGAGCACTGACTTCTGCCTGTCCTGTTTTCAGGTGCCCTATGGTATCATTGTCCTACCTGCCCCGGATGGCTTCAGCATCACTGCCTTATGGTGGAATATTAGCTGGGAGCTTGGAAGGAGCCTGTTTTTGGGAGCAGAAATCTGGCATCTCCTACCGTCCTCATCACCTGCCACTGGAGCCTGGAGGCTGCATTGATATTCAGACAGAAATCAGCACAAGGCACTGCCTGGCCACGTACAGGCCAAGTATGTAACAGCATTCAGCTCCAAAGTGTCCTTCATTCCTGCTCTCTCCTCCAGTCCTGCTCTGTCCTGCTGTTTGTTGGGATCAGCAGCAGCAGGGTTACCTTTCTTTCTGCCATGCAGGTAAAAGTAACCCCTGCGTGCGTTGTGTGATGATGGAGCTGACCTGCAGCCCTCTGACAGAGGCCTCTGAAGATGTGGTGTGTTCTTCTAACCCTGTTCAGACTTTCAGTGCTGGCCCCACCTGCAAGCTGCTGACCAAGAATGCCATTTTTCAGAGCCCAGAAGAGGATGGCAGTGTCTTTGTGTGTGCTGGTGATGAGGCATCTAATTCTGCACTGGTATTACTCATTCTTTTTGGTGTGCTGGAGGGTTTTATTGCAGTTCTTAGGAGGAAAGCCTTATCAGAGTCACAGTATCAGTGTGTTTTGGTGGGGAGTGTCTTTTCAGGCATGCTACTTTGTGCTTGCTTGTTGTGATAGTGTGGGGGCTCACCCAGTATGAGCCCAGGCCTGTAGTCCACATCCACGGGGAGGAACACAGGCAGCAAGACCCTGTTGTGCACCAGAAGAATGCAGCTGGGGATGCTGACACAACTGGGCACTAACTGGTGTGTGTACTGGGGACTGGTGGGAGAGCTAACGTGGTAAGTGCTGTGAGGGATGGGCCCAGGCTCTGGAAGAGTGGTGGGGAAGATGAGGTGAAGGGTTGCAAAAGCAGGTTGGATGCAGAGATGGACAATAGGCTGCATTGAGAGCTCATGAATTGGGTTTGGAGGAGCGTGGCATCCTGCTGGGAGTCTGTTCAGCATCCAGGCAGGGTGTGAAAGTAGACAAAAGGCCCTGGAGGTAACCTGAGGAAAGCTTTTTTGAGAGAGAGAGAGAGCAAGCTCTGTTTTGGAGGGGAGAATCCTACAGGTTGTGACCTTGTCTGTTCCACAGCTATGGGATGCTGGCAGTGGCTCCTTGCTCCAGAAGCTGCAGGCTGACCTGCCTGTGCTGGATATCTGCCCCTTGGAAGTGAACCAAACCCACCTCCTGGCTACACTGACAGAGAAGATGGTGAAGATCTACAAGTGGCAGTGAGAGTGGTCACCACACAGGCCACGGAGAGCCAAAATCTGCTCAAATTCCCAAATCTGCTGCTGATTATCCCCACACAGCCCCTGCTGTCCTGCCTGTGCTGCTCACAGGAGACAGAAACTGCTGCTGCACCTTTCTGGCTGTAGATGGGAATTGGGACATCATGGAGCCCAGAGCTATTCCTTTTTTCCTCCAATTTCCTTTTCAGGTCTGCCCTTATTTCTTCTCTGGTCGATTTTCTTAAGACAGACTCTTCAAGCTGCCTGATCACACCAATAATTCTTGGACTGTCTTCAGTGTTCATCCTGCACTTTTTTTTCAGTGTGAATACAGCTCAGGGGCTTGCAAATCTCATCTCTGAAGCAACAAAGTAAGAGGAACTTGAGACCTGAGGCTCCCACTGCACTTTCTCTTGGAGTCCTGCTGTGGTTACCTGGTGACAAAAAGGTGGCAATGTTGGCATCTTGCTGGCATGGCTGCTGCTTAGTGTAAAAGCAAATTCACTGCTGTTGAGAACATGCTAGCAGATCTTTTGGAAGGTCTGGGATGAGGTAGCAATTACTCCCTAGAAGGACAGACCTGCTTTGTGGCCACAGAGAGCATAAGCTTGGAAAATTCTACATAGAACCTTTTGTGTTTTTTCTCTTTCTTCCATGAGAGTAATTTGCACTGGGATTCCCTAATTCTCTGCCTGTTTCCTTCCCTTTCTCTTCCCCACATTATCTGCAAGCAAACTTGAACGAGTTTGGTTGTGGAAAATAAATAAAACTAGAGCTGTGCGGGTGAAGAGGAGGAGATGATGCTGGTGCTGCTGCACTCCACAGTGGCCTTCCTTAAAGACTGGATAAGACAGCACCTTGGAAAAGAATTCTGGCTGCTTTTAGGTTTTTATTTTTGTTTCTTTGGGGTTTTTTTCCCCCCAGTTGAGGAACTGGTGGAAACTCGGGGAATTCATCTGCTCTTTTTCGCTGACTTTTTGCCTTTTTAAAATCAGAGCTGTCAGCTCCCACAGCCTGCCAGTTGTGTGAACGTGCAGCAGACTCACTCTTGCCACGACTCTAGCCCACCTGGGGGGATCAGAGGCCAAGGGACATGTGCTGGCCAGGTGGGCTCTCAGCACTTTGGCTCTCAATATGCCCAGGGAGTGTGAGAACATTTCTCTGAGTCAAATCATGAAACAGCATTTGGGTTTCATTTTTATATTTAACAGAAACAAATTTGGAAGGGTTTGGGGAGCTGGGGGATGAGATCCCTGGGCTGGAAACAGATCCCTGGGCACTTTGCTTCCTGTGGCTGTGGTAAGCAGCACCCATTCTGTTTGAATGGAGGGTGCCACCACTTAAACTAGAATAATTTTATTTTCTGAAGCCTGGGGCTTGTTCGGTATCATCCTGTTTGTCTTACCTCTTAAAATGAGATTGAGAAGGTCTCTGCTTAACTTTATATTTTTCTGGATAGTATTTTGTTCCTATATTTTTATATAATCTAAAAATAAAGTGTTTATAGTTACCAAATATAACTGGTGCTGCTGTACATCAAAAATACATCTTGGCAGAATACATTGTGCATCTAGTGAATATAAACAAGGCTTTTCATGCTTTGTAGTATTTCCATGTTACACCAAGCTTCAAGCTGGAATTATGGAGGCTTTTGGTGACTACTGAGTCCTTGCTGATGACACATGCTGTGTCACCAGGTGGGGGGAGAGGAAAGGGTTGAGCAGAGGCAGACTCTGCACCCAGGACCTCATTTGAACTGAAAATAAACTCAGGACATGAGATTTTCTTGGCATTGTAACAATGATCAGGAACAAAGGGTTAGTAGAAAAAATAACATGGTAAGAACATCTGGTAACAGTAGCTAAACCCAGGAGGAGCAGGCTGCTCTCTGCCAAATTAGTGCCATGAGCTGCTTGTTCTCAGCTGTTCGGAGGCATTTTTTATGCTCAGTCAACTCCAACACCTTCCTACTTGAAATTTGGAAAATTTAAAAAACGCTCAGGAAAAGGAATTAAAAGGCTTCTTGGCTTTTGATTTTTTCAGGCTAGCACTTGTCTTCCACTTTGTAAGAGGTATGAGCTAACATGCTGCTAAAGTAATCCTGGCAGGTGATGCTTCCATGCTCTTTCAGTTTTCAAATCCAGAGCTGAAGAAAATTTTCAAGGATGTGGGGTGTGAAGAACCTTGTAACACTAACCTTGAATGTCCTAGGCACAGGTTTGCAGCAGGCTCTGGGAAAGAGCACCTCCATTGCTTGCAGGAAGCCATCAGCACCAGGGGCTGATAAAAGGTCAGATGTGTTAATTAAACATTTGCTCGGCTCTGTCTGAGGAGTCAAAGGGGCAGATTCTGGGATGGAAAGAGGAAAAAAAAGAAATGAGCTGTGGAGGGCAGCTGGTGTGTAAGGCTCTGCTGTTTCACTCTGTGGCTATTTCTGCCTCTGTCTCTGGGAAGATTTGGTTCCTGTGAAGCAGGGCAGCCCCTTGGCAGTGTCTGTAGTGAACCTGATGGGAGGCATCAGGTAACTGCAGCCAGGTTCTTGCTCTTTGCTCCTTTGTGCTGAGGCATTCTTTAATTTTTTTCATGTTGTTTTTCCAGGATGCTGTGGGGGAACACCTTTCCTCATTGTTAATTCTTGCAGAACCAGGTCTGGGATTGAGTCTCGGTCGCTGTTGTGGTGGCATCTGGGCAGGAACCCTTGGAGTTAGGAACAATCCATCCAGCCTGCTCAGCACCCTCACTGGGAAGGGAAAACTGGAGCAGCTTTCTGGAAAAAGGCTGTGCTCCCTGTGTCCCTCTGCTGGGAGCAGTCCAGGGTCAGGCTGTGGTCATCTGTGGAATCAGGAGGCAGCCAGGTCCTTGCCTGCACCACGGGGACTTCAGTGCCACAGCAGCCACCCTTTGCCTTGTAGCCATGGCTTTGTAGTGCCTTGGAGGGGAGATTTCAACACATATAATTTAGAAAAAAAAAAAAACAAAACAAAAAAACCCCAAAACAACATTGCAGGTGGCAAAAGAGAGTGCTAAAAAAAGTGTAAGGCAAAGGAGGGAGCAGAGCAGAGCTTGGAGGTAAGGCAGGACCTGCCAGGGCTGGGCTTGGCTCTGGCTGTGCCCACTGCTTCCCAGAGGGTGACAAAGCAGCAATTTCATGTGTCCTGATCCAAACTGGGTAAAATAAATCCAGGCAATACAGCAAGTGAAACAAGCAGCTTAATCTGAACCGGGTTACACTGAGGCAGCCAGAGCATCCCAGGGGGATTTCCTTTAGTTCCTCTTTTTGGTTTGCAAGGAGATGTGGCAAAATATTCTGCTAATGCAGGTGAGTGGATTTCTTGTTAAGGCAGTAAATCCTTTCACAGACCTGGCTTTCTGCTGGTTTATGAAGGAGAATGGAATATGAGGAGATGGGGGAAGCAAAGGAATGAGCAAGCAAACAAAAACTAGTTTTCTGTTGGCGTCAATTTGCATCTAATGCCAGAACGAGTAAATGTAAAGTAACAGATTTCACTGCCCAGAGAGGGAGAAAGGGGCAAAGTCTCCCCTTCTGGGACGTGTTTTCAGCTTTCTATGAACAAATCTGTAGTAAAGGCTTTTCCCAGCTAAAATGTGAGTTAGCTGAGTGCTCAGACACCCCCTGAGTCAAGCTGCATCCCTCATTGTTGCAGAGGTGCCTGTAAAACTGAGCAGAGGGGGTCACAAGACCTTGGCAGCAGGAGAGTCCCTCAGCTGAGCTGCTGCATCCCATGTCAGCACTTCCAGCCTGCAAACTCAAATATGTTGGTGTAAGCAGCCTCCCTGGCTGAAGCCAGCAATATTCATAACTGTTTATGTGCTTTTGAGATGGTATGAAGAGGCCTCTGAGAAGGGAGAGGTGCTCTGAGCTGTGGGGACCCTGGGTGACAGTGCTGGAGGGTGGGTACCCAGAGGGAACTTGTGCAGTGATACAGGGAAGTTCTAATAATTGAAGATGTAACAGCATCTTGAGAATACCAAGGCCACGTGGGATGCTTGCTCTTGCAAAATCATGCTTCTAAGTAGCAAAAATAAAGATAAAAATGGAGGATTATAGTCCTTGGGACAAACTGAGCAGGTAACAGGCCCTGTCCAGCCTCTGCTGCTCCAGAAAAAAAATGCCTGGCATTGATTTCAGTGATTCCACTCTGTGAAGTGGAATTAATTTGAGAGTCCAGGGGGTTTGGTCTCCCATCAAGTCCAGTTTGGTGTTTCTGCTGGCAGCAGAGGTGGGGGCAGGAAGAGCCCTCCCTGCTTCTGAAGATATCAAACTGGGAAGAGCATGGAGTGCTCAGGAAGGCAGAAGTGGGATTAGGAAAGAATTGTGGCAGGCTGGAGGAAGGGTTGGGAAATTGCCGAGGATTTTTTGTTTTCTGTTTTGGTTTGTTTGGTTTTTTTAAAGGTAGGTGCTAACTGCAACACTGAGCTGTATAAACACAGAGGGGGGGGGGGGGGGAGCAACCAGCTCCATGGGAACAAGGGGGAAGCTCCCAGCTCCTGGGGCTTCCTGAAGCAAAGATGTGTCCACACTTGTGAGGTTTTACCTGGAATGTTGGCTCCTGTTTCTCCATAGCTTCCTCAGAAGCTGTGGTTATCTGGTTACTTCTGAAGAAGGATGAGCAGTGCTGCTGCAGGACTCTGACCTACAAGAAAAGCTGAAAGAGTGGAGCTGAACCTGGGCATGTGGTCCCAGGCTGGTGCTGCTGCCTCTGCTATGGAGGAAAAGTGCTGCAGGGTGGCTGTGACAAAGCACCCAGCCAGGTTCTCTGCAGCAGCATTTGTTGGTGGAGGGGATCATCAGCTGGAAAAGGCAGCACTGAAATTTTGGGGGACCCTTAGCACTGGAGGGAGGCAGCTGAGCCCCTCTGTGTGAGAGGGGAAGGGCCTGAGGAACATTTTGCCTTCCAGAAGGAGCAAGGAGGTCCCACCTGAACCCCTCCTTTGGGGAGGAACACACAAGATAGAGGTCAGAATTGACCAAACAGAGTATTCCATCCCATACACCTCATACTCAGAATAAATTTGAGGGATCACAAGGGTCAAACCCCTTCCTGCTTCCCCTTCTTCACCTCTCCCTGTTTGCTTCAGCATCCTGGGAGGATTCTGTCTGTTCCTCTGCCTGTGGTCCTGATCCATTCCAGCCTGGATCTGTGTGTTCCTGCCTCCAGCTCCCAACTGCTGCTGACCCCAGGATTCCAGCCTGGACTTTCCCAGGGCTGCCCTGCAGCCTCAGTGGTGACCTGAGAGTTATTGGGGGAAAGGGGGGAGGAACGTGGGATCAATTTTCCTGTATATTTGTATAGATTTAGTAATTTTTTCCAATTTATCATTAGTGTTTCATAAAAGTTGTGTAGTTTAGTTTCCAACCCATCAGTCTCTCTTCCTTATTCTCTCTCTTTTCTTTATCAGTGAGGAGAGAGAGATTAATATATAAATCTGTTACTCAGTTTAATTGCCAGGACAGTGTTAAACCCTGACACCCTCTGAGGAGAGCAGAGGAGAATTCCCCTCTGAGGAGAGCCCCAATGTGCAGGTGGGAACCAAGTGATTTTGGGCAAAAACTTGCCACAGATTCTCAACAGCCGCTGTGGAGGTGTGAGTGTTCTGGGGACACGGCTCCTCATGTCCCGTGCCACCAATGCCACCTCAGTGGTTTGGCCAATGTGGCTGATGGGCTGTGTGGGGCCACTTTGAGGCTGTGCTGGCAACCTTGGGGACACAGGGTGGATGGGGAACGGGTTGAGAGCAGCTCTGAGGAGAAGGATTTGGGGGGTGTTGGTCCAGCATGAGTTGGTGGTGTCCAGAAACCAACCATGTCCTGGACTGCATCACCAGCACGTCCCTCTCTGCTCTGCTGAGACCTCCTGTGGGTCCCCAACACAAGGAGGACATGGAAGTGTTGGAGCAAGGCCAGGAGGCCACGGGGATGACCAGAGGGCTGGAGCAGCTCTGTTTTGGGGAGAGGCTGAGAAAGTTGGGGTTGTTCAGCCTGGAGAGGGTTCTGAGAACTTAAGAGCCCCTTCCAGCACCTAAACGGGCTACAGGAAAGCTGGGGAAAGACTTAAGGGCATAGAGTGACAGCATGAAGGGGAATGGTTTTCAGATGAACGAGAGGAGGTCTGGAGGAGATAAGGGGAATTCTTTGCTGGGAAGGTGATGGGATGTGGGAACATAGAATCCTAGAATGGGCTGGGTTGGAAGGGACCTCAGAGATCATCAAGTCCAACCCTTGATCCATTCCCCCTGTGGTTCCCAGCCCATGGCACTGAGTGCCACATCCAGGCTCTTTTGAAAGATCTCCAGGGATGGAGAATCCACTGCTTCCCTGGGCAGCCCATTCCAATGGCTGATCACCCTCTCCGGGAAGAAATTCTTTCTAATATCCAACCTAAACCTCCCCTGGCACAACTTGAGACCATGCCCTCTTGTCTTGCTGAGAGTTGCCTGGGAAAAGAGCCCAACCCCCCCTGGCTCCAGCCTCCTTTCAGGGAGTTGTAGAGAGTGATGAGGTCTCCCCTGAGCCTCCTCTTCTCCAGGCTGAACACCCCCAGCTCCCTCAGCCTCTCCTCACAGGACTTGTGCTGGATCCCTTCCCCAGCCTGCTTGCCCTCCTTTGGACCTGCTCCAGGACCTCAATCTCCTGCCTGAACTGAGGGGCCCAGAACTGGCTGCCCCATGCCTGCAAACGTCCAGGGCCAGGTCGGATGGCATTTGGATCAACCCAGTCTGTCCCTGCCCGTGCCAGGGAGCTGGAATTGAGGAATTCACTCTCCAAGGTCCCTCCCAAACCGCTCCGCTCCGGCACCGCCATCCCCGGGAGCCTCCATGGCGCCTCCACCCTCACAGGAACGGGCGGGAAGCGGGGGGGTGGGCGGGGCCAAACCAAGCCACGCCCCCTATCCCACCCATTCATAAGGAAAGGGGCGTGGCGCAGGGAGGGCGGTGACGTCACCGGCGCCCTGATTTGCATACGGCGTGCGTGCCGCTGGGTGGGCGGGCGGCGGCGCCGGAGGTGGCGGATCCAAGATGGCGCCGTGCGGACGTGTCCGGAGCCGCTGCCCGGGCCCGGCGCTCCTCCTGCTGCTGGCGCTGACGGCGCGACCGGCGGCGTGCGGGCCTCCTGCCGCTGCCGCTAACCTGGCCTTAGGGGTGCAAGCGGCGGGGCCGGGCGGGTCGGGCCCACGGGTTCCCCGCGGCGGCGGCGGTTCGAGCAGCGGGTGGAAGCTGTCGGAGGAGGCGGTGTGCCGGGAGGACGTGGTGCGGCTCTGCTCCAAGCACAGCTGGGCCAACAACCTCGCCGTCCTCGAATGCCTCCAGGACGTCCGTGAGGTGAGGGCCGAGCGCCGGGCCGGGCCTACCCGCGGCGGCGGCGAACAAAGAGCGGGGCCTCAGCGCTGCCCGCTCCTCCCTTCCTCGTTTCCCTCAGGATTTTTGTGGTAAAAGCGGGGTTTGTGTGCTCAGCCCGCGCTGCGGAGCCTCTGCTGAGGGGGAGCTGCACCTTGGGGCTCTGCGCTGCCGCCCCGCGGGGAGGGAGAAGCTGTGGCTGGGCTGGATTCCTTGGGGCTCTGCCGCTTCCAGAGGGATGGACACGGTCTGGTCCTCTGGGTGCTGAGGAGAGGAGCCTGCCCGGCAGCACCAGAGGCCGGAGGGGATTGATTCTTCAGGTTCGGAGTCCCACCTTCCCCTAGGGCTGCAGCTGCAGCTCGTTTGGGATGGATGGGACCGGCTTGTGGGATCCCTGGACCTGGGCATGGTTTGGGTGAGGGGGGTGGCTGGGCCATCTCTGTTGGTTCCAAGCATCTGGCGTGAGTGGCCCAAATCTGGCTCAAAAAAGGACTTCAGTTGCCACACCAGGGTCTTCCCTGGCCCGATCTTAGAGCCTGGTTGTGGCACTCAGTGCCATAGTCTAGTAACTGCAGTGGTAGTGGTCAAGGGTTGGACCTGATGATCTCTGAGGTCCCTTCCAACCCAGCCCATTCTATGGTTCTATGATTCTGTTTAATCTTTTCATTCATTCCTTGGTGGTTCGTGCTCGGTTTGAAGAAGGGGCAGTGCCTTTGGTGAGCTGCTTGGGTGTTGAGGGCTGCTTTAGTTCCTGGCTTCTCTGCTGTGAAGTCCAGGAATGTCAGGCTGGCTCGGTTTTAATCGTGTTTTATCACGTGGAAATGCAGCCAGGAAAAACCTCTGCTGGTTTCTTGTCCCTTGTTGCAGAGACAGCAGATGGCAGTGACTTAATGGTTACTCTCCCCACGGGGAGTCATGAACCAGTAACTGTCCATATGATTCCTTCTTGCCTTAACATCCCAAAATAATTCAGTTTCTTTAATCTAACTGAATGTTTTAATTTTGGGCAGGTAGGTGAGCAGGACACTCATGGCAGATGACTCACGATGGAAACATCCATCACAGATATAAAATGCTCTGACATATGCTTACTGAATAACTTGGCTCATAGTGGTTTTTTCACCTGTCTGGGACCTCCTGGACCCCCCAGGGTCAGGTGCACCCTCTCTGAGAGCATCTCAGAAGCTGCACTGCAGGAGGTGGCTCAAGGCAAGCTCTTGTTCCTTCCTTTCCAGTTGTGTGGCCCCTCCCTTCTCTTTTCATAGTTCCAGTGCTTGTTGGGTTTCTGCCATTTTAGTGAGGTGGACCTGTCCTGTCATCTGGTTTATCAGCTTTCTGCTGGAAAAATGTTTTGCCATTTCACTGAGTTAGGTGGGCTCAGAGAAGGGGGCGAGCTCAGGGCTGGGGCAGAGGGTTCTGCACAAGCACAAGATGAAGGGATTCACTCTTTTTTTTCAGTGCCTGCAAGCTGGTTTTGCTTATCTCATGGCAATTCAGCTCTCTTTTGTATGTTTTGTCTTGCTTGTGGTTTTCCTTTTGGCCTTTCAAAGCCAGCCTGGTCATCAGGAGCTTGCTGGCTGTCGGTCTTGTCTAGCTGCAGCAGTGCCTGATAACCAGTGCAGAAAGTGAGTATTTTCCTGGTCTGACATCCCAGGCATCCCTAGGAGATCCCAGGGTTGTTTTGGCTTGAGTTTTCTCTCCAGAGGTGCCCATTTGCAGCCTTGTTCTGATTGTTGGCCTGTGAAGAGCACTGTCAGCTGCTCTGAGGCTCAACAGTTCTCCTGCCCTCACTCAGGGTGTGATGAGCTGTGTCCTGACATAAAAATGACTTCCCAGAGTGCTGTTCTGAGAAATGAATGAAAATTAACTGTCTTTTGTGTATCCCCACAGCTCAGCTCTTGATATTTAGAGCTTGAAGTTGTAAGCATAGGGTGGGCACATGGGGTGATGGGGATGGGCTCAGATGTTGTCTCTGAGGTTCCCTTTGCATTGGAGGTGGCTGCAGAGGAAATAAGTGACATGTTAGCTGTTACTGTTGTTGGGGTAACTTTAAATTGTGATCTTAGATCATCTGTCAGCCTGTTTGGACAACACCAGAGAAGTGATAGTTAGGTTGTTAAGTGGGTGAGGAATAGCCTAAGTCCTGCAAACCCATGTTTTTAAAGTTGTGCTACAGTAAATGTAAGATTTGGGGAGTTGCTGTTGTCTGTGATAGTATCAGTGAGGGCACTATTTGAACACTGCTACAAGCAGCAGGTGAGATTTTTAGATGCAACTAGGCTGCAGAGGCCCTTTTTAGATTTTGTATTTTATTTTTTTTTTTTACTCATAGGTGAAATATTAATCTAAAGTGGAAAAAAATGTTGGTTTGCATCTGGGTGCCTTACTCAGGGCTGTTAAGAATATCAGTTGATTTTTGTTCTTAATGTGATGTGGAAAAGTGAGGACATTTTAAAAATTTGAATAACCAGGGGAAGCAACTACTTGAAGCTCTTCTTTTGTGTCTGTAAACTATAGAGGAGAGAAAAGATAAACTTGTTTGTTAGCCAGTGTAAAGGCAATCATGTTATTTTAGTATCAGCTCTTTTGTTACCCTGGATGTCTTTAAGTCCTCCCGGGCTTTTGCTGGGTAGTCCTGAGTGGAAAGAAAGAGGAGTGTTGAGTCTGTGGCTGAGTGGTACAGCAGTGGTAACATCCCTGTCTGGTGAGGGGGGTGGTAAGGAAAGATTTTGTTTAACACAAAGAATAGAATAAGAAGAACAGAAGGATTTAAATTCTAATTTAATTTTGTTAATTCTCTTAAGAATAGAAGGATAATAAATGAAAATAACATTTTGAGAGAAAACAGTAAAAACAAACCCTAAAATAATAAATTTTAAAGCTTTGGTTTTGAGAGGTTGCTTGCGGAGTCTCGTTTTAAAGTATTACCAACACAGATATTTATTTACTGCATATTTTTAGAATTCTTTTTTTTAAAATCATCCCCCCTAGACTGATTTCAAATACTTTGCCACTGATTTTTTTTTTTCCCTCAAGGCAATGAAATGTTTAATTGCCCTGATACAGAATCTGCTTCTGCAGGTGTTCAGCATTTCAGGTTATTCCACTGTTTGGAAGGTAGGAGTCATGGGACAGCCTGCCTGCTTTCCTTCCTGCCCTAGTAGAAGAATGGGAAGGGTTCTCCTTAATTTGAGGAGGCAGGGGTCGTGGCTACTCAGATCAAACATATTTGATACATTTAACCTGAAGATTGCATCAAAAGTATGTTTTGATATGTTTTCCAGCTCTACTGGTTTCTATTTGACATTATCAGTGTACTGGATACCTTACGATTTTGAGCCACTTTGATGTCATCAATGTTTTAGTTATTATCCAAATAACTTTGCGCCGAGAAGCAGACTAGAACGGGGGTGATGTTTACTTCTCTTTTTCAAAACCTGTGTTTTTTGATATTTTTTTTTTTTTTTTTCTGAAAAGGAAAAGCCTGTTTCTAGAGAGGTTCCAGAGTATGCATTTCACTCTACACACCTGCAGCCTTTAAGTAGTTTTTAATCAGCTGCTTATTAAACTAATTTTCATAGTGGCTATAGTATAAATAAGTCCATGAAATATTAATATATTTCCTAGGTAAAAAATTTTGTGTGATTAATGATGATTTACATTTGAAGCATGACTGAGTTGTTGGAGTGAGGAAACATGAACAGGTATGGAAATAACCTGTCATAACAGGTGCATTGTGCTTGTAAAGTTTATGTCATATTTAAGTATTGTATCCATCTGTGTAATGCTAATGCATTATATGGAATTTTTATAAGCTCACACAGTAAAGTTGGGATTAAAGATCAAAGTTTTGGCCTCCTGCTACTTCCTTCATCCTGAATGGTTCTGTTTCTTTGGTAGCACCTTTATGGCAGGGACAATACCACTGAGCCTGAATGCTTTGCTCTCTGGCAAAAATAAGGCTTTCAGTGTTGGGGGTTGGGTTAAGAGCTAAAGAAGTTAATCTTAAAAGCTGTGTATTTTGGGGAGAGTATTTTTCCTCTTATTTCAGATGCGCAGTTGGTGTGAAATGTCAGAAAGCAGATTTGATGGGACTAACAAACTAGGAAATGTAACTTTTGGTGGGTTGGGACCGTTATTTTTTTCTCCCATATAAATATTTTAATCCTCACTCTGTATGTACCTGAGCTCCTTAAGTGGTCTGATAAAACAGAGCCAGTGAAATTGCCTTAAAATTACAGATGGAAGAGAAACCAGAGGATAATGCATTCTTGGAGTCTTCATCTCTCTCAGTAATTCTGTCTGTAGGTTGTGTGAGCTCATCCCTCTGCTTCTTCTCTAGTTTTTCTACTTTCTTTTTAAAGGAATTGGAAATATGAAGGCTCCCCGGGCATTTTCAGGTTGAAATGAGGTGTGCAAGGGTGATCTGTCACATTAGCTTGATTTTGTTGAAATATTCCTCCTTTTGTCTCCATAGTTTATTGAGTTGGAAGGGTTTGCTTTGACTCCACGTGTGACATTATCTCATATTCGACCACCTACTCGTGTTATTTCCATCTCTCACAGCTTCCCCATGCACAACTGAAGGCTGGCATTTAAAGTACCTTTTTTTGAGTTGTCTGGGCTGTGGCAGCAAATGACTGTTTACCTGTCTAGAGGCCAGAGTAATTGAGGGCTTTTGATTAAACATAGCATGGGGATGTGCTGGTTTTTTTTGAGGAAATTCCAGTAGTGAAGCCTTACTGTTTACTGAGTTGGCCATCTCCTTCAGTGCTGTCAGGGTTTAACACTGGCCCGGCCAAGTAACAGATTTAAACCAAATAACAGATTTATATATTAATCTCTCCTCGCTGATAAAGAAAAGAGAGAGAATAAGGAAGAGAGACTGATGGGTTGGAAACTAAACTGCACAACTTTAATGAAACAGTAATGATAAATAGGAAAAAAATTACTAAACATATACAAATATACAGGAAAATTGATCCCACGTTCCTCCCCCCTCCTTTCCCCCAGTAACTCTCAGGTCACCACTGAGGCTGCAGGGCAGCCCTGGGAAAGTCCAGGCTGGAATCCTGGGGTCAGCAGCAGTTGGGAGCTGGAGGCAGGAACACACAGATCCAGGCTGGAATGGATCAGGACCACAGGCAGAGGGATGGATGGAATCCTCTCAGGATGCCAGATCAAAACAGGGACAGGAAAAGAAGGGGAAGCAGGAAGAAGGGTTTGACCCTTGTGATCCCTCAAATTTATCCTGAGTATGAGGTGTATGGGATGGAATCCTCTGGTCAATTCTGACATCTATCTTGTCTGGTCCTCCCCAAAGGAGGGGTTCAGGTGGGACCTCCTTGCTCCTTCTGGAAGGTAAAATGTTCCTCAGAGCTGAGCAGTGGCCTTGGCTCTGCACACCAGGCTCTGGCAGTAACTATAAACATGGAGTTATCAGTCCTAGAAGCAGCCACTGACTGAGAAACTTGCTGGTAATTTCAGCAAGTGCAGCTGCTTACCAGAGACTGAGCTGAAAGCAAAAGTACAAGACAGAAAATCACCTTTATCCTGGCCCAAACCAGGACAAATGCTTAGAATTTCTGCCCACAAAACCTGTGTCCTGTGTTTTCAGGTGAGCTCTTTTAAACAGGAGCTGCCTGTGTCTCCAGGTGGTAAGTACATAGTTGAAGGATGGAGGCTGTTCTGGTTCTCTAATCATTACTATTGCAAAGGAGTAGGCAATTAGTATTCCAGTGATGTTCTTACAGTGCCTACAGCATTATCATCTGGTTCAGATAACAACACACACAGGGATTTTTTTTAAAGGCAATGATCAGAAACCTGGAAAATGTGTCCTAAGCCTTGCCAAAGGCTTTGCTTACACCCTCCTTTTTTTCTAAGGGATATTGACCACCTGTACAGGGGCAGGGGAGTTTAGGAATTCTTACATCCTTAAGGAGAAAAACAGAAAAAGAAAAAAAACCATTTTTTTTACCTGTAGTTGAAGTTGAGCTAACTTGGTATAAAAATGTGTTGCAATTTTTAGAGATTGAAGTGGGCTCTGACTCAATGCTAGACTCTGTGTTTGGAGAGAAATTTTCAGATGGCATTCTGTCTCCAACTGAATTTAACAAACAATTTACAGGGCAGATGGAAATGAATTTGAATGATCAGTGCTGGTCCCTCCTTCTTCTAAAATCCCCAAAATGGGAGATGGATCCACCAAAGTCACTGAAAGAAAATAGCTGGACCTAGGAGGAAGGGACTGAGAACACTCAGGCTTTGGGAAAAAAAACATACACATGAACAACAGCAAAAACAAGTGATGGAGACAAGGCTGGAACCCCTTCTGAGGTTTTTTCCCTGAGGCTTGGGTTCTTACTCAAGATTAGCCACATATTTGTTCTGAATTTCTTGGTTTTTCTTGTGTTCAGATAGTGTAAGCCAAATTTTCCCCTGGCTTTTGTAGTTAAGTCTTAAAGGAAAAGTCTGAATACACTTGGGAAGTCTGATTTGTGTTTGGGTTACTTACTTTGGCATCAGCTTTTGGCTTCATCTCAGGGTGTGTCAGTGTTTAAAAGTGCCCTTTTCATCTGTCTGTAGCCAGGTATGAGCTGATGAGAGGGTGAGATGGCTCCTTTCCTGCTGGGTCCTGGACTTGTGAACACAGCATTGAGCACAGGTTCTTTATTTGCCACATCCTTTGCCATCCTGACAGTCGCTGCTCTTCTGATCTGAGAGTCTTATTTTTGTGGATTTTGGGGGAAAGATGGTTTTGTGTTGAGGTTTTTTTTTTATTTATTATTTTCTTGGCATGTTGATACTTTTGGTAGCTGATTATCAGTTTGGCTTCATGCAAGGGGTTACCTTACAAATCTGCTGCTTCTGGTGAGCTGGCACTGCTGGCCTTCTGCAGCTCTGTGTTCCCAGGAGAAAAGGGATGGGGACACAGGAGAGAAGGGCAGCTGGCACAGGGGGAAGTGAGAAGTCTGGGTTGTGCAGAGTTGTGGGGGGCTGATTTACTGAGAGGTACTGAGAGGTACAGATAGGTTGTGTTGATGCCCAGGAGCCACCAATGTGTCCTGGTGGCCAAGAAGGCCAGTGGCACCTGGGGGGCATTAGGAGGGGTGGTTAATGGGTTGAGAGAGGTTCTCCTTCCCTCTGCTCTGCCCTGGTGAGGCCACATCTGGAATATTGTGTCCAGTTCTGGGCCCCTCAGTTCCAGAAGGACAGGGAACTGCTGGAGAGAGTCCAGCACAGAGCCCCCAGGCTGCTGAAGGGAGTGGAACATCTCCTGGTGAGGAAAGGCTGAGGGAGCTGGGGCTCTGCAGCTTGGAGAGGAGGAGATGAGGGGTGAGCTCATGAATGTTTATAAATATGGAAAGGGTGAGTGCCAGGAGGATGGGGCCAGGCTCTGCTCAGTGCTGGCCAGTGACAGGACAAGGGGCAGTGGGTACAAACTGGAGCACAGGAGGTTCCACATAAATAGAAGGAAAAAGTTTTTCCCTGTGAGGGTGAGGGAGCCCTGGCCCAGGCTGCCCAGGGGGGTTGTGGAGTCTCCTTCTCTGGAGACATTCCCAACCCAGCTGGAGGTGTTCTGTGTGACTGCTGGAGGTGACCCTGCTCTGCCAGGGGGCTTGGACTCCAGGATCTTTCCAGGTCCACTCCAACCCCTCACTTTCTGTGATTCTGTTTCCCTGCTTGCATCCTCTCCTCCCTCCTGCTGGAGGAAAGGAGGTCTCTATTTCTGGTATTGCCCTGGGGTTGTCAATGTCAGAACAGAATGGTTTCAGGGAAGATTACTGTAGGCAAGTTATGTGTTGCTCCTGTCTGGGTCCTTATAGTGCTTTCCTGCTCATGAGCACCACTTTCTAGGTGGAATCTGCTTGTTTTGATCTTTGGAAAATGTATGCTTACTCTTGAAAAAGCTTTGCAGTTATTCTCCCTAATAGTAAAACCCAAAGAACTGGATGAATACAAGGCCCTAAGTAATTGCCTTTTTATTTGAAATCTTTCCTCCAAATAGTTTTTTTGATCTCCTGACTAATTTAGTTTTAAGATCTATGAAGTTGGTTGCTATGGTACTAAAAAAATTCAGTTCTGTTGGCTGATCATTTCTTGTCATCATGGGGTACATTGATGTTCTGGTGTTCAGTTTATCAGTCTCCATAGCAGTGTTAGGTGAGGAGCAGAGATCCTCCCAGCTCCAGGTCCCAGCTTGTGGCTAAATTGCAACCTCCCTTCATCAGCCAGTAGGTAAAACCCTCATTCTGTGCTGCTCCTGAGCAGAGGTGGCATTCATAAAATTTGTGTCCTAATAATGTCTGAATGTTGGCAGTTTCAGAGCTGATGAACTTTCTTTAGTAGTGTATCTTGCAGCTCCCAGCCTTGTGAGCTTGGATTTCATGGGTTTGCATTAGAGTGCATTACTTTGTTTAATGTCTAAAATTTTGTCTCAAGTCAACCTGTAGGTTTTGATGTCTTTATCATTGTCACTGCTGTGGCTTAAGACTGCTGGTGCACATCTGCTGTCTCTTTCCAGTAACAGCAGAGTGAAAAATGAACGTGGGTCATGCAGCACAGGAAATTTTATGCATTTGTTCTTATTTACATCTTTGTTTGAACCAGTACATGAGAACTGCTGAGGTGACAAAAATAGGATTTAATGTAAAGGCATACATGGTTTCTCTGCTTGCCCAAACTATTTTACTCTTTTGTAGTTAGTGGTAAAAGTGTGCTGCCTTCTGTGAAAAACTTGTAGTTTCTTTATTTGATTCTCACTAATTTTGAGTCTTGTCTAGAGCAGGCAGCTGGGTGTGTTGACATAATTAACTACTCATACATAAGGAGGTAGGGTAACAACAAATAGCTGTACCAGCACTGCTCTGCAAAATCATTCAGACAGGTGTGCTGGTTAAAAACCAGGGCCCAGCTTAATCTGGTGGCAAGTTTGCTGTCTGTATCTCTTGAATCTTCCTAGGAGGCTCACCAGCCTTCATTGTGGTAAATACCTTGGTAATTGAGACTTTCTTTTGTGTCCTGTTCATGCAGTGTGAAAAACCTTTCCACCAAGACAACTGCTGGCCAGACTCAGCAGAGCATGCCTTCTTTTAAGTGTTGAACTAATTGCACAGTAAAAAGTTTTGATAGAATTAAAAACCAGAAGAAAAAACCTGCTTGGCTTGTAGGCTTCTTGTAACAGCCCTGGTTTCATTTGAGCTGAGTCAACTTTTGTTACACTGGTCTGTATCTGGAAGGAGCTCACAGTAAGTGATTTTTTGTGTAAGTGATTTTTTGATCACAAAAGTGATTTTTTGTTTCTGTCAGTGTCTCTGTGGCCTGCAGACATACGTCATAAAATCAGAAAAACTAACCAAGTAAATCCCTGCAACACCACAACTGTCATTATTTACAACATGAATTCTTCACAAGACTGCAATTCTTTAAATGTTCATGGTGATTAGACCAAATCTGTATCAGTGTGATAATCAGTTTTGATGGGCTAGTCAAAATCTGGTCTCCATTGACACAAGGTAGATGCAAGAGTTTCATTTAGCAAGCATTTTCTATTGCTATTCATGTGTGACATTGACCCTGCTGCTTTTTTGCTTTTTTAAAAATTATTATTACTGCTTAAATGATGCTCTGAGCACCCTATTTCTGGTGCTTCCATGTTTTAGAGAGGTGAGGGGTGAGATGCTGGGGCTCTCACCAGAACACAGCAATCCAAACTCGTGGTGCCATCAGTCTCCTCCTCCTGAGTCTGGAAGCAGTGAGTATGCTGATGCAGCTGCCTTCCTGCCAGTCTTCAGACCAAGGGTTCAGTCTGCTTTTTCAGTAACATACATACATTGCAGGTGGTGTCATTAAAAAGGTGTGGAGAAGTCTTTGAGGGGAGTGTTAGAGTTGGCAGCTGGAACTGCTTTCTTAATGAGTAGTATAGAGCAACATAAAGGAGAATCTTTTTAGCCTGGAACTGGAGAAACTCAGTGTGCTGTCAAGTGTGGTTTGAATTCAGGATTGCTTATGGCAACCTTAATGATGTACTTTTCCTGCTTAAAACAGTGGGGTGAATTTTCTGCAACTGTCTGCTGCTCAGGCAGGGATTTAGCAGGGTACCAGGGCAGTGCTTATTGCAGAGAAGTACAGGTTAGAAAATCCTAAACAGCAATTTCTGCTGGAAGAGCACTGAGCTGCAGCAGCAGTCAGAGATGAGTGCAGTAACATTGCTTCTCTTTTTACTGAAGGCTTCCAGGCATCCATCAGCAGCCATCTTCACTTACTTTGCTCCTGATGCATCATCTGAAGCAACATCATTTTCTAAAACTGTAAAAGAAGAAACTGAAACACCAGTTCATGGTGCAAGTCTTCTCTGTGCTTTTCATAAACTGAGTTCTGGAATGGGATTCGTGTGGTGAGTGCTTGTCCTAGGGATCCCAATGATAAAGGGTTAAAACATCATCTGGGAAGGGCTGGTGCTAAGGAACATACTTTTCTGTTGACTGAATCCCAACTCTAAAGCTGTCTGCTCATTCTAATGTGCTTGTTAATAGCCTTGATCAGAAGTACATGTGCACAATAGTTGTAGGAGGGATGTGATCCTGCCCTTTCCTTGCAGAACACGAACGAAGCTGTGCTGCGTTTCATGGTTCTGCTTTATGAGCCTTTACCTGTGCTTTGGTGGGTGCCAACCTCGTGGTTACCTATTGGGACTGATTCTGCTCTCCCTCTGAGCACTGGCACAGCAGCAGGGGATCGAGCAGCTAATGCAGGGCTCATTCTAGCTCAGGTACTCAGCATTGTGGCTTGAGCTTGTCCACATCAAGCCCCTTTCCTGTCCTCTGAGGCTATGTTGGCTTCCTTTCCATGAGCAGCTCACAGGTAAGGCCTACACAAAGAGGAAAAGAATACAACAAGCCACAGACAACAAGTTTTTTTGCTTCCCTCCCTTCCTCCAGGCATCTGTGAGCTCTTTCAGCCTCCTGTTGTATAAAACCATAGTCTACACTTGTTCTGCTGGGAAGGGTGCTGATGGAATTTAAATTCTTCTCTTTGTAGGTCAGCTCTTCCCAGAGTAATTTCCCCAATACTTTCCTCCCTTGAGTCATTCCAGTGAAGTCCATAATGAATTTGTGATGTCCTCAAAGATAATTTGTTAAATTTTATCTTTTAGCATCTGTTTTGCTCACTAAGTTTCACATTATCTGAAAATTAGAATACTTGCAAAAGGCATTTTCTAATACTTTCTAAGAACACAGGAAAGCTCAGGCAGGCTGTGTGCTGTTGAGATGGAGCTGGAAGGAGTACTGAACCTGGATTTCCCTGTTATGTAGCTAAAAGAGAAGGTGGGAATTGGTGCTCAGTCACTTTACCTGCTGGTTGTTGGCCCACCACAGCTGGGAGACCCATTGTGTTGTCAGGGTGAGTGCAAATAGGAAAAAACCCCATCTGATGGCTCATATATAGTGAATAAATTTAAAATGTGTGGCAGCATACTGTTACCATCTTAGTGATCTTGAGCCTGTTTGATCTCTGTCACCACTTCTGCATTACCTAGGAGGAATCACTAATATGGACTTCAGATTTGGAGATCAAAGTTTTGTTCCTTTAAAAAAAAAGCCCCTCTGTGAACCTGATGTTGAGACATTCAAGGAGAACTGTTAAAAAAAAAAAAAAAAAAAGGTGTTAAAAGCAAGGCAGCAGAGTAGCTTACAGCCTGTTAGGTATTAAAATGTCTAAAAACCTCTGTATAGCTCAAAAATGTTATGGCCTCAAGTTTAAGGTAGAGTATTGCTTCATCTACCTTGATTGTTTTGATCTTAAATAGGGCCAGAAATGTCTTTCCCAACTGGACTTTTGTTCTCAGGGACTATTTAAAATAAACTTGTGGCAGCTGGCACCTGGTATCAGTGTACTGCCTTGGGAGCTCTGTTGCTGAAGTACTTCTGAGCAACCTCTTGGCAGTGTGGTGTGGTTTTCTGTAAGTTGCTTGTATGTTGCACGCTTTTTGTAACACTAAAAGCCATAAAACAAAGTTTATGAAGAGGTCGTCTTTGAATGGTATGTAAAATAGTGCCTTGGAGCTGTCAAAACATTGTGCATGAGTAAGACTTGAGCAGTGTGAGCACAACGCTGTTTGCCTCTGTATTTACACAGCTTGTTTTGTTCTGCCCTCTGTAATAAGCTCATCACTTTGTTTCCTATCCCTTGGCAGGACAATTTTGAGCATGTTTTACTGTGTAATCAGATAATGAATCCAGGACTTCAGTAGTGAGATTCCTTCTGTGTACACTGGTGGATCTGAAACCAGATGGGCAGGTGAGCTGCATAGCTTGTCAGCAGATCAGCTTTATAGGAAGAAATGAAGGACAATAGAGTCTTGAATAGCTCATGAAGCCACCTAGAAACAAAGGGGAGGATGAACCCTGACATGGGTTCTTCTCTCTGCTTTTACAAGCTAACCATCAAGTCCTTGTGTAGGGCACCCTCAGGATCACCCCAACTGCTTCTGGAGCTCCAAACAGGCTTGGTGCTGTGACCACCTCTCTGGGCAGCTTGCTCCATTGCTCAGCTGCCCTCTGGGTGAAAAAACTGTTCCTGATTAAAAAAAAAAAAGCAAACAACCTGCCTAAACCTCCTACCCCTCACTTGGTGAGCCACTGATATGGGATGCTGGAGCAGTAGGCTTGTGGTGAGGATCTGGGCACACAGCCATCCTTAAAAATCTAGTCTGCCACTTCTGGTGGGGTTTTTTGTTTGTTTGTTGTTTTTGTGGTTTTTTGGCGTTGGGGTTTTGGTTTTTTGTGTGTGTGTGTGTTTTGTTGTTGTTTTTATTTCTTTATCATGGAATTTTTCATATGCCTTATTAACAAATGTCAGACCAAAGCTAAGCTAACCAACCATCTTAATTCTTCCCAGTTCAAGGTTCAGGAACTACCATTCTTGCTTGCTCTTGTGTGGAAGGTACTTGTTTCCTAGAAACAAATGATAATATTCTGTGATCCTTATAGAATCACAGAATTGGCCTGGTGAGGGTGAATACAGTAGTTATATATTCAAATTATTGATTTCATGGAGAAGCAAGAGATTTCTGCTAGAACATCATCTTGGACATGGCATATTGCTGGGATCTTGGACATGTAACTATTTATCTTAAAGTTTTTCTGGTTTGCTTAGGTGCAGTAATAGCTGAGAGATTCCACTGTCCCTTGAAGAGGTGATCAGGTGAATCTTCCAGAGTAACAGTGACTTGGAAAGGACAGAAATCCCTTCTATCCTGGTGTTCCAGGTAGTGGTAATTGTTAGTGGCCCCCTTAGTAAAGCACATCTTAGGTCTTGTTCTGAGGATTGCTACAGCCCTGGTGAATGGGAGAGAAGAATTTATTCCACATCATTTACCATGCCTGTAGAGTTCCCCCCATGGATACACTCATAACTTGCAGCCTTCTGGTTCTTGTCTTAGTGGGTTGCTCACATTTCCACGTCTGGCTGTCCAAGCTGGAAAAAAGTACTGTAGGCCATGCAGGAATGCCATAAACCTGACTGGTATCTGAGGCTGATGACATCTGGGGCTGGACTTGGATCAGAACCTGTGTTAGGCTCCCACATCACTTTGGGAGCCCCTGGTTAAAATACCTCTGCTTTTCTCTACTACAGTAGCACAGCCACTCCTTGGCAACAGCAGAGACTGAAAGTGTGGGCAAAAGGAGTCTGTGGTGGTGCTGCCAACAGAGATGAGGTGTTTGGGATTTTTGTTTTGTTTTCAGCATTACCTGATAGCTAAGAGTTGAGCTTTGCCTGTATAATCTTGGGAATGAGTAGCATCTCTTAGTGTCGAGCAAACTGGTTTTTTTTTCTTTTGTTTTTTAAATTAGTCACTCAGCTGAATGAGACATAGCTCTGTTTATTCTTCCTTAAAACCCAGTGAGCACATGTGACACTCACTGACAAGACCTGATGTCTCAAAAGGTGCACTGAGTGTAGATCTGAGTTGTTCAGTGCTTCACACCCTGTCTGGTGCCATCTCTAAGCCATGGAAAGTGCTTTGTGAAAAATACTGCAAAGCTTCTTTTGCCTGTAGCATCTCAGAGCCTTAAAGATCTGTGTGGGATTGAAATGTTTCATCTTGCATCTGGAGCAAATCTGCAACTTTTTTGTAGTTCAAAGAATTCTACAACTACAAGAAGCCCAATGCGTTTTTC
Organism: Phaethornis superciliosus; assembly: GCA_023637945.1. Lineage (NCBI taxonomy): Eukaryota > Metazoa > Chordata > Aves > Apodiformes > Trochilidae > Phaethornis > Phaethornis superciliosus. The sequence goes on along the minus strand of JAJQWJ010000014.1, from coordinate 18,829,548 downwards.
TGTACCAAAATGCCTGAGGCTCTCTCATCAAGGAGGAGTGAGGTCTGGAGTAGGATACTACTGCCCTCAAGAGCTGATTTGTTCTTAGATTTTACACTCGCGTGCCTGGTAAATACTCAGGGTTTGGCTGGCCTATGCCTTCATCCTTCAGGAAAACTGGAACTCCTTTTAGTGTGACAGAAAACCTGGGAGAAGCCATGGAGGAGGGAAGGGGCACAGGCAGCTTGTCCTCAAATTGTCTGGGCTTGGTAAGTTTCTCACATGATTATGAAGTGGCATGTAACCTGCAGCAAGCTGTGGATCTGCTGATAAGGGATGTGTGTGAGGAACACTGCTCATAACTTTGGGAATATTGCAGTGCTCCATCTCCCCTGTGGCTGGGAGAGCCTGAAGAGTTTTGTAGTTTTGTTGGTGAAACACACTGCTTGCTGTTAAAAAGGTGGCACTGGCTGAGGAAAGCAACAGATGAAAGTTATAAAAAAAAATAATCCTTGATTCCAGGAGAGATGGTGGTGGGGTGGAAAGGGAAGTCTGCTGGTCCCTCTTGGAATAACATGATGGAACACAGTACAAACCAGTTTAGGATGAGTGAAGTGGCAGGAGTGGACTTCCAGCCCTCAAGCTTGCTTTGTGTTCGGAGCTGGGTTGTTTGGGTAGAGTGTGTGGGATATAAATGTAAAATTAAGCTTCATAGTTTTAAATCTTGGCATGTGTCAGGCCAAGCTCAGCTAGAAGTGTGCAACTGAAAATGATGTGTGTCTTTTAGTGGAGGTGTCATAGCTGAAATCTTGCTGCCTCTGTGATCAGGGCCTAAGTTTTGTAAGGTGCCTGAATTTCTACAAAATGTCCTAATAAGCCTAAGCTGAGATATTTTTTATTTTTTTTTTCTCTGAGCTTTTTAACCAATTGCAAGTAAGACTCTGCAGTCAGCTTCATTTAGACCAACCATTTGCTGAAGTGTCTGCGTCCTGAGTGATGATTTTTGGGGGCCTCTTTCAGGCAGGTTATTCTGTGACTCGAGTCCTGCTGTGCTCTTGCAGACAGGAGGGGCTGTGGCTGTGGCAGGGGGTGCAGGGCCATGCTGCCCCATCTGACTGAGCAGTGAGGTGGGGAACGTCTGCTAGGGATGTGTCAGCAGTCCCAGCACCATTGCTGTGTGAGGATTTGGGATTCCTCCATTCCTCTTGTCAGGGTTTAACACTGGCCCGGCTGAATATAACACATTTAAACCAAATAACAGATTTATATATTAATCTCTCTCTCCTCACTGATAAAGAAAAGAGAGAGAATAAGGAAGAGAGACTGATGGGTTGGAAACTAAACTACACAACTTTAATGAAACAGTAATGATAAATACGAAAAAATTACTAAATATATACAAATATACAGGAAAATTGATCCCACATTCCTCCCCCCTCTCCCCCAGTAACTCTCAGGTCACCACCGAGGCTGCAGGGCAGCCCTGGGAAAGTCCAGGCTGGAATCCTGGGGTCAGCAGCAGTTGGGAGCTGGAGGCAGGAACACACAGATCCAGGCTGGAATGGATCAGGACCACAGGCAGAGGAACGGATGGAATCCTCTCAGGGTGCTAAAGGAAGCGGGGAGGAAGTGTTTGACCCTTGTGATCCCTCAAATTTATCCTGAGTATGAGGTGTATGGGATGGAATACTCTGTTTGGTCAATTCTGACATCTATCTTGTCTGGTCCTCCCCAAAGGAGGGGTTCAGGTGGGACCTCCTTGCTCCTTCTGGAAGGTAAAATGTTCCTCAGAGCTGAGCAGTGGCCTTGGCTCTGCACACCAGGCTCTGGCAGTAACTATAAACATGGAGTTATCAGTCCTAGAAGCAGCCACTGACTGAGAAACTTGCTGTTAATTTCAGCAAGTGCAGCTGCTTACCAGAGACTGAGCTGAAAGCAAAAGTACAAACCAGAAAATCACCTTTATCCTGGCCCAAACCAGGACACCTGTTAAGGAGAAACAGCTTTAGCTTGGATTTCTTTACCAACAATCTCTCTCCTGTTTATGGAATGAGCTGACCTGTCTGGCCACTTATTAAGAAATGTTCCAGAATAACAGTTTCAGGACAAGGCAGTCAGCCCTCCTCCTGGGACTGATTTCCCTGGGTAAAACCATGTGTGTTTGGTGTAGCTTTCAAGTACTTGGTGCAACTCTTGGCCCCTAAGGTCTTACTGCAGCTGGGTTTGCCTCATCTGTTTCCAACCTGCTTGGCTACAGAGCTTTTCATAGAATTGGCTGGGTTGGAAGGGACCTCAGAGATCATCAAGTCCATGGCTTTGAAGGAAGGGGTGGTCTGAGGGAGGTATCTGGCTGGTTTGGGGGAGGTGTGGATAGTGTGTGTTTCAACTGATAGAAAACTCAGTTTATCCTTTTTAACACTGCACACCATGGCACTGAGTAATGAATTAGTATGTTAGTGTGGGCTAATTGTGTGTATAGTTAAATTTTTCCTCTTTGAACTGAGCATTTTGTTTAGTGTGTGTCAGGGCAGGATGATGAAAAGATTCTAATGAACCTTTCCTGGAGGTTTTCTGTGCTTTTACTAATGCTTTGTTTGTAAGGTCAGTGTTCCCTGGAGGTCTGCATGCCTCAGCCAACCCTTGATATCTAACTCTTGTCCCACTTTTTATGCTGTCTTTGCGACGTGTGAAAACCTCAGCAGAGTCCTTCAGGGGAAAGCATTCTCTGAAAAGCCACATCTCCCTTTTTTTCTGTCATGCTTTGTGATATTCTTAGGAAGACTTTGGAGGAGAGGCTGAAGTGTGATGGTTTGCTGGCTAGGTAAGGCTGTTTCAGGTGCTCTGTGAAGAGCCTCAAAGCTGAGGGGATGGAGAGGGATGCTTTAAAAGAGCACATTAGCCTGAGCACCCATACAAAGGGGGCAAAACTGAGGCAGGAGCTCATGATTATGCACTGCGTGTTATTAACATGGATCACAGTGATGGGTGAAGTCAAGGCAACTGATGAAGTGAGCACTGATTTGCCTCACAGAAGCAAATTAAATCTGGGAGTAAGAAGTTTCTCTCACTTGTCTGATAAAGGCTGCTGCTCCTGTGGCACTGTGGCTGAAGAAAACACAGCAGTTCTTCCACAGAAATCCTTGGTGTGAGTGAAGTTTGAAGTCAAGACCCTTTGGAGAAGCTCAATACCAAAGTTAGGAGAAAAAAAAATACTTTGGTTCAGTTGATAGAAATAGCAAAGACACAGTGAAGCCTTGATGGGAAAAGATGTCCAAATTATGGGAAATTGGGCAGCAAGGGGTTAAAATCTTGCACCTGTGGCACATGGTCTGTGAATGAGTTCAGATGAGGTATCAAGGGAGGCTAATGGAAGCATGTTTTAATGAACCTTGGCTAATTACTCTATTAAGTTCTTGATCAATACCCAGGAGACCTCAAACTACATGCAGATTGTTTTTTTAGAAAACCCTGATGTCTGTATTTTAAATCTTCTGCATGTAATCAAAACAACAGGAGATACTTGGTTTGTAGAGTTCTGGTTCAGCAGGGCTTTATAGATTTGGCAGCTGTGTGTAAATTAAAGCTGAAGACTTAAGTCATCCAAAGAAAACTTAAGGTCATCCAAAACTATTAACTGTGAATTTTTTGAATGAAAGTGCAGATGAAAAGATGGGCTTGAGAGAGCAGACAGGAGGAGAGACTGTGAGTTTTTAGAAGAATTTTTTCTCTAAGTCTATTGAAATGTGTGGGATGATTTGCTGGGTTCCTTTGATGTGGCCCAGTTTTTACTGTAGGCTTGGAGCCAGTTTCACATCCTGGGGTAGGGCAGGCAAGGCAGATGTCTGTGGTTTCCTAAAAGAGGAAAAAAGTTCTCCTGAACACTTGCTGACCTATGTGTGTTTTTAAAGCGACCTATGTGAGGACCACCTCTTATGTTACCTCCGAAACTTGGTTTTCTCCAGAGTATTGAGTATTAATTTTGTGGACTCAATATGAATATTAAATAAAAACGTCAAGTAGGAAGCCTTACCCTTAAGGGATAAAGCACTATCTCTAAATTGGCTCAGGTTGAAGAAGCTGGGAAATGTTTAGTCTTTTCTCATTGTACTAATTAGCAAAACTGTCGTGTGCTCATAGTTAATGCCTCCCCATGTGTGTGCAAATGGTTAAATGGATGTATAAGCAGCTGAGGAGAGAGAGGTAACCCTTCAGCAAACAGCCTGCAGCACCATCTCTCCAGTTTGGGTTCATGAATTCTTTGCAGTATTTCGGGAGAAATGCCAAGTCTGGCTGTCAGACAGATGGCTTTTATTCTTGTGTATATTCAACCCTGTTGCAGCTTCTGGTCTCTGTTGGTAGCAGCACTGATGGTATCAATGGGGAAATGTCTGTGCAGCCTCCTTTGGCTGCAAAGGGAATGCTGGTGCTCAGGAAGGCTGGGGGCAGTGCATTAATGCTGCACTTGAAGCCTTGCCCTCTTCCTGTGCTTGGGTGGCAAAGGGGTGTGAGAAGAAGCATGTGCCTTGTAAAAAGCAAGTTAGGAGTCTAATGGGCTTGTTAAGGGAGTCCCGAGTAGAGTTTTCTCTGTAGAAATGACCATTAGGTGGTGCCAGCTTAGGAACACCCACAAAAGCCCGAGTTGTAGGTCTTGCTGAAGATTTTGCTGACTCCCACTGAAATTATTGTAGTGGTTAATAGCTTGGCTGAAAAGAACCTTTGCCCAGGAGCTTTACAGAATTGAATCTCTCAGTTCAAGGAGCTGGTTCCTGAGGTATGAGCAGTCTGCTTAAATGCCTTTTTTGCCTTTTTAATTTTTTTATTGGACCTCAGAAATTTGTTAACTTGGTAGAAGCTTTGATTGGGATGTTGTCACTTGAAATCAAAAACCTTAGCCCAGCTGGGTCTTGAACTTTTTAAGAGAGAAGCCCCTGGAGCAGGCAGTTAGCAAACACAGTTGAGGGATTACATTGAAACCCTGGGACTTTCTGAGGCATAATCCAGCAATTCCCCCTCCCACAGAAAATCCAGCACAGCCTTTTCATAAATTTCAAATCCTCCATCCTGTGGTCTCTGAAAGCAGTGGCTGGGTAATGCTGTGTTACCCTACTGTTTTGTTGAAGTTTTCAGAAAGATCACAAGACTGAAAACTAGCCAACAAACTTGGTTCTCCATACTCCTTCAGAAATGAGTGGGAAAGTTGGAAATTTATACTTTGGAGTAACTGTAGAGTTCGTTTTCCGTGTCCTCTTACCTTCCATTTCATGTTTTTGCTTTTGTGCCTAACTCTTGTCTGCTTTGTTTCATTGTTGATACAGCTCTTGTTTAAAAGAGGAAAAAAATCCTTGTTATGTTGTCAAGACATTGTTCAAGCATGACTAGAGATAAAATTAACTAGCAAGCCAGTGCTGTGTGCTCTCAGGAGTGGCTTCAGATGATGGCTCACATTCCTGTTCTAAAAATGACCTCAGGCAGTGATATAAAAAGACAGGGGTGGGCAAAGACTATCAGTTGGAGTGAAACTTTTCATCCAGCAGTGGATATGAAAGGACAAGATCTAACCTCACCAGGGGGTCAGTGGAAGATGGCTTTTTTCTGTGCAGAAGCTTAATAAAAATTATTTGACAGTTACCACTCTTCAGTGTCTTCTGGGCTTATGCAAGGCATAACCCATCCACCTCCTGGCCTTTACTTGAACAGATTCAGAAAAGGACTGTAATCAGAGTGACTTTTTCCTTCAGTCTTGTAGTTATTCTCTGGCAAAAAGGTGGAAGTCGGATATGGACACACTTTCTCACTGCTGGGTTTACTGTTGTGGGATGCTTCTTTTTGGTAATACCCTTTTCACCTGAGTTCTCTTGGGCTGTGCTGAAGGAAAAAAAACTTCACTGCAGCTGTGGATCAATGCAGGGGCTTCAAATACACTGGCAAATCTTTTGGGAATGGGCAAACACATTCTGTAGTTTTGCTGCAATGAATTCCTAGTGCATATCCCACACACTGGCTGAAGGATTTTCTCCCTGTGTGGTTTGGTGGCTGCTTGGATTTCCAGCTGTGCTGGTGAAAAACCCAGTTTCTGGGTGATTTCATCCCAAGAACTGTGTAGAAAGGCCATAGCCAGTCAGACTTCTAGGAGTAAAAGTGATGAGTTAAGACAGTTTAAGACGGGGTTTTCATGCTTTACTGCCTAATTTTGTGTAGTTCCCTGCATGGTAATGTCATTGAATTTTAAGTTTTTCTCCGCCTCTCAGGTATTTGGAACACTTTGGGTTTGTTTAAGGGGGCAGCTACTGGCAGTTGTATTCATTGATGTAAGCACTATTAAAGAGGCATCACAGCTGGTGGTCCACAGCCTGGGATATTGACAATTGTGTTGAGAAATCAGCTTAATTCTGTGTTAAAATTGGATGTCTGGATGTGTTGCTGTACACAGTCTCCTTTGCAGGCTGTCTGCATGTAGTTCAAAAAGCTGCTGCTGCTTAAAAATCAAAGAGAACCTTGTAGCCAGCTGAGCTAATATAAAATCCTTTTCTTGATCTCACAGCAGCTTTACATTCTCCTTCAAGGATATCCTGGACCACATCTTGGGAGCTTTAGTTGGTTCAGGTGGAATGTGTTTATGTGAAGTGTTTTCTTTGCTGTTTCTGGTTTCCGAGGAGCTTTCTATGCCACAGCTTGCTGCTGTCTGCTTGGTTTCACCAGCTGAGCTGCAAACTGAATTTCTGGTTGAGCCAGAAGGTGTTGAGTGGACCCAAACTCTTGGTCAAGCATTAGCTTGAACCAGTGCAGCTCCTCAAACAGCTGCATTTGTGGTGCTGGTGTGAACAAAGAGCTGGAGGTGGATAGGGGATGTGTAAAGAGTGGGCCAGGGTGGATCTTTAACCCATTTTGAACTGCCAAGCTTCAGTGTGTTTGGTCTCCAGAGTAGCAGGCAAGATTTAGAGAGTGAAAATTGCTAAACATCATCAAAAAGCTGGGAAAGATTTCGTAACACAAGGCTCTGTCATTTAGGAGCTGCTGTTAAAGCATGAAGGATTTACATCTGGAAGTCTGAACTGAAGTCTGTGGGCTCTGACTTTGCAATAACATCTGAAAGTTCAAAATACACTGAAGTGTTAAACTGGGACATGGCCTTGTAATAGCATTGCTCTCTGTTCTGAAACCATAAGGTCTGGTCATGTCAAATGATCAGTTTTGGAGACTTAGGAGAAAATGCAACGAATTCTCAAAAGCTGAAGTGCCCGTGAGTCTTGTGTATGTTCAGCAATAATAATTTAGTTTTAGTAGACTTGGCAAGGTAAGACCCCCTAAAACTAAGCTGAAGTGGCATTTGACTTAAGTATAACACTAAGTATTAGTGTATAAGAGAAGGCTCAAAAAAGAAAGTTGCCACAGAGTGCAATTCCATTTAGTTAAAATATCCATAACACCTTCTTTGCTCCCTGCCTCCTCTCTCCTAACCCTGCCATTGCCAGTGGATGTAAGCAGCCACTGGAACAGGATGAGCATCCAGACTTGAGAGCTGCACAAATGTAACCAGGCACTGAGCTTTCTCTCTGCCATCATTCACCTACCCCTTCCTTTTAGCCTGGATCAGGAACAGCGTGGCCAGCAGGTCCAGGGAAGGGATTCTGCCTCTGGACTCAGCCCTGGTGAGGCCACAGCTGGAGTCCTGGGTCCAGTTCTGGGCCCCTGAGTTCAGGAAGGAGATTGAGGTCCTGGAGCAGGTCCAAAGGAGGGCAAGCAGGCTGGGGAAGGGATCCAGCACAAGTCCTGTGAGGAGAGGCTGAGGGAGCTGGGGGTGTTCAGCCTGGAGAAGAGGAGGCTCAGGGGAGACCTCATCACTCTCTACAACTCCCTGAAAGGAGGCTGGAGCCAGGGGGGGTTGGGCTCTTTTCCCAGGCAACTCTCAGCAAGACAAGAGGGCATGGTTTAGGTTGGATATTAGAAAGAATTTCTTTATGGAGAGGGTGATCAGCCATTGGAATGGGCTGCCCAGGGAAGCAGTGGATTCTCCATCCCTGGAGATCTTTCAAAAGAGCCTGGATGTGGCACTCAGTGCCATGGGCTGGGAACCACAGGGGGAATGGATCAAGGGTTGGACTTGATGATCTCTGAGGTCCCTTCCAACCCAGCCCATTCTAGGATTCTATGATTCTGTTTAATTTGGTACTGTGGTGAAAGGAGGTTTTCTGGTTAGTCTTAGTTTACCACTGTTTTCTATGTAGTGTTGCTCAGCTTGCTGGTTTGTTCTGCAGGTCTCAAAAGGTGTCTGACCTTAAACCAGTTTTGTAGTGATGTGAGATGTGGAGGGATTGAAACACATGCTCTCACTCAGCAAAAGGAGTTCCCCGATTTACAGGGAACTTTTTTAGGTGGCTCAGAAGGCAGATGAAAGAGTGCTTTAAAGGATACAGACTTTATGAGAATACTTCATTGCCCTTTCTAGTCAATACAGAAAAGTTGACGGGTGCAATTTTCTGGTGACCTGTTTCTAATTAACATGCAAATTAACTGCTGGGTGCTGGAGATCAGGATTGTGAAGATGAAGTGCTAATATGTGGTAGGCTGGGAAATCCCAGACATCTGTTAGAGCTCCAGCACTGTGTACCTTGTGTTTGCTGCTGCCTGCAGAGTGATTCCATCTGGAAGAAGAGCTATGGCAACCTGCTATCAAATAGCTCCTTTGTTTCACTTTAAAGAGTGATCAGTTTTTAATTTTGTGATGCTGATGCTTGTAGGCTCTGGTAGGGGAGTCGTTTGAGTGCATTTATAGCCTGGTTCACCCAGACTGGCTGTTGTGAAAATGGCCAAGATGAGCTCCTTCAGCTATTTCCCTGGAGGAACCTCAGTGTTTTGTGAATTAACTTATTTCTTCACACTAGTGGTACAAATAACAATTAAAGGAAGAAATTAGCATACTACTTAATGCCTGTCATCACTTAAAACTTAGTTTCTCATCAACTGCTGCTGTACAATTTCTTTTCAGAAAGTGGCTTTGATCTAACAAGGAAGAGATGATTATTTTAGTAAAGGTCTGCTCAGAAGGTGAGGTTATACCTTTGTCCTTGAGACATCTGTTTATTTTGATATCACAAAACATCTTTGCTCTTCAGCATTTTCGTGCCAACACTCCCTGTCACCAGTGATTGTAACACTGACTTAGTAACACATTTTGGCACAGGCTGTGCAAGGTACAATGAAATCCTACTTGATTTTCAGATTGCAGCTTGTTTCTAATGCTGGCAATTAAGAGGAAGATCTTTTGTGCAAACCGAGCAAAGGCAGAATGGAAAAAGTGAAGCAAGTAAGTGCTCAAAAGCCCTTTTCTTCTCCAAAAGGCAACTAAGACTTAAAAATTGTAACAGAATTATGTTGAAACAATGACCTGTCAACAAAACTTGATCTATTTAAAGTGGAGGAAAAATGGCTTTTACTTGGTGTAAGTTAATGGCCAAAAGGTTTGGTTGCAGATGGCAGCTCAGCTTCCTGAAGCAGTTGTTCCCCATTCTGCTGCAAGTTGGCTCCAGCAGAGAGGATGGGAATGTGTGTGGTCAGTCCTGAACTGCTGTGTCCTACATGGCACTAAACTGCAACAGCAAGAGGGGCTGGAAGTGAATCTGGTGGAAATTTGGTGCTAAGTACGTTGGGGCAGCACAGTACCAAAAAATTAGTTTTGCCAAAAGAAAAAAGATAGCTCAGGTGAGCATGGAGGCTGTTAGTGAGCCTAATTAAAAGGAAAGACTTCTGAAAAACCAGTCTGAGTGCCTTATCAATTCAGGGGTGTTCTTGCACAGACTGTACTTCATTTATTTTTTTTTTTTTTTTCAGAAGAGACTAAACCTGCCTTACAAGAATTAAAGCATTTCAGCAGCCTGTCAGGACCTTGCATTACAGCACTGCCACATGAAGCCTGGACACTGCACACCTTCTCCTGGCTCTCTTGTGTTCACAGTGGAAAGCCTCACTCTGCTAATCCTACTTCCTCTGAAACTTTAAATAGAAGATGAGGAGGAAGGATCAAGTCTTCAGTTTGAATAATTGCCAGATTAACTCTGATTTGCAGTATCTCAAAGGGCAGCAAGAGCTGGCTCCTAGCTGTGAGCCCCACCTGCTTTATTAGTAAGGTCTTGCCTGTCCTGACAAGGTTTCCTCTTGCACAGCAGAGTCATTGAAGGAGGAAGCCTTCCAGAAATGTGTGAGAAATTACCTGGGGGCTTTAGAGGATGTCTTACTGTAACAAGTCAGCAAACTTGCTGCCAAGTCTGCATTCGTCTGTCCTGTTTCTTAAGTGGGGTGCAGGGAAATTGGCTCTTCCAGATGTTGGGTGCTTCCATGCAGAATCTCTTCCTCTGCTTCTGAAGTCAAATTATGCACTTGTGGTAACTTGCTGAGCTGAAAAGAGCAGAGTTTGAGTTTGTCCCCTTTGAGTGATCAAATCACACCTCCCCCTTCCCTAACCATGAGTAGTGTCTGTTTGCAGAAGCAATTTTAATTTCTGTAGCTGCAGAGCTCTCCTCTGACTGCTGCAGATGCTGTGTTCAGCTGTTTATCCTCGTTTGTCTCCTCTTTAGGAACGGGGAGGCTGGATTTGGTCAAGGACAGTGTACTGGGGAGCATGAGAGAAGAATACAAGCTTTAATAACGTGTTGTCTTCCCAATTTTATGCTGAAAGATCAAGCGGAACAACTTGGTTGTCTGAAGGTGCAGAAACAATTGGTTATTTGAGGATGTAGGATTGTCATCTCTGAAATGTGGAAGCATCACTTGTAGTCTTGAGAAGCAGCTTTGCAGGTTCAAATGGGCAGAAGCTTTATAGGTCTTAAATTACTTGCAAATGTGTGAATCTTTGGGAACTACAGTGCTAGCACTTGTGGTAAGAAGCCTAGAAGCTTAGAGCAAAACAGCCTTTCTTTCAGTGGTTTGAGCTGGGTTTGGTGTAGGGGTTCCTATGTGGTTTCTGCACATCTCTAGCAACCTGGTGGTTGCCTGCAAAATGCTGGGTTTGCAAGTCTGGGCTCTAAAATGTAATCACAGATATTACCGGTAAGAAGCAAATCAGCTTTTTTCTCCTGTGCTTTTTTTTTTTTTTTTTCCTTTAAAGAGAAACATAGTGCATCTAGCAGAGGAAGCCGTGTGGAGCAAGGTGAACACTTCAGAATAAGCCCCGAGATTTCCTGATATTAATCTATAATTCACTCTCATTTCTTATCCAGTTTGCCTGAAGAATTGGCAGCCAGTCTGGCGTGGTGGAAATTTTTTTATTTATAAAAATTACCCTTCTGAGAGTCAGCCAAGCTCTTCTTGTAAGCCTGTAAGCATGACTGCCTTGCAGGTTTGTGCCTTCCTTTGGTCTCTTATGGTAAGAACTCCTCCCAGGACTTTTATGTGGATCAATAATTTCATTGGTCCTGTAGAGAGAATACAGAAACTTTTGCTAGCTTCTGGCCTGCTTTCAGGTTGAGCTGGGCCTGAGGATTGGTTTTAAGGTCCATATGATAGCTTAAGGTTGACCTAAGGTGATACTGAGCTCATCCTCTGCCATCCTTTCCCCCAGAAGCACTGAACCTGGAGGCTGTTGCAAGTGGCTTCAGCTCATTGGGAAGCAGGAAAGTAAAAGCAAACTCCTTAAGGACACTTAATTGTTTTAATGGTTGTCTTGGAAAAAGACAAACCAGAAGAAGTTATCTCATGCAAAAATAGATGAAAATTAAAGTTATTCCACAGTATCATCTCTTCCTGACCTCGGTGTTAAGGCTAGTGTGATAGTTTGTTGGATTATCCAGTATAAGAATACCTTGTGAGTCTGGTTGCCTCAGGTGATCTCACAGATGCTGTGTTACAGCTAGAAATGTAAACCTGAATTTACTAAATGAAATTTTGCAGGCTTCAGGAAGCCTGAAAATGTTACTTTTTGGAATGCCTGGCCTAGGATTAAATGAAAATTATCTGACCATGGCAGCTCTTAGTTTGCTCAAGGGCTTTTCTGTCCTTGCTTCTTGTGATTGGGAGCAATGAAGATAAAGGTAATACTTCTCTTTGCCCTCTAACTTGTCTGAATAAAGAGCAGTGAACCACTTGTGTTGATGCTGAGCCTAGCACTTACCATGAGCTACATGGAAATGCTACTTATTTTCAAAATGCAGCTGAAAACAACGGACACAAAGGGAAAAAAAATCTTTAAACGACCTTTAGAGGTCCTTTCCAACCCAAATTATTCCATAATTTTATGATTCTCTGATCTTGTTCTTGCTGTATAATTCATGTTTCTTCTTTATTGTGCCATCTGAGTTCAAATGTAGTTCACAGAAAAGTTTGTACAATAGTTTTCCATTGATTGGGGGGTGTGGGGTGGAAAACCCCAAAGGATTGTGTCTGAATATTTTGCTCTAGTTCCTTCTCCACCTGCTCTTGTTTTTCAGTGTCACACTTGAGCTCTTACCCAAACAGTACTGCTGGAGCTTTGAATGCTCACTTACTTTCACTCTATATTGCTAAGATTTAATTTTCACTTTAAACAAACAAACAAAAAGCACTATGTGTCTCATTAGAAGTTGCTACTGTACCAGGTATTCATTCTTCCCTCACATCTACCAGGGACGCTCCTGCAACTCAGTGTTCCTTGGCAATATCTGCCTTGTTTCTGGGTGTGTGTTGCAGCTAATACCTCTGGTATTCTGGCTTTTGTCTCCTTAAAAGCTGTCATGGGACTTCTACTCTGTATTGTATGTTAATCCTGAAATGCACAGATAAATTAGTTGGTAACCAGGTGGGTTATATTTGTTTTTTAAATTTTTTCTTCCTTTTGTATGGATATTGACAATTTTTTTTTCACCCAGCAGAGTTAATTCTTACTCTGAGCAAGAGTTCAAGGCTACTCAAAGACATTGCTAGAGAGAAAAATAGGTTTTGATTGTCCTGTTGACCTGTGCTTAAAGCATTCAGATTTCACTTCACTTTGTGCAAAAAACTTGCACAACCCAAGCATTTCTTTTCTTATCATTCAGATAAAAATCTGCATGTAAGAGCTTTAAATACTTGGGCTGAAAACTGCTTACCTGAGGGTGTTGCTGTCAGCTGCACATCCCCTGAAGTATGCCACTGCCTTATTGTGGAGGTACAAACCACACTGTGTTGCTGTACCACTTCAGTAAGAACAGATCAGACTCCTGAAGTCCTGTTCTCAGGGTTACCTGCTGGGACAAGCATGTTTATTTTACTTACTCATCAGGACAATATCATCTCCCCACATTATCACGTTCTGCACCTTTGCCACAAGCATGCTGGAAGCAATCTTGAAAACTAGGTGGGTTGTGTTGGGCATTTCCATGCCAGCAGAGACAGGAGATTTAGAACTTAATGTTTATTTCTTCAGTCACTACTGGGCTTCAGATGGTAGGAAAATTTTGCTTTAATTTGTACCTCTAAATAGGATAATGGTCCATAACTACACACAGACCACCAGGATTAGCCAGAGAGTGGAATAAGTATTTTCTGCCAAGTGGCAATTATTGCCTTCTCTATGCTTATTATGTTTCAGATATAATTGAAAATTCAGGTTATGGCAAGAATCATGGAATAATTGGGGTTGGAAGGAAGGGATTTCCAAGGGTCACCCAGTCCAACCCCCCTGCAGTCAGCAGGGACACCCTCACCCAGCTCAGGGTGCTCAGAGCCTCCTCAAGCCTCACCTTGAACATCTCCAGGGATGAGGCCTCAGCCATGGGCAACCTGTGCCATTGTTCCACCATCCTCATGGCAAAGAACTTCTTCCTCACATCCAATCTAAATCTCCTCTCATTTAAACCCTTGCCCCTCGTCCTGTCACTCCAGGCCCTTGCACACAGTCCCTCTCAGCCTTCCTGGAGCCCCTTCAGACACTGGAAGGTCACTATTAGGTCTCCCTGGAGCCTTCTCTCCTCCAGGCTGAACACCCCCAGCTCCCTCAGCCTCTCCTCAGAGCAGAGGTGTTCCAGCCCCCTCAGCATTTTCCTGTCCCTCCTCTGGACCTCAGCTCCACGTCCTTCCTCAGCTGAGGGCTCCAGACCTGGATGCGAAGTGGCAGAATCCCCTCTCCCCATCTGCTGGCCACGTTTCTTGGGATGCAGCCCAGGATGCCATCGGGCCTGTCAGGGTTTAACACTGGCCTGGCAATTAAACCAAATGCCAGATTGCTCTCTATTAATCCCCATCCCCTCCCTGATAAAGGAAGGAGAGAATAAGGGAGAGAGATGATGGGCTGGAAACTAAACTACACAACTTTAATGAAACAGTAATGATAAATAGGAAAAAAATTACTAAACATATACAAATATCCAGGAAAATTGATCCCACGTTCCTCCCCCCTCTCCCCCAATAACTCTCAGGTCACCACTGAGGCTGCAGGGCAGCCCTGGGAAAGTCCAGGCTGGAATCCTGGGGTCAGCAGCAGTTGGGAGCTGGAGGCAGGAACACACAGATCCAGGCTGGAATGGATCAGGACCACAGGCAGAGGGATGGATGGAATCCTCACAGGATGCTGAAGGAAGCGGGGAGGAAGGGGTTTGACCCTTGTGATCCCTCAAATGTATACTAAGTATGAGGTGTATGGGATGGAATACTCTGTTTGGTCAATTCTGACATCTATCTTGTGTGTTCCTCCCCAAAGGAGGGGTTCAGGTGGGACCTCCTTGCTCCTTCTGGAAGGTAAAATGTTCCTCAGAGCTGAGCAGTGGCCTTGGCTCTGCACACCGGGCTCTGGCAGTAACTATAAACATGGAGTTATCAGTCCTAGAAGCAGCCACTGACTGAGAAACTTGCTGTTAATTTCAGCAAGTGCAGCTGCTTACCAGAGACTGAGCTGAAAGCAAAAGTCCAAACCAGAAAATCACCTTTATCCTGGCCCAAACCAGGACAGGCCCTCTGGGCTCCAAGCACACACTGGTGACCCATGTCCAGCTTTTTTCCCCCCCCCCAGGTCCTGTTCTGCCTGGCTGTTTTCTGACACCTCCCCCCAGCCTGGACTGATGGTGTGGATGGTGCTGACCCAGGAGCAGGACCCTCTGCTTGGTTTTGTTGAACCTCATGAGGTTCACCTGGGCCCACCTCTCTGGTTAACCCAGGTCCTTCTGGATGACATCTTGTCCCTCTGGCTTACTGACAACACCACTCAGCTGGGTGACACTCCCATTGTTGTCTTCACAAGGTGTAGCACAGGCTGTGTGCTCAGCCTGCCCTGCCTGCTGCTGGTGGTTGGGCTTTTAGGGCTGGATTCCCAGGCCTTGTAATTGATTTTGCTGTTTGTCAGAAATAATGGGAAGGAAGAATCAACAGCCTTTTCTAGACCAGTTGCATTGTTGGTTCAATTCCCCTGTTTTGACAGGTGAAAATTGCTTAGCAGTGATCCTGCTGCTGGTGGGACTGGGTGTGCAGTGCTGTCTGGAGCAGTGGGGCAGTGACTGAGCTTGCTGCTTCTCACCCCTCTGCCTCCCTCCCCCGTTATTTTCTCTCTGTCGGTATTAGCAGAGAAGCTGGAGGTGTGCAGAGTCTCTTTAATTGCAGCTTGTCTTTATTCATAGCTTTTTAAGTAGGAGTTATGGAAACAGTAATTGGAAGGATTTGTAGGCAGGTGTCTGGCTCTCCTGCATATCACTAAGACATCTTTTTACTAACGTAGCTTTCTGGAAGGCTCTTCAAACTCACTTTTAAAATCCATCATCAAACATACCTTTCCCCCCCCCCTCCATTTTTTCTTTTAAAGTCACTCATCTGTGCAAAACTAGTCATCTGTAATTTCATGGTTTGACTTCAGGGAAACTACTGCTTACCATGGTATCATTTAAAATCCTCTGAATTACCACTGCAGTCAGAATTTTAAAGCAAAATGCTTGGCTTAGCGGCTCTACATGGCTATTGAGCTGAGCAGTTCAAGCTGAAAAAAACCCAGTGCTTTTTGGAAAGGAGCTCTCAAAAATACAAAACACATTAAAAGCTGAGCTTCTACACCATGGAAGAGCAGTGTCCCTGGGGAAGGGTTCTGCAGCTCCATGCTTCGGGCTTCTTCTGGGGACAGGGTTGATTGAAACCTGTATCTAACCTGGCAAGGAAGTGCAGAGCTTAAGTAAGAAGTTGTATGTGTAGTTTTCTTTGTTTTAATCCTTTAATCAGGGTGATGATCTCCAGAAAGGTTCTTGGTTTGGTTCTTTACAGGGCTTTTGTTTGCATGTTCTGAAAGCAAACAAAGTTTTTGATTTGGTAGTTTGTTACTTATCTTAATGGAAACCTTTGCTGTAGCAGTGGCTATAAAGGCTTATTCATGCTGATTTTTCTGTTGAACAAAATCCAAGTTAAAATAAACATGAGAGCTTGCTTGCCTTCTGGTTATATAAAACCCCCCCATGATTCATCCAGGTGAAAAGTTTTGCAGCTGAGTACGGTGCCACACTGGCCCTGTGCTTTTGAAGAAACTATGCCCAAGCAAAGGAGGGAAACAAAACCCCAAAACATTTAAATTAGCTTGTGTTTTGTGTCTAGTCTGAAAATGACTTGTAGCTTGCATCTGCCTTTCCCTTGTATTCTGGACACAGATTCCTAAATAGCTGAAGAGCTATGGTTCAGGCCAGCCAGCAGGTTGGTCACTCATACCCTGTTGTTGCAGACGTGGATGCTTGATGATTCTGGTTAACCCTTTTGATATGAAATATTTTGATACAGCTCCCCTGTAAGAAACCAAAAGACAGCAATCCCTTTCATTGAGTGGGCACAAATAGTCCTGAATTAAAACTGAAGTGGTTTTTCTGGCTGAAGAACCTGCACAGTTAGCTCATAGCAAAGGAGAAGTCTGGCAACTGCTGCATGATGCTCCTTTAGGGCTTTTGGGTTTGCTTTTGTCTTCCTTCTCTGTCAAGCTTAAAAAGCAAGCTGCCACTTATACCAGCACAGTTCTTTAGGCAGATGCTCTAAACATTTCTTTAATTGAGTATGTTGTGCTTTTCAGTAAGACTTTTGAACAGCAAGCTCTGCCTTGTAGGAATGAAGCACCACTCCATTTTTCACATCATCAGGGACATTAACTCTGCAGGTTTGCTGAAAATCTGTTCAAACTCTTGCCTGTTTCAAATCTAAGGGAGTGTTGCTGAAGTCTAGCAGAGATTAGGAAAAGAAAATGTGTTGGTCATGCTGCATTGCATGAATCTCCAAGAAGAAAAATGGCATTTCTGGTTTTGATGGCACTGCTCATGTCTGCTGCTGAGCACTGCACCCAGCAGTGAGTCACTCTGCACAGCTGCCTTGACTTGCTCAGACATTTATAACTTGGTTCAGTGTGATGTATAATCTGTCTGAATACAGAATGCTTAATGATGCTGTGAATCAGCTGATTGCATCTTGTCTTTCTGGTCTTTTCCTTTTTCTTGTTGTGGTTCTTAAGGAAGGAGAACCAGACACTAGGGAAATCAATTTACCACAATTCATGTGGCTCTCAGGCAGATTGATTTAAATATGGAAGAAACTGAGACTGGAATGATACCAGTATTGCTTACACACTCTAATAATTTTTTTTCTAGAGTTTTCTAGTATTGTGATATTATTTTGCAGCTGATTTTAGCTTTTATTGCTAAGCTTGGTATGTTTCCTGACTGAGTTGATATGATCTGTAATTATTTATATGCTTGCATCTTAATGTTTCTGTCTTTTTTCAATAATGTTTAAAAATGGCAAGACATTATCTGCTGAACTACTTCTTGATGCATCAATCTGCTTTTAGATCGACAGAAATGGAAACTTAATTAAAATGCAGCAGCTGAAGAAATTACTGAGAACCCATTTTGCCCGTACCTGCAGAAAAGGCTCATTTCTCCACATTTGGTGATGAGTTACCAGAGGAAAGGAAAGGTTTGTCATGAGGGCAGGTTCCTGGGCTGTCACTGATGCTTTCAAGAGCAGAAGCAGCACTGTGGGTCCCCAGTCACACAGCACTCCTGTGACATGGTTTCACCATTGATCTTGTGAATTGGTTTCACCATTGATCTTGTGAATTTTGAGCTTTTTGAGCTTGGTTCATTTTGCTCAGTCTTGGTGCTGATGGTGCCATTGAGTTCTGCAGTGTGCAAGGACTTAATTTCTGACAGCTTGTGCTCTCCTGAATTTCTTCAGTTTTCTTGATCAGAGAGGATAGTGGTGGGCACTTCTTTGTGACTGAGGCTTTGCTTGGGCTGACATAAATTAGGTTTAACCATAATTCATGTTTCTGCAAAATATATAACTTGACCTGTTTAATTGTGAGTGTAATGGGATGGAAACTCTACCCAGCCACCATAAGGAAAGTTTGGAAACTTACTCTTGGTTGCCCTCTAATTTTTTTTTTTTAATTTTTTTTTTTATAAAGGATATAAAAGCTGTGATAGATCATTGTGAGCTGTTGCTTGGAAAGCAGAGTTCAATACTGCCTTTTGAAGAGCAGGGGTTATTATGGATGTGCATCTCCCAGGCAGCCCTTCCCATGTGGAAGGGACTCCAGGTGGAAGCAGGGCACTTTTTGTTTCTAGGACTCTCTAAAAATAAACCCCAGAATTTTCCTGCAGGGTTCAGTGGGTGATGGTGAGAATCCAGCAAAGCAGAGCTCCTGGGGAAAACTCCTCCAGGGCTGGAGAAGTCCTCTGGCCTGATTCTCTCTAGCAGAGTGAGGCTGCTTGGAAGCTGCCCTTGTGGGCTGTGCTGTAGACCTGAATATTCATTAACACTTTGTGCTTGTTTCCATCTGTTCCCTCTCTGCACAAAGGCCTGAAGTGAATTTAGGGTCACCTCTCTCTGACTTGCCTCTCTCCTGCTGTTTTCAACAACCAGAAAGTTTTCAGCAGAGAAGTTTCTTTGGGAGAACTGGTGAATGAATAACATAGCAAGTCCAGTTTGGTTTTTGTTTTTTTTTCCTGATGATCTCCTAAAATATTCTCAGATCCAGACTTCTGGCTCTTGAAAGTACTGTAAAGTCAGGAGCTCATGAACTTCAGCTGGAACATGTCCTAACAGTGTTTCCCAGCACCAGGGAGCCAGCAAACCTTCCCCAGCAGCTGTGTGGTACCTGTAGCCTTTTTAGTGAGGTGTGAGAAGGAAGGAGAGAGGATGGATGCAGTTGAGGAAAGAGTGGTGGCTGGGCATGGCCTTTGAGCATCTGTCATGTTTTTTTCATGTTTTGGATAGTGCTGTGATAAAATTGACACATACGGGGGATGATAAGGTTGGTGATTGTGGTTGGCTCTGAAGGGTGGGAAAAAGTGAAATGTTTTATTTTAGCAGCAGGAAGTTGCTCAGCTCAGGGCTCTCATTCTCCACCACCTCTTACTGGGGGGAGGGACAAGAAGCAAGTGATGTGTTGGGACCCCCGTGGATCTTCTGAAGAAAATTCCAGTGTTTCATTTCAAACCCAGCTGTTAGAAGTGGCTGAGCACACTGCCTGTGTTAAGGCTGCTCTGGCTTTGAGGGAGACTTTTCCATTGCACTTAATCTCTCAGGAAGGCAGCTGGACTGACAGCCAAGGTCTGGGAGACTCTGCTCTTTCAGGAAATCCCTTGCAGGGTAATGGCACTTACAGAGCTGGCACATGGGGGTCCCTTTGTACATCCTGATCCCCCCTCCCCATTTGGGAATTGAAGGTGGTCAACTGTACCAAAGCAGTGTGAATTCAGGAGGAAATGAAAGCTAAACCAATCCTTTTCTTGTAATGGGACTGGTGCTGGGTAATGTACAAGAACTTGGAGGTTGTTTATCCATGTGCAGTGTCCAACACTTTTTAGAAGTGCATTGTTGAATGTAATTGGGCCTCAAATGTTCTGGTCTGAAATACTGACAGCTGTGCAACTCAAGCTTTATTTTGTCTGTATCCTTAAAAAAATTGGAGCAGGTCTGGGGGGGTGGAGTAGGGCACTCACCACTGTCCCGGAGGAAGGAAGACTTCAAAACAAAATTACTGTTCTTGTGGTTTGTGGTTAAAGCTGGAGCAGCTTTTTGAGGTATTTGATTTTTATTGCCTCTAAGCAGAATAGCTGGCAGGAGTTAAAAATAGCTGACTCTGCTTCCCACCTGTTTGGATGCTCATCTTACTTTGGTTCAGAGATGGAATGTAGGAGTGGAAATCACCCAGCTTAAAGCAGCACTGCTCATGCCCTGGAGTGATGGGCACAAAATGCTTATTGCACATTGGTGAGGACAGGAGCTCTGATTGAGGGGACGTGTGTGCCTCATGGCAAGAGGGGGGTGAAAATCCTCCTGGGGAGGGATCTGTGGGAGCACTGTGTAGCTTTCAGAATGGAAAACTGGAGTCATGAACCGCCAATAACAAAAGCAAATATGAATATTGGTTGGTTGAGTGTCGAGAGCATTGTTCTCTGTTAAAGCTGAACGAAACAAGATCCTTGGCTGGGGGAGCCTGGTTAGGTTTAGGTATTTTTCCAGCACATGAGCAGTATAACAGAGCTGCCCTGACAGAGGGGATGTTGGGGCTTGGTTGCTTTGCTCAGCGTGACCCTTCAGTAAGTTGTGGAGTGAGGAGCTAAGACTTGTGCTCTGAGACTTGTGCTTAAGTGCTGCCCTTTCCCTGTGCCTTGGGGTGCAGAGCTTCTGGGGTGAGCTTTTTTCTTAGCTTCTGTACAAAGTTAATCTAGAAAGGACCTCTCTAGTTTCAGGACTTGGGCATCTAAACCATTATTCTCTGAGGAGCAGAGGAACCTGTTATTTCCTGTAAAGCTGAGTCTTGCTTGTGAACTTTTCATGGTCTTCTGGAAGATTTCTGTCAAGTTAATCCCAGCCTGGAGCACTGTAGAGTATACACAGTGAAGGTGTGAAGTCTTTATATTAAGAGTAAGTGATGAAATTTGATTTATTAAGAGAGGAACATATTTAATAAAAGTTTTTATTAGTTGTTGCACTAGAATTATTTGTTGGAGCCTCTGTTCCTTTCTTATCTCATTTCTTCATCCCCCAGCAGATACTGTGCTACCCAAACCTGTGCTGACAATTTTGCCTCCCTGGTGGAATGCTCCTCAGTTACTCTAGGATGTTTCTGGTTGGGATCGAGGCAGGGAGTCATCCAGGAAGGTAGTTTCAGAGATAGATTGCCTTAGAATATCCTAGAGACCTATGGGCTGGCTGATGCTGCAGCTGAAGATGCCACAGTTCTTTCCCAGTTACCTGACTGGAGCTGCTGGGGACTCCTCCTTAAGGCCATTTGTATTAGCCTGGCAGAGAACTAAAAGAGCAAACAGCTTTTCTGCTGATTTCCTGAAGTTTGGACTCTGCCAGGAGCTGGAGCCAGGGGCAGGGCAGACAGCAGACTGCTTGTCACCTTCATATCTGGGCTGTCAGGTCACTTGAGCAACTCCTGTGGTCCCACCCTGCACTTTCTAACAGCTCTGCTTCTGCTCAGCTCCCCACACACAGCATCCTTCTGTGCCTTTTGATCTCTTTAGGATTTTGTGGGTGTTGTGAGAGCTTTCCAGGAGCAAATCCTGAAACCTCTTTGGCTGGATTTGCAGCTCAGAGTGCTGAGTTTCATAGCAGAACTCTGTTGTTGAGGAGGGTTATGGCAGACATTATTATCTGGTAGCAGTGCTGCCAAACTTCTGTGGCAAACACCAAATTTCAGGGACTGTCGTGCTCCATAGTGCATCAGGACTGGCTGGAAAATCTCCAAGAGAGGGAGACTTGGGGAAGAACAAAACACACGTTTGGGATAGGTTTGCTGTGATGGTGCTGAGTCTTAGAATGTGTTCTGAGGTGTAGATGAGCATTGAAATGAGAAAAAAAATCCTGCAAAGAGGGCATAAAGCCTTGAGGGTGCCCCACACGAGGAGACAGAAGCAGCAGGGACAAACCAGCACCGTGGGGCACTGCCAGCACCCAGCAGCTCTGCAACCCCAAGCACCCACCTTGCACCTTTGGAGGAAGTCAGCTGCTGGCAAGAGGTGACTAGAAAAGATGTTTGGGTTTGGGTGAGTGGAATCAGTCTGTGTCTTTATTGCACCCTGATCTGGGGTCGCTTTTTTGGAAGCATCGGATACAAAACTTGAATGTTTTCTGCTGTCTGTTCAGATCTCTGCTGTGGGGCAAAGGCACACAGAGTGCTGAACAATTTGCTTACTCTGAAGCACAGGTGAAACAAGCACAATGTGACTACTATAATTGTCTTATTTTCTTGTCAGAGCTACATAAGAAAGGGTAAGACTCGTTCAGCTTCCTTGCTGTTTGAAGCAGACACTGAACACTGGCTCCTTCAGCTGTGAGAGGACAAGCCTGCTTCATCTCTGGCTCCTTTTGCCCTGGCTGCAGGGCCAGGAGGACACATGACATGGTTGTGCCAGGGGTGGATTTTGATTTTGCTTTGTGCTAATGTTTTCTGAATGAGCGTACTTGTCTTGATGGTGTCATACCCATGGGAGAAATCAAAGGCCAGCATGGGTGGAGAAGTCTGAAGAATCTAGAATTCAGTTCAAAACTCGTGATGTGCTACTTGTACTCTGTGTGTGCAGGGTGGCTAAAGGAATTGCTGCTGGTCCTGGGAGGCTGATTTTCACACACAAAGTTGTGTGTATGTGCTGTTAGGTATTTGTGTATAACTTGTATTGTTAAACTAAGAGTGCCTAACCCAGGTGGAAGTAAATATTTGGTCAGATGCTTCCTGGAGTTGTGGATTTTGTTGCCATTTTTAAGTGGCGAAAAAATATCTATGTGAAATAAGCAAAATGTATAGAAGCTAGGAGCTTGATAACTATTACATTATGTATGCGCAGTAGGGTGCTTCAAAATGTTTGTTTTGGTTTGGTTGGGGTTTTTTTTCAAAGCATGAAAAATGTGGTGGTGTTCTTTGCTGATATGACAACACTGAGTTTGTTTTTAGTACTTACAATTCACTGGCATTAGAGAATTCTTCAAGCTCAGCTTAACAAGTTTAACTTCTATTGCTCACTAAATGTGTAATTAAATCATGAAGTCTTCTCATCTGTTTTGAACTTAAATTATCACTGGTTTTGACTTTTTTTATCACAGATGATTCTTTCAGGATTGTAGAATGTGTGAAGATGGTTTACTGTAGCCATATGCTTGTTGGCACAGAACTCCAGGGTGTTTCAGTATGTTTGAAGCATGGGTGGTTGTGTGAGGTGTGTTTTTTCTTCTTTTACAGAAGCTGTGTTGCTTCTTGCCTAGGCTACTGTGGCTGCTCTTCTTTCCACAGCTGCTTCTGCAGAATCTTTTGGAGTGGTTGCCTCAGGAAGGGATCAGGTTTGCAGGAGGGTGATTCCTCCAGATCTCTCCTTGATTGCCGCCTTGCATTTAGCCTGTGCTGCTTTCTGGGGTGTAAGTCTAGCTGCCTTGACACTTGTAGATTAAATCCCTTCATTGTGAGTTTGCTGTCTCAGCTGGCTGTATTCATTGTGAAGAGATTTCTCCTATCTCTGGGAAGGACATGGTGAAGGAGTCAATTTTCCATTTATCACTGTGATAGTCTCCTCATTAGAAGCTCCCGGGTCAGCAGGCCTGCTCTCCCATTCTTCTGCAGATAGTAGTGATAGATGTTGAGGTCAGAGTGGAAAATTTTAATGCTGTAGCTGGGAACCATGAGCTGCCTGTACCAGGTAACCATACATACTGTGCTCTGTCACGTATCCTAGGTGTGACAGAGCAGGAAGCTGAGGACCACCTGCAGTCCAGCAGGACTTGTGCACACCTTCTCTGTCACAGGAGCTTAGCTGCTTTATTTAACATCCTCTCCTAAATGACTTGTCTGATCTTTGTACTGAATTTAGGGGGAAAACATCAGCCCCTACCCACAGGCCAATTGCCTTTTCATTTTGCTGGTTGGCTCCATGCTGGTTCTCAGTGGTTTTTGCTTGAGCAGGTCCAAAGTCTGGCGTCTTATTCCTGAAGATTCTCCATGTTAGTATTTGAGATATGCCTGATCCTTGCTTTTCAGTAGGCACCCTGCTACTCTTGCCTAAAATAAACAGTGAAATGTTTGCTGTCATCCCTTGTTCTGCTCGAAGGAGGGATTAAAATCTGGGAATAAAGGCACTCATGTAGTTAACGTCAGGCTCTTCTATTTGCATGACATTTGCAAGGAAGCAAAGGAAGGTCAGGCAGCTTCTGGTGATTAAAACAATCCCTGCAGAGAGTTACCCAAAGACCTTGAGTTTCATCCCCAGTAGCTGATGAGGATTCTTATCTCGCTTTTTGAAATCCAGTGGTGTGAATTATTTTTTTAGGATGTGATGAAGTAAGAGGACATCCAGTCTGGTTTGTACACACAGCTGGAAGGGGCAGGGACTCCAGCTGTGGAGGTGACAGTGATGGTACCCCAGGCAGTCTGCTCTTCACAAGGTGATGATTCTGCTTGATGATGGAGCTACAGCTGGTGAAGTATTGCTGGGACCCAGCATGACAATGGGCAGTCCTGAAGCTGAAACATCAACACCTTCTGCTTTCTTGAGCCAGGGTAGTGGCTTGCTCATCTTCTGGGGAGTTTTGACCCAGTTTTGTACCACTGCTGAAGCAGAGAGCTTTAGGAAGGGCTCGCTCTTGTGGCTTGTTTCAGCAAGTTGAGATCTGGTGGCTGAGTAAAGGCACTTGGAAACACAGTGATGTCAGTGACCTCACAGTCTGGTGGGGATCAGGCTGCACACAAACCTGTGGATTTCTCTACAGAGTTCACAATACTAAAACAGTATGGTTTGTGTCAGCTGTAGGTGGTTGAATAGAAGGAAATGTTCTTTTCTGTTCAGGTTTTCCTATTGCTGTGTTTATTCTAGACTCTGCTTTTCCTGGGAGGTAGGAAGTGGTGTTCATACTCTGGAATGTGAGTGTGTGGAGGAGTTTGAAGAGCTTCTTAGAGAACTGCCAAGGGAGGCAATATATTCCCACTGAAGCTGCAAAAGCTTCTGTGTGCCTTGAGGCACAGGTACTTCCTGTAAAGTCTGTTTTTAATCCTTCAAGAAGTCCTTCTCCCTCCCTAATCGGTGGAACGTCCTCCTTGCCAACAGTTTCCTCCCCTAAAATGCCTCAGCTGCTCCTCCTTCCCCCTCTCCCTGAGCATCCCTCTTCCTCAAGATCACCCTGTGAGAAAGACACAATGCAGCTTTTCTTGCTCCTCGACTTCCCTTAGTGGTAATTTGAAACTTGGATTTTTTTTTTTTTATTTTTTTTTTAATGATTCTTACTACCCAGCAGTTGTTCTAAAACTGCTCCTGTTTGGCAGGGTCCTCAGGTGGATGTGGTGGATAGAGGGCCAGAGGCTGTGTCCTTGGAAGGGCAGAACTGATGTGTGTTGCACTAAGGAGGTTTTTCATCCCCTTCCTCAAGCTCAGTTTATCTGATACAAGATAAAAAGGATTACTTCTCTCCTTTGGTTTCACTTGAATTGGGAGAAGCAGGGCCACTGAACCCACCTCTCCTACTCTTGCAGGGGGTAAGGGGGAGGAAGGATCACAACTTTTGGCTTGCATCTTCTTCCACATTTAAAGGGCTATTGGCTGCATTTTATGCTTTTGCTTATTTAAGTACTGAACTGTGAATGCAGTAAAGCTTAGGTAAGATCCCATTTAACTTCCATTACTCTTCTCAGAAAAATAAGGCTTCATTTCTCAGAGCTGAGCTTTGCTACAGAGTGCAGGGAAGGCTGGGACTGCAGTGTGCAGTACTTTAATGTTCTGTATTTCCAGAAAAGCTTGTTCAAGCTTCCTGAGTCAGTGAGAACCTGTCTGTTATCTTCTTGGGCTCATCTTTCCAGAAAACACTGAGGTTTCTTCTTTGGTGGATCTGAAGCTCAGGTTGGAGGATGCAAAAATAACTCACCCTCTGGCCCTTACAAATTCTTTAGCTTTGCAGATGCTAGTGAGCCTCGTCTTCTGGAGGGGGATTACAGTGCTAGTCTGTATATTTTCTTAAATATATATATTTTCTTAAAAAACTATCCTTGGCTAAAAAAGACTGCAGCAGCTCCAGTGGAGGGCATTCTGACTCTCAGCTTTTGATTCTAGCTTAATCCAAAACCTGTTGCTGAAGGTGATGAGGACAGGTGCAGAAAGTGGAGGCCAAAAACCCCACCTTGTGAATCATGGTAGTGTTGGTCCTCAAGGCTGCTGTAAAATAGTGGAGTTTGAATGTTGTCTTAGTTTTCAGTTGTGAGGATCATGGGCAGGCATCTGCATAGAAGCTGATAGCCTAATTTGGACCTAATCTGGACCTTTTCATAGAAGCTGATAGCCTAATTTTCAAATGTATGGTTACTTTGGGAGATGGGGTTTTGGATGGTGTCAGCCTGAGCAAACTGCAATTAATTACTGTGATCCTTCAGGTACTGTTTTGTGTTTTATGTTCTAAGTGCTATATAAAAGTAATGTGCTTTAGTTAATCGTGGCTGTAATTGAGGACTTGGAAACCTTTCCCATGCTCTCTTTTTTCCATAAACTTGCAATGGAGGAAATGTTGGCATGACACATCATGCAGCAGCAAATGCTTGCACTGGAAAACCCTTTGAGATGTGGGCTGCTTGCTTCCCAAACTGGTGTCATATATCAAATATTTGAGCTCTAATGTTTTTGTGTCAATTATGTGTTTAAGCTTTGAGTGGGTTGGAGTGTCTGTGGCTCTTGGAGCATGTCTGGCCTCTTCAATACAAGTAGAAGCAGAGACTTTGTGAATCAGGGCTGGTTTTTCTGTGGGTATGATGGACAGGTGATTTTTTTTTTCCTGTGTTAGTTCTGCTTTGCCATGCAGATGTGATCTGGGTTTATGTGATTAACTATTTTTTCAAGGAGCTCTTCATTAGGAGAGAAACCCCAGCTGGAAGGAGGGCAGCATGGTTTGCAGTGGCTTTCTGCAGCCTCTGGGAGTTTTGAACACACTGTGTGTGCTGAGTTTGTGCCTTAGGATCACAGAATCACAGAATGTCAGGGGCTGGAAGGGACCTCTGGAGCTCATCCAGTCCAACCCCCCTGCCCCAGCAGGGTCACCCAGGGCAGGACACACAGGAACACATCCAGGGGGGGTTGGAAAGGCTCCAGAGAAGGAGACTCCACAACCTCTCTGGGCAGCCTGGGCCAGGGCTCCCTCACCCTCACAGGTAAGAAGTTTCTCCTCATCTTGAGGTGGAATTTCCTATGTTCAAGCTGCAACCCATGATCCTCTGCCCTGTAATGGAACAAGGTCTGTAGCCATGAGGATTCAGTGATACTGTCACTGTAAAATAAAGAATATAGCAATTACTTTGAAATAATTTATGAATATTGGATGTTATTACTTTCTTGTGATTGAGGTGTAAATCTCAAGTCTGCTTTGGACCAGCACTGCTCTGCACAGCTTAAAAGAAAAACATTGCTTCTCAAATAGGGAATTTTGTTTGTAACCCTCTGATCTGCAGGAGGGAAGTGACTCCTACGTCTCTTGTTCAATTGCATGCACAAAACTAATTTTTCTTTAAAGCTACCACATCTTTGTTTTTCCATGGATGCTTTTTCACCTTAATTCAAGCACTCAGGCCAAACATGAGAATGTTCATTATGTTTTTGCAGCATCTACAGAAATGCTGCTACTCTTGTGCCATTTATATTCAATGAAGTGAAGTGTCTAACATGCCTGTTATTTCATCTTTCTGGTACTTAGAGATGGGCATTCCTGTTACACAACTTTTTAAAACGTAGAATGATAGAATGGTTTGGGTTGGAAGGGACCCTAAAGATCATCCAGTTCCAACCCCCTGCATGGGCAGGGACACCTCCCACCAGCCCAGGTTGCTCCAAGCCCCATCCAGCCTGGACTTGAACACTGTTCCAGTGTCCCACCACCCTCACAAGAAAGGATTTCTTCCTAATGTCCAACCTAAATCTCCCCTCTTCAAGTTTTAACCCATTTCCCCTTGTCCTCTCCCTACCCCCCGTGTAAAAAGCCCTCCCCCAGCTTTCTTGTAGCCCCTGCAGATATTGGAAGGTTGCTCTGAGCTCCCCTGGGAGCCTCCTCTTCTCCAGGCTGAACAACCCCAATCCCTCAGCCTGGCTTCCCAGGGAGGTGCTCAGCCCTCTGAGCATTTCAGTGGCTCTGCTCTGGACACCTTCCAGGAGCTCTGTGTCCTTCTGGTGCTGGGGACTCCAGAACTGGACCCAGCACTGCAGGTGGGGTCTGAGCAGAGCAGAGGGGGAAGAGCAGAATAGAGGGAAATACCCTATTGCTTCTGTCAAATTCTTTCTTACAAAGGAAATGTGTTGCCAGCATGTTGGCTTCTGTAAGTTACACTCTTTTGTATGTTAAATGCATCACATCAGCACTGAACTGACACTCCTCTCCTCTCTTTTCAGCCAGATAATGAAATCTCTTCAGACTGTAATCACGTAAGTATTGCTTTGTTTTTTTCAGTCTCTTGCTATGACATTTGCACTTCAGATCCTTTATCAAACTTTGCAGTTTGCTAGACTGCAAAAGGGATTAAAGAGGACAGATTTGGGTTTCTGTTCTGGCCTCTGGAGGAAGAACACAAGGTGACTTCTTTACCCCAGTACAGCCACTGTGGTCTTACTGGAGGCTTCAGAGTGGGACCTATCAGAGCTTTCAAAGTGTTATTTGTGGATCAGAGGCAGCTAGCCAGACTTCTTCCCATTGTATAGTTGGGGGGTGGTTCTTGTGAGTTACTGTGAGCAATGTAATGTGCTGCTTTTGGGAAAAATGTGAGCAGTACTGAATTGAAACTCTTCTAATTTCAGCTGTTGAAGCCTTCTGTATTACTTTCACAGCTGCTAAATTCTTAAACTCACTTGGAAAATGCTGTTGGGGTGTGATATTTAGAGGCAGTTTGAACTACTTGACTGGTTTTAGAACAGATTTCCTCTCAGCACTGTTTAACAGTGAGCAAACTGTTAGCCAGTTTTCAGGCTGTCAAGCTGACTCCTCAAATCCAGAGCAAAAACTAAAAAAAGCATCAGAGCTAAGGTTGGTATTAGATTTCATTTGCCTTCTCTTATTTGCACTCTGTTAGAATACACCATATCAACATCCCTAATTGTTTGGCTAGCCCTGGGCACAGACAGACAAATGCATGTCTCACTGTCAGTCTTGGTTTCAGATGCTTGAGAAGCTGTTATTTAGGACATTATTGGAAGAAATATTCCAGAAATGAAACCCAGCCATCCTGTACAGCTCATAATTTCCAACTGTGTTTATGAATTAACCTTTAGCACTGTGCTCCCTGGTTTCATGGCAGCTGCAATTCTCTGTTGTAGAGGGTTGGATCAGATGAAGGGCACACCATGTTTCTGTTTAAGCCCTTTTTTTCTTTTTTAAGAGAAAACTTTAGTAATTAAAATATATCTGTCTGACATTTAAATGTGCCAGCAGAAATTACCTGAATGAAGAAGAAATTGGGAATTCTAGAAATCAATGTTGGACCTTTCCTCCACTGGATTAAATAACAGCATTTCTGCCACCAGGCAGATGTCAGTCTGCTCTGGGTTATACAAACTATTCAAGAATAGGAAAAGTGGGCAAAATCTTAATTTCCCAGTCAGAAATTGAAGGGCAGTGATGAAAAGATGCACCACAGAGGGGATGTCTCATGTTCAAATGTTTTGTCTGCAGTCTTTGGTAGTACAGTTGCTTATCATCTCCCGTGAAAAAACAGCCTAGTGCTAAAATCTGGATTTTTAAACTACAAATGTAACCTTTCTGTGGGAAAGTTTCTTTGGAGATCTTGTTTTGAGACTCAACAAATTTTGAGATTACGAATGCAGAGGTGTGTTCTTACTCCCACTGAAGTACCCCAGGATCCAAACCTCTCCTTTTTATAGTTTTCCACAACTCCGTGGTATGAGATGTGGAAGACAGTGCAGCTGTGCTGATTCCATTTTTAGTCCTTTCTGTATGCTTGCACCCCCTTAGAGATACGAAACTGCATTACTTGTACACAAGCATGTGTTTGTGTTTTCTTAGCATTTTGTGTACAACTGGAACTTCAGAATGAAGTTTGACCAAACTGTTTGTCTTTTCTATTAACTTGATTTTATAGCAGAGTATCTGAAATTAATTTTAAAATGTTTTCTGTTAATGAATAGTGTTTAAATGCAACTTGAGTCCCTAGAGAAAAAGAGATGAACTAACAGACCTTTTCTTAGGCAACATCTCAACTATTAATTTGCTGAGGTTTTGCAAGCTTGCCTTGTATTTTTACTTTATGGTGCCTCTGGAGGACATCTGTGGTGTGTATATATCTGGAGAGTGTGACTTGCCTGAGATTGATTTTTGCACAATGACCACATCTCTCTAGGCTCCTCTGTGAGCTGATCTCTGGCTCTGGGCAGAACAGCCATCCTTCCTGAGGTGCTTTGATATTATCATTGTGCTTAGCAAGACAGAGAACCTCCTGTAGGTTTGAAACAGAGCTGCAGCCAAAAAATGGCCTGGTTGCAGCTCCCCCCAGAAGGAAGGTAGTAAGGGACCAGCTGCATTGTTCTCCTTCCTTCTTTGCTAGCCGTCTTTTTAGGTTTTTGGCAGGAAATCTGCTCACTTTTGTTAGATGATTTGCACTGGGCAGACAAGCTGTGGAACAGAATGGTGTGGTGGGCTCAAGACATTAACAAATCTGCAGCAGATGACAAGTTCCAGCTTACATTGTGTAATCTGTTCAGTTCTGAAGTTGTCTTCGTTAGGCATATTTCCTTTTTATTAGTCAGCTTGTAAACTTACGGAGAGATGTTCAACCCTCTGAATTTTTCTAGATGAGAAAATTATTGCAGAAGTGAAGGGACAAAGTTGTTGTCAAGGAGACTTGGCATTGATCGTTGCACTTAGAAGGATGATGCTACAGATGGGGGATAAATGTTGTTTCATTCTTTTCTGGTAGCAAAGGTTTTGTCATTCTTGATGGGAAGCTCTTAAATCCCTTTCCTCCAAATGCTGTCTTTGTAGCTCCTGTGGAACTACAAGCTGAACCTGACTACAGATCCCAAGTTTGAATCCGTGGCCAGAGAAGTCTGCAAGTCCACCATTGCAGAGGTAAGGCAGAGAAAGGCAGGGTTGCTGGTGGGGCACTGAGGGTTTGGTTCTCTTTTTTTGTCAGAGGGAATTAGTGGGCAGATGGTTTAGGTTTGGGGGTGCTCTGGGCTTACCTGACAAATTGCTAAGTGTAATTAATTGCATCTCCAGCTACACCAGTGGTGGTGTAGGGGTTCCACTGAATTTAGCAAAAGGCTGGGTTTGGGTTGTGTCTTGCTAGCAGGGAGGATAAACACAGACATCCCATGATGAGTCAGTTATTTTTTTTCCTTCCAGGCTCAAAGTTTAATTGCTCCAAGGACTCTGTTAGGAACTTTTTAGATTCCACTAACTACGAGTTAGTCCTTTGTATCTCAAGCATTAACACACTTCAATCTAGCTTTAAAGATTACTTGATTAATAGCTTATTTCAGCTTTTGTCAACTATGTTTTTTATTTAAAAGAAAAAAAAAAGCTGCTGAAGTGACAATAATCTCATGTGTTTGATGATCTGATACTTAAAACTAAAGCAGGTGCATAAACTATTTCACTAGCTTTAAAAAGCATTTCTAAAACACTTCTTAAAACTAAGGTGTAGTGGGGATATACTGCTAACAGAGTATTAGTCTATTAGTATTTTTTCTTTAATTCACACTGACAGGTAGGTGCTGTCTTGCTGGTGACTGAACACAGATTTTAAGTATTACTTTGTATTAGCAAGACACAACTAGAAGAGTAATTTCTGATAAAAATCACCTGGAAACTGGTAACTGCCCCGGTCAGGTACATTCTGAAAAGTCCACCTTTAATTTTACCAGCTAAACGTAAACTTGAATGTCAACATTTTATTTTTTGAGTTGTTAAGATTTTATAAATTCTGGCAAGAATTTTAATCTGGAACTCTAGTTGGCTCCCAGAGAATGGTGGTTGTTTCAGAAGTGGCCAGGCAGTAACATGACTGTTCAGTCTTTTACTCAGTTCCCTGGCTCAGGCTGTGGAGCTCTGGGGCTCTTTCCAAAGCCAGGCTCTTCCAAAGCCAGCACATTACCCTTGTGCACTGGTTTGGCTCATGGTACTTGAGCTGAAACTCATTAGAGAAAGCTTGCTCTCTCCTTTTCACCCTGCAATGAATCCTATATGGTTTTGCTTCAAAATGTGTTTTGTGCCTTACCTATAACAATGATGTTGACCTTCATTAACTTTGTTTTTCTAATAGCTATATAGATTAAATACTAAATGTTCTACCAGCCTACATTGTTCTTCAAATAATGATGCTTAAGATGCTGTGTGTTGTATTTGTTAGATAGAAAGTATCAGCCTCGTAAACTGAGGCAGAGGAAGATCTGTTTTATTTATCAAGTCTGACTTGTATGAGACTGTCACAGCATGCCCCGAGTTTGAATTAGATAAAACTTTGTAGAAATGGTTTTCAATTTTTAAAAATTCCCAGTAAAAAGATTTGGACCTGGTATTTGAGAACTGATAAAATGATTTTCCTGCCTGTTCCCTTAGTGGGTGTCTGAACCTGTCTGGATTACTGATGGCCATGGATCTCCTCTTAGATTGATGAGCCCTTCAGCTTTTGTACAGGAACAAATCTTTGATGCAATCAAGTCAACTCTTGTATCTATTGCTTGAAAAATTGTCCCCACTGAACACCAGTGTCTGACTGTCACTGTTTTTTTGTGTCACTGTGACTGCAGTTTGCAACAGGACAGCAGAACTGGGTGAGTGTTTCACTGCTGGCTTCCCAGGGTTAAAAAGAGTCTGTGTGACCTCAGTACACCTTGGAGCAAGGCACTGCACTGCTGTCACAGGATTCCTTGGGGAGCATCCTTAATTTATAAGGATGCTTCCTTTGGAATGATGCTGTCAAAAGCACCTGTATCTTTTACTTCCAAAGGTAACAGTTTTGGCCTCACTGTCTGCTTGCTAAGCAATGCAAGTTGTGATTTATATTGGGGTACAGCTTTTCCAAGCCCTGCACAGCTTTCAGGTTTTGTTAGCTGTGATTTTGGGGATTTTTTTTTTATTTTTTTTTTTAATAAAACAGTATAATACCAGCAATCAATTCCTCTAAGAGCCTAATAAAAATAAGTTTGATGAGGATTTTCCTTTATAGTAATTTTCAGCTTCCAAGTTAGAAACAGTTCAATAAATATTGTAATGACTTTTGAGTCAGTCTCATTTCTAGCCAAAGTGTTACATTGGATTGAGGTCAGGTGGCTAATGGGTGTCCAAATATGGTTTAGTGATGTTGTAATATGCTCAGTTTTCTAAATAAAGGTTTGTCAAACTGGCATTTTTCCTACAAATCCACTTGATTGCAGGAGTTCAATGTGATTATTGTGAAAGATGATTATTGAGCAAGAGAGTTTATAATCCTCAAGGTTGCTGTGTTTGCTTTCTTCAGATACTGGCACATATGAGGCATTTCTCATTTCTGAATTATTTTCAAGTATTCTGATGTGCTGAAAATCAAACTAGAGCCTAGAGGGCTTCTTTCCCTGCAGATTTTGAAGTTGACGATGCAGGTTTCTTTGAGGTTTTTTTTAAGAAAGGTTAAATTCAGCCACTGTATTTTCTTTTTTCTTTCTTTTCTTTTAAAAACCAGATCAAGGAGTGTGCAGATGAGCCAGTTGGTAAAGGCTTCTTGGTGTCATGTCTGGTGGATCACAGGGGCAACATCACTGAGTACCAGTGCCATCAGTACATCACTAAAATGACAGCCATTATCTTCAGTGATTATCGCTTGATCTGTGGCTTCATGGATGACTGCAAGGCTGACATCAATCTCCTGAAATGTGGCAGCATTCGACCTGGAGAAAAGGTATCCAGAGAATGTGTAGATTGTCAATAGGTTTGCAAAAGTCATTCACTTCAGGAACCTGAAGTGAAGACTCTGGGACAATATTATTTCCTCATTTGCAGCTGTGAAGATAACATCTCTCATGGGTCTGAGAAGGGCAGTGTCCTGATGCTGTGTAGTTCCTTTTTAATAAATATGCATTTTTTCCTCTACAAGGCACTCCTCTTCAGAGACAACTTTTCCTTTGTCTCCACTTGCCACACTACAGGTGATCTGGTAGGTGGTTGTCTTTTTGTTCACACTCTGGCAAGCTTGACTCAGCACTGTGGCTCCAAACACTAGATTTCAGCAGACCTTACTGCAAGGCTGACTTCACAGTCTGGCCAGGTCTGGCACAGGAAGGTTATTGAGGTGGTGTGGCCTGTGCTGAGAGATTCTATTTTCTCAGGCTGTTCTTGCTAGACTGCATCAAGAGCTTTGGTTGGTTTAGCTTCCCCTTTCCTCTGCTCACCTGAAAACAATTGAAGGACACATGGTACCTAGTGTTACTAATACTGTATTTATTTTACCAAATTCATGGTCTTCTGTCAGATGGGACTTCAGCAGAAATATCTGCAAAGAAGAATTTGTGGTGACTAGACGGGGGGTTATTTTCAAGGCACTGTTCCCTGGCTGCTTCAGCATAGCTAATGCAGGCAGTAATTATGCAGTGGCTTCTTCTGTGGTGAGTTTGTGTAGAATCATGTAATTGTTTTGGCTGGAAGAGACATTTAATATCAAGTCTAACTGTTAACCCAGCACACTGCTAGTTTATCACACTGCTATTAGCATAAAGTTAAAACGATCTTACGAACTTTTAACTATGCTTTTTAAATTATAATCTTACGTGGATTAAAACCTATATAATTTAACTATCAATGAGGAGTTATGTAACAAAGTATATACATGTTTAGTTTTTAAACAGAAAAAGTTTTACTAGTTGAGATGTTCACTTCTGTAAGCAGCTTCACATCCACAGTGTGTTAAGTTGAAGAACCAGTGTATTCCAGAAGACAACAAAACAACAAAACCCTCAAAATTAAGGACTTCCTTTGAAGAAGAAAAGCTGCCACAGGCAGGCACCCCAGGTTCAGTCTGGTAACAGCTGAGTAACCTGGATTCTTCATAAAGTCAAGTCTCTCTTCTAATCCTGGCCTGAAGGACATCTCAAAATGAAAAAAAGCTTTTAACAATCAGGATATAATCAGATGGCTAATACAGGAGTCCTGGAGTGTCAAGTCTGCATTATTACCTGTGGTTTAACCAAATTAAAATATTTACAGTAGCACAAAGGGTGCAGTAGAGTGGATTTTGTGAGCTGCTTACAGCAATGACCATCTCAACTAAGAAAACTCCTTTTTTTAAAAAACCAAAAATGTATATATATTTTTTTTTTTTTTTTAAAAAAAAAAAATACCTGTAGTAGAAGTGAAAGCAATGCCGGCAGGCTTGGGTGCATCACTGCATAACCCACCCTGCTGGTTGCAGAGATCAGATGGGTGAAGTGTGAGGGTGACTGGGGGGTGAGGTCACAGGGCATCCAGAGAGGGGAACAAATGTGAACTTGGGGTCCCCAGGTTTCTATGGGATAGCCAAGTGAGTCACTAACCAAACTACTGGGAGTTAGTGCAGTTATTCCATATTCCTCACTTTCTTAGTATCCAACCCAGAATATTTTGGTGAGAGCATGGCACATGTTGTGTGGTGTCTTTTGTTACACTGTCATCCTCAGTACTTAGAGCAATTGAAGTATTTTACACTGCTATGGAAACAGCTATAAATGGCTATGCAAGCATTTCTTTTGTTGATGTTCTGTTCTATCCCTTTTCTGCTTTGGAGCAATCTCATCTAATTTACTCCCATCAGGTGCTAGTTCAGGTTTTATTTCCATGCTGCAGCTTCTGAGAGTTGCCTGCAGAGGAACAGTCATTACCCTTTTGTGTGACTGAATGTAACTGAATTTAATAAATAGGACCTGGCCATCTCAGGAGGAAGATAGGGAAGAGATTAGTCTCTCTTTTCTTATGGAAATAAGAACTGCTGCCAGACCACTATCTCCATCCACATCAGGTATCTAGTAGGTTGCAGTATGAGAGCTGCATCACAGTAACTGGGATAAACTGGTATTTTAAACTGTAAAAGGCACTTAAGTATTCTGGGATTACACCACCTCTTGAAGCCCCTCTGCTAGCTAACTTTTGCTTTTCTACAGTCCCTTTTTTGTTTTAGCTTGCTTTCTACTTCCTAATTGAATTCTGTTCCTTCTGGGTTTATTGCTCCTGATGTGGTGTTTTCTGTGCTTTCTTTTCCCCACTTTTTGTTGGTTTTCTGCTCCGTAAGAGCAGTAAAGTTCAGCTTAAAAGTCTTGATCTGGCTGGACTTTATTTTGCTGTGTATAGCAGAAAGGCTTTAGATCTGTCATTTGTAAATATGCCCGTGTTGTGGACTTGTTTTGTTGTTTGGGTTTTGGTTTTCTTCCAGTAAATGGAGAAATATTTAATAGTAGTTTGTCACCTTTCTAGTGGTGCTTGTGCTTCACAGTGGATTTGGTCTCCTGATGTTTAAAGCTTGCTTTGTCTTCTTGCAGTGGGAATCTGATTTGAAATTAAAATTTGAAATTGAAATTGAACCTTTTCCCTTGGGCTGCCTGTCAGAATGAGCTGCTTTCTCAGTCCCCAGAATGTTCAGGATTGTGTCAAACTAGTGAGTAGTGCATAGTTACCTGGGTGCTGGATTCATCCATGACATCCAACCTGGAGCTTGTAATTTGCCATAATGAAGGCTACATACATGTCAGCTGCACGTCTGCTGTAGTGCTTTCCCAGAGAACAGTATTCTTCAGCTTACCTCAAAAAAGACACATTAGGAAACTTGTTTTCTTGCTTTTTTTCCACCCCTAAATCCTTCAAGTACAGTTCTCACTCTTCCTCTAGTTTCATAGAAACAATTCAGCTCAGTCTTTGTTTACTTGGTGTAGGATTTTAACACCAGCTGAAGGACTGGAATTGGCTACCTAAATGCCATCCCAGTAACCTTGGTGTGCAGGTGAGTGCTGAACTGGAACTGGCCATAGATCTGCTGGGGGTTTTCCATAACCTGACAGCTCAGGCTCCAGCATGTCAGCATGGCCCTCCAGTGCAAGGTGCTGTGCTGATCAGATAGGTTATGTTTTACTCTTCTGCCTGCTGCTCCTGTCTACTCTTAACTCTCACCTGTTCACTTTTCTAGCTTCTCTGCAAGTCTGCAGCTGGAAGAGTCATGAACTTGAGGCATGTTAGGTTTCAGACAGCATAAAGTACTTTCCTAAGGTATGTTTAGGAAGATGACAAAATAAACCCCAAAACCAAGAATAGCAAAGCCTGAACTATACAGGAATGGGTGGAGTATCTGATGGAAAAATGAATACTAAGAACAAGCTTTTTAAAATCCTGTCTTGGCCTAAAGCCATGTGCCTGAAGTTTAAATTTTGATCATAAGAATTCTAAAATCTCCCAAAGTGCTGAAGGGGGTTTGCTTAGGCACATTTAGAACTCAGTGCTGTTTCTCTCTGGAGATTAACTGACTGAGAGATGCTCTCTGTTTATCCCCTCCCTCATAAAGAAAGGAGAGAGAATAAGGGAGAGAGACTTATGGATTGGAAACTAAACTGCACGGCTTTAATGAAAAAGAAAAGGAAAAAGGAAAAAATATTAACTACAAATACACACTAAAACAATACCATGTTCTTCCCCTCAGTAACTCTCATGTCACCACCAAGGCTGCAGGGCAGCCCTAGAAAAATCCCAAGCTGGGCTCCT
Source organism: Phaethornis superciliosus (assembly GCA_023637945.1). Taxonomy (NCBI): domain Eukaryota; kingdom Metazoa; phylum Chordata; class Aves; order Apodiformes; family Trochilidae; genus Phaethornis; species Phaethornis superciliosus. The sequence goes on along the minus strand of JAJQWJ010000014.1, from coordinate 18,791,949 downwards.
GGAATCAGCAGGAGATGGGAGCTGGAGGCAGCAACACAGATTCAAGATAGCACAGGGCAGGACCACAGGCAGATGAAGGGATGGAGTCCTCCCAGGGTGCTGGCCATGGACACAGGAGCAGGAGAAGGAAGGGACTTGACCCTCGTGATCTCTCAAGTTTATACCCAGTGTGATGTGTATGGGATGGAATACTCTGTTCAGTTTTGGTCATTATCTTCTCTGCCCCTCCCTGGAGGAGGGCTGCAGGTCTGACCCCTTTACTCCCTCTCTGGAGCATAAGATGTTCCTCAGAGCTGAGCAGTGTCCTTGGCTCTGCACACCAGGCTCTGGCAGTAACTATAAACATGGAGTTATCAGTCCTAGAAGCAGCCACTGACTGAGAAACTTGCTGTTAATTTCAGCAAGTGCAGCTGCTTACCAGAGACTGAGCTGAAAGCAAAAGTACAAGACAGAAAATTATTTCTATCCTGGCCTAAACCAGGACACTGTGGCTCAAAGCACCATGGGCTGGTACCAGAAAACTGCTTGAATCCTTTTTGGCTCTAGTTGTCTCCTTTCATAGAACTGCACAGAGGTTCAAGGCATTCCAGAATAGTGCCAGTCTAGTGACTAGACTTCAGATTACCTGAATAGTATATTTAATGGATGTTTTCAATTTTCAGCTAAAGTTCTCCATTAAAGATAGTGGTGGGGGAGCAACAGTTCCAAGAAACGTGTTTTTTAGATTTAATATTCTGGTGAAATGAAGCCTGGACTCTCTCAGTCCCTGCAGCAGTTCTGGGGGGAGTCCTGACTTCTGGAGTGAACTTGCAGGTCTTCAGCCCTATGGTGGAGGTTTTCCCCCACCAGGGTGTTGGGTAGAGGAAAGGTTTTACTGGGATTCATTCCTCAGCAGAGCTGCAGGAGGTGTTTATACCCTTGTGCTCCCCAGGCAGCTGTTCTGGAGCAAGCCCAGGACAGCTTGTGCTGTGGGATGCCAACCCTTGGCTTTGGTGTTTTTTTGAAGCTCAGGTGGTCCCCACAGGACTGGTGGCATGTGGAATGCAGGTCAGGACAGGCAGCTCTCTGTGGTGTAGGGCTGCAAAGCGATGCAGATGCCACAAATGTGTCCTGCTGCCCTTAGGACAAGCCTGTCAAACCTTTTGTCATCTGCTTTGGAAAAAGATGATTGAGTGCAACCATACATGTTTCTTTTCCCCTCCAGTCTGCAGCAGGAGATTGTACAATCTTAAATTCAGCAGGTGTTAGCCTGTAATTAGAGCTTGCAGTGGTATTTCTCTAACCCACATTTGTAAAGTCCCATCTTTAATCTGTTTGGCCAGCAATGTGGCTGTCTTTATGCATTTTTTTTTTAAGAAGTGAAGAGTTAGGACCTCCTTAAGCTGGCTTAACCAGTCAGCACTAGCACTCAGGGGACCTCATGTGCCTGAAAATGAAACCCAGATTAGGTGAGTAAATCTCCCAGACAGTGCCAGGCATGCACAGGAGCACTAATGGCACCATAAGAAGGCATGGAAATCCTTGGAGCTAGGAGGAAATGGCTGGATTGTATCTTTCAGGGGCCAGCTGTGTGCTATTGTGTGTGTTTCTACTTCTGGTAAGTTTGAAATGCTTCAGTATAGGGCAGCAGAGTAGCTGATGCTGCAGGATCATCTTCCCAAATGTAAATATTGTATTTGCAAAGCCAATTAATCATTTCATGTTGTGTCCCTGAAATGTAGCAGTGAACATTCAGCATATGGAAATCTGCTTTCACTAGGCTATTAAAAGGACATTTACTTTCATAGATTGTATGACTCTGAGCAGGAATCTGAACCCACACTGCAAGAAACTGGGAAACTTCTGATTTTTCTATCAGAAAAAGCTTGTGTGTGCACACCTTGCTGTCTTGCAAGTGGAGGCTGCAGGTGAGTGAGAGCAATTTTGCTCTGCCCTGCCTCCCAGCTGCAATGTTGCCCAGGCTGGAGGAAAAAAAAAATGCCAGAGGAGCTTGAAATGGTTGTTTTCAATCAGCTGTGCTTGTCAGCTTCTCAGTTATAGTTACTGCTTGTGACTGACCACAAGGATTTGTGGAACAGTGCTTGTGTTTGCCACGGTTATGAATAAATGGCAATTTTAAGTAATGTGGTGAACATCCTGCTAACCAGTACTCCTCAAATCCCTTTTAGGTTCAGTCCTAAAGGAGATGTTGTTTAATTGTACTTCTTCAGAGATGCTGATATCTGGCTAGCATGTGGAATTGCTCAGTTCCCACTCCCAAGAAAAGAGCAAACCAAATTAAGGACTTCTGGGGTGTGTGGTTTTGGATTTTTTACTTTTTTTCCCAGAAGACTACTTCTAAGCTGTTAAACTGAGTTGTAAGGACAACTTTGTAACTGGCCAATTCTGCATGTTCTTGAAGTGTAGCAGAGTTAAAACAGGAATTAAAGGCTGCCAGCCTGAGGAGATAGTCAAGACAAAAAGGTTGGGATGAGTTGTATGGCTTTGAATGGTTTTTAAATGTGTTTTATGGAGACTGCTACAACAACAATGGGTGAATCCTCTTGACACAGAGCATGCTGCAGGGGTAACTCCTAAATGGTTACTGCAAATGCCAGGTTGAGTGATTCAGATGTATGTGAATGTTCATTGTTGTTGTATACAGTCTGATCCAAGTTTAGTAGCAATCCTCTCAGCAGAGCAGCATAAATTAAGGTGATTTTCCCAGCAGAAACTTGGAGAAGCCTTGAGAGATCTGTTCCAGAAGATTACTTGTTTATCAGACTTGTTTATCAGAGGAATCAGACAATCTATAGAGAGGTACAGAGGGATGTGGTTCCTCTTGTACACACATGCAAGGATGTGGGAAACTAAATGGAGCTTTGATCAGCTTTCCCTGTCTCTTCCAGGCTTTCATCCAAAGCATGGTCTCTCTACATTTGTTAACAGGGGCTGGTCATAATCCAAAGTTGTCTTCAGGCTTGCAGGACACTGGATGTGGTATACAGTATTGGGCCAAAACTGCTTTGTCCAAGACTACTTCTCCTCTTGAATTCTTTTATTTATTTTTTTTATTATTATTATTCTCTTAATGGAGAGATGAGCACTGAGAAGCCTACATGGGTCAAAGCTCCTTTGCAGCCTTTTTATCATCACTAATTATCACCACTCAAACTGAAAACTTGCCTCAGCATGGGATACCCATGATTTTTCTCTCCTCCAAGTATGTTTTTAATGTGATTCTATTCCCATGGTGCAAAGAGAGCTATGTCAGATGAAAGATAATTTGGCCATTTGGTAAACTGCTCTGAGCAGTGATAATCTAATTAAGTTGCATTAAAACAAACCCAGAGCATTGAAGTAGGGGGATGTTTGTGGAGACCATCAGCAGGATGGTGATGTATATGTAACCTGTGTGGACAGTACAGATACCAATTCTTGCCTCCTCTGAATGTAAATGTTTCAGTTTAGGCTGAACTTTTGGAAGTCTACATGTGGTGCTTATCCAGAATCACACATCCTGGAAGTGCTTTGTTACTGATGTTGTCTTCTTCTCTTGTAGGATGCCCACTCCCAAGGAGAGGTGGTGGCATGTCTGGAAAAAGGCCTGGTGAAAGAGGCAGAGGAGACTGACCCTCGAATTCAGGTTTCTGACCAGTGTAAGAAAGCAATCCTTCGTGTAGCTGAACTCTCTTCAGATGACTTCCACCTGGACAGGCATCTCTACTTCGCATGCCGAGATGACAGAGAACGCTTCTGTGAAAATGTGAGTACTTTCCTCTTGCCTTAATCCATTCCAAACCAGCACTGGAAGCAGGGATGGAATGGTAGAGTGGAGCCTGAGCAAAATCATGTAATACTGAAATCAGGTGCTGTGTGGCTGGCAGTTGGCAATAGATCTGGTATTAAAGTTGCTCACCCAATAAAGGAGCATTATTTCCAGTTGGTTAATGAATGAATTGTCATAACTGGTTTAATGGGCGTCAGACCTGGTGTGACAGGGAATAGAATGACTTGAATGGAGAGGAAGCACCAAAGGTAAGTGCTTCTGCCTTCTGCAGTGGTAAAGCTGTTGCAAAGGTTAGCCTGGCCTGACTCTAAAAGCAGCACTCCTTATCCCTGGAGCAAGGGGCTGGAAAGCTGCCCTGTTCAGTCTGAATGAGCTTGTATCAGCTGAGGAATACATCAGCTTTTCTCACTAAAAGGGTGATGAACACAACCAGACTTTTTTATTTTTAATTCAATAAAACATAAAAGATTTTTATAGCATAGAAGCTATCACTATCATTTGAAATTGTGACTTTAATATATTTCTAGTGTAAAAAATAAATCTCTCTAGGTGTAGGTTAGCCTGGTCGTTAAGCATTATGAGTCTTATCTCTAATGGTAAATGTTACTGTTCTGTTTCACAGACTCAGGCTGGAGAAGGCCGAGTCTACAAGTGCCTCTTTAATCACAAGTTTGAAGAATCAATGAGTGAAAAGGTAAGCACCTATCTTGGTGAGACAAATCCTTAACCATTCATAAGTGCAGGCTATATTATTCTTTTCCAGTGTTGAGGAAAATCCATCATTTACATGATCAGACAACTGGCTGCTTTAAGAGATGCTCTTACTTTGGTATGTTTGTGTTTCCAGCTAGGTGCTGATGGCTTGAATTAGTTGTACTCAAGTTACAGCCTTTAAAGTTAAGGACTTAAATAAAGCTTTTTGGGTGAGTAATTCGGGCAGGCAGAAGTGTTTAAAGTGGAAGTTGCATCACTCTGGGGTAAGCCTTGGTTAAATGTTGTCACAGCATACACATGGTAAACAAAGTGCCCTGATGCCCCAGCACAGGAAACTGTATGTGTGTTTCACTTTTGGTTTCAAGGCTATGATTGTCTGACTATGACACAGCAAATTTGGCAAGAAAGATGGATTGTTCAGTTACCAGATATTTCCTTCCGTTGTTCCTGAAGGATGTGGCTTTCAACAACAGGGAAAAAGTTGTTCTGGAAAGCCAGTCCTAGAAAGAGTTTGTACTGGCATGGGTGTTTTGGGAAGGCAGCAATACCTTCAGTGATTGAGGAGGCAGCATCACAGTGTTCGGGACTGTATGGAATTGCATCCTCTGTCTGAAAAGATACAAAGATGGGTGACTGCAGAGCCCTTCTCAGAGAAGCTCTGCTGAAGGGAGCCTGATTCAGAGGCCTGGAGGGATCAGCCTGATGTTATTTTCTTTAAATGCATTAGCTATCTGAAAGCTAAGTTCTAATTAGCAAATTCAAAACAGAGTGATCCCCGTGGGCTCGAAACAAAGCTTCATTCTCTACAACCACGTTCCTGAAATGGACTTGCTGGTTTTGCTTAACCTGTTTTTGGTTGTAGAGAGACAGTGGTGCTTTTTGAAGGGTCTTTTCCATAGTCAGCTGTCTAAGATACAAATGCAATATGCTGAGAGGCTGGACAAAGCTATAACAGATGAGTTGGTAGGGAGAGAGGGGTGAATGCTGCGAGGACACAGTTTGCAGAGCAGGAGGAACCCAAGAGCTAGTTCTCACTTTTTGTGGCTGCTGAGGCTGGACTGTCTGCAGAGACAGGAGTCTTGTAGAAGCTGTCCCATGCTCACTCCATGCTGGCAGCTGCTGTACACACATGTAGCCAACAATAGCTGCCTGGTGGGTGGCTTGCTTTGTGTCATCCAAAATTGCTCTCCAGGCTGGGCTCCCTGGCCCTATCTGACCTCCCTCTGCTTTGAGGGGAGCAGGTCTGTATCTTTGTCTATCCAGAGCTTTAACTCTGTCCAATCCCAAGGGCTGGGAACATGGGGTAGGTATAGGAAGGGAGGAGGAGAAAAATTATGTAAGGAAGGGGAGAGAGCTTGTGCCAAGATTGCTCACTCTTCTCCCTACCCTACGCATGCAGAGTTTTTCTCCCTTTTGAGTAGGCTGAGAACAGGCAAATTTGCCCAAGCTGTTCTGAATTATTTGCCACCCTCAGATTTAATTTTCATATAATTTAAACCAAAATGGCTGTGAAGCATAGCAGTATCTTTACAGTCCCTTTTTTGGATGAAATTTAGAGAGTTGTTCTTGCAGCTGCTGGGTCTGGCCACAGTGCATCCTCATGCATCTCCTCTATTGTGGAAAGTGGCTGGAAAATCCCATTGTTAGCTTTGTCTGCTGTCCAGCAGATTGCTGAAAGATCCAAAGAACGCATTGTTTTGTAAATGTGGCTGGAAAAAAAAGTTGTTTCTTGAGGCCATTGGGTGAGCATGTACCACAGCTGGGATAAATGTCAGCAACTGATCCTGGTTACCGGGAATGAGTCACACGCTCAGCCATAGCGCTTCACAAAAAACTGGCTGAATGTGTGGTTCTCAGAAGTGCTCTGCAGAGAGCTGCTGCCTTTAAAACCCTTGATCTTGTTGACCTGGTGTGCGTTGTTAGCTCTGTGGTTTCTATGAGACAAAGGAAATTTAACTGCAGCCCAGCTGAAAGGCAGGAATTTGAAAGCATCCAGTCCTCTTTTGAGAGACAACTTGAAAACGTAGCAGCAGCAAGTCTAGCTCTCTGCCCCCCCAGCTCCTTCAGCCACCCCAATGTGTCCCCTGCAGTGTCGTGATGCCCTGACAACCCGCCAGAAGCTGATTGCCCAAGACTACAAAGTCAGTTACTCGCTGGCCAAGTCCTGTAAAAGTGACCTGAAGAAGTACCGCTGTAACGTGGAGAACCTGCCCCGCTCTCGAGAGGCCAGGCTCTCCTACCTCCTGATGTGCTTAGAGTCTGCAGTGCACAGAGGTAAGTGTACCTTAATCAAGATGTGTGGCTTGCTGGGACCTTGATTTTGCAGAATCACATGATGTTAGGAGCAAGAAGGGACCCCCGGAGAGGGAGAGCATCTAGTCCAACCCTTCTGCCAGGAGAGGTTTACCTAGAGCAGGTTGCAGAGGGTGGCATCCAAGTGGGTTTTGAATGTTTCCAGAGATGGAGACTCCAGCACCTCTCTGGGCAGCCTTTTCCAGTGCTTTGCAACCTTCAAAGTAAAGAAGTTCCTCCTAAGGTTTAGATAGAACTTCTTACGTTCAAGTTTCTGTCTGTTAACCCCCTGTCACTGGCTACCACTGAAAAAAGACTGTCCCCATGCTCCTGACACCCACCTTTTAAGGATTTATAAGCACTAAGATACATAGTCTCTTCCCCTCGTCTTCTCCCCTCTCCTCATCTTCATCTCTAAAAAGACCCAAATCCCTCCTCAGTGTTCCCTCATAAGAGACATGTCCCAGTTCTCTAATCATCTTTGTAGCCCTTTGCAGTCACCTCTTCTACAGTTCCTTCTCCTTCTTGAACTGGGAAGCCCAAAACTGGGCAAGTTCAAAAATTTCTGTTAGATCTTTAACTTCAACAGGTATTTACAGTAACCTTTGCCAAACTTTGGTTCAGAGGCAAGCTTCCTCATCGTATTGTTTTTGTCACTATTGTTTTTGAAAATCAGAATAGCTGAGTAAACCTTTGACACTGACTCCTATCATGAAGGCAATACATTTAAAATGCAAATAGCAAATCCCACCTGGACTGGTGATTTGTAATTGCAAATCCTTCTATTCACTGCGAATTCAGGCAGGTTTTTAATTCCTTTATGTAGTAAGCACTGAGCATACTACTAGGTTAAAACACAGACTGGAGACCCCGTTTATCATCACACCAGGGATACTCAGACTCTGCCACTTGTAAGTCATGTTCTTTCCTTGCAGCTCAGTAACTTGGGTAAGTGCCTTAATTTCTTTAACTTGATTTTTCCTTACAAAGAAGGGAGGTAAATGGGAGAATATGAGTATTGTTTATTTAAGTTGGTATGAGCTGGAGATGTCTTAATACCAGCAGCTGTCCTAAAGGCATTCAGAGGGCCCTCTGTGGTAGGACCATGCTAAAGGTTCTCTGTGAAATTGCCATAACAAGTAGAAGCAACATGTTATATCCTGTTTGTTTTCCCCCTTGGCATGCAGCTGGTGGGTGGGTTGGGATCCAGCAGCAGGGCTGCATGCAGTGCCCCTGGCACAGGAGGAGGGAAAGGCTGCAGTAACAGCATGAGCAATCTGTGCCTTTGTGAGTTTAAATAATTCTTTGCTTCTCATTGATGTGGAAAAGATGTGTGCTGTTTGTGGGCTGCTTCTTTCCTTCTCCCTACAGCACAGCAGATGCTTTCCTGAAATACATGCAGAAAACTGCTGCTCAGTGATTAATTTCCCCTTTCATGGTGTGAAATAGGTTCTGCAGCATGTGGCTGGTGCAGGAAGCATAACCCAGGAGGAACACTAATTATTCCACACACCTCCACGTGTCTGTAGTATCATGCCTGGGAGTCCCTGGTGGGTACAGGACCTCCCTGGCATGGGGTGTTGTACATGTATGAAGAGACTGTGATGGGGGGGGTCTAGGGCACTGCAAAAAATCCAACGTATTGATTAAAAACCTCAAGCAACTGCCTATATGTGGACTGAAGGAGAACTTGAGGCACATCTAAGCATTGATGAGCCTGGAGAAGAGAAGGCTGCAAGAAGACCTTGGAGCACCTCCCAGTGTAGGGGCTACAGGAAAGGTGGAGAGGGACTTCTAAGAAGGGTATGGACTGCTCTGATGAGAGGTAATGACTTTAAACTGGAAAAGGGAATATTCAGATTAGACATTAGGAAGAAATTCTTTAGAGGGAGGGTGAGGAGATATTGGCTCAGGTTGCCCAAGGAAATTGTGGCTGCCCCCTCCCTGCAAGTGTTCAAGGCCAGGTTGGATGGAGCTCTAAGCAACCTGGGCTGGTGAGAGGTGTCCCTGCCCATGACAGGTGGTTGGGACTAGATGAGCTTTAAGGTCCCTTCAAAAATCCAAACTAGTCTGGGATTCTGTGATTAAAGTTAGATTTCTGTGCTACTGCAGGGGTTTTTTTAGGCCTTCTATACACACTCTTGGTAACATATTCTGTCCTGTGTTTTGGCTACCTGAAGAAATATGTGTTTATGCTCTAGCAAATCTTTTCCTGAAGAAATGTTTAACCTGCTGTCTGAACAAATTCCTCCTTCAATTACCTGTCAAGATGGTAAACTACCAGAGGTGACTTCTGTTTCTACAGTGGGTAAAATGAGCCCTTGAGCATTCAGGGAAGAGCTGACCTGTACTGCATAACTGCAGATCCACTAAACATTTTCAGCTGTTCTTCAAGAGCACCACCTGTAATGTGAAATGTAAAATAAGGTTCTAATATTTCAGGAATCTGTTTGGTTTTGGGGTTGTTGTTTTTTTCAAATCCATGTATTGGATCCATGGGCTGTTTTACAGGTTTTATTAAATATTAGGAGCTACCATAGTGATTTTAAGCTAGAACATAGGAAATCCCACCTCAAGATGAGGAGAAACTTCTTACCTGTGAGGGTGAGGGAGCCCTGGCCCAGGCTGCCCAGAGAGGTTGTGGAGTCTCCTTCTCTGGAGCCTTTCCAACCCCCCCTGGATGTGTTCCTGTGTGTCCTGCCCTGGGTGACCCTGCTGGGGCAGGGGGGTTGGACTGGATGATCTCTTGAGGTCCCTTCAGGCCCCTGATATTCTGTGATAACAACTGGATTAATCCCAGCTGGGTTGCTCTGACACATTTGTTGCTGTCTGGCGTTGTCCACAGTGTGGGTATCATCCTTGTCCCAGCATGATGGAAGCGTAGATCATAGAATGGGCTGGGTTGGAAGGGACCTCAGAGATCACCAAGTCCAACCCTTGATCCATTCCCCCTGTGGTTCCCAGCCCATGGCACTGAGTGCCACATCCAGGCTCTTTTGAAAGATCTCCAGGGATGGAGAATCCACTACTTCCCTGGGCAGCCCATTCCAATGGCTGATCACCCTCTCCGGGAAGAAATTCTTTCTAATATCCAACCTAAACCTCCCCTGGCACAACTTGAGACCATGCCCTCTTGTCTTGCTGAGAGTTGCCTGGGAAAAGAGCCCAACCCCCCCCTGGCTCCAGCCTCCTTTCAGGGAGTTGTAGAGAGTGATGAGGTCTCCCCTGAGCCTCCTCTTCTCCAGGCTGAACACCCCCAGCTCCCTCAGCCTCTCCTCACAGGACTTGTGCTGGATCCCTTCCCCAGCCTGCTTGCCCTCCTTTGGACCTGCTCCAGGACCTCAATCTCCTGCCTGAACTGAGGGGCCCAGAACTGGACAGAAGATCAAGAAGGGCTCTTCTAAGCTTTCATACTAAATCCCATTGTCTCCTTTTGGCTCAGGTCGCCAGGTGAGCAGTGAGTGCCAGGGTGAAATGCTGGATTACCGGCGCATGCTGATGGAAGACTTCTCCCTGAGCCCAGAGATCATCCTGAGCTGCCGGGGGGAGATCGAGCACCACTGCTCGGGGCTGCACCGCAAGGGCCGCACCTTGCACTGCCTGATGAAAGTCGTCAGGGGGGAGAAGGGAAACGTGGGGCTCAGCTGTCAGCAGGCGGTAAGATGACTTTTTTTTTTCCCCCTATCACTTCAATTGGAGGTTGCTCAGTTGGTAGAAGCACTGATTGCTCTGTGTAACATCTTGCCTCGTGGTGGAGGTGGTTCTGAAGGCAGTCCTGCTCAGCCAGGTGCCAGTGAACCCTGGAGGTGGTTCTGTATGAAGTGTAACTTGGTAGCTAGTAATGGATTGGTTTGCCTTGGATTTTTTACTGGTTCATCTCCTGCAGTTCTCAAGTCATGTTACTTGCTCCAGGGTGAGAAACTTGTTCTTTTATAAGTCTTAAAATGATACCTGTACTCCCCTTTTCCCTTTGTCCTGTCCTTGGAAGCACACTGAATCTGCTCAGAACACCTTTCCACTTGGTTTCATTTTTGCTGTTTTGTTCAACTTAAACAAATGGAACTTGAGGGACAGGTAGTTCCATCCTTCTAGTTGCAGCCACTAGAGGAAATGTTGTTGTTGTCCAAAATTCCTCTGGAAAATGGGATGATTCTTTGGCCTTTTTTAAACCTCAGTTTGGCCCAGATATGCATCATGTTTTTAGTCAGTTTAAATTGAAAACAACTGTTTAGTTTTTGTTCAAACTCATTACTCCTTAAACTCATTAGTGCTTTTTGATGTAATCTTACATTTTTGGACTTAACATTTGCTTTCAATAACCCATGAGACTGGAAAAAGGGAAGTCAATGCTAAAAATGTCTAGGGAGTATTAGTGTTTATGTTGAAATTTGAGGAGATGTACACTCTTGACCTCTTGCCAGTTGGTGTATGTTATCAAAGATAAATTAATACCTATTTTTGTAAGGGGATAGGATGCTTTTGTGATGAAACTCGTTTCTGCACAAATTCCAGGTGTGTGGTGCAGCAGCTATAAAGTCTGAGTCATTTCTGCGGGGAGCTGTAGTGCATGACTTAATGCTTTGCAACATTAATGTGAAGAACCAAATAATTATTTCTATTTAAATATGAAACTGAACTTGCTGCCTCAGAACTCTTAGTTTTGCAAATTTTTGCCAGATCAGTTCATCTTGGGAATAACTTCCTAGATTGTGATGTGCTTGTCCAGAACAAGTCGTAAGTCAATACAGGGGACTCCCAAAAGACACAAATTATTTCAGACTTTTGGGGAAAAAGATGTTCGTAGAAATCTATAGGGTTTGGGGTTTTTTTCAGCTCACTAATACTTAAGCTTCTGCTTTATTTTTGAATGGGAAGTTGATGCAGTATCAGGGCTTGTCCATGACTCCTCTGCAAGCTGAATGATTTGTGTTCTGTTTTTTGTGTTTTTCTGCTGTCTGATACAGCACTTTCATTTCTTGGCTAGCTGTAAGCAGTAGGAATAGTCCTGAAACTCTTCAAACACTTTTCCCAAGGCAGTTTGTATGAGGAAATAGGAATGGGAAGCATCTAATTTGGATCTGGTTTTACTTACTGTCCTGTTTTTCAAAGTTTTCTGACTGTTTGTTTGTCACAGTTTAACGCTGGGCTGGCAATTAACCAGCTGAGAGATGCTCTCTGTTAATCCCCTCCCTGATAAAGAAAGGAGAAAGAATAAGGGAGACTTAGGTTGGAAACTAAACAGCACAGCTTTAATGAAACAGTAGTGATAAAAGGAAAAAATAATAAATCTATACAAATATACAGAAAAAACAATGCCCTGTTTGTAACCCTTCCCCCCAATAATGTTCCCATCACCATGGGGAGCCCTGGGAAAGTCCAGGCTGGAATCCTGGAGTCAGCAGCAGTTGGGAGCTGGAGGCAGGAACACACAGATCCAGGCTGGAATGGATCAGGACCACAGGCAGAGGAACAGACAGAATCCTCCCAGGATGCTGAAGCAAACAGGGACAGAGGGAATGAAGGGTGAAGGGGTTTGACCCTTGTGATCCCTCAAATTTATACCCAGTGTGATGTCCATGGGATGGAATACTCTGTTCAGTTTTGGTCATTATCTTCTCTGCTCCTTCCTAAAGGAGAGTTGCAGGTGTGACCTCTTTGCTCCTTTTCTGTCTCCAGAACATAAGATGTTCCTCAGAGCTGAGCAGTGGCCTTGGCTCTGCACACCAGGCTCTGGCAGTAACTATAAACATGGAGTTATCAGTCCTAGAAGCAGCCACTGACTGAGAAACTTGCTGTTAATTTCAGCAAGTGCAACTACTTACAAGAGACTGAGCTGAAAGCAAAATTACAAGACAGAAAATTATTTCTATCCTGGCCCAACCCCGGACATTGCCTTATGAAAGGAAGATGCTTGCCCCTCTGCCAAAAACACCACCCAAAAATCCCAAACCACCAAAGAACTTGCCTGATTTTATTTTCCCACAGGAGCATCTGCTCATGTCCATTCCTGCATGGGAAACATGAGTGATTCTTTCTGTTTAAAACTGTCAAGAAAATGCATTTTCAAACCTTGATCTCTTGAGCTGAGAGGTTTTGTTTCTTGTGCCACCTCAACCAGAACCATATCTCCTATGAGACTCTGGGCTCATGATTCACTATGTTGTTGAGCAGGAGCCATGCCAAGATTAAAACATCTAAGAGTTGTGTGGGGTTTTTCGTCTTGGTTTTAATCAGCAAACGTGCCAAAGTGCCCAACTTCTGTAAGTGGTAGAGGAATGATGGCTTTCTGTGTAACATATATGGTGTAGCCTATGGTCAAAAAACCTCCTGGATGTTTGGTCAGGATTGTCTTGCCCAAGTCTAGACTCACCCCAGTGTCTCACAGTACATGCCAGCAGTGTGTCCCTCTTTTTTTCTACAAGAAAGCTGGCAATGGACTTTTGAGGATGTCAGACAGTGATAGGACATGGGGGAGTGGGTTCACACTAGAAGTGGGTAGATTTAGATTGGAAGTTAGGAAGAAGTTCTTCACCATGAGGGTGGTGAGACCCTGGAACAGATTGTTCAGAGTGGTGGTGGAAGCCCCAGCCCTGGAAGCTTTTAAGGCCAGGCTGGGCAGTGCTCTTAGCAACCTGATCTAGTGGGAGGTGTCCCTAGCCCCTTCTAATTCTGGTAATTCTATGATTTTATGATTAAAGGCTGCAGTTTGGCTTTTCCATCTCTGCAAGCACTCTCCCTGTTCTGAAGGAAAAGGGTAGGGCTCCTAATATTTATATAAGTGATGTGCTTCTATAGGAGCATGCATTTTATTGACGATGTCAGAGGGATTTTATTGAGGGTATCAGGTTGGATATCAGAAAGCACTTCCTCATGGAGAGGGTGATCAGGCATTGGGATGGACTCCCCAGGGAAGTGGTGGAGTCACCATCCCTGGAGGTGTTTAAGGAAAGGCTGGATATGACAGTACCATGGTCTTGCCAGTGTGGTGGTGTTAGGTCATAGGTTGGACTTAATGATCTCAGAGAGCTTTTCCAGCCTCAATAATCCTGTGATTCTGAAATAAAAATCAAAACCTCTGGAATCCAAGACTACTTCAGGGACATGTCTTCCAGTGTTAAACAATCTCTGCTTAGCTTTGGAAGGAAGCATATACAGCTTGGGTGAGTCCCAGTCATTAAGCAACCTTCTGCAAATATCATGTTGTTCTTCAAAAATGGAGACCCTGGGTGTAGGTAGGGTGGTTGTGTGATGCTGTAGGTCATCAGACAGCAGACATATGGGCTGATACTCCAGATTAATGGACACTTAAAACGTCTACAGCACTATTGGGAGTGTCTAGCATCTGTGGTGTCACTTAGTGGAAGCAATGTTTTATATTAGAGCTGCTTGTCAAACTTTCTCAAATGTGTGGCTTTTCTGTTGCTGTGGTTTCATCTCATTTTTTTTTTCCTGTTCAGTCCCTTAAGCAGGCTAAACTATAAGAGCTGCTAAAAGGATATTTCTGCTTCCCATTTCTAATACAGCTCATAAATTGATAGGTAATTATTAATGTAGCTCCACATAAAGATACAAGTTGAGAAGATTAGAAAGTTTATCCAGCTGCAAGTGTTGCAGAAGTGTTGAAAATCCTATAAAACCTTCACTTGTATCACTGGTGCCAGATTATTGCCTCATCCCTGTGGTCAAGGCAGCTGCTGCACACTTGGATGTGGCTGAGGGTCAGGAGTGGGGGTCCTGCAGTAGTGCCCAGAACAGGGCTGGGAGAGCTAGGGTGGTGAGAGATGGTTGTACCCAGCACACTGTCCTCTTGATTTGTTAGCCACACAAACACCACTTAAACTGAAACCTGAAGAGAAATCATCCCTGTGTATAAGAAAGCATCAGGTTTGAGGTTTTAGTCACCACTTTGTCCTTCAGGGAGTAATTCCAGTAATCATTTATCCATTTTTATATGTAAACATCTGACATGAAGCTATCCCAGCACCTCATGGGCAGTGTATTGCCTTGTCTGTGTGTTTTCCATGCCACCAGATTGATTACATCCTTCATGCATTGACCCTTAAGAAATTTGTACAGGATGGATCACTTCTCACTCCTGCTGACTAAGATGCAGCTCTTTGTTGGGAGCTGGATCTTGTTCTGGCTTCTGTTTGTCAGCCATCAGAGTCATACAAAATGTTTCTTGATATTTTTTAGTGAAAATATCCTAAGAATTTTTAAATCAATGGGTTGTGCCTGCTAGGCAGTGCTCTTATGAGCCACCTGCAGCCCTTAGGAGCTGAGGCTGGGCACAATTAGTTCTGGCCAAGAGCAAGTGGCAGGAAATCCTGCATTCCTCCCCAGCAGTCTGTGGTCTCTCCTCTTGATTACAAGCTTCCTGTTGGATAAATAACAGTAGCTTACAGTTTCTCAGGTTCTCTGCTTTTTTTTCTTCTCCTTTGTGATCTTAGAGCTGTGCCCCTGAAAGATTCCTGGGTGGTGTTTGTGTGCAGGCTTTGAAAGGTGGAAGACTGTAACTGTGCTTATGATGTAGTTGGGCTGAGGGCCAGTAACAAAACCCATGAAGTGTGTGTCAAGATGTTAGCAACACAAACCATGTGATGTTGGTGTACAGTTGCCTTCTAAGCAGCTTTCTTACTATTTGTCTTCAGGAATTCACAGCTTGGTGGGAAATGAAGGGGGACAAGAAGATCTTGGGCTGAGTGATGGCCCAGAAATCTACCCTGCTCCCCAAAACTATAGATTGTGACTGTGAGTTTTACCCAAATTCCCTTCCCGTGGCCCAGCAGATGCCTCTCAAATTCACATTCAGGTGTCTGGATTTGATTTTGAAATTTAGTGCTGTGGCTGCTGATTATGTTTCTTTATTAATAAGAGTTATTTTTCTGAAGCTGTAATTAGAGTAACTGCTTCATAAGAAGAAAGGTCTTGATTAGACTGCTCATACTGTATTTACCTATGAGAACTGAAAGTATTTGGAAGTTGCAGCAGGAGTACAGGGATATCACAGCTTCAGGTTCACACATCTGGTCTCTAAATCTTTGGAAAGTTTTTGTTTTCAGCTTTCACTTACACCGTGGCTTCTCTTAAGTAGATGAAAACTGATGCCTTGATTTTGTTGTCTATGCATATAGATATAATATATACTTTTATAATATTTAATAATTGCATAGTTTTATCTTCTTATATATTAAACATTGTTTAATATAGACTGAACTGTGGTAACCCTGGCTTCCAAAAGATTCAGCAGGCTTACTTGAAGAAATGGGCCAGCAGATCAGGGTGTTTTAGCATATATTTTAGCAGAACTTTTGAGTCCTCTCCAGGCAATTAAAAATGTTTTTAAGCTTTGTTTGTAGTTAGGCAACTGGTCTTTAAACACTGAGGTGGTTTCAGTTTATCACAGCAGGTAATCTTCATGGAGGGGGGATAAATTTGCATGTTTATCATCAGCCACATGGGATGAGGATGGATCGCAAACACAGTATTTGAATTTTACCAGTTCCATTTTATAAGTTGGGTATGCTAACCATAGCCTTGGCTGCATCAAGAGAAGTGTGGCCAGCAGGTTGAGGAAGGTGATTCTCCCCCTCTGCTCTCGTGAGACCCCACCTGGAATACTGTGTCCAGTTCTGGAGCCCCTATTACAAGAGGGACATGGAGGTGCTGGAGTCCAGAGAAGGGCCACGAGGATGATCAGAGGGCTGGAGGACCTCTCCTATGAAGACAGACTGAGAGATTTGGGTTATTCAGTCTGGAGAGGAGAAGGCTCTGAGGTGACCTTATTGTAGCCTTCAAGTATCTGAAAGGGGCTACAAGAAAGCTGGGGAGGGACTTTTTAGGGTGTCAGGTAGTGATAGCACATGGAGGAATGGATACAAACTAGAGGAGGATAAACTTTAGTATTTTAGGAAGAAGTTCTTCACCATGAAGGTGGTGAGACACTGGAACAAGTTGCCCAGAGAGGTGGTCAAAGCCCCATCCCTGGAAGTTTTTAAGGCCAGCCTGGACAGGACTCTGAGCAACCTGATCTAGTGGGAGGTGTCCCTGCCCATGGCAGGGGGATTGGAATTAGATGATCTCTAAGATCCCTTCCAACCCTGAAAGTTCTGTGATTCTATACAAGTGGTCCAACTGTACAGGTGACTTTCAGTCAGCTGGTCTGTCCTGGTTTGGGCCAGGATAAAGGTGATTTTCTGGTTTGTACTTTTGCTTTCAGCTCAGTCTCTGGTAAGCAGCTGCACTTGCTGAAATTACCAGCAAGTTTCTCAGTCAGTGGCTGCTTCTAGGACTGATAACTCCATGTTTATAGTTACTGCCAGAGCCTGGTGTGCAGAGCCAAGGCCACTGCTCAGCTCTGAGGAACATTTTACCTTCCAGAAGGAGTAAGGAGGTCCCACCTGAACCCCTCCTTTGGGGAGGGCTGGACAAGATAATCCTGGGCTGCTCAATATTCCTGGGCTGCTTTCTAAGGATCATCAGGGCTCAGCAGCACTGGACTCCCGTGTCTGGCAATCGAGTCGGTGAGCACAAGCATTTGGAACAAGCAGAGCTGAGGTCATACCTGCTTGTGTTGTTCCTGGCGTGGAATTGCCAGGCTGAGAAGTTTCAAGTGCTCTCATTTTTTATGATTATCGTTTGTTTCCTTATCTGCAATTCCTTTCTTCCAGCTTCAAACACTGATCCAAGAAACGGACCCGGGTGCCGATTACCGCATCGACCGAGCGCTGAATGAGGCCTGTGAGTCAGTGATCCAGACTGCCTGCAAGCACATACGCTCTGGAGACCCAATGTAGGTGACTCTTGGGTGCAGGGAGGCTTTGTTTCTCTTGGGCATCTGTGAAGGTCGGGTGGCTGACTAGTAGAGGTAATAAAACCCATCCAGAAATGACACACTCCAAGCTAGCAATCTGTACAGCGCTGGAAATGTGAAGTGAGCTCTGTCTTCGTTCTTGCCTGGTAAACGAGCTACTCATTTTTATAACAGGACTGTTCTGGCACTGGTGAAAGATGTAGCTGTCTCATGTCCTCAGTGTGTAACATTTTGTGCTAATTCCTCTTGCTATATAAATCTTCAGTAATATCACAAAGAGAGGTAACAAGCCTTCAAAGGCCACCTAGGTAAACCTATACTGAAGAGACAAATATCTCCTTTATCTTCAGGACTGATAGATACTGTCTCCTGAGCCAGATTTCATATAATATATTCCTTATTATTTTGTCATATATCAGACTTGCTGAGATAACTGAAGCCATGGAATTTAGGAGAGTGGAATTGTGGTATTCAGTTGTTTTAGCTATAACCTTTTTGAAGGAAGAGAGAGATTTGTGCTGGGTTTGAATGCCTCATTTATGGTCCCGTAGAAAGATTGATGTAGCAACACCTTTACAAGGAAGCCCAGCATGACTGGAACACTCTGTTGCCTTTTTTCTTCTATTTTCAGGATTCTCTCTTGCCTGATGGAGCACTTGTATACTGAGAAGATGGTAGAGGACTGTGAGCATAGGCTCCTGGAGCTCCAGTATTTTATATCTCGTGATTGGAAGTGCGTACTGTAAAAGATTTATCCTCCCTTGATGCTCATATTTGGTGTTTCTGTGAACTGGCAGTTCCTTGTATAGCAGTATAGCTTATGCATGTTCAAAAGAGGAATTTTTTAAGCATGGCAGGTCTGCAAGGCATTAGTGGTTGTCTAGGACAGTGGAAGAAAAAGCTGCTTAGTAAAACGAAGTGTGATGCCCACTTAAATCAGGTGCTCACTTAGCAATGATACAAAGCATCTCAAGTCTGAGCTCTGAAATTCAGTGCATCTTGAATTAAAAGGAGTCTCTCTCTGGCCAGATTGAAGCTGAAAGTGGAAGCTGGTTTTATCTCCTCTGAATGCTGCAATAGGGGAGTTAAGAAAACCAAAATACTAAGTATAACAAAGAGCCACTGTGCCCGAGGCTCCCTGCTTCTATTTCTGCCTTTTTTCAAATTCTCTAGGTGTGATTATATCCAATAGAGCAGGTGTAATTCCTTTTGGAGCACTGTTTTCTAATTTTCCCATACAAAAATGACACTGCTTTGTTTTAAATATATGCAGAGCCCGAGTATCCATGTGGGTTAAGGGTGAGGAGAGATAAATTTGATAAGTGTGACCAGTGAGGAAAGAGTAATTGTTTGGCTTCTCTTGTGGAGCAGATGGAAAACTGAGGAAGTAGGGTCCATCAAATGGGGTTACTTCTAGAACTGAAATACTTGTTCTCAGTGACCACAAGGAATGTAAGGCAAGAAGTCATGAGCTTTGATTACTGTGAAGATTATTCAGATTTAATATTAAGAAAATCTGACTCATAGCTGTATTTATAGGAAGCATGGCCAGTACTTAAGAGCTGACATGGTCTGTGAACCTCCTGCTTTTAAAAAAAAATGGGGCTTCATGGACCAGAGTGTTCAGGGGATTTTTGGCTGATTATGTAGTCATCTCACTTCTTGTCTCCATAAGAAGACAAGAATATTCTAGGGTTTTTCCCTCCTCTTCCTGTTTTCTCTCAGTGCTGGTTCTCCTGCCTGTGCCATATTGGCAGCAGGTAATTTGTTGATTGAACATAACTCAAGTGGCTGGAAGAACAAAGATTGACTATTTGCATTTTGTTGGGAGTAAAGATAATTCTAATCCCTATTGCCAGCTGGGCAACATTAGCTCATCTTTCTTGTTTAACTACCATTTCCTAAAACTGGCTTATAAAAACTATTGTATTAACTGTGTGCCTAGCACAGATCCATGGAGTAGGAATGGTTTTCTTTGATTTTACCACTAGCTATATAAATAGCTCTGTCCACTGGTATCACCTGATGTTTCCTCCGAAAGTGTTGCAGAAATCTGAAGTTTCCATTTTGGAAAGCTGGCAATATCTCACTTGCCTTTCATGTGATTAGATGTCACCTTAGGAGATCCGCACTTGCAGTTTTCTTGTATGCAAAACCAAGGGATGTCAAGTCTTCAGTTAGCTCAAACCCAGAGCAGACAATAATTAATCTAACTCAGAATTTTGTGAAACTGGCATTTCAAAATGTCAGCAGTGCAGAGTACCGGTAACATTATACAAGCAAAACATCAAGCTTTAGGACATCAGGGAGCTTATTTCTCATGAGTCAGCATCTAGCTGGCATGTTGCAAAAGAGAGGGGGGGAAGACTTCAGGAAGCATTGAAGATTTAATCTTTGTGTATTTCTGCACCATTACGGAGCCGATTCCAAACTGAGCGGTGGGCATTTTGCCCCCTGTTGCTTCAGTTGGTTGGGTAACGTGGCAGTGTCTGAAACTTCCAAGTGGATTTTTCTGCCTCGGAAGTGTTTCAGAACATGAAAAACTAATATTAAAGGTCTGAGTGAGGTGCCAGCAGTGACTTTTGTGTTTGCAGACTGGATACAGTCCTGTACCGCAAGTGTCAGGGAGACGCCTCCCGTCTCTGCCATACCCACGGCTGGAATGAAACCAGTGAGCTGATGCCTCCAGGAGCTGTTTTCTCCTGTTTGTACAGGCATGCCTACCGCACAGAGGAGCAGGGCAGGAGGGTAAGTGGTGGAGTGCAACTGCTGCTCTTTCCTCTCTGCCAGAGGGGCTGTATGTGCATTTGGAAGCTGGACACAACTGGGCTAAAACTGCTGGAATTTGCAGAAGCTGCTTAACAGCGTTTGCTTCAGGTGGTACTTGCACTGCTTCTGATGCTCAGCTCCTCCTCAAGTGTTCCTCTAAGGTCTGTGTTGTTCTGGTAATGCAAAATGAGTACTGTGTCCAATTCTGAGTACTGTGTCCAGTTCTGGAGTCCCCAGCAGCAGAAGGACACAGAGGTCCTGGAAGGTGTCCAGAGCAGAGCCACTGAAATGCTCAGAGGGCTGAGCACCTCCCTGGGAAGCCAGGCTGAGGGATTGGGGTTGTTCAGCCTGGAGAAGAGGAGGCTCCCAGGGGAGCTCAGAGCAACCTTCCAATATCTGCAGGGGCTGCAAGAAAGCTGGGGGAGGGCTTTTTATATGGGTATGTAATGAGGGGACAAGAGGAAATGGTTTAAAACTTGGAGAGGGATGATTTAGCTTAGACATGAGGAAGAAATTTTTTCTGTGAGGGTGCTGAGCCCCTGGCCCAGGTTGCCCATGGAAGCTGTGGCTGCCCCATCCCTGGCAGTGTCCAGGTCCAGGCTGGATGGGGCCTTCAGCAGCTTAGTGTGGTGGGAGGTGTCCCTGCCCATGTTGGGGTTGGAACTGGATGAGCTTTATGTTCCTTCCAACCCAAACCAGTCTGGGATTCCATGGAAATAGCCACATCAAGATGTGACAGTTGCAGGACAGGGGGAACTGTGTGCTGACAACAAGTTGGTTGTCAGTGTAAGTCCTCCTCTTTGTCTTTCCAAAGAGTAGACACCTCCTTGTAGACACCTCCTTGTAGACACCTATCATAGCTGCAAAAATGGTTTTATGCAAAAAGGAGTCCCAAGCCAAGCTTTTATGAGCTGTTTCTGATTAAATTTGGATTTGAGTACAACTTCAGATTATGCCTCATTTAACTCTTCCTATTGATTTAAATCCATTTCTTCAGACCATACTGTAGTGGTAAATGTGCTTATGCAGTGTTTAAAGAAGGCAGGAGGGATCTGACTTTCTGCCCTGCAATCTGGAGATCCACCATAATGACATTTATTAGGTTCAGAGCTACTCTTTCCAAGCTTGCTGCCTTTATCCAGGCCCTCCCTTGAAAGCAGCTGGGGACTTGGTTCCATTTCTTTAGACATTGTAGTGTACACAGCCCTAGGAGTTTTGGTGGGTTTATACAATAGCCTGCTTTAAAAATTAATTTCTGCTGCTTGATTTAAAAGGTCTTTTTTGGCAGAGGTCAAGTATTGATTGAAAGCACCTCTTTCAGGAATATTTTTTTAATGCTGTTCCTGAGTCTGCTGAGTTGAGAATTTTTAATTCTATTTTACATTAGTGCTGACCAAAGAAATCAATTGCCAGCCTGCAAATAGTCTATCAAGAAAGAGAAAGGGCTTTTAAATGTGCTTTTCTTGTGGAAAGTAGGCTAAGAGAGCAGCTGTCATTTTGAAATCCAGCATTTCAAAGCAGACTCATTAGATCTGTACTTTTTTTCCAGTGCTGCCCACAAAGTGCTAGGTGGCTTCCAGTGATTTGGATTTTTAAATGTATGACCTGACCAGGTCTGACAAGCACTGTGTCAGTGTCCCTTGATTTTTCTACAACTTGTTTCTTCCTCAGCCTTTGCAAATGCTGGCTCTGAGGTGCTGCAGTGGGGATTGCTGAGAAGAAATCACACCTGGACTACACTGCCTCATTCTGTCCTTCCCTTGCAGTGTTGAGGACATTGGTTTGGCTTTCTTCTCCAGAAGGAGTCTGAAGCTTTGAATGAAGGGGGAGCAGAGCAGCAGATGATCTTAGCAGCTGCTTGGACATCTCATTTCAAAAGCAAAGTGAAGGTTTAAAAGTGTCAGATTTATTTTAGGGGGAATGAAAGGAACTCCAAACTAAATGACAAAGCTTCAAGCTCTCTTGGAGCCTGGATTGCTTGCAGGGGCCAAGCAGCACAGGAATTCTGCACTGTCTGGTATTGCCCATGGGATTTGTGGCCACTCTCAGGACGTCACCTGGCAGCATCTTGTTTGTGTTGTGTGGAGTTAGAAGCCCCATCTGCTAAATGCTCTTTGCATTCTTTGCAGCTATCCCGAGAGTGCAGAGCAGAAGTCCAGAGGATCCTCCACCAGCGTGCCATGGATGTGAAGCTTGACCCAGCCCTCCAGGACAAGTGCATGATTGACCTGGGGAAGTGGTGCAGTGAAAAAACAGAGACAGGGCAGGTACTGCAGCATTGCTATTCATTTGCTCGCCTGGAGAAGAGGGAAGGGCAAAAAGAAAGGATAAAAGGACATCTTGTTCTTAGCTGTCTCTTTACATCTGCGAATATATTAAAAGTTACTGCAGTTTGAAACATGATCTACACTAGTCTGAGAGATGGAGATGATACCAAGAAGCTTTGCTTGTCTTCTGTATGTTCATATGTGTAGCAGAATGAGAGGGAGCAAGGGGATAGTTAACAAGAAGGACTTCAGTGAAGTAACCCACCCCACCCTGGCTCTATTTGTAATATTCTGTTACAAGCTTGACATTTCCCACATAAACTTTATCCCATATACATTTGGCAAATGCTGACATGCTTCCTGTGTTTATACAGAATGGAACTAACATATGCTGCTTCTTAAAAAAGTTTCAACAAATACTTTCATGTGAAATTGCTCTGCCCTAGCATAGCTGTAGGGGAGGAGCCATTCAACATCAGAGGCAGTAGAGCACACACCATTGGCTTTTTTGAAGTGCCCATGGTAGCTTGTAGCTTGAGTTCTTGAACTCTCATGAGGGTTATGTGGAGGTCAAATGAAATGTGATATTCCCGAAGTGAAAGGACATAGTGCAGCTTTTGAGAACAGGCAGTAACATGTTCTACACCAACATTGACAATTGCAACTATGGATATGTGTTCTGGGAGTGCCAGCAGAGGAGCTAAATGAGATTCAGGACTTTACAAGGAGGAGAGGACAGTTTCAGGAGTGTTATAGTATTTCAAATGTTAAGATCAGGTTCTTGGATCACCCACTAAAATGTCTGGTTTTGTAGGAGCTGGAATGCCTTCAGGACCATCTTGATGACTTGGTGCCTGATTGCAGAGACATAGTGGGAAACCTCACTGAGCTGGAGTCTGAGGTGGGTGTTTTTTCAGCCTGATATAAAAGGAGTAGTTGGGCATGTCTAATTAAGCATGTCCTCTTGGTAATGATGAAAAAAGTGAGGTTAGAGTAGCTCCAGAAATGCAGAGATCATCCGTTCTACTCTGTGCAATGTAAGTTCTCATGTGGGGTTCTTGAGAAAGAGAAGTGAACAATGATGAAAGTTTTTAGGCTGATGTTGAGATTTTTCCTGCTTAAATTAGTTATGGTACTGAAGCTAAGATTCCTCGCATAGGTTAACCCAGTTACCTTTAGTACGAGACAAAATGTGTTACGTAACTTCATTTTTTGGTCTTGCTTGCAAGTAGTTTTGAGTACTATATTGATAATTCCTTCTCCCTGTCCAAAAATTTTGCAAGAAGTAATTGCCAGGGGCAATTAGAGGTCTTCATTTAATTATTTGTGAAGCTGTATATCTGGCTGTCTTGCCCCAGACTGTTCCCTATATCTCTTAAAACTTACCTCATGCCCTAGGGAAAGCTGCCAGCCAGTGGTTACAGAATTAAGTGTTCAGAACTGCCACTGACTGTAACTCCTGCCTGTGCTTAGGTATAAGGTGATTTCTAGTGCTTTAGCATCCAGTTTAGAAAAAGTTGGCTGAAATATCCAAGCAGTGAGTGAAGACCCTTAAGCTGGAAGGCTTCCCACATTGTTGACAAGAATGAACCCTAGGATTTCCAGAACCGAAGGGCAAAGCTTGTCTGGATTGCATCTTTCAAAACTCTGTAAAGAGGGTCAAGTTTAACTTTTTATCACAGGTTTTTTTGCAGAACCTTTTTGCTTGTCCATTTGCTGTGAAAATGAAATATTGCATGTTTTCTGCAGGACATTCAAATTGAAGCCTTGCTGATGAGGGCCTGTGAGCCCATTATCCAGACATTCTGTCACGTGAGTACTGTGTAATAGTGTGAATATCACTGTGGGAACTCAGTGTGGGAAAGGTTGGAGGTTTTTAAAATTAGTCCTTGATGTACTTGCTACACTTAGAAAGTAAATAAGACATAAGCAGTTAGAAAAGTCTCTAATTAAAAAACCACCATGAACCAAAAATTCTAAGTTTCATCTAGTACTTCTGCTGTTATCAGAGTCCTTGCATAAAAGCTAAGATTTGAAGATGAAAATTGCCCTGTAATTAGAAAAATCACTCTACAGTGGATTAAAAGCTAAACTTTTTTCCTTCCCCTTGCCTGCAATCAATGTTTCCAGCCAATCCCATCTGTGCAGCTGCTCAGCATTGCTGAAATAACTTCTCAGGATTGGGTAGCTACACATCACTGAAGGCACCTGACTGATGCTTCATGTATGCATCAAATCTCTACAGTGTGTTTTCCTTAGTCTAAAGTGTGCATGTGCCAGAGATGATTCTTTTCTGGACTGTATCTGTAAATATTCATGGTAAAAACTCTGCTGATTCATTCATGGTGAGTGTAAGCTGACAGTAGAGTAGTACTGGAAATTCCATTATCTCCTGTTAACAGGGGGCTAAAAAAGGAGCATGAAAATCATGACTCCTGAGTGTAGCTCATTTTTAAGCCTTTCATCTCTTCTTCAGGAAGTTGCAGATAACCAGATTGATTCTGGGGACCTGATGGAGTGTCTAATACAGAACAAACACCAGAAAGAAATGAATGAAAAATGTGCAATAGGAGTTACTCATTTCCAGCTGGTAAGCAGCACTTCACTGTCAGTGGAAGCCTGTTCTGTTTGTTGGGGATGTTGACAAGAATTAGCTAATTATGAAATTCCTCCTTTGAGATTGATTTCCCTCTGTATTTAAAGGCCTCTTGTGAATTCAGACAGCTGTATTTGCATGCCTGGTCACTATTAGTGACATAAATGGTCACTGCTGGAGGTGATTTATGCTCAGGACCTCTTTCCTTCCTGACATATGGCAGTTTGAGTCCCAGCATCTTCAGCAGTGAAGCATCCCCCTTACTTCCATATAACTAATTTGTGGGCAAAAGCTTTTGCTGATTGTATGATTCAACAAGTGTTCTTTTGGACAACATTTTTCTTTTTTTTTTTTTTACTTCCAGGTGACCAAAGTTGGTTTTTTTCCTCATTTCTCTCTTGCAGGTTCAAATGAAAGATTTTAGGTTCTCATACAAGTTTAAAATGGCTTGCAAGGAGGATGTGCTGAAACTTTGCCCCAACATCAAAAAAAAGTATGTAGCACCTGACCTAACAGCAATCTGATTGTATAAATATATAATAAAGTTATGGGATATTTCATGGTAGGACAGAAAACTGACTTCCTTTAAAGGCTGATTTGTTCTGTGTTTTCCCTTAGTGACTGTGTTCTTCAAATGCTTAAGTTAGATGTGTTGGTTGCCTCTTTAAAATTACTTGTGCTTTATTCTTGAAAACAAACCTGTCCTCTTTATTTCTCTGTCTCTGAAAACAGCTAATAATTAAGATTAGTGGACTGCACATCCTGGGATGTTTTATATCCTTGTTAGATTCATCATCTTCTAAGATGCAGGCTGCCATTGTTCAGTTGCTGATGTGGGAAGGGAAAATATCCCACTTCTTTTACCTGGTTTATTAATTTCTGGTTTTTTTAATGGCTGACTGCAATGATGTAGGGCTGAATTACACACAAGGTCAATCCTACTTGTGGATAGCAAGACTATTTGCATTTTATGATATAAATGCCCTTCCTGTAATGCAAAAGGATTGTTTGCAGTACCATGTAGGTATTGACCTTCATCTATTCCTGAGATGAAGTAAAGCTTTTCTAAAGTACTCACATGATTTAAGAGCAGAGGTCTTGCTGGGCAGATTTGGGGGGGGGGGGGGGGGGGGTTTTAATAACTTCCTGCCTGAAGATCTAGACTCCTATTAGATAGCACCAGATTTAGGTTTTAATTGGGATCCAGTTACTCTTAAGTAGAGCTGTACCCAAGCTACAAGTAAGCATAGGATTTTGTGTTTGGATTCTGGGGATCAGGCTCTCTGATGTGGTGATCCTACACCAGCCTTGGCTGCTCTGAGTGAAGGGTATGTGAGTAAAAAGCCATTTTCTTTCCTGCAGGGTGGATGTAGTGATCTGTCTGAGCACAACTGTGCGCAATGACACTTTGCAGGATGCCAAGGAGCACAGGGTCTCCCTCAAGTGCCGCAAGCAGCTGCGAGTTGAGGAGCTAGAAATGGTAAACATCCCTTTATCTGCCTGCTCTTCTTGGGAGCTCCTTGAGTTTAAAACTTCCTGATTTGTCCACCCTGGAAAAAAAAGGAATCTCATTCGGAAGATGTATCTTAATTTGGTTTTTCTACTCGTCTTACAACACGTGGCTCCGTTGTCCCTCACTGAAAGTAATGATTGTCTAATGCCTTAAACACAGTCTTAGGGAGGCTAAGGCAGGCTAAATGGTCACTGGAATTTCAGCTAGAACTGATTATGTTTAGTTTTAGATACCAGTGTGCTACACATGTTAATGTCATTGCAGTCCTCTAGGAGAGAATAAAAGCTTCATTTTACAGACTGAGGACACAAGCACAGATGAAGTAACTGGACTCCATCTGCTCTAAGTGGCTCAGTGGATAAATAAGAGCAGTATTTGTTCTGGGAGGCAAGGCTGCCTCTCAGCTTCCTGCTGCAGTGCTTGCAGTGCTAAACTCATGAGGTCTTTGGCAGATACTGTAGATGTTTTAGAGTTTCACTCTAAGTAGCCTCACAGCAGAGGGTGCAGCACTCTTCCCTTTATATGGAAGAACTCAAATGATGGGCATTGCTAAAGTAGGAATCTTCATTCACATTCTCCAGATCAACCAAAGGTTGAGTGGTTATTAGTATGTCCTGGAGGTTTCACATGGAATTATTTTGGCTGTCTTGAACACTTGTGTTGATGCTCTTTTAGGAGGAACAGTGAAAACAACAAAGCAGCTCTAAAATTTGCTCTAAAAAGCCAGCTGGTCCACTGAATGGATTTGCAAAGTTGATTTCCCATTAACACCACTTGTTACACCCTTTAATTCGAAGAAACTGAACTGCCTGTTGTGGGAGTTGCTTTTTTCAAGAATAGAGTGGCTCCAGTTAATAGACTGATAAAGTAAAATAGTCTTGAGAATCCTCCTTAAAAGTTTATAATGTAATTTATCCTGCAGACAGAAGATATCAGACTTGAACCAGAACTGTATGAGGCTTGTAAAAGTGACATCAAGAATTACTGCCAAAATGTGCCCTATGGCAATGCTCAGGTAATTGATTTTATTAATAATTTAGAATTCAATTTGAACTTTGATTTTTTAAAAGTTGTGAAGAACACCTTTTCCCCTGTGAGTGCAGCATTAGATTTTCATTTTGATATCACTGAAGTCTTCTGTTGGTATTTTGCAATGTGCTTAATTTTTCCCCTTGGTTCCACAAGCATTAATATTTGTTTCATGTAAAGCTGTGAGCATTTTGTTCCCCCATTAATGCTGGTTTTAAGCTAGTAGCAGCTGGTTACTTTGAAAGTTCCTAAAGATTTCTCAGCCATAATGTCTGCAAGACGAAGTTTGGAGTTCTGGAGTAAGTCCAAGTAGCCCTCTTAATCTCATTAAACTGAACTGGAAGCATATCCTGGAAATGATCATTGGTAATGCATTTTGATAGAAGGCACTGGGAACTTAACTGCACAAATCAGAGGTAGCTGTTAGAGGAACACATAACTGTGCATTTCGAGCAGCATATGACAGAATCTTACCAACAGTTTTGTGGTTCTAATACTGTGTTGTAGATTATTGAATGTTTGAAAGAAATCAAGAAGCAGTTGAGTACCCGATGCCACCAGAAGGTGTTCAAACTGCAGGAGACAGAGATGATGGATCCAGAACTGGACTACACACTCATGAGAGTCTGCAAGCAGATGATCAAGGTAATGGTGGTGTGCTGATTGAAGAGGATGAGGTTGGGATCTAAGAGCTCTTCTGGTTTTGAGCTTCCCCCAAAGGCATGTTACAAGACTGCTGTGGTGTTTCAGAAGTGTGATTGCTTTTTTGCAAAGTAATCTGTTTCTTAACTCTGAATCAGGCTGAGATTTCCTCAGGGCTCTTCTTCTCTTTCAACTTTACTTCCTCCAAGTATCTGATCAAAGCCTATACGCTATTAAGTTTCTTTCCAAATGCCAGCAGAATTGAGGAGGAACTCTGCTGAGGCTTCAAATGCAGTTTTCATCCGTTGGTTTGGATCTGGAGTGGCTTTTAGTAAAGGTGAAGAGCTTATGAATGCAGAGAGGAGTAGCATCTTCTCTTCCCTGCTGACCTGGTTGCCCACAGACTTTCATCAAACTGATAAAGCAGGCAGAAACATGCAGAACTTCAAATTAGAAATGCTGGCTTAAAGTGGGACCACTCAGAAAGCAGCAGTGGATACTAACAAAAGAAATTAGTACCTTGCTCTGAATTTTGGTAAGCTGGGTCACTTATGACTACCTAATTCAGGACACAAAAAGCTCAAATCAGTATCAATGAGCAGTTTGCTGCTTTCTCATTCTGTGTGGTCTTACTTTGGCCTGAGTGTTCCTAGTGAAGTCTTTACCTGTCACTTCAGCCAGCCAGCATTTATGTAAAACAGCAATATGTGTATAGACCTAAAAGAACCCCTTTTTAGTTTCTGAATTAAAGAAGGCAAAAGAAGTTGAGTACTTACCTGATTTGGTGGGTATTTCCTGCAAAGTGTGCTGTAACTTAAGAGTAGAAGAGAGGCAAATTGCTTTTGATATTACCAACACAAGCTGGGGCATAGAAGCCTGTCAGGAAGAAGACATAAAGACAGGCAGAGGAAGTTGGGGTTGTTCAGCCTGGAGAAGAAGAGGCTCAAAGGTGACCTTAGAGCAACCTTCCAGTATCTGAAGGGGCTGCAAGAAAGCTGGGGTAGGACTTCTTACATGGGTGTGTGATGAGAGGATGAGAGGAAATGGTTTAAAACTTGAAGAGGGGAGATATAGGACATTAGGAAAAAATTCTTTCCTGTGAGGGTGCTGAGCCCCTGGCCCAGGTTGCCCATGGAAGCTGTGGCTGCCCCATCCCTGGCAGTGTCCAAGTCCAGGCTGGATGGGGCTGGGAGCAACCTGGGCTGGTGGGAGGTGTCCCTGCCCATGTTGGGGTTGGGACTGGAGGAGCTTTAGGGTCCCTTCCAACCCAAACCAGTCTGGGATTCTATGAGGACTATGGCTCAGTGCTCAGTCTATGGGCAGGGATGCACTGACCATTCAGTCAATTTAGGGAGCAACACTGTTCTGTTTTAATAGAAGCTGTTGGGGCCAGGGAATATGTCTCCATCCTGCTGGGTTGAGTAGGTGGTTTTTCTCTTCCGTGCACATAGGTGGGAATTTTTTTCAAGTGCTTAGTGGTGAAACTTGGGCTTTTTTTCTTTTTTTTTTTTTCCTCAGCGATTTTGTCCAGAGGCAGACTCAAAAAATATGTTGCAGTGTTTGAAACAAAACAAGAACAGTGAAGTGATGGATCCAAAATGCAAGCAAATGATTACCAAGCGCCAGATCACACAGAACACAGGTATCCTCTTCTGAAGAAAACTTTCCTGCCTGAGCTGTTGGGTGGTGTGCATGGATGAAAAAATATTCACTTTATTTTATTCTTCTTCATGGCTGTCAGTGCACACATTGACTTTATTCAGTCAGGTTCTTCAGGGTCACAATATGTAATTGGATCCACTTTATTCCTGAAGTTCTTACTTCACAAGTTAAAATTCTGGTGTGAAAATACACTATTTTTCCCCCAAATGAAATTTATTGGTGGTACGATGTCAACAAGGAAATTTCTGTCAAATCCCTTTTGGAAGGTACTCTTCTTTTTCTGAGAGTTGAGAGGGTAATTTTAAGAGCGAGGAAAAATCTTTGATCTCTGAATTAGACTTTTATTTCTAAAGAGCAGTTGCACTGTCTTCCTTACTTTAAATTTTTGTATAACTACAAAGGCTCTGTTCTTGATCTCAGCTTTGAAATCTTGGTAAGAATCGGTGTATGCCAGCCTTGTGTGAATGTGCCACCTTCTCTTCTCCTAAAAATTTCTCCCAAAGATGGCTAATTGGAACATTCACTACAAATAAATAGCATAAGCGTATCAGAAACATAGATTTTAGCAAGTACCCGTTCTGAGGATGTAATGAGCTAAGAGCAGAGTGCAGCTTCTTCTGGCTTTGGCAAATATTCTGCAATACTACAATTATGTAGTATTAATACTTTAGCAGAATAAAATGTGGGGAGTTTACTAGTTTGTCCTGGTTTTCTTTTTTCTTTGTTACTGTATTTATCAATATTTCTTTGGTTTTGTGCTTTTGCAAACAGATCTTTGTAAGTGAGACAACTCATAGTGAGATACGTGATGCTTAAAGCAATAACTGTATCACCTGGCACTTAAGAAAAATGAAATATTTTAAGTTGTCTTTGTTTGGTATGTAAGGTTCTGTTCACCTGAAGAGATACGTGCTCTAATGAGCTTCTGTTGCCTTTCCTGCTTAGATTACCGCTTAAACCCAGTCCTCAGGAAGGCATGCAAAGCAGACATCCCAAAATTCTGCCAGAATATCCTGAACAGGGCTAAGGATGACACAGAGTTAGAAGGACAAGTCATCTCGTGCCTGAAGTTGAAATATGCAGACCAGGTGAGTAGAGCTGGTGCATCCAAATCAGCAACTGGGCAGGGTTTTGCTGAGCAACAACAACAAATAACAAATCCAGCCTGGGCTTGTGGGGAGTACAATGTGTGTAACAGGCTGCACGTAAAATTGGAGTTGTTGTGCTCCTTTACAAGCATGACAGAAAATAGAGGTTGAAATGCAAGGTGATTGATTTATGAAAATAAAGGTTACTGAGTGGGTTAATGACTTTCTCCGCTTAATAGCGTCTCTCCCCAGACTGCGAGGACCAAATCCGAGTGATAATCCAGGAATCAGCCCTTGATTATCGGCTGGATCCCCAGCTTCAGATGCACTGTTCTGAAGAGGTAGGACTAGCTCAGTATTTTTTTCAGGATGAACACCTCCTTCATGAAACAGACTTTGCTCCTTAAAACATGAACTGTCCCGATACTACGAAGGAAAACCTAATTTTCACTGCTTCTAGCTCTCAGGTTGTCTGCTTGTGATTTTTGCCCAGTGTGTAAGAATTTCAGTTTTCTGTGCAGTGCTAATATGAGGTGATTTTTTTTTTTCATCTGGGATCTTGGCAGTTCTTGTGACTGTGGAAAAATGTTGCTTTCCTGTTGTGAAAAAACATGTGCCAGTTCTCTGCTCTTGTCAGTCTTAATGGGAACACAGATTTTCAGCTTTTACTTTGGATAGCTGAATTAGCCAGGTCATACCTTAACATTATTTCTATGCTGCTCCTCCCTGCTTTTCTTCTCAGTACAGTAATATTGACTTCTTGCTGCTGGGTTTTGAAGGGTATGCATATTGCATGAGCCAGGCTGTGCTTGGCTCTGGGGATTCAGGGGGGGAAAGTACTGCATCGTGCATTCTCTGCCTGCACCCTCTGATGAACTAATGTATTGACATATAAATGTGCTAAAAGGCAGAATAATTTTTGCAAGCTACTCGTGTTAAAATACCTTTCTCAAAATAGATTTCCAGTTTGTGCGCGGAAGAAGCAGCAGCTCAGGAGCAGACTGGGCAGGTGGAAGAATGTCTGAAAGTGAACCTGCTGAAAATAAAAACAGAAATGTGCAAGAAGGTAAAAAAAATAAATTGAATGTAGCCTCAAAGGCCTCCCATCCTTGCAGAAGTCAGATGTTTTTCCAGACCGTGGCCCATGCCATGTCCTAGCTAGTAGGAAGCCAGAGCTCTGCAAAATTCCTTACACATCTCAGTTCTGGCCTCCAGCAATTCAATTCCATTTCAATTTGCCAGTGCAAATTGTGCTAACAGTGCCTCCTTTGCAACTCCAGGCTTCAGTCACTTCTTGATTATGGCTGCCAAAGTTTCTTCTTACTAGTATGTTTTCTGTTGCCATCTCCATTCCAGGCTTCTTGAGTGGTGGCTGTGGCCAACACAGTGGCTCTGGTCAAGGGCTGTATGTATAGCTCTGTGGCTATGGCACCTTATTTCAGTTCTATGAAGTAACCCTGGCATATTGACTTTGTGTTTTAGATTAATAGGGGTATTTTAATGACCATAACTGGTAACCCATATAAACCAAGCCATTTAATCCAGTCTAAACCAGTGTTCACAGCCTCATCCAGGGAGAATGGTGGTTTTTCTCATTAGCCTGGGTTTAAAGAGATGATGAATCTTTCAGAAATGTTGAACAGTATGAGTTTTGTTTTCTCTCCTTATTTTTTTTTGAGACGTGCTTGTAATTTCCCCCTCCCCAGGAAGTGCTTAACATGCTGAAAGAAAGCAAAGCAGATATCTTTGTTGACCCAGTGCTCCACACAGCCTGTGCCCTCGACATCAAACACCACTGTGCTGCCATTCCACCAGGGAGAGGACGTCGTAAGTGCTCATACTTTACTTATAAAACCTCTGGTTTGTGAGGGCCTTAGCGCTGGTAAGGGAAAGCAGCTTATCTTAAGCACCAGATCTTGTCACCACTCCTTTGCTGCTAATGAAGTGGAATGGCTGCAGAAGCTGGCTATCAAGAAGTTCTTTGTGTTCAAAGGTGGGAGCAGTTCTTCAATCCTGGTATAATACCCTTGCAGCCTTTTCTGCAAATTCAGAATTTATAACTCCATCATTCATATGATGAGTGACAATTGTGTGGGGTACCAGATCCATAAACCTTCTGTGATATCCCTTCTCAGTTAAATCCTGTTGAAAATGAGCTCTTAATACACATGGTCAGTACATGGACTTATTTTTTGATGAGGTTTCTCTCCCACTCTTAACAGCTTCACACAGGATACAGCTCCCAATTACTTATTATGGTGTTATATCAGACTGCATCAAATGCTTCCCTGGAACTAAGCTGCTCCTCTTTAAGAAGCAAATAAATGTGGCTTCACATGTGGTTCTTAGCTAATTCCTTCTCTCTTCATCAGTCTTTCTCCATGGTTGACTTCTTTATTTCAGTATATTTAACAGTATATGAAACTGTAGTCCTTCGATCCTCTCTTTTCTTTTCTGCTTAAATATGCCAGCTTACCTACACTCTAATTTTGGAAAAGAATAATACTTACTACATTTTCTAAATCACACAACAGCTAAAGGCTTTGAGACTTCATCAGCTGTTCCAAGTCCCCCAAGACTGAGTTCATCAGGTTCATACCACTTGAAACATCATTTAAGCCTTCTTAACCCACACTTTTCCTGTTTGAAGTCAAGCTCCTGCATTGTTACTGCTACTTGCAAGTAGCTTGCAAGTTACTGCTACTATTTCACTTGTCTGGATAGTATTTATGGCTGCTTAAGGAAAGCTATCAGGGGAAAAAAGGTCTGAACTTTCCCATCTTTCTGAGCTTATGTGGCATTAAAAATAGCAGCCAAGTATTTTCCCGGTCATTATCTTTCTTGCTGGGTACTGAATGTCTTCCTGAAATCCTGGTTATCCTTTATTTATTCCTGTCCTGTCACAATTCTTTTAAAGTGTGTTTCACCATGTTTGTACTGCAGGTGTGCAGAAGTCCCTGACTTAGAGAGGGATCTGCCTCTGAGTGTTTGAACTGACGAAAAGTCAGTGTTTTAAAAGTCTGGAGTTAGTTTATAGCCTGTTTGCTACAAACAAAATAACTGCACTACAAAGCAGAAAGCGTCCAATTAGGGAATTATTCAAGTAAGGCATAAAATGCAAAATTTGGTGTCAGTGTCTCAAATGAGCATATAAAAGAGCTTATGAATTAGCCAAGGCACTCTGTAGGCACCCAGAACATTGTGATCCCCATTTCCATTGCACAGGACTATGTGAAAACTCAGGAAGCTGAACCATTCCATTTTGTTGTTCAAAAGAAACTCCTAACCAGCCTAAGGAGATACACGTTGTTTTTCTTGAGTTGAGTTTGATCTTGGTGCATAGTGGTATTGGAGCACAATAAAAATTGGAGCACAACTCATAACGAAGGTGCAAATTTATAATACTTTATAAAATCACATTAATTACATCTTGGAAACATACTGTGATTTCCTTTTGGAAGTTAAAATTCCTTGGACCTCAAAATACACCATTAATCATGAATCTCAATGCTGCTGCTAACTTTAGGAGTATACAGTCTGTCAGATTGGCTGCTTACAAAGCTGTGTAACCATCAGTCTGTAGCAGCCTTTCCATAGCATGTTGGTGAAGCCATAGTTTCTATGTTGTAACACTGTTTTCTGCACCTTACAGAAATGTCCTGCTTGATGGAAGCTCTGGAAGATAAACGTGTGAGGTTGCAGCCTGAGTGCAAGAAACGCCTCAACGATCGTATTGAGATGTGGAGCTATGCTGCAAAGGTGAGCAGGGAAAGGATTTTGATAAACTACTTCCTTTTAGGTTTTTGGTTTCTGCCTTTCTGTTGCAAGCTCCTTTTGAAGAATTTCAACTGTAATGAAATTCTTGTCAGTGAACTTTAGCATTTTTTATTTTGGTCCAGAAAACAATGAAATTGGGACTCCTTTTTTGAACTTGAATATTGTATTCTCTCAGAGTCTGGGATAAGTTCTCAACCGTGCAGAATGAAACTGTCTTTTGTGAACACAGTGCTTCACTTCCTCTAGAGAAGGTCTGAGGCAATGAAGCAGGGTCATCAGGAACTACATGTTGTTCCACTGTCTTCTGATCAACAGTTCCTTCAGATGAACCATTGCAGACCTGCTGCTTTGTGGTTCAGGCCAAGTCTGACAAGGACAGGAGGCAAAAGCAGTACCAGAGGCTAAACCTGATAAATGCTGAGTCTCAGGGTCACATGTAAAGTGCAGGCTGGCTCATTTTGTTTCCTTCTCATCTCCAGGTTGCCCCAGCAGAAGGTTTTTCTGACCTTGCCATGCAAGTTATGACCTCTCCGTCCAAGAATTACATACTGTCTGTGATCACAGTTGGCATCTGTGTACTCTTCCTCATTGGTCTGATGTGTGGACGCATCACCAAGCGGGTGACAAGAGAGCTCAAGGACAGGTAGAGCCTGGATTGCCTGCTGAAGAAATGCCTGCCTAGTGCCCAGTTTTGTACAGTCCTCCTCTGTATAGTCTACCCACCCCTCTTGCGAGAGGAGAATAAAAAAAAAAAAAAAAAAAAAAAATTAAATTAGAACAGCAGCAGGTGTTGGCTCAGTTTTCCCATCCTGGATCTCATCCACAGCATCTTCATCCTATGAAAGTTTGTGTGCAACATTGGCAGCCCAGCCAGCAGCTTTTGTTACCCCTTTGTTAGCAGACTCTCGTTTACCTGCCTGTAGACAAGTCTCTATTGTACTGTTGGAACTGCCTTCACTCTCCAAACCAGACTGATACGACCTGCAGCTCAAGCAGTTTTTAAGTCAATTTTTAAAGAAAGACATACTGACTCTATGATTTAGGTAATGGTTCATACTGAAATCTAGTCATCTTCTATGGCTGGGTGAAATTGAGGTGGGAAAGTAAAGGGTAAATTGCATCTTTACACCACAGTTGGCCTTGATTTGGACATCTTGCTCATCTTACATAAAGCATCTTCAGAGCATAGTCTTGGACAACCTAGAGAAAACCAGTCACTGGTGTCATCTCCTAGTGAATATCCTGGGTTTTGTTACTGTGGATTTTTTTGGCTGAAAAGATGTCCTCCCTTTCTTCCTCTGCCACTCTCAAGATAGAATAAAATCCTGACCAGGATCCATCCAGTCCTCATGTGAGCTGTACAACTTGTGTTTCAGGAGATTAAAGCTGCGGTGTAGAGCCTGTCAGTGTTGTACAGTGCTGCTGCCACTGGACATTGAGTGCCCTGATTGGTTACTGGGTCAACTTTTTTATTAGCAACAATGCAGTAAAATTCTAACACTCCTTTTATTTGACCTCGCTGCTGCTAAGCTATTACCCTTCTGAATTACCTGCCTGCAGATGGTGTTGACATAAAGTGCTCTGCCTGAGACTCCACATGTTCTGTCTGTAACATGGGTACTTGTGGGTGAATGTGGTGGTTTGTAACTGGCCTGTCTGGGTCTGGAAAGGTAGCACTGAAGAGTGTTTCTCATTTGCACAACTAAAATTGATAAGGGATAGCAGCTGATGTTTTCTGAGATACAAGACACAGGCACTGGTCCAGAAGGCCAAGCAGGAGTGGATGAGAGGACCATAGTGTTTTATAAGAGGCAGAAACGTCCAGATCTTTCAGGGAAGTAGCTTTCATATTGTTACTGTCAGTGTGTGCACTCATGCTGTGTATAATTACACTCCCAGAAGGTGATGCTCTCACCCAAGAGCCCAAAGAAGGTCTTGTAGAAAAGCTGCACCAGTAGCTGTGGCCTCTTCATACCATCATCTCCATTTCTTGAGTACAAAGAGGCAAGGAGGTTGTAAGCCAGGTGCTTAGGCTGAAAGGGTGAGTGTGTTAGTGAGATGCAGAGGTGACTGCCCAGCAGTCCATGTGTACAGCAGGACAGACTTCATTTGCCTTCTGGGTGTGCTGTGGTAAAAATCATGTGCCTGAAACTGTCCAACTTAGGCTGATGCTTGAACTGTGACTTTATTTGCCCGCTTAGTGCACTGCTAGGTACGACCTGACACTTCCAGTTCTCTGTGGTGTTCTCTGGAAGAAGAGTGGAGGTGGTTTTTGGGACACTTCAGAGCATGGACTAGCCAATTCTGATGATGCTGCGTGTACAGAATGTTGTATACAAAATACTGTGAGCTTTGCTGCAGCTGAAGCTTTCTGCAGATGTAACTTCATCCCACTTTGAGGATGGACAGCAAACTATTAGCAATGTGGTCTTAGACTTACTATGCTAGTGAGTCCTTCACAAACTCCTCTGGTTTTATATTGAGGTATTATGAACACAAGGCAAAGCAGCAGAGAGTGTCTGAGCAGTGAAGGTTCTGTGAAAACTTAGTGCTGGGCAAGATTGCAGTGAAGTGGTTAGGTAAGACAGAAATTAAGCCTGATTTCTTTCTCAGCCCTTTCCTGTGGTGCTAGCAGAGCTTCTGGCCCTCTGTCAATGTGAAGTGGAGCAGAAGAGGAACGGTTGATTGTGTTTCTTGAGGTAGCTCAGGTGTATGAGACCACAAATGTCAGTTTGGCAGTTTCAAGTGTGTATTATTTCACTTGACAGAGTGCTGAAATTACTGCTGTAGAGATGGGTGTGTTTGCAGGGAAGTGGGATTTCTGTGTAGCCTTGCTTGCTTGGCACGAGCTCTGCTTCTCAAAATATCCATCAGGTGTAATTAAATTGCTGTTGGAGGGCCTTTTTTAAACTGCTGAGACTTTCTGAAAAGGCATTTTGTAACCTGGTTAGCTTGAAAAGCCTGATTAGATGGTTTATTGTCTAGAAATAGCATCTTCCACTGAATTCCAAAAGACATTGCCGTGAAAATTGTAGGTTTGTAGCCATAGTTCTGAATGTAAACCCTGATTAGGATCACACTGAAGGTGACTTTTTTTTTTACTTTCAGAAATAAGACTTTCTGAGTTGGTTTTTGTTACGTTGTTGTGGGGTTTTGGTGGATTTTTTTGGCTTGGGCTTTTGGTTTTTTGGGGTTTTATTCTTTTTGATTTGGAGGAGGTTAAGGTTGACTGGAGCGTTGCTTTAGGAGCCTGGGACTGATTCACCACCTGGGATTGGGTTTTTGTGCAAGTGCTGTGGGATGGGGTCACAGGGATGTGTCTGGAGGCGCCCTGAAGCAAAAGGAAATCCTACAGCAATTTCTGCATGATTCCCTCAGGCATCCACTGTAAGGGCAGAGATCTGCCTGTGAAAGGTATGGTGCTGGCAAAGGGCCTTGGGGAAATGTCACACTCTCTTCCTTCTTGTTTCAAGCCTCCTGCTACTGCTAGTGACCAAATGTGCTTTTTTTTCCATGACTAAGAAATCTACCAGTGTTAAAACATCCTCCTCCTTTTTTTTTTTTTTTTTTTTTTTTTAAACCATGTACCTAAAAATCCAGAGGTCTCAAAAGCACAGAAGCCCAGACAACTTACTCTTCCAAAAATAACCTGCTTGTGCTGTTGCCAACGCAACCCCTTGCCTGCAGGCAGCCGTGTTCCATTGCAGGGAAAGGAAGGAATGGTTGTGAGAAACACTGCTGTTGCCTTGAACTGGAGGAAGCCTTTTGAACCTCTTTGATCTCGTTGGGAGGGCTAGAAATAAATAGTTGTGATCAGCCAGGAGGAAAGTCTTGGTGTGGCAAAACCTGGGTTATGGCTTCCTCTTTGTTGCCTAAAGCAAATCAGGAGGTGGAGGTTGTTTTTTTTCTCTTTGTCATCACAAAACCTTCTCTTGAAGAACTTATTCCAGCTGTGGTGACACTGATGCTCCTGGGTGGGATGAAGCAGGGCATGCAGCTCCACGTTTCCCTCCTGCTGCTGTGAGATTGAAGGAATTGTTTCCTAAGTGGTGGCCCATGTTTTGATGACTTTGCTAAGGGGGGACTTGGTGTGATGTGCACCTTCACTCCTGCTGGCCCCTTTGTGCCCATTCTTGTTGACCTTCATAAGCTTTTATATTTTTTTTTATCTAGTGGATCTGATCAAGTCCTTTTGCTGAGTTTCCACTTAGGATTTTCCTGCCTTGCCTGCTAGAGTAACTCCTCTGGCTAGGACCAAAATTTCTGGTACTTCAGGCCCAGGAGCCATGTGTCTGTGTCACTGCAACGGGCTGGAAAAGCTCCTGTGAGGATCAAATAATTCCCTAACAAAATTCAAGCCTTTCAGCTGGAATCTGACACTTAAAAATCCACACAGATGGATTTAGTCTTCTGCTGAAAGAATCCACAGTGAAAAATGATGGAGAGGAGCGAATGTCTCTGAGAACAGCACCTGGCTGGGGGGGGGCCAGAGGGAACTTGAGTCCTGTAACGTCGTAGAGAAATTGCATTCAAGTTGGAC
Source organism: Phaethornis superciliosus (assembly GCA_023637945.1). Lineage (NCBI taxonomy): Eukaryota > Metazoa > Chordata > Aves > Apodiformes > Trochilidae > Phaethornis > Phaethornis superciliosus. The sequence goes on along the minus strand of JAJQWJ010000014.1, from coordinate 18,752,478 downwards.
GGTGACTTCTGTTAAAACACAACTTGATTATTTAGCTTAAAGAAGATTTAGTGCTTTTTAAAAAGAAAAAAAAAAAATTATTTTATTGGTTTTGTTTAAAACACCTTCTGAGGTGCGTGTGACTGCGTGAGTGTGGTGTGACCCCCGGAGTCTTTCACCTGGCGCTTCTGTCCCTATTTAAAGCGGATCCCTCAGCACCCCAGCAGCTGCCCTGGTGTCCCATGTGCTCTGAATCACGAGGTTGAACATTTTGGGGGCTGCTCCCAGGTACTGACCCTGGTGCAGGGCCCTGCAGGGGCTGGGGGGGATGCAAACCACGCGGCCCTGTCCCCCCAGCACATCCCTGGTGTGGGGCTGCTGGGCCTTGGGCTCTGGGTTTGTTATTTCCAAATGTGACATTAACGAGGCTTTTTTTTTTTTTTCCCTGTAAATTGTTTCTGTGTATAAATCCTTTGTTTTGGATCGGTTTGTTTTCGTTTCAATTTGGTTTGGGGGTTTGTTTTGTTTTGTTTTTTTTTTTTTACCTGTTCATGCCGTGTAATTTTGAGCTGTTTCTGAGATTCTGAACATAATGTGCATTTTTTTTGTCTTTTTTTTTTCCTTTTTTTTTTTTTTTTTTTCTGTACAGATGAAACGGAAGAATTTAATAAAAAAGAGTCTGCAGGTTTTTACTGGGTCTCGTTTATTGCTGGGGGCGGCGAGGGGAGGGGGCGGGGCCTGAGGAGGGGGGCGTGGCCTGAGTGGGTAAAAGGGCGTGGCCTGATGAGGGAGGGGGGCGGGGCCTGGTGGGGAAAGGGGCGGGGTCACGGTGCACACTGACCCCGCCCCCTCCCTCCCCGCCGCCGCCGCCGGGATCGCGCTGGGGATTGGCGGCGGGGCGCGTGACGCCGCGCGCGCAGGGGGCGGTTGTCGCGCGGCGGCCGTAAAGCGCGGAAGGTCGGTGCGGCCTCGCTCCCCCCTCCCTCAGGTGAGAGCGCGGCCCCTCCCGCCGCCCCCCTCCTCTTCCTCCTCTTCCTCCTCTTCCTCCTCTTCCTCATTCTCCTCCTCCTCCGGGGCTCCGGTGGGGACGGCCAAGCAGGGCCGAGACGGCGGCTCCCCGGGTCCCGAGGGCTCTAGCGGGGCTGCCGGTGCCGCTGGCTCGCTCCCCCCCCCCCCCCACCCCGTCCGCCTTCCCCTGAGGCCGCGCCGCTTTGTGGTCAGGGCTGTGAGGCGGTCTGAGGGGAGGGAAGCCCCGCAAGCCCCCGGGTTGGGGTTAGGGCAGGCAGAGGGCCTTGGGAGGCGGTTCTGGTAGAGCTGAGAGCCCCGGCCGGCCTGTCCCCGGCTCCTTGCCCGCCTTCCTGGGATCACAGGACTCGTTTCCCTCCTCAGGTAAAGGCCTGGCAGCACCCATGACCAGGCTTCTTTGCGCACCGTTAACCTTGGCCTTCAGGCAAAGTGTCGGAGCATGTTCCGTGCCTGCTGGCTCTCTCTAACATACCTGTTGGTGGTGTGACAGCCTGCGCCGCGTTCTCTTCTTGGATCGTCGGCGAGCGGCAAGGCAGAAAGCCTCAGAAAGGCAGGTAGAGTGCTGTGTAGCTTCTGTGAGAGCTGAGTTCAAACCTGAGCAGCCAGACTGCTGTTTCAGGACAGAGCAACTGCTCTCTTGTTGTTTACTCATCATGTCCGCTCGTACCCGCTGCACCATGTGATGTTTGTTGCTGCCAGCCTTGCATGTAATGGGTGCTAATGCTATTCTTGTCTTTTTCCTTCCTAGAAGGAGTGGTTCTGAGTTAACATCTGAGCACCTTTAGGTGGTGCTTTAAGGAAACTGACAAATCCCTGCCAGGATGTTTCTCCGGTTGCTGTCAGATGTCCGGTGGCGGGCAGCTAACCCCAAATGGAGAAGGCTGACCTGCTCCCAGAGAGGCACCTCAACTACAGCAGAACCTCAGCAGGCTCCCTTGCCAGCACAGGCACAGGTTGTCATCTGTGGTGGTGGAATCATGGGCACTTCCGTGGCATATCACCTTTCCAAGATGGGTTGGAAGGATATTGTCTTACTTGAGCAGGGCAGGTAAGGACTTCTGGTAATGAAACCAAAGAAAAAGGACCCTCCTGCATGGTAGCATCTGCTGTGAGGTGTTGTTTCTGCTTATCCCCATGGGCTTGGACCCAGCTCATTCTGAGAATTGCTTGCTAAATGACATTTATTGCTCCTTCACTGCACAGGGCAGACCTGCAAGGTGAAGGGTGACTTGTGGTGGGTTAGCCTTGGCTAAGGGCCCAGCTTCTACACAGCCACTCACTTTACCTTAGAAAGATGTGGAGGAAGTAGGTGGAGAAAGCTCATGGATCAAGATAAAGATCTGGAGATTGCTTACCAGTTACTGCCCTGGGCAAAACAAGCTTGCCTGGGGGACAATTAATTTAATTTATTGTTATTTAAAGTAGATTCAGGGAGCGAGAAAAAAAAAAAAACAACAAACCAGACTTTCCAACACCACCTTTCTTTTCCCATGGTTGACTTCTCTCCTGTGCTCCAGGGTCTCCTACCTGCACCTGAAGAATTGTGGGGGCTGAATGGTGGGTCTGCTCAGTTCTGAGATCCAGTGGGGATCCTTCACGTGCTGCAGTTCCTTCAGGAGGAATCCTTCTGCTCTGGTGTACAATCACATGTAATCATGTCAACCAGTGCAGCCTGCAGAGGTGGAGCTCCACAAATCAGTCAGCCCCTCCTGAGCATTTCTAGAAGTGGGGTGTGATCCATGTCTGAAGTCTTACACCTCTGGTAAAGCTCAGAAGAGCTTGGGGGAGCTGTGGAGGTTATAAGCTAGCCCTGTAGAAGGTGGTTACAGGTAGAGCTGATCCAGCCAGGCTGCTGCAGGACTTGGTGCAGGTGTAAAACAGCAGCTGGGCTGAGTCCAAGGCTCTGCAGGCCACGTGCTGGGGCAGAGCATGCAGATCCTGCTGAGCTGACTCTGCAGCACATACCTGTTCAGATTTCTGTCCCAGGGATGGGTTCGTGGTGTTTTCATTAAGCAGTGGGGGGATTGGAAGAGGTGTTTTATCTCAGCACCTTCCAGCATCCTCAATAGGTGCTGGACTGAGAGTATTTGCTGTCTAGCTTAGAGCTTCCTGCCTGGTGCTGCCTTGAAGGAGCAAGGAGCTACAATTTCTTGACATTTCAAAGCCAGTAGCATCGAGTTCTTTGTAGGTGGAAAGAAAAGGACTTGGGAAGTCTCATCTGAGACCTTGTCAGGGGTGTCCTGAGGGCAGTCAGCTGGTGGGCTTCACTGGTAAGGAAACACAACCCTTCCCAGCCTTGTGTGGGGTGGGAATGCCTCGTTAGAGACCCCCCTGGAGTGGGGTGCTGTGCAGGCTCAGTCCAGATGTGTGCTTAACATTACATTAGCAGCAACATCTGGTAAGCAGAGGGTGGTGAGAGCCACCCTTCACCAGGGACAGTTGTGACTGAGTGGGGACACAGCAAAAAGAAATCCTGGCGTTGAATTTCTGAGACAATATTGACACGCCAAGCCAAAAGGGATCTTGTCAAAGGCTTGTGGGGCAAGAGGGAGGCAAGCAGGGTTGCTTCAGCAGCAAGAAGGATGGCTTGGAAGTCTTGTGGCAGTAGGGTTTGAGGGAGATGCTTAAATCTAATTGCCTTGCTTTCACCTCTCTGTGCTGCAGGGAGTTTCTGGTAGGTTTCTGTCTCTAGAGCAGCCCTTCACCAAACATGGGCAGTGGTGCAAGGGCAGGTTAAAAAAAGGGGCAAGAAATACCTGGACCTGTCTGTGGCAATTGCTGCCCTGTAAATTGTAAAGATAAAAGGCTCAAATCCAAGTTAATTTTCATATGGAGGAAATCCTGCTTTGGAGGAAGAGGGAATCAGGTAGGCAGATCACCTTAAGCCTCAGGTTTGGGTTTATTTTGTTTTGTTTTGTTTTTAAGTGTTTTCTTTGCAAAATTTCAGTGTTTAGGACCGGTTAAAAAGAAACAGGTTCGGAACAGGAGACATTTTCAAAACAGAGCTAAATGAAAAGCAGCCTAGAGGTGGCATGTGTTGTCCCTGCACCATCCAAGTTCCAGCTTTGGGTCAGCTGTGTTTGGAGGAGAGGTTGCTGCCTGGTGCCTGCTGCTGGCAGCCTGACACCCAGGGGGGTGCTGGACTCGGCCTCTTTGCAACTTCTCCTGCAGATTGGCTGCTGGTACCACTCGCTTCTGCGCCGGCATCGTCAGCACAGCCAGGCACGTGGCCCTGGAGCTGAAGATGGCAGACTACTCCAACAAGCTCTACCAGCAGCTGGAGGAAGAGACAGGAATACAAACAGGTATTGAAAGTGTCATCATCATCATCATCATCATCCTCCCTCCTCGTCAGCGACCGCGGGAAGCTGAGTCAAAATTAATCGATGCTGAAATACAAATGGAATTTTAACAGTGTCTGAAGAGGTGGTGGGGTCCTGTTAAAAAAAAAATGACTGAATGAGATGCAGAGGGATGTTACTCTCTTAATCAGAATGGTGGCAGGAAGTGGGGAGCAGGTGAACAGACTGCATGCAGAGTGCATTCAAACCGTGCCCACTGTGTCCTCTGTAAGCTGGGCAAACACAGGTGAATTTCCACAGGGACACTGAGCACTGCATTACAGTGACTGGAGCAAATGGCCCATTTTCTGTACCAGTTCCCTTCTCAAAAAGAGAAGGTGAATAACAGTAGCACTAAATCATAGGCATAGCAAGGTGCCTTGCTTTGGAAATAACAAGGAAGCACTGTGTTGGAATTCTCCCTCCAAAATGCTCAGGCATTTGCCTCATAGGAGAAACTTGAATCCTGAAAGCTTTCTGCTGACAAGGGCTTGTGATATATGTCAGACTCCAAAGAGGTTAATAATTGTGCCTGTAATTAAGATAAATGTTGATCTGTTGCAGGTGGTGGAGTCACAAAGTGTCTTCATTTAGTTATTGAGGTTTTATTCTTTTGAGTAGTTATTAGATCACTTATTTTTGCCAGTAACGGTGTCTTTTAATGGATACTGTGTGTGATTTTTCTTTTTTTTTTTATAATCACAAGCAAAGTAGTAGAGTTAGAACAGCAGTCAAAATTAAACTGCTCTTTTGAAAAGTTGACTAATGCAGTTTTTAATTACTCGCTGATAAGAAATTAACTGGGGATCTGGGGTTTCCAGGCTCCTGGAAGCAACAGGTCTGCTATTGTGTTAAAGCAATGGGTCTGAGATTAAAAGGAATTCAAGATCCAGCCCAAATCTGACTTTAATCATTCTCACAGGGTACGTGAGGACAGGCTCCATTTCCCTGGCTCAGACTCAGGATCGACTGATCTCTCTGAAACGTGTTGCTTCTTCACTGAAGTACGTATGAGCAGGGAATGAAACCCCTCTGAACCTTGCACCAGCTCTCCTGCAGGACCAGTGCTGACATTTTTCTCTCGTTCTGTGGCAGTGTAATGGGGATACCTTGTGAAATTATCACCCCCAAGCAAGCGGCACAGCTCCACCCACTGATCAACATCCATGACCTTGTGGGGGCCATCTATGTGCCAGAAGATGCAGTCGTGTCATCTGCCAATGTGAGTCTGGCTCTGGCAACTGCTGCCTCACGGAATGGTATGAGGTTTTTCTATCTATAGAGTGCTCTCTTGCATGATAGTTATCTTCATAAAATAAAATGGGGTTTGCATCTCTTTTGGTGTTCTAACCGAGCACCAAAGACCAAAACTTGGTTGTTTGTATAAGGTTCTGATTCTTTAAGATCTATTTTTCTGTTTCAAAAAGGCTGGATTTCTTTTTAAGGTACTTAACCTTCACAGATCTGCTGTGATAGATCAAGCACCAGTGTGTTGCCCGTACTCATTATATTTTTCTCTGAATAAGCACACACTCTTTTATCACAAAAACAATCCTTTGTAGGACCTGGCTCAAAGTTGCACATCCAAAGAGTTTTAATGACATACAAATGAAATGGTGTGACTGAGTCCTTGTGGATGATGGGCATGTATTCTTTGGAAATGGATTTGGAAGTGTGGTAATAAATGCTGTTTGTCCAGTACGTTGGCAAGTTTGGAGTGGTCTAAAAGTGGGAGAAAGGTTAGATATGATAAGAGAGATGAGGCTTATTAAGGATGAAAGTCCATCACATTGGAAGAAGCTGCTTGAAAAGGTACCTGTCCTAGTTTTTAAGTCCAGCTTGGTTTGCTTGCTGTTAATGGATTTTTTTCACAAAGTGACTGATTTCCACTTAAAGAACCAGTTTTGCCATCTGAAACTGCAGCCTTTATTGCATAGAGAAATTGTAGTGGAAAGAAACCATAGCTGAGACTCTTATTTTTCACGTTGTTGATGCGAGGGTGTGCTTATCACCCAGCTTGTCACAGGGGAAAGAGCACTGGAACTCTTCACAGTCTCAGCCTTTAGATGTGCAAATTGTATATGTGATGTCTCACAAATCATAGGGTTTCACTTAAGAATTACTGGGTCAAGAACAGAAATTTTGTCTCCAACAGAAAGTAAGCCTTTAGGTTGGGTTTGAGCATTCAGTGCTAGCAGCCTGAGAGCTTAGGAGGAAGGCTCCTGGTGTCCTGACTTTTGGATGTCCTCTTCAGGTGTCCAGATTCATGAACGGACAAGTGTCAGTCATGTCACAATTCAGAAGGGTCGTGTGACTGGAGTGGAGACTGACAGAGGACAGATTGGATGCCAGTACTTCGTCAACTGTGCTGGCCAGGTTGAATTATTACAATTTTTCTTTCTCTTTTACTTTTTGGGTTCGTTTTTTTTTTTTTTTTTTTTTTTTCTTTGTTGTTGTTTTTTTAAAATGTATGTGTGTTGGCTTGGGTTACTGGAGTAGATCAAAGTCATGTTGCTCAGCTGCTTAGAGCAGTGAAGCTGTGAAGGAGGAGAGCAGTGCTTGCTGCCTGCTTGATACAACAGATTCTGATTGTTAACCTGCTGAGGAGTACCCTGCAGCCTTGTGGTACAGCTCTGCCCACAGTCTCAGTCCTGGGGGCTGTACCCTTCTGATGGGAAGAGTTTTGCTTCAGCACTTAGTGAGACATTAACCCTCTCTCCACCCTTCTCTCCTCCTCTCATACACACACACTGAAAGTTCCATTTTTTAGCTCTTATTGTCATGTCTTCTCCAGCCTGACAACACATCTGACAAGCTGTTTCTCAGCTTGCAAATGGCTGTCTAGTTAGCATGGTGTCTTCACTCCTAAATCCCGACTCTTCCCCTTCTAGAGGCTGAGTCTGGTGTTGACTTTGCTGGACAGATCTTAATTTTGTTTTCCTGTTGTATTTGGTACTTCTTAGCCTCAAATCAGGAGCCCATTTTCTAGATCTTATGTGAGGAACAGAAAACCAGTCTGTTCTAAACAGTTCAAATTCTAAGCAAAAAGGAAAAAAAAGTGTCTGTTTAAGGTTTAGGGGACTGAACAAAATCTTGCTGGCCTTTGATGTAGGCAAACCCACAGGGTCCTTTTTTTTTTTTTTTTTTTTTTACCTGGAGTTTCTTCTGGATTCTAACACCCACTTTTCTCTTTCAGTGGGCTTATGAGCTGGGCCACTCTGGGGAGGAAACTGTCAATATCCCAGTCCATGCCTGTGAACACTTCTACCTCCTGACCCATCCTTTGAAGGAACCTCTAGCAAGCAACATACCAAGTAAGGATTCTTCAGCTCTGCCTCACTTTTCCTGGTGAATTCTGTCTGCCTTTCTGAGGTGACATATACTGTATGTCCTAAAGGCCACCTAAGTGTTACCAGTTTTCAGCTTATTTGGGATTGTAGAGTATATTCTAGCTCAGCTGCTCTGAATATCCTCCTCCAGTGGCAGAATCTCTTTCAGTACTCTTGGAAAAGCTTTCATTGCAGAAGTTGATTTTCACAGTGGGTCATCTTAGCAGGGGACTGACTTGTAGCTGTGTAGCTCCTCCCCCATGTTCTGGCTTTTGCATCTCTTAAAAAGGAAAAAAAAAAAAAAAAAAGACCTTGTGTTAAAAACCTGTGGTTTTGAAGTGGAAAATTTTGCTTATTTACTCTGTCTTTAGCAAGTTTCTGCTTCTACTGAGGAATGTGTATACCTTCCAGGGAATTCAGCTCTGACCAGAGTCCCTGAGTGCTTCACTTTTACTTCCCTGAGTTGTATATATGTATTTACATACTCGCAGCTTTTCTGTACATGAGTAAAACTGCCATGTAACATGTCAGGTGCAGTATCATAAATGTTTCAGGTTGATGCTACCACTGGAAGAAGCAAACCTGGCCTGAGTGTTCATCCTCACCCCAGTGCTCCCCACCTTCCTCCCTCTGGTTGCCTGCAGCAATCTGGATCCCTGATGCATCCCCATGAAACTGAACTCTTCTTAATTCAGAAAGAGAAAGAGAGGGAGGGGAGGGCAGGACACCTCTTGGGGGTGTTATAGACCAGAGAGATTTAAAATTTAAAAACGTTAAAAATTTATTAAAGATTTGTTAAAGGGCAAATAAACAAAACAGCCTGCTGGGCGACCGGGGAGTCTCTGCTCCACCAACAGTCTGCAAGTTAAACAGGGCAAAACCATTTCTTTTATACCCCCTCTTTTTAGTCTTTTCATTGGTTCTTGCTTCGAGGGCTCTTCCTGTTGCTGAGGCAGTAGGTTTTCCTCAGGGTCTTTGTGAGTAGCCCTCTCCTTGTTTTTCTGGACTTTTCTTTTTCATTATAAATACACTTAAACCCACACTATTAGATTTAACAGGATATAACATTTAAACATCATCTTTAGAATAACAGAACATAACACCTTATTGTAACTTTATTAACTCAAACTTAATTTGATAAGCAAAATATTTATAATCAACTATTACAGGGGAAAAGTCTGGTCTTGGGTGCAGTTCCAGTGGAACTAAAGCAGTATAAGGGCTTATTGGTTACACAAGGGAACTCAGTTTACTTTGCTGACCCAAAATTAACACTTGTGGAGGGAGTTACTGCAGGTTTAGTCATCTAAACTGGCTCACAGGAAAACCAGAATGGTGTCAAAATATGGGGTCAGGGCACTGTGCCTGTGCCTTCTCATGCTAGGGGACCACGAGTTTGACCCAGCCTGGCACCACTCCCAGTTGTTGAAGTTTGTGGAACAGCATCCTGAGGCAGCCATCCCTTCTCTCAGTTCCCTTCTCACCTCTTTTCTTTCCTCTGCAGCTGTTGTAGACCCCGATGGCAGGATCTACATACGCAGCTGGCAAGGGGGCATCCTCTCAGGAGGCTTTGAGAAAAACCCCAAACCTCTCTTCACGGAGGGACGGAACCAGCTGGAGATTCACAACCTTCAAGAAGACTGGGATCATTTTGGTATGTTGGGCAGGAAAGATTCCCACAGCAACCAAACACCTGGCTTCAGCAGAAGGCAGAGGTAGCACCACCACAGGCTGTTACTGACCAGCATGTGTCTGCCTGTAACTGAAAGGTGTGAGAAGGATGAATGTGCCCTCAGATTCATTCATCTCTTCGTTGATCAATAATTAGCATAAAACCCTTTTACCAGGGACTACCTCCATACCTGTCTGGCATTTTTAAAAAAACTCACTAACCCCCAACCTACATTAATTTCTTCCAGTGCAGCAAGGTACTGCAACCCCCCCCCAGTGCTGTTCTTCCATTTAATTTGATTTTTGACTGTCAGTGCCACATGCTGCTGCTCCTCTGGTGACACTGTAGATCAGAACTGTTGACTTGCCACTGAGCCATGGTGTTTTGTTTCTTTTCTGCAGCTCTCTTCAGCAGTGACTGCCAAGTGCATTGCCATGGGTGGTGTTTGCTTTGTGGACAGAACTTGGTACTGTTGCTTCACCCCCCCGTTGCCAGTTGTGGCTTACTATATTCCAAGTGTCCCATCTTTTCTCTGTGTTTTTTTTTTTTTTGATGCTGTTTTCATATTCTCTGTGAACTTTTACATGGGAGGCTCTTTCTGTAGGAAAGAGCATAGCATGGTCCCTTTCTTCTGTTTTTCCCTGCTGTGTTATGCCTGGTAGGTTTGTGCGTGCTCTGTCATCTTCAAAATTGCCTTTTTTTTTCCAGGGATCCAGTTTTCCCTGTGTCAGAGCTCTTTGCATCCCTTGTGAATGCACATACCTCAGTATGTCACTCTAGGCACGGCGGGATTTCCACTGATTTCTTTCTGCAGTGGTAGTATGTTCTTCAGCAACTCCCCAGGTTAATTTGAATAATTTTACTTTCATTTCTGTGAGATACTGTCTTGATTGATACCATGAAAGTTTAAACTCCAGGGGATGGAGCCAGGATGGGGTGCAGTTTTGTGCTGTCGTATGCTGAAGGATTTTAGATCTTTAGATGTCTACAGACTTGCTTGAAGATAACAGCTTCACTGATGAGTTGCTCGAGCTCTGCACCTGCTACCTTTTTGGTTTTCTGGGCAGTTCTGAAAGGAAAAGGCACTGCTTGGTGGCACCTGCAAATTGCCTGAGTTTTGTAAGCAGTGGCACACCATGTTCCTTTTGTCAGTTCAAACACACTGAACAGCTGAGCAGAGTCAGAGCTCACTCAGCCCATGTTTGATTCTTTCTTAGGGCTGAAGTTCCTGTGGTTGGAGCTCTTGCCTTGCTGCTTTGATCGGTTTGGTTGGAACACCTTTTGATATTAAAATAGCCTGCACAGTTGCTTAAATGTTGGGCTGGATATGAGAACAAATCTAACATTGATCCCTCTTTTTATCAATTAGAATAAAAGTCTGTAACTGCAGGCTCTCACTTGGGAATACTAATGCATGAGAGAGGGAAGGGGAAGAGCAGGTCAGAAAGAGTGTTTCTGTGTGTAACTTCTTAGAGAATGTGAAATCTGATTATTTTAGGGCTTGTGTGTGAAGCTGAGGAGCATTATTTGTGCTGAATCTTGAGGGCTTTTATCTGGATTCCTGTGGGGAGGTAACTTCTGGACAAGAAAACCAAAGTAGCTATCTTGTCCCTTTATTAACCCTCTCAAATGTCAGCCTGTGAAGAATTGTTGAAGGACCTCTCCAGTGTGACTGGGCAGTGGGGTGACAAGGAAGCTCAATGAGGATGGATGTGAAGTGACACAAATGCATGACAGGGTGTGGGGCAGTCTTACCTGCACCACACAAAATGATGGGCTTTGGGGTGACCTTGGCATCCTGTGAGTTCTGTGAAGACATCAGCTCAGCAGCAGTCAAAGCAAAAGACATACGAGGAGTTATTAGGAAAGGAGCAGGGAACACAGTTGGTATGCAACAATAACTCCTTGGTTTGCCAGATACTGACTATTGTTCTGGGCTCCCTGCTTCCAGAGGGCACTGCACAACTGGAGAAGGCCTCAGGAAAGAGAAGCAAGAGGCTAACCAAAGCTTGGAACAGTTTTCAAGCCAGGAATGACTGAGTGGGCTGGGAAAAAGAGATGGCAGAAGGGAAAGAAACAGAGGTCTAGGAGATGGTGAATGAGAGCAACAGGATAGATAGGGATCTCTGTTAGCTGTCTCTTCTGTTATGCCAGCTGGGAGGCATCAAAACAAGCTAACAGTGTGAATTTTAAAACAAAAGGAGGTCATCCCTCATGCAACAAGCACTAAACATGTGGAAGTCCTTGGCAGCATCTGTGGGAAGTTTTCTTGAGTTTGGGGGATGCCTGGTCGAGTACTTAGAACAGAGATCCATTTAGGGTTACTGAAGAGGGAAAACAGGACATTTTTAGGAAACCCTCTGAGCTGATGGTAAGTGGTGGCTGGCAGAGTGTGTGAGACAAGGGTTGTATAGATTTGCCTGTTCCCATTCCTCAGTAGGTGTCTAGTTGATGTCTGTTCCTCTTGTTTTCCCTAACAAAACTGCAAATGCTCTCACACTGTTGAAACCAGTGCTGGGCTCTGGGTCAGGGTGGCTGTTTTTATGGTGTGCTGCCTGATCCATTTGGAGTGGTTTGATTCCAGCAGGTAAAAGGTTTATCCTGTGACTGTGCTGAAACAGAAGCAGTTTGCATCTGCTCAGACAACAACGTGTCCCTGCCGTGCTGTTCAGTTTGAAGGTCAAATAACTGAAATGTGCCGAGGCTGAACTTTTTGTTGTGACTTTTGTATCTTTTTTTTGTTTTGTTTTTTTTCAATTTTTTTTCCTTCTCTTGGGTCCTAGAGCCACTTCTGAGCTCACTCCTGCGCCGGATGCCAGATTTGGAGGCTCTGCAAATCATGCAGTTGGTGAACTGCCCGGAGTCCTTCACGCCAGACATGCGCTGTGTCATGGGAGAGTCACCCACTGTGAGGGGCTACTTTGTCCTGGCTGGCATGAACTCTGCTGGGATCTCATATGGTGGGGGAGCAGGCAAGTAAGTGGTTTGTCACTGCTACGTGTGTAAATAAAATAATTTTTACATTATTTTGTTAATGTAAAAGAGACTGCTCTCTCTTTTACATAAAGAGACTGCTCAGGTGATCCTTCTGTGTAGAATGTTCTGGGCAGTATTTGTCACCTCCTCTCCTTTTGTTTCCAACTTTGAGTGAAGGAGAGGAGCAGTTGCCATGTTCTGATTAGGTTTTCCTGAGTATGTTGGACTCCTGTCCTGTACACTCTTCCTCAGGCATCACATCTCAGTGATCAGCAGCCTGCTGGGGATCAAGTGAGCTTCTTTAAAGCTGATTTGATTTTGTTATCTACCAGGAAGAGATAAAAGCTTAACAAAGCATATATTGCCTCATCTTCTGTACTCCATAATCCTCTGCAATTGATTATTTGACTGAAGTCCTTAGATCATTCAACTTGACACAGCAGTTAGTGTCTCTGAAAGAAGTGAATGTGATGCAGATGAAGCACCATGTATCTGATGCCAGTGCTGCCAGAACTGTTGAGTTCTCTCCTCTAGACTGCCCAAAAGATAGGGATGGAATTGTTTCCCTGTAAAATCCAGTTCCTATCTTAATGCAGATGCTTTGACAGGCATACAAGTGTGGTCCCAGCAGCAGAGTTGCTTGGAGGGTGATCATCACTTCTGACTGCCATTTGGTTTTGGTAGCCCAGCATCCCTCTGCCTTAAGAAGCTGTTCATTTTTCCTGGCAGGCATTAGTATCTGCATTTGTCTCCACTATATTCTGTCCACTGTCTAATAATTTAGCTCACCAGTGATTTTTTTTTCTTTGCTGTATAAAATGCAGGGAATCTTTGCAGTGAGGTTCTTTAAGAATCAAAATAATTTCTGAAAGTCAAAGCAGTATTTTCCTGTTTGTTGTTTACAGCCTCAAGATAAGCAGCCCAGCTTGCTAATATAACTTTTAATGATCAGTCTCAAATCCCTGTGTTTTTCTGTTACTGACTGTGAACAGATCCTTCTGCTCTGTTTTGGTCTGAGCTGCCTTTGTTCTTTAGCTCTGGAGCATGCCTTCCTCCTTAACTGCTAGAATTGTAGCTAAGCAGAAGTTGGCTTTCAGCACCTTGTGCTGAAATGAATGCTGTCACTGATGGTTTGTGGCTGAGCCTACACCAGGTACTGAAAAATGACCCAGTGGGCAGCCTCCTAACTCCAACCTAAACGTGCTCAGCACCTCCTTGGGTAGCACAAAATTTGACACAGCATCAGCCAGGCTCCTTCTCCCAGGCTCTGGCTTCATTTACCACATGTCCTTAACTTCCTGCTGCCATGTATGTTTCACCCTCATGGGAAATGAGTAATTTGGAAACGTGGTGGATGAGTTTTGTAAAGGGAAACCTTCCAGATTCTGCTGGTATTTAGAATACCATGTTAACTCTCTTCTCTCTCCCTCCTGCAAGTTCTCATGTCCAAATTGCCTTACTTCTGACTTCAAAGCTAGACTCTTTCCTTAAAGACATTGGCTGATATCTCAGTCTTTCTTTACTTCTTCCATCAGGTACCTGGCAGAGTGGATGGTAAATGGGTATCCATCAGAAAATGTCTGGCCTCTGGATCTGAAACGTTTTGGCACCCTTCAGAGCAGTCGCACTTTCCTCCGTCACCGTGTGATGGAAGTAATGCGTAAGTGAGGTCTCTGCATTCAGTGCTGTCCAGGATGCCCAAAATTTCCTCTTTGCTGCACTGTCTCTCCTTTCTCATGAAGCTGAGAACCATTTTCCTTCATCCTGGGCATCTGTGTGGCAGTACAGCCTCTTCCCAGGAGAAAGAAAAGGATGGTTTGTTGGGGGGAGCTTGGTATTAACAGTGTTCTTATTAGCTGTTATTGAAGAGATGCTGTTGGTCCTGTGCTCTCTCCTCTTTCTGTACTTTGCCTCTGGTACTGGGAAATTTGTGCCTATCTCTGTAGGACTCTAGACTAATAAATCAGTGCCAAGCTCTTGATGGGGATTATGATGCTGTCTCAAGCATTGTTATTCTTTGCACATCATTACGGTGCAGAAATGCCATCACATTTAGGAGTGTGTGATCCAGCTATCTTACATCAGTCAGGAAGTGTCTTCCTGACATATTCTGCTTTCTCCTGTCAAAGTTTGTGATAAATACCTGGCTGAATAGATTTGAGACGTCCTTGTTCCTGTCTAAAACTATTCTTAGTTTCCTCCTTTTGTTTGATTATCTGTCTGGAGATAATGTGGACAGTTTCTGTGAAAGTTTCAAATAGAAGTGTGAGGTGCTTACCAAGCTGCAAATCACAAGTATTTGAATTCCAAAACTGAACTAAAAATATGTGTTCAGGTGGAAGCAGAGAAGTTGGGTAAATCTCTTAGCCCTGCTGTACCCAGGAAATAAAAATGTTATGCTTAGACCTTCCTCAGAAAAATCACTTTACTCCCTTGGCATTATTCTGCAGTTGCTTTCCAATACAAATCTGGACTCTGATAACTACAAGAAGCACTCTAGTTTTTACAAGACAAGTACTGAACTCAATTTTTAAGGTGTTATATTCCCATTCTAATCTGTTCTTCCCTCTATTCACTCTTTCAGGAGCACTAGTACTAGATAATGCCAATAAAATCATCAAATTATTAGCTATGGGGCAAAACCAATAGTTCAGTAAGAAATATTTATCTCACTTTCTATTTTAAGCAGCTTTACCTATGTAGAAACTTAACAAAGAAGTATTCAAGCATCCTTGCATTACACCCGTCCCCACTGGAAACCAGGGAAGATGCTAGACATGTATTAGGGTAACTTGTTTTCTAAATCAGAATAGTCTGTATTGGCAAAAAAAGGTACAGGAACCGTTTGGAACAGTCTCTATAATGAGAAAGGTCTGAACAGCTAATATTTAAGAAGGTAATTAGTATTGTCAAAATGATGAGTGGCTGATACAGTGTGCTGTCAGGGAGAAATAATGCATAATTAATGATAGTCAACATGACTTCATTAAAAATAGAGAGTTTGTGTTATCTTGAGATTATTGTCATGGGGCCACAGGTATCTATAAATACAAGCATTCTGCACAAATATGATGGTTTTGAATAGCTAGAAACAGATGAGAGCAGACTGAACCTTCGAACAGAAAAGGCAGGTCAGAACTGTTTTGAGGGGATTTCATTGGTGCTTCGGCTGTTAGCAAGTAGGCTTATTGATAACGTGGAAGAAAGTATTAGGTAAAGATAATAGCTGTGCCTGGTCATGGATTTTTGTGACTCTTGCAGCTCTCATGTGTGACCTGAAGGTTCCCCGTTGGGACTTCCAGACTGGCAGGCAGCTCCGTACTTCCCCGCTGTACGACCGCCTGGATGCCCAGGGAGCTAGGTGGATGGAGAAGCATGGATTTGAGAGAGTCAAGTATTTTGTCCCACCTGGGAAAGGTGAGATCACATCTTCTTCTGCCTGGCACATCCCAGCTGGTCTGTGTAAGATCTCAGCTCATCTGTTTTATGAATTGCCCCTTGGGTTTTTTTTCTCCTTGCGTTAGATCTGCTGGATTTGGAGCAGAGCAAAACTTTTTACAAACCAGACTGGTTTGATATCGTGGGGGCTGAAGTCAAGTGCTGTAAGGAAGCAGTTTGTGTCATTGACATGTCATCTTTCACCAAGTTTGAAATAAGTGTAAGTACCTGGGAGGTGACAAAGCATCAGCTGGGTGATTTGGTTTTAGTTACTGATTTATTTAGTTTATTATTAACTGGTATTGCAAAATTCTGTGTGTTCCTGACAGGCAAAGAAAGTCAAAGCTGCATTCCCAAATTCAGATTGTACCACCATATCAAGCACAGGTTGTATTTTGTCTGTCAAGGGCCCAGTTTCTAGAAATAACAGCTTAGTCTGTTGATAGAATGTGACCTTTGGCCCAGTGTCACCAGTGCATCCTATTACACTCAAGACATTGATGGCACTGTCATTACAAATTGAAGGAATTTGGGCCAGGACATTGATGTGATCTTAAACTGCCCCGGGGGATTTGTATTGCTCAAATATCTTGTCTGACTTTTCTCTCCTTTTCTATTCCTGCAGTCCACAGGAGACCAGGCCCTGGATTTTCTGCAGTATCTCTTCTCAAATGACCTGGATGTGCCAGTGGGGCATGTTGTGCACACAGGCATGCTTAATGAGAAAGGAGGGTATGAGAATGACTGCAGCATAGCACGACTGAGCAAACGCAGGTAGGTGTGTGGGCAGCCTCTTGATCACCCTTTGGGTGGCAGAGCCTTTAAGAACCTCTTAATGAAGATCAAAAACTTTTTTCCTCCCTCTGTAAAGAAAAAAAAAAAGTCACAATTTTCCACTCCTAAGACAAATGAGAGGAAGCTTCTGAATTTACCAATATGGGGAAAAAAATGCCTGTTTCTGGGACTACAGGTGAACGTAAATTTCTAAAAAATCTTGGCCCTTCAGTTGTTCCATTTCTCAGCTGAAAGACAAATTGATTTCAGCAGTCATTAGAAATTATTAGTTAGCTAGGTAATCACTTAAAGTGCAAACCAAACAGTTGCTCTTTGGCTACTTGCCTGTCACCTCTTTGGAACTGCATGCTGAAAATATTACTTCTTCATTATTTCAACTTTCATTGCAGTAGGGGTGCTGTAATTCTCAGCTCTGGAGTCTCTTGTGGTTCCTTTTTTGTGCTCTCAGATGCAAACTGACAGGATCACAGGATCCCATCCTTCGACACAACAGTTTGGGCTCTCTTTGGTGTTCAATAAAAAAACCTTCTAATTTTAAAAATATTCTTCAGCAGCGTGTCCCAGCTGAGTGTTGATTTTATTTCTCTAGACCATTTTCTATGAGTGCTTTCATTGTATTGATGTGAAAGCATTCTTCGCTGCTCTTTCAATTAGAAACAGCTTCTCTTCCTCTTTTGTCTGCTTTTCTGTATTGCTTAAAAGGCTTGTCCTTCCCTGTGTGAAACCAGCAGCTCTCCTCCTTGCCTGGTCATTTCTGCAGATGTTATCTCTGTCAGTAATGTACTTTAACTCGCAGTTTGTATGAAAGAGACTTACATGACAAATAGCTCATTTTCACATCTCAAGTGGAGTTCTATTTTTAGAAACTGATGATAACCACCATTGTCTGTGCATTGTCTGCTGAAACAAGAAATCACTGTGTCTGTCAGAGCAGACAGTCACTGGTGCTGAAGAGCTGCAAATACCTCCTGTAAAATGGTTGTGACTTTTGAGATGCCCCTTGAACTTTCTGTAGAACTGTTCTGTGTTCTCCTTCTGTTCACTCCTTGTCACCAGTCTGCTGTTAACACTGGAGGGCTGGGGCTTCTTGTCATGGTAGATGTGACAGCATTGATCCAGAGACTTTAGCTGTCCTGGTCTCCTGTTATCTTGGAAGCTGCTGTAGTAGTTGGTGGACACAGATTGAACTGAACCATCCTGTGGCTGTCCACTCATTGTTTTTTTGGTTTCCATGGGTCTGTCTCAGCTTCTTCATGATTTCCCCTACTGACCAACAAGTCCATTGCTGGGCCTGGCTGAAGAGCCGCTTGCCCGATGACAGCAGCGTGACCATGGAAGATGTCACCTGGAAGTACACAGGTAAGAAGTCACTGAAAGCAGACCTCATACAGGAT
Organism: Phaethornis superciliosus; assembly: GCA_023637945.1. Taxonomy (NCBI): domain Eukaryota; kingdom Metazoa; phylum Chordata; class Aves; order Apodiformes; family Trochilidae; genus Phaethornis; species Phaethornis superciliosus. The sequence goes on along the minus strand of JAJQWJ010000014.1, from coordinate 18,734,528 downwards.
GAAATCACAAATGGTGTCTTGTGCTGTGTGCCACTTAATGGCTGGGTTTCCTTTCCAAACAGTTGGATGAAAACAGCAATTCAGAGGCTTCCTTCTAGCAAGCCATGAGCTGGGGGACAGCCCTGTGGACTGTCAGGAGAGAGACTTTCCTCTTCTCTTAAGTGTAAATGTACCTATTAGTTGAGTAAATACTTCAGATGTCAGAAATCGGGGCATGTCTTTATGCAAGTCAGATCAGAAATTGGGGGATGTGTATATGCAAGTCAGATACCAAGCAGTCCCTCTCCAGTCTCATCCCAGTACTGTTCCCTTCCCCCCTCCAGCTCTCAATCTGATTGGCCCTCGGGCTGTGGATGTCTTGTCAGAGTTGTCCTATGCCCCGATGACTGCAGAACACTTTCCCTCTCTCTTTTGCAAGGTGAGTGGCTGTGCTTCCTTCTTCCCCACCCTGCTGGCTTCTCTGAAGCATGTGTGGAAGGAGGGAAAGAATTCAGTTTTGGATGGCAAGAGGGGAACTTGGATGTTCATCTGGATTTCCTGCAGTTACTGAGCTAGGCTGGTATTGTACTCACTAGGCTCACTTTAACTACTTCTCTTTGGGTTCATCTTGCATAAATATATAGGTGAATATGATTGGTTCCCAGTATTCCACTCGCTGTAGGCTTGGTGCCACTTGATATCTTGGCAGGCTTCACATAAACAATTATGAACCTGTCAGTCAGAGGGACAGCTGGAATGGCTGACTGGGGAGGCAGTGTCCCCTGTCATGTTAAAAGGCTGAGCAGAGACCTTCTGTTCAACTTCTGTCTTGTATGTAGGGTACAAGCCTGTGTCCTAAGCTAGTTCCAAGGTTTATTGCCAAGTGTCAGGAAGTGATGAGGAAGTCTGGATCACGCAGCATCTCTATTTGGATTTTTAAATCTTAATTCTTCACAAGTGTGAGCTGGTGGTGAGCTGCAGCAAGGGAGGGGAGGGGAGGAGTGGAGGCTTTCAGGTGTGGTTTGCATTGTGCTTCTCCTGGATCTCTGTGCTGTGTTCCAGTCTGGATCATTTCACCCCCTCTGATTCTGCAGGAGATGAGCGTGGGCTACGCCAACGGCATCCGTGTGATGAGTATCACTCACACAGGAGAACCTGGATTCGTGCTTTATATCCCCATAGAGGTAAGGGCAGAATGTTGCCTTTGTTAATTAAGACAGTTGCTTGCATGCATAATCAGAAACACTTTGTGAGGTGCCTTGGGGTAGTGAAATGTCTGGTGTGTACCATGGGAAAGCTGCCAGCAAGCACCAGGGGGAGTTTCCCTTCTCTGCATCCCATTCCACTGGGAGCAGACCTCTTGTGCTCCAGAGGCAGGGCACAGGAACATCTCTGGTGGTGACAGATGCTGTCCTGCTTTTCTGGGGCTGGTCTGGAACTCTGTGTTTCCCCCTCCCTTGGCAGTATGCCCTTCATGTCTACAACGAGGTGATGAACATGGGGCAGAAGTACGGGATCCGCAACGCCGGGTACTACGCGCTCCGCAGCCTGCGCATCGAGAAGTTCTTTGCCTTCTGGGGCCAGGATCTGGATGCCTTTACCACTCCTATGGAGTGTGGACGTGAGTTCCAGGTCAAGCTGGAAAAGGTACACCCTCTCATAAGCTCTGGTGTGCCCTTAGGTTATCCTGCTTTGGCAGGGGGATGGGACTAGGTCACAGAATCATAGAATAGTTTGGGTTGGAAGGGACCTCACAGCCCATCCAGTCCCAACCCCAACATGGGCAGGGACACCTCCCACCAGCCCAGGTTGCTCCCAGCCCCATCCAGCCTGGACTTGGACACTGCCAGGGATGGGGCAGCCACAGCTTCCATGGGCAACCTGGGCCAGGGGCTCAGCACCCTCAAATTCAAGAATTTTTTCCTAATGTCCAACCTCAATCTCCCCTCTTCAAGTTTTAACCCATTTCCCCTTGTCCTCTCCCTACCCCCCCGTGTCCAAAGCCCTCCCCCAGCTTTCTTGTAGCCCCTGCAGATATTGGAAGGTTGCTCTGAGCTCCCCTGGGAGCCTCCTCTTCTCCAGGCTGAACAACCCCAATCCCTCAGCCTGGCTTCCCAGGGAGGTGCTCAGCCCTCTGAGCATTTCAGTGGCTCTGCTCTGGACACACTCCAGAGGAGAGGTCTGTGTCCTTCCAGATGATCTCTAGATGTTCCTAACATTCTGTGATTCTCTAATTCTCTCCTGCCCTGGGGTGGGTGGGAGGGAGAGCAGTACTGAACTGGACAGAGTGCTGTTCAAGTGGGTTGCTGTATTGTTTTTTTGATAGAGCAAGGTGCAGTGTGTGTCTATAACCTCTGCTCTTGGACTTCAGAAAGGTGCTGGAAGTTTTCTTTCCAGGACAAGTCTTCAAGGGTCTGTGTAGCATCCTGTGTTGCTCATGTGCACAGTGCTCAGTGTGGTGAAGGGTGCTCTGTATCTTAGAGGTGCTCACAGTTCATTTTTGTCCCAGCTGTTTTCCCAGTCTGAGGAAGTAAAAGCCACCCTGTGCACTGGGTGGTGGTTGGTGAAGTCGAGTATGAGGACAGGTGCCAAGGACAGTTACTCTTTTTTTACTAAAACCTGGGGGTTCTCTGTTTTTACTGCAACACAGTTTGGCAGAGTTGTGTCCTGCTTGTTGCGTGACCTCTGTCAGTTGCTGGGTTTCTACTGTCTCATGTCTTTGTGTGAGCCAAACAAATGCTTGTATCAGTTTTTTTAGAGAAGGAGGGTGTAGCAACTTAGGATACACACTTTCTTTGTTGTTACAGTTTTCCTCTGGTTCACACTAGAGGCAGTAGGCTTCTGGAAGTGGCAAAATGGCAAAAACTAGAACGGTGACATTTTTTACTCTGGCAAAAATTAGAACGAATGTTTTAAAGTCCTACCTCAGATGTATTTTTCCATCTTTTAATACAATTTAGCATGTGGAAGAACAAACTTCTGCCCGAGCTGGGTGTTTTGCATACAGAAGCAGCCTGGCTTGATAGGGCAGGAGTTCCAAGCAGAAATTCACCTCTCCTCAGTCCGCTTGTTTTCGACGGCTCGCCTCCCCTTCTCAGCTGAGCCTTCCTTTATCCCTGCAGGGAATAGACTTTCTTGGCCAGGAGGCACTGCTGGAGCAGAAGCAGCACGGTGTCTACAAGCGTTTCACCATGTTCATCCTCGAGGACCACGACACAGACACAGACCTCTGGCCCTGGTGGGGGGAGCCCATCTTCCGCAACGGCCGCTACGTGGGCAGGACCACCAGCAGCGCCTACAGCTACACCCTGGAGCGCCACGTCTGCCTCGGCTTCGTGCACCACCTGGATGAGAAGACAGGGGAGGAGCTGGTGGTAACAACTGACTTCATCAACCAGGGGGAGTACGAGATCGACATCGCCGGGCAGCGCTTCCAGGCCAAAGCCAAGCTCTACCCCTTCAGCTCCCTCTTCGCGCAACGCCGCCGCAAGGATGAGGTGGAACTGAGTGGCTACCAGCAGGAGTAGTGCTGGTTACACCTCACCTGCACCTTTTCCCAAGCTGGAGTCTTCTGCCACCCTCTTCGGCCCATATATTTTTTCTTTCTCTCCTTTCTTGTCTTGCAACTTTTAAACTTTTTCCAGTGTGTTACGTTTTGTATATTTTAAACCTTTAATTTTCAAGCTTTCTCCATCCTCTCTGTCTCCCTCCTTCACCCCTTTGCTTGCCAGGCTGCCCCAGGCCTCAGTGGATGAAGCACGGTGCTGAGCATGCATCCAGAACCCCAGGAGAAGCCTGGGCAGGAGCAAACCCCACCATAGGCCCTAGCCTGGTGATATGGGAAGGGTTGGGGTGAACCCCTGAGGACTGTGCCCTTCCTCTCTCTCTTTCTCTCTCTGTCTCTGTCTCTCCTCCGCAGTGTTGAGGCACGGGACAGTGGGTGTTTGCTGCCTGTAGTTCAGAGGAATGCTGTGTTGTCACCCATATCATATCACAGAGCATTAGGGGTTGGAAGGGACTGTGAGAGATGATGGAGTCCAAGCCCTCTGCCAGAGCAGGCTCAGGGGTGACACACACAGCAAGAGGCTGACCAGCTACCTCACTGTCAGGAGACACAGCCTTGGGTGAGCAGCAGCCAAGAGGCAGGTTGGGGTACAGTCCAGCCTGTTGCTGCCCCTCTTTGTCCACCTTTTTATTATTTATCTCTAACAGGGAGTCAAGTAGATTTAATCATCAGACCATTGAGATCCCAGTAGCACTGGTAAGTTTGTCGTTGGGACTGGGGTTTTTTGTGTGTGGTCACTGAAAGTAAATAGCCTTCTACCAGTATAGTTGAAGATCAGCATGTGTGTTTCACTTCTATAAAGGAACAAGATTGAGGCTTTATTAGCAAAAAACCTGATTTCTAACAAGGACAGATGTTTAATGTTAATGGCAGTGTTGAAATGCTGCTTCTGTTGCAGCTGCACAGTGTACAGTCCCTTTGGGGAATTTCTTTCACTTCCCTTTGTCTGTGTGACTTGGTCAAGCTCACCTGGCAAGATTCGTGTAGACCCTGAATTTTGGTTTGGGGAACCTGAGCAGCAGGAAGGGGCAATGTCTTGTGTTTCCAGATGGTTATTTTGAAATGAGGAAAAGACCCAGCATTTGTCTCACCCACGGTGCTGGGTTTTCTGCTAGTGGTGAGAGAACTTCTGAGTTCCTCCTGGGCCAGAGAAGTTGTCTTCCATTTTCCTGCTTGAATCCATGGCACTTCTTCTGTCTCTTGGTAGTACCTCAGCTGAAGGAACTGAACAGAGGGAATGAAGGAAGTGTGGCAGTGGGATTACTGATTGCTTTTCTTCAGCAAAGCTCTTGGCATCATGCTCCTCATCCTGCTGCTTCAGACACTGCAGCTGGGACTCACCCCTCCCTCCCCTCCTGTGTCAATGTGCAGACCCTGATGGCACGTGGCAAAGTGGTGGGGGGGTGCTGGGGTTGTATTGCACACATTGACATCATCTTTTGTTTCTTCTTCCCATTGTGAGAATGATCAACAGCAAAGATTCTCTTTATTTACTTGAAAAAGGTCTGTTAAATGTTTTCCCTGCCTCTTCCTCCTCTGTCACAATCATTCTGCATCCAGAGTTCAAACACAACCTTGCACTGATGTCTGCCCTCTCAGCCACAATGAACACTTTCTCTATAACCTAGAGTCTTTTTTGAGCACTTTCTTTTCCGGTTAAATGACAAACATCAGTAATGTAAGTACAAGCTCAAAACCTTGCCTCCTCCTTGTTCAAGGTTTGCTTTCTGCTGTGGTTTCAGGTCATGCCTTCATTTGAGCCTGGGCTCTTCAGTTCTTGGTCCAGGTGTTCTCAGCATGGAAAAGGAGTCAGAGGGCCCTACTTAGGCAGGAATGGTGAAAGTCCAAAACCTTTACACCTTAAAACAGGGTGTAAGAGCAAGCTTCCCCTTCAAGGGAATTGGAGGGTCAGGAAAGAGTGTAAGAGAATTAAGGATTTGTGCATGTGGTGTGGTAGGGTTGAACCTATTCCTTTGCAGTGTGTGATTTCTTCAAGGATTTCAAACTGATTTTTTTGACTTGACCCTCAAAAATTCCCCCATATCTGAAATGCAGGACAGCTTTTTGGGGTCTCACAGCCTGGCGTGTACCTTGTGTGGCTGCTGCAGACTTGGTTGTCATTTCTTAAAAATTCCCCTGTTGTTGCTCTCTGGACTGAAATTTTGCCTGGTGGGTTAGGGTTAGTTGCTTAAATGAAAGGTTCATAAGACATCTAATAGCAGTTTAAAATCCAGTCACCTCTTGCATGTCTTTCCTGCAGAGAGGGATACTGTTATCCTACTGTTCCCTTGCTGGATGTGCTCACCAAGGAGGGTTTTGTTCCCTCCATTAGTTTTATGGGATGTTGCTGTTCTTTCCTTACCCAAGGAAGCAGATGTTCAGCCAAAGAAAAAATTTTGTACCTGACACTTGGGACGTGTCTTAGAGCAGCCCTTCTGATCAGAGCCATTTGGTTTGTTCTCTGCAGAGTTAGAACTAGTTAAGACCAAACTGGAAAGCTGGCAGCATCCTGTCCTCTACCAGCCACTAGTTCCTGAAGTATCATTTAGACTGCATCCACATTATGTTTCTCCTTGTGATTATTTTTAATTTCCCTCTGTTTATAGGTGCCTCTTGGTTCCTAAGACAATGGGTGTCTCTTCCCACCGAAGTTCTGACAGTAAAATTGCATTTGATGAGCTGCTTCTCATTGTGTCTGCTTAGATTTATTTTATGTCTAGATCTGTTAACTTTTCAGTACCAAAAATAGAGAGTGAAAATAACTTTCAGTCACACCAACAGACACACCAGCACTTTCTGCATTGTTATGTTTGCTGCTTGAGATAATTGTCAGTCTTTGCAGCTCATTAATGCCTGCTCTGGCTTTTTCCCCTCTGAGTTCCAGTTCTTCTTTTACACCTGTAGTCTTCAGCAGCTGTTCAGACTTAGCTGGTTTGGGTTTTGGCTGCTGTTTTTAACCTGACATGAAACAAAAGTTTGCTTCCACCAGCTTGAATACCCACTGAGGGGACAGGTGTTGAATATGTTTTAAAATAGTACTAGATATCAAGCCCAGGGAAGGACCTTCTGGTGTCACACTTTTTTGTAGAGGTATTAAACAGTGAGATAAGGCTCTAATCCCTTTATCTGATGACTAAAATTAAAGTACGTAAGGGGAAAAAAAAAAAAAGAACAACAAAATCCGTTGAAGAGTTAACTTTTAGTTCACCTTCAAATTAGAAAATCAGAAGTCAGATAGTCAGATCTTGGAAGCTGCCATGACACAGTCTTAGTATCAAAGATGCTAAATAACCTGAGCTGTAAATGAGTCTTAAAACTGCTTTAAAATGCTTCCTGCTGAGAGAGGCAGTTTGTTCTCATTCTGCATGGTCAGACTGTGAACCTTGGGTGGCAAACACTAAAATAGGATCTTCCCTCCTCTGCAGCCAAAGGGGCAGCAGTCTCACTCTGTGCCCAGCCAGCAGCAGCTCTGCCCTGTCCCCCTCACAGACTGGTTTGGGTTGGAAGGGACCTTAAAGCTCCTCCAGTCCCAACCCCAACATGGGCAGGGACACCTCCCACCAGCCCAGGTTGCTCCCAGCCCCATCCAGCCTGGACTTGGACACTGCCAGGGATGGGGCAGCCACAGCTTCCATGGGCAACCTGGGCCAGGGGCTCAGCACCCTCAAATTCAAGAATTTTTTCCTAATGTCCAACCTCAATCTCCCCTCTTCAAGTTTTAACCCATTTCCCTTTGTCCTCTCCCTTCCCCCCGTGTCCAAAGCCCTCCCCCAGCTTTCTTGTAGCCCCTTCAGATATTGGAAGGTTGCTCTGAGCTCCCCTGGGAGCCTCCTCTTCTCCAGGCTGAACAACCCCAATCCCTCAGCCTGGCTTCCCAGGGAGGTGCTCAGCCCTCTGAGCATTTCAGTGGCTCTGCTCTGGACACCTTCCAGGAGCTCTGTGTCCTTCTGGTGCTGGGGACTGGGGACTGGGGGCTGAGATGAGATGAGATGAGATGAGATGAGATGAGATGAGATGAGATGAGATGAGATGGACAGAGAGGCATGGTGGCTTTTGAATCCTTTGCCCATGGCTCAACCATTTCAGTCTGGTTTTGGAGTGAGATGCTCAGCCCTGAGCCCCAGCTCAGAGAGCATTGTGCTCTGCAGCCTCAGTGCTGGGGACATGCTGAGGGACAGCAGTGGATCCAGGCAGAATCAAGACAGCTTTCTGATGTCCTTCTGGCACGCTTTAACCAAAATGGTTTCATTGTGGGAAAAATATCAATAGAAAAAAGGCAGTTTCCACGTTTGGTATAGGAAAAAGTCATTTGCAGGGGCATGGTTTCTTATTTCAAACAAAACACTTTGCTGCTGCTCATGTCCAGCAAAAAATTCACAACCTTCAGATTTCTCTTCCCAAATGCTTTTAAGATGACACTTAATCAGATTAATTTCTGGCTGTTTTCACGGTGTGTTTCTCTTTTAAACTGCCTTTTTCATAACTGCTTGTTTGGATTTTTACTGAAAAAATAACCAACTCAGTCAGGGAACAGGACTTGGAGAAGGAGGGGCTAATGTCAGCAGATGACTTCAAGCTGTCTCTAAAAAGCATTTGAAAATTTTCTTTGCACTTTAAACGTTCCTTGAGCATTACGATTGTAGCATGCTTGTAGCCCTGGGCTAGGGCAATCTTTGCATTGGAGGGAGGAAAGAAAAAACAAACTTGAACTATTTGTAAATGCCTTAAAGCTTTAGGGTGAGGTATTTGGGCACTGCTTGCGCCTGCTGTTTGATTTTTTTCCTGGAAAGCTGCTTGCTGAGTGTGCAGAGCAGACACATGATTTGGCAGATGTTTCCAAGCAAGTTCTGGGGATGGTGGAAGCTGCTGTCACAGTCTGCTGCTGCTCTGAGCCTGGAGTTTGGATTGAACTCCACTACAGGCTGGGAGCCCCCATGCCTGTACAGCTGTCTGTGCTCACACCTGCCCAGAAATGGATTTATTCACTGTATTGCTCACGCCATAATGAGTTTTTGTCTGGCTTGAAAGAAAGAAGCTTGGGCTGGTGTAAAGAATCAGAATCACAGAATGTTAGGGGTTGGAAGGGACCTCGAAAGATCTTCAAGCCCAACCCCCTGGAGGACTCTGCAATTGTCCTCTTGCATTAAAGGAAACAAAATTCTCTGCTTGAATGTTTCCCTGCTGTGCCAGGGCAGGAGTCAGGAGAAGTGGGAGTGTAGGGGGTCTTCTGCTGCCTGTAACATTTGTGGAGATGGCTCTGGGCCTTCTCATCTCCCTTTTGTTTCCAAGCTCTGCTTCTTTCCCAATGTCTGGCTGAAATCCAGCCCAAACCACAGGTTGTTGTGCTGGGAAGCCACACCAGGATGCTTTACTGTCTGCAGAAGTGTGGGCCGTTGGGAATAAGGAGTGGTGAATTAGAATGGAAGAGGCACCAGAGAAAGGTGTTCACATGAATATTTAGTGATTTGTCAGTGCTGGTGACAGGTGATTTTCCCACACGGATCCTGGACACCTGCTACAAGCAGAGCAGATAGTTGGTGGTTGTCAGCTGTGCCACCTGGGGTGTGATCCACCTTGTGAGCACAGAGCAGAACCCCACGAGGTGGCCACTCACGGGGTCACTGCTGGGACTTCTCTGCTGCAAATACTTTTTTTTTCCCTGCTTTACCTGTGGGGGAACAGGTTTCACTCACTGCTGTCTTCCAGTATAACCAGAGGCAGTCTGCTGTCCCTGAAGCCCTCAGCCATGTGTGTTTTTCTGCCAGAGCAGCCCCAGCTGGTTTTGGGGGCAAGCAGCCCATGGCACCGGGGGTGCCATTGATTCCAGAGCAGCTGCCAGGCAGCTGGTGATGGGCACATTGCCTGCATCTTCAAACACCTCCTCACTGCTGCTCCACAGGCAATTCTGCTCCATTCCCAGCTGTGACAGCTCCCCCCTTCACCCAGTATACAGGAGACCTTAGCTCTGGGGGTGAAGGACTCCCCACTTCTTGGACAGGTACCTGGTGAAAGCCACTGAGCAGAGTGCAGGGGCACCAGGGCATCCCTGCCCCACCATTGCTTCTGGTTAGCAGGTGCACCAGTTTCCTTCTCCAAAACTCCTTCATGCTTTTGCCAGTCTCCGAGACCAGATTTTAAAGGGCTGGGGGAGGAATTTGGAAGCATGCTGCTGCCAAAATCCTAAGAACAACTGAAGTTTCAACCTGTGGAAACCGTTTGTGGTTTTTTTTTTCTAGTGCCTTATGCTTGCGAATGTTGTGTGATGGATGTAGCTGAGGTGGATCAGGGTGAGGAGCAACTTCAGTGGCCTGGGTCCCTCTTGCACTTGTAGCCACCTCCTTTTCCTCTGGCAGGGCCTCAGCCAGCAGACACCAACAACAAATCATCTCCAGCAGCTCGGGGATGCTCGTGAATGTTTTTGAGATCCGGGCTTGTAGAAACGTTAAATTGTAAAACCCCGCAAACAATTAGGAGATTAATTGTAAAAAATTGGTCTCGCCTCAGCTGGGTTTGGATCTGGAGGGGTTTAGGAGGGACAAAGCTGCTCTGAATGCTCTGGGCTGTGGTGAGGGAAGGGCAGAGTTGGTTGTTCCCAAGCGCACAAGCCAGGGGGAGTTGGGGCCGCATCGTTGCGTATGCTGTATTTATATCATGCTTTATTCCATTTAATATTTTGGTTGGCTTAAATGTTGCTAGGGTTTGTATATTAATAAAAGAAGCATTTTAACTACTCTGGAAATTGGCCGTTTGTTATGCCAAGGGCCTTGTGTCCTTCAGGATCCAAAAGCCCATGCTCATCCAAGGTAAATCTTGCAGGGATGCTGGGACTGGGTTTGGCAGTGGGATCTGGGAGCAAGCCCTGGTGCTGCTGTGTCACCTTAGGGAATGTCACTTCCCCTGCCTGCACTTGTGTCCAAAATCATAGAATCATCAAGGTTGGAAAAGATGATCATGTCCAACTGTCAGACACAAAACCACCCAGTGTAGCCCTTCATCTCCCCATCTTTTGAACACCTCCAGGGATGGTGCCTCCACCACCTCCCTGGGCAGCCTGCTCCAATGTTTAACCACTCTTCCTGTGAAGAAATTTTTTCTAATATCCAACCTGAAAATGACACCCTCTATTTAACACCCTCTATTCCCTCTTCTTCCTCTCCCACTTCACTGAGGGCTGGATTGGGGCACAGGCAACGGCACAAGACAGGAGAGGGGAAGGAGAACAGGGAGCAGTTCCGATGCATGTTTGTTTTTTTTTATTGGCTTCTAAAAAAAAAAACAAAAAACAAAAAACCAAAAACCAAACCAATTTTTTTAAGACAGTTGTGTGCAGAAGTACTCATGTACACACAGGCTCCGGGCAAAGCCAGCTCCCAGCTCCCAGCCCTCAGTCAGAGCAGTGGTCTCTCTCTCTCTGAGCAGGGTGGGAGGTGATGGGTGCTGGATCAGGCACTGCAGGATGACCAGCCCTGCCAGGTGGGTCAGCCTGGGTGCCTCCCCCCTGCCCGGGGCCTCTGCCTACCTCTCCTCTATGTACAGTACAGTGGTGCTCGGCGTGGCCGCGGAGCCTCCCAGCCCCTGTGCAGCATGCGTGCGGCCAGAGAAACAGAAGTGGTCACAAGTCCTAGCAGGACAGCTTAAATAATAATAATAATTATAATAATAATTAAAAAAAAATATAAGGGAAGGAAGTTAGCAAAAAAAAAATACTGTCGGGGTGGCAGGGAGCTGCAAGCCTGCCCTTTGCTGGATGCCAGCACTGTGCTGCCAGTGGGTTTGGTACCCGGTGTCTCCACTCCCCCCATGATTGTCTGGCCTGGCCCTGCTGAGGCAGGACAGGAACCTCACCGTGCTGGGTTAGACCTTCCAGCCACTGGAGTGGTGGCCTGGATGTGTCCCCGTCTGCCCCAGCAGCACTGCCCAACAAAGATCCAGCCCGGCACAAGGAGGGACGTGGGCACGACTGCCTGGTTGATCAGCCAAGCCCCTGCCGCCAGCACAGCCCAGTGTAGCCAACAGGAGATGGTCAAGGCACTCATTGTTGCTTGTGGTTTTGTGGGTTTTATTTTTCTTTCCCTTAAAAAAAACCAAAAAACCAAAAAAAAAAAAACCCCATGGAGACCAAGGGCTTGCTGCAGCCTGCCTCTATGTCCCAGGCTTTGGGGCTGGCCATGGCAGGCTGCTGGCGCCAGGACAGCACAGCTTCTACCAAAACCCACCAGGGAACCTGGAAGTTGAAAGCCCTGTGGACAGAAAAGATTCATTTCCCCAGCCGAGGGGATGCTCAGTGCCTGCTCCAGATGAGCCAAACCCTTGTGGTTCATGATTGCAGAGAGAAACTTAAAAAAAAAAAAAAAAAGAGAGCGAGAAGAAAACCCTGAAAAAGACAACCAAACGGAAGCAGAGAAACAGGTAAGAGTCTGCTACAGAAAAGCCAGATACAAAAGAGTAAAAAAAAAAAACCTCCAAGCCCCTCCCAAAAAAACCCTATGATGATTGTTCCTCAACTACTGCAGCCAGGCAGTGCAGGCAGGGCTTCCCCCACAGCCCCTGTTCCAGGCTGGGCACCCCAGGGGATGTGCTGTGACCACACCAGGCACCCACCACACTCACCAGCTGTGCAGGTGGGAAGTGCCTCCTCAGGGACCTTTTTTTATGATTGCCTAGTTTTCCATCATCTCCTAAAGAAAAACCACCACACCTGCCTGCCTGAGCCCAAGAAAATGGTGTCCATGACACCTCTGGGGTGGCCGTGTCCTCCTGCATTGCCCTGGAGCCTGAGGGCACCGCCTGAACAGGGCTGGTGCTCACCAACGGAGCAAAGACTTTGGGATTTCAGCTTCTCACCAGAGCTGTCTGTTTATAGCAACACAAAAGCAAAACCACAATTCAGTCACCCACTAAAGCTACCTCTAATCTGTTTGGGTTTTGTTGTTTGTTTTTTTTTCCCCAGCCTGAAAGCAAAGGGAAACCTCATTGTCTTCGCTCCCGGCCACACGGACACATCCCACAGGTGCTGCATCCCACATCCCTCCAGCAGCCTGCAAGGGTGCTCAGATGGAGAGACTGGACTGCTGCTCCTCTGGGTTTCTTAGCTGCTTTTTTTTTGCCTGGTATCTCCCAAAACCCATCCTACCCATCCTCAGTCCTCAGGTAGAGGAGCAGGGATGCCTGGCCCCAACCCTGGGGCTCCTCTCTATCCTTCAGCCCAGCTGTGCCGGCAGCGGTGATCGCCTTCCCATGGCTGCTGGCTCCAAGTGATGAATCCACACGATAGCACCCACGCCGGGCCCTGCCTGTGTGCCAGGAGCCTTCCCAAGGGAGCGACGGCAGCAGCTGCTCCAGGTGGGTACAAAGAATATCAAACTAAAGGAGGAAAACAGCAGCTGGTTCCACTGGCAAGGTTGTGCTGCTGGGGAGGGGGACCTGAGTCCTGGGACCAACTTTTCGGCACTCCCCAAAGTCACCCAGCTTCGGGGTTGGTGGGTTTTGTTTTTTTTTTTTTTTTGTGTGTGTGTGTGTATCTTGTTCTAAAAAGAGCAGCATTTGGTTTTGACTGTAAAGAGATGCGAGGCAGACGTCCCTGCTGCCAGTCAGTTGCTGATTGTGTTTACAAATCCTTTCTCAGTTGGGTTTCTTAATAATAATAATAATAATAATAATATTTAAAAAAAAAAAAAAAAAAAAAAGGCAAAAAAGTCTCCTTTAGCTCTGAACCTGATTGGCTGCTGGAGGCACCAAATGTTGCCGGCGGTGGCTGCGTGGATGGCGCGGGGCCACGCTGCCCTCCCGGCGCTCGTTGCCCAGGGCTGCTGAGGAGCCCCACGGGCAGCCAGAACCTGGATGGCACAGGGGAGCTGGAGGAGCCCTCAGTTCCCCCGGTAAACCTCAATCTTGCTGGTTTTGGCCAGCATGTCGATGATGTGCGCCTCGAAGTCGGCATCGTGCACCCCCGTCTTCCGGAACTCCCCGGCGTAGCGGTTGTTCTCCCAGTAGTGGTGCCAGTTGCCTCGGCTGTCGGCACCAAAGCCGAAGACGTTCACCTGCAGTGGGGAGGAACGGGGTGAGCCAGCCCTGAGCCCCTCCACCAGCCTGGGGACCCCCTTAGCCAAGCCCTCCAGGGGCGTTTGGCACCATGCTGAAAAGCCGCCCTGAAAAAGGCCCTGTCCTGCCCCTCAGGAGAAAGCAAAACTGTGGTGGGACACAAGCAACCACCTCCCTCCTTAACTCCGTGAAGTTCGGGGTCTCAGCAATCCCATCCCGTGCCAGCCAGGACCCCGCAACCCAGAGGAGGACCCCAAGAAGCCACCACCCACCTCGTCACAAACATGGAGGGCAAAGAAGAGCACCAGCATGCCGGTGGAGGGGTAGCGCCCGTGGTGCTCCGTCCAGCGGTCGTGGATGTACTTGAAGAAGGCAGGATTGTAGATCTGCACCTGGAAGAAGACGCTGGGTTAGTGCTGCAGCCCCAGCCATACCTCAGGAGGATCTGGTGCTCCCAGGAGGTGCTCCCTGGGATGGAGCACCAAGAAGTGCGTGGGGACCCCAGGGAGGACGATGAGGTCATGGGGACCCCGGCCAAAGGGTTGCTCCTGCCTGGACAAGCCCCTCCTTACCTTTTCTTTGTCCACCCGCAGAAAAGGCTTCACAGGTGCGTATGTGCTGGGAAAGAAGTGGAGAGGCGGGTGAGCTCCTGGGGGTCCTATGCCCCCCAACCCGAGCTGCCAAGGAAAAGGGGCTGGGGATGCTCCAGGAGGGAGGAACTGAGGGATCCCCACCACTCCTGGGGAGATACCCCCAGGGCAGGAGAGCAGCCAGCCTGTGCCCACTGGGTACTTACAACCTGATCTGGCCGGTGGAGAGGGCACTGGCGATCCAGAGCAGGTCCAGGGTTTTGAAGGGCACCAGCACGAAGCTGACATTGGCGGGAAGGTTCTTGGCACTCTCGGGGTACATGAAGTGGTGTGTGGTCCGGCTGCCCACGTCGCCCTCAAAACCCACTGTAGGGGCCTGGTTCATCCTGGGGGAGAGAGAGGGGGGAAGGTGGCACTCCCCATCTCAGCCCCCCTGTCCCTTTCAGATGATACTGACTGCAACGGGATGAGGTTCAACACGGCCAAGTGCTGGGTCCTGCACTTTGGGCACAACAACCCCATGGGGAGCTCCAGGCTGGGCACAGAGTGACAGAAAGGGATCAGGGAGTCTGGATTGCCAGGAAGCTGAACAGGAGCCAGCAGTGTGCCCAGGTGACCAAGAAGGCCAATGGCATCCTGGCCTGGCTCAGGAACAGCGTGGCCAGCAGGTCCAGGGAAGGGATTCTGCCCCTGTACTCAGCCCTGGTGAGGCCACAGCTGGAGTCCTGGGTCCAGTTCTGGGCCCCTCAGTTCAGGAAGGAGATTGAGGTCCTGGAGCAGGTCCAAAGGAGGGCAAGCAGGCTGGTGAAGGGATCCAGCACAAGTCCTGTGAGGAGAGGCTGAGGGAGCTGGGGGTGTTCAGCCTGGAGAAGAGGAGGCTCAGGGGAGACCTCATCACTCTCTACAACTCCCTGAAAGGAGGCTGGAGCCAGGGGGGGTTGGGCTCTGCTCCCAGGCAACTCTCAGCAAGACAAGAGGGCATGGTCTCAAGTTGTGCCAGGGGAGGTTTAGGTTGGATATTAGAAAGAATTTCTTTACAGAGAGGGTGATCAGCCATTGGAATGGGCTGCCCAGGGAAGCAGTGGATTCTCCATCCCTGGAGATCTTTCAAAAGAGCCTGGATGTGGCACTCAGTGCCATGGGCTGGGAACCACAGGGGGAATGGATCAAGGGTTGGACTTGGTGATCTCTGAGGTCCCTTCCAACCCAGCCCATTCTAGGATTCTCTGATACAGGTGTCCCATGTGAGCTGCTGAGGAAGCTTCCCAGATGAGGGTGGTGGGATGAGCTAAAGGTCCCTCCAGCCATCCCAGAGGAAGGGGCAGGGCTGGACCCACTCCCACACATCCCAGCACCCAGCAGGATGCAGGATGGGCTCCTTTACCGAGTGATTGGACCCACAGCTCACAGGACAGGATGGAGCCCCCCCCCCCCAGAACCTCCTTGCCCACAGCAGACATCAGGGGCTTGGCACCCAGCAGCGCTGCTGGCATCACCCCTGGGGCCGAGCAGGGGGCAATGCCCCGGGACCTCACCGCATGATGAAGTCGTGCCCGTCGATCTCTGGCCCGTATCCGGAGCCCCGCAGGTTGCCCGAGTTGCCGACCACAGCGCAGCGGCGGCAGCGGCGGGGGTCTCGGGAGCGGTAGGGATCCTCACCCGGCACAATCTGGAAGAGCTTGCTCAGGACCTCGTGAGTGTTGTGGGACTTGAACTGGGGCTGCAGCATCTGCGGGAGGAGGTGGGGGGACATCATCCGGAGGAGGAGAAAGCTGTGCCCCCCACCCCACCCCCCCTCCCGGTGCCGGAGCACGTGGCAGCGCTCCCGGGGGTCTGGGGGACCCGTGTTGGGCACAAGCCCCCCCGTTGCTCACCATCCACCACCTCTGGACGTCGGGCGGCAGGTCCATGTTCTCCTTGGTCCACACCGGGGAGACGGCGGCGTCGTAGCGCCCGTCAAACCAGTCGGCAGCGCTGGGGTCCTGGGCCAGGCAGCGGTGACAGCCGCAGCCCCGGGGGTAGGGACCCCCCTTGCTGAGCCGCTGCAACCCCGCGTAACCGGGCACCAGCTTCACCCGGTGGATACCGCCCAGCCCGCCGGGGTCCAGGTAGGCGATGCTGTGGTGGGAGTAGGTGAAGAGGAGGGACATGACGAAGACGAGGAGGAAGGCGGTGGAGAGGAAGCAGAAGCGCAGCGAGCACTTCATGGTGGGCGGGCGGCTGGGCCAGGGTGGGCGCTGGCTCCGGCATAGGGCTGGGGCAGAGGGCTCGGGATGGCGTCAGCCGGGCAGCGAGGCTCCCTGCGAGACCCCAGACTCGTCAATCCCCCGGGAGGTGGTGGGGAAGGGGGAATGTGGAGCCCCCCAGAAGCTACCGTGCCAGGCTCCTACCTGCCGGGCCGCTGCTTTCCATCCGCCTGGTCCGGACACAGCGAGGGAGCATCCGCTGCCGGGCTGGGGTCTGGCACAGCTCGGCACGGCTCGGAACAGCTCGGCACAGCTCGGAACAGCTCGGAACAGCTCAGAACAGCTCGGAACAGCTCGGAACAGCTCGGAACAGCTCGGCACGGCTCGGAACAGCTCGGCACAGCTCGGCACAGCTCGGCACAACCCGGCACAGCTCGGCACGGCTCGGAACAGCTCGGAACAGCTCGGAACAGCTCGGCACAGCTCGGCACAGCTCGGAACAGCTCGGAACAGCTCGGAACAGCTCGGCACAGCTCGGAACAGCTCGGAACAGCTCGGCACAGCTCGGAACAGCTCGGAACAGCTCGGAACAGCCCGGCACAGCTCGGAACAGCTCGGCACAGCTCGGCACAACCCGGCACAGCTCGGCACGGCTCGGAACAGCTCGGAACAGCTCGGAACAGCTCGGCACAACCCGGCACAGCTCGGCACAGCTCGGCACAGCTCGGCACAGCTCGGAACAGCTCGGCACAGCTCGGCACGGCTCGGAACAGCTCGGAACAGCTCGGAACAGCTCGGCACGTCGGGCTCAGCCGTGGCACCGCTCCTCGGCGGCTCCTCCGGGCCCCGGTCCCGGTTGGCTCTGGGTTGTGGCGGTGCTGATCATCCCCGGGGCCTGGCTGACCCCCTGGCTCGGGGACACGGCAGCTCTGACGATGCCGGCCTGGAGTGGGGAGAAGGGGACAGTGGGTCAAGGGTTGGGGACACAAATGGGAGAGCTTGGGAACAGCACAGAGCGGGGAGGGGGGGGGAGTTCATTTATTCCTTTGCAAAATGCCACCCAGCCTGTCCCCAGCGCAGGGGGTCGAGCCATCCCCATGGGGGTGAGGAGCAAGGTAGGATGCCAGCATCACCTTGTCCCCAGCATCGCCTTGTCCCCAAGATTTCCTTGTCCCCAGCACCACCTTGTCCCCAGCTTTGCCTTGTCCCCAGCATCACCTTGTCCCCAGCACCGCCTTGTCCCCAGCACCACCTTGTCCCCAAGATTTCCTTGTCCCCAGCACCACCTTGTCCCCAGCATCACCTTGTCCCCAGCACCACCTTGTCCCCAGCACCACCTTCTCCTCAGCAACTCCCAGGCCGTGTCCTCCCTGTCCCTGCCAGAGAAAGGCTCAACCACCAATTCACCTCTGGAGCTGAACAAGCAGCTCCTTTCTGAAGGCTCAGTCCTTCTCTATCACACCACAACTGCCTCCTCCAAACCCCTCCTCACCGGCTGCTGCTGCCCCCCCCAGCCCCCGAGGTGCTGAGCCCGGTGGCTGTGCCCCCTCCCCCCGGTGTGGCAGTGTCCCCCAGGGAAGGTCACCCGCTCACTCATGATCCAAGTGCACAAAAATAGCCAGAGCAGAGGTGCCAACGCCTGTGCCCAAGGGAGGGACAGGAGGAGGAGTGGCCGAGCCCCGAGAGCAGTGGGGGGGGACACACACAAAGGCAGATACAGCTCCTCAACCAAAAAGCAAGCAAAATGACTGAAAAAAAAACCAAAAAACAACAAAACTCTTTAAACACAGATGCTGAGCTGGGTCAGCATCCATCACACCCTGGGGATGGAGATGTGAGACCCTCAGGACCCCCTGCAAGGCCAAACCTTGAGGCAGCATTGCCTCCACCCCTCAGCTCTGGCCCCAGTTAGACCAGTGCTGAGGCCAGCAGTGCTAACTGGGAGCTGGCATGCACCAGGATGCCTCTTCCCTACAAAAAACATCCTCTGAAATGTGCTGGTTTCCTTCTTGGAAGAAGGGGCTGCTGAGCTGCCCAGCTCAGAGCCTGCAGCCCCCCAAAAACTCCTTGCCAGGATGGGGGAAACTAAAAATCTCACCACCCCCCTCCCATCCCACAGCAGCTCCTGCCCAAGCCATTATGCCTCTGCCACTGATTTGGCCAAGCAGGAACAAACTTTAACAGAATGAGCCAGAAAAGGGGTGCACATCCCAGCACAATCCTTGTCCAAGTTTTTTTTCCAGGGCTGGGGGGGGGTTAATACACCTACACAGCCAGCGAGCAACTGCAACTGAGTTTCTTGGGTTACAGCCAGTGGAAAAAGCTGGGGTGGTTGTTCCAGGGAGGGCTTGCATCCCATAGAGTTTGGGATCAAGCCAGTAAAAAGCTATTATTTCCCTCCCCCCTCCTCCCTTCCCCCCACCCTGAAGATGCACAAAGATTTTGGAGGTAAAAGGCAATTTGGGGCTCTTTCCAGCTGCGACGTGGCGGGATGTGCTGACCCTCCTTGCCCTGCTCCCATGGGGCTTCTTAAAGGCTGAAGGAAATCTGCTATCACGTGCTTGCAGTATTTTAGTTCCTGGTGAAAGGGGGAAAATCCCTTTCCGGCTCCTCAGCCTGGATCCTGCCTGATGCATCCCAGCCCTGCCAGCATCTGGAGTGCCTTTGGTCTGGCCCCATCCTGGGGCCTCCCATGGCTGCCCCTGACTGAAAAATAAAATAAAATAAAATAAAATTCATCCTCCAGCCCAGCTCATGCACCTTCGAGCATCTTTAAATACCAGTGGCTAGTTTTGAGTCATCACTTTGCCTGACTTCTATTTCCATCCGAGCTGGTCCTTGCAGACCCCGACATCCCAGCATTAAGCATTCCATCCCTGACAGCTCAGAGCCAAACCCAGCTCTGTCGAATAAAGCCTAAGGGCATTGCAGGGGGACTCTTTGCAGCAGGTTTGGTGTTTCCTTCTTAAAGTAATGGGGGATTTGGGGATTTCTGCCGTGGTGAGCAAGCCTGGCAACTCAGCAATACCATTAAATACCCTCAAGCTCCCAAATCCATCCCCTGGTCTCCTTAACTGACTCCTGGAGACCCCATCCTCATCAAACATGAGTTTCTCTTTGATTGCAGGAGATAATGAAGCAAGGCTGTTCAAAGGCCCCAGAAAATCACTCTGCTTGCTTTTACAGTTGGATGATTTCTCTGATCACATAATCTTTAATTTCTGGATGAACACAGGAGTGACATAGCTGACAGCCCCAGGGAGGGCCTGGGGGATGCCTCCCCAGTCCCCATCGTCCCCAACACTGCCAGGCACAATCCTGTTTTGGGTCCTGTCAGCTTTGTTTGCTCATTTATAAGATATCCTGAGGTTGTTGGCACCGATTTCCTTGCTGGTAAATTATAAGGTGGGTGCAGGAAGGAGGTGTCACTGGCAGATGGGATGCCACCCCCTCTTGGGGCAGGGAGACCAGGCACCAGAGGCAGTGCTCCACCCAGGGCTGAAAATTCCAGAGGGGAAAACACCCCTAGGTGTCCAGGTGCCACCCATCCAATGGTCTCTGGGCAGGGACATCACCTCTGCCACCCCCAAGTCATTAAGGGGATGCTGGAACAGCATCTGGCTTTAGGAGGTGGAGGAGGGGAAAGTCTCCACCCTGGCTCAGTACCCCTCCTGCTGTCATGGATGGAAAAAATAAGATTTGGGGTTTTTATATTTCAACAGGGACAGGAGTGGATATGAGTTTACTCCCGCCCCCTTCCACTCCAGGCAGAAAGAAACACCTAGTTCCAGGCATGGCTTCAAAAAGCAAAATTACTACAAGGATTCACAAACCCACTTAAAACTGCTTGTTTTACCCCTGGCTGGAGTGGCTGCCTGAGGTGACAGCCCCTGGCTCTGCTCCAGCCTGGGCCATCAGCTTGTGTTAGCTGGGGACAGCGAGGGGGAGCAGATGATGCTCCTGTCCTTCCACATTACTTGGCTTCCAAAGCCAAACCAACCCCAGCAAGAAAAGCCCTGATAATTAAAATGATCCTTTTCCATGTCACCAATCCAGAGAGATCGGATTTTCCCCTTGATTGTTTTTTGTTGTGGTTTGTTGGGTTTTTTTTTCCCCCTCTCCCTGTAAACAGGATGGGAACATGGAGCAGGGAGTGAACCTGGTGTTGGATTAAGGATGTTCCTCCCTGCTGATAAAGGAAGGGAAGGGAAGGGAAGGAAAAAGTAGTAGCCAGGCATCAGGGATTGACAGGAGAGGCCAAGTTTCTGGGTTAAGCCATTGCCACATCCTGCAGCAGCAAGGACCCGGTAACTTATTCCTCATCCTTTTAATTAATCATACTCTTTCTTATCCACTAGCTCAAGCATCTGACAGAGCCAGGTCGATTGGGTTTCCAAGGTATCAAACCCTCCTAGCACCCCTGGCTGGCAATGGCAGCAGTTCCAGTGTTTCCTTCTGCCCAGCAGCTGAGGGGTTATTTCAAGCTCCGGGCTGCAGCCAAGCAAGAATGTGGGAGACCAAGCCCTGGCGTGGAGTTGGGATGGAGCCCAGACCATTTCCTATGGGATTATGGGGTGCAGGGGAGGGCCCAGTAATGGGAAAGTTCAGAACAGGATGCTGCCAGCCTGGCTGGTGGATTGGGCCAGCAACATTGAGGGAGGTTGATAAACCCAAGGCTGCATTTGCTGCATGGCCTCGTCAGTCCTGGCTGGATACCACCAAGCTGGGACCATCAAGGCACCAGGTCCGGTACCACCAGGTCCGGTACCACCAGGTCCGGTACCACCAGGTCAGGTACCACCAGGTCAGGTACCACCAGGTCAGGTACCACCAATCCATCACCTCATGAACCATCAGGGTAGGTACCACCAACTCAGGTCCCACTGGGTCAGGCACCACCAAGCCACCAGGTGATGTCCAAGCCCACCAGGCACCCCTGGGCCAGGTACTACAACCCACTGGGTGAGTTACCCCTGCACTGAGCATCACCAAGCTGGGTCCCACCGTGTGGGCAGACTCAGAGCAGGGTGCTGGCCAGCCCCTGGCTGAACAGAGCTCACCACCCCTCACTGCCTCCTCCTCTCACCTGTGTCCCCTGGATCTCCCTGGTGGGGGGAACCCACCTTCCTAACTGTTCCTCCCACTGCCATGGTCTGGGCTCAGCAGGGTCTGCCCACTCTGTGCCCCCTCTCCTCACTGCCACAGTGGGGCTGCACCTCAGGAACACCCCTGAATTGGTGTCCCCCATCTGCAAGGATGCAGCCACCGTGGGAGCATGCATGTCCTCCTCACCCCATCACCCCCTGCATTCAGCAAGACCCCACTGCCAGCAGCACCCTGAGCCTCCTTTCCACCTCCCTGATTACTCCCCCTCTGCCATCCTGAGCTCATTTTACCCATGAGGTTCACGCTCAATGCCTCACCCAGAAAATATGTGCAGAGCAGGGGGGGTGTGTGTGGGGAGGGGAGCAGCAGCCTGGGACCCCTCTGTGCCTCGCTGTCCCCCCTCCTGGGGCTTGGCAGCACTGAGGACTGGAGATGGTGGAAACCCAAAGGCTTTGGAGGGTGGCTTGGTGGTCTTGCAACCCAAAGCCCCCAAGACACAGCCTGAGCAGAGAACTGCAAACTCAGTGCACGCTGTGACCTGGGGAAGCTTCCTGGGGTTTGCTCTTCTTCTCGGGGGTGCTGAGGCCACTGGACTCTGTAGGAAAATTGTACCTGCACGAGTGGATCACAGGGCTGTTACGAAAGGCTCTGGTGGCCAAAGGGCACTGCAGCCCAGTTACTGCCAGGGACTCCCATTACAGATAAAATGAGAGCAGCTCCACGGGGGAGGGAACCTGATGGATCCTCGCTGTTGGCTTGGGTTCTCTCTGCTCAGCCACTCCAGGAGGAGAAGAGGCAGCATTTGCAGGTTCCCAATTAGCCCAATTCTGGGCTAATGGAAAGATGGAAAGCCCCTTGGCTGGGGACACAGTGGCACCTGAGGCAAAGTCACTGACCTTGCTCTGGTTTCCTAAGAGCAACTGCTGGGGGGGTGGAGCCCCATCACCCAATTACTCAACCAGTAATAAAAAAAAAAAGATGCATGTATTGCATATTTTTATATATATATATATATAAATTGTTTGTATATGTTCACTCTTCACCCATGTGCAGTTTTGGGGTTGTCACAGGGAACTCCACTGTGGAGCCAGGGCCCCAAGTCTCTTGTAGTCTCAAAATAATAAGAATAATAATTAAAAACCCAACCCTCTTGGGAGATGCTGATGACAAAGAGCAATGCGGAGCCAAGAGATCCCCGGAGCCAGGCCGGGCAGGGAGAGGTGGTTGGGCACCCCCAAACCCCCAGGGACTGGCAGGCTGCCAGAAATCGCAGCTCCTTGGGAAGCACCGGAGCCGCCGGAGAGCAATTAGTTTGCACTTTTTCCTCCAAGAATTAAATGCGGCTGGAGGAGATGCAAACCATTCAGTCCCCGGTGCAATCCCGCAAGCCAAGAGCCGGCGGGAAAACCCACCGCACCCAGGGGGGAGCGGAGTTTTTGGCCGAAAAGCGGCAGTTTTGGAAAGGTCTTGGGGCGGGAGGCTGCGGGGTCTCTCCCTGCCTGCTGCCTCCAGCAAGGCGAGGGCGAGAGGAGCCGAGAACCCCCAGGAGCTCCTCAGAGGAGAAGGGAAAGGCTTCTGACAGGCAGCTGCTACACACAGCCCCGCAGCATGGGCACGGACAGACAGACAGACGGACAGACGGGTACGCGCACAGCTGGGGCCACGACCACCTCCCCCCAGTCTCCAGCCCAGCCTGCACTGGGTCCCTTGCACCCTGCCATCCCTTTGCTCCCCCCGGCAGCACCCACATCCCACTCTTTTTTTTTCTTTTTTTTTCTACTTCTTTTTTTTTTTTTTTTTTTTTTTTTTGCTCCCCCCGGCAGCACCCACAACCCACATCCCACATTTTTTTTTTTTTTTTACTTTTTTTTTTTTTTTTTTTTTCTACGTATAAACCCAGCTTTTATTAAGGCAAATCTCCCTTGTGCCAAGGCTGGGAGAGCAGCCCGTGAACCAGGCAGGGCTCCTGCCCGCACCTCGTGGAAAAAAATCCCTTCTCCTGGCGATAATTACTGCAAAGTTCAGTGCAGAAAGAGACGGGGGGGGGGAAGAGAAGGAGGGGTCTCGGTGCCCCCTGCACTGGGCAGTGTGTGGATGCTCTGAGCATCACAGCTGGGGGGGGGACACACGGGACACACGGCAGCCGAGGCAGTGTCCGTGTCCATCCCCCCCCCCCCCCTCCCCGCCCAAGCTTCACCACTGCAGACGCAACATCTGGCTCGGCTAAAAGGGGAGGAAAAAGGAAAATGCAGCCCAAAGCGCTGAGCAACTTCCCGTCCCTGCTGGCTGCCCTGGCAGGATGGACACCAGGAGCCCCCGGCCTAGTGGGGTCCCCCGGATAACGGGGGGAGCAAACCTGCTTCCCGCAGCACGGAGCCCCCCCCATCTTCCTGGCGGGGAGGTCAGGAAGTTTGGGGGGTTCAGTGTTACTGGGTTTTGACCAGCCATGGGTTTTTGTTTGCTTTCAGCAGGAGGGGAAGTGGCCTTTCCTCCAGCCCCAGCTTGCCTGCTGCTCGAGCCCTGTCCTTTCCCCCCCCCCAAAAAAAAATTTCTCCCGATGGGGTGGGGAGCCCCCACTCTGCAGCAATATTTGGGAGCAAAAGCTCACCTTGCCCCGCACCCTTTCCACTGGTGGGCCCTAAAAGGCAGAGCTCCAGCACCCACCCCACTCACTGGAAATGCCCCGGGGACACCGGGACAGACAGACCCCTGGTCACTGGTGGGATCCCACGCCAATGCTGCCACCCTGCAGAGACTGAGGCAGCCCGGGGACCTTTCCCTGCTTGGTGACACCGTTTTCTACCCTGTCCCCCGGGATCCTCGTGCCGTGTTTGTGACATCCCGGCTGCCACTACTCAGACAGGGGACGCCGTGTGTCACACAGCCATGTGTCACACCGCTGCTGCGGGACCTCACGCACACACTGACACCCGTGGGGCTGGCACCTGCACCTCTGCTCGCCGCTAGCCAGAAGTCCACTCTGCGACCACCTCGGCTCTGCCCCAGAATCCCCCCGGGATCTGGGCCCCGTGGTACCCCCCGAGGGGACACGGCTGCTGCGACTCAGCTCCCCCAGGCTGCGGGGAGCAGCCCCGGCCCCAGCCCCCCTGCCAGGGGTAAGCCCCCTCCCCGGGGCCAGCACATCGTCCGAGGGGCCAGCACCCGTGGCCAGCATCCCAGGAGCGGGACTAAGCCAGGGGGTAGGACCGGGGCCAGCGCATCCTCCCGGGGCCGGCTCCAGAGGACCGGGGCCGAATCCAACTCCTCCCGGGTGTCCGCTCCCCGCACCCCGCACCCGGGGCAGCTCCCGCCCAGCCCTTCCCCGGTCGCCACCCGCCATCCCCCCGCGACTCCTTCCCCCGGGACCGCCCCTCCCCGACACCCACCCACATCCCCACATCCCCCCACCCCTCCCGGGCCCGCTCCCCGCCGCTCTACCTGCCTCGGTTCCGGCCCGGCCCCGCCGCCGGCCGCCCCCGGGCCCTGCCACCGCCCCCCGCGCCGCGCCGCGCCCTCCGCGCCGTGCGGGGCCGGGCCGGGCCGTGCAGCGCCGTGCGGGGCGGGGGGCCGTGCCCGGCAGCCTGGGAGATGTAGTCCTCGGCCAGCGGGGCTTGTGGGATTTGTAGGAGGCGAGCGGGGACGCGCCGCGCCCACCCGCCGTACCGGCATCTCCGGTACCGGTATCCGGGCCGTGGAACCGGCAGCCCTGGTATGTGCCCCGGTACGAAGCCCGGGGTACCGGTACCCTCCGGTATCAGCCCTTGTAAGCAGCGCATGGCACCGGCACCCCGCGGTACCCACCCCGGTACTCTCCCCGCACCTAAGCCGGTACCTATCCGGCACAACGGTACCCCCGGTACACGTCCCGGTGTTCCCCTCGGCACATCGGCATCCCCCGGCGTCTATCCCGGGAGCCAGCCCGGGACATCGGCATCCCCGGTACCCAGGCACACCGGTAACCCCCGGTACACACGCCGGTACCCCCAGGTACCCACCAGGCACATCGTCACCTCCCGGTGTGCGCCCCGGTACCGGGAGCATCCACCCGGTACCGTGAGCATCCACCCGGTATGCACATAGGGAGCCCCCAGTAACCCACCCGAGGACCCCAGCCCCGCCGCAAAGCCCCCGCAGAGAGGCCGACTCGTGACAGGGGTGAGGGAGGCACTTGGGAGGTTGCTCGCCTCCGCTGACGGAACCGATTTTTGGGGCGGAAAACGCCCAAACCCCCGCTCTTTACAAGCCCCACCGGGCGGATGGCAGCGCCGGGGCAGGGGCCCCTCGTCCCTTTAAGCCGCCGGGGCCTGCCGGCCGCGCAGTGCACGCTGGGAGATGTAGTCTCTCACCCAAGAGCCTCCCGCAGGGAGCGCGGGGGCTCCGCGGCGGCTGGACTACAACTCCCGGCGTGCACCGCGCAGAGCCCCCGGCGGGGAGCCCGAAGCATGGCGGCGGAGTGGAGCGTCCTCCTCCTCACCTGCCAGCGCGGCGGCTGCGTGGCCGCCTTCCAGCGAGGCAAGCGGCGGGGCTGGCGCTCGCCCTTTCCCCCCGGGGAGGAGGTTGCCAGCCCTCAGCATCGCCCGCCTCTCGCTTGGCAGAGCTGGAGATCCGCCGGCTGCGGGGGAGCCTGGGCCCGCGTCCCCCCGCACTGCTCCTGGCCGTCGAGGATCCCTGGGTCCGGCTGGGGAGCGGCGGGGCCACCCTCAACGCTTTGCTGGTGGCTGCCGAGCACCTCAGCGCCCGGGCGGGCTGCACGGTGAGGGGACCCCGGCTGGGGAGGGGTGGAGGAGGGGGGTGGCAGCCTCCGGGAGGATGGGAGGGTGTCTGTCGTCTGCCTTTGACTGTCCCCTGCTCTGCGCTCCCAGGTGGTGACCGCCGATGTCCTGCGGGACGCCCGCATCCTCATCCTGCACACGGTGAGAGCCCAGCCTGGGACCCCTGCGGCACACGTCTGGGAGCCACCTCCCTTGTGTGACCCTCTCCCTCCCTGTGTGACACCCCCACCCTCTCCCTCCCTGTGTGACACCCCCACCCTCTCCCTCCCTGTGTGTGTGACACCCCCCACCCCCTCACCATGTGTGTGTGACACCCCCCACCCTCACCATGTGTGTGTGACACCCCCCACCCTCACCATGTGTATCAGACACCCCCCACCCTCACCATGTGTGTGTGACACCCCCCACCCTCACCATGTGTGTGTGACACCCACCCCTTCACCATGTGTATCTGACACCCCCCACCCCCGCCATGTGTCCCTTCCCTCCAGGGCCGTGACTTCTCCTTTGACGATTGTGGCCGAGCCTTCACCTGCCTGCCCGTGGAGGAGCCTGGTGCCCCAGCTGAAGCTCTGGTCTGCAACCTGGACAGCTTGCTGTGGACCATGACACACCGGGTCCGTCTGGCTAGCAGGATGGGGCTTTGGGCTTGTGGCTGGGCACCCTGCTGTGGGAGTGGGGTTGGCTCAGGCTTCCAGCAGGGTAGGAAGGAAGGGTGGTGGGTGTCCTGTGAGGGCCCTTTCTGTGCCATCCCAGGGCACGGGGCCCTTCTCTTGGCAGCTCTGTGTGGGTTCCCCACCTGGCGTGTGGGTCTGCAGCACTGACATGCTCCTCACCGTGCCCTCGACACCAGGTGAGTGGGTGCCAGCCTTGCCTCCAGTGCCTGCTTTGGCTCGGGGTGGGGGTTGTGCCCTCTGGGGTGTGCAGGTGCTGGGGTGTTGCTGACCCCTGTGCAGCCGTGAGTGCAGACTGTGCCCACAGAATCATAGAATCATGGAATGGGCTGGGTTGGAAGGGACCTCAGAGATCACCAAGTCCAACCCTTGATCCATTCCCCTGTGGTTCCCAGCCCATGGCACTGAGTGCCACATCCAGGCTCTTTTGAAAGATCTCCAGGGACGGAGAAGGGTGGCTGAGGCTGGACTCTGCTGGCACCACCTCTGCTGTGGGTCTGTTGTGCCCAGTGTGGGTGTCTGCACTGCCCCAGTGGCCACTGGTCTCTGTCCCCCTCCGCAGGGATTGACTGGGAGAGCTTCCAGGGTGTCAGGGTGATTGCAGTGCCGGGCAGCCAGGCGTATGCCAGGAACCACGGCGTCTACCTCACCGATGAGCGGGTCAGTAGCAGCTCCCCCGGCAAGGGGCACCCCTCGGGGGTGCAGGGGTCCCACCCCTTGGGTGCTGACCACAGCCCTGCCGTAGCTGCTCATCTTTGGGCTCCCCAAAAAGCTCACGGGGGTGGTTTCTCTCCCAGGGGCTGGTGTGTGACATCATCTACAAAGGCACAGAAGCCCAGATCCAGCAGTGTGCAGGGACTGACGGCACCGTCCCACTGGTATGGCACAACTCGGGCATCAGTGGCCCTGCCAGCTGTGTCCTTCTTGTCACCACGGCTGTGGCCTCAGCCCCCTTGTGCCCTGGCAGGTCTGCGGGGTGGTTTTCTTCTCCTCAGATGCTGCTGAGCAGCTTTTGGCCACCCACGTCATCCCTCCTCTGGATGCCTGCACCTACATGGGTCTGGACTCGGGGGCACCACCCATCCAGGTGACAGCCTCTCTGGGGGGGACAGGACCCCTGGCCCCACAGGTGCCAGTAGGGCCTCTTTGCCCCCACATTGCTGGATTTGGGTGGGTGAGGTGGTGGGAGGGAGGCACCAAGTAGTGGTGGGGGGGGTCAGGCTGGCTGCACCCAACAGGTCCTTTCTCTCTCCAGCTCTCCCTCTTCTTTGACATCGTGCTGTGCATGGCAGGAGGGCTGACAGAGGAGGAGTTTGTGAAGGGTGGGGGTGATGCTAACGTGAGGAGCGCCCGCTCCGTGCTGTGGGCTGCTCTCCATGCCTTCCCTCTTAGCATGGGTGAGTGACACAGGTGACATGATCCACCCCTGAGTGCCATACTCATGTTGAGGAGAGATGGGGGGGTCAGGGCCTGGCCCCCAGCTGTGTCTGCCCACAACTGGAGGTCCCCAGGTCTTCTCTCCCCACCCCTTGGACTGGGGGTGTTCAGCCTGACTGGCCTAGGCTCATGCAGATGTCAGGCACACTTGTGTTTGCTGTTGGTGTGCTGACAGCTCTCTTGCTCCTCCACAGCCTGCATACCCCATGCCTCCTATGACTACCTGACCACCTCGGCGAGTGACCACATCAGCAGCCTGACTCTCCTGCCTGGCTCTGCCAGCCACCTCCACTTCTGCAAAACAGCCCATTCCCACGTGGATGTATGTCCTTCCATCCCCAGCCTTGCTCACCCCTGGTTTTTGGGTGTTGCTCCAGGCTGTGTGGCTGGACCCCAGTCCCACGTGCCTCTGTGGCCCTTGGCAGCAGCCCTGTCTCCTGGAAGATGGCTCTTCAGTGACAAACTGCCTGCTGGAAGGAGCTGTGCAGCTGGCAGCTGGCAGTGTCATCCAGCACTGTCACCTCCAGGTACCTGGCTAGAGGAGACTTTTAGTGCTCCATACACTGAGTGGGCAGCAGAGTGAGGTGGCCCTGGCTGGGATGGGTGAGCCATGGCTGCAAGATTTGGAGCATCCTTCCATTTCCTGGCTGCCTTTTGCCTAGTGTTGGAGAGCCTGGTGGTTGTCACCCTCACTTGGGAAGGGCAGGAGGCTGTCACTGCTGGGCTGTCCCTCCCTTGGGGGCTAGAGCAGACCTTCTCCTTGAGAGCTTTGTCATGGCTGTGAGCCCAGGAGGCTGTTTCCTGTCCTGAATATCTGCAGTCCATGTCCCTGCTTAGTCCATGACAAAGCAGAGGTTGTCCCCCTGAGTCCTGCTGGCCCCAGCTTGTCTCCCAGGGCATCTGTTCCCGTCCAAGGTCTGGCTCTGGTTTGGGGGCAGTGCCACTCAGGGCCCTACTCGCCTCTTCCACAGGGTCCCCTGGAGATTGGTCCTGGCTGCCTCCTCTCAGGCCTTGGCGTGGACTCCTCGGTGGCCCTGCAGGGCTGTCCTCTGCGTGACATTGTCCTGCAAGGCCACCACATCAGGCTGCATCACCTGTCCTGCCAGGTGTTCACGCTCACCGGCCGCCTCGATGACTGGCAGGTAAGGGGCAGTGAGGTGGTGTGAGGGTCTCCAGGAAGCTGAGGCTTCACTGGCCCTTTGGCAGGGTTTAATACTGGCCTGGCAATTAAACCAAATGCCAGATGCTCTCTGTTAATCCCCCTCCCCTCCCTGATAAAGGAAGGAGAGAGACTGATGGGCTGGAAACTAAACTGCACAACTTTAGTGAAACACTAATGATAAATAGGAAAAAATTACTAAATATATACAAATATCCAGGAAAATTGATCCCACGTTCCTTCCCCCCCCCCCCAATAACTCTCAGGTCACCACTGAGGCTGCAGGGCCTCAGAAAGTCCAGGCTGGAATCCTGGGGTCAGCAGCAGTTGGGAGCTGGAGGCAGGAACACACAGATCCAGGCTGGAATGGATCAGGACCACAGGCAGAGAACAGGCAGAATCCTCCCAGGATGCTGAAGCAAACAGGGAGAGGTGAAGAAGGGGAAGCAGGAAGGGGTTTGACCCCCATGATCCCTCAAATTTATACTGAGGATGAGGTGTATGGGATGGAATACTCTGTTTGGTCAGTTTTGGCATCTATCCTGTGTGTTCCTCCCCAAAAGAGGGGTTCAGGTGGGACCTCTTTACTCCTTTTCTCCTTCAGGAGGGCAAAATGTTCCTCAGAGCTGAGCAGTGGCCTTGGCTCTGCACACCGGGCTCTGGCAGTAACTATAAACATGGAGTTATCAGTCCCAGAAGCAGCCACTGACTGAGAAACTTGCTGTTAATTTCAGCAAGTGCAGCTGCTTACCAGAGACTGAGCTGAAAGCAAAAGTACAAACCAGAAAATCACCTTTATCCTGGCCCAAACCAGGACACCCCTCCATCCCCACAGAGCCCTGCTGAAGAGGGCACCTACCTGAACATGCCCTGGGCTGAGTTCTTCCATCGGACGGGCATACGGTAAGTGCCACCTGCCAGGAGAGGAGAGGAGACCTGGGAATGGCTGCAGTGGGAGCTGGCAGAGCCACCCCAACCCACCCCCTGTCCCACCTCCCCTCCTGGGAGGCGTCCTGGAGCCAGGGGACGGTGCTGAGAGGCTGTGTCCCCCCTCTCCCCATCAGGGAAGGGCATCTTTGGGACCCCGAGACGCCTCCGCGGAGCCGCTGCCTGCTGAGTGCCCGTCTCTTCCCTGTGCTGCATGCCCGTGAGGTGCTGGGGCTGCAGGATGTGCTGTGGCTGCTGTCCCCCGTGGCTGGCGGGCAGCTGGCACGCTGGCAGGGGGCCTGGCGAATGTCCTGGCAGGAGCTGCTGCCCTGTCTGGACAAGGTGGCCGAGCTGGGTGCCCGCCAGGCTCTCTTCTTCCTCCAAGGTCAGCGCAAGGTGCGTCGGGTGCTGCTGGGCTGCCAGGACTGCAGCCTCCTGCCCCTGGCCCGCAGCGCTGTCCACGAGGGCTACCAGGAGGTCCTGCTGGGCACGCTGGATGAGGGTGAGCTGGGCTTGGCAGGAGCTGGGTATTGGGGCCGTTCAGTGCTTCCTGGAGCAGGTCCAAAGGAGGGCAAGCAGGCTGGTGAAGGGATCCAGCACAAGTCCTGTGAGGAGAGGCTGAGGGAGCTGGGGGTGTTCAGCCTGGAGAAGAGGAGGCTCAGGGGAGACCTCATCACTCTCTACAACTCCCTGAAAGGAGGCTGGAGCCAGGGGGGGGTTGGGCTCTGCTCCCAGGCAACTCTCAGCAAGACAAGAGGGCATGGTCTCAAGTTGTGCCAGGGGAGGTTTAGGTTGGATATTAGAAAGAATTTCTTTACAGAGAGGGTGATCAGCCATTGGAATGGGCTGCCCAGGGAAGCAGTGGATTCTCCATCCCTGGAGATCTTTCAAAAGAGCCTGGATGTGGCACTCAGTGCCATGGGCTGGGAACCACAGGGGGAATGGATCAAGGGTTGGACTTGGTGATCTCTGAGGTCCCTTCCAACCCAGCCCATTCTAGGATTCTATGATCTCCCCCCCTCCAGTTCCTGCAGGAACCCATGGGGTGCTGTCTTGGTGTAGTGGTGAGGGCAAACCAAAACCCAGAGGACACGACTGCTCTCTGTCACCCCTCCCTTCACTGTCCAAAGAGAAGATAAAAGGGGAATAAGGAAATGAGACTTAATGGTTGGTAATTAAAACTGGAACTACATATACTGGAACAGAGAAGGGATTGAAACATGTGGGATGAGGAGCAAATGTTACAAATTACATACAATTATGTACAAAACCTGATCTCAATCATCGCAGATATGAGTCCCCTGTGAACTTGGGAAAAGGGTCCAGATCCATCCACCTAATGGATTCAGCTCCTGCTGAGCACATTGTGGGCTGATGACAAAGCAGGAGCCTCTCCCCAAGACCTTTAAGGCAGGGAAGCAGCAAGGAGGAAGGGAGCAGGAAGGGGGGGGACTTTTGATCCTTCTCATTTTTTTATAGAGTGTGGCAGGGAATGGGAGAGAATCCTGAGCCCTGTCTGTTCTGCCCCCCAGATCTCCTGTGGTCTTAAACAACCTCTCTCTAGGTTCTACTATTGGTGCCATGAAATACAGGTCACTCCTGCCTTAAATCATACCAGGCGCACCCTCAAGGCATCCAAGAAGCCAGGGTGGGCACAGAGCCATTGCAAGGCCCTCTCCCCTGGTGCTGTCTTGTTGCAGAACTGGGGTGGCATGAGGTGACCTGGAGAACAAGTCCCATGAGGAGCAGCTGAAGGAACTGGGCATGTTGAGTTTGAAGGAGGCTGAGGAGAGACCTCGTTGCCCTCTACAACTACCAGGAAGGAGGTTGTAGGGAGGTGGTGCTGAGCTCTTCTCCCAAGTGAACAATGCCAGGACCAGAGGAAATGGTCTGAAGTTGCAGCAGGGGAGGTTTAGATGAGATATTAGGAAGAATTTCTTTACTGAAAGAGTGGTCAGGCATTGGAGCAGCCTGCCCAGGGAGGTGGTGGAGTCACCATCTCTTGAGGTGTTTCAGAAATGTGTAGATGTGGCACTTCAGGGCATGCTCTGGTGGCCAAGCTCGTAGGGGATTTTTTTTTTTTTTTTTTTGCTTGTTGTGTGTGTGCGTATGGTTGGACTCGGTGATCTCAGAGGTCCTTTCCAACCACAACAATTCTGTGATTCTGTCACCTGCAGCCTGGCCAGGGCTTTTCAGCCTCCTCTTGTTTTCCAGTTGCCTCCACGGCCGGTGACGCTGGCATCGCGGCGCGGGCGCTCGCCTGCATTGCCGAGGTGCTGGGCTGCATGGCACGGGGGGAAGGGGGCTTGAGGAGTGGGCCTGCAGCCAACAGGGAATGGGCCTCAGCTTTTGGGCGCCTGGAGAGGGGGGACATCCCCGGGGGAGTGCAGGAATTGGCTGCCGAGCGACGCAAGTGGATGAGCAGGTGAGGGTTGGGGCCGGGGAGCGGCGGCTGCTCCGGGATGGGTGTCAGCACCTTTGGGCTCAGCACCTCTCTCTTCCCAGCCCAGCTCTGCTGGTGAGGGCAGCTCGACATTACGAGGGTGCCCAGCAGATCCTTGTCCGGCAAGCAGTCATGTCCTCTTCCCAGTTTGTCACCGTGGGGCAGGGGGAGCTGCCTCCCTTGGGGCAATGGGTGCAGGTGGCCTGCCCGGCCCGCCTGGACCTCTCGGGTGAGTGTGTGGTCCCCCAGACACCATCCCTGTCTCACCCCTGTGGTGCCGGGGGTGCTGATGGTGAACCTGGGCAGGTGGCTGGAGTGACACCCCCCCCATCACCTACGAGCACGGGGGGGCTGTGGTTGATGTGGCCGTGCTGGTGGATGGGTGCCGGCCCATCGGCGCCCGGGTGCGGCGCATCAGGGAGCCCGAGCTGCGCCTTGTCACCCTGGGTGGGACAGCAGAGAGCCAGGTGGTGGCTGAGCTGGTGTGCAGGGAGCTGGAACACCTGCAGGACTACTGCCAGCCACATGCACCAGGTGAGGCGTCACTCCCTGGTGTCCCACGCCCTTTGGTGCCACGATCCTTTTGGTGACCTGATCCCTTTGGTGTCCCAGTCTTTTGGTGACCTGATTCCTTTGGTGTTGATTCCTGTGGTGTCCTGATCCCATTCCCTTTGGTGTCCTGATCCCATTCCCTTTGGTGTCCTGATCCCTTTGGTGTCCTGATCCCTTTGGTGTCCCGATCCCTTTGGTGTCTCAGTTCTTTGGTGTCCTAATCCTTCAGGTGTCCTGATCCTGATCCCTTTGGTATCCTGATCCTTTTGGTGACCTGATCCTTTCGGTGTCCCAATCCCTTTATTGTCCCAATCCTTTGGTGACCTGATCCCTTTGGTGTCCCAATCCTTTCGATGTCCCGACCCCTTTGGTGTCCTGATCCCATGGTGCCCTTTTTGGGGTTGATGGAGCTGAGGGAGCAGGTAGCACAGCAGGCACCAGCTTTGCGTTCTGGTTTTTTTTTTTGTTGTTGTTGTTTCCAGGGGCTCTGCTCAAAGCTGCCTTCATTTGCACCCAGGTGGTGCAGTTCCCCTCACAGAAGCCCCTGCAGGCTCAGCTCCTGGAGAGCTTTGGGGGAGGGTTTGAGGTGCACACCTGGTCCAAGCTGCCCCATGGCTCCGGCCTCGGTAAGTCTGTCTGGAAAGGGCTGGTGAATCTCTCACTGGTTCCAGGGAGTCCTTCCCGCTCCTGGTGCCGGGCTGGCCCTGGCCTGATGGTCACTGATGGTCACCTGCAGGCACCAGCAGCATCCTGGCAGGAGCAGTGATGGCATCGCTGTACCGGGCTGCCGGGAAGGCTGCCGGCACCGAGTCCCTTATCCATGCCGTGCTGCACCTGGAGCAGCATCTGACCACGGGTAGAGCCAGGAGGGAGCAGGCAGCCTGAGGGCTGGGGAGGGGGGGATTGCTGGGGGCTGAGGGAGCCTCTGCCCTGCAGGGGGTGGTTGGCAGGATCAGGTCGGTGGGCTCGTGCCTGGAATCAAAATCGGGAGGTCGAAGGCTCAGCTGCCGCTGAGGGTGGAGGTGGAGAGGATCCTGGTGCCTGATGGTTTCACCCAGACCCTCAACAACCATTTGCTGCTGGTGTACACGGGGAAGACTCGCCTGGCCCGCAACCTGCTCCAGGTGATGTGCCCCTGGGTGCTGCAGGCTCTGGCCTCTGCATATCCCCCCCCAACCCCTCTGTCCTTTACCTGTCCCCTCGGCTGGTGCCAAGCCACCCCAAAGGGAGCTGGCACTGCAGGCTGGGGGGGAAGCACTACCTCCCTGGTGCTGCTGGAGCCAGGAGGATGGTGGTGACAGGGATGTTCTTGGCCCCCTTGCAGGATGTGGTGAGGAACTGGTATGCCAGGCTCCCCTCCATCGTGGAAAATGCCAACGAGCTGGTGAGCAACGCTGAGGAGTGTGCCCAGGCCTTGAGGCAAGGTGTGAGCCCCCTCCCCTCTGCCAGGTCAGCCCTTTTAGCCATGGGAGAACCACGGAGCTCCCTGGGGAGAGGCCATGGGGGGAAGGCTGGGGGCCTGCGGGCTTTTGCAGCTGTGGGAGCCTCAAATCCTCTCCCCCAAACCTGCCGTATCACTACTAATACCCCAGGAGTCAGGCTTGCACAAAGACTTTGAGGAAGGGGGGGGGGGTGTGTTAGACACACCGAGTCTGGGTGATTTTCTGTGAGACCTCAGCTCTGCACTGGATTCAGTTGGCCTCTGGCTGCTGGGATGCTGTGGAGGGGAAGCTGGGAGCATTAAACCAAGCAAATTCTCCCCCTGTGGAGGATTCCAAATAAACAGAGAGTATTTATTTACAAATAAAACGGGAGAGGGCTGGGCTCTGCTTGCTCAGCAGGCAGAGCTGGGGAGGAACTGAGTAGAGGAAAAAGCAGAATTCAGCTTGGTTTGAGCTGGAGAGGCAGGGACAGGCTTCCTGAGGGGCAGAAGGGAGTAGCTGGGGATATCCTCTCCCCTGCAGGCAACCTGCCCCTCCTCGGCAAGTGTCTGGATCGCTACTGGCAGCAGAAGAAGTGCATGGCCCCGGGCTGTGAGCCGCTGGCAGTCAGCCGCATGATGGATGCTCTGCAGCCCCACCTCTACGGGCAGTGCTTGGCAGGGGCCGGCGGGGGGGGCTTCCTTTATGTCTTAACCAAAGCCCCCGGGCAGAAAGAGGCTTTGCACCAAATTCTAACCAACACCAAGGTAAGACAGGAGCTCTCCTGGGCTGTTCTCTGCTGCAGATGGCTCGAGCTGTATGCAGAGGAAGCAGCAGGAGCATCTCACCCCATCACGGCTGGGATGAGATTGGTGTCTCCTGAGCCCCTTCCCAGGCCCTTGGGTCTGAGAACAGCTCTGCTCCTCCCCAACTCCTACATCTTCTTTTTTCCTTTTTTTCCTTCCTTTTTTTCTTTCCTTTTTTTCCTTCCTTTTTTTCCTTCTTCCCTTCCCTCTTCCTTCCTTCCTTCCTTCCTTCCTTCCTTCCTTCCTTCCTTCCTTCCTTCCTTCCTTCCTTCCTTCCTTCCTTCCTTCCTTCCTTCCTTCCTTCCTTCCTTCCTTCCTTCCTTCCTTCCTTCCTTCCTTCCTTCCTCTCTTCTTTCTTTCTTTCTTTCTTTCTTTCTTTCTTTCTTTCTTTCTTTCTTTCTTTCTTTCTTTCTTTCTTTCTTTCTTTCTTTCTTTCTTTCTTTCTTTCTTTCTTTCTTTCTTTCTTTCTTTCTTTCTTTCTTTCTTTCTTTCTTTCTTTCTTTCTTTCTTTCTTTCTTTCTTTCTTTCTTTCTTTCTTTCTTTCTTTCTTTCTTTCTTTCTTTCTTTTTCTTTCTTTCTTTTTCTTTTTCTTTCTTTCTTTCTTTCTTTCTTTCTTTCTTTCTTTCTTTCTTTCTTTCTTTCTTTCTTTCTTTCTTTCTTTCTTTCTTTTTCTTTCTTTCTTTTTCTTTCTTTCTTTTTCTTTCTTTCTTTCTTTCTTTCTTTCTTTCTTTCTTTCTTTCTTCTTTCTTTCTTTCTTTCTTTCTTTCTTTCTTTCTTTCTTTCTTTCTTTCTTTCTTTCTTTCTTTCTTTCTCTTTCTTTCTTTCTTTCTTTCTTTCTTTCTTTCTTTCTTTCTTTCTTTCTTTCTTTCTTTCTCTTTCTTTCTCTTTCTTACTTTCTCTTTCTTTCTTTCTCTTTCTTACTTTCTCTTTCTTTCTTTCTCTCTTTCTTACTTTCTTTCTCTTTCTTTCCTTCTTTCTTTCTTTCTTTCTTTCTTTCTTTCTTTCTTTCTTTCTTTCTTTCTTTCTTTCTTTCTTTCTTTCTTTCTTTCTTTCTTTCTCTCTTTCTCTCTTTCTCTCTTTCTCTCTTTCTTTCTCTCTTTCTTTCTCTCTTTCTTTCTCTCTTTCTTTCTCTCTTTCTTTCTCTCTTTCTTTCTCTCTTTCTCTCTTTCTTTCTCTCTTTCTTTCTCTCTTTCTCTCTTTCCTCTCTTTCCTCTCTTTCCTCTCTTTCCTCTTCTTTTTTTTTATTTCCCAGGGCTTGGGTAACTTCAGCATCCACAGCATTGAAGTGGACACAGGCGGTTTCTTGGTGGAGGCTGGGGGACACCACCTGAAGGACAGTTCTCACCCCAAAGAGGACATGGCAGTGTGAAGGGCCTTCAGCCCTGACCTGTTCCTGGCTGACACCCAGGGCAGGGCAGCGAGCAGCCTCCTGCCTTCCCAACCTCCTCCAGCACGTGCCTTAGGTCTCCATGTGAGCTTTTTGTGCTGCTGCTTGCCCTAAAAGGCACTGGGGTGGAAAAGCTGTCATGAACTGGGCAGGCTCTGGCTGGAGGGTGGCCCTGCTAGAAAGGTCAGTCATGTTGGGGCCTCCAGGCTGATTTTGGGGTTGCATTCTGGTTTTACTGGTTCTGTAAAAGGGAGAGGAGTGTTTGTGGTGCTATCTCTAGCAGGAATTTTCCTGATTTTCCACACTGGCCCTTCAGCAGGGAATGCTCCTGCACCAAAGATGCACCTGGATGTGGAATCCAGTTCCTGTCCTGTGCTGAGAGACTGCTGCAGCAAGTTCCAAGTCTCTGCAGTCTCTTTGAATAAAAAAAACCAAAACAACCCACATTGTTCCCAGTTTGTGTTTAAGCTGCTCTGTACCTAGCAGGGCTCCTCCTTCCCCACTGAGCAGCGAGGGCCCAGCACTGCAGGGATAAAGCTCTTCCAGGGGTGGGATAAGACTGAACCTCCATGCAGGGGCTGCTTCTCACCCTCCATGGCCCTGGGTGACAGGGGACAGCAGGGGAGCACTGCCATGGGAGGTGGTCACATGGGGGGGTAGGGGGGCAGGAAGATCCTCCTGATGCCATGGCAGAGGGCAGAAGAGGGGAAATGGTGATTAGCTCTTGTCCTGCACCTCTCCTGCTCCCTCTGGGCACACAGACCCATGCAGCACCCAAGAGAGCTGCTCAGCCAGGTCAGGTTTATTTACAGAGTGTGTAGAGGGGGCAGCCAGGCAGCAGCCCCACTTCCCAGGGCTCAGGATGTGCAGGATCCCAGCAGCTGGAGCCTTCAACTGCTGGCACAGAAGTTTCATGGCTGTGGCTCCATGTAAACCCACCCTTTAACCCCAGCACACAGCCCTAGGGGGTTTCCTGGACCACCTGTGCCTCCCAGCAGGATGAAGGGAGCGGGGAGCCACACAAGCTTTGTCCCTTGCGCTTTCAGGCATTGTGTCACACTGCTCCCAGCCTGGCAGCTCCTCTGCTGCCTCATTTCTGCTCCCACTAAAGGACAGTGAGCCTTCTTCATGCCCAGGAAAGCCCGTTGGAGCAGGAGCTGTAAGGGGAGCTATCAGCCCAGCCCACAGAACAGCCAGGAGCAGGGCAGGCTCCGGGTGTTGCAGCCATCCTGCTGTTACCTCCAGCTACAGGCGGAGCCTCTTGATGTCCTCGCTGCGGAAGTCGACGCGGAGGGCCAGGACCTGCCGGACCTCAGCAGGAGTCAGGCGCCAGGTCAGGGGGCCAGAGTTGGGACCCCAGTAATCCAGGATCTCAGTCACCTGGAGAAAAAGGAGAGAGCTGCTTGAGACTACTCAGCACCTGTGGCCGGGAGATGAAGTTTCCAGCTGTGGACACACTGTTCCCTCCCGGGAATTCCCAGAGCTAGGAGGATGATGGAGGGACTTGAGCATCTCTCCTGTGAAGAAAGACTGAGACCTGGGGCTGTTCAGCCTTGGGTAAAGAAGGCTGAGAGGGGATCTTGTCAATGTCTATAATATCTGAGGGGTTGTAGTCTCCCAGAAAGAATAACAGTCTCAAAAGAGCTGCCCTAACAAAATGGACATTGCCCTCAGGTTTGATAAGCGTCCTGGTTTGTGCCAGGATAAAGGTGATTTTCTGGTTTGTACTTTTGTGGCTCTAATTCCTGGAATCTTGTTTTCCCAAGGACAGACCATCCTTTAGGTGACCACCAGAGCATGAGGCCCAGGACTAGGACAAGGAGTAATGGGCTGAAACTAGAACATAGGAAGTGCCACCTCAAGATGAGGAGAAACTTCTTACTGAGAGGGTGAGGGAGCCCTGGCCCAGGCTGCCCAGAGAGGTTGTGGAGTCTCCTTCTCTGGAGCCTTTCCAACCCCCCCTGGATGTGTTCTGTGTGTCCTGCCCTGGGTGACCCTGCTGGGGCAGGGGGGTTGGACTGGATGAGCTCCAGAGGTCCCTTCCAGCCCCTCTTCCACTAACACCTGCAGGCAACATTTGGGGCTTGTCTATACCCTGTAGGTGGGATAACTTCACTAAACCCACGTGGAGTCCAGCTGGGGCTCCTGCAGTCCCCAGGAAAAGCTCACCCTTTCCAGATTGAGGATGGTGGCCATCTGGGAAAGACGGGCAAACTTGTCACGGATGGTCCAGGTGGTTACTGTGGTGAGATAAGCTATGAGAGACCTCAGCTCCTTGTCAAACTGCAGACCACCAAGCTGCAGGGACCAAGAAAGCTCTGTTAACTCTCCAAGCCAAGCACACGATGAAAAGACATCACAGGAGAAGGTCTCTGAGCAGTCAGACCACCTACTAGACTACCTTACATTTAGATCCACCTTAAAAGCCAGCCCCTTATTAATGTGGTTGAATCACCATCCCTGGAAGTGTTTAAAAGACATGTACATGTGGTGCTGGGGGACATGGTTTGGCACTGGATGTGGTAGAGTTGAGTTAATGGCTGGACTCCATGAACATGAAGGCCTTTTCCAACCAGAATGGTTCTGTGATGCCAGCTCCCCCCAGCCCCATCACAAAATGCACCCCCACACGTATGCTAACACAAGGGCTCCCTGTGTTGGCCACCAGCAGTGGCAGAGCTTCCCTAAGAGGAACATTTGCCCCTGCCCTGCCTCATCCCTTGGTGGGTAATGAGAGTTGCAGCCCAGCCAGGGACTCTGCAGGCTAGAGGGAGG
Organism: Phaethornis superciliosus; assembly: GCA_023637945.1. Lineage (NCBI taxonomy): Eukaryota > Metazoa > Chordata > Aves > Apodiformes > Trochilidae > Phaethornis > Phaethornis superciliosus. Next base: position 18,694,708 of record JAJQWJ010000014.1, on the reverse strand, counting down.
TGTTTTGCTCACCCTGCTGAAGCTGGATTTGAGCAGCACTTTCTCCAGTTCGATGGCTATCAGACTGGTCATGAGGCCAGTGAGGGTGTCATAAATCACAGGGGACAGCCCAGCCTGGAAGCAGAAACCAATGTCATTCTTGTCAGGCTCAACAGAGCACAGGTCCACAAAACCCAAGCCTGGGAGTGCTTTCAAATGAAGAGCCATCACTTGGATGCTCAGTGAGTCAAAAGCACTGGCAAAGGCCATCCAGGTATGCTGGGCCTGCAAGGAGGCTTGGAAAATTGCAGGAGATGGGGATGATGGCTCTCCAAGAGCTCTGCAAGGCACTGAAGGACACCTCTGCTGCTCCCTGGGGCAGAGGAAGAGTGGGAAGTGCCACAGGGAGGTCTGGCAGGCTGCCACATCCCTCTTTCTCACCTTGAACTCTGCCATCTGCTGCTCCAGATTGACAATGAACTGCTGGACCCAGGGGTCATTTGCTTCATAGTCACTGAACTCCTCCTGGCAGCAAAAGACAAAAAGGGGGTCACTGAGCAGCAAAGGGCCCAGAGGAGGAGAGGGAGGTTCCTCCTGGAGCAGCACTGCACTCCTGCTGTTTTCTCTAACTCCTCTCCAGCCAAATGCCCCTTCCCAAGCTGTGATGCAAAACAAACTCTGGTTATTTTACTGTTGGTCTGTGCCAAGGCAACAGCAGAGGAATGAAGGGAATGAGGCAGTGGTTGCTCAGCCTGTGCTGCTGAGCAGAGGATGGAGAATGCAGAGGCAGAGCTCAAAGTGGGGAGTGTCCTGGTTTGAGAGACAGAAAAAACCCTGTCTGGGGCACCACCAGCAGCTGCCAGGCTGTGGATGTGGCAGTGAGAACGGGGAGCAGTTGAGCCTGTGGGAGGAGAGGATGGGCCAGGAGAGCCAAATGAACCCATCACAGTGCTCCTCTCCAGGGTACTCAGCATAAAATGACTCCCAAGAGAGCTCTCTGGGGTCTTCTCTGGCTGCTGTGCTAGCTGGGTTAAGGACCCTGCTCTGCTGCTTCTCCTTTCCTCACCAGAGGAGAACATCACTCACCAAGACAGGTTCTGCCTTCCCACACAGGACCAACTTGGTTGCTCCAAGACTGTTGCAAATTGTCATCAAGGCCCTGGCCTTGGGCACCCCCATCTACTGTCCAGTCCAGTGTGGGACTTTTCTGGTTGGGAAGCAACTGAGGAGGGTGAGCTCCATCTTTACATATTTGTATACACATTTGTAATTTGCTAGTGCTACTTCATTAAACATACCCAGGTTTTTTCTTCCAGCCTTGAAGTCTCTCTCCCTCATTCCCTTAGCAGGGAATAACAGAGAGCATCTCTCACTGTCCAGTTACTGCCTAAAACCACGATGGTGAGCTCTGAGCCTTACCTCCTCGATGTTGTGGGAGACAGAGAGGAAGAGGTTGATCCAGGGCTTCACCTGGGGTTTGATGGCTGTGCTGTTCAGCTCATTGAGTCCTTCCTGAAGGGGACAGGGAGAGGACAGCCCTGAGTACACCTCATGTCCAACCACATACAGCTGTTACAGCTGGGCTGTCCTGATGCTGCCTCAGCCTCACTGCAAGCTGGGGAATCCACACCACAGACTGGCTCAGGAAAATGAACCCCGGAGTCCCACATCCCACACTCCTGGAGGGCTCTAAGGGCACCACGACAAAAGGAAGAGGAAGGCCACATCTGGAGTAGTGTCAGTTCTGGGTTCCCTGGCTCAAGGACAGGGAGCTGCTGGAGAGGGTATAGCAGAGGGCTACAAGGATGATTAGGGGACTAGGACATGTCTCTGCTGAGGAAAGGCTGAGGGACTTGAGTCTTTTTTAGTCTGGAGAAGACTGAGAGGGATCTTATCAACACTTACAAATCCTTAAAGGGTGGGTCCTGCCCCAGAAGGATGGGGCAAGTCTTGTTTCAGTGGTGCCCAGTGACAGGACAAGGGGTAATAGACACAGACCTGAACAAAGAAGTTCCACCTAAACATGAGGAGGAACTTCAGCACTCTGAGGGTGGCTGAGCACTGGAGAGGTGCTGCCCAGAGGGGTGGTGGAGTCTCCATCTTTGGAGACATTCAAAACCCACCTGGATGCCATCCTGTACAACCTGCTCTAAGTCAACCTCTCCTGGCAGGGGGGGTGGGACTAGATGATCTCCAGAGGTCCCTTTCAACCCCTAATAATTCTGTGATTCTGGGACATTATCCCAGAAGCTGCTGTTGTGCTGGCTTGCAGCCTGGTCTGAAGGTCTTGTGCTTCCTCAGCAAAGGTCTGCTGGCAGGAGACCCCACCAGGGGAGGGAAGCAAACAACCACCAGCCAGCAGGACACTGTGGACTCAGCTGCTGCCTCCCACCTCCAGTGCAGCTTAGCTCAGCAGGAGAAGCTAAAAGGAGGATAAAAGCTGTAACCACTGTTAGTTCCCTGAATTAATCATGACTCCAGCACACACTATCTCCCCCGAGCAGCTGGTTGTCAGCAAAGGCTTTTCTATCTGCTTCAGTGCTCCAGAACTCTCTGAAAGGCCTCTCCTGCCAACCACCCCCCTCTGGCTCAGCAAGGTGTCAGGAAAGCTCACCCAGTGTGAAACTGTTCAGGTACTGACACTGCTGGGCATTTGATGAATGTGTTAAACTTAAATTGGCATTTCTGAGCAGGCCTTACAGGCAAGTGCCCTTTTCCAAGGGAATTTTAATGTGCACATGACTCAGGCAGTGCAGGATCTTGCTGCTCTACCTCTTGATTGCTTCACAGCCAGTGTTAATTCTGCACTAGCACTGAACTGGAGTTTTATTCCTTACTGATGAGCTATTTGATGTGACCACAAGACCCAAGAGGGGCCACTGGCAATGCCAGTCTGGTATCTGCATCTGGCTGCAGCAAACAGCAAAGCCAAACAAATAAATGACCTGCCCTCAGCCTGTGAATTAAAAAGCTCATGGCAAACCTGGTTAAAAAGATTCTCTTTTGCTTGCTTTCTTTTCCAGGAGGTATCTCCTTCCTGCTCCTCTCCCTGCCAGAGATCAGTGTGAGGTTTTGGGGCAGCAGGCCCCAGTGTGCCACGTAAGACACTGTGTTTAGCCAGAGAGCCTTCAGCCTCATGCCAGGGAGTCTTTCCATTTGGCGAAGGGAGGAGAAACTGGAGAGAAGATCAACTCTTCTCCACCAACAGCCCATCTCCAGTTACCTAGCAAGGTCTGGACAGCTTGACAACACACTGTGCCATGGAGGGAGAACAGAGGAGAGAGAAACACTATTAATATTTCTTGTCCTGAAATCACTGAACCTACTATGACCCCGTGCTGAGTGAGGACAAATGGAGCAACATTTCTTCTGTCTCTACAGCTGCTTCCAGTGCTTTTCATGTAGCCCCCAGCTGGTGTGGCTGTGCAAACTGGCTGAACCTCTTCCCATGCCTCGAAGGTGATTTACTCCCTCCTGCAGCCCTACTGGAGTCAGACATGGCCCAGGCCTTGGGTTGACATGATTCCTGCCTGAGCTCTCCCTGAAGACACCGGCCAGCTGGTGCTGGGAGGCCAGCAGGGCCTCAGGAAGACACTCACCTGCAGCAGGTCACGGAATTTGTTGGACACAGCAGCCATGTCAGAGAGGCAGCTGTCGATCTTGGCCTGAGCTTGCTCCCCCCCAAAGCCTTGGCTGAGCAGTTTGCTGCAGTCACTCTGCAGGGAAGAGATCCATGAGCAAATTAATAACCTGGACAGCTTCTATCCCTTTGCATTCCTCAGCTCTGGCTGCCCACCACTGTGCTTGAGGGCTAGGACAGGCACCAAGCACTTGCTCTCTGTGAAGCCAGAGGCTGCTGCCAGCAGCTGGAAGTGGAAAACAAGACTGGGAGCTGGGATCTGTCTAGCCCTGCACCAGAGAACCACAATGTCTCCAGGATGCAGGGGTGAACAGGTTATTCCACTGCCTCCCAGCAGGGCTCAAGCTGGAGGAACACCTCGGTATTTCCAGCTGCTGATGAGGTATCTGCCTGCTCTGCCAGCTCAGAAGGGCTTTCCTAAGGCTGGAGGGGAAAGACCTCTGGAATTTGGGCACAGCAAAGTCCAGATCATTTATTTAAACAACCCTCCCTCCCCCCAGAGAAAGGGTATTAGAAATATTGAAGAAGAAAAAACAGAGCACACCTCCAAAGTCTTCTTTAGGGTCATGATGTTTTCACTGCAGACTTCCACATTGTTTAAGGTCACCTAGAAATAAACAACAAAACAAGCCCAAGTAGAATTCATTGGAACTTCACAGCACCTCAGCCCCAAGTTCTGCTATTTCTTCACAGAGGCTCCCACTGAAATGCAAATGCTTGAGGGAAGAGAGATGCTACTGTGTGATCAAAGCACTGCAGATTCACAGAGCTGCATGACAGCAACAGAGCCCATGGGCTGAACCTGCAGCTAGGATGAAGTCTGAGTCACTGAAATCCACATCTTTTCCTCATCCTGCTGTCCACAATGTTGCAGCAAAACCCCGCTTGCAGGGGACTGCTGAAAGGCAGGGTGTACCCCCAGCTTCCTGTGACAGGATAATGAGGAACAGCAGCACAGGAGGGGTTTATACACTATGTCCAGTGAAGCAGGGGAGGCAGGATGGCATTTGTGTCCAGGCAGGAGAAACTGTCAGCCCTCCTCTCAGATGAGTATCTGTTCTCTCCCAACAGACTGTTCTCTATCTTCTGAAGCTGAACTAAATGCCAGTAGTAGAAGTCCAGGCTTTATGCAGACAGGGAAATGAGGCAGGCTGACAGATGATTGAGGAACTCCAATGGGAGAACTGAATTTCAAGGACTTTGCTTCAAGAAATGCAGAAAATTGTAACTAAGAACCCAATGAAGTGCAAGAGTCCAATTCCTCCTTCCTGCTCCTCAGGACTTGCACTGTACAAGGAGAGAAGGCAGCACTGGGAGTTTTTCTCCCAGGGAGATTTTTTTTCCACAGTACAAGGTCTCTGCAGCATCCCACCTTGGGGTAGGATGAGTTGTGATGCAGAAGACAGGAGTGACAGCCCTTTAAGGGGTCTCTAAGGGGTCTCTGATGCTCACTGACATGCTCTGGCCTGCTCAAGCATGTGGAGAATTGCTGTGCTGCTGTTGGGAGAAGGCAACAGGAGGACCTTGCAGGCCAAGCAGAGCAACCCTGCTGTAATGGAAACTCCCTGAGCTGACAAGCAAAAGTGAAGGAGCCCTGAACTTGGACCAGGGAATTTCCTCATCTAGAGAAAGGCATGGATGAAACACTGCTCCACCACCTCTGTGCACAGCCTGTGAAGAACAGGACTGATGGACACCTCAAGGAGCACAGGGTAAGGAGGGAATCTTCACTGTAGCAGTCCAAGAGGCAGTCACAGGATCATATTTGGACAGCCCTGACGTGGAAGCCCTACAAACATGAGGTGAGATAGAAACATCTACCAGACATCCAGAGCCAAGCCACCCACCACACCTGACTGGGTTTTCAGGTTCTCTGACCAAGTGAGAGTGGTACCAATCCTCTTCCCAAGAGCTCCCCATTGTCTTTCCCCTCACCCCAACTCATTCCACACTGGAACAGCCACTAAACCCACCAGAAAGGACTGCTTGGCCTCATCAGTGCTTTCAATGCCTTTGGTATCAAACTTGCCCTGCTGCAGGCTGCTGTGCATGATGTTCACGGCGCTGGTCACCCCTCTCTGGAAGTCCTGGAAGGTGGTGGCTGGAAAGCCCTGCTTCAGTTTGTTGTAGAGAACCTCCCTGTGGGGCAAACAGAACACAACAGGGCTTAAAGTTGTGCTCTGTGGGAAGGGAGAGCACCCTGGCTGAGCTGTGACCTGTGCAAGGTAAGTGGAACGTTGCAGGGACAAAGGAGAGCTGACAATTATCTCCTGGCAGCATCTAAAGGACACAAGGCTGAAAATAAAACCACCTGGTTTCTGAGCTTTCCCCAGAATCCTGCCTGCAGCTCTCTGCTGTCTTCAGTCCCAGTTGCCCACTTCATCCCAGGCTGGGATGAAAAAGAGGAGCAGCACAAGTTCTGCAGGCTCACCCCACCTTCAAGCTACTCAGCAATCTCCCAGGCAACCAGGGAATGACACGGGGGGACTGTGTACCCCCAGGCAGGGCAGCACTCCATGGTGACTCTTTCTCACAGGGATGTGGGAAGACAAAGTTGCTTTTTCTCTTTTATGTCTCTTTTTCCTGCAGGTGACCACCACTACTGGGAGAAAAACGCACCCAGCTCCAGCTTCCCACTCCACACTGATGCTGCTTCCCACAAGCATCTTCCACAGAGATGACACACCAGGGGCTTGAAGGCAGAGAACACAAGGCAGACCATCTGAGAGCAGAGAGTTTGCAGAGCACAGGCTTAGGAGGGAAGTGTGGTAGCACAGGTGGAGGCAAGTGATAAGGAACCTGGTGTATTTTCATTACCTGAAGTCAGACTCCAGCTCGGTGGTGGAGTGGTTGATCATGGCACACAGACAGTCTATGCTGGAGCTGGACAGAGCACGCCCAATGCACTTTTTCACAATATAAAACACATCGTCCACCATGCTGGAGGTGAGCTGGCCCTTCTCATAGCTGTCCATGGCAACAGCCTGCAGAGAAAGAGGTCTTAGTGCCCTGAACTCAGCAAGCTCAGCCCTCAGAGAAGTGCTGTGAGATCCAGCCAGTCAGAGCTGATCAGGAGCTCATAGGAGTTCTAGGTCCAGGAGATAATTAATTAGAGGGATGCCTGGAGTCAAACTTCAGGAAAAAAAAGACTCTTTTCAAAGCCAAAGGGGAAAAAAAGACTTTCCCAAAAGCTGCAGACCTGCCACGTCCTCATCTCTCCCTAGGGATGCTCAGCAGAAGGAGCACAAGCAGAGGTCCCAACCACTGGCAGGCTCTCTTGCAAGCACAGTCTGAGCCCTACCTTGTTGACAGTCTCCCTCATGAAGTATTCCTCCATGGTGATGTAGTAGCCAATGAGCTCTTGCATGGTGCAGCTCAGCAGACAGTTGTTGAGGAGCTTGTCCAGGTATTTCTGATGCTCTACAGAACACAAAAGAGAAGCATCAGCAGGGAGCAAGTGCCAGAAAGCAGTTCCACCTCATCCCCTCACTGCCTTTTGTGTGGACACCTAACAGACGTGATCCTGCAAAGCCTGACCTGGATGGAATAAATCACAGGAGCTGATCTTCTAAGCTGACTTTGACAGGTGACAGACAGAAGAGATTTCCAGAGCTCCTTAGAGTACCAAAACCCTGAGCCTGTTTTTCCTGTGGCCTCCAGCTTTAGGATCTGTGCCTACAGTGACCAAAGGGCCTTCCCCACCTTTAGAAACCTCATTTATTGTTCTCTGCAGTCATTACTAACCTTGATTTCCCTGTTACTAACCTTGATTTCCCTGTCAGAGGGAAAAACCAGTGCTGCAAACAGGTTTGGGGAGGCCAGGCTACACAATCCTCTTCCACACAGTGCCCCCAGGGCATATCCTGTGTTACTCTGCCACTACCTGGGATCTATCTGCACTTGGGGCAGCAACAAGGAGCAGAGAGCCTACAAATATTGACATTCCAGGTGTTACCTTGCTTTACCTCTTCTGAGGCCATGGAGTCTCCCACCTCAAAATCAGCTGTTATTCTTCTCTTGATGAACCTCAAGTAGAGCTCACTGCGGGCGTTCATCAGGGTGACCTCAGTTAAAATAGGGTCAAGTTCCCTGGGAGGGACACAGCAAGAATCAACACAGTGAGACTTAAAAACAAAGGAGAGGCACTAATTTAATTCAGCTCAAGAGTCTACTCTCTGCTTTTGCTGGGGGATCCATCCTGCTCCCTTTCCAATTGTGCCACTGAGTGGCAAAGCTCAGCAGAATAACTGGGATATGCATGGAATACAACCAAAGCATCCTCAAAAAAAAAATAAATCTTTGCAGAGAAGCTGCTTTGTTCCTCATGGATGTGAGAACTCCACTAAAATCCCAGCAGTAAGGATTGCAATAGTCCAAGCAACCTGATGTAACTTTGGAATTAGCCCTGGCTTGAGTGGGAGGTTGGACTGGAGATGTTTGGCAGTTCTTTGGGTTAGAAGTGCCTGGCCCCTGCCCTCCCCAGGTGTGTGCTCTGGTGCACACATTCATGTGTTTCTCTGAAAATGATGGAGAATCTGTTCAAGCTCAACAGCTCAGGTAACATGGCCAGAAAAAGCACATGTGCTGATGGAGAACAGCGTGTTCAGATCAGAGATGACTGTGAAAGAAACAGAGAAGACTGCCACAAGCAGCTTTTCCATCAGCCTGCACAAAAGAACCTTGCAAATCCTCTTCACGACACACACGAGGGACAAGGGATTATCATCTTTATTTTATGGATGAAAAAGCAAAAGCTCACAAAACCTGGGATTCATGCAGAGTTATTCATAAGTGGATCTCCTTATTACTGCTGAATGATTACTCGGCCAGGCTAGCAGGCAGACCTTGCCTGAGGAACCCAAGTTTTCTTTCCAAGTATGTTTAGAAGCCAGGAGGGCTGGGTGTGCCTTCAGATGGCCTTACTTGAGGGCTACACAAATACTGAAGATCAAAAGAAAAGGAGGGAGATGGGAAAGAACTTTGGTTCATTAGCAAGAACTTGATGTTACAGAGGCTCTGCAGCAGCACTACAGATTCAGAAGGACCCAAAGATTTAACCCAGTTCTCTCACAAATTATTTGCCCAGGGAGCTGTTCCACACTGGGGGCTGAGGATTGAACTCTGAGCATCAGAAGGCAGTGGGCACAGGCACTTAGAGCCTCAGTCCTTCATGGGCAGTGACCTCCAGCAATCTGCAGGACCAAGGCTTAAAAGTAATGAGTAAGCAAAATAAAGCTCCACCACAGAAGCTGCCTCTATAAAAGGGCAGTGAAGGGCACCTAACAATTGGATTTTATGCTTTAGTAGTTACAAAGCCTCTGGAAGACCAGGAGAGTTATCTAAATGCTAAGTAGCATTAATAAGAGATCAAGAATGGAAGGTTAGAGAGGAAAAAATTTCTGTTTGTACCTTGGTTCAATCTTCTCTGCAGAAGAACTTCTCATCATGCTACTCTGAACTTGCTGGAACTGCAAGCACAAAAGAAAAAGGGAGTCAAGCACAAAAAAAAAAGGGAGTCATCCAAATCTTTGCTGTTGACTTGGACTTAGCAGCTGCTTCTCATGCTGTAGGCTTAGAAGGTGCTTACTCATCAGGGGGTGACAGGAATGCTTTGCAGGAGGCAATGCCAGAGGAGGGATCTGTATCAGTTCACCTCCTTCTCCTCTTCCGAGGAAGGGAGATGGGTTGGGAACTGCAGGGTACATGACCAGGAGACAGTCAGAGGAGCCCTGCAACTGTGGAAAGACTTTTCCAAAGGGCCTGGAGTGACAAGGGGGAATGACTTTGAGCTGGAAGAGGGGAAATTTATGTTAGACATTTCTAGGAAGAAATTTTCCCTCTGAGGGTGGCAAGACACTGGCCCAGATTGCCCAGAGAAGCTGTGGCTGCCCCATCCCTGGAATGTTTAAGGCAAAGCTGGACAGGGCTTGGAGCAGCCTGGACAGAGGTGTCCCTGCTGTCCTGGTTTGGGCCAGGATAAAGGTGATTTTCTGGTTTGTACTTTTGCTTTCAGCTCAGTCTCTGGTAAGCAGCTGCACTTGCTGAAATTAACAGCAAGTTTCTCAGTCAGTGGCTGCTTCTAGGACTGATAACTCCATGTTTATAGTTACTGCCAGAGCCTGGTGTGCAGAGCCAAGGCCACTGCTCAGCTCTGAGGAACATTTTACCTTCCAGAAGGAGCAAGGAGGTCCCACCTGAACCCCTCCTTTGGGGAGGACCAGACAAGATAGATGTCAGAATTGACCAAACAGAGTATTCCATCCCATACACCTCATACTCAGGATAAATTTGAGGGATCACAAGGGTCAAACCCCTTCCTGCTTCCTCTTCTTCACCTCTCCCTGTTTTGATCTGGCATCCTGGGAGGATTCTGTCTGTTCCTCTGCCTGTGGTCCTGATCCATTCCAGCCTGGATCTGTGTGTTCCTGCCTCCAGCTCCCAACTGCTGCTGACCCCAGGATTCCAGCCTGGACTTTCCCAGGGCTGCCCTGCAGCCTCAGTGGTGACCTGAGAGTTATTGGGGGGGGAGGAATGTGGAATCAATTTTCCTGTATATGTAACCTTACAGAATCCGTGTCTTGTGAGGGCAGTCTCAGTGCTTACTGTGTGTGTTAAACCATGACACCTGACATGACAGGAAGGTTGGAACTGGATGATCCTGAAGGTCCCTTCCTACCCAAACCAGTTTGGGATTCTAAGATCAAAGAGACAGAAGCAGGAAGGTGTCCTTCAGCCTCACCCCCCTCTTACCTGCCTGTGATAATCCCTCTCCTTGATGAACTTGTCCACCACTTTCTCCACCTGCCTGTCACACTCCACTTGCAGGTGCTTGATGAGGGTGTAAAGCCTCCCTGGCCCATAGAAGGTCTCCACAATGGGCTGGTGGGTCTCCACAACACGAGCAATCCCTGCAGGGAGAGGGGAAACCTAAGAGAGAGGCTCAGAGAGGAGTTCCCATCCAGGCTGGCCCCAGCCACAGACAGACCCTAGCAAGGGATTATTCATTCCCTGGAGAAACAGTTCAGACTGTCCAGCCACTCTCCAGTGACTCACTGGAGGTTTGTCATCACCACCCCTCCTTCCATGGCATCTGCTCTCTGCAGATAACACCTTCCATCCTCTCTGCTGTGCAAATTTCCTGGAGCAGAAGCCATTCCTCTTCCTGAAGAGAGCTCCTGCCACTCCACGTGTGTCACCTGCCCTCCTGCCCAGCAAGACACAAGTTACAAAGCTTCCACAGCAGAAAGCTGCATGAGCTAAACCTGGCAGGGGACATAACTGCCACCCAACTCCAGTCTCAGCTTCCAGGTTACAGAAGACCAGGAAAATGAGCCCAGGCCAAGTTCTGCTCTTATCTGCACAAAGATGCCCAAAAGAGCAAGGCAGGGACTCCCTGAAGAAAAAATTCCTCTCCAAAGATGTACCTCTCCAAGATTGCTTTCTACCCACAAACTCCCTCCTCTGAGTTAGCAGTGCTCCCCCTCCTGATGCTGCTGCCAAGAAACCCTCAGCAGCTCCAAGGACCTTCAATAGCACTGAAGATGCCAGGCTGGGAGAGCAACTTGGCAGCAATGCAGCCAGGAATTACAGCAGACTTAACAGAGGAGGCAGTTAATCATCATGGGATCTCAGTTACTGCCTTTGGTGAGAGTCCCACAAAGCATTCATATTCCCTTCTCTCCCCTTCCTCTCAGCTTCCAAGCTCCCATGCTCCTCCTTGAAGAGTCAGGCCTGCAGGGACAGCTGTTGCTTGGCCTTCAGAGATCCCATTTGTTTGTCTGGAGTGCTGAAGAAAGCTGAAGGGAACAGCTCACGTTTTGAGCAGGCTGAGAAGAGTCTCATGCCCATGGGAAGCCAACAAATCCTTTGGAAATCCACTTTGTGCCAGCACAAGCTTATTGTAATTCCCTCACCAGGCTGGGACAATGTATCTCAGTTGCATCTTTGCCCCTCCAGGGTGACACTCCCACAGCTCAAAGGACAAGGAGGCATTATGAATATGAATTGAAAGCATTTCAGTTAATTAAATTCATCTCATCCTTGATTATTTTCAATTCATCAGCAGAGAAGGAAAGATCACCTTCAAAGAGGAGTGTCAGGGTGTCTGCAAAGATGACAGCAGCTCTACGGTCACTCATGTCTGTCCCCATTGCCAGCTGCAGGTTCTCCTCTGCTTTGTTGGCCACCTGCACAATGACAGGACCAGTCAGCTGGTGACACTCAAAGATATTTCTCATCCCCATAGGGTGGCCCTCTGTCCCCTGGGCCTTTGCTGGCCTTCTTCCTCATGTTTTGGGCCTGTAAGAAAGCTGGGGAGGGACTTCTTAAAAGGGAATGGAGTGAGAGGACAAGGGGAAATCAGTTAAAACTTGAAGAGGGGAGACTTAGGTTGAACATTAGGAAGAAATTCTTTAATTTGAGGGTGCTGAGCCCCTGGCCCAGGTTGCCCATGGAAGCTGTGGCTGCCCCATCCCTGGCAGTGTCCAAGTCCAGGTTGGATGGGGCTGGGAGCAACCTGGGCTGGTGGGAGGTGTCCCTGCCCATGTTGGGGTTGGGACTGGAGGAGCTTTAAGGTCCCTTCCAACCCAAACCAGTCTGGGATTCTATGATTCCCACTGCAAGAGTTATTGATGCTCCTCCTCCTTTGAACAGCGATCCTTTCCTCTCCTGTGGAAAACTCAAATATCAAGGAGAGGCAGAAACTTGTTTCTCTTTCCAAGGCTCCTTTGTATGAGCTTTAAGCAAGCACAAAGAACAAGACACAGGAGGAGCAGCCAGCCAAGTTCTTCAGACACCACAAAGCCCATCCCAGGGATGCAAAATGCAGGGAGAGAGAGGAATAAAGGTCAATGCTGGTTTCTGAGACAATAAGCCAGAGCCCAGGTCTCTTTCCACAGTATCTGTTGACAGAGACTGAGTTTTGCTTTCCCCTGGGAGAGCAGGCAGGTCAGAGAATGGCTTACCTGCTTGCAGAGGTACTCTGAGAACTTGCTCAGCCCCTCTTCGTGTAAGCCCAGCAGAGGAAAGATCTTGAAGAAACGTTCCACCTGGGGCAGGTCCCCCTGCTTGGTTGCTGTGTCAAACTTCTCTGTGACAAGAGTCTTCAGGCACTGCTCTGCTTCTTGCAGGAGCTTCAGGTTGGCATCAATGATGCCCCCTGATCAACAGGTCAGAGAAGAAAGGGAAAAGTGACAGCAGAGTGTTAGCAACAGATCAAGAGCTACTTTTTTTCACCCTGTACAGCCTGCAGCCTTGAAGTGAGAAGGCAGAAGATGCACTGGAATTCCCCTGCAGGAATAAAGGTCACTCTGTGTGTGTGATGTACACACTGCCCAAGTGCTGGCCTTGCATGGAGGATGAACACATGAGCCAGGACTTTTATTTTGGGGATCAGGCAATTTAGTCTTTCATTTCCAGTTGCTCTGCTTGGCAGCACACTGTAACACTGCAACATTTCTCCTTGGCAGACCCTTCTCCCTGACTTCATTTGTCCTGAATGTTTTCTCCTTCACCTAGTCAGCACCTGAACTGCTGTTAGAGCTGTGTGCCAGGAACTCTCCTTTCAATTAACAATAATTCAAACCTAATTACACTTCAAGTGTTCACCTCAGTGTTACCCCATAGCACACTCTGAGGTCTCCTGCTCTGGTGATGGGGGTGAGGCTCTGTCATGCATCTGCAAGTCATCTACTGGAGAGAAAGGTGACTTGGCAGCTTCTCCTGACAGCCTGCACTCACCTTCCTTGCCCTGCTTGCTGAGCTCAATCACTGACTTGTCCAGGGAGAGGTAGCGATGGATGTGAGCTGCTGCCTGCTCATAATCCTCACTGTGCAGGGCTGTCTGAACTCCATCCATGCAGAACTTGAGGTCGAGGATGTCATCAGCTCTCTGGATGGCCTGGTAGAGCCTATTCTGTAAGAAAGGCAAGCAGTAAGGCTTCCTGCTGCAGGCTGGGGCAGGGGGAGAGAACTGTGAGGAGAAGACAGCGTGGGAGGGGGGAAAAAAAAAAAAAGGAAGAAACTGATAATTTTCCACACAATAAAGAACTGCACAAGCAGAAACCCCAAACTGTTTAAAAAGACCATCTCCAGGAGATGAACAGCATTTACCTCTCAATACTCAGCCTGCCTGCAGAGGCCATGCTCTGCTTTAAGGAGCAGGCAGAGCCCAGAGACATCCACCCCCTGCTTGGCTGGATGTGCTGTGCTGGGCCTTGGCACCTTTCATTCTACTTCTGCACAAAAAATATGACAGCCTGGGCTTCTGGCCACTCTTGTGTGACACTGGTGACAAAAGAGTGCTTACAAACATTCATCTCAGCTTCTTCTGTGCCATTGCTAATGAGCAAATAGGTCAGAGCAACTACAGCTGTTGCTACAGTCACGTTCCCAGGTTTGGGGGCTAATTTTGAAACTTTAAAATAAATAGTTCTGCTTACTGCCCCTTTGTACTCCTGCTCTGCATGGTGGCTTTGCCTCACTGCAGTCATTTCTGGGTGCAGGTCATGCAGAAGGGACCCTCAACCATGGCTTCCATGTAAATCTTCAGCTCTCTTGAAGAGGGCTGTGGTTTCCAGCCTGCAGCTGTGTCAGTATTTCAGGAGGGAGCCTGAATTAATGGCCTGCCCTAGATAACCCTTCCTTGGCAGGGGGGCTGGACTAGATGATCTCTAGAGGTGCCTTCCAAGCCCTAACATGCTATGATGGTATGGTATTTCACCAGGACAGAGGGGGATGCTGGACAAGCAGCTGCTAGCTGGAAAATCCTCTGTTTTATTTACTCTTGTAGCCTGCAGGAGCCCAGCAAGACCCTGTTACTTAACAACACCAGAAAATGCTCAAAGAATAGAGCTGTTTCCAGCCCAACAAGAAAAAAAACCCCACAATTTCTCTGTTGTGCTGTGAGCACTTCCAGATGCTGCACTTAGGCCACAACAACCCCAGTGCAGTGCTCTAGGCTTGGGGAAGTGTGGCTGGAAAGCTGCCAGGCAGAAAAAGACCTGAACATGAGCCAGGAGTGTGCCCAGGTGGCTAAAAAAGGCAGTGGCATCCTGGCTTGTATTAGAAATAGTCTGGCCAGCAGAAGTAGGGAGGTGGGGCCACACCTAAAGTATTGTGTCCAGTTTTGGGCACCTCAATAAAACAGAGATAATTAAGGTGCTGGAGAGAGTGCAGAAGAAGGCAACAAAGCTGGTGAATAAATTTTCTGAAGAACAGTTGAAGGAGCTGGGGCTGTTTGGTTTGAGGGAAAGGAGGCTGAGGGGAGACCTCATCACTCCAACTACCTGAAAGGATATTGTAGGGAGGGTGGTGCTGGTCTCCTCTCACAGGTAATCAACAAGAACAAGAGGGAATGGCTTCAAACTGCAGCAGGGTGGGTTCAGACTGGACATCAGGAAATTTTTCCCAGAAAGAGGGGTCAGACACTGGAACAGGCTGCCCAGGGAGGTGGTGGAGTCACCATCCCTGGGTGTGTTTAAGGGTTATTTAGATGTGGTGTGGAGGGGATATGGTTTAGGGGAGAACTTTGTAGAGCAGGGATGATGGTTGGACCCCATGAGCCCAAGGGGACTTTTCCAACCTGAGAGATTTTGTGATTCCATGACAGAAGATGGTTCAGAGGTGACAAAGGCCCCCTGGGTGCAGTTACCTTGGCCAGGTCGAGCTGTCGGACTTTGCTGCTGACATTCTCAGCCAGGTTGCAGGTGAAGGTGATCATCCCTGCCAGCTGCTGGGCATCCCCCTCAATCAGCTGCAGATTAGGGCTGGGAACAGAAGCAAACTGAAGATGAGGTGCAAATAGCAAGGAGTGGGGTGGTCTGTAACAGCAGGAGGCTCCTTCCCCCAAACCCAAATGCTCCTGGCAGCAGTGCTCACTCTTCTTTCATTCCACACCTGCAGACAGCCTGACAAGAGGAACCTGATCCCAGCACTGAAACCTGACAAGATTTCAGGCAAGACCTTCAAAGAAGGGCTCAGAATAGGCTAAAGTGAGTTGGTGCAGCAGTTCCCCTGGTTGCTGCTGTGGGAGGAACCTGAGGATGAGGATCCAATGACTGCTCCCTACCAAGAACTGATTGAAAGCCTGGCATTTTCTGAAAACCAGTGTGCTTCCCTCCCAACACTGAAATGAGTGCTCCCATTGTGAAGCAGGCAGGGGGAGTGTCCTGGTTTGGGCCAGGATAAAGGTGATTTTCTGGTTTGTACTTTTGCTTTCAGCTCAGTCTCTGGTAAGCAGCTGCACTTGCTGAAATTAACAGCAAGTTTCTCAGTCAGTGGCTGCTTCTAGGACTGATAACTCCATGTTTATAGTTACTGCCAGAGCCTGGTGTGCAGAGCCAAGGCCACTGCTCAGCTCTGAGGAACATTTTACCTTCCAGAAGGAGTAAGGAGGTCCCACCTGAACCCCTCCTTTGGGGAGGACCAGACAAGATAGAGGTCAGAATTGACCAAACAGAGGATTCCATCCCATACACCTCACACTCAGTATACATTTGAGGGATCACAAGGGTCAAACCCTTCCTGTCCTTCCTGCTTCCTTCAGCATCCTGGGAGGATTCCATCCATTCCTCTGCCTGTGGTCCTGATCCATTCCAGCCTGGATCTGTGTGTTCCTGCCTCCAGCTCCCAACTGCTGCTGACCCCAGGATTCCAGCCTGGACTTTCCCAGGGCTGCCCTGCAGCCTCAGTGGTGACCTGAGAGTTATTGGGGGAGAGGGGGGAGGAACGTGGGATCAATTTTCCTGGATATTTGTATAGATTTAGTAATTTTTCCTATTTATCATTACTGTTTCATTAAAGTTGTGCAGTTTAGTTTCCAACCCATCAGTCTCTCTCCCTTATTCTCTCTCTTTTCTTTCTCAGTGAGGAGAGAGAGATTAATATATAAATCTGTTACTCAGTTTAAATCTGTTATTTGTCTGGGCCAGTGTTAAACCCTGACAGGGGGCACCAAACAGGGTGTGGAAGCAGAAAGAAGAACAGAGGGTTGGACACCACTAACCCCATGCGATGGAGCACAACCATCTTGTTCTCTAGAGTGCTTTGCTGTTCCAGGAGGGCCTCCAGCTCTTCCTGCACGACTTGCTGAAAGGGAATCACAGAATTGTTCTGGTTGAAGGTCTCTAGCATCACCAAGCCCAACCATCAACCCAGAAAAAAAAAAAATCACCAAGCCCACTGCAGCATGACCCGAGGTGCTTGGTTCCTAAAGAACTACCTGGTTTGGGAACACCCCCAAGGATGGCGATTCCAGCCCCCATCCCAGCACCCCCTTCCTGGGCCTGAGCAGTTACAAAATTCTTCCTGATACCAACCCCCCCCCCCCCCCTCCTCTTCTCTGACAGAAACTTGACCCCAGACCCCACGTCTCAGCCAGTGGATTGAGTGGATATACCATACCCCCTATCATGCACCAGCCTCAGGTAAAATGGAACTCATTTCAAAGATAATCTTATAAATAACTGGGACAAAGAAGATGGTATTGCGTGGGTGTACCATATCCCCTATCATGCACCAGCCCCAGGTAAAATTGAAAGGTACAATGGACTGTTAAAAACTCCCTTAAAAGCAACGGGCGGTGGAACCTTCAAAAACTGGGACAAGCACTTGGCACAAGCCACCTGGTTAGTTAACACCAGGGGTTCTATCAAGTCCCTGTGGTGCATGAAAAGAATCTGCTGGGAAAAACAGTTTGGTTTTATCCTGCCTCGGGCAAAGGCAAAGCCATTCCTGGGGTTGCTTTCCCTCAAGGACCTGGACACACTCGTTGGGTGATGATGAAAGATGGAGAAGTACAAAGTGTACCACAAGGGAATCTAACACTCGGTGAGAATTCCTAAGTTTTGCTTGTCTACCTTAATCAGTACTGCATGGAATCTTGAAGAATCACGAACTTGTATCCCACATTAACTACTCTCACCTGAGTTACTGCACAAACTAACAGCGTTCTGTCAGTGTTTTTCAGGATGATTTTGTGCTGATGAAACCACAACTAGGTTCATCTCTCACTGCCACCACAGCACGGGGGCTGAGGGGGACAGAGCGGCCACCACCCCCCCCCCGGCTGCCACCAACCCCCGGCTGCCACCACCACCCCCCCGGCTGCCACCACCACCCCCCCGGCTGCCACCACCCCCCCCCCCCCGGCTGCCACCACCCCCCCCCCCCCCGGCTGTCACCAACCCCCGGCTGCCACCACCTCCTCCGGCTGCCACCACCTCCCCCCCCCCCGGCTGCCACCCCCTCCCCGGCTGCCGCCTCCCTCCCCGCTGCCGCCCCACCGAAGGCCCCGCCGCCTGACGGACCCCTCCCCCCTCACCTCCTCCTCGCACAGCCGGCTGTAGGCGGCCTCCAGCTCCGCCAGCTCGGTGAGGGACTGGATCCGCTCCATGGAAAGCGCGGAAGCGGCCGCGCCGCCCCCCTCCCCCGCCCTGGCTCCCGGTGCCGCGGCCGCCGCCATCTTGGGATGCAGCTGACGCGTCGCGACCGCACTGAGGGCCGCTGGGGCTGCCCCGGCGGAGTGCCCGAACACTTGAGGCCGCCGCTCCGTTTCTCCCGGCAGAGCGGGAGACTCACGTTCCGCCGGCTCTCCCCTGTGCAAGGCATCGGGGCTGTTGTTTTGTTTGATGGCGGATTTCAGTTCCGGGGAGCGGCTGCTATCGCCTCGTGGTCGCTCAGGCTTTGCCGCGGGCAGCCCCCGACTCTCCACAGCCCCTGCGCGCGCGCCGGGCCCGGGCCTGAAAGCCCCCGGGAGGTGGCGCGGGAGCGCAGGGCTGATGGCGGAGAGGGCTGAGGGGCAGCCCGCCTAGGCCCCAGCGCCATCCGCCCCCATCCTCACGGTAGGGCGGCCCCGCCGCGCCGCAGCACTCCGGCGATGGCTCCCCTATGGCCGGGGAGCTGCGGGATGGGCCGATGTTTTGGCGGGGAGGAGAGGAAGGCGGCCATGGGCCCCTCGGGGCCGTGTGTGAGGGGCGGCCCGCCCGAGGCCTGGGCCGGGAGCCTGCGGCCCCGCTCCTTGGGCAGCCCGGCTGCGTGCGGGGCCGTGCGGGGCTGCGGGCTCCGGGAGGGCGAGGCTGGGGCGGCTGAGGGCTGATCCCTGGGGGGGCTCTGAGCAGCGGGGCTCCCTCCCGCCTTACCCCGCGGGACAGAACCCACTCAGGCGCGGGGGCGGCGGTTTTCTCGCCGTGCCCTTGTGGAAGGTTTCGTTCTTCCAGAGCCGATGTTTTTCCTCCTGCTTGTTGCAGCCCCGCTGGAGCTGTGTTGAGGTGGAGCCGAGCTGGTCTCACCATGTTTCTCTACAACCTGACGTTGCAGCGTGCCACCGGCATCAGCTATGCGATCCACGGCAACTTCTCGGGTAATCCTCTCCCCCTGCAGCCTGGCCTGGCCTGGGCAGCAGGATAAAACCCGGGTTTGTGCTTCCCGTGGCTGCGGAAGCTCCCGCGCTGCCGTGTCGCTTATGCTTCGTTATCGTTCGGGTTCTTTAGGAACCAAGCAGCAAGAAATCGTCGTTTCCCGGGGCAAAATCCTGGAGTTACTGCGCCCGGATCCCAACACCGGGAAAGTTCACACCCTGCTGACCGTGGAGGTGTTTGGAGTCATCCGGTCCCTCATGGCCTTCAGGCTGACAGGGGGGACCAAGGACTACATCGTGGTGGGCAGTGACTCGGGTCGCATTGTGATCCTGGAGTACCAGCCCTCCAAGAACGTCTTTGAGAAGATCCATCAGGAAACCTTTGGGAAGAGCGGGTGCCGCAGGATCGTCCCGGGCCAGTACTTGGCTGTGGACCCCAAGGGCCGTGCTGTCATGATCAGTAAGTTGGGTTTCTGGTTTTGTCTTCTTCTTTGTCCGGGTTTAACACTGCTCTGGCAATTAAACCAAATGCCAGATGCTCTCTGTTAATCCCCCTCCCCTCCCTGATAAGGAAAGGAGAGAGAATAAGGGAGAGAGACTGATGGGTTGGAAACTAAACTGCACAACTTTAATGAAACAGTAATGATAAATAGGAAAAATGACTAAATCTATACAAATATCCAGGAAAATTGATCCCACGTTCCTCCCCCCTCTCCCCCAATAACTCTCAGGTCACCACTGAGGCTGCAGGGCAGCCCTGGGAAAGTCCAGGCTGGAATCCTGGGGTCAGCAGCAGTTGGGAGCTGGAGGCAGGAACACACAGATCCAGGCTGGAATGGATCAGGACCACAGGCAGAGAAACAGACAGAATCCTCCCAGGATGCTGAAGCAAACAGGGAGGGCAGGAAGAAGAAGGAAGGGTTTGACCCTTGTGATCCCTCAAATTTATCCTGAGTATGAGGTGTATGGGATGGAATACTCTGTTTGGTCAATTCTGACCTCTATCTTGTCTGGTCCTCCCCAAAGGAGGGGTTCAGGTGGGACCTCCTTGCTCCTTCTGGAAGGTAAAATGTTCCTCAGAGCTGAGCAGTGTCCTTGGCTCTGCACACCAGGCTCTGGCAGTAACTATAAACATGGAGTTATCAGTCCTAGAAGCAGCCACTGACTGAGAAACTTGCTGTTAATTTCAGCAAGTGCAGCTGCTTACCAGAGACTGAGCTGAAAGCAAAAGTACAAGACAGAAAATCACCTTTATCCTGGCCCAAACCAGGACACTGTCTTAAGGATGCTTGCTTCAGACCAGGTTTTTGCCAGGTATAATTGAAGTTTTTTCTTGGGTGGTTTGTGTGCTCCATGGAGAAAAGCCTTGGATTAAATTCTCCATGGGTCAGCATTGTGTCCCTGTGCCCAAGAGAGCTCATGGTATCCTGGGCTGCATCAGGAACAGTGGGTTTAGCAGATCTAGGGAGGTTTTTCTCTGCCATGGTGAATACTGGATCCAGTTTGGGGCTCCCCAGTTCAAGAGAGACAGGGAACTACTGGAGAGAGTCCCGGGGAGAGCTGTGAGGAAGGTGAAAGGACTTAAACATCTCTCCTGTGAGGAAAGACTGAGAGACTTAGGCCTGTTCAGCCTTGAGAAAAGAAAGATGAGAGGGGATCTCATTGCCCCTGGTGAGGCCACAGCTGGAGTCCTGGGTCCAGTTCTGGGCCCCTCAGTTCAGGCAGGAGATTGAGGTCCTGGAGCAGGTCCAAAGGAGGGCAAGCAGGCTGGGGAAGGGATCCAGCACAAGTCCTGTGAGGAGAGGCTGAGGGAGCTGGGGGTGTTCAGCCTGGAGAAGAGGAGGCTCAGGGGAGACCTCATCACTCTCTACAACTCCCTGAAAGGAGGCTGGAGCCAGGGGGGGTTGGGCTCTTTTCCCAGGCAACTCTCAGCAAGACAAGAGGGCATGGTCTCAAGTTGTGCCAGGGGAGGTTTAGGTTGGATATTAGAAAGAATTTCTTCCTGGAGAGGGTGATCAGCCATTGGAATGGGCTGCCCAGGGAAGCAGTGGATTCTCCATCCCTGGAGATCTTTCAAAAGAGCCTGGATGTGGCACTGAGTGCCATGGGCTGGGAACCACAGGGGGAATGGATCAAGGGTTGGACTTGGTGAGCTCTGAGGTCCCTTCCAACCCAGCCCATTCTGTGATTCTATGAATGAATGAATGTCCATGAATATCTGAGGGGTGGGGGGCAAGAGGAAGGGGCCAATCTCTGTTCTGTGGTGCCCAGTAATAGGGCAGAGGATCATGGTTTGCAGCTTGAACACAGGAAATTCCACCTCAAGATGAGGAGAAACTTCTTACCTGTGAGGGTGAGGGAGCCCTGGCCCAGGCTGCCCAGAGAGGTTGTGGAGTCTCCTTCTCTGGAGCCTTTCCAACCCCCCCTGGATGTGTTCCTGTGTGTCCTGCCCTGGGTGACCCTGCTGGGGCAGGGGGGTTGGACTGGATGAGCTCCAGAGGTCCCTTCCAGCCCCTGACATTCTGTGATTCTCTGATTGTTGGGTGATGTGTCAAGGAGAATGCAGGTGTTCAGAACAGTCCTTTGATACTGCTGGTCTGGCACAAATTAATCTTGGGCCAAAATGGTTTGGGAAGGGTACAGGGTGTGGAGCCCTGAAGTGTGGTGTCTGGGAGAGAAGCTGCAGGCATCTGTGCCAGGGGATCCCTCAGCTCCCAGGGCCTGAAATGATGGTCTGACTTCATGGCTCTTCTCTGGAGACAGCTGGATGCATTTCTGACCAGGCTTCAAAGGAGCAGCACACTTTTTTGGCTTTATAAGGCTTAGGGGGAGTTGTCTTATTTACATTGGTTTCTTTTTAATGAGTCTTGTTTCCTGGGTTGGGAGGAGGCCACAGTCCCAGCTGTGCCATTCACCTTGAGAGAATGCTTGTTAGGTTGTGGAGCCCTGTGTGTTGGATACCATACATTTTTTTAGTTCATATATTTGTGAGGAGAGATCTTAGGAAATGGTTTCAAATGGTGGAACACCAGGTGCTTGCAGGTTGGTTTTCTTTCCCAGCATCTGTCCAGGAGCATTGCTGTGGTGTAGTCATCCCCTTCTCCTCACATTTGAAAGGTCCTCAGTTTGAAATGGGGCAAAAACACCTAAAATTTTTGGGTGTTGGTCAACACCCCTCTGAGTATGAGCCAGCAATGTAGCCAAGAAGGCCACCAGCATCCTGGCTAGTGTCAGGGGTAATGTGGCCAGAAGGGAAGTGTCTGTGCCCTTGTGCTGGGCACTGGGGAGGCTGCACCTCGAGTGCTGTGTTCAGTTCTGGGCTCCTCAGCACAAGAAAGAAATTGGGGGAGTTCAGAGAGGGGACCCAAGCTGGGGAAGGGTCTGGAGAACAAGTCCTGTGAGCAGAGGCTGAGAAGATTGGGAATGTTGAGTTTGGAGAGGAGGGGGCTGAGGGGAGACCTTATTTATTGCTCCCTACCTGAAAGGAGGTTGTAGGGAGGTGGGTGTTGGGCTCTTCTCTGAAATAAATAATGACAGGACCAGAGGAAATGGCCTGAAGTCACCCCAGGGGAGGTTTAGACCAGATCTTGGGAAGAATTTCTTTACTGAGAGAGTAGTCAGGCACTGGAACTGGTTGCCCAGGGAGGTGGTGGAGTCACCGTCCCTGAGCTATGTAAAAACCTTGCAGATGAGGCCCTTCAGGACATGCCCTGGTGGGCAGGGTGAGACAGAGAAATAAATCTGGTGTCTTGGGAGGGAGGGGGTGTTGGCAGTTGTGGTGATCTTGGGGAGACCTCTTCTAGCCCTGACAATTCTCTGCCATATCCTGAGGTGCAGTGAGTCTGGCTCTGCCTGGAGCCATCCTTGGTTGGATATTGGGGAGGATTGGGATAGCTCCAGGGCTGGGGTTGCTCAGGAGGTGCTGTCCCTGCCCTCAGGTGCCATCGAGAAGCAGAAGCTGGTGTACATCCTCAACAGGGACGCTGCTGCCCGCCTCACCATCTCCTCCCCTCTGGAAGCCCACAAGGCCAATACCTTGGTCTACCACGTGGTGGGAGTCGACGTGGGTTTTGAAAACCCCATGTTTGCCTGTCTGGAAATGGATTATGAGGTGAGAACATCTCTGTTTCCCTCTGCTGCCTTTTTGCTTTCTTGTTTCTCTTCTCGTCTTGGTCTGTCAGTGCAGGTGGGGAGCCTTGGCTGCTTTTGCTGTCTGAGACAATTTTCATTTGTTGTGAGCTTCCTCGTTCAAGTTTCTTGTTTTGGTGTTTCTTCTGAAATTCTTGCTGTTCAGCTGCAAACATACCTGTTCTCCTCCTCTGAACCTTTTTTTTTTTTTCTCAACTCCTGCAGCAATTCTTGGACTGGACTTGATTTTGATGTTGCTCAAAACTGCTTCCTTGTGTTTCATTGCTCCTGCTTTACTACTTCTCTTGAAAGACAAAGACATCTTTGTGTGTTCTGGTTTAGGAAGCAGACAATGATCCAACTGGAGAAGCAGCAGCCAACACACAGCAGACACTGACATTTTATGAACTGGATTTGGGGTTGAACCACGTGGTCAGGAAGTACAGTGAGCCCTTGGAAGAGCATGGCAACTTCCTTATAACAGGTACTGCCCACCCAGACAATTCCCATGGATTTACTTGGTTGCCTTTCCCCAGGGAAAAGGCATCAAGAGGCTCTGCACCTTAGGAATTGCTTCAGTGGTAGCCTGGGCCATTAGTATAAATTAATTGACCTTGGAGTCAGGTAATGAGTGGTGATTGACATGTGGGCATAAGCAAGAACTGTGTCAGGCTGTGGTTTGGAAGTGCTCCTCATTTCTTGTAGGTGTGTTCCAGATGTTCTTGTTCCCAGAGCTAAGAGATACTGATGGGCATTAGCTGGCAGCAGGTGCACAAGCCTGTGTTTTTAGGTAATTCATGGGTTTTTAGGTAATTTGTAGGTGCTGTTGTTCTCCCTTGCATGGGGTTCCATCTGCTAATGTGCATTCAAGGGGTGCAAAGCCAACCTAACACCTTTCCCCTGGGAAATGCTGCAGATTCCTCTCTGAGCCCCAAGGAAGCCAAACTGGGAAAGCATTTCTGTCTGCTCTTGTTGGTGCAGCTGCCAGGCACCAGAAATTGGGCTGGATCTGACTGCTTTTACTGTTCTGGTGATATCTTCTGTTACCTGGGGAATCTCGAGAGAAGCATTATAAAAAACATCATCTAAAAATGACAGAGCAGCTGGAATACCTTCTGCTGGATTTTTTTTGACAGCAAGCAAACATGTCAGTTACCCCAGGGCAGTGTTTCACTGGCAGGCTGCTGGTGTGGTGGTCTGGGCATGTCAGGGCTCTCTAGATGAGAACATGGGATGAAGAATAAAATAAAGCAATTTATCTGAAGCTAAAATAAGCAAAATCTGAATCATCTGAAGCAAAAATACCCTTTTTTACCCTCCTGGTCCCCCAGTTTTGCCCTGCTCTTGGGTCTTTTGTCTTCCCTGCCAGTAAGAGTAGATATGCAGGGTGATACAGAGCACTGGAAATGATGTGGTTTAAATTATGATTAATAATTTAATATTAATCTAAATAATTTAATATTAATTTAAATAAATTATGTTAAATAAAAAATGAAAACCAAAGTAAATGTTCTACAGGCAGTGAGTCAGATCTGGGGTAAGGGCTTTTCTCATCATGATGTTTCTGTTTTGTGTTGCAGTCCCTGGTGGTTCTGATGGACCTAGTGGGGTGCTGATCTGTTCTGAAAACTATATTACTTACAAAAACTTTGGGGACCAGCCTGATATCAGGTGTCCAATTCCCAGGAGACGGGTGAGAATTTGGGGATTCCTACCCTTTCTTTTTAAGCTGCTCTTTGTCAGTGCTCAATGAATGTTTGGTATTTGCCTTGCAAGGTGTTGGGGGGGTTTTAAAGAAAGAAAAAAGGAATTAAAAGTGTGTTGGCCTGTCATCTACCTTCCTGGCTGCCTGTGTTCCCTGCGAGGGAGGATGAGGGTGAGCATAGCCTGACATGATGAGCTTGCTTCATGTCTCTTCTCTGAGGTTTCTGCTGGAGATACTCCAAAGACTCTGATCAGGCTGTGGGTACAGGACAGCATTCCTGGAGCTGGTGAATTCTTGGGTGCAGGTGGATTTGACAGCTGCTCCATTACATCTCATGCTGCCTCCTCCTCCTTTGAGAAATCCTTGTGTGCTTTGACAGTGCTTTGGACACTTGCCAAGGCTCATGTGCTCAAACCCAGCTCTGTGGGGGGGGTAGCCCTTGCCTCTGTGTCTAGCTGGGATATGTAGAGTTTTCTGGGGAGGGAGGTAAAAGAGATGGGAGGGGGCATGCTTAGGCACAGAGTTAGAAATGGATTTCCTGTGGTGGAGAAGTAGCAGGGGTAACACCAGGTGTGTAAGGGAGGGGATGTGTTCTGTGGTGAAAGCCTCCTCACCTGTGTCAGCTCTCAAGACACCTGTGAACTGGGAACACTTCATTCTGTGAAATCCTGTCTGAACTTGCCAGGTGATTTTCCTCCCCCAATGACCTCTGCTTGCTTTCTGGACAGAATGACTTGGATGACCCAGAGAGAGGTATGATTTTTGTCTGCTCTGCTACACACAAGACCAAGTCCATGTTCTTCTTCCTGGCCCAAACAGAGCAGGGAGACATCTTCAAGATTACTCTGGAGACTGATGAAGACATGGTAAGGACAGCAAAAGCATTCATTGAGAAGAGCCCCTAATCAATTAATTCAGTTCTCTGAAGTGATGAATACTGAATATTGTGGGTTTGGCTGTCTAATGGCATGTGTGTGTTTTACATGGTACAGTTACAGCAGCTCAGCAGTTGTAAATGCTGTTTGCTCACACAGATGGAGCATAAGGTTTGCAAAAATCCTGGGAGAATTCCTCTGCTCACTTGAGCGTATTTTGATTGTTCTGGTCTGTGAACCTGCTAGGGGGTATTCCAGAAAATTATTTCTGGGGAACTTGGTTTCTCTTGATCACAGTAGGTGCTGTCTGGTTTACCTATTAATTGAATATTTCCATGTTGCAATTTCTCTTTTTGCAATCTGAGGTAGCCAGCTGTGTGCAGTTAATCTGTGAGCTGAAATAATGAGCCTGAAGTGGCTGGCTGCTGCTGCTGGAGTATTTTGCAATGAAAAGATCTCTGCTTGCAGTAAACCACGGGGGCTTTTTTGACTAAATGTTGGATGTCATCAGTTGCTCCTTCATCTAGACATACTAAATTTGGCAGAAGGGGTGATTGTGCAGCATCTTTAAGTAACTTAAGAGTGTTCTTGGGTGTTTTAGCAAGAGCTGTTGTCAGCATATCAAATGCAGAAATTTCTCAGGACAGTTCACCTGTGTTGAGGTGAACACCTGGTGTTCAGTGAAGCACAGTTACTCTTTTAGACAAAGTCCTGTTGTTTTTTTTTTCCAGACTGCTTCAGTTTAACCAAAGCCAGAAGGTCTTAGAATAAAACACTCAGTTTGACTAAAGTGTTCAAAATGGGCTGCTGGATTTTGTCATTTATAACCTGCTGCCTCAAACAACTCGTGGTTATTCCTAGCCTGCTCTCTTCCTTCCTTTCTTTGCAGATTATTGCTCAGCAGCTTTTTTTTTTAAAATAAACCCCTTTTTAATTAAAGCTTGGGTACTTTGCTAGCACAGTCACCTCCTTCCCTGCAGGTAACAGAGATTCGACTGAAGTACTTTGACACAGTTCCTGTTGCTGCTGCCATGTGTGTGCTGAAGACAGGGTTTCTCTTTGTGGCATCAGAGTTTGGAAACCAGTGAGTAAACCATTTCAGCATTTTCCCCTCTGAAACTGGAGGCTTGGACTTACTGAACACCTTAGAGACACCACCTCTTCTTTTAGGGGGTAAATTCAGGCTTTGTTAGGAGGCTTGAGCAGAACAATGGTTCAGACTATGACTGAATGGGGAAGCTCTCCTGGTTTTTGTACCTAGATAAGATACTCTAGTGCAGAGGACAAAGGCTGGCATGCTGCTGCAGTAGGTTTTGCAAGAATTGAGGACTTGGAGTTCCTGTAGGTTCCATCCCAAGGGGTTGTCTTTTAATCAGCTTGATGGGTTTTCATCAAACTTGGAAGTGTTCTGGCCCACTGAGAAGCAGATAGTGTTTGATACTGGTTACTGTGGTTCTTCCCTTAATACATGGGTGCTTGAGGGCTTGCTCAAGCCATGGTTGGGCTTCTAGAACATGCTAAAGACTCTTTACACACCTCGGCAGTGAATGACCCAAGATTTACATCCTTTTCTGACTCCTGTTTGCAGTCGGCCACCTGGGGGAGCTGCAGCCGCCTTACTGGAGTGAATCTGAACTGGGTTGTATAAACCAAGCTCTTGAGGAAAAAGCCATGTTTATTTTGCCTTTATTTAGAGTAGGAAGTAAATCAAGCTGTCTTTCTGGTTTTATCTTGGTTGTTTTGGTATTTAGGCTCATAAAATGGGATAGGGAATGCAGTCAAAAATAACGAGGTGAGAGTGTTCCAGTCAAATAGATTAAACCCCTGCTGTCAGTTGCTGCTTTGGCTCTAACACAAGAATATCTGAAAGGGTAAGCAGAGAAAACACTGAAACTCTGGGATGCCTAGCCAGTGACAGCTACAAATGAGAAGCTTTGGAGGGGGGGGAGCTTGTGATGGGTTTTTTATTTGCATTTTTTTCTTGACCTCTGATTCCCTTTAAACATTTTGTCATCAAAAAGATGTTCTTAACCTCAATTTTAATAACTGTAACATAGGGCAGGACTTGTCTTCTCCCCATTGCTCTAAATATTTGGCCAAGCCCTTCTTGGAGAAGGTGGCATGAGCTTTGCACTAAGCATGCTGTTGGTATTGCTTTCTGTCCCAAGTTACCTGTACCAGATAGCTCACTTGGGTGATGATGATGAGGAGCCAGAGTTCTCTTCTGCCATGCCTCTTGAGGAAGGAGACACATTCTTCTTTCAGCCACGACCTCTCAAGAACCTGGTGCTGGTGGATGAGTTGGACAGTTTGTCTCCTATTCTGTGTTGTCAGGTATGTTGCCATCAGCAAGATCCCATTCACCACCAGTATTTCATAGACAGAGGATTTTAGGAGCTGTGACATCATTTTAATGTCAGCCAGCAGTGTGGCCAGGTGGCCCTGAAGGCCAGTGGCATCCTGGGCTGGGTCAGGAGCAGTGTGGCCAGCAGGAGCAGGGATGTAATTCCCCTCCTGTACTCAGCCCTGGTGAGGCCTCAGCTCAAGTCCTGTGTCCAGGTCTGGGCCCCTCACTCACTTCAGGAAGGGCACTGAGGTATTGGAGTGGGTCCAGAGGGAGAGGGGGGGAAAATCCTGTGAGGAGAGGCTGAGGGAGCTGGGGGAGTTTTGTCTGGAGGAGCCTCAGGGGGGACCTTATCAGTCTGCAGCTCCTGCAGGCAGGGGGGGTCAGGTTCTTCTCCCAGGAAATGAGTGACAGGAGGGGAGAGGACATGGACTGAAGCTGCCCCAGGGGAGGTTTAGGGTGGATATCAGGAAACACTTCCTGATGGAGAGGGTGATCAGGCACTGGGATGGAGTGCTCAGGGAAATGGTGGGGTCACCATCCCTGGAGGTGTTTCAGGAGAGGTTGTGGCACTTGGTGCCAGGGTCTGACCAGTGTGGTGGTGTTAGGTTGTCAGCTGGCCTTATCTCAGAGGGCTTTTCCAACCTCAGTAGTTCTGTGATTTATCAGATAATACAAAACCTGGACTTGGTGTCAGCCAGGAGACCTGTGCTGCTCCTCTGGTGCCCAGCAGCCCAGCTCACTGCTCTGCAGAGACTTTGCTTAAACTCTGATGTTATTGCAGGGCAGCAGATGGTACCACCCTGTAGCACCTTCATTGCTCTCAGTGTTTGGAATACATTCCTAAAGTAGTAGCATGGTGTGTCTGGCTGAGCTGGATTTTCTTTTTCTGTGCCTGTTTGACACTGTTTCCCCACACAGATAGCAGATTTGGCCAATGAGGACACCCCCCAGTTGTACGTGGCTTGTGGTCGGGGTCCCCGCTCATCTCTGAGGGTTCTAAGGCATGGACTTGAGGTAAGAATTCCAGCATTTCAGAAAAACAGCTTGAGGGGCAGGACAGTGTGAGGAGATCTTGAAAGAAGGGTGCTCAAATGAAGGGATTCTCTTTCCAAACTATGGCAAGAAGGAGGAGCTTCTCATGCTTGCATTACACTGGAGCATCCCTGGGGGCTCTGCCAGCTGCTGCTGATCTCCTTGCTGGGGGTGGGGGGGTCACTTCACTTCAGAGCTGTGATGGTGACAGGTCATTGCTGGATGATCTGGCACGGGGAGAGAACATCACCAGCTCTCCTGCCAAATTTTGAGAAAGCTCAGAAGCTGCTGGGGGTTTGGTGACAGTCTGAACAGCTGTTTGCAAAAGAACCTTCTTCCTCTTTGCTCTTAGGTATCTGAAATGGCTGTCTCAGAGCTGCCTGGTAACCCCAATGCTGTATGGACTGTCAGGAGACATGTTGAAGGTATGCATCATTTTCTTTAAAGTACAGGGAGATAATGAAGCCTTCTGTTGTATCTTGTTGGGAGTTTTTTGGCTTTCTGTCCGAGGAGGTGGGGAAGTTACTGTCTGATGGTTGAGTGCCATCCCCAAAAGTTAATGTTTCCACTCAGCAGTCACCTCTTTGTGCTTAGAAGCCACCCTCTGGTCACTTAGAATTTTCATGCATCACTTTGACAAGAAGCAACTGCCCTCAGCTGCATGCATCTCCCAACCTGCTGCATCAGCTGCTGAATGAGCTTCCCCTGAGTTCCTCTGCCATCAGCAGGCAGTGATTATGCTTTTTGTTGGAGCATATTCACTCTTCTTGATGTGTGCTGACAATGACAGTAAGCAGCTCTTTGTGGGAGACTGGGATGCAAATTATGGATCAAAACAAATAAATCAGCAATAGTATCTGTATTTTATGGCTTCCCTCTATGATATCTGCTAAGAAAACAGTCTCTTTGGGCTAGGACACACTCCCTATTGAAAAACCCAGCAGTGTTCAGGGACTGCTGGTTCCAGGAAAGTCAGGGTTTGAAATTGGCAGAATGTGCTGGATTGTGGGCTTGTTTGGTTGGGTTTTTGTTTTTTCCTGATGTGAAAGAATGGGTTTGCCTTCCTAAAGTACAAGAGGAAATGTCATCCCTTTCATCCCTTGCCCTGATTTTTTTTTTTTTTTTTTTGAGGCGGGGGGAAGGGTGAGAACAGAGTGCCTCAGAAACACCTGAAGAGCCTGAAATGGGGCTGTTGTGGGTCCCTCCAGTCCCCGTGGTTGTTCCTGAGTCAGTGCTTTGTATCCCATCTCATAAAGGCTTCCTGGAGGTTTATGCACTGGATATAGAACTGTCAGATTGTTGCAGTTGAGACCTTACCTTGCAGGGGGGATGTGGTATCTTGTTTTTAAGCAGTCAGAGAGTAGTGTGTCTTGCAGGGAGCCAGGAGCCCTGGGGGAATTTCAGAGATTGCTGTGGAGTTTCCCTTGCCACCTGAGCCCTGCCACCAACTCCTCTGCTCATGTTCTGAAACTCTGGTGTTGCCCAAACAGTACAGAAGGAGCTCTGACCACAAAGTGCCTTCATGGTCTCCAGAAATAAAAGGGTCAGAAGGAAAGCACTTCCCCAGTTCATATAAAAAAAAAAAAAGATGCCTCATTTCTTAAGAGGCATTCCAGTTTTTTAGAGACAAACCTTTGCTCCTGCCCTATGGAAAAGGAGTTGGTGACATCTGTTCCCTCGGAGAGGTGGAACCTTCTGACATAACCTTAAGTTTTAAAACCATTTCTCTTGTCATTCCTGAGGATGGCTCTTGACTTTTCAGGAGATGGAGGACCATTGCTAACCTACATGGGAGAAACCAGGCTTGCTGCCTCTGTTTTGCTCTTCCTCCCAAAGTTTCCAGGTTTCAGCATGAAGTCCTTGAAGCCTGGAGCTATTGTGAACCTACACTTTGAATGCAGTTTAAAAGTTATGCAAAATCCACCCCCAAGTTGCAGCTCTCTCAATTCAGAACTGGTTTGGTGTGAGAGTTTTCAATCAGAAGGAACTTCAGAACATTTCAGACATAGCCCTCATCCTGAAACTGCACCAGGTGCTGGTTTTTTTCAGCCTCCAGTGGCAGCATGGGGCTGCTTGGGTGCCACAGCATGCAAGTGCTGCAGGGCCTCTCATGTTTGCAGCCCTCAAAACAAATACTAACCCTGGCTGGTACATGGTGATGCACACTACCAATACCAAGCCTCTTTTTTTCTTCCACAGGTGGCTGGTGGTGGAGGTGCTGATCCCCACAGGTGTGTACCTACTGCTAGGGGCCTACTGTACCCTCCCACAGGTTAACCACAGAGTATCCCCAAAATCCTGGGGCTTTCTGCAAAGCTTTCCAGGAAATGAATTCTTAGAAGCCTTTGTGTACTTGGGAGGTTTTTGCCTTTGTAGTTCTGTAGCTGAGTAGAAAGCAACTCCCATTCCATCTTGTGGGTTTTGGGAAGCAAAGTGGCATGACTGTGTCTGCAGAACAGTCAGTTCTTGCCCAAATCAGAGGTGTGTGTGTGTTTCAGGGCTGTTCTCAGCTCCCTTCTAGACAGAGGATTGGCTCCTTCCAGAGGAAAGGACCAAGTGTGCTTGAGGCACCTGGAGGTATTGCTGGCATGGGATTGCCCAGTGGTTATGGAACGTGCCCATCAGACAGAAGTTGGTGGAACTCTGACCAAACCCTCTCTTGCTGTCAGATCCTGAGCTCTGGGTGGCTGGGTGCTCTGCTCTGGAGAGAGGGGGGAGCTGGGACCTTGCAGTCTGCAGTCCCTGCCTGGCACTGTGACCTGAAAAGCAGAGTCACAACCCCTGAGTTTCTGTGCAGTAGTAAATGGAAGCCCAGGGAAATGAGCTGGTATCCCCTCTGTAGGATTTAAGTGAGAATAATTTTGGATTTTGTCCCTGCTCATCTCTTTGTTCACCAAACTCCTCTGAGCTCATGGTGGCTGCATTTGTACAAATTCAGATGCTGCAGTGGGAAAAAGCTGTGAGGCATGCACTGCTGGATAGGAATGGATTTCTCATGGACTAACTCACACTGAATCCATGACAAGTAACAAATATGGCAGTAGTGTAGAGTTCTTGAATCCCAGACTCTGGAGGTAGGAGGTCTGGAGAGAAGACTTTTCCTTCAGTAGAGGAGGACCAGTTTAGAGACCCCTTGGCCAAACTGGATATCTCTAACTCCATAGGCCCTGATGGGATGCATCCATGAGTTCTGAGAGAGCTGGCAGATGGTATTTCTAGGCCACTCTCCATCATCTCTGCAAGGTCATGGAGAAGAGGGGAGGTGCCTGAGGACTCGGGGAGGGTTAATGTTACTCCAGCCTTCAAAAAAGGGCAAGAAAGAGGACTCGGAGCCACAGGCTGGTTAGCCTTGCCTCTGCCTCTGGTAAGGTGTTGGAAAAAAATTGTTCTGGATGTCATCACAGAACATCTGAAAGCAAAGAATGTCGCTGGGAGGAGTCAGCATGGATTCACCCAAGGGAAATCTTGCTGAGTGCCCTCTCTGATGTCCCTCCTGGCTGGTTAGGTGAGAGGAGAGCAGTGGATGTTCAGCAAGGCTTTTGATACTGTGTCCCATAACCTCATTAGGAAACCTAAGTGGGGGCTGCACGGGTGGGCACCGAGGTGGCTGGAGAGCTGTGTGACAGAACTCAGAGGGTGGTGACAAGTGGAGCAGGGTCGAGTTGGAGGCCTGTGAGCAGCTGTGTCCCCCAGGGGTCAGTACTCAGTCCAACCTTGTTCAGTATGTTCATTAACAACCTGGACAAGGGGACTGAGGTCTGTGCTGCCAGCCAGCATCACCTGGGCAGAGAGAAACCTGATGAGGTTCAGTGAGAGCAAGTGTAGGATCCTGCACCTGGGGAGGAAGAGCCCCAAGCACCAGTATAGATTAGGGGTGGAGCTGCTGGAAAGCAACAGAGGAGAATCCTAGAATGGGCTGGGTTGGAAGGGACCTCAGAGATCACCAAGTCCAACCCTTGATCCATTCCCCCTGTGGTTCCCAGCCCATGGCACTGAGTGCCACATCCAGGCTCTTTTGAAAGATCTCCAGGGATGGAGAATCCACTGCTTCCCTGGGCAGCCCATTCCAATGGCTGATCACCCTCTCCATAAAGAAATTCTTTCTAATATCCAACCTAAACCTCCCCTGGCACAACTTGAGACCATGCCCTCTTGTCTTGCTGAGAGTTGCCTGGGAAAAGAGCCCAACCCCCCCCTGGCTCCA
Organism: Phaethornis superciliosus; assembly: GCA_023637945.1. Lineage (NCBI taxonomy): Eukaryota > Metazoa > Chordata > Aves > Apodiformes > Trochilidae > Phaethornis > Phaethornis superciliosus. The sequence goes on along the minus strand of JAJQWJ010000014.1, from coordinate 18,661,443 downwards.
GCCTCCTTTCAGGGAGTTGTAGAGAGTGATGAGGTCTCCCCTGAGCCTCCTCTTCTCCAGGCTGAACACCCCCAGCTCCCTCAGCCTCTCCTCACAGGACTTGTGCTGGATCCCTTCCCCAGCCTGCTTGCCCTCCTTTGGACCTGCTCCAGGACCTCAATCTCCTGCCTAAACTGAGGGGCCCAGAACTGGACCCAGGACTCCAGCTGTGGCCTAACCAGGGCTGAGAAGGATCTGGGGGTCCTGGTAGACAGGAAATGATCCCTGAGCCAGCAGTGTGCCCGTGGTGCCAGGAAGGCCAAGGAGGAAGAGTGGACAGAAGGTGCAGGGAGATCATTCTCCCCCTCTTCCCCTGGAGAGGCCACAGCTGGAACACTGCATCCAGTGCTGGGCTCCCCAGCTCCAGAGAGACAGGGAAGTACTGGAGAGAGTCCAGAGGAGGGCAACCAAGATGATTGGGGGATTGGAGCATCTCCCTGGTGAGGGAAGGCTGAGAGAGCTGGGACTTCAGGCTGGGGAAGAGAAGGCTGAGGAGAGACCTTGTTAATGTCTACAAATATCTAAAGAGTGGGTGCAAGGCACATGGAGCTGGACTCCCCTCAGGAGTTCCCAGTGACAGGATGAAGGGCACAGGCACCCTCTGGAATGTAGGGAATTCCATTTAAATGGAATGGCACAGGCTGCCAGGGAGGGTGTGGAGTCCCCTTCTCTGGAGCTGCTTGGAACTCAGCTGGAGGCTGTCCCAGGGAGTGTGCTCTGGGTGCTCCTGCTTTAGTGGGAGAGTTGGACTGGATGGTAGGTCCCTTTTTCTGTGATTCCTGGACTGTTGTGGGTTTTTTTATAAACTGGTCGTGATGTTTGTGTGAAGCTGCAGAAAACTTGTCATGAAGGCACAGGAGAGTGAGTCCAGCTGTGGCTCTTGGAAAGAGTCATTAAGATTTTTCTGGTAGTCACTGAAAGGAGCTCATTAGAATGGTGATGAGCACCTCTGGAGCCTTGTGCCTGCATAAAAAGTAATGGGGATCTGCTCTGCTCAGGGTGGTGCAGCTCCAAGTAGATATCTTTTCATATTAAAATCTATAGATCTCTTATCTCTCTGTCTGAGGATACTTACCTAGTGTGCCCCAGGGATTTAGTCCTTTTTCATTTCCACCAGGCTGCTATGTTTTCTAAACCAAAATTGTGTTGTTTGAATCCAGATGAATGTGTCTCATTTGTGGGCTTTGTTCTGGTAAATCAGACCCTTTATTTCAAAAGCTCCAGCAGAGAGGTGTTAAGCAGCACTTCTTGACTTCAAGCAGAAAAGCAGTTGTCACTATTACTGGCAGAGACTTAAAGGCATGCTCTAATGTAACTTCAGTGGGACAGTGAAAAGAAAAGAGATGAAAAAGTACTTAGAGGTAGGAATGAGTTTTCATTTAGCATAGGACTAAGGAAATCTGCTTTGCTTTCAAATGGGAGCTCTTTGTCCCTCTCAGGATCACATGGCTGAGCCACCAGCTGGGACCTGATGGTTTATCATGAGAATGACAGCCCCCAGGGAGGAAGGCAGCAGCTTGCAAGAAGTTTGGAAAGCAGTCTTTGAAATGGAATTTTTAGAACATCCTGTCTAGAGAGTATTTATGAATTAAATGCTTAGCCTGTGAGCTGCTAGAATCTCTGCTCAAAGCAATCCAGGAATTCTTGTAGGCTTCTGGAGATGAAAAATCCATGCCAGTTTGTGGGAGCAGCTACTGTTCAGTGCAGAAAAGGAGTGTGTAGTGGTATAGGTCTCCCTTTGCCCCTTTTTGCCTCTGCTGTTGATGTCAGAGGAGCTCTGCTGTGAAGCCAAGGGTTTGGGTAGCTGCCTAACCAGGTTTCCCTGTGCAGGTTCACTTTGTGTTTTCTCATTTCCCCCCAGTGGCCCTGCAGGGCTCAGGAGTCTGTTGGAGGTTAGAGACTGTGACCAAAGTAGCAACAGAGTTTGTGCCACAAACCACTGTTGGGATTGCTTTAATTACACAAAGCTTGTCAGTCTGACCAGAGCTGTGGTCTGTGTACCAGATGTTGGGGAGAAGAATGATGGCTTTTTTCCCCTTGCATATTTTCAGTGATGTGTAAGAACTTTGTTATAAACGTGACACAGCAGGTTTGGCAACGCCTCCTCCCTCTGAACAGCATGGATAAGAAAGGGATTGGTTCCTGAAGCATTTGTTTCAGTTAACCCAGTTCAGTTCCTTTAAGCTGCTGCGTGGTATTTGCTGGCATCCTGTCCTCATCCCAGGGAGAGTTCTCCATTTCCTTTCTCTGCTTGCAGAGTCCTGAGCCACTTCTCTGTGCCTCCCACATTTGCAGATTGTGGAGAGACTCTGCTCAAGGGCAAAAACTCTTGACAGCTCTCTTGCACCCTCATCTCCACAAATTGTCTTGTGATGTGGTGCCTAAGTCTGATCTTTGATTTAAAATGGATTTTTTTTTCTTTTTAAGAAATGGCACTTGCATGTCACCAGCAGCAGAAGTGAAGTTGATTCTCCAAGGCAATCTTATTTCTCCACTGAGGCTCCTGGCCCTGTTTCCCAATGGACTCCATTGTTTCTGTGGCTTTTGTTACTCTGTTTTAATGAGAGTCTCTTCTCCCCCCCCCCCCCCCCCCCCCCCCCCCTTTAATGCATGTCACTTCTGCAGAATGAAAATGAACAGTTGTAAACCAGAGCAGTCCCTTACCCAGTCCTACTGCCTGTCTTTACCACAAAGTTTCCCTATTTCCAAGTGGGCTCTTGTGACTGTTTTGGTGACTCTTCTACATCCAAGCTACTGGACTCTCCCAAGCTGTCCCTTTTGGGATAAACCAGTACTGGAGACAACAGTTGCAATACTGTCACTAAATTCCAGAGGAAGTAAAGGTCACTGATTGCTCTGTCTTACCAAACATAAAATAGTTCCTCATCCCAGGAGACTGTTTGAGTATAACATCTCATTGAGCTGAGGGTAGAGCAGGCTAACCCTGAGCTGTGCTGCAGTGCTCCCTAATTGCTCCCTGCAGCTTTTTTGCTTTATCAGTATACTCAATAGATAACGTGGTGCTGCAGCCTCCTGCATGCAGCATCCTGCTGTGGTTTCTGCAGATGAGTTCCATGGATCCTGATTATTGGAGCAGAGCATTTCCTTTTTCTTCATTGTGTGTTAAATTTGGATTCAGCTCCTCGTGTGTGGTGGGCTGAGTGTCCCTAAGGCTTCTAGACCTTGTGCTGCCTGGAAAACGTAGGTGGGAGTCTTGCTTGCCAGATTCCAGAATATTGTGAAGCAACTCTGGGTCATCATTTGATCCCTGTTTGGAGTCCAGCAGTGGCTTTTGAGCAGTGTCCTAGAATGAACTTGCACACTGCTGCCAGCAGATGTAATTATCACAGGAATTCTGCTGAAGAGTAACTGCTAGACTTCCATCAGGCTGATCATTTTGTTGGGAAGTCTTGCATCTCTTTAATCAGCACGTTTGTCTCTTCTTTTTTGTTTTGGTTTTTTTTTCCATGTCTCCCTTGACCAGATGAATTTGATGCCTATATCATTGTGTCCTTCGTGAATGCCACACTGGTGCTGTCTATTGGAGAGACTGTAGAAGAAGTGACTGACTCTGGATTCCTGGGTACAACACCCACCTTGTCCTGCTCTCTTCTTGGTGATGATGCTTTGGTGCAGGTAATGGAAAGCTGCTTCTGACCTTTCTGCTCAGGTCTGCCTCTCTCTGCTTGCAGCATGCAGTGGTTTCACAGTAGAAATGCAACATAGATCATGTCTAAAGGGGTGGATTGGCAGAGAATGACACTTTCTCAGCTTTTCCCTGCCATATCCTGTGAAGCTGCACCAGCTGAAGGTGGTCCTGATCCCCTTCCTGGTGTGCTGAGTGCTCCCTTGCTGGAGTTGCAGGAGGCAACACTTGGAGCTGGTGAGTGGCTCCATGCTCATTCAGCCTGTTGCACAGCTGCTGGCTGCCTGCTGCCAAGGAGCAGTACTTGCCTCTGATTTTTCCTGTGCTGGGATCACCAGTGGGATGGGAGCTGGGAAGAGATGGCAAATACAGCATCAACATCACCTTTGTCCTGCAGGTTTATCCAGATGGGATCCGGCATATCCGAGCAGATAAGAGAGTAAATGAATGGAAGACACCAGGGAAAAAAACCATTGTAAAATGTGCTGTCAACCAGAGACAAGTAGTGATAGCACTGACGGGAGGAGAACTGGTGTACTTTGAGATGGACCCGGTAGGTCTGGTGGGGTTGGGGATGAGGTTGGGAGAGTCTGGGGTGTGCTGGGCATTGATCCTTCATCAGTCTTGCAGGAAAAGACTGTTCTGAAGCATCCTTCTAGAACAGTCTATCCTGACTGTGTCCAAGATGATTTCATAGCTAATTCAAGTCTCTGAATTTCATAACCAAAGCTGGAAATTTGTCTTTATTCTATTGCTACTCTGGTTCTTCCAGTTGTAGCTAAAGTAGGGCAGTAAGGAAAGCCCAAAGCACCGTCTTAAAAAAAAAAAAAAAGAAGCAGGGGAAGGGTGTGGAGAGGTGTTTGGTGCTGGTGTGCCCCACTGGGTGGGTAAGAATCTCTCTGGTGTTCTCTCTCAGTCAGGGCAGCTGAATGAGTACACGGAGAGGAAGGAGATGTCAGCTGATGTGGTCTGCATGAGCCTGGCCAACGTGCCCCCCGGGGAGCAGCGCTCCCGCTTCCTTGCTGTTGGGCTGGTGGACAACACTGTCAGGATCATTTCCCTTGACCCTTCGGTGAGTAGCTGGCCTCTTCCTGCCTCTCCAGTGGTTTCAAGTGTTCAGAAGGGTACTCCAGAGGTGGGCTTTCCATACTCAAGTGGATAACCAGGATTGAATGTTTTTTCTCTGTGGTTTGGGTGAGAGCATGGCCCTTGATCCTGACCTGTGACAGATTCCCTTGGTTGATCCAATCTCACCTGTGCTTGGACATTCTGCTGATAAAATACTAAAGAATTTTCTTTTTATTTTTTTGTTTTGCTTTGGGGTTTGTGGTTTGTTTTTTTTTTTTAATCTTACAGATCGTACCTGTAGTAAAAGCAGACTCATTCTGCAAGCAGGTCAGCAGCAAACCAGCATTATCATTCCTCTGCCTGCAAGAGGCAAGTGTTCAGAGGGTAACTGTAGTAACAGAAACTTCACTCAAATCTCCATGCTAAATAGCTGCAAATTGTGCTGGAACAGTTTGGAAGGATCTAGTTTATCTTCTCCAAACCCAGGGCTGCAACCACTCCTTGCCAAAATCCCCAGAGCCAGTATCTATTGTGACTTTTTTTTTTTTTTTTTTTTTTTCCTGTGCTGGATACTTTTTAATGGAGATTTCAGAAGGCATCTTTAAGCTCCTTAGATGGAGTTTGAATTATTCCCTCTTGCCAAGCCTTGCTGACTGGTGTGGTCCCTTTGTTTTGTCTCCTCCAGGATTGCTTGCAGCCCCTGAGCATGCAGGCCCTGCCTGCACAGCCTGAGTCTCTCTGTATTGTGGAGATGGGAGGCACAGAGAAGCAGGATGAGCTGGGGGAGAGGGGCTCCATTGGCTTTCTGTACCTGAACATTGGGCTGCAGGTAAGAGCTCTCTTATTTGTTTTTTAACAAGCAACAGGACAAGAGGAAATGGCCTCAAGGTGCACCAGGAAAGGTTTAGATTGGGCATTAGGAGAAACTTCTCCAGTGAAAGAGTAATTAAACACTGGCATGGGATGCCCAGTGGTTGAATCACCATCCCTGGAGGTGTTTAAAAGCCACATAGATGTGGTGCTGAGGGACATGATTTAAGCACTGGGCTTGGTAGAGTAGGGTTAATGGTTATGGAATTAAGTTATTAAGTCTTGATGATCTTAAAAGTCTCTTCCAACCAGAACAATTCTGTGGTTCTGTGAGGTGGTTGCCTGGCTCTGACAGGCATTTCTTGGTGAGTGTTCCCTTGAGAGACAGATTGCAGTAACAGCCTCCTCAGCTGCAGCCTAACACAAATCCTGACTGTTCCCTTTGGGTTACACCACACTTATCAGCTGTGGCTGGGGAATTCACTCTGTGTACTTGGTAGATGTGCAAATTTCCCCAGAAAGTTCCTAGACTTGAGACTAGTCAAGAGGCAGAGTAATGTCACAGACTTACTGTGCTTTTCTCCTTCCAGAAAGAGGGCACATTCTAAAAAGAAAAATCCCTGGGTAAAATACTGTTGGTCAGTTCTGCAACAGCTGCCTGTAGGGCAGAGTATCAAGGGAGTAACTTCCCCCAGCCACAGGCTCTGCTCTGGTAACTCTGCTCTTGCAGTTTTTTGTTGCATCCAGTACTGACTCTGATCTCTGACCAAAAAAAAGAAATCTTATTTTGACAATTCAACATGTAAAAATAATCAGAGCAGTGTAGGTTCTTCCGTGTGCCTCAGGTTTGATGGCAGAATGCCTGCTCTTTCTTATGCAGAATGAATTTTGGGGGTAAATGCTTTTTTTCTGGCCCTCGCTTTTTTTTTCATGGCTTACAGGATGCACCAAACTTCTTTGTGTTCTTGGGGGTGGGAGGGCTGTTGTTTCTCTCGGGGGGGTAGGTTTATTGGTTGGTTAGTTTGCTTCACAGTGATTCCTTTCAGCCCTGCAGGAAATGATTCCTACTCAGTGTGCAGGGAACAAGGTTTTTAATGGTAAGAACCAGTTTAGAGAAGAGTGTGGGGGCAGAAGGTGGGGGAAAAAACACCTAATTCCTCGAAATCGCCTCTTCTGTTTGGAATAGTGACTGTAACTAGTTATTTCTTCCCTCTAATCTTGATTTAAACTTTGTGATTTGCTGCTGACAAGAACGGGGTGCTGCTGAGGACTGTCCTGGATCCTGTCACAGGTGACCTTTCTGACACCAGGACCAGGTACCTGGGCTCCCGACCCGTGAAACTCTTCCGTGTCCGAATGCAAGGCCAAGAGGCGGTAAGAGGGGAGCTCCTGGGGAGGGGGGAGAAGGTGCAGACCCAGCTCCCAGTACAGCATCCCAGTTCTCCTTCATGTTGGCTGGGGTGGGGGAGCAGCCTTGCAGCACATCAGGACCCTTGGGATAAGGGTGTGGGAATTCAAATGACTTCATCACGAAGCTGCCTGCCTGGCTCACAGCTTGTGCTTTCACAAACAGCCTTGTTCTTGTTGGTGTTCCCCTTCTTGGGAAGCAGTGTGGAGTGCTGCCTTGCTTCCCTTGACCTAGGACTCGTCTGACCCGTGGGCTGTGTCTTCAGTGTTGTCTGCAAGCCTCTGAGCAGATTTTTTTTTGGGCTAAGAGCAGAAATCTTTACCCCTTGATAGTAGTGAGTGGATGGTTGTCTCCTGCTCATGTTGAAAATGGCTGAGCCAGGGGCTGGACAGCTGCCATCCAGGGGTCAAGGAAAATATCTGTGGGATTTGGCATAGCAGGAATAATGTTTTTCATCAGAAGTGCCATTTCCAGCCCTCCTGATGTGGCACTGGGGAGATGAGCCACCCCCTGCTTGACTCATTTTTGGATGACACCTTCAGAGTTGAGAAATCTCGTCGGTCAGTGCAGGGGGCTGGGTTGAGGAATCTGAGCTCTGCTTTAATGCACAGGGTACACACAGGGTGAGGCTCCCCATCTTGCTCCTGCCAGGCTGCCAGCTGTGGCCTGGAGGTGAGGAGCAGGGAGTGCTTGTGGAATAGCTGAGAGCTCTTTCTGTCAGACCAGAACCAGTCTTGGTTCCTTGTCCCACAGCACGGTGAGAATAAACATACAGCTTGTGGCCAGGCCGTGGTGGGCTTGGGGGAGCTGTCAGTATTTCAGTGTAATTCCACCTTTTGTAACTCGGGCAGAAAGTGATTTAGCACTGGAATTGATTTAGCCAAATGTGTGAAGTTCAGAAGGCCACATGCTTCCTTTGTTCCCCTTAACTTGTTTGAAAATAGGCTACTGATAATTTTAAGTAAATTCCACTTTAGGCTCCTACAGCATTTGAAAAAGCAGTCAATATTTATTTTAAAAGAACTGTTCCCATTAGAACACTGTTAAATACTTTCACATCTTTTTTTTTTTTTTTATTAATCTTAGTTTTTACAGGTAAGTTTTAATTGTCCCTCAGTTGGAGTATCTGTTGTCTTGATAGTGCTTTAGAGTTCCTCTTGGTGCTGCAGGCAACTTCCAGATCAAACTTCCCTGACAGTGAGCAGTGTCTGAGGGGCTGCTCTGAGCTGGGTGGAGCCCAGCCCTAAGAATTCAGTTGTTCCAGAGGGGGAAAGCCCAGCACTGTGTACTCATTTCTATTGCCAGGAGTGAGTTTGCCCCTGTCCCCACACCTAACAAAGATTTTTTTGTGTCTTCCCCAGGTGCTGGCCATGTCAAGTCGTTCCTGGCTCAGTTATTCCTATCAGTCACGTTTCCACCTGACTCCTCTGTCTTATGAGACACTGGAGTTTGCCTCTGGTTTTGCTTCTGAGCAGTGCCCTGAGGGCATTGTAGCCATCTCCACAAACACACTGAGGTAAGGAAAACACTGATGAGGAAAACACAAACACCTCCAGGCCAGGCTGCCAGACAGAGGAAAGAGTGGTGAATTCTCACCAGACTTTCAAAGGAAAGAGGTAGAGTGACTCAACTTGAGAAGTAAGGATTATTTTGAGGTTATTTGATTATGGATAATTATTTGATAGACTTGGGTAGGTTTTGGGAAACAAATGGAATACAAGGATAGCTATGCTGTCAAAAAGAAATAGGGTCTGCTTCTCTGATCAGGTTCTGTCATCCTCAGGGAAGTATTTAATAAATGTGAACCCATTCTGTATTAGGATCTTGTGGTTTGGGATCTGAAAACTTTGCAGAAAACAGCCCACATGATTTAAAAAATCAGAGTCATGACAGGGGTGTATTTGTTGCCTTTTGCAAGTTCAGCTTAGGTAGATATTAAAAAGATAAGTATAATAGGAGAACACAAATTCAGGAGTTCTGCTTTATGCACTGGAGCAGGTGCTTTTTTTATATCTGTCCTCGGTGAAATATTTCAGCATTCATTGCTTTTAAAGGAGTCATTCTTTCTGGAGAGACCAGTGGGTTTTAGTAACAGAATGCCAGAAGAACTGGTATTTCAGCTGGCAAGCCACAGGAAGAAGGAGCTGGCATTGCCTTTTTCATACTGGTTTAACTAAAGTGCCTCTGAGGAGTGGTTGATTATGTGTCAAAGTATTCAGATGGTGTGTCCCCTTTCCCTCTCCTCTTTGTTCCTCTCAGGACAGTCTTGCTTCATTACCACAGAAACCTGTCTGAAAGGGACAGGCACTCAGAACATGCCTGGGACAGGGAGAGCCCTCAAGTCCAGACCCTGTCCCACAGTGAAGGGAGCACCCATTTAGGATGCTGGGTTTGCTATTTCTGGAGCTGTTTGTTTCTTGCTGTTTGGTCCAAGAAAGGTGCTGCATGTCTCCAGCACTCAGGCAGTTTCACAGACATAAAGCTCAGCTCCAGCTTTTTCCTCTTGTAGAGTTGCTTTCAGACCTTGTTCAACACATGTGACATCTTTATCCTCCAGGATTTTGGCACTGGAGAAGCTGGGGGCAGTCTTCAACCAGGTTGCCTTCCCGTTGCAGTACACACCCCGAAAATTTGTCATTCACCCAGAGAGCAACAACCTGATCATCATTGAGACAGACCACAATGCTTACACTGAGGCCACCAAGGCACAGAGGAAGCAGCAGATGGCTGAGGTAATTGGGGTGGGGGACAGGTACACACATCCATTCCCCAGACTGCCATTCCTCTGACTGTTTGAGGATGTTTGGATTTGGAAGGGGGTTATTTTCTTCTCAGTGTTGTTTCCAGAATTGTTGATTTGGAGAAATAGCTCCCCAGACATCTGCTCCTTGGGTAGGGCAGAGCAGAGGTTTCCTGGGGAAGGAGCTTGGGGCTGGCAGAAGCTTTGGGATTTGGTGGTTTTTATGTCTTCACAATCTTCCCCTGGATTACCTGGGCTAAAGGGGAAACGGGGAAGAAAACAGAGCAACAACGTGGCTGGGAAGCAAATCCACTGAGCTTCATTTTTTCTCCTCTCCTTTAATAGGAAATGGTGGAGGCTGCAGGTGAAGATGAGAGGGAGCTGGCTGCAGAGATGGCTGCAGCCTTTCTGAATGAGAATCTTCCTGAATCCATCTTTGGTGCTCCCAAGGCAGGGAATGGACAGTGGGCCTCTGTTATCAGGGTGATGAACCCCATCCAGGGAAACACATTAGATCTGGTCCAGCTGGAGCAGAATGAAGCTGCCTTCAGGTGAGAACCATTGCCAGGTGCTGCAAGGATCTCTGCTTTTGATGACTCTCTGGTGGGTTGTTTTCTTTCTTTTGCTCAGCTGTTAAGGAGCTGAAATCCAGATGCAGTAACATGTTATCAGGAGACAGGCTTGAAATTCCAGAAGTGATTGGGCCACATGCTTGAAGCTTTTGTTTTGCCTTTCCTTCCTTCCCCACCCTGATCTGTCTGCCTGTGACACTTAAGAGCTGGTGCTCCAGATGTGTTTGCTGGACCTCAGTGTTTAAAAGACCAACACAAGGGTGCAAATGACAGATAAGAAAGCAGGGAACAAGAGAATGTGCTGCCATCTCTCCCTTCCCCTCTCATCCAGATAAACTGAGGAGAGATGAAATGGAAAGGCAGTGTCAGAAGGACTGGAGGGCAAGATCAACGCAATAACCACAAGGAACACTGGTTGCCTCAGTGGCTGAAGTGGAATTAAGTCATGCTCATCCACAAGACTGACTCAGTCCTGTTTTGCCCAGGATTCCCAACCTGGCTGAGCTTGGCACCAGACAGGAAATAACACTGGAAAGTGAAGAAAGCTATATGTACATGTTCAAATTGGAGCAGCCTTTGAAAAACAGCTTCTAGTGGAGCTTTACCCACTGCTAGGCAGTGTCCAGCCTGTGAAAGCATAAAAACAATGCGTGGGGCATAGTAGAACCAGAAAAATTAATGTTTGGGGCATATATGGCAGCTTGGAGCACACTTTTTTGTACAGGGAATGTGGAGGAATGAAGGGATTGGCATTAGGCACTGACCTCTGGAAGGAAACATCAGTGTGGGAAGGGTGGCAGCCGAATCTCTGCCTGGCTGGGGCCACCCTGTGCTCTGAGGGCATCCCATCTGTCTGTGCAGGGTGACAGTGATGTCCTGTCAGTCAGCATGTCCTGTCAGCATGTCCTGTCCTCCCCAGCGTGGCTGTGTGCAGGTTCTCCAATACTGGTGAGGAGTGGTACGTGCTGGTGGGAGTCGCCAAGGACCTGATCCTCAACCCACGCTCGGTTGCCGGGGGCTTTGTCTACACCTACAAACTGGTGAACAGTGGGGAGAAGCTGGAGTTTCTGCACAAGGTGAGAGGGGTGACAGACAGGGAGGTTTACAGGCAGGGTTGGAACAGCTGTTGCTTCATCCTGACCTCAGTAGTAATGTTGTGTGCACCCTGGGCAGGATGGACATGCTGGTGTTACTCGCTGGAAGCAGCCTTGGGGAAAATCAGCTGCCTCCTAGAGAATCAGGGCAATCAATTCAGACATTGGAATGGGCTGCCCAGGGAGGAGGGGGTGGATTCTCTGTCCCTGGAGATATTTAAAAAGAGACTGATGTGGCACTCGGTGCCATGGACTGAGAGCCACAGTGGTAGTGGATTAAGGGTTGGACTTGATGATCTCAGGTCCTTTCCAGCCCAGGTGATTCTGTGACATCATTTGCAGAGCTGAGGCTTCAACACAAATCTCCTGAGAGTCCCCAGTCCTTTGGCTTGACTACAGTCTTACCCATCTAATGGGGTAAATGAAAGAGGGGCAGTTTGTAACCTGCTCCTGTTAGGGAGGGGAGAGCAACAGCTCTGTTTTTGTTTTGGGTACGAGCTTAGAGACCTGCTCTGAGCACTTGGTTCCCAAGTGAATTCATACTTGGGGTGACTTGAGCCTTGATGCTGAAGTTCTCAGTCCTTGTCTGACCTCACGAAGCTGCTGTGAGCTGTTGTCTCTCCTTGGATGCTCTTTTTGTTGCCTGGTGATCAGGTTGCTTGACAGGTCTCAGGGGCTTTAGTGAGGGTTTTGGCAGAACTCTCTGACAGCAAAATCCTCTTCACCTTTCCACATGCTTCCAGCAGGGCTGAGGTTTGAGCACATGATCATTTGGTAAGGAATGATGCAGCTTGCACACTTCCTACAGGCCTGATGCAGTGAGTGGGTTCTGTCCTGCACCAGGGCCTTTTCTGGTGCCACTGAACACCCACTTAAAAGTTGACAGTGCCAGTGGTGTGTGAAGTAACTTCTCTTAACCAATGCAGCCAAGCTAGGAAAGCTCTCTGCATGTTGCCTCTCTCTGCTGTGGTTGATTCTTTTGGATAGATCAGTGGTGGGAGATTTTTCAGCCCTTTGAGTTCCTGGAATTGTAGGCACCCTGTAATTGCTCATGTTTAACACTTTCTTCAGTGGCAGCTTCAGAGCATCTGTCACAGAGGGCTGAATTAGATTCATGCCTCTGCTTTGAAAACAGACAACACGGATGGATTCAGGCAAAGCATGAAGTCTCTCTTGGGTATAAATCAAAACTAAGAACCGAGCCAACGAGATTCTTGTTGTCTTTTGCAGTTCTTCCAGCACTCCCCACACTTCAGTGAAGGTTTGTTGTCTCTGTATTGCCCAGAGCTCTGGTAGCACCATGTGTGCTACTGCTGAAAGGCCTGCAGAGGCCTGACCTTCTGCCCCTCAGGCAGGAAAAGATTGTGATCACCCTTTTCTGCTGAAAGCCTTGGCACGGGCCAACGAGCTTCAACTGAACCATTAACTGAAACCATTGTGCAGCTCTTAACCTGCCTCTCACAGTTGTCCTCTTGTCTCTCCAGACCCCTGTGGAGGAGGTTCCTGCAGCCATTGCTCCATTCCAAGGAAGAGTCTTAATTGGAGTTGGGAAACTCCTGCGTGTGTATGACCTGGGCAAGAAGAAACTTCTTCGGAAGTGTGAGAACAAGGTACTGGCTTCTGTTCTTCACCAGGGCTGTTCACGTGGGGAGAGTGAAGCTTTGCAGCAGGGGTGAAACAAGGGTTCAGCTGCTGCTCCAGCCCAGGGTGTGTCTGGCTGTGCCTTGCCTGGTTTGTGCTGGGTACATCCATCCATCTGGAGCAGTGCAGGGAGCTGGGTGCATGCCTTTCCTGCAGTGCTGGAGATATCTTCTCCAGAGACAGAGCAGCTGCTGGAAAGGTTTTTTGTGCTTTGGTAATCAGCAGGCTAAGGACAGAAACTGGAGAGTGCATATGACTACCTCTTCAGATCACCAGAATCTTAAAAAGGAGATTTTCCCCTTGAAGTAGGTGATCTTACTGAGCAATTCCAGTACTTTAGGAAAAGTAGCAGAATATGGCTTTCTAATTCCCTTAATTGGCTGCTCCTCCCTTTGCAGAACCTGTGCCAGTTCTGCTTATTATTGCACAAAAGAACTTCAGCAAGCTCACAGGCAAACTGGGAATTTGTAGGGCAACATTTTTGTGTGTGTGTGTGTTGGGTGTTTCTGTGTTTTCATTTTGTTTGGGGTTTTTATTTTCCTAAAATAAGGCTTGTGTGAAAAAACAGCAGCTTTTCTTCTCCAATCTCCCATGACCTCAGTAGAGAGGGGCACTCAACCAGGTGTTTTCTCCTTTCTTTCTCAAAAAGCATATTGCCAACTACATCTGTGGGATCCAAACCATTGGGCACAGAGTGATTGTTTCAGATGTTCAGGAGAGTTTCATCTGGGTGCGCTACAAAAGGAACGAGAACCAGCTCATCATCTTTGCTGATGACACTTACCCTCGGTGGGTCACCACAGCAACTCTCCTGGATTATGACACCGTGGCTGGAGCAGACAAGTTTGGCAACATCTGCGTGGTGAGTGTGCCTTGGAGAAGTCATATTTTTTCCTTAAAACATCCATGATTTGTCTTAAAAGAATGAGAAGCTGGGCTTAGCTGGAGGCAACGCCCTGTACCATTCACTTGTTCTCCTGGGGTGACCAGCTGTCAGCAGAGCAGGCAGCCACAGTTTTTATCAGCTTGCTAATTAAAACAAACAAGTTAAAGCATGAGCAAGTTAAAAAAAACCCAAAACCCATACTTCTGAAGCATTCAATAACCAGTGATGAAATTGCCCCAAAACTTGCTGTGATATTTACAGCCTTGAAGTGAAGCTTGTGACTGTGAAAGAACCCGTGAGATCAGGTGTCAGGCTCATCACTCTTACTTTCACTGGCATTTCACTTCCTCTGTCACTTCCTCTCAAAAGCTGGCTTTGGCAGGTGCCAACACTTCCCCACTTGGCTGGATTTCAGCAAGGGGAGGAGGAAAGGGAGACCACCTGGTGTCTCTGCCAGAGCTTTGATCTCTTTCTGAAGTGTGCTGGGGTCCTCTGGAGTGCAGGGTTCAGTGAGTGGCTGACACTTTCTGCCTGCAGTATTTGCCTGGCACACACAAATCAATCCTCTTTGCTCCATCAAACTGTTTCCTTAGCAGGAGCCACTTTCAAAAGGTTTGGATGGTGCCTCCCTGGGTTATCAGGCAGAGTCCAGCCATGAGGTCCTGGCCGTGGTTCTGGCCATCAGTCTTGACAACGTGGCTGTTCTTTAACTCTTAAGTCCTTGTTGGGTTGGCAAAGGGATGATTTTGCAGTAAGCATAAAGGGATTCTTGGGGAGTCCACAAAAAACCAGCCCAAGCATCCTTCAGAATAATGTGCTGCTTCTCTGCAGCTTGTCAACTCTTTCTTCCCCTTTCAACCCAGGTGAGACTGCCTCCCAACACCAACGATGAGGTAGATGAGGATCCCACAGGCAACAAAGCCCTCTGGGACAGAGGCCTTCTGAATGGAGCCTCCCAGAAGGTAACAGACTCTTCCTGGGAAGCACAGGGTTATTGTGGGAGAGGAACACTTTGCTTTTCTGTGGTGTCCTCTGGGGGTGTGTCCCAGAGATGTATCAGCAGTTCTGCTCCTGCATGTCTGCCATGCTGTGTGGGGTGGGTTTTCACTGTCACTAAGTGCCAGATTTGGTCAGGGCTGATGGAGGTTGGGTGCTGTTTGATTGAAGCAGCACCATCATTTTCTTTTCCTGCTTGTCACCCTTGTTACTGCCATCCTTTTGTCCAGCTCAAGAAAGTAAGTCAGTGGCGTGCTGAGTTCTGCCATCTGGTCACAGGTGGAAGGCACTTCCTCGTGACAAAGGCATTTCAGAACTAGCAGGTGGCTGAATTCATTCTGCTTTCCTCTCTTGAGCCTTTTGCTGCTTCTGGAGCAGCTAAAGAAAAAACACTCTGTGGTTGACTTCCAGGCTGAAGTGATTATGAATTACCATGTGGGAGAGACCGTGCTTTCCTTACAGAAGACCACACTGATCCCAGGAGGCTCTGAATCTCTTGTCTACACCACCCTATCAGGGGGAATAGGGATCTTAGTCCCTTTCACTTCCCACGAGGTAAGCAAGCCCTATCATTTCTGCTGCAGAGCTGCTGCTTTTCTGTGCTTTTCTCATCCCCACCGAGCGTGTTAACGTGCTCTGTCCCTCAAGGGCAACTCTGGGGCTCTTCAGTGAGTGAGAACTTGGGCTGCAGGAAAGGCTCTGTTGCAAAGGGGAAGAAAAGGAGCTTGTGAACTCCTCCTGCATTGGTTTTGCTGTTCTAAATCTCTTTGTGCTTCCGAGTAGCCCTTGGGTGAATTAGTGGCTCTGAGGGGGGATCCTTTGGTGGGTTTTGTGTAGCCTGTAAACTCATGGCCAGGCACTGATGCTTCAGGTGCTGAAGACATGTTCTCTGCCTCAGTTGTTGTGGCCTCCTGGAGCAGCAGATGCCAAGACTCACTCTTGGAGCTGCACAGCTGCTCTCTGCTCCAGTTCCCAGGAGGCTGATCCTGGCTGAGGGGACACAGTCAGCTGCTTGGCTCTGCCATGGGTGCTTCCCAGGTGGAAGTGGTGAGGGGGTGACTGTGGCATTAGTTGTAGAACCCAGTAGTGACAGCTGCTGGTGGCTGCCAGCTTGCCTCGACCTGTAGTAAACTGTTGTCTTATCAATTCTTAATCTCTCCAGGATCATGACTTCTTCCAGCATGTGGAAATGCACCTGAGGTCTGAGCACCCTCCTCTCTGTGGCCGTGACCATCTCAGTTTCCGCTCCTACTACTTCCCGGTGAAGGTAGGTGTGAGTGGTGAGGATTTCCTGCTTACAGAGGCACAGAGATTTGCTGTGCCTGCTCTCAGGCTCAGCAGAATCAGCACAGTTACTGCTCAGCAGGGAAAAATGAGCCCATGCAGACCACAGCTGGTGTGTGGTGACTGGCAGGAGCTGCAGCTCGCACTTGAGCAGCACTCCACAAGGAGAGCAGTACTCAGCACTTCAAGCTGGCTCTGTTTTGGTTTCCTAACCCTTGTAATGAGCCTTCTGAAGGTTGGATTTGAAACTAAAGCCCAGAGATGCTACTGCTGCACTTCCACTTGATGCAGCATCTCCCTTTCCATCAGCAGAAGCAGCTGTTCCCATGGCTAGGTTGAGCTGGGTGTTCCCTGGGGGATATTTTGTTCCCAACATTGAAATGGGAAATCTGATAAGAAATGTCTGTTTCTGCTTTTGAGGAACTGTGTTTTAAGCTCTCAACTGCTCAGTGCTGTGCCTGTCCTGAGTACTGGACCAGAATAACCATGTGGTAACTACTACCAGAGTAACATACATAGTGTCAGTGAGAAAACTTGCAGCACTGAAGCTGTCCAAGTGCAGAGGGTGTTCTTAGTCTTGAGGAGCTTGGGGTCAAGTTGCAGCATGCAGAATCTCAGGGATCTCTCACATCTGACTGAAAATTCCTTGCAATCATCTTCTGCAGCACTTAGACCTCAGTCGGATCAGCCTTCCCTTCCCTTGTGTGATCCTTCAGCTGCACCCAGGCTTTTGGGGTTTCTTCTTTATTAATCGGGCTGGCCAGTGATTAATTTGTTGCTAACTGCTGTTATTCAGTAAATGAAGTCACCGAGAGTGGTCTTGTTTCCCGGGCAGGATTAAGCAGCTCTTGGGAACAAGCTGTTTGTTGACATTTTTCCCTGTTCAGGCAGGGTTCAGTGCCTCTGAGCTGTGTTCATTCAATGCTCTCCTCCATCCCCCTCCAGAATGTGATCGATGGGGACCTGTGTGAGCAGTTCAACTCCATGGAGCCCAACAAACAGAAAAATGTAGCTGAGGAGCTGGACCGGACCCCACCTGAGGTGTCCAAGAAGTTGGAAGACATCCGCACACGCTACGCGTTCTGAGTGGCAGCTGGCAGGAGCAGAGCTTCTTCCTGGGCTCCTATGGACACTCATCCAAGTGCCCTTGGCAGGAGGAATCTCTGCTTTTTCTTCTTTTTTTTTTTTTTTTTTTTTTTTTCTTTTTAAAAATCGGTTTGCTCCTTTTGGTTTATGTTTCAGAGTCCTGTGACTCCAGTAAATGCAGTAACCGGGTAGTAGGTCTCCCGATGCATCCTGCTGCTCATGTGAAAGCTCCTGACGTGTTCTGGGATTCAGCCAGAGAGAAATTCCCTGTTGGGAAGTACCTGAGGAAGGGTGCAGGCTGACCCTCAGCCCCAGCTCCCTGCCCTCACCTCCTCCACCCCTAGGACTGGGCTAGCCCGAGGGTGTCTTGTGCTGCCCTGTAAGGCAGATGTACCTGAGCCTTCTTAGGATCAAGTGGGTTTTGCAATTTCCCAGCTTTTCGGCAAAGGAGAGGGCTGTGGCAGGACTCAGGCTCCTTATAGTAGTCAGTGGCTAGAAGCTCTGGGCTTCCACTAGCCCTGGCAGCCACCGGTGGGGAGCCTGGGCTGTGTGAAGTGGGTGTAACTGTCACGCTTGCCTTGAATGTTTTCTTCTGAATTGCGAGGGGTTTTTGGACTCGCCATTTCTGACTGTTTTCCCTGTAAATAGAGTTTTGTACAATGTTGACTCTCTTGGGGGTGGGGGAGAGGGAGGCCTGAGGCCGGGACTTGATTTGTTTCATAATAACTTTGGCAAGAGCCGTGTCTCGGAGCTGTGCCTGCGAGCAGCACATGAGGAATAAAAGCTTGTTTTTTACCCAGCCTGACCCAGCTCCTCTTCTTCCCAGCAGCTGCTGCTGACCTGGAGGGAGCAGAAGGGGTGGAGGAGAGGACAGAAACATGCACACCCTCAACCCCGTGCCCTGCCAGGGGGCTGTGTTGGCCCTGAGCCCTGAGCCTGGCAGCATGTCCCCAGGACACACACAACGGGGTCTGTGGAGAAGGGGTGGGTAGGAGGAGAGGGTCTTTCCCCCAGTTACTGTGCTTCTAGGGCACGGCTGGAGCTCCAGGCTCCTTCTGCAGCTCCCACAGGAGGAGTGGTTGGCTCCAGGATGGCTGGGGAGGTTGCTTCTGGCTCGGTGCTGCAGCTCATCCATGCAGCAGGTGCTTCTGGATCTGCTTTGGGCTCCCGGTGCCCAGCCGGGGACCTCCCTGGATGTAAGACATCCTCGAAGGGGCCTGACCTCTCCCACCCGTGGCTCGGGAAGGTGAGTGGCCCTGGGCCAGTGAGAGCCTCCGTGTTCCTTCTCCAGCAGGGGGTGGGGAGGGTTGGAGGTGCCCTCCTGCCCTGCTGCTCTTTGCTTTCTGCCCTTTGGTTCCCATGTGGCACCGGCCCCACCCCTCCTTTCCCGGGGGGATGAAGGGCTTTGTCTGCCCTGCCCGGGGAGCCACAAATCCCTCAGCTCCAGGCAGTGGCATCCAGCCTGACCTGTGGTGAACCGAGGTCTTCCCACCCCCTGCTCCCCGCATTCCCCACCCGACTCTGCCAGGTGAAGCCCAAGCTGGAGCCGGGAGCAGTCCCAGGGGGAGTTCCAGCAGGACATGGCATGCCAGTCCTGAGGTTGGAATCACAGTCTGGGGGTGCCTTACGGTGTCCCCAAACTCTTTCCAGGCACCAGGTTGACTTTACCTGCTTCCAGCACAGCCTGGGAAAGGGCTGGAGGAATGGGTGGGCTGTCCCGGGAGCAGGCTGAGCCCCCCCACCCCCCTCTGCCCGGGGGGGATCCCAAGTTTGGGTGCTGCCCGGGCCCCCACAAGGTGCTGGGCTCCTGCTACTGCCTGGAAGCAGAGTTGTTTGCCTTGGGCTGGCACCAGCGGTGATTTCCAGGGGCAACTCCCTCCTCCAGCACTATCCTGCCCTTCACCTCTTCCTCCTCTCCCCGTCCCGCCTGCAGGGGCAGGGAAAGCTGTCAAATGGCTTCCTCCTGGCAGCAAAACCACACCTGGGTGAGGGGCTGGAGCAGCTCCTGGGAGCCGAGCTGGAGGGGGGGGGGGACAGAGCCCTGCAGGCGGTGGGGCTGGGGGGGGGCAGGGGGGGTTGGCAGGAAAGCGCCTGACTCCACGCCAGGGGAATCCCAGTGCTCTCCACGCAGAAACACATTCCTTCCCACGCCTTTCCCTGGGAGCTGACCCACTCTCTGATAGCTGCCTTCCTACCTTGGGCAGCCCGGCAGCCTCCAGCTCTCCCCCAAGGGGCTCTTTGAGTGGGGGGAGGCAGGACAGTGTGTGTGTCCTGTGTCCCCCATCTCCTGCTGCTGGCAGGGGTTCAGCTCTGAAACATCCTGAGAAACAACGTGGGATTGTGCCAGTCCTGCTGGCCCCAGGACAGGCTGGGATCCCCCCCCCCCAACCCTTCACCCTTGGAGGTGGCTCTGGGCACCTTAGAATCCTAGAATCCTAGAATGGGCTGGGTTGGAAGGGACCTCAGAGATCACCAAGTCCAACCCTTGATCCATTCCCCCTGTGGTTCCCAGCCCATGGCACTGAGTGCCACATCCAGGCTCTTTTGAAAGATCTCCAGGGATGGAGAATCCACTGCTTCCCTGGGCAGCCCATTCCAATGGCTGATCACCCTCTCCGGGAAGAAATTCTTTCTAATATCCAACCTAAACCTCCCCTGGCACAACTTGAGACCATGCCCTCTTGTCTTGCTGAGAGTTGCCTGGGAAAAGAGCCCAACCCCCCCTGGCTCCAGCCTCCTTTCAGGGAGTTGTAGAGAGTGATGAGGTCTCCCCTGAGCCTCCTCTTCTCCAGGCTGAACACCCCCAGCTCCCTCAGCCTCTCCTCACAGGACTTGTGCTGGATCCCTTCCCCAGCCTGCTTGCCCTTGCCCTCCCCCGAGCACAGACAGGGGCTGGGGAATGCGGGGCTGGTGTCCATGGGTGCCCTCAGATGGACCCATGGGTGCCCAGCCCAGCGAGCAGCCTGGGACACCCACCCCGGGGAGCCTCGCTTGGTGGGGGTGCTGGTGCTGGGGAACGGGGACCCCCTGGGTACCAAGGGGGGTGGGGGTGGAGGGGTGCACTCTGGGGAGCTCGTGGGCACCCAGTTTGGTTGGGGGAGTACCTGGAAAGGGGGTGACATGCTGCAGGGCTGGCCCAGCACCCTAAGGAGGAGGGGGCATGCAGTGGGGTAGCTGAGCACCCCCAGGGACACCCAGCTGGGGTGGCTGAGCACCTGCAAAGCACCCAAGCGGGGTAGCTGAGCACCCCAAGGAGCAGGCAGGGAACTGGGGGGGCTTAGCTGAGCACCTTATGGGCAGGGAGCTGGGCTAGCCAAACACCCAGCTGGGCTAGCTGAGCACCTGCAGGACACCCAACAACTCGGTTAGCCCAGCTCCCTGGGGACAGCCAGCTGGGGCACCCAGGAACCCCAGGGAGACCCTGGGTGCCAGGCAGCACCCCACCACCCTGCGTACCCCCAGCCGGGCTAGCCAGGCACCGCGGGGCACCCAGCTGGGCTGGCTGGGGTTCAGCTGACTGGGGCAGCCGAACACCCCCAGGACCCAGGAGGGCCCCCGGAGGGTCGGTTAGTCGAGCACCCCGGGGACACCCCCACGCAAC
Source organism: Phaethornis superciliosus (assembly GCA_023637945.1). Lineage (NCBI taxonomy): Eukaryota > Metazoa > Chordata > Aves > Apodiformes > Trochilidae > Phaethornis > Phaethornis superciliosus. Next base: position 18,640,572 of record JAJQWJ010000014.1, on the reverse strand, counting down.
CGAGCATCCGCGGCGGGGCCGGGCGGGGCCGTGCCCGGTGGGTGAGGGGCGGTCGCTCGGTCCCCGCCCCCGCCCCGCCCGCGCCGCCGCCCCCCGCCCGTTCCCGGGAAGCGCGGGCAGGGCCCGGGCAGCGCCAGAGCCAGAGCCCGGGGGGACCCGCGGACCAGGTGGGGTGGGGGGGGGAAACCGGGGCGGGGGGATGGAGCGGAGGGCGGTCCCGCGTGGAGACACGGCGTGGGGACACGGCCCGGCCGCGTTTGCGTGGGGGACGTGGCGCGGGGCCACGGCACGCGGGGCCCTTCCCGTGGGGACACGGGGTTAGGGACACGGCGTGGCCCTCCGCGTGGGGACGCGGCACGGGGTCCTGGCACGCGGGTCACTTGGCGTGGAGCCGTGGGCTGGGGACACGGCACGGCGTCACGGCGTGGCCCCCGTGTGGGGACACGGCGTGGAGACACGGTACGGCTGCCTTCCCCTGCCCGGGACGTGGCGTGGGGACAGGACACGCGGGTCTCCTCACGGGGGGGCATGGGGTGGGGGCATGGGACGGCCCCCTTTGGATGGGGACGTGGGGCGGGGACATGGCACGGTCGCCTTCCCCTGAGACGTCGGGTGGCGACAGAGCAGGGACCCCTCCTGCCCTGGGGCATGACATGGCCCCTTCTGGGTGCCACGCGTGTCAGGACACAAGACTTCCCCTGTCGTGCGGGGACACGGCGCAGTCACGCACTGTGGTCCTCTTCCTGCGGCGTGACAGGATGGGGACAGAGGCCAGCCCCCTTCACAGGGGCTTGGGAACACAGGACACGTCCCTCCGCGTGGGTACCCAGCCCACTCTCCCAGCACTCCTTGGCGGGGCTCCTGCTGAGCCCACACAAACTCATTGCTGGAATGACACTGCCGGGCTGCGAGTCCCCCTCCCCTCCTGTCCCCACACCCCGGGGGTGTCACCCAGCCCAGCCCACAGTGGGCCCCAGGCGTTCACGGCTCCAGGGCTACCTGCAGCCCTGGGGGGGCCACTCGGGGGGGGCCGAGGTGGGGCCAGCGGGTGCCAGGGTGGGTGCAGGAGGAGGGTGGCGGAGCGGGTGCCCTCCCTGGGGCTGCAGCCGGGGCTCTCTCCCCCCAGATCCCCTCCCTGGGATGGCCCCGCCAGCTGCCGGAGAGGAGGAGCCAGCAGGGATGGCCGGGGAGGGGGACTGACCCCCCATCCATGGCAGGGGGCAACCGCCGGGGGCTACCGGAGAGCAGCCCAGCGCCCGGGGCCCGCGCCTGTCCCTTGTCACCTCTCCACGTGCACCAGGAGGCTCCCGGGCAGCTCCGGCCATGTAGGAGCATCCCGGGGCTCCGCCGCCGGCACCATGCAGCAGAGCTACGCGGCCGTCCTGTGTGAGTACAGCCTGGGGACAGCCCCCAGGAGTGTCCCCAAGGAGGACGGGGGAAGGGGGGGGGGGTGACACCCTGCTGGCTTTCGATGTCCCAGGTGTCCTGGCCGTGCTGGGGCTGGAGGCTGCGGCGCCAGGAGAATGCGAGCTGACCCGGCTGCTGCAGGACAAGCTGCAGTACGAGATGCGGCTGCAGTACATGGTAACCCCAGCTGTGGGGGGGTTTGGGGGGGGGGGGAGGGTTAGGGTGGGTGGGGACAGGGGGCATGGCAGAGGCCAGGTTTGCTCCAGGGGTGGGGGGCAAGGACACAGACAGCCAGGGGCTGGCAGGAGCTGGGGGGTGTATTTTTTCTTTTTTTTTGTACTGGTGATCAGACATTGGGGATCTCATTGCCCCTGGTGAGGCCACAGCTGGAGTCCTGGGTCCAGTTCTGGGCCCCTCAGTTCAGGAAGGAGATTGAGGTCCTGGAGCAGGTCCAAAGGAGGGCAAGCAGGCTGGGGAAGGGATCCAGCACAAGTCCTGTGAGGAGAGGCTGAGGGAGCTGGGGGTGTTCAGCCTGGAGAAGAGGAGGCTCAGGGGAGACCTCATCACTCTCTACAACTCCCTGAAAGGAGGCTGGAGCCAGGGGGGGGTTGGGCTCTTTTCCCAGGCAACTCTCAGCAAGACAAGAGGGCATGGTCTCAAGTTGTGCCAGGGGAGGTTTAGGTTGGATATTAGAAAGAATTTCTTTATGGAGAGGGTGATCAGCCATTGGAATGGGCTGCCCAGGGAAGCAGTGGATTCTCCATCCCTGGAGATCTTTCAAAAGAGCCTGGATGTGGCACTCAGTGCCATGGGCTGGGAACCACAGGGGGAATGGATCAAGGGTTGGACTTGGTGATCTCTGAGGTCCCTTCCAACCCAGCCCATTCCATGATCCTATGGTGCCAAATGGCTCCTGGAGCTGCTTGCTTCTGCTGGTGGCCACATCAGAGGGCTTTCCCACCACCTCAAAGGGCTTTCCCACCACTTCACCAGTGTCATGCCACGCTGGTAGGGATGTCCCTGTCACCTTGCTGCCCGCCCCTTTGCTCCTCTCCTCTTTTTTCCAGAAACACAACTTCCCCATCGATTACACACTCCACGTCCAGTATGAAGAGGTGCTGAGGCCGTCCAACATCTCCCGCCTGGTAAGCCAGTGACAGGGGACATCCCCATAAAGGGGATGCTGCAGAAACCCCACAGAGGTGTCACCCGGGTCACCCTCTCGCCCACACAGCGCAATGGGAAGGTGTCGGAGGCAGCTCTGCGGTACCTCTGGTTCCACGTCAGCTCCCAGGCCCTGCTGCGGATCCGCCGGGTGCTGCCGGAGCAGCATCCCTCTTGGAACTACACCCGGGAGCTGGGACAGCTCTTCGATGCCCTTGGCGAGGAGTACAGCAAGTACCAGCAGGTGGGGAGAGCCCCAGACCCCTCACGGGACCCCTCCCGGGACCCCTCTGGCCCCTCCTGGCTTTGCAGGCTCCTCGCAGGGGTGCTGGGGGCAAGCACCCCCTGCCCACGGACCCCACCTGCATGGGGGTCTGGTGGGAAGGCTGCCCCCCCCCCACACACACACACTCCCTGGCATGGGGGGGGACAGAGGGTGACACCCAGCTGTGGGGTGTGGCCGTGGGGTGCCCCACATCTGGCATTGGTGGTTCAGTGGGAGAATTCTCGCCTGCCACGCGGGAGGCCCGGCTTCGATTCCCGGCCAATGCAACAGCAGCTGCAGAGCTTTTTTTTGTGTTTTTTTTTGTTGTTGTTTTTTGCACCCTGGTGTCTCCTGGGCAGGGGGACACACACACTGGGGGCTGCCGCAGTGCTCCCAGGTGGGACCTTGGTGGCAGAGGCTGCCTGGAGATATTTAGCCCCCCCAGGTCGGTGTCAGGCAGTGGCACTGTCTGAGGGGCACTGGCAGACACTGGCTTGGTGGCACCAAGTGTCCCTGGCTGGGTGGCAAAGGGGGCCCTGGCTCAGGGGGTGGTGGGCGGTGAGGGGCCCTGCTCTGGTGGCAGTGCCCGTCCCTGGCTGGGTGGCACTTCCCTGGCTCAGGGGCAGTCCGTGTGTCCCTGGCTCGGGGACAATGAGGGTCTCTGGGTTGGTGGCAGCGCAGCCACCCCGCTGGCTGTGGGGCCGTGGGGCCGTGGGGTGTGGGCGTGGGGTGCCCCACATCTGGCATTGGTGGTTCAGTGGTAGAATTCTCGCCTGCCACGCGGGAGGCCCGGGTTCGATTCCCGGCCAATGCAGCACCCACACCTTTTGGTACCCTGGGGACACCCGGGGGTGCCTGAGGTTGGGCCCAGAGGTTGGTCCCCAAGGCACCACTGTCCCCATGTCCCCCTCATGGCTGCTCACCCTCCAAATCTGGGAGCATCTGCTCTGTGGGGAGTACCCCGGCCATGCTGGGGACAGAGAGAGGACCTGGTCTGGGGACAGTGGCCATGCCATCTCTGCTGGCTGGCAGGAAGGGATTCCCCAGTTCAAGAGAGACAGGGATCTACTGGATCTACTGAGGGATTTACTGGAGAGATCCAAGGGAGAGCTACAAGGAAGGTGAAAGGACTTAAACACCTCTCCTGTGAGGAAAGGCTGAGAGCCCTGGGGCTGTTCAGCCTTGAGAAAGGAAAGATGAGAGGGGGCCTTATGAATGTCCATAAATATCTGAGGGGTGGGGGGCAAGAGGATGAGGCCAATCTCTGTTCTGTGGTGCTCAGGAACAGGACAAGGAATACTGGGTTTAAGCTAGAACATAGGAAGTGCCACCTCAAAATGAGGAGAAACTTCTTATTGTGAGGGTGAGGGAGCCCTGGCCCAGGCTGCCCAGAGAGGTTGTGGAGTCTCCTTCTCTGGAGCCTTTCCAACCCCCCCTGGATGTGTTCCTGTGTGTCCTGCCCTGGGTGACCCTGCTGGGGCAGGGGGGTTGGACTGGATGAGCTCCAGAGGTCCCTTCCAGCCCCTGACATTCTGTGATTCTAAGGGACATTGGCTTGGTGGCAGGGAGTGTCCATGCCTCGGTGGCAGTGAGGGTGAGCAGCTTGGTGGCAGTGAGGGACACTGTCTCAGGAGCAGTGGAGAGTGCTGGCTCCTCTCAGGGGTGCCCAGGCCATGGAGCTCGGGTGGCTCAGGTCCCCAAAGCCCCAGGGTTTGTTTCTGTCAGTGCAGCCCTTGTCCTGCCCTAAACCTCCACAGCCCCTACATGATGTGGGCTCTGTGGGGCCATGGGCTGCTGAGGCCGGGGGAGCTGCTTTGGGTGCTGGGTGGGGGATGGTCTGTCACAGCTGGATCTCCAGGGGGAACCCGAAGTGTGTCCGGGGTGTCCCATCCTGTGGGGCAGGTTGTGCAGCCCTGCCGAGGCCTTCTGAGGGTAACTGCAGTCTGCTGCCAGCTCCCCTGCCTGGAGGGGGTGTCTGAGGCAGCAGGGAGAGGCTGGAGCTCCAGCATCAGGGCTGGCTGCTGGGGTCCCCTCCCTGCTGCACCCACCCAGCTGTGGGGTGTGGCCGTGGGGTGCCCCACATCTGGCATTGGTGGTTCAGTGGGAGAATTCTCGCCTGCCACGCGGGAGGCCCGGCTTCGATTCCCGGCCAATGCAACAGCAGCTGCAGAGCTTTTTTTTAGTGGTTTTTTTTGTTGTTGTTTTTTGCACCCTGGTGTCTCCTGGGCAGGGGGACACACACACTGGGGGCTGCCGCAGTGCTCCCAGGTGGGACCTTGGTGGCAGAGGCTGCCTGGAGATATTTAGCCCCCCCAGGTCGGTGTCAGGCAGTGGCACTGTCTGAGGGGCACTGGCAGACACTGGCTTGGTGGCACCAAGTGTCCCTGGCTGGGTGGCAAAGGGGGCCCTGGCTCAGGGGGTGGTGGGCGGTGAGGGGCCCTGCTCTGGTGGCAGTGCCCGTCCCTGGCTGGGTGGCACTTCCCTGGCTCAGGGGCAGTCCGTGTGTCCCTGGCTCGGGGACAATGAGGGTCTCTGGGTTGGTGGCAGCGCAGCCACCCCGCTGGCCGTGGGGCCGTGGGGCCGTGGGGTGTGGGCGTGGGGTGCCCCACATCTGGCATTGGTGGTTCAGTGGTAGAATTCTCGCCTGCCACGCGGGAGGCCCGGGTTCGATTCCCGGCCAATGCAACAACAGCTGCAGAGCTTTTTTGGGGAGAGAGAGGATGGGGGATGACAGTGCTGTAGCACAGCAGCAAAAGGTTTTCTTTTTTATGCCCGCTTTGCCCCCATGTTACTGCCTTCTTATTCAAATCTGTAGCAGAAGAGCTTCAAAATGTTCAGAGAACCTTTGGGTGCTGGGATCTCTCCCCCTTTGGCCTGGGATTGCTCCCTGGTTGTGCTGATGTGGCTGGGGTATGGCACGTGGGAGCAGAGATTGGTGGCACAAGGGGGCATGAAGAGTCAGGTTCAGCCTCTCCTGTTTCTCACTGTGATTGTAAGACTCAGTTTGAGCACAGAGCAGAGGCTGGAAAGCTGCTCGGGTCACTTGGATTCCACATGAAGTCACACTGCAGGAATGCTGGCCAGGTGGAGGTGTCCTGGCTCAGATTCAGCCTTTCCTGTGCTTGCGGGGTATCTCCAGGTGTTGAACTCCAGGTGATGGAAGGCAGCTTTGCAGTTCTCAGCTCTGTCTTGCAGAATGGTTGAAGCTGTCAGAAGGCTGTGTCTGGGTGGTTTGTTTTTTTTTGTTTAGGGTGGTTTGTTTGGTTTTTTTTTTTGCACCCTGGGGGACCTCGGTGACAACCTGGTGCCCTGTCCCCTGCAGACAGATGTGGAGGCAGTGGTGGCCGACCTGGTGAAGCTGCTCCACAGTGCGGGTGCTGAGCGGCAGCTGAAGGCTGTGCGCCCCAAGGCGCTGCTGGACAACAGCCTCAGGGTCATGCGGATGCTCTACGGGACCCCCTGTGAGTAGGGGGTGGGGTGGGGGGGGGGGTGGGGAACACGCCTCGGTGTGCCACGCGTGGGAGGTCCTGTCCCACGCGGTGTCTGAGCCCTGTGCCCTCGCCCAGGTCGGTGGGAATTCACCTAACGCTGCAGAAGCCCCCTCGCTCGATGCCTTCTCCTCACCCTTGGAGCTTGGGATGCTGCTTCTGCTCTGCCTCCCCCGGCCCCAGAGACCCTTTGGGGGGTCCCCCGAGGAGGATGCCCGGAGGTGGGAGGGATAGATTCCATCCTCTCCAGGACTCCGGGGCTGCACACGGGGTCGGCCCCATCCCAACAGCCAGGCACCTTCTGGGTGGGGAGACAGGGGGGACCCCCCCATTGCAGACCCCCTATTGGGGGGCATTCTGCCCATCCCTGCCCGCAACGGGGGCCGGGGCATTGCCAACCCTGTCCCGTTCTCTCCTTTTTGTTTTTTTTTTTTGGTTTTTTTTTTGTTTGTTTGTTGTTTTTTTTTTTCCCCCTCCGCTTTCATTAAACCCCCGTTCATTCTCCTGTGTTGCAGCTCAGCTTCCCAACTCCCCCCCAATAAAGCCCCCACCCCCGGAGAACCCCACTTGCCTCCTCTTTCTGGGGCTCCCTGCCTTGGCGGGGAGGTGGGGACAGACACACAGACACTCAGGGACCCTCCCGAGCCGCCGCCATCCCTCCCGGCCACTGGAAAACATCTGGATTTCTTGGTTGCGGATGGAGGGGCTGGGGGGGCTGCCTCCCCCTCCCTGCCTTAGGTGATTACCTCAGAGCTCTTAATTGCTGTATTCCTGGCTGCGGGCTGCTTAGAGAGGGCGTAGGTGAGGCTGCAAAGATGTCTTCTGCTTGTTCCTCTGCTTCTTCTGCTTCTTCTTTTTGTCCTTGTTCTTTTTTTCTCCTTCTTGTCTTCTTCCTCCGTTCTTTTCCTTCTTGCTGTTGTTTTCCTTCTTTTTCCTCTTGTTGTTTTTCTTATTGTTTGTCTGCTTTGCCTTATTATTTGTCTTCTTTTTCTTCTTCTTCCTCCGTGCTTAGCAAAGGTTCCTGTTTATCTACAACCCGCACGCAGCTCACAAAAAGCCCATCACTTGTCACCTACCCCTTGATAAAGGTCCCTGTTGGCTTCAACCCTGTCCCTGGGTGCTCAGGACACCCACCTGGGGTTGGCCAAGCCCCCAGGGTCAGGCTCCCACCTCCCTCTCCCTCGACTCAGGCGTGGGAACAGTTCCCCTGTCCTCCTCCCCTGGGAGAAAACTGAAGCTGCCCCAGCAAAATGACCCTGGAGGAGCTTCCCAGGGTGTCCCTGTGGCAGAGGGCTGGGCTCCAGCCTCCCCAGAGTGTTCCCAGGCCAAGTGCCCACTTGAGATGTTGCAACGTTTGGGTTTTCCGGTCCCTCTTTTGAGGGACAGCTTCAAAAATGTCAACTGTCTAATGCTGTCAAATGACGTGCATGAGGTCCCAGAGATATCCCCGGGGTGCTCAGGTCCCCAAAGACATTCCTAGGGCATAAGATATCCCTGCTGTGAAACCTTCAGCTGCTGGAAAAGGAGATGCTGGCCTTGAAGCAGCACAAAAAAACCAAAAAACAAACAAACAAAAAAACCAACCCAGAATCTTTGGGATGGGCATGGAGAAGCTGACTGCTTTTGGGCAGTTGGGCTCTTGGAAAGATGCTCCATGGTTTTGGAGTTGTCCAGGAGGTCACTGGCCACCAACCAAGCCATTAATTATGGCCACAGAGAGGGGCTGTAACCAGACCTGGCCTGGAAGGTGCCCAGGGGATGGTGCTGGGAGGCAGGGACACTCTTGGAACATCCTTCCCACCCTTCAGGTGGTGGAGGCCCCATCCCTGTAGCCATTCAGTGTCAGCATTGATGGGTCTCTAAGCACCCTGATCTATTTGGCATAGACAAGGATACTCTTCACGGGGTTAAAAACTGGCTCCAGGGGGCAGGTCCAGTCAGTTGTAGTTGTAGTTGAATCCAGTTGGCAGCTGCTCCCCAGTGGTGTCCCCCAGGGCTCAGTTTTGGGGCCAGTCCTGTTCAATATCTTCATGGATGATGTGGATGTGGGGACTGAGTGCTTCCTCAGGAAGACTGTAGATGATACCAGGTTGGGTGGGAGTGTTTGAGGGTGGGAAGGCTCTGCAGAGGGACCTGGACAGGCTGGGCCAGGGTCAGTAAAATGAGGTTTAAGAAAGGCAAGTGCTGGGTCCTGCACTTTGGTCACTACAACCCCATGGAATGTTACAGGAGTGACTGGAAAGCTGCCAGGCAGAAAAGGACCTGGGGATGCTGGTGGACATCCAGCTGAACATGAGCCAGCAGTGTGGCCAGGTGGCCAAGAAGGCCACCAGCATCCTGGCTAGTGTCAGGGGTAATGTGGCCAGAAGGGAAGTGTCTGTGCCCTTGTGCTGGGCACTGGGGAGGCTGCACCTCGAGTGCTGTGTTCAGTTCTGGGCTCCTCAGCACAAGAAAGAAATTGGGGGAGTTCAGAGAGGGGACCCAAGCTGGGGAAGGGTCTGGAGAACAAGTCCTATGAGCAGAGGCTGAGAAGATTGGGAATGTTGAGTTTGGAGAGGAGGGGGCTGAGGGGAGACCTTATTTATTGCTCCCTACCTGAAACGAGGTTGTAGGGAGGTGGGTGTTGGGCTCTTCTCTGAAATAAATAATGACAGGACCAGAGGAAATGGCCTGAAGTCACCCCAGGGGAGGTTTAGACCAGATCTTGGGAAGAATTTCTTTACTGAGAGAGTAGTCAGGCACTGGAACTGGTTGCCCAGGGAGGTGGTGGAGTCACCATCCCTGGAAGTTTTTAAAACCCTGCAGATGAGGCACTTCAGGACATGTTCCAGTGGGTAGGTAGTGATAAACCTATTTTTTATTTGTGAGGGAGAAGATGTTGACAGTTGGACAAAGTAATCTTAGAGGTCTGGTTTGGGCCAGGATAAAGGTTTGTGTTTTTGCTTTCAGCTAAGTCTCTTGTAAGTAGTTGCACTTGCTGAAATTAAAAGTACAAACCAGAAAATCACCTTCATCCTGGCCCAAACCAGGACACTTCCATGCATGACAATGCTGTGGTAGTTAAAGGTGTCCCTGCTCACTGCAGGGGGGTTGGATTAGATGACCTTTAAAGATGACCCTCAGCCCCCTCTATGATTCCCAACTCATCCCCAGCTCTTGCCCCCAACCTCCCCAAACCCCAGGGTCCTTGTCTTCACCCCACAGAACCAGACCAAGCCTAGAAATGGCAATTGATGAACTTTACTGAGCTGGGTGGCATCACCAGGGCAGGCTCTGCCCTCTCCAGTCCCAGAAGGTCCCGTTGCTGGTGGCTGAGAGCCGGGCCAGCAGCCGCAGGACACCCTGCACGCTCTCCTCCACTGTCACTGGGCCCTGCCAGACACAAGGACAAAAAAAAATAATAAAAAATGAGGCCAAGCACCCCCCAGCAGGATGCCAGCCTGGCCTGAGGAGGGGTTGGGAGAAGCTGGAGGTGATGCTCCAGCACCCAAGTTGTGTAAATTAATCATCCCTAATTTGGGTGCGAGGAGGATGAAGGTTAACTTTATGGTTTCAGATAAAAAAAGTGAATTATTTATTGCCAGCAGAAGGCAGGCAGGGGGGTGAGCCTGCCCTGGGCACTCCAGGATGTTTTATCTCTAACCTGGGCATGGTGGGAGGAGAAGGGGAACTGGGGTGTGTGGGGTGCTGGGTGCTGCCCGTGGTGAGCATGGGGCCGGGGTGCCCTCTGCTGACACGTGTTTGGGATGGGACATGGAATAAAAATAGGGAGGAGACGGGATGGTTCAGGAGAGGGGGGAGTTTCCATGGTGGCCCAGCTCCCCTAGGACTGAGGGGATGCAGAGGGTGCCCTTCAGAAGGGCTGTCCATGGAAGGGATATCCATGGAAAGGGATGCCCATGGAAAGGGATGCCCATAGGAAGGGATATCCATGGAAAGGGATGCCCATGGAAAGGGATGCCCATAGGAAGGGATATCCATGGAAAGGGATGCCCATGGAAAGGGATGCCCATAGGAAGGGATGCTTGTGGGAAGGGATGCTTGCGGGAAGGGATGCCCAGGGAAAGGATGCCCATGGAAAAGGATGCCCATGGAAAGGAATGCCCATGGGAAAGGGATGCCCGTGGGAAGGGATGCCTGTGGGAAGGGATGCTCATGGGAAGGGATGCCATGGAAAGGAATGCTCCTCTGAAGAGGTGCACCTGGGATGTTCCTGAGAGGGGATGCCCGTGGGAAGGGGTGCCCCTGGACAGGGATGTTCCCGGGACTGTGCCAAGGCAGGGTGGCTGTGAGCTCCCATTACTTACCGTCCCCTGCCCTAAGGGTGGTGTCACACAGCCAGGATCCACCGACACACAAAGGATCCCACTGCCCCCATACTCCAGGGCCAGGCACTTGGTGAGCATGTTCAGAGCAGCCTGTGGGGACAACCCCCCCACCCCCTTATGGGATGGCACTGCCAGGGCTGGAGGAGGGGGGGATCCCATGGGAGGTGGGATCCCAAGCTTCCCCCCCCCCATCCTCCTGGTGGTGGTACCTTGCTGCAGCGGTAGCAGACATCCTGCCTCTCCTGCCAGCCCTCAGCTGCCTCGATGGAGCCCAGGATACTGGAGATGTTGATGATGGCAGCTCGGCTGCAGCTCATCCCACTCTGCCCTTCAGCCTCGGCTGCCTCCTTCAGCAGGGGCAGGAATGCCTGGGGAGGTGGAAGGGGGACAGGAGCTGGGGGTGTCACCTTCCTCTTCCTCCCCCTGACCCTGTGGGGCCTGTGGCCTCACCTGGCTTGTCTGCAGGGGCCCAATGGTGTTGGTGGTGTAGACGATGGTCATGTTCTCAGCTGTCTCTGTGGCCAGGGTGCTGCGGCGCGTGGTGCCCACGGTGTTGATCAGAAGGTTGAGGCCAGAGCTCCCCACCTCCTCCCGCACCTTCCCCACTGCTGCCTTGATGCTGTTGGGGTCTGTCACGTCTGCAAGGGGACAGGGGGGATCTTGAGGATCTGCTGGTGGCCACGTCCCATGGTGTAGGACATGGTGGGAAGCAGTTCCTGGTCACCCAGCGTGCTCCTGGCTGTGGCAGGGACCTGGCTGGGCTGAACCAAATCCAGTGACCCAGTTGTTTGGGTGGCATTTCCTGGAGCCACCCACGGATGGCATTAAATCCCAAGAGGTTTCCCAACCCCAGCACCTACCTAAAGGCAGGACCATGACATTGGGAAAGCCCAAAGCCACCTCGTTGACAGCCTGCAGGGAGAAAGGGGGGAGTGGTGTCAGGCAGGGAGGGGACAGCTCGTCAGGCAAGTGTCCCATTGCCACCCCAGGTGTGGAACCAGGTGCTGGTGCTGGCAGGTTTCTACCAGCTGGGGTGGGAGTGACTCAGGGTGAGGCATCACTGCTCTGCACCTCCCAAGCTCTTGGTGGCTTCAAAGCCTCCAGTGGCTTCAGAAATCCCAGCAGCAATGCCCAAATCCCCTCCCCTGGCCCTCCCCCCTTCACTTACCTACACCAAGAAGAACAAACCAATTAGATCTATAAAAATAAATACATTTCCCCCAAGCTGTTCTCAGTGCAGGACACTGTCTCTCACTCCCCCCAGAGCCAGGTGGGAGGGGGTGGTGGTGGTGAGACCCCTGAACACTCTGTTTCCCAGCCTGTCCTGGGGTCTGGCCCTCACCCCCTGTCATAGAACCACAGAATAATTGGGGTTGGAAGGAAGGGATTTCCAAGGGTCACCCAGTCCAACCCCCCTGCAGTCAGCAGGGACACCCTCACCCAGCTCAGGGTGCTCAGAGCCTCCTCAAGCCTCACCTTGAACATCTCCAGGGATGAGGCCTCAGCCATGGGCAACCTGTGCCATTGTTCCACCATCCTCATGGCAAAGAACTTCTTCCTCACATCCAATCTAAATCTCTTCCCTGATTTAAAGCCTCTGGTTGCCCCTCCTCCCCATCCCCATCCCCATCCCATCCTTATCCCCATCCCCATCCTCATCCCCTTCCCCTTCCCCATCCCCCAGTGCCCCTCCTTACCTTGCCCTGGGGGTCCAGACAAGCAGCAAAGATGTGCCGGGGGGGGGCTGGGTTGTTCCAGCAGCCCCTTGAGCAGCCCCAGGCCCACCCCCCCATCACAGCCGGTCAGCAGGACACTGCCCACCCCCAGCCCTTCCATCCCCCCCCTGCTCCCCGCAGCTGCTCCTGCTGGGTTTGGCAAGGTTTGGCAATAAATCCGGGAGGTGACGGGCAGCGCGGGTGGTGCCGGGATGGGTGGAGGTGGTTTTGGGGTGGGGTCGGGGGTACTGCCTGCACCCCCCGCATCCCGGAGGCCCGATGGCACCCTGGGCTGCATCCCAAGAAACGTGGCCAGCAGATGGAGAGAGGGGATTCTGGCACTTTGCATCCAGGTCTGGAGCCCTCAGCAGAGGAAGTGGGTCCAGAGGAGGGACAGGAAAATGCTGAGGGGGCTGGAACACCTCTGCTCTGAGGAGAGGCTGAGGGAGCTGGGGGTGTTCAGCCTGGAGAAGAGGAGGCTCAGGGGAGACCTCATCACTCTCTACAACTCCCTGAAAGGAGGCTGGAGCCAGGGGGGGGTTGGGCTCTTTTCCCAGGCAACTCTCAGCAAGACAAGAGGGCATGGTCTCAAGTTGTGCCAGGGGAGGTTTAGGTTGGATATTAGAAAGAATTTCTTCCTGGAGAGGGTGATCAGCCATTGGAATGGGCTGCCCAGGGAAGCAGTGGATTCTCCATCCCTGGAGATCTTTCAAAAGAGCCTGGATGTGGCACTCAGTGCCATGGGCTGGGAACCACAGGGGGAATGGATCAAGGGTTGGACTTGATGATCTCTGAGGTCCCTTCCAACCCAGCCCATTCTAGGATTCTGTGAGTCTATGAGTCGATGATTCTATGAAATGAGAGGAGATTTAGACTGGATGTGAGGAAGAAGTTCTTTGCCATGAGGATGGTGGAACAATGGCACAGGTTGCCCATGGCTGAGGCCTCATCCCTGGAGATGTTCAAGGTGAGGCTTGAGGAGGCTCTGAGCACCCTGAGCTGGGTGAGGGTGTCCCTGGACTGAATGACCCTTGGAGGTCCCTTCCTTCCAACCCCAATTATTCTGTGGGTCCATGATTCCCCCCTGAGGGCACGGGGCAGCTTTTTCCCCCAGGGTCTCTCATCCCCTGGACCACGTGCCCCCTCAGCACCCAACCCATGGGTGCCTCAAAGGGATGATGGGACCCTTCTGCTTGTCCTCCACTTTGGGGCTGACCCCCCCACAGCCCCCCCAGGATACCAGAGGAGCATAGGCAAGGCTATTAATTACAGTACAACCTTTATTAATACTGGAATCTTCACAGTGCATTCGTTACTGGTAGCAGTGACTATGGGGAGAGAGGTGGGGGGAGGTGGGGGGCAAGAGGGGAATTACCACTCCCCCCCCCCCAAATAAAATAAAAATAAAATTAACAAAGGGAATGAAAGAAAGAACATGAATTCAGGTGAAGGGATGGGGTTGGGGGGGTGTGAGGAAACGGGGGGAGGGAGGGGAAGCGACAGCAGAGGCAAGAGCACGGAGGGGAAATAAATTAAAAAAAAAAAGAAAGAAAGGAAAAAAAGAAAGAATAAGAAAAAGGACCAAGTTAACAACAGCACCAGAAAAGTTACTTCAGTCGAAAGACAGGTTGGTTGGTTTTTGTTGTTTGTGTTTTTTTTTTTTTTCTCCAAGGAATTTTTGTTTTCTGTACAAAATAAGAGCCAAGCCCCCCCCGCCCCTTCCCCCCCCCCCATATCCCTCCCCCAAACCCAAACATTTGTCACTTGGCATCAGCGGTTCTGGGTAGGAGAAGGAGTCCTGGGGGGGGGGGGAACTAAATCGTTATTCCTAAAGCAGGGGGGGGGGGAAGGGAGAAAAGGGAGGGAGGGGCTGCGATGCGACAGACTGGGGGGGGGCTGTTGGGGGGGTTTATGTACAGCCAGAGAGGGGAGGGTGAGGGGGTGGGAGGGTTGTGCTTTCCTCCAGCCCCAGCAGAAATCAACTGCTTTGCTTGGGGGGGGTCTCTGAGTGAAACTCCCTGCCCCCCCCCCTCCTCCCCATCCCTCCACAGCAGGACCCTGCGGGTGCTGAGGGAGGGGGTTTGGGGGGGTTTGGGGGGGTGTCCCTAGAGGAGGTTCAGCATCCTTGTGTCCCCCAGGGTTGGAAGGGGCTCCAGTTGTCCCCAAGCCCCCTCCGTATCCCCCTCCTGCAGTCCCCCCCTGCTGCTCCTGCCCCCCAGAATGGGTCTGATCCGTGCTGGCAGCTGGGGGGGGGACACGGAGACCCCCAACTCCTGGGGCTGCTCTTGCCACGGCCTTGCTGGCACCATCCCCTCCTGCTGAGGCTGGGGACACCCACCTGTGCCCTGGGATGGGGGGGGACAACAGGGAAGACAAGGGAAAAGGGGGGTGGGAGGGGAAGAAGGGAGAGGGAGAAAGAGGGGAAAAAAGGAAAGGAATAAAAAGAGGAAGAAAGAAGAGGAGAAAAAAAGAGGAAAGGCAGAGAAAAAGAAGAAAAGCAGAAGAAAATGAAAAGTAGAAAAAAAAGAGAAAAAAATAGAAGAAAAAAAAAGGAAAAGGAAAGATTAATATGTACAGAATAAGAGATGAAGAAAAAAAGATGGGGAGAAGAAAAGAGGGGCAAGAAGAGGGCAGAAAAGAGAAGGGGAAAAAGGAAAAAAAAAGAGGGGAAGGAGAGAAGAAAAAAGATGAATAAAAGAATTAGAGGAGAACAAGAGAAAAGGAGGAGGGGAAAAAAAAAAAAAGGAGAAAAGACAAAGGAAAAGCAAAAGAGGAGCAGTGAGGGCAGGGGGTGAGGAGAGGGCGCGGTGGGGGGGACGCGGGGCAGCAGAAGCGGGGACAGCGAGGGGGGGGCAGGGGGTGTGTGAGGGGTCCCGGGGAGGCTCTGGGGGGGGCGTGGGGGGTGTCCCCAGGGGTCCGTGTGGGGCAGGTCCCCGGCGGGCTCGGCGTCATCACGATATCCGCGGGGCCGACCTGTCGTTGGTGACGGTCCTGCGCAGGCGCACCCCGCGGCGGATGGCCACCAGCATGTCTTCTGCTGGGGGGTCCATGGAGGCGGCCGGGGGGGGAGCGGGGGTCTCCTCGCCCAGGGCGGTGGGGAAGGGGAATTGACCTTCCCCCAGGGCGTGGGCCCCAGCCACCAGCTCCCCGATCTTCTCCACCAAGCTGTGGCGGTTGGCGGCCAACTGGCGGTCCTCCTCTTCCTCGGCGGAGAGGTGCTGGGGGGCCCCGGGGTAGATGGAGATCTCCATGGCCCCGCCGCCCCAGGCCGTGTTGGGAAGGCTCAGCCTCTTGGGCGAAGCTTTGGCAAAATCCAGGGGGTTGAGGGAGGCGTCGGCGTCGGCGTAGAAGACGCACTCCTCGCTGCCCACCCGGGTGGGGCCGGCGTAGCCGGGGGAGTCGGGGACCGTGGGGGTCTTGACGGGGACGATGGGGGGTCGGATGGGGATGGGGCCGGCGTTGGAGAGGGTACGGCGGACCGAGGGCTTGGTGGAGGGCGTGCGGCGGATGGTGGCCACCCCCGGGGTGGTGCCAGCTGGGAGGTTGGTGCTGGTGGGCAGGCCGGCGGTGGAGGCGGGACGCTTGGTCTGGATCATCCGCCGGTAGTTCTGGGCGATGTTGCTGTTGCGCGGGATGGTGGAGGATTTGTCGAAGTCGCTCTGGGGGTCGCACTCCACGTCGCCGTTCACCGAGTAGCAGTCGTAGTCGGAGCCTGGGGAGGGGGCGGCACGGTCAATATGGCTGGGTGGGCGGTGGGAGGAGGCCCTGCCGGCACTGCCAACGCACCCACCACACCACTGCAGCCAGACCCAACCCGTGCCACGGCAGCCAGACCACGATCAAACTCAACAGCCGCCATTTTAACTCAATCCCAACCATCTCGGCCACAACGTCCACCTCCACCTCACCACCAAGTCCAACCATCACATCACAACCACGGTCAAACCCAACCGTTACCACTACAAGACAGCGCGGTCGTCACGTTGTGATCACAACCAAACCCAACTGTTGCTCTTGCAGCATGATCTCAACCAGGCCCCCCCATCCCTGTCACAACGTGGTGACAACCATACAGCCATGACTGTCACAACTACCCTCAACCATTGCCTCCATTGGTCAAACCCAACTATCTCCATCACAACCAACCCAACCACCGCTGTCACAACATGTTTGCAGCCAAACTTCACCATCACGTGCTCAAAGTCATCTCAGCCATCACTGTGCCAACGTGATCTCAGCACAGCACGAGTCTCCCTGTGGCTCTCCAGCCACCACCTCTGCTGCCATTTGCCACCTTCTCCACCCGTATCCAGCCACTGAGCACAAGCATCTCATCACAAACCATCACCAACCAACCACACGCAGGTTGGTGTGACCTGTCCCTGCACTGCCTGGCACAACCGTAGCCATCAACACCCAATAACACCCAACAAGCACTCAACAGCCCGTATAAAGAGGGAGCCTTGGTGGGTTATCATGTGGCACAAGGTTTGTGCCACGCACTGAACCCCCATCACACCTTAAAACCTCACCCCACCAGCCCAAACGTGACGTGACCACAGCCTGGTGCTGCAGCTCTGCCCCAGGACCACTCAGGTCTCTGGGTCCCATCTAGGGAGGCCCCAGGTGCCCCGCTTGTACCTTGGGAAGGGATGGTGTCCTCGGAGCAGGAGGGGGTGGTGGTCTGGGTGCTGTAGCCACTGGAGTACTGCAGCGAGTCCCGGCTGCTCTTCTGGTGTTCCAGGCTCAACCCCCGGGTCAAGACCATAGCCAGGTCACTGGCGGCTGGGGACACCTCCTCCCCGTGCTGCAGGGGCAAGGGGACACCCTCAGCACCCGGGTTCCTTTGCCAGGAGTCCCGTCCACCCCGCCCCAAAGGCCCCCCCATCCCTGTGCCGGTACCTTGGCAGCGATGGTGGCCGGTGACATGCGTGGCCTGGGGAGCTCCTCACCCCCTATGGCTGGGTAGGTGCTGGCAGAGCAGCCCAGCTCAGCTTCCCGCAGGTGCTCCACGCGGTCCTTGCGCCGCTGCAGGGTGGGGACCACTGGCTGGTCATAGAGGCTGGCCTTGGACCAGTCCTGCAAGGGGTGAGGCAGGGGGGTGACACCGGGCAGGGTGGGACGGGGACACACGCCCATGTTCCCCCCCGAACCACCGGTGCTGGCCGGGATGAACCCAATGCCCACGGAGAGGTGGGATGGGGGCTGGCCTGGCAGTGGACCCCAGGAGGTGTGGGGGGACCCAGGGGTGAAATGCAGAACAGGTGGGATGGGGCAGGAATCAATCGTGGATTCATTAAGGGTGGAGAAGACCTCGAAGATCACCGAGTCCAAGCATCCACCCTACAACCCCTGACCAGTAAACCATCTACCACCTCATCTCCCCATCTTTTGAACACCTCCAGGGATGGTGCCTCCCCCACCTCCCTGGGCAGCCTGTTCTAATGTTTAACCAACCTTTCTGTGAAGAAATTTTTCTAAATATCCAACCTGAACCTCCCCTGGTGGAGCTTGGCCCCACTTCCTCTTGTCCTGTCACCGGTCACCAGGGAGAAGAGGCCAACATCTGTCTCACTACAACCTCCTTTCAGGGAGTTGTAGGGAGCCACGAGGTTTCCCCTCAGCCTCCTCCAAGCTGAACCACCCCAGTTCCCTCAGCCTCTCCTGTCAGACCTGCTCTCCAGTCCCCTCATCAGCTTGGCTGCTCTTCTCTGCACCCCTCTCCAGCACCTCGATGTCCTTCTTGTACAGCAGTGCCCAAAACTCCACCCAGGACTCAAGGTGTGGCCTGGCTATGACTGAGTGTAGGGCAGGATCACCTCCCTGGCCCTGCTGGTCACACTATTCCTGCTGCAGGCCAGGAAGGTGGAGAAGAGGAGGTCGGGATGGGAAGAGGAGGTCACTGCTGGTAAGGAGCCAGGACTCACCGAGGTGGGGGAGCTGCACTCGCTGACCGACTGGCAGGTTTCAGAGGCCTCTGAGGATGCTGAGCTGGAGGACTTCTGCAGGGCCAGGCCATCAGTTGAGGGGGACAGAAGAGCCATTAACAGGGACAGCCATGGCTGGGGGATCAGCAGCACCCACACCTTCCCCCACCCACCCAGGCACCCAGCCCAGGAGAAGAGGAAGGCGAGCAGGACCCACCATGGGAGGTGCCGGCTCTGGACTCATCCTCCCAACCCTGGGTCCCCATGCTGGAGAGAGGGGACAGTCCCCATGGCTACGGTGGTGCTGGGACCCCAATGGCAGTGCCGGGTGGGCGTGGGCATGGCTGGTGCCCACAGACACAGCTGGCACCAGGGGGGGGGCATCTCCTCGGGGTGCTGGGGCATCCTCAGCACCGGGGAGGGGGAAGGGAAAGCTTTGTTCTGACTGGTACCAACTGGACTGGGAAATAGCCAGCAGGGGGGGAGGGGGCCACTTGTGCCCTGTCCTTAGGGGGGGTCACAGGTGGAGTTCCTCTGCTCTGTGATGCCCCCAGGCAGGGATGGCTTCCCCTGGTATTCCCAGTTTTATGTCCGGTGACACTAATGTAGCCGGTGGAGGGATCCCACTGCCTCCTTGGGTGGCACCCACCCCGTCTCCAGAGAAGGAAACTGAGGCACAGGGAGGGGAGGGTGGTGGTAGTGTTGGCCCCTTCCATATCTGGCTGGTGAGGGGCCCACTGTCTCCTTGGGTGGCACCCACCCATTCTCCAGAGGAGGAAACTGAGGCACAGGGAGGGGAGGGTGGTGGTGGTGGTGCTGGCTCCCATCCATACCTGGCTGGTGATGTCAGAGGGCATGGGGGAAGGAGGTTTGGAGTAGGCAGCATCCTGGGAGATGAAGCCAGAGTCGTGTGAGGAGACGCTGGAGAGGCGGGTGGTGGTGGTGGTGGTGGTGGTGGTGGTGGCAGGGGGGGGCTGTGCCAGGCTGCGGTAGCGATAGGTGGAACTGGGTGAGCAGGTCTGCGCCCCGCCGGGCCACGCCACGCCACCCTTGGCACTGCTAACACTGCTGCAGGGGACAGGGGGACACACAGGGAGATGTCGGTGGCGAGGATCGAGGAAGGAAAAGAGAGTTTGAGATGGAGGCTCGGAGGTTGGTGGGGTCTCCCAGCATCCTGCCCCAAAGCCACAGCCTGGGGAAACTGAGGCCCGTGGGCCTCCTGGGGTGTCCTTTTCCCTTCTGGGTCTCCCCCAGGGGAAGGGGACAGGCCGGGGGACGTGGCAATGGTGTCACGTGTGGCCCCCAAATCCTTAAATCATCCCCAAAACCCTGCAGCTGAGGCACATGCCAGGCAGCCCTCCCGCCCCATAGGGCCACTAGCCCCGACCCCACATCCATCCCAGGGTAGCAAGACCAGTTCCTCCACGGTACTGGGGCCCAGTTGGCCACAGGGACATGTGGAGGTGGAGAACACACACCTGGTGAACATCCCCAAGGGCCATAAGCATCGTCAGCCCCCGGGGTTAATTAAGGAGTGGGCTCACCCCCCCCCTCCCCGTACCTGCACATGCTGGACTTGCGAGAGCTGGAGGTGCTGGGTGAGGAGGGGGGGGTCTGGTAGGACCAGCTGTAGTCAGAGCCCTTCAGGTCCTTGATCACCTGGAGGAAGGAGGGGGTTGAAGCCCTCCAGAGGTGCTCCCCCCTTCCCCTCTGTCCCTACAGCCCCCCCACTGACCTGCTCGCTGGCCGGGGGCAGCTTGTGGGGCTCTGCTGTCAGCACCACCAGGTCCTCGATGATGCCCTGCAGGTGGGTGATCTCCCCCAGCATGGTGAGCTCCCCGTTCTGCAGCAGGAGGAGGGTGACCTTCAGCACCAAACCCCCCCCCATTCCCCTCCCCAGCTCGGGCCCCTTTGCCCCCCCAGCTGCTCACCACCACGGGCTGCAGGAAGGTGATGAAGGTGCAGAAGCGACCTCGCTCCTCGATGAGGGCTTTGCGGACCGCCTGCTTCTCCGTCTCCTCCAGCAGCAGGTACATGTCATTGACATCCTGCAGAGCATTGTCCAGCTGGGGCTGCAGGTCCCCCTTCCCTGCCAGATCAAGGGGACCATCAGTGACACCCCCACCCCAAATCTGCCAGGGGTCCCAAGGTGGCTGAGCCATGGCCACCCCCGGGCTCGGGGAGGTGGGGGACACTGCCCCATCCTCACATCCCAGCAGGTGCCACAGGGTTCCCCCCTCTCCCCGTGTCCTGGAGGACCTGGGAGCACCCACAATAGCCCTGGGGTGGGGTCTATTCTGCCACCCTGTCCCCATTCCTGGCGGCCAGGGGACCCATTGGGATGCCCCGGGCTGTGGGGTGTGAGCTAAGCTAAAAGCAGGGTAAGGGGGTGGATATGGATGGATGGATGGGTGGGTGGATGGATGGGTGGACAGATGGAAGAATGGAGGAAGCCCCAGCCCTGGGAGCAGGTGAGGAAGCAGAAGGGGGGTTCAGGTGCTGGGGGGGCAGCAGTTCACTTACCAAGTAGCTCTACAGGAAGGATGTGGAGGGGAAGGAAGAGAGAAGGAGACAGAGACAACGTGTGACCAGAGGCTCCCCTGCCTCCCCCAACACCCCCCCGGGCCACACTGGCACCCCCTTTTCACCCCCTTTTCACCCCTCGGTGCTCACCATCCCCAGGGATGCCTCATCAATGTCCCATTTCCGCCCCCCCACCGAGGTGACCCCTCCCTCACCTTTCCGAGCTTTTTTCTGCAGCTTGAGGGTGTCAGAGGATTTTTTCTTGATCTCGTGGCGGGCTCGCTTGTACTCTGGGGGTGGGGAAGGGGACAGAAGTGCTGTCAGAGGGGACACCCCACCCACTGGCACAGCTCCCCCCACCCTCACCCAGCACAGATCCAACCCAAACCTTTCGCGTGGTCCTTGTCCAGCTGGTTGGCAGTTTTCTTCCAGTCCTCAATCCTGTCCTGCAAAGGGTTTATCAGGCTCTCCATGAGGGCACTGGAGGAGGTAGAGAGAGAGAGGGTGGAAAAATGCCAGAGCTGGGGTAGAGGTGGACACGGGCCCCCTCCACCCCGGACCCAGCTGACATTCTGCTTCAGCACAGCAGGGCTGAGCCCTGGGCAGCTCGTGTCACTGATGCCCTGAGCTCACTTACTTGGTGAACTGCCGGAGCTTGGCCTCGATGCTGCGGTGCCGCATGCACATGCGGGTCAGCGCCGACCCAATGTCCCTTGTGGCACCTGGGGAGGGCGGAGAGGGGGGATAAACCACCATTGAGGACACTCCCACACCAGTCCCAGACCAGTTTGGATAGGGGAGCAGACTGGGATGCAAGCTGGGCTTGGGAACACTTTGGTAGAATCATCACAGAATCCCAGACTGGTTTGGGTTGGAAGGGACCTTAAAGCTCCTCCAGTCCCAACCCCAACATGGGCAGGGACACCTCCCACCAGCCCAGGTTGCTCCCAGCCCCATCCAGCCTGGACTTGGACACTGCCAGGGATGGGGCAGCCACAGCTTCTATGGGCAACCTGGGCCAGGGGCTCAGCACCCTCAAATTCAAGAATTTCTTCCCCATGTCCAACCTCAATCTCCCCTCTTCAAGTTTTAACCCATTTCCCCTTGTCCTCTCCCTACCCCCCTGTGTCCAAAGCCCTCCCCCAGCTTTCTTGTAGCCCCTGCAGATATTGGAAGGTTGCTCTGAGCTCCCCTGGGAGCCTCCTCTTCTCCAGGCTGAACAACCCCAATCCCTCAGCCTGGCTTCCCAGGGAGGTGCTCAGCCCTCTGAGCATTTCAGTGGCTCTGCTCTGGACACCTTCCAGGAGCTCTGTGTCCTTCTGCTGCTGGGGACTCCAGAACTGGACCCAGCACTGCAGGTGGGGTCAGAGCAGAGCAGAGGGGGAGCATCCCCTCCTTCACCCATTTCTGTTTTTTCTAACTCAGGGTGGTGGTGGGGGGGTGTTCTTGTTTTCATTCCCACTGTCACTCACCTCCATAATGAAAGCACTAAACTGCTCTTTGGAATGAAAACCTCCTCCCGTTGTTGTTTTTTTTTGTTTGTTTGGTTTTTTTCCCCTTAGTTCACCTCAAATTTGTCACTGGGGGTGTGGAGGGAGAAGGGGAAGGATGGGGAAGGGCTTTGCTCCTTGGCTCTGTGCCAGTCCCTCACTTCCAGACCCCATCCCGAGGGTCTGGGAATGTCCTGTCGGGGGATGGGGTGAGCTGTGCTATGGGGAGCAGCAGGAGCACCCCCCCCAACCCTCCTCTTTTTTTTTTTTTTTTTTTTTTTTCCCTTCCTTGGTGCTGTTAACTCTGAAGCCTAAGGATAGCCACCGGGTGGCAGTGGTGTAACAAACCCCAGGAAAACCAGCAATCCCATAGCCCTGGGTGCAGGCGAAGAGAGGGATTTCCTTCCTGCCTTTCTCTTCCCCCCCCCCCCCAAAAAAGCCTCCAGAGGCACCTCCCACCTTTCGCAGGGATTTTGGGGAACCCCTCTGGCACTGCTGAAACAGAGGAGCGGGCAGGCTGAGAGCCTTCTCCCCCTGCCCTGGGGTATTCTCCTAATCTGGCTCCTAATGCTCTTATCCCAGCTCCTGCTGCTCCTAATCCGATTCCCTCACGTGCCGTGTGGGAGGCCACCAGCCGGCCCCCTGCCTCAGTTTCCCCATGCTGCTGCTCTGTCTCCCACCAAAAAAAAAAACCCCAAAAAACCACAAACCCAAAACCCAAAGAGCAGAGCAGGATGTCCAGCAACATCCCCAAGATGCCACCACCCTTATTGCTGAATCCAGTGGTGCCACTCGTCAGCTGCCCCCTCCCCCCCACGTCCCCTAATCTCCCCGGAGCACTGGGCCACTGGGTTTGGAGGTGAAGCTGATCCTGGCTCAAGCTGCTGCTGCCTCCTCCTCCTCCCTGAGCAGCTCCAGATGGTCTGGATGCCTCCAGTCTGCAGAGCAGCCTGGGACCATCTGCTTGGCAGGAGCTGAGTGGTGGGACGTGGCTCCTCGCCACTCGTGGGCACCCGGAGAGGTTTCTGGGGGTCCAGCCCCCCAACCCCATAGCAGCTCCCCTGTCCCCTCATCACATCCCCACTGGGATGGGGATGGGTCCCAGAGGAGCTGAGGGTGGGTTCCTGCTTCTGTATCTTCTCCCTCTGTCTAATTTCCCACCCCCAGAGTCCCCTGGAGCACCCAGTCCCCCAGCCCAGCACCTTCCAGGTGGGTGCAGGGAGCAAGGGGAGGGGTGGTCCAGCTCCACATCTGGGTGCAGCCATGGGGGGGGGGGAGGGCAGAGATGGGTGCAGGGGACCACAGTGTGGGGCTGCATCACTCCAAATCTCCCCACGAGCAAACCAGTCCCATCAAAAGATGCTGGCTAAGCACCCATGGGTGACGAGGAGCAGCACCCACATGGGTGCCCACCTCCCTTGCTCATCTTTCCAACCCCCCCCCCCCCACACACACACACTTCCCAGGGGATGCTCCACTGGGTGGACATGTCTCCACGGATGGTGAAGCTTCTGCTCGAAGCCCACCCCAGTTAGGTGGGTGGGGGACAGACACCCCTGGGTGAGGAGCACCCTACCTCGGGTGTTGGTGGCCATGTCGGCCACTTTCTGGAAGGCATCCAGGAAGGCGACTGCGGCCAGCACCGTGGTCCTGGGTGGAGAGAGAGAGGGGGGGAGCTCAGAGGGCACTGGGCACCCCGTGATGTGCCCCCTAGGGAGGTGGGAGGGGGGGTGTGTCCCTATGTCCCCCCCCTGGGCCACTCACCTGAGCTGGGAGTGCAGCTTGGTGGCCTTGGAGTTGAAATCCTCCCAGATGGGGTAGGAGCTCTGGAAGGAGGGAAGGAAACAATGAGAGTTGGGGCTCTTCATCCCCCCCCCTGCATCCCTTGTGTGAGCTGGGCAAATCCCCTGGGATTAAATAGGAGATGGGGGCAGCTGGGTGGCTGTCCCTGCCTGGGTGGTGGCTTCTCTGATGGCTAATAAATGCTGAGCACAACCCTTTCCCCTTCCTGTTTCTTTCCCTTGCCAATCTGGCCACGCAACCTCGTAGCTCCTGGAGATCTCAGGATTTCAGTGATCTCTTCCACAAAGGGCTGAAGGCACCTTGGGGGTTTGGAAGCTGAAGGGAAGGCCAGGAGATGATGCACAGACAAGCCTGGAGACCTTGGCCAGCAGCAGAGCTCAGCCCTCCTGCACCCATGGCACCAAGGGGCAAAACCTCCATGGTAGAGAGAGGGCTCCAGCCCAAGCCCCTGGCTCCTCCAGGCCTTCAGGGCCACCAGGGTTGCCTGGATTCCTCCCATCCCTGAACGGGGCATTTGGGTGGGGACAGGTCCCAGGTATTGGGGAGGCCACCTCGGTGCCATCCTGGTGAGGCTGCTCCAGGAGGTCATCCCAGTTCTGTCCTGGTGCCATCATCCCAACAAGGCCATTTTAGCAGTGTCCTGGTGAGGTCAATCCCAGCACGGTGTGTCCCAGCAAGGTCTTGGAGATGCCTGTCCCACTGAGACCATCCCAGTGCCATCCCAGTGAGGCCAGTCCAAATAATGCCAGCTCCAGAGCCATGCCAGCAGGCTAATCCCAGTGCCACCAACCCAGTGAGGTCAGTTGGTGTTGTCCCAGTGAGGTTAATCCTGGTGCCACCTCGGTGAAGCCATCTCAGGGAGACCATCCCAGTGCCAGCCTGGCACAGACAGTCCTGGTGCCACCATCCTGGCCGGGCTATACAGGTGCCACCACCCGGCTGAGGCTGGTCCCAGTGCCACCATTCCAGAAAAGCCATCCCAGTGAGGCCAGTCCTGCTGCCACCATCCTGGCGAGGCCATGCTGGTGCTGCCATCCTGGCGAGGTCAGTCCTGGTGCTGTCATCCCAGTGACACCATCCTGGTGCCACCATCCAATGGCAGTTTGCAAACCCCCACCCTGGGCTGGCCATCATGTTAGGACACGGGCACCAGAGCCACTTGTGCAGGATGTGGGTCACAGCACATCCCTGTGAGCCCAGCTTGGTGGCACCTGCGAGGACGGGGCTTGAGGGGGTATAGGACCAGCCCAGTGTCAGTTTTTTGGGACCACGAAAGCCCCCAGGTTTGAAGATGTCACTTCATGTGCCACTGACAGCAGTGCCCTGGCTCGGGGCTGTGAGTCCCCAGGAGCAGCCACTGCTGGAAGGCAAGGCCACTGCCCCAGGGTCATTGTCCCCAGTCTGCCCCAGGGAGGGAGAGCAGAAGGTTCCCCCCAAACGAGGGGGCAAGTCACAATGCCCCCAGCCCTCCAGGATGCCAAGAGGGAGGAGGATGGGCATGAGGACAAGGAGGACAAGGACATGCCAAGGTCACCCAGGGACGTCGAGGCAACAGGAAAGAAGCTGGCCTGGGGACACTGCCAGTTCAGGGACTGCCACTAGGCTTCGCTGCCTGAGTCCTCCCCAGGGTGCCAAAAAGTCACCAGAGGAAGGTCCCTCTGTCCCTGTGCCCAGCGCAGGGGTCCCAGAGCACGGGGATGCCCTTGAATGCTGCCACTGAGG